>CP136054.1:250466303-251686989 GCA_032464435.1 Aegilops umbellulata | reverse complement strand
TCACCTCCCGAAGTGATCATGGCCCAGTAGTATAGCATGGCAGACGGACAAGAGTGTAGGGCCACTGATGGAACACTAGCATCCTATACTAAGCAGTAGGATAGCAGGTAAGGGTAACAACTGTAGCAACAATGACAGGCTATGCAACAGAATAGGATAAACCGAAAGCAGTAACATGCTACACTACTCTAATACAAGAAGTATAGAGAAGAATAGGCGATATCTGGTGATCAAGGGGGGGGGGGCTTGCCTGGTTGCTCTGGCAAGGAGGGGTCATCTTCAATGTAGTCGAACACACGGACATCGGCAGCAGTCTGGGAGTCTACCGGAAATAAGTAACGGAGGGGGAACACAATAAATAACAGAGCAATCAAATGTAACACAAAGCAAGACGCGTCAATACGTTGTGCTAGGGGTGACCTAACGCAGGGATAGGTGATACCGGCGAATGGGAAAACATCCGGGAAAGTATCCCCGGTGTTTCGCGTTTTCGGGCAGATGAACCGGAGGGGGAAAGTTGTGTGTTTGCTATGCTAGGGATGTGTAGTGGACGAACGGGATGCACATTCAGATTCGTCTCGTCGTTCTGAGCAACTTTCATGTACAAAGTATTTTCATCCGAGTTACGGATTATTTTATATTAATTTTCAAAGTTCTAATTCATTTTTAAAATTATTATTAATTCGAAAATAAAACAGTAAATACTTTTGTCACCTACTGTTACTCTAGCCTATGAGTATGTCAGTGGGGCCAATGGGGCCAGTGGGGTGGGTTGACCTAGTCAAAGATTGAATAGTCAAAGGATGAATAGTGTAGGCGGGTCCCATATGTCATTGTCCATGGTTAAACTAGATTTTAATTAAATTAGATTAACTAATAGTGAGGGCCACTGTCATAGGTTAGCAGTTAACCTAACAATTATATTAATCAAAATCTAGATTAGCCTAAACTAATTGAACATGGCCGGCCTCACACACAGAACACACACACGCACACACACCACGCAGCACAGTCGACCATGGCCTTGGCCATGGCCAGCCACAAGCATCAGTATAGAAGCGCAGCATCAGCGTTGAGGCTAAGCAATGGCATCAGCGAGCAAAGCAGCAGCAGTAGAAAGCAGTAGCAGCGAGCAGCAAGTAGCAGCATCGGTAGGAAGCATCAAGGGAGCTCGAGCGACACCACGGTCAGGCGTGGCCGAGCGCGCGCGGGCGCAGGCGCCTGCGGTGAGCGGGCGTGGGGAGTGCGGCAGCGGCAGTAGGCTCGGGAGCGGACGGGCGGGCACCGCGGCAGGGCGCAACCATACGCGAGCGAGCATGTGCAGAAGCAGAGCTACAGGCGCGGGCAGGGGAGCTCGCGGACGACGGTTACGGCGACGAATCGACAACGGGGAGATGGGGTTTTAGAAGAGTGGCTCACAGGGAGGCCGTAGACGAGCTCGGCGAGGCCGGGGATGGTCGAAAAAGTGCAGGTCGACGGCAAGATGTCGGCGGCCGAACGGAGATGATGGCGATGGCGACGGCGTCGCGGTGTCCCTGCTTGAATCGACGCCCGGGACGGACGAAGGTGACCGTGGCAGACCCACTGGACGTACTCCCGAGCGACGGCGAAAACGGTGGCCGCGGCAACGGCGATAAGGCAGTGGTCACCGCATGAGGTTCCGAGCTCGATTTAGAGCGGAAGAGAAGGGGGCGATGGGGGAAAGAGTGGGGGAAGGCAAGAGGGCGAGTTAGGGTTTCGCGTGGGTGTATTTGTAGGGCTGGGGAGGGCACGTGGTAGCCATCCATAGCCATGGCGGCTGGATGCACGCCACGACTTTCCTCTGCCTTTCCCTAGCGAGAGATGGAAGAAAGGCCGTGGCCTAGTGGGTTGGGCTGTACTGTGGCCACTAGGGCCCAGTGCAGCAGTAGCAGTTTTTCTTCTTTCTTTTATTGTCTGAGTAGCATTTTCTTTCCTGTTTTGCATTTTCTTTTTATAGTAATTGAATTTTGTTCACATTGAAACTTGGTACATAAATCAAATGCCATATTTTGAAATAGCACCCGACGTTTGGGGTCATTTGGAAATATATAACCATTTGTTTATTTTAAAAATGGATATTTCAATGTAGTTAGACCACTTTATATTTTCCTAGGAGTTAAATGGTGAGTCAAATGATGTTGGTTTCTACATGATAATTAGTTAGTGAATTATTGCAACCCAACGAACGTTTTTGTATTTTAATTTTTGAGGAAAATAATTTGACATGCATATTTGAATTTGAATTTGAGTTTGATTTGGAACAAAGTGATGATTAGCAAAAAAAATCGTGATGACTTGGCAGTCATCAGGGGAGGTTACTGTAGCATGATTATCGGGGTGTTATAAATCTCCTCCACTACAAGAAATCTCATCCCGAGATTTAAGAGGTGTGATAAGGGGGAAGAATATGTTACAAAATTCTAACGATTCTTCTTGGTCTTGGTTGCTCTTCTCGAAGAGGTCGATCGATTACGTTGATGTCTTCATTCCTATGCTTCAGTCATCATGATGAAGCCGGCATCCTTTCTTCAGGATCTCCATCGTACTTACGACAGAGTAAGGGGGTATTCCGGAAGAACGGACCTCTGCAAGGTTGACTATCTGGTCGATATCATCGGGGAAGGTGGCGGAAAGTAACTCTCGAATTGAAACTTAAGAAACATCGAGAGCAAAATAAAGAGGTATCATGGGAAGTTTCAAGCGGGCTGGCAATCGTTCGATGCCTGAAACAGGGCGTGAAAGGGGTTCCAAGCAACGAGAATAAGTATTGTGTCTGATACCAGAATTGATGATCTCTCAGACGGTGGCTCGTGAATTACATACGAGGCCACATGCGAGGAATAACTTCGGGAACAGGGGGTGTACAGGAGAGTCAGGTTTCGTTCCTGTGGAACTGTGGATTATGGGCCCACCATGTGGGTTAAAATAAGGAAGGGCGTTGACATCTGGCACGGTCATGATAGCAAGGGATGTTAGAGAATAACCGGTCAGTTTTGTTGACTGCATCGCTGGTACCAAGGGCGAGGGACGAAGAGAACCATTTTCCTGCTCGTTGAATGAGGCGGACCATTAGGCAAAGTTCTCGTCCATCGGTGGCTACCGGAATATCATCAATCAATAGTAACAAGGTCTTACTGACAAAGTTGTACACCGAGGTGTTTACATAAGCAACAGAATATTACTGCTTAGAACAATAGATCACTAGAAAGGTTAAACAAAACAATTTAAAGGAAAAGGTGATCATCAGATTAAATAGAACAATGGAAAGGAAAATGTCACATTATTCACGGTTATATCCTTCCCAAGGAAAAACAGAGCATGATATCCATGACAGGATATAATGTAGAAAACTCTTTAGGTACGGGAGAGAATTTTCATGACATTACCCATACAACGGTGTTTGGATAATTGAGCACGAAACATTGAACATTGGGCTTCAAATGTTCCTGTTGAGAATCAGAGTACCATAGACATGCTTCAAGATAGCATTGACATGGTCAACAGGTGAAGATCAGACTTCGGAAACAAAAAGGATCCATCAGGAACAACTTATAGAATAAGTCTTACAATTTCCTCATGGAAGAAAGGATAGCCTTGCTGAAAAGGAAACTATAACAATAGGGCCTCCGGCCAGGTGTGCTAGGCACGACATCACCTTACCGGGTCACATAAAGACCATTGTTATAACTCCTGGAAATATATTCCAACCATCATATCTGACCTAGATTTAGATCTGATTGGTGTCAGGATAACTCAGACTCGGGATGCCTGAGAAGAAAGGTGCAACACAAATTGTCGAGAGGACATTATAAGATTCTCAGGAATTGAACTATGGAAGCGAGTTCCGAAACAAGAGTTCATCATTAAATCAAGGAGAGGTGAGGAGGTGGCTGATTGACTCAGCGACAATTCATTGAGATTTTCAAAAGATGGATTTCCACAATTATGTGAACAAGGAGATAGCTTTTGTCGGATCAAATGATATAGTGAGGTATACTCGACGAAACATACACAATTAAACATTGATTGAAAGGTGCACCAGAAATATGGGCTTGGTTGCACGATCAATGTTAGAATGGTGACTTAATGAACAAAGTATTAGAATGAAACTCGACCATTAACTTCAAAGCAATAGGGTTGCTAGGACTTTTGAATTCGCACAACATAGTTCAATTGTCGGTATTCCGGTTAGAAAGAACACGGGTACCAAGACAGAATGGTGAGGGTGAGAAGTATCACTATACCAAGAATTCTTAGGAGGTGGTGAAATTATCACGACATTCTTGACATATAAGATGGTAACACTCCAAGGTAGGACATACGACAAGTTGGATTGCCAGGAGCTCAAGGTATAACACAAAACAAGAACAAGTTTTGTGTTGGAGGGAATGCAAGAATGTTTTCGATGTTAATACCAATCAAAGGGATGGTATTTCTCATCAATAATTCGTTAGATATCTTGGAAGAGCTCGGGAGGTTGATGATGTTCACGGCACATTTGTCATGAGATTTCATGAAGATGTAATCGATCGGCGATGACATCAAGTCAAGGGAATGATGAAGCGAAAGGTTATTGGAACCACGGGTATGACACAAACTCAAAATTAAGCTTGCTGTTGAAGGCGAAATGATTCGACGAGGAAGAATGGCGTAAGGTTATCTCATCGTCAAAAATTATGCTCTGGGAAGAAGGACCAGGTAGCACAGTTAAAATTTAGCACAATGATATAGCCGATCAGGCTAGGAATGACTTGAAGGATTATTAAACTCGTAAGCAATGAAGATTACTTAGAGTTATTGAATCGGAGTGCGGAATCGATTCACTTATCGGTGTTGTCGAGTGAAATAACTCAGAACCCGGGGGAAATCTGAAATCAGTGAGAAGCAATACTAGATGGATACTCATACAAAGCAACACAGTTCTTTGATATTCTCGAGGTACCAGAGGGTAATACTCGAAGGTAGAGCAGAATAGAGGTTGTATAGATATATTGACCTGCAGAATACAAGTACTTCAACTTGTCCGAGAAATGGGATCAACGAAGAATAATATGGTCGGAACCATAGCTGCAAGGGATCCAATTTAATGACACCGAAAGAATTACCCAAATGATTAAATATTTTGCAAGAAGCTTCCATGATAAGTTCCACATCGGGTCCATGGGCATGAACACAAAGTTCAAGGTCGTCTCCCACTTCTTTAATGCATAACCTTTCATTCACTTCTCGCTTTGATAAAGGCATTAGTGTTGAAAGTTTTATCTGATGAAATACCAGATGAGTATGACTCGTGAAAACTTCCGAGTTCACACATATAAAGGAAGGCATAGGTTCAACCCGTCAGGGTATCATGGAAACATATACCACAAGCTTCAATAGTAAATACGACCAGCTCGAAAGCAGAGCACGGTTGGCCAAGCAGATGATACAATTTACCAAGGGCATTATGTATCAGGTAAAGAACTCACAAGTATTTTGGTGATGAATGACATTGTCGGATAATAACCCGGCAATGGTTATGGCGGTCCACAACGTTGCTGATGAGAGTATCGGAACTCAATCAAAGGAAGAAGGAATGCCAAGGCATCGGATTATAGAAACAACTGGCTAATTCAAAGCTTAATGCAAGAAATTTTATGATTTCCAAATCAAGGGATCAGAAGCAATCGTTCTGATCGAAAATGAATAAGTTCAATAGACTTGGAAGCGCAAACGATCAAGGCATTGATTGGTCAAAAACCAGCTCATATCCAAATGACGTCTGAGCCGGAAGGACGAATCCTAGGATTCGACTGGGTAATGCGAGCACCTTCAACATATTGAATCAACGGACTTAAAATGATAAAGACAAGGGAGGCCAATAAGATTACGAAACTTATGGGATTAACCATAATGCAAGCAAGCGAGAATTTCAAGAGCAATAGGCTGCTCGGGATTTTTGGAAGATCGAATGATATTTTGAAGTGTTTGGCGAAACACATGAACAACGGGGAATGAGCAGATACTCGATAAGCGTGAGAATTATCCGTAGGGGTATTCAGGTGACAAAGAACAGCAAGGCAGTAAGCTCAAAGGATTCTCGGAACAACAGAGGGAATTTCGAGGTATCTTGTAATAACAAGATCAACTGGGAAACATTGTATGAATGGCGAGCATACGTGCTTATCCATAGGGTTTTATCGATGGAAGGGAATTGCAAAAGCGACGTCATAAAGTCTCAAGAGAACATCGGAGAGTATCTTCGGATTCTTCTGGTGCAACAGACGATCATCTATAATAAGGGGCTCTCCGGGAGAAAGTATTATCGAGAACCAAGAGTCAGAGTTAGTAAAATCGTTTAACCTGAGTAGAAGAGAGTTCAGAGTCCCAGAGTAAAGGTCGAGGAGTAAAAGATCCTAGTACCACCCGATGGCGACGTGGGCCCGTAAGGCACACAACCAAGTTAGTAAAAGTTTTTGCAATGTCTAGACTCGACTTCGGCCAAGGAGTGTGGAAGGGGGATTCCTACAGGCAGTCAGCTCTGATACCAACTTGTGACGCCCCCGATTTAATCCCACACTAATCATGCACGCAAATGTGTACGATCAAGATCAGGGACTCACGGGAAGATATCACAACACAACTCAACAAATAAGATAAGTCATACAAGCATCATAATACAAGCCAGGGGCCTCGAGGGCTCGAATACAAGTGCTCGATCATAGACGAGTCAGCGGAAGCAACAATATATGAGTACAAACATAAGTTAAACAAGTTTGCCTTAAGAAGGCTAGCACAAACGGGGATACAGATCGAACGAGGCACATACCTCCTGCCTGGGATCATCCTAACTACTCCTGGTCGTCGTCAGCAGGCTGCATGTAGTAGTAGGCACCTCCTGTGTAGTAGGAGTCGTCGTCGACGGTGGCGTCTAGATCCTGGGCTCCATCGTCTGGTTGCAGCAATCGGGTAGAGAGATGGGGAAAAAGGGTAACAAGGCAACCGTGAGTAATCATCCAAAGTACTCGCAAGCAAGGAACTACACTACATATGCATGGATATATGTGTAAGGGGCCATATCAGTGGACTGAACTGCAGAATGCCAGGATAAGAGGGGGATATCTAATCCTGTCGAAGACTACGCTTCTGGCAGCCTCCGTCTTGCAGCATATAGAAGAGAGTAGATTGAAATCCTCCAAGTAGCATCGCATAGCATAACCCTACCCGACGATCCCCTCCTCGTTGCCCTGTTAGAGAGCGATCACCTGGTTGTATCTAGCACTTGGAAGGGTGTGTTTTATTAAGTATCCGGTTCTAGTTGTCATAAGGTCAAGATACAACTCTGGGTCGTCCTTTTACCGAGGGACACGGCTATTCGAATAGATTAACTTCCCTGCAGGGGTGCACCACATAACCCAACATGCTTGATCCCATTTGGCCGGACACACTTTTCTGGGTCATGCCCGGCCTCGGAAGATCAACACGTCGCAGCCCACCTAGGCACAACAAAGAGGTCAGCACGCCGGTCTAAACCTAAGCGCGCAGGGGTCTGGTCCCATCGCCCTGAGCACACCTGCATGTTACGTGGGCGGCTGGCAGCACAACTAGCCCCCTTAATACAAGAGCAGGCTTACGTTCCAATCCAGCGCGCGCCGCTCAGTCGCTGACGTCACGAAGGCTTCGGCTGATACTACGACGCCGAGTGCCCATATCTTTCCCGCGTAGTTGGTTAGTGCGTATAGACCAAATGGCCAGACTCAGATCAAATACCAAGATCTCGTTAAGCGTGTTAAGTAACCGCGAACGCCGACCAGGGCCGGGCCCACCTCTCTCCCAGGTGGTCTCATCCTGCCCTGTCGCTCCGCCTCAAAGTAACAGTTGGGGGCTGTCGGCAACCCAGGCCCACCTCTAACGGGATGGAGCCACCTGCCCCTTCAGCCCCCATCTCCGAACAGTATCATAGGTAATGTAACAGTGTAAAGTATATAGTATATGCCCGTGATCACCTCCCGAAGTGATCATGGCCCAGTAGTATAGCATGGCAGACGGACAAGAGTGTAGGTCCACTGACGGAACACTAGCATCCTATACTAAGCAGTAGGATAGCAGGTAAGGGTAACAACTGTAGCAACAATGACAGGCTATGCAACAGAATAGGATAAACCAAAAGCAGTAACATGCTAAGCATGTATGGTGGCTAACTTACGCAAATAAGAGTGAGAAGAGAAGCAAAGCAAGCGGTCGTCAACTAGTAATGATCAAGAAGTGATCCTGAACTCCTACTTACGTCAAACATAACCCAGAAACCGTGTTCTCCTCTCGATCAACCCCGAAAAGAGACACTCACGGTTACGCACACAGTTGGTGTATTTTAGAAGAGTTTGCTTCAAGTTAACTACAACCGGATATCAACAAATTCTCATCTGCCACATAACCGCGGGCACGGCTTTCGAAAGTTCAAACCCTGCAGGGGTGTCCCAACTTAGCCCATGATAAGCTCTCGCGATCAACGAAGGATATTCCTTCTCCCCGGGAAGACCCGATCAGTCTCGGAATCCCGGCTACAAGACATTTCGACAGTAATAAAACAAGACCAGCAAAGCCGCCCGATGCGCTGACATCCCGATAGGAGCTGCACATATCTTGTTCTCAGGGAAACATCGGATAAGCGAAGCGTACAGGTACCAACATAACCCAAGTTGCCAAGGGACGGTCCCGCACGGTGCTCTAGTTTGGACCAACACTTAGACAAGCATTGGCCCGGGGGGGCTAAATAAAGATGACCCTCGAGAGAGCGACTCCCAAGGGAAAAGTAGGTGGTGGTGAGGCAAATGGTAAACCCAAGGTTGGGCCTTGCTGGAGGAGTCTTATTCAAAGCGAACTGTCAAGGGGGTCCCATAAATCACCCAACCGCGTTAGGGACGCAAAATCCGGGAACATAACACCGGTATGACGGAAACTAGGGCGGCAAGAGTGGAACAAAACACCAGGCATAAGGCCGAGCCTTCCACCCTTTACCAAGTATATATATGCATTAATAATATAAGAGATATTGTGATATCCCAACATAAACATAAACATAATCCAACATGGAGCAATCTTCATCTTCACCTGCAACTAGCAACGCTATAAGAGGGGCTGAGCAAAGCGGTAACATAGCCAAACAACGGTTTGCTAGGAAGGGTGACAAAGGTTAGAGTTTCATGGCATTTTGGGAGGCTTGAGCAGCAAGTGGTAGGTAACGCAACATAGCGAAAGAACGAAGCAACTAGCATAGCAATGATAGTAATGAGATCCAAGGTGACGGTCATCTTGCCTGAAATCCCGCAAGGAAGAAGAACGAGTCCATGAAGAAGATTAATCCACGAAGACGAACCAAGCGTAGACGAACGAATCCTCACGATCGCAACAAAACGGGCACTATCGAGAGAAGCACACAACATGGTAAACACACCACATATGAACAAGGCATGATGCTCAACCAAGTATGATGCATGACAAGGCTACATGAAGCTACTCATGGCAAGAGATGATGCATACAAGAACAACACACCAAAGCAAGTTTAAATGAGGCCGGAAACAACATAGAACAACTCCGGTAAGTCCTCATATGCAAATTTCGAAATTGGTCCAGATCTGAATAACCTTATGTTCAAGTTTGTTAAAGAGCAAGTTAAGATGCACCAACATGATCTACACGAAATTCTAGTCAAGTTACATATAAAGTTCATTAGATTCGGAGTTACGTCCTAGAAGATATGAGCAAAACAAGTTAAGCATGACATTGATGCAAAATGCATACAAACATCAAGCAAACACCTCAAAACAAGGATGCAACATGATAGAATGAAGCTACATGCAATTCTAAGCAAGTCTCATGTAGAGCATGCTCAAAACGGAGCAACGGTTCAACACATACACCCTATACAAGTTATAACAACAATCTGTCCAAAACAGCAAGTAGGCATCTAGCAAGCATCAAAACAACAGGCTACAGGATCATAACATGATAACAAAAGGCATGGACATGATATACAGGTAAAGCATGACAAAACATGAACACTGAGCTATCTCCAGAAATCACTAGATCATACTCAAAGAACATGGCAAGATTGCAAATAGTAACAGGTTCACAGACTTAGCAGAATTTCAGGACATGGCAGAAATAACATCAGGTTGCAATATTCAGAGCTATCAAACAACATGTTACAGCGAGCTATCATGTCAAACTAGAGAACGGAATGAATCTACTCAAAGCATTTAACAAAAGTCCCTTACTGACCATAAGCCAAAAGGGATCAGAGAATACAATTGCAAGCATGTGAACATAGAAAAAACATAAACAGATTCAGACTTAGTGGAAAACTGGAGCATGGCAAAACAGATAACAGGTAGGCATGTTTACGAGCTCGATGCACTCACTACAAGGCATTGCATGACAAACAAAGCATACACCCAGCAACTAGACATGGCATAGAAGCTATACATGGCAAGAACAACAACATAGAATGCACGGATCAACTACAACAACCTTGGCAAAATTGAATAACATGTAAACAATCTGCCAGGAACATTTTACAGCAAAAGTAGAGCTTGATTGAGTCAAGCTAAGGCGCTCCATAAATGCAAATAGAGGGATGGATGGATAGAGCATAACCATATCTACAAAACATCCTTACTGATCATCCTCAAAAGAGGCATTGATCTCACTGTAGCAACATGAATACATGGCATAAAAATAACAGCAGGACATGACTTTGTGAAATCACTAGTCTCTGAAATCAGCAACATTAAGATGCCTAGTTTGCATGTTTGTGCTAGTCACCACAAAGATCACAAAAATACATGGCATACACCCCTGCAAAGATGGCATGGCATAGTTCAAAACACATGTAGAGATCCAGATCATAGGATGCACACATCAATCAAGGCAAAAATGACAAATGAACATGTTCTGTTAAGTTAAAGAAGTTAACATCACATAGCAGTCTTGCAATGATGATTAGGGCATCAATATCAACACTAATGAACATGGCACAATGGAACAAAATGAATAGCACAACCGGATGAACATTTCGATATATTGTGCATGCAAAAAGGATCTAAATGCAGGGAGATATGGCATGATGAATAGAGCAAAACAATGCTAAAATCTCAGGGACTCGGGGGGAAATTTGGACCTCGGGGAAACGGGACGAGGGGATCCGGGGACGAGGGCGCCGTTTGGTCCACGGGACGTCGGGGATCTGGGACGGGGCCGTCCCAGCGGCGGGTCCAAGCCGGCCAACGGCGGCGGGATCCCGATCCGGCGAGGAGGCGCGAGCAGGAGGGGCGGGGGAGGCGCGGCGCTGCGGATCCGGCCGGCCGGCGCCGGATCCGGGCAACAGCAGCGGTTGGCGGCGAAGGAGGCGGTGGAGGGCGAGGTCGCCGGCGTGGCCGAGGTCGCTGGCGCGGGCGGCGCGCGTGGGGCACGACAGAGGAAGAGCAGGAGGCCGGGCGCGGGCGCGGCGCTCGAGGCAGAGGCGGCGCGCCGGAGCGGCGAGGGGCGGCGCCGGCGGGCGGCGGCCCCAGGCGGGAGTGGCGGCGGCGTCCGGGCGGCGCGCGAGCCAGCGGCCGGCGGCGTATGGGCCCCGCGGGCCGCGCGTGGACTCGGCGGGCCGCGGGCGCGGGTACGGCGGCGGAGACACATGGCGGCGTGGGAGTGGCTGGCAGCGGCGACGCGACTGAGGTGGCGGCCTCCGATTCGTCGGAGCGACGTGGCGGCAGGGGTGGACGCGTCCGGCGGCGGTACGGACATGTCCGGCTGCGGGAGGAGGAAAATGGCTAGGGTTTGTACCGCGATTTTCGGGAGGGGAGCACATATTTATAGATAGGAGGAGGTAGGAGTGTCCAAATGGGGTGCGGTTTTCGCCCACACGATCATGATCGAACGACCGAGAAGATAGACAGGGTTTGGATGGGTTTTGGGCCACTTTGGAGGGGGTGTTGGGCTACACACAAAAGAGGCATTTGCGGATACCCGGTTAACCGTTGGAGTATCAAACGACCTCCGAATGACCCGAAACTTGACAGGCGGTCTACCGATGCTATACCAAGGCCGCTTGGCAAACCTCGGTCCATTTCGAGAAAGTTTAACACCCACACACGAAAAGAGACAAGAGGGGGCGCCGGGTGACATAGGAGTGCCGGATTGGAAAACAGACAACGGGGAAAATGCTCGTATGAATGAGACGAACACGTATGCAAATGCGATGCACATGATGACATGATACGAAATGCAGATGATGACATGGCAAGGAGAGACACGCAAGCAAATGACATGGCAAGGACGGCGAATAACTGGCGGACACCTGGCGCATCGAATCCGGGGCGTTACAACTCTCCTCCACTAACAAGAGATCTCGTCCCGAGATCTTAGGACCGAGACGGAAGGGAAAAAGGAATGAGGTGAAAAAAAAGAACAAAAGAGAGATGAAGAACAAAGACGAGAACTCTCGAGTAGGAAAAGAAACGATGAATATGACGATAATTAAAGCTCCGAAACAAAAAAGAATTCGCAACCACTTCGGTTAGAACAAGATAGACAAGGAATAATAACAAAGGAATTTAGGCAGCACTCCGGTTGAACAAGGAAAGAATAGAACATGAACTTGAGAAGATGGAATGATACTTGACGAGAGGAACAACACAATGCCACCGGAAGAATTTAAAGAGTGGAATGAAAAGAACAGAGAAGAAAGTGACAACTTCTACCACGAATGAAATAGAAAGCAACCTTAGAAGAAAGAGACGAACGGAGTTGTTGGAAATTCAACACCAACAGAATAAGCTTGTTGTGGGCTTATAGATAACATCTCAAAATTATGAGGTGATCTCCGACCACAAGCGAAAAAACTTAAATAGCTGAGAAGAATGAAGAAATGCAAAACTCCCTTTCCAAAAGAATACGGAGAATTAATTACACTTCGAGACGCAAGAAGAAAAGATACTTGCGCTCCTCCAACAAAATCTTGATGAACCCTTGAAGAATGAATTAACTCATGACGAAACACCGTGAAGAACTCCGGAAACAAAAGGATGATGAGATAAAATTGAAGGATGAAAAGGAATAAGATTGAAGCCTTGCGATGATTAAGATGGAGCTTCGTGACGGCACAAGCGAGAAGCTTGGAACTCCAGAAAGAAAAGATGAACAACTTAGACCCGAGAAATTATTCAAGATGAACAATTTCCGAAAAGAAGAGATTAACCACATGAAGGAAGAAGAATAAGAATTATGTTAAGCTTATCCTCCATCGATTAAATTGATGAGAAGCAATGGATTGCATACCACTTATTCACATTGGGAAAAGATTAAGGGAGGATATAGCGCCAAATTTGGGAAGGTCTTCATGAGCCACCGGTAGGATTGAAAAGAACGAATGAATTACAATGATAACCGAGTAAAAAGAATCTTGAACGAACCACCATAAGAAATGAAAACGAACGAAGAAAAGAGAAAGAATCACCGGTAAGAATTAGAAAATGAACGAAGATACTTGAGGGAATTTAGATAAAAGTGAACGAAGAGATCGCGAACCGCTTGGATTATACTTGAGCGAAACACCGGAAGAATATTGAGGCGAACGAAGGGGCACGGATATATAATAGTTGAGAGAACGAAGCTGAAAACTTGGAATGAAGAAATCTTCCGAAAAGATGGGCTCCGGATGATCGAGAGAGAAAGCAACTCCTGAAATACTCCGGATGGGTGAAAAGAATTTGCACGACTGGAAACAAATGAGAGGATAACATCAAGCTAGTGACATGAATCTTCGGGAGAACGGACAAGATTTAAGAGAAATTCTTATTCGGTCTTCAAATGCTAAGAATGACGACAAGAAACACCATCAAAATGGTTGAGGTACTCCGGGAGAATGAAAAGAGGAAAGATTGGCCCGAACATGAAACAATTTGAGAGCGATCTTGGAAAGGCATCTGACTGATAAATTCATTCTTATGTCATATTTGAAAAGAATTTGAGCATGACTTCGGGAAACTTAGAAGAGTAAGGTAAGATCCTGGGAAAAGACCTGTGGGTTAGGGCCCACAGAAAAGAAACACCGTTGGAAAAAGGATTGTTGAAAGAGAAATGATACACCGAAACAATTGAAAGACTTGAATGAGGCGACAACCTCGAAATAATTGAATGCAAAAACGAATCTTCTGAGATGTCTTCAACACTTCGGGATAAAAGAATGACGAGAGGAGGAACGAGCAAAGAGAAATATTTGAGCTGACGGAAAGAATGATCAACACCGAAAACTTGAATTGGATCCCCCGGAAAAAGAAATGAGACGAACAATGATTAGCTAGACGAGAATTCACCGGTTGAAACAATTGAGGAAAGACTGAAAATACTCCATACGAATGGAATTGATTGCTCGAATAAAGGCTCAGACTCCGGAATAAAAAGGGATGGGAGGGCGGGAAAAAATAAAGGCAACTTGGAACGGGGAACCGACGAATATCTTGAAGAGAAGAGCACCGGTTGAAATGGTTGATGAGAGAATGCAAAGGCTTCGCACGAGTAGAATGGATAGTCGATTACGAACTGCGATTCTGAGAAGAAAAGGGGTGGGCGGGTGGGAAAAATAAGGACAACTTCGGACAGGGAAACAACGTCGATTGAAAAGAACTGAGGATTGATCTCCAAAAGACAAAGAGGTTTGAGTCGACTTGACGAGAGATGCACTGGATAAAAGAGGATGGACAACGAACGAAAGAGCTAACCGCGTGATCCTAAAGTAAAATTTGAAGGGGAGGAGGAGTAGTTCAAAACACCTACGTCAAGATTTCTCACCAGAGCGACGAAGGGGCTGAGGAGTAAAAAGAATTCCTACTCTCCGATATAACTAGACTCCGAATTTTTTTTGTTTTAGACTCAACAACGGCCAAACTACACGATCAATCAAGGGGGCTCCTAGGGTCGGTCGAGGCTCTGATACCAACTTGTCACGCCCAAGATGCGACCCTATCTTAAAGGAACTCGAAGGTCCCACCAAGGATAGAAGCGCATCTTGAAGACGCTTTTGCAAGGTGGCTATCATTACATCAACATTACATAATAGTGGGGATACAAACAATACATACAAAGTCACATGAATACAACAATACATCATATACAAGATCAACATCCGACTATGAATGAAACATAAACAGAAACTCAAACAATATCCACCCTGCTAGCCCAGGCTGCCGACCAGGAACCTATCCCTCAATCGAAGAAGAAGCAGAAGAAGAACTCCAACACAAATAAACATCGCTCTCACGTCATGATCATCGCATAACCTGTACCTACAACTGGTGGTGTAGTAATCTGTGAGCCACGAGGACTCAGCAATCCCATTACCATGGGTATCAAGACTAGCAAAGCTTAAAGGGTAAGGAAGGGGGTAAAGTGGTGAGGTTGCAGCAGCGGCTAAGCATGTATGGTGGCTAACTTACACAAATAAGAGCGAGAAGAGAAGCAAAGCAAGCGGTCGTCAACTAGTAATGATCAAGAAGTGATCCTGAACCCCTACTTACGTCAAACATAACCCAGAAACTGTGTTCTCCTCTCGATCAACCCCGAAAAGAGACACTCATGGTTACGCACACAGTTGGTGTATTTTAGAAGAGTTTGCTTCAAGTTAACTACAACCGGATATCAACAAATTCCCATCTGCCACATAACCGCGGGCACGGCTTTCGAAAGTTCAAACCCTGCAGGGGTGTCCCAACTTAGCCCATGATAAGCTCTCGCGATCAACGAAGGATATTCCTTCTCCCCGGGAAGACCCGATCAGTCTCGGAATCCCGGCTACAAGACATTTCGACAGTAATAAAACAAGACCAGCAAAGCCGCCCGATGCGCCGACATCCCGATAGGAGCTGCACATATCTCGTTCTCAGGGCAACATCGGATAAGCGAAGCGTACAGGTACCAACATAACCCAAGTTGCCAAGGGACGGTCCCACACGGTGCTCTAGTTTGGACCAACACTTAGACAAGCATTGGCCCGGGGGGGGGGGGGCTAAATAAAGATGACCTTCGAGAGAGCGACTCCCAAGGGAAAAGTAGGTGGTGGTGAGGCAAATGGTAAACCCAAGGTTGGGCCTTGCTGGAGGAGTCTTATTCAAAGCGAACTGCCAAGGGGGTCCCATAAATCACCCAACCTCGTTAGGGATGCAAAATCCGGGAACATAACACCGGTATGACGGAAACTAGGGCGGCAAGAGTGGAACAAAACACCAGGCATAAGGCCGAGCCTTCCACCCTTTACCAAGTATATATATGCATTAATAATATAAGAGATATTGTGATATCCCAACATAAACATAAACATAATCCAACATGGAGCAATCTTCATCTTCACCTGCAACTAGCAACGCTATAAGAGGGGCCGAGCAAAGCGGTAACATAGCCAAACAACGGTTTGCTAGGAAGGGTGACAAAGGTTAGAGTTTCATGGCATTTTGGGAGGCTTGAGCAGCAAGTGGTAGGTAACGCAACATAGCGAAAGAACGAAGAACTAGCATAGCAATGATAGTAATGAGATCCAAGGTGACGATCATCTTGCCTGGAATCCCGCAAGGAAGAAGAACGAGTCCATGAAGAAGATGAATCCACGAAGACGAACCAAGCATAGACGAACGAATCCTCACGATCGCAACAAAACGGGCACTATTGAGAGAAACACACAACATGGTAAACACACCACATATGAACAAGGCAAGATGCTCAACCAAGTATGATGCATGACAAGGCTACATGAAGCTACTCATGGAAAGAGATGATGCATACAAGAACAACACACCTAAGCAAGTTTAAATGAGGCCGGAAACAACATAGAACAACTCCGGTAAGTCCTCATATGCAAATTTCGAAATTGGTCCAGATCTGAATAACCTTATGTTCAAGTTTGTTAAACAACAAGTTAAGATGCACCAACATGGTCTACACGAAATTCTAGTCAAGTTACATATAAAGTTCATTAGATTCGGAGCTACGGCCTAGAAGATATGAGCAAAACAAGTTAAGCATGGCATTGATGCAAAATGCATACAAACATCAAGCAAACACCTCAAAACAAGGATGCAACATGATAGTATGAATCTACATGCAATTCTAAGCAAGTCTCATGTAGAGCATGCTCAAAACGGAGCAACGGTTCAACACATACACCCTATACAAGTTATAACAACAATCTGTCCAAAACAGCAAGTAGGCATCTAGCAAGCATCAAAACAACGGGCTACAAGATCATAACATGATAACAAAAGGCATGGACATGATGTACATGTAAAGAATGACAAAACATGGACACTGAGCTATCTCTAGAAATCACTAGATCATACTCAAAAGGACATGGCAAGATTGCAAATAGTAACAGGTTCACAGACTTAGCAGAATTTCAGGACATGGCAGAAATAATATCAGGGTGCAATATTAAGAGCTATCAAACAACATGTTACAGCGAGCTATCATGTCAAACTAGAGCATGGAATGAATCTACTCAAAGCATTTAACAAAAGTCCTTACTGACCATAAGCCAAAAGGGATCAGAGAATACAATTGCAAGCAGTGAACATAGAAAAAACATAAAGAGATTCAGACTTAGTGGAAAACTGGAGCATGGCAAAACAGATAACAGGTAGGCATGTTTACGAGCTCGATGCACTCACTACGAGGCATTGCATGACAAACAAAGCATACAAACAGCAACTAGACATGGCATAGAAGCTATACATGGCAAGAACAACAACATAGAATGCACGGATCAACTACAACAACCTTGCCAAAATTGAATAACATGTAAACAATCTGCCAGGAACATTTTATAGCAAAAGTAGAGCTTGATTGAGTCAAGCTAAGGCGCTCCATAAATGCAAATAGAGGGATGGATGGATAGAGCATAACCATATCTACAAAACATCCTTACTGATCATCCTCAAAAGAGGCATTGATCTCACTGTAGCAACATGAATACATGGCATAAAAATAACAGCAGGACATGACTTAGTGAAATCACTAAGTCTCTGAAATCAGCAACATTAAGATGCCTAGTTTGCATGCTTGTGCTAGTCACCACAAAGATCACAAAAATACATGGCATACACCCCTGCAAAGATGGCATGGCAAAGTTCAAAACACATGTAGAGATCCAGATCATAGGATGCACAAATCAATCAAGGCAAAAATGACAAATGAACATGTTCTGTTAAGTTAAAGCAGTTAACATCACATAGCAGTCTTGCAACGATGATTAGGGCATCAATATCTACTCTAATGAACATGGCACAATGGAACAAAATGAATAGCACAACCAGATGAACATTTCGATATATTGTGCATGCAAAAAGGATCTACATGCAGGGAGATATGGCATGATGAATAGAGCAAAACAATGCAGAAATCTCAGGGACTTAGGGGAAATTTGGACCTCGGGGAAACGGGACGAGGGGATCCGGGGACGAGGGCGCCGTTTGGTCCAGGGGACGTCGGGGATCTGGGACGGGGCCGTCCCAGCGGCGGGTCCAAGCCGGCCAACGGCGGCGGGATCCCGATCCGGCGAGGAGCCGCAAGCAGGAGGGGCGGGGGAGGCGCGGCGCTGCGGCGGTTGGCGGCGAAGGAGGCGGCGGAGGGCGAGGTCGCCGGCGTGGCCGAGGTCGCCGGTGCGGGCGGCGCGCGTGGGGCACGACAGAGGAAGAGCAGGAGGCCGGGCGCGGGCGCGACGCTCGAGGCAGAGGCGGCGCGCCGGAGCTGCGAGGGGCGGCGCCGGGCGGGAGCGGCGGCGGCGTCCGGGCGGCGCGCGGGCCAGCGGCCGGCGGCGGATGGGCCCCGCGGGCCACGCGTGGACTCGGCGGGCCGCGGGCGCGGGGACGGCGGCGGAGACACGTGGCGGCGTGGGAGTGGCTGGCGGCGGCGACGCGGCTGAGGTGGCGGCCTCCGATTCGTCGGAGCGACGTGGCGGCGGGGGTGGACGCGTCCGGCGGCGGTACGGACATGTCCGGCTGCGGGAGGAGGAAAATGGCTAGGGTTTGTACCGCGATTTTCGGGAGGGGAGCACATATTTATAGATAGGAGGAGGTAGGAGTGTCCAAATGGGGTGCGGTTTATGCCCACACGATCGTGATCGAACGACCGAGAAGATAGACAGGGTTTGGATGGGTTTTGGGCCACTTTGGAGGGGTGTTGGGCTACACACAAAAGAGGCCTTTGCGGATACCCGGTTAACCGTTGGAGTATCAAACGACCTCCGAATGACCCGAAACTTGACAGGCGGTCTACCGGTGCTATACCAAGGCCGCTTGGCAAACCTCGGTCCATTCCAAGAAAGTTTAACACCCACACACGAAAAGAGACAAGAGGGGGCGCCGGGTGACATAGGAGTGCCGGATTGGAAAACGGACAACGGGGAAAATGCTCGGATGCATGAGACGAACACGTATGCAAATGCGATGCACATGATGACATGATACGAAATACAGAAGATGACATGGCAAGGAGAGACACGCAAGCAAATGACATGGCAAGGACGGCGAATAACTGGCGGACACCTAGCGCATCGAATCCGGGGCGTTACATGCAAGCAGTATAGAGAAGAATAGGCGATATCTGGTGATCAAGGGGGGGGGGCTTGCCTGATTGCTCTGGCAAGGAGGGGTCATCTTCAATGTAGTCGGACACACGGACATCGGCAGCAGTCTAGGAGTCTACCGGAAATAAGTAACGGAGGGGGAACACAATAAATAATAGAGCAATCAAATGTAACACAAAGCAAGACGCGTCAATACGTTGTGCTAGGGGTGACCTAACACAGGGATAGGTGATACCGACGAATGGGGAAACATCCGGGAAAGTATCCGCGGTGTTTCGCGTTTTCGGGCAGATGAACCGGAGGGGGAAAGTTGCATGTTTGCTATGCTAGGGATGTGTAGTGGACGAACGGGATGCATATTCAAATTCGTCTCGTCGTTCTGAGCAACTTTCATGTATAAAGTATTTTCATCCGAATTACCAATTATTTTATATTAATTTTCAAACTTCTAATTCATTTTTGAAATTATTATTAATTCGAAAATAAAACGGTAAATACTTTTGTCACCTACTGTTACTCTAGCCTATGAGTATGTCAGTGGGGCCAGTGGGGCCAGTGGGGTGGGTTGACCTAGTCAAAGATTGAATAGTCAAAGGATGAATAGTGTAGGCGGGTCCCATATGTCATTGTGTATGGTTAAACTAGACTTTAATTAAATTAGATTAACTAATAGTGGGGGCCACCTGTCATAGGTTAGCAGTTAACCTAACAATTATATTAATCTAAATCTAGATTAGCCTAAACTAGTTGAACATGGCCGGCCTCACACACAGAACACACACACGCACACACACCACGCAGCACACTCGGCCATGGCCTTGGCCATGGCCAGCCACAAGCATCAGTATAGAAGCGCAACATCAGCGTTGAGGCTAAGCAGTGGCATCAGCGAGCAAAGCAGCAGCAGTAGAGAGCAGTAGCAGCGAGCAGCAAGTAGCAGCATCGGTAGGAAGCAGCAAGGGAGCTCGAGCGACAGCACGGTCAGGCGCGGCCGAGCGCGCGCGGGCGCAGGCGCCTGCGGCGAGCGGGCGTAGGGAGTGCGGCAGCGGCAGTAGGCTCAGGAGCGGACGAGCGGGCACCGCGGCAGGGCGCAGCCATACGCGAGCGAGCATGTGCAGAAGCAGAGCTACAGGCGCGGGCAGGGGAGGTCGCGGACGACGGTTACGGCGACGAATCGACAACGGGGAGATGGGGTTTCAGAAGAGTGGCTCACAGGGAGACCGTAGACGAGCTCGGCGAGGCCGGGGACGGTCGAAAAAGTGCAGGTCAACGGCGAGATGTCGGCGGCCGAACGGAGATGATGGCGATGGCGACGGCGGCGCGGTGTCCCTGCTTGAATCGACGCCCGGGACGGACGAAGGTGACCGTGGCAGACCCACTGGACGTACTCCCGAGCGACGGCGAAAACGGTGGCCGCGGCAACGACGATAAGGCAGTGGTCACCGCATGAGGTTCCGAGCTCGATTTAGAGCGGAAGAGAAGGGGGCGATGGGGGGAAGAGTGGGGAAGGCAAGAGGGCGAGTTAGGGTTTTGCGTGGGTGTATTTGTAGGGCTGGGGAGGGCACGTGGTAGCCATCCATAGCCATGGCGGCTGGATGCACGCCACGGCTTTCCTCTGCCTTTCCCTAGCGAGAGATGGAAGAAAGGCCGTGGCCTAGTGGGTTGGGCTGTACTGTGGCCACTAGGGCCCAGTGCAGCAGTAGCAGTTTTTCTTCTTTCTTTTATTGTCTGAGTAGCATTTTCTTTCCTGTTTTGCATTTTCTTTTTATAGTAATTGAATTTTGTTCACATTGAAACTTGGTACATAAATCAAATGCCATATTTTGAAATAGCACCCGACGTTTGGGGTCATTTGGAAATATATAACCATTTGTTTATTTTAAAAATGGATATTTCAATGTAGTTAGACCACTTTATATTTTCCTAGGAGTTAAATGGTGAGTCAAATGATGTTGGTTTCTACATGATAATTAGTTAGTGAATTATTGCAACCCAATGAACGTTTTTGTATTTTAATTTTTGAGGAAAATAATTTGACATGCATATTTGAATTTGAATTTGAGTTTGATTTGGAACAAAGTGATGATTAGCAAAAAAGTCGTGATGGCTTGGCAGTCATCAGGGGAGGTTACTGTAGCATGATTATCGGGGTGTTACACGTAGGAAGCGAGCAAGCCGTGCTTTCACCGTCTCGGATCCACGTGTGTAGATGACGATGAACTGATCACCGGTGATGGCTCTAACCTCGTACTTAGCGGCGACCATGGAGATTTGGGAGGCCATGGATTGAGGAGGGTTAGGAGAAGTTGAATTGTTGTACCCCGCAAAAAAAACTAGGAGCGAACTAATGTGAAAGGACGGGACGACTGGGAGCGAACTGTTGTAAGGTAGAATTCGGGGACGAGTAGGGCGTGCGAAGGGCGTGGGGTTGCTGGCTTGCCCGGTGGATAAACGGCTGCAAGCCCCCAAAGAGTTCTCAAGAACTGTGCGGGACCCACTAGATGTCATGTCTACTAGACCCATATTGTAGGCCTGACGGTATAGCTTCTGACTGTTCGCACACCATGTCGGTGCGTGGATGTAACTTCACTTAATTCCGTCAAACGTCGCGCCTCCCACAACCTTCGCCTCCCTCGCGCGGTCGCGCCCTTTGAGACTTCGACCGGCTATAAATGAGCAAATTTTTTTGCCTTTTTTTTAGACAAGCAATTTTTTGCCTACTCCGCATGCATGATACTCCCTCTGGTCCTTTTTACTCCCGTCAACCGTTTGCAAAGTGTTTGACCAAATTTTTACTTTTTTTGAACACCATCGTATATTAATTAACTAGCCACACCAGTACACTCATTCGATACAATATTCACCACACAGGGCGGTACGTTATTTACAAGAATACCATCTAATCTATTGTCAAAGCTATACTTAGCGATTAAGTGTGCCACCTTATTGGCCGAACGGCTAATCTTTGACAATTGAAGATTGTTGATCAACTTCGAGATGCTCAACGCTTTCATCTTCAGGTCACGCATAGCAGACCTGTCATAGTCCCCCGATGCAAGAGACGCTACCACAAAAGCGCAATCAGTCTCTGAAATTACAGGATTATGAAGAGAAATACCTATGTAGAGACCGGCAATACAAGCCCTAAGCTCCGCTTCCTCCACGCTTTGACATGCATCAATGAAATCCCACGACCAAATTTATACTAAAAGTATCAATATCTACAATACTCCCTCCGTCTAGGTGTGTAAGTCATCTTACGAAAACCAAATAATCCCAAAACACTTAGGCGCAGTGCATTAACTTCTACCTCGTTTCTTGTTTCTTGACATATCAACCAATAGGAGTTGTGTGTGTGCATGCTTTTAATGACTTGAGACTACCAAACACAACATGCAGTGGTTAGTTCATTGCATGCAATGCTATTAATTAGCAAATAAACATTAAGATCTCTCGTTTTCCCCTCCTCCTTGGTCACAGTGCACAATCTAAGATGACTTACTCACCTAGACGGAGGGAGTACTGATTATAATGAGTATAAGAACTATGTTTTATAATGAGTGTAAAAATATTGATTTGACATTGTGAATGTTGACACATTGTGGAATAGTTTTTGAAGTCTGCAAAAGTACTCAACTAGTGTTGTCGTTCTTCACAAAAAAAGTGTTTACCAATGAATGCATGAATACTAGTTACTCTAACCCCCTCTCTTCTTTAATTCTTTGCCACATCAGCATGTTTGCTATTCCCGTCTGCATGATACCAGCTAAGATACCACCATTATGGCCAGCCTTAATCATCGCATTCAATAATTTAGTGCACCTTGAAATATGAACATGTGTGGGGCGTGTATGTTTTTAATGACTTGAGACTATACCTAGCCCGACATGCAAGATGACTTATTATGCACCGTTCCCCATACCTGCAGGAAGCCCGTTCGTCTCCAAATCTTTTCCTCTCCATGTGTGGAAACAATATGCCTGCCAAACTCTCCTTCTCCCTTTGGCGGTCCCACCACTCCACCCCGTGTGAAAAATTTTGCATGCATGACTCTCCTCCCCCCACACTCGTCCAATCCGTTGTGACCAGCAATATTTCCACCCCTTCGCTCCCCTGTAATTTACTCGAACAAATATGCCCATGTAGCTGTTACTTAACTTCAGGTGCATTGGGTCACATATGGGCCCAACAAGGGTCTGGCCCACATCTTAGTGATGCAACTGGACACCTGCAGTTAAGTCAGTGCAGCTCAGTCCATATCTTACGTAGGTGTGCCATTGCTCGCTATAAATATTGCGCCTCCCACGACATTGCTATCTCCTCCCCCTCATGTTCACGTTCATCACTATCTCCTCCCCCTCCCTCTCACGTCGACCACCATGGCATCGCCCCTCCCAAGCCCTAGGAGCCCCTCGCTGCACCGCGCAGATGGTCACGCGTCACCGTTCCGTTCCTCGCCGCCACTAGTCGAGGAGGATGCGTTGGTGTTCCGCTCCTCGCCGCTACGTGATGCGTCACCGTTCCATTCCTCGCTGCCACTAGTTGAGGAGGATGCGTCGGCGTTCCGCTCCTCGCCGCGACGCGACGTGTTGCCGTTCCGTTCCTCGCCGCCACTAGTCGAGGAGGACGCATCGGCGTTCCGCTCCTCGCCGCGACGCGTCGAGGTGGACGCGTCGGCGTTCCCAATCTCGCCAGCACGCGCGCTGGTGGATGCGTCGGCTCCCCGCTACGATGAGAACGCCGCGCCGCCCGCCGAGCCCCCCAGCCTTGAGGAGCTTTGGAAATAAATGGATGTCGCCTTGTGGGAGGCTTTGCCTCCAGCAGAGGGCGCCAAAATAGAGGCGGAGAAGAAGGCCGAGGAAGGGAAGCGCACCGCGGAACAAGCTGCCTGGGAGGCCTATGTCGCGTCCGAGAGAGTCAGGCAATTGGCTCTTTGGCAGAAGGCTCGTGCGAGGGCCGTGAGGGTGGCGGAGGACGCCCGTGCCGACGCCCTGAGTGCAGTTGGGCCCAAGCGCCTCATCTATGCTTGGCGGTACATGGACCGGGTGCACGCTTCCAGCAAGGAGGAGTACCTGTTGGCGCCGGATCACCACACCGGTGAGATCACGCTCGCCCGCCGGCAAGCCGTCAATCTGCACCTCGTGAGTTGCGAGGCTGAGGAAGAGGCGTTGTGTCGGCGCGCTGGGAAACGGCCGCGCACCAGGGCACTTGTGGCGCGCCACAAGCACTCCTGCGAGCGTCGTGGCTTTTAGGAGGAGTATAATTTTTGTTTCATAAGGCGATCTCATTAGTTTTGGGACGCAAATCATAAATCCCGAACGCTCAGGAATTTTTAGCGTCCTTAATTAAGTATGTTAAAAGGAAAGTTTGGAAACCTTGTGTATTCGTACGCATTTTGCAAGTACGTGCATATAGCACAAACTTTACTATATACTGTCACACTACACGTCTCTCTCGATATATGCTTGCAGACTGTGCTACTCCGTCCGTCCAGGTCTATAAGTCATCTTTGGTTGTGCACCATGACCAAGAAGGAGGGAAGACTTATACACCTAGACGGAGGGAGTACTACTATTACTTATGTACGTGCAAATGCACGTTTTAACATTATGATGCGGTTTTTGTAAAAGTAGAAAAACAACACTAGTCAAACTTGTGAAATGATTCAATGCAAAACAAATGCAAAAATGCTCGTTTGATTGTTACTTTTAGCTTCCTTCTCTATGGTTATTTCTCTGTCATACTTTGTACAGAGTATGTCACTTGTTGGAAAGGCATGCAAATTCCCAAACCGCTTCCTACACCCTGTATCAAATGTTTTGCCTAACAAGTTGTGTCGTGCAATTGGAATTCCAACTTGAGTACTACTACTAGTAGGAGTACCAGGGGATAGTTATTTTAGGCTTCTAGATTAGTAATCCCATAACTACCGTACCTCCGTCCTGGTTTATTGGTCCCCATTGTAATCTGTGTCAAATTTTGATCATAAATTTAACACTTGAAATGTTAGTGCATGTCACATGCACTACTCCATCCGTCTAGGTGAGTAAGTCATCTTAGGCTGTGCATCGTGACCAAGGAGGAGGAGAAAATGAGAAACGTTAATGTTTATTTGCTAATTAATAGTATTGCATGCAATGAACTAACCACTGCATGTCGTGTTTGATATCTCAAGTCATTAAAAGCATGCACACGCTTTATCTCTTATTAGTTGATATGTCAAGAAACAAGAAATGAGGTAGAAGTTAATGCACTGCGCCTAAGTGTTTTAGGATTATTTGGTTTTCGTAAGATGACTTACACACCTAGACGGAGGGATTACAATGGTGAGGAATAAACCAGTTAAATCTTTGGTCAAAATTTAGCACAAATTACAATGGTGAGGAATAAACCAGGACGGAGTAGTAGTTTAGAAGCCCAAATAAATGAGTGAGGCGCCTTATTGTTACTCTCCACTGTGACTAGTCTTGTGGGAAAAGCTGGGGAAGCCACTAAAAGAACTGGCCCTAGGAGTAGTAGCTAGGGATCGAGTGTGCAAGATGAACCGGAGAAAGTAAATGCAGAGAGATGAAATGCAAAAAATACGGAGGGATGTGATGGTTGCTTGTCCGTTTATTTTACCAGGCCACTTATTACTGGGAGTGGTTGGGTTTTGTGATATGACGGCTTTACTGCCGCACCACGAGCGGGGTGAGAGGTGAGACTCCCGTGCATCGCCGCCCTCTACACTTGTAGGAGTACTACATCGGTCGTGGTTTATTAGTCCCCCATTGAATTTGAGTGAAGATTTAACTGACAAAATGTTAGTGCATGTCAACAAAAACTATATCGTTGGATTCGTATTTGAACATAGTTTTGAATGATATAATTTTAGGTCACATGCATCAGCATTTATCGTATTATATATAATGTTAGTTCAATTTTTGGTCGTACTAATCTATAGTAGTAAGGTGCCCGTGCGTTGCACCGAAGAGTGAAATGCATTGATCGGGGAGTTGTTTATTTTGACAAAGGATGTGGGGGTCATCTCATGTGTAACGGGTATCGATAGGTTTCTTCGGATATTATTTCATCTCTAGAGCTGACAAACATCCGGGTGAAATAGATAAAAAGGTATGTTTTGCAAACAAAAGCGTTCAACTGTTCAACTTGCATCCAAAACTTGTGAAGAAATACACTTATTGTGCTTTGCAAGAAATGATCTTTAAGAATTAGTTTTTGAGTATCGATTGTTATACATGTTGGCTATAGATGACATGACACTTTCTTATAGTCAACAGTTGGCTATACTATTAAGTAACATTAACCATGCCCTTATACACATAGACGGAGGGATTAAATCAGGATGACTTGCAAGAGGGCAAAGGAGATGTAAGAAATGGTTCATTGTAAGTCTTTCACCAGTACTATAGTAAAAAATCATACATGGCAGATTCTAGACTAAACCATAAACAGATACACTTTTATTCATGTGCGATACTCCAATAGAGCAAGATCCTGCATGGAAGTCTCCACATGCTTAAACAGCAGATTACATTGAGCAAAGACTAATGATCAACATTTAACTTGATAATGCGTATGTCCAGGTGAACCTCCTTGGAGTCCCCGTGCACCGCGTCGGCGGGTAAAGGATGCCATGGGTTTTCCAAGTCCATGTTGGCGGGATAGTCCCAGCTCCCCAGAGTCCAAGTCCGTTCGATGAGGCCGGTGTCGCCGCCCACGCAACGCGAAGGGGTAGTAACATTGACCACGCACCCGTACATCGGCCTCGTGTCAGTGTTAGCGTCAGCGGCATCACCCCTGACGCACATTACAGAGACGGGGCGGCGGCCTGCGTGGGCCTCGCCGGTGCCCACGATCAAGAGGAAGACGCTGCCGTCCTCCTCCGAGACTAGCAGGCGGCGGTGATCCTCCAGCGACTCCGGCATGGTGAACGGGTAGCACGTCTGGTACTTGATGTTCTCCACCAAGGGCCAGCAGTGATCGCTGCATGCATCTGTGAGGTGATGCACCATGTCCGCCGATGAGCCACAAAACGACATCGGGCACTCATAGCAGTGGACGAAGGGCCTATTGTCAGGTTTTTGGATTGTTGGAAATATGAGAAAATTACTATGATATTTAATCTGAATAAATAGGAAATATATCATGACAGCATTGACAGTGATTAAACTAATCATGCGAACTAGCATAGCAGATGAACAGATCACATACTAGAAACATGAATTCTACCATGATCTCGAATAGGAAGGATAGAATCACATACGGTGCAGCGGGAGCAACACCGCTGGCGTTGACGTTGTCGCCCATGTCATCGAGGATGAGGTTGCCGAGGTCGGGGAAGAAGTCGTCGTTTGCGAAGTCGTCGCTGCCAGCAGTCGCGCGAGTGCGCTCCCCAAAAACCTGATCGCCCCTCTCCCGTACAGGATCACGAGAGGCGGGGTTCCGGAGGCCTGCTGTCCCTTCTCCCCGTGCACGCCGAAAGGAGGGATGGAGAAGACTTGCTTGGCGGCGCAATGATCTGGAACGTTGGTGAGAAACTATATAGTGCGGGCTGGGTAGGTCGTGGGAGTATAGCTCTGTCCTCGGCTCGGCTCAATCCCGCAACCCGCGGCGCGTCGTGACGAGGCATGGCGTGGCGAGGCGAGCGAGGAGGAGGAGCGCGCGTGTAGGTCTCCTCTTCTCATGCTCATACAAGTGGTAGAAGAGCTCACCTTATGAAGGCCTACTAGCAAAATTCCAACATCGACCAGGCCGTCCATGAACGGGAGTGGCTGTAGGGGACGTTGCGCCAATTGAATATATGAGCAAGTTACTACGAGATTTAATCAAAATAAGCACAAAATAAATCATGACGGCTATAACAGAGATGAAAATAATCATGTGGACTATCATAGTAGTAGGATACAGAGTAGAAACATGGATTCTACCACGATTTCGAACAGGAAGGACAGAAACACATACGGTGCAACAGGAGCAGCACCGTTGGCGTTGAGGTTGTCGCCCATGTCCAAAAACCACGTAGACACGGTCTTTGAGCACGGTTCGTAGTCATTCCACGCTTGGGCATTGAAGTTTGTAACTATTTTAGATTAGAATATACTACTCCTCCGGTGCTAGTAGTAGAGCAGAGTCCTACTCTACTCAAGCAAGTTAGGGCATAGCACTGTAGGGAGTACCAGTACTGTGATCACTCAAGCAAGTTGTCTGGCATCGACATGACCCTACGCTGCTGGTATGTGTATCGTAAGTCAAGCGGCGTGCTGTAGTCATCATCACCTGTCCACTTCCCGCAGCACATATTCGCTTCTCCATCTTTGTCCGCACATAATCTCGTCCAATCTTCTATCCCCGCTAAGGTGCCTCCCCCCTCGTCCGAAACCCAAGCACTAACAATGGTAGAACCGTGCAGCGTCCACTGAAAGAGTGGCTGGAATTCGCTCCCCAGAGAGGTAATCAAGCTCATTGTTTCACATGTGGACAATCTCAGTACCATGCCGCTCGCCGCGTGCTCGTCGAGGCTGTACCGTTTACTCAAAGCCCTCAGGCCGGAGCTTTTTAAGCCAGCTCCTTGCTTGCTGATGCCGCCTGATCTTCAGAAACGGCGTGTCATGCAGCATAACGATCGTAGGGTGGCGAGCATTAACCCCCTTGACTGCGATCCGATCCCCGTCAGCCTCAACTACATTAACGGTATGTACTGGGTCGGCATGAACACGTCTTGGATGGTGCTCATCGACGGTCGCAGCAGTTGGATGCTCGTGGAGGTCTACACCCAGCGATTGATCCCCCTTCCTTCGATTAAGATTGCACTGCTTTAGCACCGCGGGCCAGAATACTCAGAATCTTACAGTAGCCAACATGACACCAAGTTTGATTTGCTCAAGGCTGTAACCTGCCAAGTGCCCACAAGATCTGTGAATTATAAAGACTTCAGGCTAATTGTGTTCTTCAACCGCGGTCTCGCCTATCTGACAAGTCACTGCAGTTAGTGGATAAATCTGCACGTCCATCGCAGGATCATACATCCTCCATGGTTCTCTGATGCCATTGAACACAAGGGCTTCATTTATGCTGTCGACTCCTTCTATGGCTGGACGTATTGCTGGCCTACTCCAGTCATCGCTACAAACGGCTATTACAACAGTATGTTACTTTCCTATGATATCATTATGGCTTGGTTATATTACTGTCATCATTTGCTGAAAAAATATTCATGCTCATAACATGTTGTTCTTAAGATTGACTAAATCAAGAGCGCTTTTTTATTTGACTCCAACTTGATATGATGTTGTAGGCTGCCTGGTGTCCCTACCCTTCCTAATCCCAGAGCCTTTCAAAGAAAAGCCGCATGGCAGTTGCAGGTGGTTCCTGGCTCGATCAGACGACGGTGAAAGATTGATGATCGTTCGCACGTACCGGACATGTTGTTTTGCGGAATACAATCACAGTCACTGCAAGGTCTATGAGCAGGATCCCAGCTTCTCTGGGCCTTCAGGAATTTTTGACTGGAGGCTGGTAAGTACCCTTGGTACACGCTCTCTGTTTGTCGGACTGAATTATCCGATTAACCAGGAGATAACCGACGACAAGGATCATGATGGCAACACGGTTTTGTTCATCAGGCAAAATTGTGTGTACACAGCGTACCATGCGTCTCTGCATGCACCATACCCTGATATGTGCCGCCACGCTCTGCAGCCCAAAGTAGGAGAGAGGGTCGCAAGTATCAGACTTCGACCTGCTGGCTGGAGTTTCCACCGTCAGGCACCCATCTGGTTCAAGCCGTCAACCAATCTCCACAGCTTAATAAATAGTAACGTCTAACTGAGCCAGTTAGTTAGATGCATACACTTGGTGTAGTAGGATCTTTATTTAGTTTGATGCATACACTTGTTCTTTTTTGGTATCCCTTTTGTAATGATGGCTGATGTTTGGTTTGGAAGAGAGAGCTGCGTCTTCACTCTTCTGGCCTGCTTACTGCTTCTGTTGCACCCCCAGCCCTGGTTGTTGCTGCTGTTTTCAATGTACAATCAGTAGTATATTTCGTCTGTTGGTTGAATAAATGTGTTGTTAGAATGACAAACACAATGTTTTGGAAGTCGTTGCACGGTTCGATCCTTTAGTGCCCTGTACCGTACGTAGCGCATACTATTTTTCGTACGAAACACATTTTCCACTTGTTGATAACATGCAACCCACTGATGAAGGCCCAATAGAGAAGCCCATAATTAACTAGAAGGGAGGCTCTCACATAAATCCGGCCCAGGTACATGCTCATGGTCCCCTAAACATAAATAAGTAAGTAACTAAATAAATAAAGCTAAATGCTCATGCACCAGTTCTTTCGGAAAATAGATAGCCCAGTATTTTCTTTTGAAGAATACCCAAGCTAGGCCTATTTGTTTTCTCCGAATTACTGGGCTGCACATCTTTCAAGACGAGGAGGGATGCATTCCGGCCTGGCTTAAGAGTATGGTCAATGTCTGTTAAAAGTAATATCAAAAGGGGTTGAAAATTTCAAAAAATTTATAGCACATGGGATATAAGTCTCTTTTTTTGTTTTTGTTCTTCACTGATATCTTATACGTATTTCATTGGATTTAACATGATATAGTACTAATTTATTTTTAAATTTGTTTTAGTATGGCTATTAATTTTTGGATTAAGAATATTGCGTTCCCCAGAAAAAATTTGCGAATTTTCAAAATTTCCCACATAATTAGTTATTTTTTTGACCCTGGTACTAACCAGAAAATGGCCATCAATTCTAAAAATGGAAAACGGGCTGCAATAAATTCTATATGAATTAGAAAATGAGTAAAAATTATAAAAATAATAGCAAATGGGCTGTACACGCCACAGATTTCGAGGTTGACTTGTTTACGCAAGGCTTTGTCAGTGAACACACGATTCTAGCAGCAGTGACTGTTGGATGTCCATCCAACGGCCGACGTGCTTCTTCAATCTCTGATCTTCCTGCTTCAGCCGACTAAACTAGCACCGGCGGGACTGCCTGCTCCCTCCTCTTGTGGCCCGTTGTGATGTCGCGAAGGCTTCCCCGACCCACCCTACTCCCTCCGCTGGCCTGGCCGCACGCAATCAACTGCCTCCTTATTATGCGAAAAAAATAATTCCTCCCACTGACATCTAGGGTGCACCGGTTGGAAGGCTGACCTGTGGGCCTACTAAATTGACGCGTACGCAGGGCTTGTCAACTTAGTCAACAAACGATTCTAGCAGCAGTAACCGTTGGATTTGAATCGAAAGGTCCTGCTGCTTCTTCAATGGTTGCTCTTCTTGCACCAGCCGCCCAAACCAGCGCCGGGGAGACCGCCTGCTCCTGCCTCTAGTGGCCGGCTGTGCTGCCGTTGAGGCCTCATCACCCCCTACTACTCCCACCGCTAGCCAGGCCCTGCGGCGACGGCAGCCTCACACCGTAGCCAAACCAGTGAACCCTCGTACTCCTCTCCGCGTGGGCATCCACTGCCGCGTCTTCCCCGGCTCCGCGTCGTCCCCTTCCTAGGCCTCACCGTCGTCCACTGCCTTGGTGCTCTTGGCGCGGTGTGGTCAACGTGGTCAACGACATTCCATCGGAAGAGTACTATACGTGGAGAGGCTGACAGCTGGGTCCATGGCCACAGCCTAGTTTTTTTGTGATTTGCCAAGTAAGTTGCTTTGTCAGGCCTGTTGGGCTGCAAATCTTTCAAGACGAGGAGAGCTTTCATTCGGCTGGCCGAGAAAATGGCCCATCAGTAATGAGAAATGGGTTGTACATTTTTAAAACACATCAAACCGACAATTAGTTTCAAATATCTTTTTTTTTCATTTCAAGATTTTAAATTACATTATTTTTTATGCGTGGAGAATTTGTTGGAATTTATATTGATTTACATTTATTTTTAAAATCAGTTTGAACGTGAGTCGAAATTTCGGGATTAAAAACAGTTCGGACCGCACCTAAATATGCAAAATTTCGTATAATTTTTTAACCTTGGCCACAATATGGGCTGTAATGCTAACAAAAAGAATATGGACTCCAAAAAAACCTTAATAATTAGCAAGTGGGTTGTAAATTATTAGAAATAATGGAAGATGGGATGTATGTTGTTTTCCACAGATTTGAGGCTTTCCTAAGAAAAAGGTTGACGCACAAGCAGTGACTGTTGGATGACCATCCAATGGCCGTCGTGCTTCTTCAATCTCTGCTCTTCCTACTCCAGCCGCTCAAACAAGCGCCGGCGGGACTGCCTGCTCCCTCCTCCCCGCGGCTAGCTGTGCTGCCGCGCAGGCCTCACCGCCCGACCGTACTCCCATCGCTGGCCTAGCCATCCCTCTACTCAACCACACCTGGTGTTATTCTCCGGCGACGGCAGACGAACCAGTAAACTCTCGTACAGTCGTACTCCCCTCCGCGTGGGAAACAACTGCCGAGTCTACCCTGCCTTCGTGTCGTTCCCTTCCTAGGCCTCGTCGTCGTCCACCGCCCTGGTGCTCTCGGCGCGGCCTGGTCAACGTGGTCAATGACCGACATGCATCTGAAGTGGACTGTACGTGGAGAGGCCGACAGCTGGGTCCACGGACACACGCAAGGAAATGCCTCCTTATTACGCGCAAAATAATGATTCCTCCACCTGACATCAGGGACCCACCGAAAGGGCCTCTGTATTTCGCGAAAAAACGTTACCACCGCTGACAACTCGGACCCACCAGCTATATCTTCGCACGCAAGGAAGTGCCTCCTTATTACGCACAAAAAATGAATACTCCCCCTGTTAGATGGGACCTAGTATAGTGGCATGCTGACTTGTGGGCCTACTAAGTTGATGGGGACGGAGGGCTTTGTCAACTTAGTCAATATGCAGGATTCTAGCTCCAGTGACCGTACGATGTCCATCCAACGGCCGTAGTGCTTCTTCAACCTCTGGTCTTCTTGCTCCAGCCGCCCAAACCAGTGCCGGTCGTGCCTCGTGCTCCTGCCTCCTATGGCCGGCTGCGATGCGGCGGAAGCCTCACCGTCCCCTACTACTCCCACCGCTGGCCAGGCCATCCCTCTACTCACCCACATCCCCTGTTATTTTGCGGCGACGACAGCCTCACACCGCAGCGAACCAGTGAACCCTCGTACTCCTCTATGCGTGGGCATCCACTGTCGCGTCTTCCCCGGCTCCGCATCGTCCCCTTCCTAGGCCTCACCGTTGTCCACCGCCCTGGTGCTCTCGGCGCGGCGTGGTCAACGTGGTCAAGGAACGACTTCCATCAGACGTGGACTGTACGTTGAGAGGCTGACAGCTGGGTCCACTGTTGGAAATATGCCCTAGAGGCAATAATAAAATGGTTATTATTGTATTTCCTTGTTCATGATAATTCTCTATTGTTCATGCTATAATTGTATTAACTGGAAACCATAATACATGTGTGAATACATAGACCACAACATGTCCCTAGTGAGCCTCTAGTTGACTAGCTCGTTGATCAATAGATGGTTATGGTTTCCTGACCATGGACATTAGATGTCATTGATAACGGGATCACATCATTAGGAGAATGATGTGATGGACAAGACCCAATCCTAAGCATAGCACAAGATCGTGTAGTTCGTTTGCTAAAAGCTTTTCTAATGTCAAGTATCATTTCCTTAGACCATGAGATTGTGCAACTCCCGGATACCGTAGGAATGCTTTGGGTGTACCAAACGTCACAACGTAACTGGGTGGCTATAAAGGTGCACTACAGGTATCTCTGAAAGTGTCTGTTGGGTTGGTACGAATCGAGACTGGGATTTCTCACTCCGTATGACGGAGAGGTATCTCTGGGCCCACTCGGTAATGCATCATCATAATGAGCTCAATGTGACTAAGTAGTTAGTCACGGGATCATGCATTATGGAACGAGTAAAGTGACTTGCCGGTAACGAGATTGAACGAGGTATTGGGATACCGACGATCGAATCTCGGGCAAGTAACATACCGATTGACAAAGGGAATTGAATACGAGATTGATCGAATCCCCGACATCGTGGTTCATCCGATGAGATCATCGTGGAACATGTGGGAGCCAATATGGGTATCTAGATCCCGCTATTGGTTATTGACCGGAGAGGTGTCTCGGTCATGTCTGCATGGTTCCCGAACCCGTAGGGTCTACACACTTAAGGTTCGGTGACGCTAGAGTTGTTATGGGAAATAGTATGTGGTTGCCGAAGGTAGTTCGGAGTCCCGGATGAGATCCCGGATGTCACAAGGAGTTCCGGAATGGTCCAGCGGTGAAGATTGATATATTGGACGAAGGGTATTGGAGTCCGGAAGTGTTCTGGGGTACCAGGCTATGGCCAGCATGACTGAAAGGTGTTTCGGGAGCCCCGACAAGTGTTGGAGGGCCTCATGGGCCAAAGGGGAAGGGGAAAACCAGTCCACAAAGGGGTGGTGCGCCCCCACACCCTTTCCCACGTTACTTGGGAGGTGGGGCGCCTCCACCTGCTTGGCTTGGGGGGCAAGTCTCCCTAGGATTTTCCCTAGGGAGATCCAATCTGCTTGGCCGCCGCCCCTAGGGGAAACCCTAGGGCGCCTCCCCTTCTTCACTTGCCCCTATATATAGTGGAGGGGTGGGAGGGCAGCCGCACCTCTTCCCTGGCGCAGCCCTCCCTCCTCCTACACCTCCTCCTCCTCCATAGTGCTTGGCAAAGCCCTGCTGGAGAACCACGAGCTCCATCGCCACCATGTCGTCGTGCTACTGGAGTTCTCCTTCAACTTCTCCTCTCCCCTTGCTGGATCAAGAAGGAGGAGACGTCCCTGGGCTGTACATGTGTTGAACGCAGAGGCGCCGTCCGTTCGGCGCTAGATCGGATCTTCCGCGATTTGAATCGCCGCGAGTACGACTCCATCAACCGCGTTCTTGTAACGCTTCCGCTTAGAGATCTTCAAGGGTATGAAGATGCACTTCCTCTCTCTTGTTGCTAGTATCTCCTAGATTGATCTTGGTGACACGTAGGAAAATTTTGAATTATTACTACGTTCCCCTACAGTGGTATCAGAGCTAGGTCTATGCGTAGATTCTATGCACAAGTAGAACACAAAGCAGTCATGGGTGATGATTTGTTCAATTTGCTTGCTGTTACTAGTCTTATCTTGATTCGGCGGCATTGTGGGATGAAGCGTCCCGGACCGACCTTACACGTACACTTACATGAGACAGGTTCCACCGACTGACATGCACTTGATGCATAAGGTGGCTAGCGGGTGTCTGTCTCTCTCACTTCAGTCGGATCGGATTCGATGAAGAGGTTCCTTATGAAGGGTAAATAGCAATTGGCTTATCACCGTTGTGGCTTTTGCATAGTTAAGAAACGTTCGTGCTAGAAACCCATAGCAGCCACGTGAAACATGCAACAACAATCAGAGGACGTCTAACTTGTTTTTGCAGGGTATGCTATGTGATGTGATATGGCCAAAAGGATGTGATGAATTATATATATGTGATGTATGAGATTGATCATGTTCTTGTAATAGGAATCACGACTTGCATGTCGATGAGTATGACAACCGGCAGGAGCCATAGGAGTTGTCTTAATTTATTGTATGACCTGCGTGTCAATGAAAAATGCCATGTAATTACTTTACTTTATTGCTAACCGTTAGCCATAGTAGTAGAAGTAATAGTTGGCGAGACAACTTCATGAAGACACGATGTTGGAGATCATGATGATGGAGATCATGGTGTCATGCCGGTGATGAAGGTGATCATGTCGTGCCTTGAAGATGGAAATCAAAAGGCGCAAGATGATATTGGCCATATCATGTCACTTTATGATTTGCATGTGATGTTTTTCATGTTTACATCTTATTTTCTTAGGACGACGGTAGCATAAATAAGACGATCCCTCGCAATAATTTCAAGAAAGTGTTCCCCCTAAATGTGCACCGTTGCGAAGGTTCGTTGTTTCGAAGCACCACGTGATGATCGGGTGTGATAGATTCTAACGTTCGCATACAACGGGTGTAAGCCAGATTTACACATGCAAAACACTTAGGTTGACTTGACGAGCCTAGCATGTACAGACATGGCCTCGAAACACGAGAGACCAAAAGGTCGAACATGAGTCGTAGGGTAGATGCGATCAACATGAAGATGTTCACCGATGATGACTAGTCCGTCTCACGTGATGATCGGACACGGCCTAGTTGACTCGGATCATGTATCACTTAGATGAATAGAGGGATTTCTATCTAAGTGGGAGTTCATTAAATAATTTGATTAGATGAACTTAATTATCATGAACATAGTCAAAAGGTCTTTGCAAATTATGTCATAGCTCACACTTTGGTTCTACTATTTTAGATATGTTCCTAGAGAAAATTTAGTTGAAAGTTAATAGTAGCAATTACGCGGACTGGGTCCGTAAACTGAGGATTGTCCTCATTCTTGCGCAGAAGGATTATGTCCTTAATGCACCGCTCAGTGTGGTGAACCTCGAGCATCGATTGTGGATGTTGCGAACATCTGACATACACGTTTTGATGACTACATGATAGTTCAGTGCGTAATGCTAAATGGTTTAGAATTGAGGCACCAAAGACATTTTTGAAACATCACAGAACATATGAGATGTTCCAAGGACTGAAATTGGGATTTCAGGCTAGTGCCCATGTCAAGAGGTATGAGACCTCTGACAAGCTTCTTAAGCCTGCAAACTAAGGAGAAAAGCTCAATCGTTGAGCGTGTGCTTAGATTGTATGAGTACTACAATCGCTTGAATCGAGTGGGAGTTAATCTTCCAGATGAGATAGTGACGGTTCTCCAAAGTCACTGCAACCAAGCTACTAGAGTTTCGTGATGAACTATAACATGTCAGGGATAGATATGATGATCCTTGAGCTATTCGCGACACCGCAAAAGTAGAAATCAAAAAGGAGCATCAATTGTTGATGGTTAGTAAAACCACTAGTTTCAAGAAGGGCAAGGGCAAGAAAGGGATACTTCATGAAACGACAAATCAGTTGCCGCTCTAGTGAAGAAACCCAAGGTTGAACCCAAACCCGAGACTAAGTGCTTCTATAATAAGGGAAACGGCCACTGAAGCAGAACTACCCTAGATACTTGGTAGATGAGAAGGCTGGCAAGGTCGACAGAAGTATGTTGGATATACATTATATTAATGTGTACTTTACTAGTACTCCTAGTAGCACCAGGCTATTAGATACCGGTTCGGTTGCTAAGTGTTGGTAACTCGAAATAAAAGGCTACAGAATAAACGGAGACTGGCCAAAGGTGAGACGACGATATGTGTTGGAAGTGTTTCCAAGGTTGATGTGATCAAACATCGCACACTCCCTCTACCATCGGGATTGGTGTTAAACCTAAATAATTGTTATTTGGTGTTTGCGTTGAGCATAGACATGATTGGATTATGTTTATCGCAATACGGTTATTCATTTAAGGAGAATAATGGTTGCTCTGTTTATTTGAATAATACCTTCAATGGTCTTGCACCTAAAATGAATGGTTTATTGAATCTCGATCGTAGTGATACACATGTTCATGCCAAAAGATATAAGATAGGAATGATAGTACCACATACTTGTGGCACTGCAATTTGAGTCATATTGGTATAAAACGCATGAAGAAGCTCCATATTAATGGATCTTTGGACTCACTCGTTTTTGAAAAGATTGAGACATGTGAACCATGTCTATTGGTATATATGCATGAAGAAACTCCATACAGATGGATCGTTTGGACTCACTTGATTTTGAATCACTTGAGACATGCAAATCATACCACATGGGCAAGATGACTGAAAGGCCTCGTCTTCAGTAAGATGGAACAAGAAAGCAACTTGTTGGAACTAATACATTTTGATGTGTGCAGTCCAATGGGTGCTGAGGCACGCAGTGGATATCGTTATGTTCTTACTTCACAGATGATTTGAGTAGATGCTAAGTATATTTACTTGATGAAACACAAGTCTAAATTATTGAAAGGTTCAACTAATTTCAGAGTGAAGTTGAAGATCATCGTGACAAGAGGATAAAATGTCTATGATATGATCATAGAGATGAATATCCGAGTTACGAGTTTGGCACACAATTAAGACATTGTGGAAATTGTTTCACGACTAATACCGCCTGGAACACCATAGTGTGATGGTGTGTCCGAACATCATAGTTGCACCCTATTGGATGTGGTACATACCATGATGTCTCTTGTCGAATTACCACTATCGTCTATGGGTTAGGCATTAGAGATAACCGCATTCACTTTATATAGGGCACCATATAATTCTGTTGAGATGACACCGTATGAACTATGGTTTAGAGAAACCTAAGCTGTCATTTCTTAAAAGTTTGGGGCTGCGACACTTATGTGAAAAGGTTTAGCCTGATAAGCTCAAACCCAAAGCGGATAAATGCATCTTCATAGAACACCCAAAACAGTTGGGTATACCTCCTATTTCGGATCCAGAAGCAAAAGTGATTGTTTCTAGAAACGGGTCCTTTCTCGAGGAAAAGTTTCTCTCGAAAGAATTGAGTGGAAGGATGGTGGAAACTTGATGAGGTTATTGAACCGTCACTTGAACTAGTGTGTAGCAGGGCACAAGAAGTTGTTCCTGTGATGCCTACACCAATTGAAGTGGAAGCTTATGATAGTGATCATGAAACTTCGGATCAAGTCACTAGCAAACCTCGTAGGTCGACAAGGATGCGTACTACTTCAGAGTGGTACATAATCCTGTCTTGGAAGTCATGTTGCTAGACAACAATGAACCTACGAGCTATGGAGAAGCGATGGTGGGCCAGGATTCCGACAAATGGCTCGAGGCCATAAAATCCGAGAGGATCCATGTGTAAAAACAAAGTATAGACTTTGGAAGAACTACTTGATGGTCGTAAGGCTATTGGGTATAGATGGATTTTAAAAGGAAGACAGATAATGATGGTAAGTATCACCATTAAGAAAGCTCGACTTGTCGTTAAGATGTTTTCCGACAAGTTCAAGGAGTTGACTACGGTGAGACTTTCTCACTCATAGCGATGCTACGAGTCTGTTGGAATTGTATTAGCAGTTACTGCATTATTTATGAAATCTTGCAGATAGGATGTCAAAACATTGTTTCCTCGACATTTTTTTGAGGAAAGGTTGTATGTGATACAACCAGAAGGTTTTGTCAATCCTAAAAGATGCTAACAAGTATGCAAAGCTCCAGCAATCCTTCTAAGGACTGGAGTAAGCATCTCGGAGTTGGAATATACGCTTTGATGAGATGATCAAAGATTTTGGGTTTTATACAAAGTTTATGAGAAACTTGTATTTCCAAAGAAGTGAGTGGGAGCACTATAGAATTTCTGATGAGTATATGTTGTTGACATATTGTTGATCAGAAAGGATTTAGAATTTCTGGAAAGCATATAGGGTTATTTGAAAAGTGTTTTTCAATGGAAAACTTGGATTAAGCTACTTGAACATTGAGCATCAAGATCTATAAGGATAGATCAAAAACCGCTTAATAGTACTTTCAAATGAATACATACCGTGACAAGATTTTGAAGGAGTTCAAATAGATCAGCAAAGAAGGAGTTCTTGGCTGTGTTATAAGGTGTGAGCATTGAGTAAGACTCAAGATCTGACCACGACAGAAGAGAGAGAAATGACGAAGGTCGTCCCCTATGCTTTAGACGTAGGCTCTACAGTATGCTATGCTGTGTACCGCACCTGAAGTGTGCCTTGCCATGATTCAATCAAGGGGTACAAGAGTGATCCAGGAATGGATCACATGACAGCGGTCAAACTTATCCTTAGTAACTAATGGAGGAATTTTCTCGATTATGGAGGTGGTAAAAGAGTTCGTCGTAAAGGGTTACATCGGTGCAAACTTTGACACTAATCCGGATGACTCCGAGTAGTAAACCGGATTCATATAGTAGAGCAGTTATTTGGAATAGCTCCAAGTAGCACATGGTAGCTGCATCTACAAGATGACATAGAGATTTGTAAAGCACACACGGATCTGAAAGGTTCAGACCCATTAACTAATAACCTCTCTCACAAGCGAGATATGATCAAACCCCATGGGTGTTGGATTCATTACAATCACATAGTGATGTGAACTAGATTATTGACTCTAGTGCAAGTGGGAGACCGTTGGAAATATGCCCTAGAGGCAATAATAAAATGGTTATTATTGTATTTCCTTGTTCATGATAATTCTCTATTGTCCATGCTATAATTGTATTAACTGGAAACCGTAATACATGTGTGAATACATAGACCACAACATGTCCCTAGTGAGCCTCTAGTTGACTAGATCGTTGATCAATAGATGGTTATGGTTTCCTGGCCATGGACATTAGATGTCATTGATAACGGGATCACATCATTAGGAGAATGATGTGATGGACAAGACCCAACCCTAAGCATAGCACAAGATCGTGTAGTTCGTTTGCCAAAAGCTTTTCTGATGTCAAGTGTCATTTCCTTAGACCATGAGATTGTGCAACTCCCGGATACCGTAGGAATGCTTTGGGTGTACCAAACGTCACAACGTAACTGGGTGGCTATAAAGGTGCACTACAGGTATCTCTGAAAGTGTCTGTTGGGTTGGTACGAATCGAGTCTGTGATTTGTCACTCCGTATGACGGAGAGGTATCACTGGGCCCACTCGGTAATGCATCATCATAATGAGCTCAATGTGACTAAGGAGTTAGTCACGGGATCATGCGTTATGGAACGAGTAAAGTGACTTGCCGGTAACGAGATTGAACGAGGTGTTGGGATACCGACGATCGAATCTCGGGCAAGTAACATACCGATTGACAAAGGGATTGATCGAATCCCTGACATCGTGGTTCATCCGATGAGATCATCATGGAACATGTGGGAGCCAATATGGGTATCCAGATCCCGCTATTGGTTATTGACTGGAGAGGTGTCTCGGTCATGTCTGCATGGTTCCCGAACCCGTAGGGTATACACACTTAAGGTTCGGTGACGCTAGAGTTGTTATGGGAAATAGTATGTGGTTGCCGAAGGTAGTTCGGAGTCCCGGATGAGATCCCGGACGTCACGAGGAGTTCCGGAATGGTCCGGCGGTGAAGATTGATATATTGGATGAAGGGTATTGGAGTCCGGAAGTGTTCTGGGGGTACCAGGCTATGGCCAGCATGACCGAAATGTGTTTCGGGAGCCCCGACAAGTGTTGGAGGGCCTCATGGGCCAAAGGGGAAGGGGAAAACCAGCCCACAAAGGGGTGGTGCTCCCCCACACCCTTTCCCACGTTACTTGGGAGGTGGGGCGCCTCCACCTGCTTGGCTCGGGGGGCAAGTCTCCCTAGGATTTTCCCTAGGGATATCCAATCTACTGGGCGGCCGCCCCCTAGGGGATACCCTAGGGAGCCTCCCCTTCTTCCCTTGCCCCTATATATAGTGGAGGGGTGGGAGGGCAGCCGCACCTCTTCCCTGGCGCAGCCCTCCCTCCTCCTACACCTCCTCCTCCTCCATAGTGCTTGGCGAAGCCCTTCTGGAGAACCACGAGCTCCATCGCCACCATGTCGTTGTGCTGCTGGAGTTCTCCTTCAAATTCTCCTCTCCCCTTGCTGGATCAAGAAGGAGGAGACGTCCCCGGGCTGTACGTGTGTTGAACGCGGAGGCGCCGTCCGTTCGGCGCTAGATCGGATCTTCCGCGATTTGAATCGCCGCGAGTACGACTCCATCAACCGCGTTCTTGTAACGCTTCCGCTTAGCGATCTTCAAGGGTATGAAGATGCACTCCCTCTCTCTCTCTTGTTGCTAGTATCTCCTAGATTGATCTTGGTGACACGTAGGAAAATTTTGAATTATTACTACGTTCCCCAACATCCACGGCCGCAACCCAGTTTTTTTGTGATTTGCCAAGTAAGTCCCTTTGTCAGGCCTGTTGGGCTGCAAATCTTTCAAGACGAGGAGAGCTTTCATTCGGCTGGCCGAGAAAATGGCCCATCAGTAATGAGAAATGGGTTGTACATTTTTAAAACACATCAAACCGGCAATTAGTTTCAAATATCTTTTTTTTATTTCAAGATTTTAAATTACATTAATTTTTATGCGTGGAGAATTTGTTGGATTTTATATTGATATACATTTATTTTCAAAATCAGTTTGAATGTGAGTCGAAATTTCGAGATTAAAAACAGTTCGGACCGCACCAAAATATGCAAAATTTCGTATAATTTTTTAACCGTGGCCACAATATGGGCTGTAATGCTAACAAAAACAATATGGGCTCCAAAAAAACCCTTAAGAATTAGCAAATGAGCTGTAAATTATTAGAAATAATGGAAGATGGGTTGCATGCTGTTTTCCACAGATTTGAGGCTTTCCTAAAAAAAGGTTGACGCACAAGCACTGACTGTTGGATGTCCATCCAACGGCCGTCGTGCTTCTTCAATCTCTGCTCTTCCTGCTCCAGCCGCTCAAACAAGCACCGGCGGGACTGCCTGCTCCCTCCTCTCCGCAGCCGGCTGTGCTGCGGCGCAGGCCTCACCACCCGACCGTACTCCCATCGCTGGCCTAGCCATCCCTCTACTCACCCACACCTGCTGTTATTCTCCGGCGACGGCAGACGAACCAGTAAACCCTCGTACAGTCGTACTCCCCTCCGCATGGGAAACAACTGCCGAGTCTTCCCTGCCTCCGTGTCGTCCCCTTCCTAGGCCTTGCCGTCGTCCACCGTCGTGGTGCTCTTGGCGCGGCGTGGTCAATGTGGTCAACGACCGACTTCCATCAGAAGAGTACTGTGCGTGGAGACGCTGACAGCGGGGACCCACCGGATGGGCCACCGTATTTCGTGAAAAAAAACGTTCCCCCCTGACTGCTGGGACCCACCAGCTACATCTTCGCACGCAAGGAAGTGCCTGACAGTCGGGACCCACCTGGTCGAAGCGTACGTAGCGTTGTCATTCTGGTCGCGAACATGTACATACATATATACTGGTGGATGTAGAGGCGCGCACGTAGCATGTACACGTACGTACAGCGGCCAGGGTGCATGAAAGAAAATTCGGCCACGTATGTGTACATACGGGCAGGGTCTCGAACGCCTATTCGCGCATACGTACGGCGAGGGCTCATGTACATGGCTGGGTCGGAACGGAGAAACAACATCGTCGTCGTGTTCATGGGGAGGCAGCGAAATGCGTCATGTTCATGGGGAGGCAACGGAATGCACCGTGTTCATCGGGAGGCAACGGAACGCGTGGGAGCCAACCGGCTGGGTCAGAACGGAATGCGTGGTCGTGTTCATCGGGAGGGCTTGGACAGAACAGGCGATGGAAACGAGGCCTGGCGTACCACACAACGGAGGAAACGGACCTCCTATGTTTGGAACGTGGCCTTGTTTATCGGGAGGGGTGTGGCGTACCGCAAACGGAGGAAACGGACCTCCTACGGTCAAAACGGGGGTCCTGTTGATCGACAGGGGTGTGGCGTACCGCAAAACGGAGGAAAGGGACCTCCTACGGTCGAAACGGGGGTCCTGTTGATCGGGAGGGGTGTGGCATACCGCAAAACGGAGGAAACAGACTTGTGTTGGAGCGCTACGGTCGAAACGGGGGTCCTGTTCATCGGAAGGGGTGTGGCGTACCGCAAAACGGGACTCCACGGGATACTGTTCATCTCCACCGTCGACCTCCTCCAGCCTCCACGGGCTCCTGTTCATCCAGCCTCCACCGCGCGCTACTCCACCGGCTACTGTTCAACCACCCCTCCACCGTCTACTGTTCATCCAGCCCTCCACACCACGGGGTCCTGTTCAACCACCCCTCCAAGGGCACCCCTCCACCGTCTACTGTTCATCCAACCCTCCACACCACGGGGGCCTGTTCAACCACCCCTCCACGGGCACCCCTCCACCGTCTACTATTCATCCAGCCATCCACCACACCACGGGGTCCTGTTCATCCAGAGGCAACGCCACCACTCATTGTTCATCCAGCCCCCCCGCAACACTCACATGTCATCCAATCGATCGGCTTCAATTAGCAGCAGTAGCGAAGGAATCGCTCGATCGGGTTCAGTTAACAGCCATCGATCGATCGCTCGGGTTCAGTAACGCGTAGCCTGCAGTGCAATCGCTCGGGTTCAGTTAGAGCCCAACGCCTCGCTCGGGTTTAATTAGAGCCAACGCCTCGCACACACGCACGTACGTGTATGAGAGAAACGCGCATCGCTCGGCCCCTGACCTCCCACCGTAACCGGGAACTCCCCGAAATTTTCCTCCCCCTCGCTTCTACCATGGTTTTTTCCGTCATAGATGGCCCAAAGAATGTCATGCAGCTGCGTCTCCGGCCCGCCCAGGACGAAAAGCCCATTTTATGTCATGATTTTTTGTCATAGAAGTAGGAGCCCACCACATCTATGATGATACCAGATTTTGTCACAATTATCGTCATAGAAGTGTCATATGTATGACATAATTTTTTTCGTTCGGCCCAAAATGTCACGGATGTGTCTTTTTTTGTAGTGTAAACTACTCACACATCATCGGAGAGGCTATGGTGTTGATGTAGAAGCCCTCCATGATCGATGCCCCCTCCGGCGGAGCTCCGAAAAAGGCCCCAAGATGGGATCTCACGGGTACAGAAGGTTGCGGCGGTGGAACTAGGTTTTTGGCTCCGTATCTGGTAGTTTGGGGTTACGTAGGTATATATAGGAGGAAGAAGTACGTCGGTGGAGCAACATGGGGCCCACGAGGGTGGAGGGCGTGCCCAGGGGGTAGGCGCGCCCCCTACCTCGTGCCCTCCTAGTTGATGTCTTGATGTAGGGTCCAAGTCCTCTAGATCACGTTCGTTCTAAAAATCACGTTCCCGAAGGTTTCATTCCGTTTGGACTCCGTTTGGACTCCGTTTGATATTCTTTTTCCGCGAAACTCTGAAATAGGCCAAAAACAACAATTCTGGGCTGGGCCTCCGGTTAATAGGGTAGTCCCAAAAATAATATAGAAGTGTATAATAAAGCCCATTAATGTCCAAAACATAATATAATATAGCATGGAACAATAAAAAATTATAGATACGTTGGAGATGTATCAGATGTTAAGAGGATGATGTTTTATTGGCACACAAAATTTCAAGTTGAAACACATTAAGAGATGTGAGCTATGAAAAAGACAAAATTAGTGTTGAATAGTGCCGAATAGTAATGTCACTATTCAGGGTGGAATTTGTCTTTTTCATAGCTCACATCTCGTAATGTTTTTCAACTTGAATTTTTTTGTCACAATAAAACATCACCTTCTTAACATGCCTCATTTTTTTCTTTAGTTTTTTATGAAACTTTAAAATATGGTTTCCACGAAGTTTTCATTGAATATCGGCTTTCATGAGTGAACCGTGTGCTATTTGAAAACATTTCGTGAGAAGAATCTCGGCTTTTAAATTCCCGTAAATCCAAAACTAAGCTATAAATCGTGAAACCTGTTGATACGTCTCCAACGTATCTATAATTTTTGATTGCTCCATGCTATATTATCTACTGTTTTGGACTATATTGGGCTTTATTTTCCACTTTTATATTATTTTTGGGACTAACCTATTAACCGGAGGCCGAGCCCAGAATTGTTGTTTTTTGCCTATTTCAGTGTTTCGGAGAAACAGAATATCAAACGGAGTCCAAACGGAATAAAATCTTCGGGAACGTGATTTTCTCACCGAACGTGATCCAGGGGACTTGGACCCTACGCCAAGGCATCAGAGAGGCGGTCAAGAGGGTGGGGGCGCCCCCTAGGGCGCGCCCCCTGCCTCGTGGGCCCCTCGAAGCTCCACCGACGTACTCCTTCCTCCTATATATACCTACGTACCCCAAACGATCAGAACAGGAACCAAAAACCTAATTCCACCGCCGCAACCTTCTGTATCCACGAGATCCCATCTTGGGCCTGTTTCGAAGCTCCGCCGGAGAGGGCCGTCATCATGGAGGGCTTCTACATCATCATAGCATCTCCGATGAAGTGTGAGTAGTTTACGTCAGACCTTCGGGTCCATAGTTATTAGCTAGATGGCTTCTTCTCTCTTTTTGGATCTCAATACAAAGTTCTCCCCGTCTCCTGTGGAGATCTATTCGATGCAATCTACTTTTTGAGGTGTGTTTGTTGAGACCGATGAATTGTGGGTTTATGATCAAGTCTATCTATGAATAATATTTGAATCTTCTCTGAATTCTTTTATGTATGATTGGTTATCTTTGCAAGTCTCTTTGAATTATCAGTTTGGTTTGGCCTACTAGATTGGTTTTTCTTGCCATGGGAGAAGTGCTTAGCTTTGGATTCGATCTTCCAGTGTCCTTTCCCAGTGACAGAAGGGGCAGCAAGGCACGTATTGCATCGTTGCCATCGAGGATAACAAGATGGGGTTTATTTCATATTGCATGAATTTATCTCTCTACATCATGTCATCTTGCTTAAAGCGTTACTCTGTTTCTAACTTAATATTCTAGATGCATGCTGGATAGCGGTCGATGAGTGGAGTAATAGTAGTAGATGCAGGCAGGAGTCGGTCTACTTGTCACGGACGTGATGCCTATATACATGATCATACCTAGATATTCTCATAACTATCCTCAATTCTGTCAATTGCTCAACAGTAATTTGTTCACCCACCGTAGAATACTCATGCTCTTGAGAGAAGCCACTAGTGAAACCTATGGCCCCCGGGTCTATTCTCATCATATCAATCTCAATCACTTTAATCTTGCTTTGCTTTTTTACTTTGCCTTTTTCTTTTTCCTTTGCATCTCTATATCAAAAATACCAAAAATATTATCTATCAGTTCTCACTCTCGTAAGTGACCGTGAAGGGATTGACAACCCCTAATCGCGTTGGTTGCGAGTTGCTATCGATTTGTGCAGGTATGAGGGACTTGGGCGTGGCCTCCTACTGGATTGATACCTTGGTTCTCAAAAACTAAGGGAAATACTTACGCTACTCTGCTGCATCATCCTCTCCTCTTCGGGGAAAACCAACGCAAGCTCAAGAGGTAGCAAGAAGAGTTTCTGGCGCCGTTGCCGGGGAGGCTTACGCAAGGCAAGTCAAGATTTGGACTCCCGACAACGAGGCATTTCTGGCACCATTGCCGGGGAGTCTACGCAAAAAAGTCAACATACCAAGTACCCATCACAATCCCTATCTCTCGCATTACATTAGTTGCCATTTGCTGTTTTCCTCTCCCCTACTTCACCCTTGCCATTTTATTTGCCTTCTCTTTCTCCTTATCCTTCTCCCTCTCCTTCTCCTTCTCCTTTTTCCGTTTGCCTTCCCGTTGCCATGAAAGAATCAAAAAGAATAAAGGGTCCTTTCCAGGGTCTTGGTACCTTGGATGACCCCTCTATCCTCTCTAAGCTCAAAAATAATGATGCTATTGAAAGACCCACCGGGGTTACCAATGAGAGTTTAAATGATCTTGATGAAGATGACTCTGGAATTTTTCGTTATTTAATTGATGAGTCTTTAAAAGATGCTTGGGATAGGTTATTGAGGATTAGGGCTAAGCTACATACCACAATATCAAATTGAGGTTTGCTTAAAAGGTTTCTATATTGGATTACCTGATTCTTTCAAACAAGTGCTAGATTCTATTTTTGAAGAGGGTTTTCTTGAAGGGGATGCTATAGATACCTATGAAAGAATGAAAACTACATTTGGGCACCCCATGAATGATAAGGTTGAATCTACCACCCTCTTATGCTTTTATCAAAACGAAATTATCAAAGAGATGAAATCTAGTTTAGATGCAAATTTCTGTAATGTGCTTAATCTTACTTCATCCATTAATGGCCATGTGCTTTCCCAGAATAGGAGAATGAATGCCATAGAAAGGAAATTTGCTCTTTTATTTCCTACTGCCAAAGATGGCAATACCTAAATCTATCCTCGCTTTTATGCCTAGCTAGGGGTGTTAAACGATAGCGCTTGTTGGGAGGCAACCCAATTTTATTTTGAGTTTTTTGTTTTTTCTAAATAATCCATCTACCTTCTGTTTAGATATGGTTTTTTGTTTTAATTAGTGTTTGTGCCAAGCTAGACCTATTGGATCTTCTTGGATGATAGTTATTTGATCTTGCTGTAATTTCCAGAAACTTTGCGCTTGGTGCCCGAATTATTAAAAATCACCAGAACGTGATAAAATTCTGATTCCAATTGCTTCTGATCAATAAACAAATTTTATAGGTCGTCTAATTTTGGTGAGTTCCAGAAGTTTGCGTTAGTTACAGATTACTACAGACTGTTCTGTTTTTGACATATTCTGTTTTTCGTGTGTTGTTTGCTTATTTTGATGAATCTATGGCTAGTAAAATAGTTTATAATCCATAGAGAAGTTGGAATACAGTAGGTTTAACACCAATATAAATAAAGAATGAGTTCATTAGAGTACCTTGAAGTGGTTTTATGTTTTCTTTCTCTAACGGAGCTCACGAGATTTCTATTGAGTTTTCTGTTGTGAAGTTTTCAAGTTTTGGGTGAAATCTTTTGATGGATTATGGAACAAGGAGTGGCAAGAGCCTGAGCTTGGGGATGCCCATGTCACCCCAAGATAATCCAAGGACACCAAAAAGTCAAAGCTTGGGGATGCCCCGGAAGGCATCCCCTCCTTCGTCTACTTCCATCGGTATTTTACTTGAAGCTATATTTTTATTCACCAACATGATATGTGTTTTGCTTGGAGCATCTTGTATTATTTGTGTCTTTGTTTGTTAGTGTGCCACAATCATCCTTGCTGTACACACCTTTGAGAGAGCCATCTATGAATTAAAATTTGTTAGAATACCCTTTGTGCTTCACTTATATCTTTTGAGCTATGCAGTTTTGCTCTATGTGCTTCACTTAGATCTTTTAGAGCACGGTGGTGGACTTGTTTTAAAGAAACTATTGATCTCTCATGCTTCACTTATATCATTTTGAGAGTCTTAATAGCATGGTAAATTGCTTGATATTAATATGCTTGGTATTCATGATTTGTGAAATTTTCTTTTGAGTGCGTTGAATACTGAGAAAAGATTAAAGCATGATAATTGTTTTGAGATATGGAGGTGATAATATTAGAGTCATGCTAGTTGAGTAGTTGTGAATTTAAAGAATACTTGCGTTGAAGTTTGTGATTCCCGTAGCATGTACGTATGGTGAACCGTTATGTAACGAAGTCGGAGCATGAGGTGTTTATTGATTGTCCTCCTTATGAGTGGCGGTCGGGGACGAGCGATGGTCTTTTCCTACCAATCTATCCCCCTAGGAGCATGCATGTAATACTTTGCTTTGATAACTTCTAGATTTTTGCAATAAGTATATGAGTTCTTTATGACTAATGTTGAGTCCATGGATTATACGCACTTTTTCCCATCCTTCCACCATTGCTAGCCTCTCTAATGCCGCGCACTTTTCGCCGGTATCATACACCCACCATATATATTCCTCAAAACAGCCACCATACCTACCTATCATGGCATTTCCATAGCCATTCCGAGATAAATTGCCATGCAACTTTCCACCGTTCCGTTTATTATGACACGCTCAATCATTGTCATATTGCTAGCATGATCATGTAGTTGACATCGTATTTGTGGCAAAGCCACCATTCACAATTCTTTCATACATGTCACTCTTGATTCATTGCATATCCCGGTACACCGCCGGAGGCATTCATATAGAGTCATATCTTGTTCTAAGTATCGAGTTGTAATTGTTGAGTTGTAAGAAAAATAAAAGTGTGACGATCATAATTTTTAGGGCATTGTCCCAAGTGAGGAAAGAATGATGGAGACTATGATTCCCCCACAAGTCAGGATGAGACTCCGTACAATTAAAAAAATGAGAGAAAAAGAGAGAAGGGACAATGCTACTATCCTTTTACCACACTTGTGCTTCAAAGTAGCACCAAGATCTTCATGATAGAGAGTCTCCTATGTTGTCACTTTCATATACTAGTGGGAATTTTTCATTATAGAACTTGGCTTGTATATTCCAATGATGGGCTTCCTCAAAATGCCATAGGTCTTCGTGAGCAAGCGAGTTGGATGCACACCCACTTAGTTTCTTTTGTTGAGCTTTCATATACTTATAGCTCTAGTGCATCCGTTGCATGGCAATCCCTACTCACTCACATGGATATCTATTAATGGGCATCTCCATAGCCCGTTGATACGCCTAGTTGACGTGAGACTATCTTCCCCTCTTTTTTGTCTTCTCCACAACCACCGTTCTATTCCACATATAGTGCTATATCCATGGCTCACGCTCATGTATTGCGTGAAGGTTGAAAAAGTTTTGAAAATGTTAAAGTATGAAACAATTGCTTGGCTTGTCATCGGGGTTGTGCATGATTTAAATACTTTGTGTGGTGAAGATGGAGCATAGCCAGACTATATGATTTTGTAGGGATAACTTTCTTTGGCCATGTTATTTTGAGAAGACATAATTGCTTTATTAGTATGCTTGAAGTATTATTATTTTTATGTCAATATGAACTTTTGTCTTGAATCTTTCGAATCTGAATATTCATACCAAAATTAAGAATTTTTACATTGAAATTATGCCAAGTAGCACTCCGCATCAAAAATTCTCTTTTTATCATTTACCTACTCGAGGACGAGCAGGAATTAAGCTTGGGGATGCCTGATACGTCTCCAACGTATCTATATTTTTTTATTGCTCCATGCTATATTATCTACTATTTTGGACTATACTGGGCTTTATTTTCCACTTTTATATTATTTTTGGCACTAACCTATTAACCGCAGGCCCAGCCCAGAATTGCTGTTTTTTTTTGCCTATTTCAGTGTTTCGGAGAAACAGAATATCAAACGGAGTCCAAACGGAATAAAATCTTCGGGAACGTGATTTTCTCACCAAACGTGATCCAGGGGACTTGGACCCTACGCCAAGGCATCAGAGAGGCGGTCACGAGGGTGGGGGGCGCGCCCCCTGCCTCGTGGGCCCCTCGAAGCTCCACTGACGTACTCCTTCCTCCTATATATACCTACGTACCCCGAAACGATCAGAACAGGTGCCAAAAACCTAATTCCACCGCCGCAACCTTCTGTATCCACGAGATCCCATCTTGGGGCCTGTTCTGGAGCTCTGCCGGAGAGGGCCGTCATCACGGAGGGCTTCTACATCATCATAGCCTCTCCGATGAAGTGTGACTAGTTTACCTCAAACCTTCGGGTCCATAGTTATTAGCTAGATGGCTTCTTCTCTCTTTTTGGATCTCAATACAAAGTTCTCCCCCTCTCTTGTGGAGATCTATTCGATGTAATCTTCTTTTTGCGGTGTGTTTGTTGAGAGCGATGAATTGTGGGTTTATGATCAAGATTACCTAGGAACAATATTTGAATCTTCTCTGAATTCTTTTATGTATGATTGGTTATCTTTGCAAGTCTCTTCGAATTATCAGTTTGGTTTGGCCTACTAGATTGGTTTTTCTTGCCATGGGAGAAGTGCTTAACTTTGGGTTCGATCTTGCGGTGTCCTTTCCCAGTGACAGAAGGGGCAGCAAGGCACGTATTGCATCGTTGCCATCGAGGATAACAAGATGGGGCTTATTTCATATTGCATGAATTTATCTCTCTACATCATGTCATCTTGCTTAAAGTGGTACTCTGTTTCTAACTTAATACTCTAGATGCATGCTGGATAGCGGTCGGTGAGTGGAGTAATAGTAGTAGATGCAGGCAGGAGTCGGTCTACTTGTCACGGACGTGATGCCTATATACATGATCGTACCTAGATATTCTCATAACTATGCACAATTTTGTCAATTGCTCAACGGTAATTTGTTCACCCACCGTAGAATACTTATGCTCTTGAGAGAAGCCACTAGTGAAACCTATGGCCCCCGGGTCTATTCTCATCATATCAATCTCAATCACTTTAATCTTGCTTTGCTTTTTTACTTTGACTTTTACTTTTTACTTTGCATCTCTATATCAAAAATACCAAAAATATTATCTATCAGTTCTCACTCTCGTAAGTGACCGTGAAGGGATTGACAACCCCTAATTGCGTTGGTTGCAAGTTGCTATCGATTTGTGCAGGTACGAGGGACTTGAGCGTGGCCTCCTACTGGATTGATACCTTGGTTCTCAAAAACTGAGGGAAATACTTACGCTACTCTGCTGCATCATCCTCTCCTTTCGGGGAAAACCAACGCAAGCTCAATAGGTAGCACCTGTCATGGTGTCACGACATCGCAGTTATATGTCAAGGAATTTTTTTCGTCCATTGTGGCGCAAGTTTTATTACAAGCCTCTTACAAACCGGAGCTTCTCTCAAAGAAGCCTCGTGGTTCCGATAGGGAAACGTGTCCCCCTTGTGGGCGAAACGTAATCACTGCCTCTTTTCACCTTGTATTTTCTTCTACGGGCAACATGGAACGATAGGATATATGTGCTGAAATTTAAACTTATTCAGGGTTCGTTTGGCCTTTTTATACACTAATTGAGTTTCCTAGGCATTTAATGTCCATAATTCAAATCTGAACTACAAATACATGCTCCAGTTCACCAAAATTGCTAGAAAAATTATACATGTGTCCTTAGATGCATGTTTAGGTCCCATGCCAGGAATGGGAATGAATGACAACCGTACTGGTGTCATGGCTCGTACTCAAACATTTCGAATCTCGGTTTTTAAGTCCCCATAAATCCTAAACTCACCAGGAAGTCATCAAAGGTGGCGTAGTGTCACGTCATGGCACATATATGTCATGGTAAAAACATTGTCCAATTTGGGCCAAGCTTTATTACAAACCTCTTACAAAAACTGGAGCTTCTCTCAAAGAAGCCTCATGGTTCTGATAGGGAAACATGTTCCCCTAGTGGGCGAAACATAATCACTACCTCTTTTTGCCTTGTATTTTCTTCCACAGGCAACATGGAACCACAGGATATCCGTGCTAAAATTTAAACTTATTCAGTGTTCGTTTGGCCTTTTTATACACTAATTCAGTTTCGTAGGCATTTAGTGTCCATAATTCAAATCTGAACTACAAATACATGCTCCATTCACCAAAATGGCTAGAAAAATTATACATGTGTCCTTGGGTGCATGTTTAGGTCTCATGCCAGAAATGAGAACGAATTACAACCATACCAGTGTCCTGGCTCTTCCTCAAACATTTTGAATCTCGGTTTTTAAGTTCCCCTAAATCCTAAACTCACCAGAAAGTCATCAAAGGTGGCAAGGTGCCATGTCATGGCACATATATGTCGTGGTAAAAATATGGCCAATTTTGGCCAAGCTTTATTACAAACCTCTTACAAACCGGAGCTTGTCACAAGAACCCTCGTGGTTTCGATAGGGAAACGTGTCCCCTTGTGGGCCAAACGATAATCACTCCCTCTTCTAGCCTCGTATTTTGTCCTACACGCGGCAAGGAACAACTGGAGATTCGCACTGAACTTTGAAATTATACAGGGTTCGTTTGACCTTTTTTATTCATTAGTTGAGTTTTCTAGGCATTTAATGTCCATCATTCAAATCTGAACTACAAATACATGCTCCAGTGCACCAAAATGGCTAGAAAAAACGTACATGTTTCCTTGGGGTGCATGTTTAGGCCCATGGAACGAATGGGAATGTATTCAACCGTCTCGCCGTCCTGGCCTGGCCACAAACATTGCGAATCTCGGTTTTTAAATGTCTGTAAATCCATAACTCACTAGGAAATCATGAAACTTGGCATGGCAGCATAATCGGCATACGAGAATCCAACTAGATCAAACTCTAAGCCCTTTGGTTACCATAATCTTAGTGTTGGGGTGTAAGCCAAATATCGAAGAATTTGCTTCACAGCTAAGTGATGCGACTCCTTTGGTGCCGCTTGGAATAGGGCACACATGCAAATGCTAAGCATTATATATGGCCTAGATGCACATAAATAGAGTAAAGAACCAATCATGGAGCGGTATACCTTTTGGTCGAACTCTTTACCATTGTCGTCGGGACCCAATTGATCTTTGGTTGGCATTGGCGTCGTGCACCCTTTGCAGTCTTGCATTCCAAACTTCTTCATGCAATCTTTGAGGTATTTCTCTTGTGATATGAAGATGTCTTTGCTCTGCGGTGAATTTGAAGACCGAGGAAGAATTTCAGCTCACCCATCATGGACGTCTGATATTGCTCTTGCATCATGTGTCCAAACTCATCACTGTATCTCTTGTTAGTGCAGCCAAAGATAATGTCATCAACATAGATCTGGCATACAAATAGTTCACCATCGCATGTCTTCATGAAGAGAGTGGGATCCAAGGAACCAGGTTTGAAGCCTTTGCTCTTCAAGAAGTCTTTGAGTGTGTCATACCAAGCGCGAGGAGCTTGTTTGAGGCCATACAATGCCTTGTTGAGCTTTTATACCATATCAGGATGTTTTGGATCTTCAAAGCCAGGTGGTTGTGCAACATACACTTCTTATTCAATAATCTTGCCATTGAGAAATGCACTCTTAACATCCATTTGGTATAGAAGAATATTGTGATGGTTGGCATAGGCTAGCAGGATGCGAATAGCTTCAAGCCTAGCCACATGAGCAAATGTTTCATCGAAGTCAATCCTTCTATTTGAGTGTAACCTTGAGCAACGAGACGAGCCTTGTTTCTGACGACATGACCGTGCCCATCTTGTTTGTTGCATAGATCCATTTGATGCCTATGATACTGTGCTTGCGAGGATCAGGACACTTAACCAATTCCCACACATTGTTCAGCTCGAACTGTTGAAGCTCTTCTTGCATCGCTTGAATCCATTCTGGTTCATGAAGGCTTCAACAACTTTCTTGGGTTCAGATATAGAGACAAATGCAAAGTGCCCATAGAAATTTTCTAGTTGTGTTGCTTTTGAACGAGTGAGTGGACCAGGTGCATTGGTGCCATCAATTATCTTCTCAATCTGTACTTCATTTGCAACATGAGGATGAACTGGACGAAGACTTTGCCCTTGCTGATCATTGTCTTTGTCTTCAGCATTGGCTTCAGGCTGAGCAGTGTCTTCGGGTTGATTAAGTGCAGAAATGATGATTTCTTCTTTAGCCTGAGCCTCTAAAGGTATGATTTCTCCAGTACCCATAAGCTTGATCGATTCACCAGGTGAGACTTCATCTAGCACATTTGGCAGGTGCTCTCTTTGCGAGCCGTTAGTTTCATCGAACTGCACATCCATAGTTTCAACCACTTTATAGTGAAAGAGGTTGAAGACTCTATAGGAGTGCGAATCCTATCCGTAGCCAAGCATAAAACCTTCATGTGCTTTCGGTGCAAATTTTAAAGTGTGATGTGGATCCTTGGTCCAACACCTAGCACCAAATACTCTGAAGTGACTGACATTTGGCTTCTTACCAGTTAGGAGCTCATAGGATGTATTATTTAGAAGCTTGTGAAGATAAACATGGTTGATGACGTGGCATGCAGTATCAATTGCTTCAGGCCAAAACTTCCTTGGAGTCTTGTACTCATCAAGCATCGTCCGAGCCATCTCAATGAGTGTTCTGTTCTTGCACTCCATGATGCCATTCTGCTGAGGTGTGTATGGAGCTGAGAACTCATGAGTGATGCCCAATGTATCAAGATAAGTGTCGAGGCCGATGTTCTTGAATTATGTGCCATTGTCACTTCTGATGTGCTTGATCTTGAAGCCATACTTCGTCATGGCACGATTGGCGAATCTTGTGAAGACATCTTGCACTTCATTCTTATAGAGAATTATGTGTACCCATGTGTATCTTGAGTAATCATCAACAATGACGAAGCCATAGAGGCATGCAGTGGTAGTAAGTGTAGAGTAGTGAGCAGGGCCAAATAAGTCCATGTGAAGCAGCTCGAAGGAACGAGTCGTCGTCATGATTGTCTTCGAGGGATGCTTGGCCCTTGTCATCTTTCCAGCTTCGCAGGCACCACACAGATGATCCTTCTTGAACTTGACGCCCTCGATGCCTACGACATGCTTCTTCTTCGCGAGAGTGTACAAGTTCCTCATGCCAGCATGCCCTAGCCTCCGATGCCAGAGCCAGCACTCTGAAGCTTTTGATAGAAGACATACTGCCAACTGTGGTCCTGCTGAGAAATCTACCATGTACAAATCATCTTTTCGATATCCTTCAAAGACTAGAGATTTGTCAGATTCCATAAGCACAAGGCAATGATATTTTCCAAATATCACAATCATGTTCAGATCACAAAGCATTGAGACAGACATTAAATTGAAACCAAGGGACTCAACAAGCATCACTTTATCCATGTGCTCATCCTTTGAGATTGCAACTCTACCTAGACCCAATACCTTGCTTTTACCAGTGTCAGCAAATGTGATGTGACTCTTGTCAGATGGACGTAAGGTTGAGTCCATGAGAAGACTTCGATCACTAGTCATGTGGTTAGTGCATCCACTGTCCATAATCCACTCAGAAGCCTTTGGTATCACACCCTACAGTGCAGTTAGGGGGATAGGCTTCACCAAGGGAAATGTGAAGCATAAACATTCGACGAACAAGCATATTATCAAAGTTCAGATCCTGGTTAGGGTAGATGGGATGATTGTCAAGGAATCAAGGAACAAAATACATAGTAAGACCATTTGGGCATTTTATCTTGCGCCCCACAAGATGTTTTAGGTCCCCAGCATAAGCATCCAACACCTTTGATTTCCGGCTAGTGACCTTTCCCTGCAAAAGAGAGTTAATTTTTCTTGACCACCCACATCTTCAGCGGTGGCTTAGAAGCAATGAGTCTAAGTGCAACATCTGAGAACTTCGGCTTTGGAGCCCTAGCAAATAGCCTTGAAGGTGGTGAATAATACTCATAAGAATAAGCAGAATAGTTCTTGGTCTTATGAACATAGCGGTTTGACGAAACACACTCATATTCATAATTCTGAGTATGGTTTCCCTGCAAAACATTGGTGTTAGGGTGACTCTGGTGAGTCCTCTGTGTGTATGAAGCCTTTGGACCATATGAAGCCTTTGGTCTAGGGTTTGTCTTCTTCTCGGGTGGTGTCATGATGACATTCACCTGAAGATTCTCAAGACAACTTTTGGGCACCCAGATCTTCTTAGGGGGTCCATTCCTGCATTTAGTACCAATATACCTGGCAAACACTTCACCATTATGATTCTTAAACAATTTATAGTTTGCATCAAAGGATTCATCAATGATAATTGTGTTAGCACAAGTGAAGCCAGATAAGGTAGATGGATCCACTGAAGGTCCCTTTGCAGCAACCCATGTGGTTTTGGGGTACTGCTCAAGTTTCCAGTAAGAACCATCAACATTCATTTTCCTCACAAACCCAACACCCTCTTTCCTAGGGTTTCGGTTCAGACTCTGTTTCTTGAGGACATCACATAGTGTCTGATGCCCTTTGAGACTTTTGTACATTCTTGTTTCAAGCAATGTCTTCAACTTGGCATTCTCATCAGCAATAGTAGTGGTATCCTTAGCAGAGAGGTTAGTTACCACATCAACAGTTGAAGATATTGCAATAGTAGCAACAGTAGAACATTCAGCAACAGAGACAGCATTGTCACGCTCAAGACATTTTAGACATGGTGGTTCAAATCCTTCCTGAGCGGAACCGATCTATTGAGCGAGGAGTGACTCGTTCTCCTTTTGAAGGTCTTCATGAGCTGATCTCAAGTTCTCAAGCTCTTGCTTCCTTTGAAGATAATCATAGGAGAGATTTTCATGAGTAGTTGAGAGCGTTTCATGACGACTTTCAAGTTCCTCGTACTTAACATGAAGGTTTTTTATGTCTTCAATTAAGGACTGAGTTCGGGTCATTTCCGCGTCCAACAGGTCATCGCTTTTGTCTAGAAACTTTTGAATATGTTCCATAGCATTTTGTTATTCAGTTGCAATTTTAGCAAGTGTTTTGTAGCTGGGTTTAGATTCACATTCAGAGTCATCTTCAATTGATGTTTGAAAGTAAGCATCGCGTGAGTTTACCTTGGCACCACATGCCATGAAGCAGTAAGTGGGAGCACAGTCATCCTCATCATTAGCATCAGCGCTGGTGATGGGGCCATTGTATTCAGTGTTGAAGATGGACTTGGCAACATACGCTGAAGCTAGAGCCAGGCTTGCCACGCCTGAATCAGATTCCTCTTCAGACTCCACCTCAGCCTCCTCAAAAGCAGACTCCTCCTCTGAATACATCTCCTTGCCAACAAACGCACGAGCCTTGCTAGATGAGATCTTCTTGTGTGATTAATACTTCGACGAAGACTTGGAAGAAGACTTTGAGGATTTCTTCTTCTTCTTCTTATCATCAGAATCATATTCCTTGCTCTTCTTCTTCCTCTTCTTCTTCTTCTTCTTCTTGGTCTCATTGTCCCACTGTGGACACTCAGAGATGTAGTGACCAGGTTTCTTGCACTTGTGGCATGTTCTCTTCTTGTGATCACAAGTGGAAGCTTCATCGTTTCTAGAGCTGGATCTTCAAGACTTTCTGAAGTCTTTCTTCTTGGTGAACCTCTGGAACTTTTTCACAAGCATAGGAAGCTCCTTTCCAATGTCTCCAGGATCCTCAGAACTGCACTTAGATTCTTCTTCAGATGAGGAAACAACCTTTGCCTACAAAGCGCGAGTTCGGCCATAGTTGGGACCATAGATATCTCTTTTCTCAGATAGCTGGAACTCATGTGTGTTGAGCCCCTCAAGTATGTCAGACGGATCGAGAGTATTGAAGTCAGGGCATTCTTGAATCATCAGGGCCAGTGTGTCGAATGAGATGTCAAGCAATCTCAGAAGCGTCTTGACGATTTCGTGCTTGGTGATCTCAGTTGCGCCGAGTGTGTGAAGCTCATTTGTGATATCAGTGAGGCGATCAAATGTGAGCTGGACATTCTCATTGTCATTTCTCTTGAAGCAGTTGAAGAGGTTGCGAAGAACACTGATCCTTGCGTCTCGCTGGGTTGAGACGCCTTCCTTGACCTTGGAGATCCAGTCCCAGACTAGCTTCATAGTTTCCAGAGCACTCACACGACCATACAATCCTTTGGTCAGATGACCACAGATGATGTTCTTAGCAGTTGAGTCCAGTTGAATGAACCTCTTGACATCAGCAGTAGTGACACCTTCAGCGACCTTGGGAATGCCATTCTTGACGACATACCAGAGGTCGACGTCAATGGCTTCAAGATGCATACGGATCTTATTCTTCCAGTAGGGGTAATCAGTGCCATCGAAGACATGGCACGTAACGGAGACTTTGATTATCCCTGCAGTTGACATAGCTAAAACTCCAGGTGGTTAAACCGAATCACACAGAACAAGGGAGCACCTTTCTCTAATACCTATTGAAAGTGCTAGTTATCGACTAGAGGGGGGGTGAATAGGCGATTTTCATGTAAGTCTTCAAAACACGGGGGCTTTGAAGACAAATAGTAGAAATAAACCTATTTATATCCAGTGGAAGATAGACTACACTAGACAGGCCATAGTCAAGTAAGCAATAAAGTGAAAGCATGAAGACTATTAGCAGCTAAGTAGTATGGATCAGGATGGAAGATAGTATGAAGCCAAATAGCAACATATTTCACTTAGTGAAGACAATCAGATCAGACAGGCAGGCAATGACTTCACGAAGACAAACTTTATGAAAGGAGAGGTAAAGGATAGAACCAGTTGCTTGGTGAGGACAACAATTTGGTAGACCAGTTCCACTTGCTGTGACAACTGTACGTCTGGTTAGGGAGGCTGAGATTCAACTCAGAAGACCGCGTCTTCACCTTATTCCCCTTGAGTTAAGAACACACAGTCCTCGCCCAATCACTCTGGTAAGTCTTCAAGGTAGACTTCCAAACCTTCACAGACTTCATTCACCGGCAATTCACAATGGCTCTTGGATGCTCAGAACGCGACGCCTAATCGGCTGGAGGATTCACAGTCCTCAAGTGTAACAAGTCTTCAGATCACACGAACATTAAGACTTCAGTGATGCCTAACACTCTTTGGCTCTGGGTGTTTTAGGCTTTGTCCTCGCAAGGATCTCTCTCTCAAATGCTTCGGAGGTGGGTTGTTCTCAAACAACAAAAGCCGTGCACTAACTCTGAGCAGCCACCAATTTATGGTGTAGGGGGTGAGCTATTTATAGCCAGGAGGCAACCCGACCTGATATGTCCGAAATGACCCTGGGTCACAAAGGAACTGACACGTGTCCAACGGTCAGATTTCAAACACACACAGCAGCTTGACTTGGGCTACAAGTAAAGCTGACTCATCCAGCTCTGGATAAGATTTGCTCTCATTGTCTTCGCTCGAAGACATAGGCTTTGGTTGAGTATCACATCAGTAACTCTGACTTTGTTCACTTGGACCCCACTTAACAGTACGGTGGTTCCTATGACTCAACAAAGAAGAAAAGGAAACTACGAAACAACTATGTCGTCGCACTCCATAGTCTTCACGTGATGTCTTCTCATGTCATAATCTTCAGTGTGAATATCTTCACTGACCACCATTGTCTTCAATGTCTTCACACATTTTTAGGGGTCATCTCTGGTAGGTAAACCAAATCAATATGGGACTACTACCTGTGTTGTCCTGCAATTCTCACAAACACATTAGTCTCTCAACCAAGTTTGTCGCCAATACTCCAAAACCAACTAGGGGTGGCACTAGATTCATTTACAAGATCCAATCATGATGAACCAATTGCTAGTGAGTTGAGTGCACTAGATTATCTTTATGAAGTTTTGCTTGAGAATCTGAAAATCGTAATGAAGAAATTTATGAAGTGATTCATGATAGCTCCTTGAATGAAAAGCATGATTGCAATAATTTTACTATAAATTCTATTAATGTCAATTGTGCTAATAATATGCAAAACCCCAAGCTTGGGTATGCTTGTTTTGTCATGTCCGCTACTTATTGCAATGATCATGATTGGGGTGATAATGTTTCTTATGATCTTGAAAATTTATTTAAGCCTCATGACGAATATGTTTGCGATAATATTGGAAGTGGGGTTGGAAGAGTGTCAACTTTAGCTAAAAATAATCCCACATATTTGGAGAGTGTTCAATCTTATGAAATTTTTGATGAAAGTGGGCTTTGAGAGGTCATGACTTTATTTGATGATAATCCCACTATTTTGGAAGAGTGTCAACTTTGCATGCATGTGGATCATAAAGAGAAAATTTTATATGATAGTTATATTATTGAAATTTATTATGATCCTACATATAATTATTATGAGAGAGGAAAATATGGTTGTACAAATTTTCATGTTATTAAATTTCCTCCCGTTGTGTTGAGATTGTCAATGTTTTATTCCTATCCTTTGCATATTCTACATGTTTCTTGTCTTGATAATTTGTTTTCCTATAAAATTCCTATGCATAGGAAATATGTTAGACTTAAATTTGTTTGTCACATGTTTCATGATGCTCCTATACTTAAAACTACTAGATCTTATGCGGATGCTATTTCAACACTAGTTTTGAAACTTGAAAGTAAATTTATTCGTACCCATCCTACCTTGCAAAGATTGTTTTTCAAGCTTCCCGTTATAAATAATCCTAGGGTTAAAAAGTTGGCCACTCTTGTTCTTATGAATGAGTTTGACTACATAATACGGTAAGCTAGGGTAATCTTTGATTTTTATGGTATGAATCGTGAAAAACCGGTGATAGATGAAATTATTTACAATAGTGACTATGCTTTAAGACATTTGCTTGGGGACAATAAAATCTTTGATGAGAATCTTAAGAAGGAAGTCCTAGTTCTAGATATAATCCAACAAGTTTTCGACAATGTTAATCAACATTACTGTTGGATTGTTGCGGGAAATCAAAAGGGGTATGATGAAAACCAACTTAGGATTGCTAAGGCTTCTATGGAGAACACGTTTTATGTTGTGTTTACAAAGCCTCATGATGAAAATACCTCTAAGAAAGTTAAGAAGAAAGATGACATAACTTAGATCCTTGCTTTATGCCTAGCTAAGGGCGTAAAACTATAGCGCTTGTTGGGAGGCAACCCGATGAATAAATTTTATTTTTGTTTTTTGCTTTCTGTTCTTGAGTGTTAGAACAATTATGCTACTAATATGACTGTGTTTTTTGTGTTTTAGTTAGTGTTTGTGCCAAGTAGAACCGATAGGATCTTCTTGGGTGATAGTTGTTTGATCTTGCTGAAAAAGACAGAAACTTTGTGTTCACCAAAACAATTCTCGTTTTTTATCAGAAAGAGATTTTGCCCTGATTATTTTTGCAGAAGATTAATATACAAATTTCTTAGGCCATCCTCTTTTTTCAGAATTTTTGGAGTTCCAGAAGTTTTCGAAAAAGTCAGATTGCTACAGACTGTTCTGTTTTGACAGATTCTGTTTTCATTGTGTTGTGTGCTTATTTTGATGGCTTTATGGTTTTCTTTGATGAGTTTTTGCCATAGAAAATTGGAATACAGTAGATATAATACAAAAAATATGAATTGGTTTGATACAGTACATATAGTAGTAGTTTGCTTTGTTATACTAACGGACCTCACGAAGGTTTTGTTGAGTTTTGTGTGATTGAAGTTTTCAAGTTTTGGGTTATCTTACGATGGATGAAGTAAGGATGGAAGTGCCTAAGCTTGGGGATGCCCCGGCATCCCAAGCTATTATCCAAAAATGAGCAACCAACTAAGCTTGGGATTCCCCCGAGTGGCATCCCCGCTTTTTTCCAACGATCATCGGTATTTTACTCGAAACTATATTTTTATTCGTCACATGATACGTGTTTTGCTTGGAGCGTCTTCTATGATATGAGTCTTTGCTTGTTTTATTTTATGTTTTAAGTCTTGATCCCTTGCTGGACACACCTATTTGAGAGAGCCAAAATTATGTCATGACTTGTTAGAATTGCTCTCTATGCTTCACTTAATTTTTTTATGAGCAATGGACTTGCTCTAGTGCTTCACTTACACCTTTTTGAGCATGGTGTGCTTAGTATTTTTGAAGAAATTCTCTCTTGCTTCACTTATATTTATTTGAGAGTTAGTAAAATTTTCAAGAAATTCTCTCTTGCTTCACTTAAATTATTTTGAGAGAAAGAAAAATTATGCTCATGATCTTCACTTATATTTGTTTGAGCTCATGAAAAGCAACACATGAAATTAGTCCCAAAGTGATAGATATCCAAGAAGGATATAATAAAAACTTCCATGAAGATCATTGGACAAAATAAACTTTATTCTTAGTAATAGTTTTGAGATATGATGATGTGATATGTGAGTTATGTTGATGAGTAATTACGCTTTAGTAAGAATATTGGTGTTAAGGTTTGTGATTCCCTATGCAAGTACAAAAGGCAATAGTCATGCAATGAAATTATATCCTACTTGGTGTATTATTCGGTGTTAATTATGCTTAATGCTTGCTTATGAGATTATTCGTTTCTTGGTTGGTCGCTTCTCAATCTTTTGCTAGCCTTCATTTTACACCAAGTATGATCTCTACTTGTGCATCCAAAATTGTTTAAACCAGTTTTGCCACATGAGTCCACTATATCTACCTATATGCAGTATTCTTTTGCCGTTCTAAGAAAATTTGCATGTGCCATCTCTAATTTTCAAAATAAACTTATCTTGTGTGTGTTTGTTTTGCTCGCGGAGCGGTGAGGGGTGGCTAATATTTTCCATGCTAGATGTGTTATTCTCACGATGAGTGTTTATTCACTTGTCATTGCACGTGAGTAAGGCAAAGGTATTAGGGATGCCCAGTCCCGAAATGCAAAAATGAATTTAATTTATGTTGTCAAATAATAAATTCATTGGGAAGTGTTGGTATGGAGGGCACCCATGGATACGGTTAGCCATGGAAAGTGAAAGTATGGTGGAAAAAGTAATAAACTTTATTTTCTATTTGGGAACCGCCTATGATATATCTAGCATGGAAAGCTTTGGGAACTCTAAGTCGTTTTCATTGGTGGCATGGATACACCTCCCAAAATGTTTTTATCTCTAAGTTTTTCGCTTTCAACTCTGGCACCTCTACAAATCCCTACTTCCCTCTGTGAAGGGCCTTTCTTTTTATGTTATGCAATTTTTATTTTGAACTTGAGTCTCCATCTTCTCTCATAAAAGCACCAACTAGGATGAAATATGCTCGTACTTAAGTATTGGGTGTAGCTAATATTCGGGTGTGTTTCATGAATGGATCAATGTTTGAGCATGATGGGCTTGGGATAACTTATTTTAGCGTTGATATTTTGAAAGACATGGTTGCTTATTGATATGCTTGAGTATCTAAATTATTATGTCAAAACTAGACTACTGCTTTGAACAATATAAAAGTCCAAATGTCCATGCTATAACAAAAGTGTCGGGGATATAACCCGCGGTATGACCCGGCCGGAATTGGCGACTCACTGGTGACCCGCCCGGAGCTTGGCGATTCATAGATAATTTGCTCGATCTTGGCGACTCATTAGTAACCCGGCGGGCGGTCAGATGGACAACAATGCCCAAAGCCCAGAAGTCCGGCTCACGTTATGATGGGCCGAATTAAGAGGAAAGGGATGACGAATATTTCCTTTATGAGGAAGCAAGACCCGGACTTGTAATCAACTTGTAAGAGAAGATAGACTAGTCCTAGTCCTACAAGGACTCCACATGTAACCCGCCCCTCTAACTTATATAAGGAGGGGCAGGGCTCCCCAAAGAGGGACAGGAAAACAAGAAACAATATCTAGGGCTAGACACAAAGGAGGAGCCGGCTTACGGCGACTCCTCTCATGAGCATAATGAGACCTAGCCACAAACAGCATGTAGGGCTATTCCAGATGATGTTTCCCGGGGCCCGAAGCTGTCTAAATCCTCGTCTTGTGTGTTGATCCGCTATGCGTTTCTCGATTCCGACCAACCCCTTCAAGCTACCGCATAGATGCGTTGGCCTCGCGACTAAGTCCTGACACTAAGGACAACTGTCGTGACAATTCCACGACAGTTGGCGCCCACCGTGGGGCTAGCGCGCGGTGGTGTTGAGTTCTTGGAGGGATTTCTTTTAGGGATCTAGAAACTTGCGATTGACCGGAAAAAGAAGGACCAACATTGAAAAGAGTATCATCTAAGAAGTTAGGGTTTGCTGCAAGGATTCAATCTACGTCGAAGACAGTTGGGTTAAAGAAAAATTCGGCCAAAGTAATTATGACCCGGAAACAGAGCCGGTCGCGACCAGGATTCCTCTGACCCCAGTGGCCTTGTTTCGAAGCGCCCAGTTCCGCCGCCTCGCGTGTGCCTCAGCGGCTTCCGAGCAACCCGCCGGCCCTGCTTTCTGCCCTTGCCGAGCATAGCTGCGGTCTTGTGCCGCCGGGTCCTCGTCCTCTGCGGTGTTCCTTCAACAAACTGCCACGTTCCGAGCCGACCGCGACCCAGACCTTGCCGACGTTGCAGCCGGTGCCTCCGCCTCAATGGGCCTCCTTCGCCTCGGATTCGCTTGGCCGTGCGAGCTCTGCCTCGAATCTAGCCCTCTGGTGTAAACTCCAAACCGATTGTGAGTCGCACTGGGGCTTTGACCCGCTGCCGTGGCCTCGAGCTGCCCTTGCCTGCCTCGGCAACAAATCACCTCCGCCGCGGCTGTGCTCCACCGGCGTGCCTTCTACCACTGTCACAACCCGAGCTACCGCAGCCTCGTCGCCATACCTCCGTCTCTGCTGACTCGCTGCACGGGGTCACTTTCGCTACTGCCGTGGTGCGCTACTGTCACTCCGTTTGACTCCGTCTCCATGGCCGGCGTTTGTCTTCCTCCTCTGCGCACTCGCCTCGCCGTCGCAGGCTTCAAGCCGGCCCAGCTGAGCCGCCGGCCACGTGCCTTCATTTGACCGCTCACCTGGACAGGGTCGCCGCTCGGGCCTATCCGGCGTCCCCTGCGCTGGTTCTGCAGTCCCACCCGCCTCTGTCGCAAGAGCCGCCTTGCTGACGGCCTCGCTAACTTCTGTCCGGGCCGGAGTCAGCCGGTTCTACCGTCCCCAACGTCCCTGCTCGGTTTCGCTTCTGAGCTGCTGCGCCCCTGCGTGTTCTTCTGTTAGCCTGTCCTCAAGACAACAAAGGGGAAGTGGGGAGCAGGTTGGAAGATTGAAAAATTACTTGCACGTACATAATTTCCATGGACATCATATATGTATTCGTATGGAACCGTTCCAAGAAAAGGCCTCAAAATACCAACACGGCAATGCCTAAAGTCTACAATGGAAATATACATTGGCCAGCAGCTACAGGAGAAATAATAGAGTTCCACAAATTGGATGCTTGCTTCCTGCGTGGGGGCTAGGAGACTGGAGTGTTAGTACAGAGGTTTTCAACACCCATCAGTTGTGGTCATATCACAAGATATCAGCGATTCAAGTACTGTCAGATCCTCCTGTTGCCTCTTACAACGCCGCGGCCGGTTCACTTGTGATTAATTTCAGCTTCACCGCGGTGATCATCAACTCTGCGGTCGATAACTACTGGCCTGGTGTTTCAGGTGAAATCCATCCAATATGTTTTTATTACATATTGCTTTCTTTAAAAGAACAAATACTTTGGCTTGCAATACTCTTTGATGCAGGATGATTGTTCATTACAAATGAGGTGTTATATTGTGGGTATGGAGCGAGCGATGGCAATGTTCTGCACCGGAGTTTCGTCCGTGTCATACTGCCCGGTGAATGAACGTGCGCAAAGTCACCATCCTCTGTGGCCCGGTTTACATTAACTCGCCCGTCCGCGCCGGCTTACAGCGCCGCGGTCGACTCATCTGTTGTCCGGGCGAATCTGGTGATATTCATCCAAGTTTGTTTTATTACACACATATTGTTTTTGTTAAAGAACAAGTTTATCTTTGCCTTGGTCTGCAATATTGTTTATGCAGGGCAATTATTTATGACAAAAAGTGATATTATACGGCGGAGATGGAGGCACGCCAACATCTTTGGGCACATATAGTTGTCGCTACTCAATGGACTCCCGCACCGGCTTACAACGCCGTGGCCATCTCTCGCGGCCACGCCGGCTTACAACGTTGTGGCCGTCTCTCGTGACCACGCCGGTTTACAACAAGGAGGACAACTTGCCTGTCCGCACCGGCTTACAATGCCAGGGATGGTTCATCTGTCTATGTCGCCTCTGATGTTACGGTCGTCTTTACCGTCCGTCTCTCGCAGCCTGGTCTACATCAACACACCGGGCCGCGCCTGTCTGCGTGAGCTGTAAATTGAGTATGAGCAAGTCACTACTTGGGAAGCCCGGTTTCTCTTCCAACAAATTGGAGGCAAATCATCATATATTATCAGCTGCCGTCTGCACTAGATGGTTCAATGGGCAGGCGCACAAGTCACCGCCACTATAGTTTGGTTAAACTTCAAACAGCCAGTTGGAAGGAACCATTGGCCGAGTTGCTGACACGGCTCAAAAGGATCATTTATAACCCGCCGCAGTCACCTCCACCTTATGTGGATTCACATCGCGCTATCAACGCCAATGATATACACCTTCTGCTATGGTCAAATATGGAGAATCTCAAGCCAACTCTTCGAGTCATCTTGAGACTCGGGGGCTACAATGGTATGGCTCGGCAAAATTAGCTGGTTTCAATGAATTCAAGAACTCCGGGTCATTGAAGGGAAGATAATCCGGCCCCGGAGGCTACTATTTATTGGCGAATATTTAAAGGCCGTCAGAAAAATTTCCGGCTCAAAATGAAGATTCCGGTTTAAAATATAGCTCAAGAGACATCTCTCCCCCGCAAAGCTTCGAAACTGTCAAATCCGGTTCAAAATCCGGATCAAGGTAAATTTGTCTCTCACAAAGTTTTGAAGCTTTTAAATCCGGTTTAAAATTCCGGTTCAAAAAGATTTAATCTCTCGCAAGTTCGAGTTCTCAGAAAAATTAAAGGTTGCCAAAAGAACTTGCTGCCATGATGCGCGGTTCAAACTTGGATATCCTGCCTTACGGCTTATCTTATTATGATCACTTGGGGGCTTCCTGCTCATCGAGCATAGCTATTAGTACCCTCTTGATCGGCGCAATGCCAAAATTTATATGGTCACTTGGGGGCTTCCTGTTCAAACATAGGTCGTATCCGAACCAAAGAGAACATAGCTGTCGAAACCCTTTTGATTGGCATACTGCCAAACCCACTAGGGGGCTTCTTGATCATATCCGAATCATAGCTCAACCCCTTTGGGTCCAACGTGGATCGTATTCGAATCAACATCGTTAAACAAATCTCAAGGTCATTTGGGGGCTTCCTGTTCAAACATAGGTCGTATTCGAACCAAAGAGAACATAGCTGTTGATACCCTCTTGATCGGCATCGCCAAAGCCACTGGGGGCTATATGATCGTATTCGAATCTTAGCTTAACCCCTTTGGAACGGTTTACTGATCGTATCCGAATCAGAAGCCTCAAAAAGTTTTATTCTGTCTCTGGTAAAGTTTATTGCAGCCACAATTACTTAACTTGAGACCTTTTTGGGACTATATCTCAAATATATATAAGTGTTTTATGCTTAACTCGACTTGACTTTTGACTATAAGTCGCCAGTTTATGACAATCATCATCTATGTGGAAGCGTTGGCTTCTAAGGATTGGGTTATCACCCTTACTGCACAGGTTATGTAAGCCGGCAGTACAAATTCAATATCACAGTAGTTATATGTGAGATATTATGACCCACCCTGGTTTTGACGCTAAGTCGCCAGGGCATATGTTGTTTAAACTCTCTGCAGGATTTGCAGAAATATGACATATAAATGATTAAGTTCAAGCTCATTACCAAAGTTGATGCTTCAAAATGATTATCCATTCTGGATTTTTTCTCAAAAGGCTATAAGCCGCCGGGTCATGAAAATTCCGGTTTACAATGAAGGCGTATTGAATCGCCATCGGCCAAGAGCCGCCGGGTATTTAAACTCCGGATTTACTTGTTAACAGATAAGGTATTTGAAATCTTTAATAGCCAACATGGTTGGATTTTCATGATGATATTGAATGATTGAGGTTTTCATACTGGATTATATTATTCTTATCTTGAATAGCCAACATGGCTGGATTTCTATTATGATTATCAATAACCAGTATTATGATTGAGGTTTTCAAAGTCGCTTTAGCGCAACAGCTATTATCTTTATCAATGGGCATGATTTATTTTACAATGGAGGAAATAGTCCCGAGTCGCTGTAGGCTTACAACCCGGCACTTGAGGGCTACATTATTCAAGTTGAGGTTACATCAAATATGCAAGTCTCATGTCGCTGCAAGCATGCACCATGACACTTGGGGGCTAATGCAAAGTAATTTTTGCTCACATCATTGAAGACCCGACTCATCACATCGTAATGAGCCAGCCCTTGGGGGCTACCAATTGCTCATGTCAACAGTTCAAGGTACACAAGTCTTAATCCATTATATTGAAGGATCCATTGCTCAGTTGGTAAAGCACAAAGCTCTTAACCTTGTGGACGTGGGTTCCAGCCCCATGGTGGAGATTACATCATATGATGTTATTATCAATGAATTATATACAAAGTCCCAGCTCAGTAATATCTTACTGAGCCGGCCCTTGGGGGCTACACGTTGCTGCTCCGGTTTACATGATAATGTTTACAAAGTCCCTGCTCATTGTTGCATAATGACCCGGCCCTTGGGGGCTACACTGGTTGAAGTTTTCATGAGCATAAGGCTATTACAAGTCCCAGGTTGCTGCAAGCATGACAACCCGGCACTTGGGGGCTACAGGTGATATGCATATAAGGGAGAAAAGATCTTCAAATTCTCAGTTTGGAGCAGACCAGATTAACCCGGTGTCTGCAACAATCATGACCCGGTGTCAACAAAATTATGACTCGGCACCATCAGTCTTTTATAACCTGGAGATTTTGGAAATTATAACTCGACAAGATCTGCATCTTTAAGCCGGTTGAAAATCAGATGAGTATTTCAAGACCTATATTTTTGAAGCCAGTGCTTTGGAAGCCGATTCAAGTAGATTATTTCTTACAATATCTCTCTCCAAGAGCCAATTTCAGCAAATTGATTATGAAGCTGGCCTATTGACCCGGATTTTTCAGAAGAAGTGCTCAGAATTTTTTACATTGGTAATATTTGAACACATCTACCAAAGGAGATTTGGTATGAGATCATGAATACGCATCCAGGAGGAAATGACAAGGATTTAAAGGATGATCAGGTGCCGGCTTACAAGAATGTTTAACCCGGAGCACAACCTTTCAAATTTGTTCTTGTGTTTGCAGGATCAGTTTAACATGGATACATCCAAATTAAACTGGGGGCTAATGTCGGGGATATAACCTGCGGTATGACCTGGCCGGGATTGGCGACTCACTGGTGACCCGCCCGGAGCTTGGCAATTCATAGATAATCTGCTCGATCTTGGCTACTCATTAGTAACCCGGCGGGCGGGTCAGATGGACAACAAGGCCCAAAGCCTAGAAGGCTGGCTCACGTTATGATGGGCCGGATTAAGAGGAAAGGGATGACGAATATTTCCTTTATGAGGAAGCAAGACCCGGACTTGTAATCAACTTGTAAGAGAAGATAGACTAGTCCTTGTCTTACAAGGACTCCACATGTAACCCGCCCCTCTAACTTATATAAGGAGGGGCAGGGCTCCCCAAAGAGGGACAGGAAAACAAGAAACAATAGGGCTAGACACAAAGGAGGAGCCGGCTTACGGCGACTCCTCTCATGAGCATAATGAGACCTAGCCACAAACAGCATGTAGGGCTATTCCAGATGATGTTTCCCGGGGCCCGAAGCTGTCTAAATCCTCGTCTTGTGTGTTGATCCGCTATGCGTCCCTTGATTCCGACCAACCCCTTCAAGATACCGCATAGATGCCTTGGCCTCGCGACTAAGTCCTGACACTAAGGACAACTGCCGTGACAATTCCACGACAAAAAGAATATGATATGACATGTTAGGCAGCATTCCACATAAAAAATTATGTTTTTATCACTTACGTACTCGAGGACGAGCAGGAGTTAAGCTTGGGGATGCTAATACGTCTCCAACGTATCTATAATTTATGATTGTTCCATGCTCTTATATTATCAATCTTGGATTTTATAGTCATTTTATATCATTTTTTGGTACTAACCTATTGACATAGTGCCAAGTGCCAGTTGCTATTTTTTTCGTGTTTTTACATCGCAGAAAATCAAAACCAGAAGGATTCCAAATGCCACGAAACTCCAGGGAGAATTTTTATGGGCCAGAAGGAACACAACGGGCCCTGGTTGTGCCTTGCGGGTGCCCCGAGAGGGGCACAACCCACCAGGGTACGCCAGGAGGCCCAAGCGCGCCCTGGTAGGTTGTGCCCACCTCGGGTGCCCCCGGACCGCCTCTTTGCTCTATAAATACCCCAATATTCTATAAACCCTAGAAGCGTCGACGAAATATTCATCCAGCCGCCGCAGAGTCCAGAACCACCAGATCCAATCTAGGCACCATCTCGGATGGGGTTCCTCCCGATGATGCGTGAGTAGTTCTTTGTAGACCTTCGGGTCTGTAGTTAGTAGCTAGATGGCTTTCTCTCTCTCACCGAATTCTCAATAAAATGGTCTCTTGGAGATCCATATGATGTAACTCTTTTGCGGTGTGTTTGTTGGGATTGATGAACTTTAAGTTTATGATCAGATCTATCTTTTTATATCCATGAAAGTTATTTGAGTTTCTTCGATCTCTTATATGCATGATTTCTTATAGCCTCGTATTTCTTCTCTGATATTTGGGTTTTGTTTGGCCAAATTGATCTATTTATCTTGCAATGGGAAGAGGTGCTTTGTAGTGGGTTCGATCTTACGGTGCTTGATCCCAGTGAGAGAAAGGGAAACGACACATATGTATCCTTGCTACTAAGGATAAAACGATGGGGCCTATCTCTACATAGATAGATCTTGTCTACATCATGTCATCGTTCTTATTGCATTACTCCATTTTCCCATGAACTTAATACACTAGATGCATGCTGGATAGCGGTTGATGTGTGGAGTAATAGTAGTAGATGCAAGCAGGAGTCGGTCTACTAATCTTGGACATGATGCCTATATAATGATAATTTCCTGGATATCATCATAATTATTTGAAGTTCTGTCAATTGCCCAACAGTAATTTGTTCACCCACCGTTTGCTATTTTTCTCGAGAGAAGCCACTAGTGAAACCTACTGCCCCGGGTCTTTCTTCTCATATATTTGCCTTTGCGATCTACTTTTTTCTTGCATTTATTTTCATATCTATTAAACAAAAAATACAAAAAATACCTTGCTGTGTTTTATTTCTATTTATTTTATTTGCGATCTATCTATCAATTTACTACAAATTTATCTCAAGTCTGTTTGCCTATCTTGAGGCGTCGTACCCCGAAAGGGATTGACAACCCCTTTAACACGTCAGGTTGCGAGGATTTGTTATCTATGTGCAGGGGATGTTTATGTTGTGTTGCTTGGTTCTCCTACTGGTTCGATAACCTTGGTTTCATATCTGAGCGAAATACCTACCGCCGCCGTGCTGCATCATTCCTTCCTCTTTGGGGAAATACCGACGTAGCTTCAAGCAACATCATCCTCGTGATCATATCACGTTGTGTCTAGCCAGACGATGATGGATGCGATAACACCGAGAGGGCCCTAAGAATATCTCTACATCGCTAGAGGAGCAAATCCCACTCTTGAGTTATCAAGTCCCTTGTCACACTTTTCTGATGCACCGGAAAGTTGTTGTTATAATCACCCTATTGTTGGGGAACATAGCAGAAATTCAAAATTTTCCTATGTGTCACCAAGATCCATCTATGGAGAAACTAGCAACGAGGGGAAGAAGAGTGCATCTACATACCCTTGTAGATCGCTAAGCGGAAGCGTTCAAGTGAACGGGGTTGATGGAGTCGTACTCGCCGTGATCCAAATCACCGATGACCAAGTGTCGAACGGACGACACCTCCGCGTTCAACACACGTACAGCCCGGTGACGTCTCCCATGCCTTGATCTAGCAAGGAGAGAGGGAGAGGTTGAGGAAGACTCCATCCAGCAGTAGCACAATGGCGTGGTGGTGGTGGAGGAGCCTGGCAATCCTGCAGGGCTTCGCCAAGCACCGCGGAAGAGGAGGAAGGAGAGATGCAGGGCTGCGCCAAGAGGGAGATCGAATCGTGTGTTGGGCAGCCCCAAAACCTCAAGTATATATAGGGGGAGGGGAGGGGCTGCGCCCCCATCTAGGGTTCCCTCCCTAGGGGTGGCGGCAGCCCCAAAACCCATCTAGGGTTGCGGCCAAGGGGGGGAGAGGGGGAGGCGCACCAGGGGTGGGCCTTAGGGCCCATCTGCCCTAGGGTTTGCCCCCTTCCCCTCTAGGAGGCGCCTTGGGCCTTGGTGGGGGCGCACCAGCCCACCTGGGGCTGGTCCCCTCCCACACCTGGCCCACGCAACCTTCTGGGGCTGGTGGCCCCACTTGGTGGACCCCCGGACACCTCCGGTGGTCCCGGTACACTACCGGTGATGCCCAGAACTCTTCCGGTGGCCAAAACCATACTTCCTATATATAAATCTTTACCTCCGGACCATTCCAGAACTCCCCGTGATGTCCGGGATCTCATCCGGGACTCCGAACAACATTCGGTAACCACATACAAGCTTCCTTTATAACCCTAGCGTCATCGAACCTTAAGTGTGTAGACCCTACGGGTTCGGGAGACATGCAGACATGACCGAGACGTTCTCCGGTCAATAACCAACAGCGGGATCTGGATACCCATGTTGGCTCCCACATGTTCCACGATGATCTCATCGGATGAACCACGATGTCAAGGACTTAATCAATCCCGTATACAATTCACTTTGTCTATCGGTACGATACTTGCCCGAGATTCGATCGTCGGTATCCCGATACCTTGTTCAATCTCGTTACCGGCAAGTCTCTTTTACTCGTTCCGCAACACATCATCCGTGATCAACTCCTTGATCACATTGTGCACATTATGATGATGTCCTACCGAGTGGGCCCAGAGATACCTCTCCGTCACACGGAGTGACAAATCCCAGTCTCGATTCGTGCCAACCCAACAGACACTTTCGGAGATACCTGTAGTGTACCTTTATAGCCATCCAGTTACGTTGTGACGTTTGGCACACCCAAAGTATTCCTACGGTATCCGGGAGTTGCACAATCTCATGGTCTAAGGAAATGATACTTGACATTAGAAAAGCTTTAGCATACGAACTACATGATCTTGTGCTAGGCTTAGGATTGGGTCTTGTCCATCATATCATTCTTCTAATGATGTGACCCCATTATCAATGACATCCAATGTCCATGGTCAGGAAACCGTAACCATCTATCGATCAAAGAGCTAGTCAACTAGAGGCTTACTAGGGACATGGTGTTGTCTATGTATCCACACATGTATCTGAGTTTCCTATCAATACAATTCTAGCATGGATAATAAACGATTATCATGAACAAGGAAATATAATAATAATCAATTTATTATTGCCTCTAGGGCATATTTCCAACAGTCTCCCACTTGCACTAGAGTCAATAATCTAGTTCACATCGCTATGTGATTAACACTCACAGAGTTCTGGGTTTGATCATGTTATGCTTGTGAGAGATGTTATAGTCAACGGGTCTGAACCTTTCAGATCCGTGTGTGCTTTACAAATCTCTATGTCATCTCCTAGATGCAGTTACCACGCTCTATTTGGAGCTATTCCAAATAACTGTTCTACTATACGAATCCAGTTTACTACTCAGAATAATCTGGATTAGTGTCAAAGTTTGCATCGGCGTAACCCTTTACGACGAACTCTTTTACCACCTCCATAATCGAGAAAATTCCTTAGTCCACTAGTTACTAAGGATAACTTTGACCGCTGTCTTGTGATCCATTTCTAGATCACACTTGTACCCCTTGACTGACTCATGGTTTGGCACACTTCAGGTGCGGTACACAACATAGCATACTTTAGAGCCTACGTCTAAAGCATAGGGGACGACCTTCGTCCTTTCTCTCTATTCTGCCTCGGTCAGGTTTCGAGTCTTACTCAATGTTCACACCTTACTAACACAGCCAAGAACTCTTTCTTTGTCGATCCATTTTGAACTCCTTCAAAAATCTTGTCACGGTATGTATTCATTTGAAAGTACTATTAAGCGTTTTGATCTATCATTATAGATCTTAATGCTTAATACTCAAGTAGCCTAATCCAGGTTTTCCATTGAAAAACACTTTTCAAATAACCCTATATGCTTTCCAGAAATTCTACATCATTTCTGATCAACAATATGTCAACAACATATACTCATCAGAAATTCTATAGTGCTCCCACTCACTTCTTTGGAAATACAAGTTTCTCATAAACTTTGTATAAACCCAAATCTTTGATCATCTCATCAAAGCGTACATTCCAACTCCAAGATGCTTACTCCAGTCCTTAGAAGGATCGCTGGAGCTTTGCATACTTGTTAGCATCTTTCAGGATTGACAAAAAATCTTCTGGTTGTATCACATACAACCTTTCCTCAAGAAAATCGTCGAGGAAACAATGTTTTGACATCCTATCTGCACAATTTCATAAATAATGCAGTAATCGCTAACATAATTCCAACAGACTCTTAGCATCGCTACGAGTGAGAAAGCCTCATAGTAGTCAACTCCTTGAACTTGTCGGAAAACATCTTAATGACAAGTAGAGCTTTCTTAATGGTGACATTTACCATCATTGTCCGTCTTCCTTTTAAAATCCATCTGTACTCAACAGCCTCACGACCATCGAGCCGTTCTTCCAAAGTCTACACTTTGTTTTCATACATGGATCCTCTCTCGGATTTTATGGCCTCGAGCCATTCATCGGAATCCGGGCCCACCATCGCTTCTCCATAGCTCGTAGGTTCATTGTTGTCTAGCAACATGACTTCCAAGACAGGATTACGTACCACTCTGAAGTAGTACGCATCCTTGTCATCCTACGAGGTTTGGGAGTGACTTGATCCGAAGTCTCATGATCACTATCATAAGCTTCTACTTCAATTGGTGTAGGTGCCACATGAACAACTTCCTGTGCCCTGCTACACACTAGTTGAAGTGAAGGTTCAACAACCTCATCAAGTCTCCACCACCCGCCCACTCAATTCTTTCGAGAGAAACTTTTCCTCGAGAAAGGACCCGATTCTAGAAACAATCCCTATTGCTTTTCGGATCTGAGACAGGAGGTATACCCAACTGTTTTGGGTGTCCTATGAAGATACATTTATCCGTTTTGGGTTCGAGCTTATCAGCCTGAAACTTTTTCACATAAGCGTCGCAGCCCCAAACTTATAAGAAATGACAGCTTAGGTTTCTCTAAACCATAGTTCATACGGTGTCATCTTATCGGAATTATGTGGTGCCCTATTTAAAGTGAGTGCGGTTGTCTCTAATGCCTAACCCATGAACGATAGTGGTAATTCGATAAGAGACATCATGGTATGCATCATATCCAATAGGGTGCAATTATGATGTTCGGACACACCATCACACTATGGTGTTCCAGGCGGTACTAGTCGTGAAACAATTTCCACAATGTCTCAATTGTGTACCAAACTCGCAACTCAAATATTCATCTCTATGATCATATCATAGATATTTTATCCTCTTGTCACGACGATCTTCAACTTCATTCTGAAATTACTTGAACCATTCAATAATTCAGACTTGTGTTTCATCAAGTAAACATACTCAGTATCTACTCAAATCATCTATGAAGTAAGAGCATAACGATATCCACTGCGTGCCTCAGCACTCATTGGACTGCACACATCGAAATGTGTTACTTCCAACAAGTTGCTTTCTTGTTCCATTTTACTGAAATCGAAGCTTTCAGTCATCTTGCCCATGTGGTATGATTCGCATGTCTCAAGTGATTCATAATCAAGTGAGTCCAAACGGTCCATCTACATGGAGTTTCTTCATGCGTATATACCAATAGACATGGTTCACATGTCTCAATCCTTTTCAAAAAAGTGTGAGTCCAAAGATCCATCAACATGGAGCTTCTTCATGCGTTTTATACCAATATGAATTACATGGCAATGCCACAAGTAGGTGGTACTATCATTACTATCTTATATCTTTTGGCATGAACATGTGTATCACTATGATCGAGATTCAATAAACCATTCATTTTAGGTGCAAGACCATTGAAGGTATTATTCAAATAAATAGAGTAACCATTATTCTCCTTAAATGAATAACCGTATTGCGATAGACATAATCCAATCATGTCTATGCTCAACGCAAACACCAAATAACAATTATTTAGGTTTAACACCAATCTCGATGGTAGAGGGAGCGTGCGACGCTCGATCATATCAACCTTGGAAACACTTCCAACACATCTCGTTAGCTCACCTTTAGCTAGTCTCCGTTTATTCCGTAGCTTTTATTTCGAGTTACTAACACTTAGCAACCGAACCGGTATCTAATACCCTGACGCTACTAGGAGTACTAGTAAAGTACACATTCACATAATGTATATCCAATATACTTCTATCGACAACCTTCTCATCTACCAAGTATCTAGGGTAATTCTGCTCCAGTGGCTGTTCCCCTTATTACAGAAGCACTCAGTCTCGGGTTTGGGTTCAACCTTGGGTTTCTCCACTAGAGCAGCAGCTGATTTGCCGTTTCATGAAGTATCCCTTCTTGCCCTTGCCCTTATTGAAACTAGTGGTTTCACTAACCATCAACAATTGATGCTCCTTCTTGATTTCTACTTTCGCGGTGTCAAACATCGCGAATATTTCAAGGATCATCATATCTATCCCTGATATGTTATAGTTCATTACGAAGCTCTAGCAGCTTGGTGCCAATGACTTTGGAGAAACATCACTATCTTATCTGGAAGATCAACTCCCACTCGATTCAAGTGATTGTTGTACTCAGACAATCTGAGCACAAGCTCAACGATTGAGCTTTTCTCCCTTAGTTTGCAGGCCAAGAAAATCGTCGGAGGTCTTATACCTCTTGACATGGGCACGAGCCTGAAATCCCAATTTTAGCCCTCGAAACATCTCATATGTTCCGCGACATTTCAAAAATGTCTTCGGTGCCTCAATTCTAAACCATTTATCATTATCGAACTATCATGTAGTCATCAAAACGTGTATGTCAGATGTTCGCAACATCCACAGACCACGTTCGAGGTCCAGCACACCGAGCGGTGCATTAAGGACACAAGCCTTCTACTGTCCGCATAATTGCTACTATCAACTTTCAACTATATTTTCTCTAGGAACATATCTAAAACAGTAGAACTAAAGCGCGAGCTTACGACATAATTTGCAAAGATCTTTTGACTATGTTCAGGATAATTAAGTTCATCTTATGAACTCCCACTCAGATAGACATCCCTCTAGTCATCTAAGTGATTACATGATCCGAGTCAACTAGGCCGTGTCCGATCATCACGTGAGACGGACTAGTCAACGTCGGTGAACATCTTCATGTTGATCGTATCTACCATATGACTCATGCTCGACCTTTCGGTCTTCTTTGTTCCGAGGCCATGTCTGTACATGCTAGGCTCGTCAAGTCAACCTAAGTGTTTGCATGTGTTCCGAGGCCATGTCTGTACATGCTAGGCCTGTCAACACCCGTTGTATTCGAACGTAAGAATCTATCACACCCGATCATCACGTGGTGCTTCGAAACGACGAACTTTCGCAACGGTGCATAGTTAGGGGGAACACTTTCTTGAAATTTTAATGAGGGATCATCTTATTTACTACCGTCATTCTAAGCAAATAAGATGTATAAACATGATAAACATCACATGCAATCAAATAGTGACATGATATGGCCAATATCATATTGCTCCTTTTGATCTCCATCTTCGGGGCTCCATGATCATCATCGTCACCGGCATGACACCATGATCTCCATCATCGTGTCTTCATGAAGTTGTCACGTCAACTATTACTTCTACTACTATGGCTAACGGTTAGCAATAAAGTAAAGTAATTACATGACGTTTATGTTGACACGCAGGTCATAAATAAATTAAAGACAACTCCTATGGCTCCTGCCGGTTGTCATACTCATCGACATGCAAGTCATGATTCCTATTACAAGAACATGATCATCTCATACATCACATATATCATACATCACATCCTTTGGCCATATCACATCACATGGCATACCTTGCAAAAACAAGTTAGACGTCCTCTAATTGTTGTTTGCATGTTTTACGTGGCTGCTATGGGTTTCTAGCAAGAACGTTTCTTACCTACGCAAAACCACAACGTGATATGTCAATTGCTATTTACCCTTCATAAGGACCCTTTTCATCGAATCCGATCCGACTAAAGTGGGAGAGACTGGCACCCGCTAGCCACCTTATGCAACTAGTGCATGTCAGTCGGTGGAACCTGTCTCACGTGAGTGTACGTGTAAGGTCGGTCCAGGCCGCTTCATCCCACAATGCCGCCGAATCAAGATTGACTAGTAACGGTAAGCATATTGAACAAGATCAACGCCCACAACTACTTTGTGTTCTACTCGTGCATGGAATCTACGCAATAGACCTAGCTCATGATGCCACTGTTGGGGAACGTAGCAGAAATTCAAAATTTTCCTATGTGTCACCAAGATCCATCTATGGAGAAACTAGCAACGAGGGGAAGAAGAGTGCATCTACATACCCTTGTAGATCGCTAAGCGGAAGCGTTCAAGTGAACGGGGTTGATGGAGTCGTACTCGCCGTGATCCAAATCACCGATGACCAAGTGCCGAACGGACGGCACCTCCGCGTTCAACACACGTACAACCCGGTGACGTCTCCCATGCCTTGATCCAGCAAGGAGAGAGGGAGAGGTTGAGGAAGACTCCATCCAGCAGCAGCACAACGGCGTGGTGGTGGTGGAGGAGCGTGGCAATCCTGCAGGGCTTCGCCAAGCACCGCGGAAGAGGAGGAAGGAGAGATGCAGGGCTGCGCCAAGAGGGAGATCGAATCGTGTGTTGGGCAGCCCCAAAACCTCAAGTATATATAGGGGGAGGGGAGGGGCTGCGCCCCCATCTAGGGTTCCCTCCCTAGGGGTGGCGGCAGCCCCAAAACCCATCTAGGGTTGCGGCCAAGGGGGGGAGAGGGGGAGGCGCACCAGGGGTGGGCCTTAGGGCCCATCTGCCCTAGGGTTTGCCCCCTTCCCCTCTAGGAGGCGCCTTGGGCCTTGGTGGGGGGGGGGGGCGCACCAGCCCACCTGGGGCTGGTCCCCTCCCACACTTGGCCCACGCAACCTTCTGGGGCTGGTGGCCCCACTTGGTGGACCCCCGGACACCTCCGGTGGTCCCGGTACACTACCGGTGATGCCCAGAACTCTTCCGGTGGCCAAAACCATACTTGCTATATATAAATCTTTACCTCCAGACCATTCCAGAACTCCTCGTGACGTCCGGGATCTCATCCGGGACTCCGAACAACATTCGGTAACCACATACAAGCTTCCTTTATAACCCTAGCGTCATCGAACCTTAAGTGTGTAGACCCTACGGGTTCGGGAGACATGCAGACATGACCGAGACGTTCTCCGGTCAATAACCAACAGCGGGATCTGGATACCCATGTTGGCTCCCACATGTTCCACGATGATCTCATCGGATGAACCACGATGTCAAGGACTTAATCAATCCCGTATACAATTCCCTTTGTCTATCGGTACGATACTTGCCCGAGATTCGATCGTCGGTATCCCGATACCTTGTTCAATCTCGTTACCGGCAAGTCTCTTTTACTCGTTCCGCAACACATCATCCGTGATCAACTCCTTGATCACATTGTGCACATTATGATGATGTCCTACCGAGTGGGCCCAGAGATACCTCTCCGTCACACGGAGTGACAAATCCCAGTCTCGATTCGTGCCAACCCAACAGACACTTTCGGAGATACCTGTAGTGTACCTTTATAGCCACCCAGTTACTTGTGACGTTTGGCACACCCAAAGTATTCCTACGGTATCCGGGAGTTGCACAATCTCATGGTCTAAGGAAATGATACTTGACATTAGAAAAGCTTTAGCATACGAACTACATGATCTTGTGCTAGGCTTAGGATTGGGTCTTGTCCATCACATCATTCTTCTAATGATGTGATCCCATTATCAATGACATCCAATGTCCATAGTCAGGAAACCGTAACCATCTATCGATCAACGAGCTAGTCAACTAGAGGCTTACTAGGGACATGGTGTTGTCTATGTATCCACACATGTATCTGAGTTTCCTATCAATACAATTCTAGCATGGATAATAAACGATTATCATGAACAAGGAAATATAATAATAATCAATTTATTATTGCCTCTAGGGCATATTTCCAACACCTATTATGGGTGACATTTGACGAACCCCAAGTACACCATCTAGCACGAAGGAATTTAATACTCTCTCTGTCTAAGGAATTATGCATACATTCACACCTCTATTATAATACTAATAACTCGTGATGATATGATCTCATAATATATCAATCGGTTGGGTCTGTTCAACACCATCGTTCTTCCAACAATGTGTTCCCATTGTTGCAAACATCCTTGTTACTTTAATTGTGCCCCATCAGGAAAACATGATCGTCATGCAACACATGGGCTAGTCTTAGAGGCGAGACTAGGAACAGTGACAGAGCCATGGGCGAGGGGGAGCCATGCCCCCGCAAGTTTGAAAATTTTGCGAAGGTAACCTTCAAATTTCCTAGAAAATTGCCCCCCTTTCATAGTTCCTTGAGCCGTCTCTGCTAGGAAACTACTTGGTGTTTATTATCCCACACATGCAACTGGGGTTTTGATGACCTACAAGTATAGGGGATCTATCGTAGTCCTTTCGATAAGTAAGAGTGTCGAACCCAACGAGGAGCAGAAGGAAATGACAAGCGGTTTTCAGCAAGTATTCTCTGCAAGCACTGAAATTATCGGTAACAGATAGTTGTGTGATAAGATAATTCATAACCAGTAACAAGTAACAAAAGTATCTAAGGTGTAGCAAGGTGGTCTGATCCTTTTTGTAGCAAAGAACAAGCCTGGACGAACTCTTGTATAAAGCAAAGTGCTCCCGAGGACACATGGGAATTGTTGTCAAGTTAGTTCTCATCATGCTCATATGATTCGCGTTCGTTACTTTGATAATTTGATATGTGGGTGGACCGGTGCTTGGGTGCTGCACTTCCTTGGACAAGCCTCCCACTTCTGATTAACCCCTGTGACAAGCATCCGCAACTACAAAAGAAGAATGAAGATAAATCTAACCATAGCATGGAACATATGGATCCAAATCAGCCCCTTACGAAGCAACGCATAAACTAGGGTTTAAGCTTCTGTCACTCTAGCAATCTATCATCCACTTATGTAACGCCCGGGTAATTAAGCTACAGTAAATCCCATGCTAATGATGCCACGTCACCGCGATTACCGTTGTTAACCTCGTGATGATTCAATCACGTTCGATTTCAAAATTAAATATTAAGTCAAACGACAAAGGAAAATAAAAGAAAAAGGGAAAACAAACAAAACAAAATGAAGAAGAACCCCTGGGCCTCGACCCACTCCCACTGGCCAGCCCACCTAAGCCGACCCACTCCCCCACTCCGCCTTGCCTATATGCCCCCTTCCCCAAACCGGAAACCCTAGCCCGGTCGCCCCGTTCCCCACTTCCCCATGAACCCCCCTCGCTCCTCCCACTCCCTCCCCGATCTGGATCGGGGATCCACCCCGGCCGACTTCGTCGATCGCCGCCGCCGCCCGGAGATGCCCCCTCCCTCGCCAGACGCCTCGTCCTCCTCCCAGGACCCCCACTCGCCTGGCTCTGGATTGGGGAAGGGCTCGATCCCGTGCCGTCTTGCAACCCCGACGCCGGCACTATCCCCGGTGCCGCCCCGCCGTCGTCGCCTCGCCACCTCACCTCTCCGTCGTTGGTCCCGTTTGACTACAAATGGGGGTGAGCCCCATCTGCCCTCCTATCTCTCCCCCTTCGTTGGTTCTGTGGCTGTCACTGCCTGACCGTGCGCCCGCCGCATCGGATTGCGCCCTGCCCCTGCTTCGCCGCGTCGCCAACCGCGCCTCACCTCTAACGTCGAGTGCTCGCCATCCGCCTGAGCGCTCAGGTCTGCCAGCACTCCGTGTGCCATCGTCGCGTTCTGTCTTCGCCAGCGAGCACGCACGCATGCGCACAAGCGATTGAACCGGCCCCTGGCCACTAAATCATGGCACTGGTACGCGTCGGTGCTATATAAACGGGTTTTAACCCCTTTCCGCGACGGCATTGGGAACCGTCGCCAAGTGAGTGTGGGCGATAGGGGGGTCCTTCCCACACGACCCAGAAAATCGTCGGGGATAGGCCCTCCTGGGACACCAAATGAGCTCGTGTGCGATAGGGCGAGGCATCGAAACCCAATCATTTCCGTAGGTATGTACATCCCACATGGTGAATCCCAGAAAAACATTTCTGCAGGTACGTATATCACACACATTCAATCCAAGGAATACGTTTCCGTTCTTATGTACATCCCACACAGTCAATCCAGGGAAAACGTTTCCGTTCTTATGTACATCCCACACAGTCAATCCGGGGAAAACGTTTCCGTTTGTATGTACATCGCACATAGTTTTATGTGTAGGCTCGCATGTGAAAGGTGTAACTATCACACATGCTTTGCCTTGGTTAACTGTTTGCTTTTTATGAACTACATTACACACAATTTGATGAAGAAAACTGTGTGGCATTGGGCTATCCATCACAAGCGCTTTTACTGCTAGAACCGTTTGCAAAGTACCATGACACATTTAGCAGGTTTATTAGTTTAAAATTAACAATTCTAGTATTACACAAATTCACATTTCATTTCGAACGACTGTTTGCCAATTTCATATCAGGCACATAAATATATTATAACATCACAGTACGATAGCTACATGAAAATAGCACAATACAACATATAGCTAGTTCAACTTCATAAGAACAATATATTCATTTCCCTAATCGAGATCATCCAGGCTCGTCTTATCAACCTCTGCTTTCGGTTCAATAAGAACCTGTTTTGCACTAGCCAACTGGGAAAGTGCCTCCTCCTTCGCCAACACCATCTTAGCAAAGTCTGATTTAAAAAATCTGAGCTCATTCTCCACCTTCCTCTTTTTATCCTGCATCTTCAAATATTATTCATCGTTGACAACACTTTCTCTGTTCTCTTCCTCATACATGCTCCAGAGCTTCGCTAGGCACATCTTCAAAGACTGTGGCCACTCTTGATCAACCCACTCCAAGTAAAAACACTTCCGTTCATCCTACAATATTTAAAACTAGATCAGTAACAATTGTAGGGGAAATGGGTTTGTAGCAACATAGAAAATCACCAATGCTTATTTTGAAAAACCGAAGAAACATGTTAATTATGACATATCTTCTAAAAAAGATCAATGTGCAAATGAATTAATTGCTTCTGAGACAACAACCAAATTCTGGAACATCAGAAGCTATAATTAACTACAGCAATGCTACAAGTTCTTACTCATGTAAAATAAATAACAAATTGAACATTTTATGAGGAAGGTAAATATAACTGCAATAGCATAGCGACAGTGTTTGGATGACAGCAAATTGATACTAACATGTGTGTACATGCACAAATTTAATAACATAGAACTAATAGCACTAAGTCCGTCCGCTATGTATGCCAAAACTGGTGTAAAGACAACTGTTGCTACATCTCGCACCGGTGCCCTGCACTGGCGAGCCAATGCACCTGAAAAAAATCAGGGACCCGGACCCTGGAGCACCTAGTTGCTCCGATGCCCAGTTCCTTCATGCCATAAAGATTTAGTATTTTACTGCTTGGCTGCTCGGATGTGTGGACCAAAGTTGGCTGCACAAACTGCTGAAGCGGTGCCAAATAATTTTCTAATGGCACCGCTGATGAGATGGCAACAATTTTAGATACTAGGTACAAACTATGACACTATCTTAGGATGCGTTTGGTTGAAGGTGTGGTATGAATGGTTTGGGAGTGTGACAGTGTCGGAATCACATCTAACAAATGATTTGTAACAACTAAAGAGGGTCTAACCTTCTCTGCACATGCCAGAAACTTCCTCCCACTGTCCACAGATTCAAACGCAACTAGCTTCACGCATGGAGATTGATGGTGACAACGAGCAGATAGATCTTTAGCCATCCCGCTCCATTCGTTGCCACTGATGGTCCTAGGGAGCTACAAGAGGAAGAAATGACTCAAATCAACCGCCGGGTAAAAATCCTTCATTCCAAGTCATAGCCCAAGAGAGAGAAGAGAGGCATACCCGGGTGGTGAAGGAGTCGTCGCCGGAGGTGGAACCACTGGAGAGGTATTTAAAGAAGACCATAGCGACCCCGGTGGTGGGATACGAGATGGCGAGAGCGAGGAAGCGGCTATAGCTTAGGAAGGAAGGAAGGAAGGAAGGAAGGAGGAAACGGGGGAAATGCGACTTGTGGTCGGGGAGAAAATGGGGTGGGAAGGGGGGAGGGGGCGGGGGTAGATATTTTGGCGGTAGGCCAAAATTTTCGAAATGGGGAGGGAAACTTTGTGCGCAGTGCCGCCGGACCATTCACTTTGAACGATTGTGTGCATCGCAAACAATTCTTCTACTTTACACGCATGGGATGATTTTGATAATTCAAAATTTGGTGGAAATTTCCCCGGGTACGTCAGTGCATAATTTAACATCGCTTGCTAATTTGGGCACACAAGAGAGCGTATAGCAGACAGACCACACTTACTGAATCGAGTAATTTTAGTAATTAAACAGAGCCAGTTGACCTAAACATTGCTCTAAAAACGACCAACATTAAAAACAAAGCCTAAGTACGCATAATTTTAACAAATCCGCCGCTGAGCTGGCCTATGCATCACCGGTGTGAGATGAGACGTCGATGACTTGTCCTGGCGACATGCCGCCGTTGGTGGACTCCGTGTCCCCCCTACTGAAGTAGACCGCGTCCTCATCCTCGTCCTCGGTGCCTCCCTCAAGGTTGAAGTACTCGTAGTAGTGGCTGCGCCAAAGCTCGCGTTGGTACTCCACCACCTATTCCTCGACAGACAGACTCTTCTCTACCTTGACCTCGGCCAAGCGCAAGTCCTCCTCCCGGCGCTCCTCGATCTTCGCCGCCTCCTGCATCTCCAGCTCCCGCTCGGCGACCTCATGAGGAAGCAGGTGCTCCATGGCTACCGCCGCCTTTTCGGACGTGGGTGGCATGCTGGAGTCTGAGGTGGCCTAGAATATCTTGGAGTGTGCATCCTCGATCTTGGCGTGGATGTCCTCGACCCGGGCCAGGGCGACATCGGCGACACTGACGGCAGCTGAGCGCTCTCGACGTTTGCAGCCGCCGTGGCAGCAGCATCCGCAGCCGTCTCGGCTGCTGCAGATGCCCTGTCGGCTGCCGCAGACGCCCTCTCGGCGGAAGCGGCCGCGCTCAATGCGGATGTGGTGGCACTCTTGGCGTAGGCGGCGGCGCTCTCGGCACAGGTGGCGGCGCTCGGGGGGACGCGTCCATCGTACGGGCCTTCACGAAGTGTTTCCATGGCGTCATCTTTGGGAGAAGGGGGTGCAGGAATGGGGACCGGGATTCGTGGATTCGAGAGTTGCCGGCACTAGAGCAGACGAGCCAGCGAAGCTTAAGGAGGGAGACTTAAATAGACCGAGATATTTTCATCGCAAATGGTTCCTAGAAAACAACTGTGCGTGATGTTGTAGATATTTTTTATTAGCTGTGAAAGACGAATTTGGAGTGAAGTGGCAACATATGGTGTTTTAAATGAACGAGAATTTTTTTAGTACTAATACAACTGTCATGTCAAATTTTGGAAAATTTCAGGGGTCATTTGAACGTTTAAGACATTTACGTGATTTTCTAGCCATTTAATGACCGTAATTGAAATTTCAACTACATGTACATGCAACAGCTAACCATAACGGTTCTAAAAGTCATATTTTGTGTACTTGTGTGCGATTTAATTCCATGTGCAGTAAATTGGAAGGATTTTTCAAACATATTGGTCTAACGGCTATGACACAATTAAGCATGGAGTGCCATGTGATGTCTACTATGCAACTTTGTTCTTGTAGACACGTGTTGGGCCTCCAAGCGCAGAGTTTTGTAGGACAGTAGCAATTTTCCCTCAACTGGATGACCTGAGGTTTATCAATCCGTGAGAGGTGTAGGATGAAGATGGTCTCTCTCAAACGACCCTACAACCAAATACAAGAAATCTCTTGTGTCCCCAACACACCCAATACAATGGAAAATTGTATAGGTGCACTAGTTCGGCGAAGAGATGGTGATAAAAGTGAAATATGGATGGTAGAAATATTTTTTTATAATCTGAATAAATAAAAACAGGAAGGTAGCAAATAGTAAACGGGCACAAAAACGGCATTGCAATGCTTGAAAATGAGGCCTAGGGTCCATACTTTCGCTAGTGCAATCTCTCAACAATGCTAACATAGTTGGATCATATGATTATCCCTTAAAGTGCAATAAAGAATCACTCCCGAGTTCCTATTAGTGGAGAACCAAACCAAATTCATATTCATAATACTCAATGCACACAAAGAACTACAAGGAGACCCCAAGGTTTCTATTGGAGACAAGATAATAAACACGTGCACCAACCCCTATGCATAGATTACCCCAATGTCAAGTGAATCAACATGATACCCCATTGTCACCTCAAGTATTCATACCGCAAGACATACATCATGTGTTCTCAAATCTGAACATTCAATCCGACATGACAAAACTTCAAAGGGTAAAGATTCAATTCATCACAACAAGAGTATGGAGGGGAGAAACATCATATGATCCATCTATGTTAACAAAGCCCATAATATAGATCACGAGAGAGAGAGAGGGAGATTGAACACATAGCTATTGGTACAAACCCTCAGCCTCGAGGGTGGACTACTCCCTCCTCATCGTGGTGGCCGCCGGCATGATGAAGATGGCCACCGATAATGATTCCCCCTCCGGTAGCGTGCCGGAACAGGCTCCCGATTGGTTTTCGGTGGTTACAGAGCCTTGCGGCAGCAGAACTTCTGATCTAGGTTAACCCCGAAGGGTTTTGGAATATTGGTGAATTTATAGGGTAAATAGGGGGTGCGGGAGGCCACTGAGGTGGGCACAACCCACCTGGGCGTGCCTGGGCCCCCAGGCGCGCCCTGGTGGGTTGTGCCCCCCTTGGGGCACCCCCCAGGTGCTTCTTTGTCCCACTGGTGGTCTTCTGGTCCATAAAAAATCCACAAAAAGTTTCGCGGTGTTTGGACTCCGTTTCATATTGATTTCTTGCGATGTAGAAAACAAGCAAAAAACAGCAACTGGCACTGGGCACTGGGTTAATAGCTAAGTCCCAAAAATGATATAAAGTTGCTATAAAATGATTGTAAAACATCCAAGAATGATAATAAAACAACATGAATACTTCATAAATTATAGATACGTTGGAGACGTATCACCATGGCATTTAAATTCCAAAAATTTAAAAATATCAGAAACACATGAAACCTTGGTTGATGTAATGTCATGCCAACAAGATGATGTGGTAAAATATTTGGCATGTGTGACAAAATTTTGGACACACCACTCACAAACCGGAGCAACGCATGTTTGATAACGAACGGGAGGCTCGTGGTTCTGAGAGGGCACAATGCATGTTTGATAACGAACGGGAGATAGCTTCCTCTTACAGCCTTCAAATTTTTTCTACGTGTAACGTGCACTAACACAACTGTCATGTGAAAATTTGGAAAATTTCAGGGGTCATTTGACCTTTTGAAGACATTTAAGTGATTTTCTAGACATTTAATGACCGTAATTCAAATTTGAACTACATCTACATGCAACGGCTAACCATAACGTTTTGAAAAATCATATTTGTGTACTTGTGTGTGAGTTAATTCCATCTGCAGTAAATTAGAAGGAATTTTCAAACATATTTGTCTCACGACATGGACACATGTATATGTATGCATGGAGTGCCATGGCATTTAAATTCCAAAAAATTAAAAAAAAATATCAGAAACACATGAAACCTTAGTTGATGTAATGTCATGCCACCAAGATGATGTGGTAAAAAAATTGGCATGTTTGACGAAAGTTTGGACACACGCCCCTCACAAACCGGGGAGACTCACTAGAATGCCCGTGGTTCCGAGAGGGAACAATGCATGTTTGATGACGAACTGGAGATAGCTTCCTCTTACGACCTTCAAATTTTTTCTACGTTTAATGTGCACGACTACAACTGCAATGTGAAAATTTGGAAAATTCTAGGGGTCATTTGACCTTTGAAAGACATTTAAGTGATTTTCCAGCCATTTAATGACCGTAATTCAAATTTGAACTACATCTACATGCAACGCCTAACCATAACGGTTTCAAAAATCATATTTGTGTACTTGTGTGCGAGTTAATTCAATGTGCAATAAATTAGAAGGAATTTTCAGACGTATTTCTCTCACGGCATGTACACATGCATATGTATGCATGGAGTGACATGGCATTTTAATTCCAAAAAATTAAAAATATATCAGAAACACATGAAACCTTGCTTGATGTAATGTCATGCCACCAAGATGATGTGGTAAAAAAATTGGCATGTTTGACGAAAGTTTGGACACACACCCCTCACAAACCGGAGCAACTCACTAGAAGGCTCGTGGTTCCTGTCAGCGTTCTGGGAACGGGGGTCCCCAGACTTGCCTGCTTGCGGCCTGCGGTGTGGCTCAAAGGAGGCCCAGCACGGCCCTCCTTCATCAGCACAAGACCCAAGACCCTCGCGAGGGGCCAAGCCTCGCGGGGCGGACGACACAGAGCTTCCTCAGGCACGGCCTCATCAGGCTGGCTCACGAGGAGGCGGAGAGATGAAGGCGGGGTACCTCACGAGGTGCCCATGACGTAATCCATGACAACCAAGGGCGCCAGGCGGGCGCCAGCCTGCACAGTGTCCTCCCTTTCCTTTTTGGCGCTAAGGGGGCAAGCGCAGGCGAGAAGATCAAGCAAAGGCATCCATTTCGGTGCAACGAGACCAAGACCAGCTCCGCGACAAGGAGGAGGTCACCGTGGAGCCCGAACCAGCGTCATCACCAGAGCCTTTGGCAGGCAAGGACCAACTTTAGTCAGGATAAGTGTACTAGATGTTCCCCTTCAAAATGGCCAACTGTTGGCGCCCTTCCCGCTCAATATTTGGGAAGAGGCCCAGGGACTTTGCCTATAAATAGGACTAGCCACCCCCAAGGTAGAAACAACAACAAGGAGGATCGAGGGAGATCGACGAATCAAAGTAGAGCCAATCAGATAGGAAGAGAGAGAGAGAAGGGCGGCTGAACCCCTCTAGCAGTTCATCGCCCCAGCTAAGAACAGACCCTCGCGAGGCTGTTCCTCCTTGTATTGTTCATCCTCATCAACCAAAGAGGCAATCCACCGCACCACACTGGAGTAGGGTATTACACCACATCGGTGGCCCGAACCAGTATAAACCTTGTGTCTCTTGTGCTGTTCTTTCAGTAGTTTAGATCTTTGTGAGACAGAGAGGTAGAGAGCATAATCTCCGCGCGCACCCCAGAGTTCGAACCTCAAGGGTCTGCCGGAACCCGAAATCCGACATTTGGCACGCCAGGTAGGGGTGCGCCGGAATTTGTTCTCCACCGCTCCGCTCTCCTCCGACCGTCGCATCCATGTCCGACGCCCGCAGGGCCCGCGCCGAGCGACGGGCCGCCATCGCTTCCCGCGTCGCCCAGACGGCCCCCGTCGGCGGGCGTCCTCGTCTTTCCCCGTCGCCCGCCATCAACGCCGCCACCGGCCCGGCGGGGAACGAGCAGAAAGCATCGTCTCAACACCCGCCCGTGCGGCAAGACGGCCGTACCGCCACCCCATCGCTCACACCCGCTGGTTCTTCATCCCGCGCGCTCTGCGCGCCCTTGGAGGCTCGAGCTGCGCTCATCGCGGCGAACAAGCTCCTGCGCTACCGTCCCATCGACGACGTCTACGAAGAGTGGCTCGACCGCGTCACCGAGCTCGTCCACGCCGCAGGGGGCTCCCCCGCGCCATCCGTTCCGCTGCGCTGCGCCCCGTCCGGCGCGGGCAATGAAGCTCCGAGGGCGTACCAGCCGCCTCCCCTTCAAGAAGACGTCATGGCTCCAAGGCGCGCGGCCCCTGGCAGGAACCCGCTCCGCCAGGCGCCGGCGCGACAAGAGTAGAGCTGCCAAGAAGTCCCTCGCCCGCAAGAAGCTGCCCGGGCGCTCCCTGCTCCGGCACATCGCGATCCTGCTCCTGCTCCCGCGCGTCAAGACGCCGCGCTGCTCCCAGCCGCAGCGCATGGGGACCCGCAAGACCAAGCTCTCCCTCACTTGAAGATTCCCGTGACCACCGCAGGCTGCCGTGCCTACACCACCGAGCTGCGCAGTGTCGCATGGCCCGGCAAGTTCAAGCCGGACCTGCCTCCTCGTTACGACGGCACGACCGACCCTGCAGAGTTCCTCCAGCTCTATGAGCTGGGCATCGAAGCTGCCAGTGGGGACGAGAAGGTCATGGCGAACTGGTTCCCCATGGCGCTCAAGGAAGGAGCTCGCACCTGGCTCCTGAATCTGGCTCCAGGCACGATCTCTTCCTGGGACCAGATGCGCACCCGCTTTATCGCCAACTTCCAAGGCACTCGCGAACGGCCGCCCGCCGTGAGCGACATGCGTTGCATCAAGCAACAACCCGGTGAGACCCTGCAAAAGTACATCCAGCGCTTCAACAGTGCGCGCCTCAAGATCCCCAGGGTGTCCGAGGAGGCCATCATCTCAGCCTTCTCCGATGGTGTGCGCGACGTCAAAATGAAGGAGGAGCTGACGATGCATGAAGACCTGTGCACCTCCCTGGAGCTGTTCAACTTGGCGACCAAGTGCGCCAGGGCTAAGGAAGGCCGCCTCTCCCTCCTCGAGCTGCCTGCCGCAGACCCAGAAGAGAAGAAGCCCAAGGCGAAGGACGTAAAGCGCAAGGGGGCTGCCATGCTCGCGGCAGAACCGGACACCAAAAGGGGCAAAGATCTGCCTGAATCCTCCAGGGGCAGCCGGTACTGTGTGTACCATGACCTCCACACCCACAACACTAATGAATGCGAGGAGCTCTGCGCCGTGCGAGAAGGAAGGATCGGCCGTCGCCCCGACCGTGCTGACCGGGGCTACGGCCGAGGAGGAGGAAGAAACGCAGGACGCTGGGAAGACCGTGGTCCATGCCTAGGATGGCGTGATCAACCTCGCGAGGATCGCTGGCGTGACCTGCCTCGCGAGGGAGATTGGAGGGATCAGCCTCATGAGGATCGCCCACAAGGCAACGCAGGCCTCCCTCCACTGCCGCCTCAGCCAAGGAGGAACGAGGACCGCCATCAAGACGAAGGGGCTGGGGGCTTCCAGGAGCCACGCGCAATCGCTTGCATCCTGGGCGGAGCTCAAGCGCCAGCCTCCCAACGCATCTTCAAGCAGTTTGCCCGCGAAGTGAATGCAGTCTTGCCCAAGCTCGAAGCAACACGCCCTTTTAGGTGGTCGGCGTGCACCATCACGTTCAGCTCAGCGGACCAGCTCAAATGTGCGGCCACAGCCGGAGTCCTCCCGATGCTGTGCTCCCCAGTCATCAGCAACGTACTGGTCACCAGGACCCTCATCGATGGTGGGGCAGGGCTCAACGTCCTGTCCGTGGAAACATTCAACAATCTCCAAGTACCCTATGATCAGCTTCAGCCAACCAAGCCTTTCTCCGGGGTCACTGACGGCTCCACGGTCCCGATTGGGCAAGTCCGCCTCCCTGTAACCTTCGGAGCACGCAACAACTACCGCACCGAGCTCATCGACTTCGACGTCGCTCACATCCGCCTGCCGTACAATGCCATCCACGGGTACCCAGCGCTGGCCAAGTTCATGGTCGTAACTCACCATGGCTACAATGTCCTCAAGATGCCTAGAAGCGGCGGAGTCAACACGGTGACCTGTGAAGAGAAAGACGCGGTGTGTTCCCTGGAACGAGCTTTTCAGGCCGCATCATTGGAAGACCCGGTTCGCGGAAGCAGGAGGCTTCCCGAGACCACCCCCAAGAAGAAGAAGACATCATCAGGTTCGGCCCCTCAGGAGGCAGGTCCCTCAGGGCCTGTGCCTGCCCGGGGGGATCCTCCCTCCATCGCATAGGAAAGTGCGCCCGGCGCCCTCCTCAGGCAGGGCTCGGGGGCTCTCCCCTGGAGGGCCACTGACCTAGCCAAGGTCACGAGGGAGGCGCTTGGGCACCATGTGGAGGCGTGTTTCCAAGCACGTTTCCCTCAAGAAGGAGCAAGGCAAGGAAGGTCAGACCAGCAGGAGTTCGTCAACGGGGCCATTCAAGAACTACAGGAATCGAGAATCATGAGAGGCTGCCGCCGTCTACCGGCTGTGGCTCCCCATCCAGGCGAGGATGGTGGGCTGCGCGTCTGCATTGACATACCAGGGCTCAACCAGGTCGCCACGATGGAGCGCCTCTGGCCCTCGCAAGTGGGGCGCTGCGGAGGTTCGCCCCACAGCTACGTTCGCATGCCTTACGGCTTGCCGAACACAGCTGCCATGTACCAACGCCTCATGAGGGGCATCCTGGAAGCTCAAGAGGCCAGGCATTCCGCAGCCTTGGCGGAGATGGAGATGATTCACGAGGAGCCACCAGCGCCTCCGGAGCCTCCCGAGGCCCCTAGGCCTGGGGGCTCGTGAGGACCGGCTTCCGCAGCCCACCGAGTCTGCTGCACCAACACCCCTACATCCTCGACATCTTCAGGTGACATCTTTCGAGTTCCGTTTGTAGCTGGGAGCGCCCCCCCAGGGCTGCATTATTCCCAGGCCGCGTGGGTCCGTCCTTGCGGCATGTATCCCTTTTATTTCGTGTTGTTAGCCTGCTCTGTTGGGGGCGCCCCTCGGGCTGCATCATCCCCAGGCCGCTTGGGCCAAACCCAGTGGCATGTATCCCTTTCTATGTTTACCTGTGGCCATGCGTTCAACCCACCATGCTTGATTACTTGATGCCGGTCCACGACACCTTTTTCTCCTCCATGTCGACCAATTGCACGTTAAAGGGGGGTACCTGAGCATCGCGACTCAGGGCTCTTACCGGCGCTCCAGCCCTCACCCTCTGGCCTTGTCCACGGCATCGCGACCTGGCATACCAGCGACGGCTGAGACAAGCTCGAGGGCCGGGACCCGAGGACGTAGAGTGTAGGCATCTAACCCAACTTGCAAGAACACATCACAAGATAAGGCCCAGTGCCAGGCGCAACCCGCCTAGAGGTAGGGCCCCGTGAGTCCCGCGCTGGCTCACGAGTGCCCATATACACCTCACCTAGCCCTACCATGCCGGCCATGTGTCAGGGCGGGGCTGTACACGCCCCGGGGGCTCCTCCCGGAGGGGGGCCCCCTCCCACATACCAGTGGAAGCACCATGCTTCGCACTGGCTGACGACACTGCCGAGGAGCGGCTATGCCCGTACACATGCGGAAGCGCTATGCTTCGCGCTGGTGATAAACAACTGAGGGTGGCCCTCGGGCCGCATCAACCTCAGGGAGCCCAGAGCTCAGTGTCTAGCTTCATCGCAACGCCTCCCCTCAGGAGTGCCGCGCGAGGGGGCTAGGCACGGGGGCTGCGCCTGGGTCACGCCCAGATGTACGCCACCCAGCCAGGCCCCTCGGGCCTGGTTCGTTGCGCGTCTCTCCCCGAGAGGAGCCAAGGTATGAAGGCCATTTGAGCGTCAAGGGGAACCCCTGAGCATCGCGGCTCAGGGGCCTAACTGGTCCCGTAGCCCCTCACTCCCTAGTTCCGAAAGGCTAGCGCTGGGTGAGGTACGCGTGGGGCCGGGCTCTGCGGACGTAGAACGGTAGTCCCACTTGCATCTCGCCTCCTCATTTGTTGTTCGCGCGTCAAGGGGGACTCCTGAGCATCGCGACTCAGGAGCCTAACTGGTCCCGTAGCCCCTTACTCCCTAGTTCCGAAAGGCTAGCGCTGGGTGAGGCACGCCCGGGGCCGGGCTCTGCAGATGTAGAACGGAAGGATCCACCTACATCACACCTCCCCACTTGTTGTCCGTACGCCAAGGGGGACTCCTGAGCATCACGACTCAGGAGCCTAACTCGCCACGTAGCCCCTCACTCCTTTGGTCCCGTCCTGGTTTCCGGTCGGGGCTAATGCTGGGTGAGGTACGCGCGGGGCCGGGCTCTACCGGCGAGGAACACAAGCAAGTAGGGAGGAAGCACATAAAATTCAAGGAATTTAAAAGCAAATATTACAGTCCATATTGTCGTCCCAATGCCAAACGCAAGTTTAAACGCCTCCCCGAGGCATGGTACACGTGCAGGAATTAAAGGCAAGACATGAGCAGTGGCGGAGTCGCTTGGCGGCGGTGGAGCAGCGCGAGTTGGCTTCGCATCATGGAGCAGGAGGGCCGGCGGCGCCTTGCTTCGGCTTGGTACTGAAGGCCTAGAACTTCCCCTGCAGTGCCTCCGCGCGCCCCCTTACGGCCTCGACAGCGGCGGCAGCACCCTCGCCGCTTACTGGCTCCAACAGGCTGTCAAGGTCGGTGCTGGGGTCGCAAAGATAGATGTGGGCGAAGACCCGCGTCAGCGCTGCAGCAGACAGGACACGCACCTCGGCCTCAGCCGCGGGGCTAAGGCCAAGGACGACATCCTCAAGGGCACGAACCAGGAAGGGAAGCAGCTTGGCGGGGCCGTCCTCGGCGCCGGACAGCGGGCTCTCCAGGCCGCTCTCGTAAAGCGTCTTCAGCGAGGAGCAGGCCTTCTTCTCCACGTCCGCGAAGGCCACGCGATCCTCGGCAAGAACCCGGGCTTTGCCATCCAGCTCAACCTTCATCACCTCCAGCTCCTTCTTTAGCACGCCCAGACGGCCGCGACGCTTCTTGAGCTTGGCCTCCCGGCCCTCGATGGCCGCCTCGCGAGCCTTCATGCCTTCTTCCTGCTCCTGGCGATGGCAAGCCTCCTTCATGAGCTGGTCCCGCAGGCCCTGCAGCTCGTCCTCCAGCGCCTTGCAACGACCACGGACTTCGACCACCTCCCCCAGGGCTGCATCTCGGGCAGCCTTCGCTTCGAGGACGGCCTCCCTCTCTTCGTCACAAGCCGTCGAGGTCTGAACCAGCGCCGCCCAAATCGAGGCGTCGGAGCGAACCCATCCTGAAGCCAGCTCCAGGCGCCCGGCCGCCAGGCGGGGGCCGGCGCCAAGAAGATCCTGCCGCAGTCGGTCCAGTCTAGCAGCGGCACGCTCCAAGACGACAGGAGGAGTTGGAGAAACAGCGGTCGGTGGAACGGGAGGAGAAGGTAGCGGTGGCGAGACCACAACATCCTGAGGCGGAGTCTGCTACGCCCCAATGACTGTGGTGGCGGCAGCAGGCAGAGGCACCTCGGGAGTCACTTGGGCCATGGGGGCTGGGCTCGCCCCAGCCAGCTCAGCCAGGCCTCGCGAGGACGACCGGGCAGGAGAAGCCCGTGCGTCACGGTCACCTCCCCCCGCAGGCGGAGGCGTTGCTGCGGGTGGGGTCTCGGGAGCCCCCTTTGGCTTCTTCGCCGCGGGCGCCAGCCTATTCAGGAGAAGCGAACATCAAGCCTCAGCAGCGGAACAAGAAATAAAAGACAAGGATCAAGCGCTTACGGGTCGTCGCCGGTGAGCTCGGGCAGCCTCCGACCAAACTTGAAGCCTGAGAGCCGGCTGGTGGGATCAACCTCAGAAGCAGAAGGCGCGCCTGCGAACCGCCCCGGAGCCGGGGCAGACCCGTGGGGGATTAGCCCGGTCCTGTCCTTCTTCGGGATCGAGGGCGAGCTCCCGCTACCCAGCACATCATCGTCCTCGTCGTCGTCGCTCGGGGAGAGGCAAAGAGCGCGGGGCCTGCGCCGGGAAAAGGGAGCCCTCGACTCTCCGTCAGTCGCCTCAGAGTCAGGCCCCTTTCCCCGCTCCTCTCCACCCTCCTCTTCGCTGGAGTCGTCGGAGGACACATCCACCAGTCCCTCGGGAGCCTCCGCAGGCACGGGCCCGTCCCCATTGAAGGCAGGCATGGACTCCACCACCTGCTCCCAATTGTCGCGGAGGAACAAGGGCGTAGGAGAGCCCTCCAACCTCGCTACATCGCCCCCGGCCAGAGATTGGAGCACCGCGGCCAGATCTTCGCCGCCCAAGGCCGCGGGGCTCGGATGAGGCCTCCACATCGGGGGTGAGTACTGCCGAAGCGGAGCCAACTGGTGCTACAGGAATTCCCTTAGCAGCGACGCGCTGGTCAGCTTCGCCGTCGCCATGCTGGCCGGCCTCAGATCCGCGTCCATCCTCTCCAGCACCGCTTCGCACGGGGGTCCATGAGTTCTGCGCGGGCCCAATCACCGGAGCTCGTGGGCGGCTCCTTGGGCAGGATCAGCCGCGGGTGAATGTGCCCGGCGTCTGTTAAGACCCATTTGCTCATGAAGCCCTCGATCCTTTTCCCTGGCTTTGAAATGGCAATGGCGCCACCGTACGCGATAAAGCTCGCGCACGCGGAAGGAGAACCGCGAGAGACCCAGAGGCTCGCAGTAATAGGCAAAGATTGCCAAGAGAAGGACGGAATTGGGGTGGAGATGCAGAGCCTGCAAGTTGTAATGGCGGAGGACAGAGAAAAAGAACTCGGAGAAGGGAGGCACCAGACCAGCAGTGATGGAGCTTACAAAGAGAGGATAAAAGGTGCTCCCTCGGCCCTCAGGGGTGGCGGAGCCGGCCTTGAACACCGTCGCCTCGTCGATGCCCTGCGCCGCCGCTATCCGGCGCAACCGGGCGAGGCTTGACTCAAACACTTTTGGCGGGTCCAGGGCAGACGAGTACCAAGCTTCAGCCGGGGCTGACGAGGCGCCATGGCTTCTAGGTCACGCGGTCGAAGTAGATCTGGAGATTTGGAGGAAGGAAGGGGAGGCACAAGAAAGGGGATCTGAGTAGCAACCAAGGAAGCAGAAAAAGCAAAGCCGGGCGGATGCCGCTCCTTTATCAACTCGCGCGAGAGCGAAGACGCCCACGTCCCGTCAACCGCCACGCGGCGCCCAAGGCCGCAGGCTGTTAGGGCCCGCGGCGCTTTGCCCTTGTCCTTTCGCCTCTCGGCACGGCCAAGACCGGGCGCGCCTTGGGCCCGGGGGCTATTTTCGGTGTTCTGGGAACGGGGGTCCCCAGACTTGCCTGCCTGTGGCCTGCGGCGTGGCTCAAAGGAGGCCCAGCACGGCCCACCTTCATCAGCACAAGACCCAAGACCCTCGCGAGGGGCCAAGCCTCGCGGGGCGGACGACACAAAGCTTCCTCAGGCACGGCCTCATCAGGCTGGCTCACGAGGAGGCAGAGAGATGAAGGCGGGGTACCTCACGAGGTGCCCATGACGTAAGCCATGACGACCAAGGGCGCCAGGCGGGCGCCAGCCTGCACAGTGTCCTCCCTTTCCTTTTTGGCGCTAAGGGGGCAAGCGCAGGCGAGAAGATCAAGCAAAGGCATCCATTTCGGTGCAACGAGACCAAGACCAGCTCTGCGACAAGGAGGAGGCCAAGGTGGAGCCCGAACCAGCGTCATCACCAGAGCCTTTGGCAGGCAAGGACCAACTTTAGTCAGGATAAGTGTACTAGATGTTCCCCTTCAAAATGGCCAACTGTTGGCACCCTTCCCGCTCAATATTTGGGAAGAGGCCATGGGCCTTTGCCTATAAATAGGACTAGCCACCCCCAAGGTAGAAACAACAACAAGGAGGATCGAGGGAGATCGACGAATCAAAGTAGAGCCAATCAGATAGGAAGAGAGAGAGAGAAGGGCGACTGAACCCCTTTAGCAGTTCATCGCCCCAGCTAAGAACAGACCCTCGCGAGGCTGTTCCTCCTTGTATTGTTCATCCTCATCAGCCTAAGAGGCAATCCACTGCACCACACTGGAGTAGGGTATTACACCACATCGGTGGCCCGAACCAGTATAAACCTTGTGTCTCTTGTGTTGTTCTTTCAGTAGTTTAGATCTTTGCGAGACGGAGAGGTAGAGAGCATAATCTCCGCGCGCACCCCAGAGTTCGAACCTCAAGGGTCTGCCGGAACCCAAAATCTGACAGTTCCGAGAGGGAACAATGCATGTTTGATGACGAATGGGAGATAGCTTCCTCTTACGGCCTTCAATTTTTTTTCTATGTTTAACGTGCACCACTACAACTGTAATGTGAAAATTAGGAAAATTCTATGGGTCATTTGACCTTTTAAAGACATGTAAGTGATTTTCTACCCATTTAATGACCGTAATTCAAATTTGAACTACATCTATATGCAACGGCTAACCATAACGGTTTGAAAAAAAATCATATTTGTGTACTTGTGTGCGAGTTAATTCCATGTGCAGTAAAATAGAAGGAATTTTCAAACATATTGGTCTCACTGCATGGGCACATGCAGGGAGTGCCATGGCATTTTAGTTCTAAGAAATAAAAAATGATCTGAAAAACATGATACCTTGCTTGATTTAATGTCATGCCACCAAGATGATGTGGTAAAAAAAATTGGCCTATTTGACGAAAGTTTGGACACACCCCCTCACAAATCGGAGAACCTCACTAGAAGGTTTGTGGTTCCGAGAGGGAACAATGCATGTTTGATGACGAACAGGAGATAGCTTCCTCTTACGACCTTCAAATTTTTTCTATGTTTAACGTGCACTAATACAACTATCATGTGAAAATTTGGAAAATTTCAAGGGTCATTTGACCTTTTAAAGACATTGAAGTGATTTTCTAGCCATTTAATGACCGTAATTCGAATTTGAACTACATCTACATGCAACGGCTAAGCATAACGGTTTGAAAAATCATATTTTTGTGTACTTTTGTGCAAGTTAAGAAAATCATCAGACGATGTAAATATCTGGTGTTCAAAAAAGAAAATGTAAAGATCTGGCAAGACAACCGACCCCCACACGATTGGCTCTCTATCTTGCGGCTCGAGATTTGGTAGGTGAGAGGCGGGGATCATTAATCAGACACGGTTCTATATTGGAAACCGTCAGCTATTATGTTCACACACGGATTTTGCTGCGGGAAACGTGTGTAATTCAATCTATAGTACTCATAAATTTCGGCGACCGGCGTGTGTACTGTTCCCGTCGATCTAGATTTCGGCCGCCAATAAATACTACCTTGCTCACGTCGTCCCGCTTGCATTCTCATCTACATCCTCCCCTCGCTCGCCCTCTCTCTCTCTCTCTCAAATCTCTGCCATGGCGCCGCCGGTCTGCCCACGCGCCGACGAGGGATCGCTGCCCTGCGAGGACGCTCACTCGAATAGCAGCAACGAGGACCCCTACACGCCACCGGACGATGTTGCGCCAGACCCCCGAGCTTTGGATTGATTTTGGGGCCAGTACAATCTTTGTCTATGGAAGTCGCTGCTACCGGCTGAGAAAGCCAGGCAAGTGGCGTTCAAGAAGGAGATGGCGGAGGTGGAAGCCAGGTACCAGGCGGCATGTGAAGCCCGTGATGTCGCCTGGAAAAAGGAGGCGGAGGAGCTTTGGGGGCGGGCGCGTCGTCGTGCGGAGGAGGTGTATGAAGATGGGTACTTCGGGAGGAAGATCAACTTTAGTCAGGATGAGTGTACCAGATGTTCCCCTTCAAATTGGCCAATTGTTGGCGCCCTTCCCGCTCAATATTTGGGAAGAGGCCCAGGGCCTTTGCCTATAAATAGGACCAGCCACCCCCGGGGTAGAGGCATCTGATTCAGCATCTAGAGCAAGTAGAGAGAGAGAGAAAGAGAAGGGCGATTGAACTCCCCCTAGCAGTTCATCCCCTAGCCAAGAACAGGCCCTCGCGAGGCTGTTCTCCCTTGTACTGTTCTTCCTCCTCAGCCCAAGAGGCAATCCACCCACCACAAATGTAACACCCCGGATGTAACTTGCCATATTTGTAACTCCAACTCTTGCCATTTTCGGCAATGTGATATGATATTCCCTCCGTGGTTGGGTTTCTCTTCAGTTTGCATTTTGTCCTTGTCGTGCATTTCATATCATGTCATCATGTGCATCGCATTCGCATACGTGTTCGTCTCAGGAATCCGAGCATTTTCCCCGTTGTCCGTTTTGCAATCCGGCGCTCCTATGTTCCCCGGCGTCCCCTTTTACCTTTTTCCGTGAGCGGGTGTTAAACTTTCTCGGAATGGACCGAGGTTTGTCAAGCGGCCTTGGTATAGCACCGATAGACCGCCTGTCAAGTTTCGGGTCATTCGGAGGTCGTTTGATACTCCAATGGTTAACCAGGTAACCGCGTAAGCCTCTTTTGGGTTGCAGCCCAAAAACCCTCCAATACAGCCCAATAACCTATCTAAGTCACTCCCATGTCCATCGCCGTTTGATCACGATCGTGTGGCCGCAAACCGTGCTCAATTTGGAGCCTCCTAGCCCCTCCTACCTATAAATATAGCTCCTCGAAATTTTCGGGCAAACCCTAGACCCCTCCCTCTCCACGCGCCGCCGGACACGTCCGGTCCGGCCGGACAACGTCCGCCCCGCCGCCCGGCCAACCGCAGACCGCCACGTGGGCGAGCCCGCGCCCACATCGCCGCCTTTCCCCGCGGGCCCGCCTGGCCCGTGGCCGGCCCTCCCCGCCGCCCCGGGCCCGAGCGCCCCGCGCGCCTCCTCTCGCGCCTCCAGCCGCGCCCCGCCGCCTGGTCCTCCGCGCCGCCCCGCAGCCCGCACGCCGCCGCCCGGCGTCGTCCTCCGGCCGCCGCGCTCCGCCGGCCGCCGCCCCGGTCGCCCGCGCCGCGCCTCCCCGAAGCCCGCGCCACCGCCGCGCCCGCTCGAGCGCCCGAGCGCCTCGGCGCCGCCGCCCGCCGTCCCGGCGCCCGGATCCGGCCACCCCGTCCTCCCCTCCGGCCTTCTCCAGCAGCTCCGGCGAGCCACGGCCTCGCCTCGGTTCCCATGCCAGATCGGATCTGGAGAAGAACCCTAAGTTGACCCCGTTTTTCCCCAAGTCCCGAAATATTGTTGCACAATTGTTGCATGTTCATCGCATCATAACTTGTTGCATACTGCTCCGTTTCGTGCGTGTAATATGTCAATTTTTTCGTCTCGATGAGTACATCATTTCATAGCATTGCATCATTTTCATTTGAGCTCATCTTGATGCCCGAAGTGCTGTTAGAAGAGGGCTATGTGATGTTAGTTTCAGATCTGTTTCAGAACATGCACTTTTGTCATTTTTGCCATGATTGATGTGTGCACCCTATGAACCTGAGTCCTACATGTGTTTTGTAATATGCCATGCCATCTTTACATGGGCGTATGCCATGTATTTTTTTGATCTTTGTGGTGACTAGCACAAGCATGCAAACTAGGGATCATATTGTTATTCCCTGCTGTTATTTTTATTCCATGTGTCCATGTTGTTTCAAAGAGATCTATGCCCATTTTGAGTATGATCAGTAAGGGTGTTTTGAACTTATGGATTTTCTCTATCCATCCATGCCTTTGTTTGTAATTATGGAGTGCCATAGCTTGAGTCAATCGAGCTCTACTTTTGCTATAAAATATTACTGGCAGATTGTTTACATGTTATTCGATTTTGCCAAGCTTGTTGTAGTTGATCCTTGCATGCTATGATGTTGTTCTTGCCATGATTAGCTTATATGCCATGTCTTCTTGATGGGTGTATGATTAGTTTATAATGTAATTCTCTGTAGTGAGTGCATCGAGCTCGTAAACATGCCTACTTGTTATATATTTTTGACATGTCCAGTTTTCTGCTAAGTCTGGAAACTGTAACGAAACTTGCTTAATTGACATGGGTGCTATTATATTTTCTGGTCCTTTTTGGCTCATGGTTAGTAAGGTACTTTTGTACTATGTTTTGAGTATATTCATGCCATGCCTTGTTTTGCTATATTGTGTTCCTGTAGCATGTTGTTTTCTTGCTCTAAACATGTCATCCTGATGTTAATTTCTGGCATGTTGTTGATTTCACCAAGTCTGTGAACCTGTTATATTTTGCACTTTTGCCATGCTTGTTTGAACCTGTTATGGAGTGATTTAGCCGTAGCTCAGTGTTCATCTTTTGTCAAGCATCTTGAGTAGATCACTGCCATATGCTTGGCTGATATGTTTGGGTGCAGTAGCTTAATTTCATATGGCATGCTACGTGGCATCATGTTGTTAAACGCAGAAATATGTCATTCTTGTTTTGCTTGCCTTTTGCAAACCGTGCATCCGATTCCGGTGATCTTTATATCGATTTCAACCGAAATCACCTCACCTATCTAGTGGCATACTTGGTTTGCCAAGATTATGACTTGTTCATCCTTGTCCTTTCGGGGCACGCATATGCATTGCATATAACATCTCGCATATCATGCCATGTTTTGAATCATGTTGCTTGCGCATTGCATCGTGATTGATGTTTGTACCCTTTGCTTGTGTTCTTGCCTTGGGTAGAGACGGGAGACGAGTACGTGAACGAGGAACCTGTTGAGAACTCTTACGAGGATCAAGCTTTCGACAACTCTGAGAACCTTGCAGGCAAGATGACCATACCCCCGAAATCACTTCTATCTTTGCTTGCTAGATGCTCGCTCTTTTGCTATGCCTATGCTGCGATACCTACCACTTGCTATATCATGCCACCCATATTGCCATGTCAAACCTCTAACCATCCTTTCGTAGCAAACCGTTGATTGGCTATGTTACCGCTTTGCTCAGCCCCTCTTATAGCGTTGCTAGTTGCAGGTGAAGATGAAGTTTGTTCCATGTTGGAACATGATTATTTTGGGATATCACAATACCTCTTATTTTAATTAATGCATCTATATACTTGGTAAGGGTGGAAGGCTCGGCCTTATGCCTGGTGTTTTGTTCCGCTCTTGCCACCCTAGTTTCCGTCATACCGGTGTTATGTTCCTTGATTTTGCGTTCCTTACACGGTTGGGTGATTTATGGGACCCCCTTGACAGTTCGCTTTGAATAAGACTCCTCCAGCAAGGCCCAACCTTGGTTTTATCATTTGCCACCTAAGCCTTTTCCCCCAGGTTTTCGCGAGCCCGAGGGTCATCTTTATTTTAACCCCCCGCCCAGGCCAGTTCTCCTTCGATTGCTGGTCCAAACTAGAGCGCTTTGCAGCGCCACCTCAAGGAAACTTGGGGTCTGGTTTTAGTTGTACGGACTTCTCATCCGGTGTGCCCTGAGAACGAGATATGTGCAGCTCCTATCGGGATTTGTCGTCACATTCGGGCGGCTTTGCTGGACTTGTTTTATTACTGTCGAAATGTCTTGTAGTCCGGGATTCCGAGACTGATCGGGTCTTCCCGGTAGAAGGAATATCCTTCGTTGACCGTGAGAGCTTATAATGGGCTAAGTTGGGACACCCCTGCAGGGTATTATCTTTCAAAAGCCGTGCCCGCGGTTATGAGGCAGATGGGAATTTGGTGATGTCCAATTGTAGAAAACCCGAAGTTGACCTTAATTAAAACACATCAACCACGTGTGTAACCGTGATGGTCTCTTCTCGGCGGAGTCCGGGAAGTGAACACGGTGTTGGAGTTATGTTTGACGTAGGTTGTTCTAGGATCACTTCTTGATCACTTCTAGCTTCACGACCGTGCTTTGCTTCTCTTCTCGCTCTCTTTTGCGTTGTTAGCCACCATATATGCTAGTCGCTTGTTGCAGCTCCACCTCACAACCCTATCCTACCTTTAAGCTTAAATAGTCTTGATCTCGCGGGTGTGAGATTGCTGAGTCCCCGTGACTCACAGATTCTACCAAAACAGTTGCAGGTGCCGACGATGCCAGTGCAGATGACGCATCCGAGCTCAAGTGGGAGTTCGACGAGGAACGTGGTCGTTACTATGTGTCTTTTCCTGATGATCAGTAGTGGAGCCCAGTTGGGACGATCGGGGATCTGTGTAGCATTTGGGGTAGTCTTCTTTCATTTTGGTTCCGTAGTCGGACCTTGATTGTAATCTGGATGATGGATGTTTATTTATGTATTGTGTGAAGTGGCGACTGTAAGCCAACTATGTATCTCTTTCCCTTATGTATTACATGGGGTGTGTGAAGATTACCTCACTTGCGACATTGCTTTCAATGCGGTTATGCCTCTAAGTCGTGCTTCGACACGTGGGAGATATAGCCGCATCGAGGGCGTTACAACAAACTAGAGTAGGGTATTACACCACAATGGTGGCCCGAACTAGTATAAACCTTGTGTCTCTTGTGTTGTTCTTGCAGTAGTTAGATCTTTACGAGACGGAGAGGTAGAGGGCACGATCTTCGTGCACACCCCAGAGTTCGAACCTTAAGGGTCTGCCGGAACCCGTGATCCGACATTTGGCGCGCCAGGTAGGGGTGCGCCGGAATCTGTCTTCCACCGCTCCGCTCTCCTCCGACCGCCGCATCCATGTACGGTGCACGTCGAGCTCGCGTCACGCCAGCGGCCCTCGCTGGTGGACGTCCTCGCTATTCCCCGTCGCCCGCCAACACCGCCACCGGCCCAGCGGGAGGCGAGCAGCAAGCACCACCCCGGCGTCTGCCTATGCAACAGGGCGGTTGCCCCACGACGTCGACGCTCCCGGTCGTTGCGGCCCTCCTGGGCGGCTCGCAGGCGCCACCCACAAGCCGCCACGTCAAGCCATTTGCCCGCCAGATCGGCGCCGTTTCCGCGCGGCAGGGGGCTCCCCCGGACCGGGCGGCGCGCGAGGTTGGTTTGACCTTCAGCTCAGAGGACCACCCCGCTAACTTGGCCGGCTCGGGCGCGCTCCCCCTGTTGTGCACCCCCACCATCTGCCACGTGGCCGTCACCAGAACCCTCGTCGATGGCGGCGCGGGCCTCAGCGTGCTCTCGGACGAGACCTTCAACCTCCTCTACATACCCCGGGAGCGGCTGCAACCCAGCCGATCCTTCTCAGGCGTCGGGGGCGGGTCGTCCAACTCCTTGGGACAGATCCAGCTCCCGGTAACCTTCGGCACCTACGACAACTTCCGCACGAAGATGGTCGACTTCGACATCGCCCCCATCGGCCTCCCTTACAACGCCATCCTCGGCTACCCGGCGCTGGCCCAGTTCATGGCCGCCACGCACCCGGCGTACAACCTCATGAAGATGCCCGGGAGCAGCGGTACCCTCACCGTGCATGGAGACACCGGGGACGCCCTGCGAGTACTCAAGCTCGCCTTCAAGACGGCGGCATCGGGATAGCCCGCCGACGCGGGGACCCCTGGGCCCAAGGGGGCTGCGCCTACCAATAAGAAGCAGTTGTTCACCCAGGACAAGGCAGAAACCAAGCAGATACCCGTCGACGAGGACGGGTCCTCCAGCGCCACTTTCACCATTGGCGCCAACCTGGGGCCTGAGCAGGAGGAGGCCCTGGTCAAGTTCCTGCGTGCAAACAAGAAAGTGTTTGCTTGGGAGCCCGATCAGTTGGCAGGGATCCCCAGGGACGTCATCGAGCACCACCTCAACGTGTGCCCAAATGTGCGCCCCGTGAAGCAGAAGGCCAGGCGGCAGTCCGCAGAGAAGCAGGCCTTCGTCGTCCAAGAGACCCGCAAGTTAGAAGCCGCTGGAGTCATTCGCGAGGTCCGGTACCCAGATTGGTTGGCCAACCCTGTCGTTGTGCCCAAGAAAGGGGGGAAGGAACGCATGTGTGTCGACTTCACCAACCTCAACAAGGCATACCCACAAGATCCGTTCCCGCTCCCTCCCATCGAACAGATCGTCGATTCCACTGCCGAGTGCGACTGTTGTGCTTTTTGGATGCCTTCTCCGGATATCACCAGATCAAGATGGCGATAGAAGACGTTGAGAAGACTGCCTTCTTGACCCCGTGCGGGGTATATTGCTATACATGCATGCCATTTGGACTACGCAACGCAGGGGAAACCTTTCAGCGGCTGATGCACATCACCTTGGGCCCGCAGCCCGGGAAGAATGTTGAAGCATACGTCGATGACATTGTGGTGAAATCTCGAGAGGCCAGGACCCTGATACAAGACCTGGAGGAGACCTTCGCGAGCCTCGACGCAGTGAACCTGCGGCTCAACCCGGAGAAATGTGTGTTTGGCGTTCCCTCGGGCAAGCTTTGGGATTCCTCGTATCTCACCGTGGCATCGAGGCCAACCCCAAGAAGGTCAAGGCGGTCGAGGACATGAGTCCGCCAAAGACCCTCAGAGAAATGCAGAAGCTCACTGGGCATGTGACCGCACTAGGGCGCTTCATCTCCAAGTTGGGGGAACGAGCGCTGCCTTTCTTTCAGCTGATGAAGAAAAAGGGGCCCTTTGAATGGACTGAAGAGGCAAATAAGGCGTTTCAAGATCTCAAGAGGTACCTAACCAGTCCCCCAGTCATGGTGGCTCCGCGCCCTCAGGAGCCTCTGCTGCTTTACCTTGCCGCCACTCCCTACTCTGCCAGCGCAGCACTGGTGGCGGTTAGGGAGGAGCGCTAGGCCAAGACCATAGCGGCAGCCCGAGGCCAGACAAGACGGGAACAGGGAAAGCTCGAGGAAGCCGAAACCACAGATGAGGAGGATCAACCGCCAAAGAACGCACCAGAGACAGGAGAGGCCGCACGCCCAGATGGTCCACCTCCCGAGGTCACGTGGTCCTGTGAGGTGCCCTCACCTCCCGAGGGCGCCGCGACCCAAGATGCTCTCAGCCTTGTTGAGCACCCGGTCTACTTCGTTAGCACGGTGCTACGGGACGCGAGGGCACGATACCCGATGCCTCAGAAGCTCCTCCTCACGCTGCTAGTGGCCTCGCGCAAGCTGCGTCACTATTTCCAAGCTCACCCGATCAAGGTCGTCTCATCGTACCCCCTGGAGAGGGTGCTCAGGAGCCCTAACTCTGCCGGAAGGGTCGCTGAATGGAACATAGAGTTGCAGGCGTTTCAGCTCGAATTCAGCACAACTAGGGTCATCAAAGGAGCCGCATTGGCGGATTTCGTGGCGGAATGGACAAAGGCGCCAGGCCTCAAGGACAACGAGGATCGTTCCCTCTCCCCAGGGAGCGAGGCGCCAGAAGGCTGGGTCATGTACTTCGACGGGGCATTCTCCAGGTATGGCGCGGGGGCTGGTGCGGTGCTGATATCACCCACTCAGGATAAGCTTTACTATGCAGTACAACTCTGTTTCCAGCAAGGAGAAAAGGTCTCCAACAACATAGCAGAATATGAGGGACTGATAGCCGGGTTGAAGGCCGCAGCGGCCCTGGGAGTGAAGCGCCTCACCGTCAAAGGCGACTCGCAGCTCCTAGTCAACTTCTCCAATAAGGTGTACGAGCCGAAGGACGAGCATATGGAGGCCTACCTGGCGGAGGTCCGCAGGATTGAAAAGAAGTTCTGGGGGCTGGAGCTGAAGCATGTGCCCCGTGGCACCAACCAGGAAGCTGACGACATAGGCGGACGGGCGTCCAGGCGGCTGCCTCAGGAGCCCGACGTCTTCGAAGAGCGACTCTTCAAGCCTTCAGCGCAGCCAACGCTATCAAGCACGGCTCAGCCTCGAGAGGAGCTCCCTCAGCCGCCAGCCTCGGGAGCCCCAGCCTGCGGACCGCCCTCAGGAGCACGCTTGCTCCTGACGATGGAACCTCAGGAGGAATGCTGGATCACAGAGCTCCGGAATTACCTGACACGTGGGGCCCTGCCAGAGAAGGAGGAGGAAGCAGAACGTGTGGCGCGGCAGGCCACGGCATACTGCATCAGGGATGGAGAACTTTACCGGAAGCGACCCAACGACGTATCTCTACGCTGCATTTTCGGGGAGCAAGGAAAGGAGCTACTGGGGGACATACACGGCGGAGACTGCGGACACCACTAGTCATCACGGACCCTCGTCGGCAAGGCATTCCGTAGTGGGTTCTATTGGCCCACCGCGCTCAACGACGCAATCGAATTGGTAAAGGCTTGTGAGGCCTGCCAGTTCCATTCCAAGCAAATACATCAACCAGCGGGAGGCCTGCAGACCATACCCCTCTCATGGCCATTCGCAGTTTGGGGGTTGGATATTCTGGGCCCGTTCCCTCGAGCGCCAGGGGGCTACCGTTACCTCTACGTCGCCATCGACAAGTTCACCAAGTGGGCAGAGGTGGAAGCTGTCCGTACCATCCCCGCGGGCTCCGCGGTCAAGTTCATCTAGGGTATTGTGAGCCGGTTCGGGGTGCCAAACCACATCATCAAAGACAACGGTTCACAGTTTACCAGTAATCCCTTCAAAACATACTGTGCTAACCTTGGAACGCAGTTATGCCACGCTTCGGTGGCACACCGCGAAGCAATGGGCAAGCCGAACGAGCTAACGCGGAGGTCCTGAGAGGCCTCAAGACCAGAACGTTCAAGAAGAAGCTGGAGGCCTGCAGCAGGGGTTGGTACGACGAGCTCCAATCCGTGCTGTGGTCCATCCGCACAACCGCGACCAAACCAACCGGGGAAACCCCGTTCTTCCTGGTCTATGGAGCCGAAGCAGTCCTTCCTCACGAGGTCAGGTGTCGCTCCGCGCGGGTCCTGGCGTTCGACGAGGCGCAGCAGGACGCCATGCGGGGGATGGACCTCGTGCTGGGGGAGGAACGCCGCCAGGAAGCCGCGCTGCGAGCGACGAGGTACTAACAGGCGCTACGACGATATCACTGCCGCAACATCCGCCCCAGAACCCTCGAGGTAGGAGACCTCGTACTCAGGCGGGTCCTCTCCAGGGAAGGGCTGCACAAGCTCTCTCCCATGTGGGAGGGCCCGTTCAAGGTTGTTCATGTTTCCAGGCCTCGCTCCATGCGCTTGGAAACTCAAGAGGGGAAGCTGATCCAGAACGCGTGGAACATCCAGCACCTCCGGAGGTTCTACCCCTAAAAGGCCCGGAGCCTGTGAAGATCATCCCTCTTTGGAAAAGGCCCTGAGCCTGTGAAGAAGGTGAACGCCTGTGAAGATCTTCTCTTTTTGGTAAAGGCCCGGAGCCTGTGAAGAAGGCGAACGCCTGTGAAGATCATCTCTTTTTGGAAAAGGCCCTGAGCCTGTGAAGAAGGCGAACGCCTGTGAAGATCATCTCTTCTTGGAAAAGGCCCAGAGCCTGTGAAGAAGGCGAACGCCTGTGAAGATCGTCCCTTTTTGGAAAAGGCCCTGAGCCTGTGAAGATCGTCTCTTTTTGGAAAAGGCCCAGAGCCTGTGAAGAAGGCGAATGCCTGTGAAGCTTATTACCTCTAAGGGAAAAGGCCCGGAGCCTGTGAAGAAGGCGAATGCCTGTGAAGCTTATTACCTCTAAGGGGAAAGGCCCGGAGCCTGTGAAGAAGGCCAATGCCTGTGAAGCTCGCCGCCCCGTGACACTCTCACGTAATAATGAGTGGGGCTGTACACGCCCCGGAGTCTCAGGAGCGCCGGCCTCAGGCCCTGGGGCTCCCTCCCACGCCCAGTGGCAGCACTTAGCTCCGCGTTGGTGAGAAGAAGTCGAAGACTAGACTAGGTGCCGGACGCGGCTTTTTCATTTGCTTTCCGCATTTGACGAGTTTTACTTGCATTTGAAGTCTTATCGAAACTATCGCCGTTGTTGCCTTGTGGTTTGTCGATTTTCGCTCCTCGTTTTGATTTTCTCTCATGAAAGGCCTCGCGAGGGATGGGACTCGAACGCCCTCGCGAGCATTTATGCTCTAGCCGCTTAAAGGTTTCACGGCCCGGGCTCTCTACAGGAGCACCCCTCTGGTCCGTGCCCCTCGGGCACCGCGACATGCACACAGGGCCTGGGTCGGTCGCCCCCCGGCTGGGGCCGCAAACTACCTACGCAAGGGCAAATGGTTGAGAAGCGCAACAACAAAATCAAGGTAATGGCTACAACGGCAATGATTCTCAACACGCCCCCACGGGGCTCCATGCAGTTGTCTTGTCTTACACAGGAATCAAAAGGGAAAGGAAAGGGCGAGCCCGGCGCGGCCCGCCTCACATCGGCCTGCTGAGGCGACACCGGATGCCTCCGGAGCTCAGGCGGACTCCCTCTCGCGCTTCACCGGGGCGCGGCGACGGGCGGATGAACAGCCACCCCCCAAGCAAGCGCGGCGGCGAGGGGGCTGGCTGTGGCCACCGCTGGAGGAGCCGCCTGAAGAAGAGTTGGCGGAGCTTGGGGAGCCTCGGACGCCGCCAGCAGAGTGGGCGTTGTCTCCTCCATTGTCGTCCTCGGGGCAGCATCCTGCGTGGCGACCATCTTCCCAAACACCCTCACGTAAAGGGTGCTCAAAACAGCCACCATACCTACCTATCAACGCGAGCTATCATACACCCACAATATACCTTCCTCAAAACAGCCACCATTTAAAGGTCGTCTTGGTGGGCTTGATCCTCGAGGGATCCTCAAAATAAACACAGGGAAGCAACAACGCGAGCTATTGATCTACAACATAGATATGCTAATACTACCAGGACTAATGTTCATGATAATATTAAAGTTCAATTAATCATATTACTTAAGAACTCCCACTTAGATAGACATTCCTCTAATCTTCTAAGTGATCACGTGATCCAAATCAACTAAACCATGTCCGATCATCACGTGAGATGGAGTAGTTTCAATGGTGAACATCACTATGTTGATCATATCTACTATATGATTCACGCTCGACCTTTCGGTCTCCGTGTTCCGAGGCCATATCTGTTATATGCTAGGCTCGTCAAGTATAACCTGAGTATTCCGCGTGTGCAACTGTTTTGCACCCGTTGTATTTGAACGTAGAGCCTATCACACCCGATCATCACGTGGTGTCTCAGCACGAAGAACTTTCGCAACGGTGCATACTCAGGGAGAACACTTCTTGATAATTTAGTGAGAGATCATCTTGTAATGCTACCGTCAATCAAAGCAAGATAAGATGCATAAAAAGATAAACATCACATGCAATCAATATAAGTGATATAATATGGCCATCATCATCTCGTGCTTGTGATCTCCATCTTCGAAGCGCCGTCATGATCACCATCGTCACCGGCGCGACACCTTGATCTCCATCGTAGCATCGTTGTCGTCTCGCCAATCTTATGCTTCCACGACTATCACTACCGCTTAGTAATAAAGTAAAGCATTACATCGCGATTGCATTGCATACAATAAAGCGACAACCATATGGCTCCTGCCAGTTGCCGATAACTCGGTTACAAAACATGATCATCTCATACAATAAAATTTAGCATCATGTCTTGACCATATCACATCACAACATGCCCTGCAAAAACAAGTTAGACGTCCTCTACTTTGTTGTTGCAAGTTTTACGTGGCTGCTACGGGCTTAAGCAAGAACTCATCTTACCTACGCATCAAAACCACAACGATAGTTTGTCAAATAGACTCCGTTTTAACCTTCTCAAGGACCGGGCGTAGCCACACTTGGTTCAACTAAAGTTGGAGAGACAGTCTTCCGCAAGCCATCTATGTGCAAAGCACGTCGAGGGAACCGGTCTCGCGTAAGCGTACGCGTAAGGTTGGTCCGGATCGTCTCGTCCAACAATACCGCTGAACCAAAGTATGACATGGGGTAGGCAGTATGACTTGTATCGTCCACAACTCACTTGTGTTCTACTCGTGCAAATAACATCAAACCATAAAAACCTAGGCTCGGATGCCACTGTTGGGGAACGTAGTAATTTCAAAATTTCCTATGCACACGCAAGATCATGGTGATGCATAGCAACGAGAGGGGAGAGTGTTGTCTACGTACCCTCGTAGACCGAAGCGGAAGCGTTGACTCAACGTAGAGGAAGTAGTCGTACGTTCTCCTCGCGATCCAACCGATCACAGCACCGTTACTCCGGCACCTCCGAGTTCTTGGCACACGTTCAGCTCGATGACGATCCCCGGGCTCCGATCCAGCAAAGCGTCGGGGAAGAGTTCCGTCAGCACGACGGCGTGGTGACGATCTTGATGTGTTACCGGCGCAGGGCTTCGCCTAAGCACTGCAACGATATGACCGAGGTGGAATTTAGTGGAAGGGGGCACCGCACACGGCTAAGGAACGATCCGTAGATCAACTTGTGTGTCTATGGGGTGCCCCCTGCCCCTGTATATAAAGGATGGAGGAGGAGGAGGCCGGCCAAGGCAATGGTGCGGCCAGGATATGGATTCCTACTAGGACTCCAAGTCCTAGTAGGAGTCCACCAAAAGGGGAGGAAGGGAGAAGGAATAGGAGGAGAAGGAGAGGTGGCCGGCCCCCTTTTCCCTAGTCCAATTCGGACTAGAGGGGAGGGGGGGCGCAGCAGCCTTTTTCCTCTTCCCACTAAAGCCCATCAAGGCCCATTACTTCTCCCGTAATCCCGTAACTCCCCGGTACCTCCGAAAATACCCGAACCACTAAGAACCCTTCCGATGTCCGAATATAGTCGTCCAATATATCGATCTTTACGTCTCGACCATTTCGAGACTCCTCGTCATGTCCCCGATCTCATCCGGGACTCCGAACTCCTTCGATACATCAAAACTCATAAACTCATAATATAACTGTCATCGAAACCTTAAGCGTGCGGACCCTACGGTTCGAGAACAATGTAGACATGACCGGGACACGTCTCCGGTCAATAACCAATAGCGGGACCTGGATGCCCATATTGGCTCCTACATATTCTACGAAGATCTTTATCGGTCAGACCGCATAACAACATACGTTGTTCCCTTTGTCATCGGTATGTTACTTACCCGAGATTCGATCGTCGGTATCCAATACCTAGTTCAATCTCGTTACCGGCAAGTCTCTTTACTCGTTCCATAATACATCATCTCGCAACTAACTCATTAGTTGCAATGCTTGCAAGGCTTGAGTGATGTGCATTACCGAGAGGGCCCAGAGATACCTCTCCGACAATCGGAGTGACAAATCCTAATCTTGAAATACGCCAACCCAACATCTACCTTTGGTGACACCTGAAGTACTCCTTTATAATCACCCAGTTACGTTGTGACGTTTGGTAGCACCCAAAGTGTTCCTCCAGCAAACGGGAGTTGCATAATCTCATAGTCATAGGAACATGTATAAGTCATGGATAAAAGCAATAGCAACATACTAAACGATCGGGTGCTAAGCTAATGGAATGGGTCATGTCAATCAGATCATTCAACTAATGATGTGACCTCGTTAATCAAATAACAACTCTTTGTTCATGGTTAGGAAACATAACCATCTTTGATTAACGAGCTAGTCAGATAGAGGCATACTAGTGACACTCTGTTTGTCTATGTATTCACACATGTATTATGTTTCCGGTTAATACAATTCTAGCATGAATAATAAACATTTATCATGATATGTAAGGAAATAAATAATCACTTTATTATTGCCTCTAGGGCATATTTCCTTCAGTCTCCCACTTGCACTAGAGTCAATAATCTAGTTCACATCGCCATGTGATTTATCAGCAATAGTTCACATCACCATGTGATTAACACCCATAGTTCACATCGATATGTGACCAACACCCAAAGGGTTTACTAGATTCAGTAATCTAGTTCACATCGCTATGTGATTAACACCCAAAGAGTACTACGGTGTGATCATGTTTTGCTTGTGAGAGAAGTTTAGTCAACGGGTCTGCCACATTCAGATCCGTTATGTATTTTGCAATTTTCTATGTCTACAATGCTCTGCACGGAGCTACTTTAGCTAATTGCTCCCACTTTCAATATGTATCTAGATTGAGACTTAGAGTCATCTAGATTAGTGTCAAAACTTGCATCGACGTAACCTTTTACGACAAACCTTTTTGTCACATCCATAATCGAGAAACATATCCTTATTTTACTAAGGATAATTTTGACCGATGTCCAGTGATCTACTTCCTAGATCACTATTGTACTCCCTTGCTTAACACAGTGTAGGGTATACAATAGATCTGGTACATAGCATGGCATACTTTATAGAATCTATGGCTGAGGCATAGGAAATGACTTTCATTCTCTTTCTATCATCTGCCGTGGTCGGGCTTTGAGTCTTACTCAAGTTCACACCTTGTAATACAGGCAAGAACTCTTTCTTTGACTGTTCCATTTTGAACTACTTCAAAATCTTTTCAAGGTATGTACTTATTGAAAAACTTATCAAGCGTCTTGATCTATCTCTATAGATCTTGATGCTCAATATGTAAGCAGCTTCACCGAGGTCCTTCTTCGAAAAACTCCTTTCAAATACTCCTTTATGCTTTACAGAATAATTCTACATTATTTCCGATCAATAATATGTCATTTACATATACTTATCAGAAATGTTGTAGTGCTCCCACTCACTTTCTTGTAAATACAGGCTTCACCGCAAGTCTGTATAAAACTATATGCTTTGATCAACTTATCAAAGCGTATATTCCAACTCCGAGATGCTTGCACCAGTCCATAGATGGATCGCTGGAGCTTGCATATTTTGTTAACACCTTCAGGATCGACAAAACCTTCTAGTTGCATCGTATACAACTCTTCTTTAATAAATCCATTAAGGAATGTAGTTTTGTTTATCCATTTGCCGGATTTCATAAAATGCGGCAATTGCTAACATGATTCGGACAGACTTAAGCATAGATACGAGTGAGAAACTCTCATCGTAGTCAACACCTTGAACTTGTCGAAAACCTTTTGCGACAATTCTAGCTTTGTAGATAGTAACACTACTATCAGTGTCCGTCTTCCTCTTCAAGATCCATTTATTTTCTTTGGCTTGCCGATCATCGGGCAAATCCATCAAAGTCCATACTTTGTTCTCATACATGGATCATATCTCAGATTTCATGGCCTCTAACCATTTCGCGGAATCTGGGCTCATCATTGCTTCCTCATAGTTCGCAAGTTCGTCATGGTCTAGTAACATGACTTCCAGAACAGGATTACCGTACCACTCTGGTGCGGATCTCACTCTAGTTTACTTACGAGATTCGGTAGTAACTTGATCTTGAAGTTACATGATCATCATCATTAGCTTCCTTACTAATTGGTGTAGTAGTCACAAGAACAGATTTCTGTGATGAACTACTTTCCAATAAGGGAGAAGGTACAATTACCTTATCAAGTTTTCTACTTTCCTCCCACTCACTTCTTTCGAGAGAATCTCCTTCTCTAGAAAGGATCCATTCTCAGCAACGAATATCTTGCCTTCGGATCTGTGATAGAAGGTGTACCCAACAGTCTCCTTTGGGTGCCTATGAAGACACATTTCTCCGATTTGGGTTTGAGCTTATCAGGATGAAACTTTTTCACATAAGCATCGTAACCCCAAACTTTAAGAAACGACAACTTTGGTTTCTTGCCAAACCACAGTTTATTTTGTGTCGTCTCAATGGACTTTAGATGGTGCCCCTTTTAACGTGAATGCAGCTGTCTCTAATGCATGATCCCAAAATGATATTGGTAAATCGGTAAGAAACATCATAGATTGTACTATATCCAATAAAGTACGGTTATGACGTTCGGACACACCATTATGTTGTGGTGTTCCAGGTGGCATGAATTTGTGAAACTATTCCACATTGTTTTAATTGAAGACCAAACTCGTAACTCAAATATTTGTCTCCGCGATCAGATCGTAGAAACCTTATTTTCTTGTCACGATGATTTTCACTTCACTCTAAAATTCTTTGAACTTTTCAAACGTTTCAGACTTATGTTTCATCAAGTAGATATACCCATATCTGCTCAAATCATCTGTGAAGGTTAGAAAATAATGATACTTGTCGCGAGCCTTAATATTCATCGGACCATATACATCAGTATGTATGATTTCCAACAAATCTGTTGCTTGCTCCATTGTTCCGGAGAACGGCGTTTTAGTCATCTTGCCCAAGAGGCATGGTTCGCAAGCATCAAGTGATTCATAATCAAGTGATTCCAAAATCCCATCAGCATGGAGTTTCTTCATGCGCTTTACACCAATATGACCTAAACAGCAGTGCCATAAATAGGTTGCACTATCATTATTAACTTCGCATCTTTTTGGTTTCAATATTATGAATATGTGTATCACTACGATCGAGATCCAATGAACTATTTTCATTGGTGTGTATGACCATAGAAGGTTTTATTCATGTAAACAGAACAACAATTGTTCTCTAACTTAAATGAATAACTGTATTGCAATTAACATGATCAAATCATATTCATGCTCAACGCAAACACCAAATAACACTTATTTAGTTTCAACACTAATCCCGAAAGTATAGGGAGTGTGTGATGATGATCATATCAATCTTGGAACCACTTCCAACACACATCGTCACCTTGCCCTTTAACTAGTCTTTGTTCATTCTGCAACTCCCGTTTCGAGTTACTAAATTTTAGCAACTGAACTAGTACCAAATACTGAGGGGTTGCTATGAACACTAGTAAAGTACACATCAATAACATGTATATCAAATATACTTATGTTCACTTTGCCATCCTTCTTATCCGCCAATCACTTGGGGTAGTTCCGCTTCCAGTGACCAGTCCCTTTGCAGTAGAAGCACTTAGTCTCAGGCTTAGGACCATACTTGGGCTTTTTCACTTGAGCAGCAACTTGCTTGCCGTTCTTCTTGAAGTTCCCTTTCTTTCCTTTTGCCCCTTTCTTGAAACTAGTGATCTTGTCAACCATCAACACTTGATGTTTTTCTTTGATTTCTACCTTCGCTGATTTTAGCATCGCGAAGAGCTTGGGAATATTTTCCGTTATCCCTTGCATATTATAGTTCCGAAGTTCTACTAACTTGGTGATGGTGACTAGAGAATTCTGTCAATCACTATCTTATCTGGAAGATTAACTCCCACTTGATTCAAGCGAATGTAGTACCCAGACAATCTGAGCACATGCTCACTAGTTGAGCGATTCTCCTCCATCTTTTAGCTATAGAACTTGTTGGAGACTTCATATCTCTCAACTCGGGTATTTGCTTGAAATATTAACTTCAACTCCTAGAACATCTCATATGCTCCATGCCGTTCAAAACGTCTTTGAAGTCCCGATTCTAAGCAGTTAAGCATGGTGCACTAAACTATTAAGTAGTCATCATATTGAGCTAGCAAAACGTTCATAATGTCTGCATCTGCTCCTGCAATAGGTCCGTCACCTAGCGGTGCATCAAGGACATAATTCTTCTGTGCAGCAATGAGGATAAACCTCAGATCACGGATCCAATCCGCATCATTGCTACTAACATTTTTCAACACAATTTTCTCTAGGAACATATCAAAATAAACACAGGGAAGCAACAACGCGAGCTATTGATCTACAACATAGATATGCTAATACTACCAGGACTAATGTTCATGATAATATTAAAGTTCAATTAATCATATTACTTAAGAACTCCCACTTAGATAGACATCCCTCTAATCTTCTAAGTGATCACGTGATCCAAATCAACTAAACCATGTCCGATCATCACGTGAGATGGAGTAGTTTCAATGGTGAACATCACTATGTTGATCATATCTACTATATGATTCACGCTCGACCTTTCGGTCTCCGTGTTCCGAGGCCATATCTGTTATATGCTAGGCTCGTCAAGTATAACCTGAGTATTCCGCGTGTGCAACTGTTTTGCACCCGTTGTATTTGAACGTAGAGCCTATCACACCCGATCATCACGTGGTGTCTCAGCACGAAGAACTTTCACAACGGTGCATACTCAGGGAGAACACTTCTTGATAATTTAGTGAGAGATCATCTTGTAATGCTACCGTCAATCAAAGCAAGATAAGATGCATAAAAAGATAAACATCACATGCAATCAATATAAGTGATATGATATGGCCATCATCATCTCGTGCTTGTGATCTCCATCTTCGAAGCACCGTCATGATCACCATCGTCACCGGCGCGACACCTTGATCTCCATCGTAGCATCGTTGTCGTCTCGCCAATCTTATGCTTCCACGACTATCACTACCGCTTAGTAATAAAGTAAAGCATTACATCGTGATTGCATTGCATACAATAAAGCGACAACCATATGGCTCCTGCCAGTTGCCGATAACTCGGTTACAAAACATGATCATCTCATACAATAAAATTTAGCATCATGTCTTGACCATATCACATCACAACATGCCCTGCAAAAACAAGTTAGACGTCCTCTACTTTGTTGTTGCAAGTTTTACGTGGCTGCTACGGGCTTAAGCAAGAACTCATCTTACCTACGCATCAAAACCACAACGATAGTTTGTCAAATAGACTCCGTTTTAACCTTCTCAAGGACCGGGCGTAGCCACACTTGGTTCAACTAAAGTTGGAGAGACAGTCTTCCGCAAGCCATCTATGTGCAAAGCACGTCGAGGGAACCGGTCTCGCGTAAGCGTACGCGTAAGGTTGGTCCGGATCGTCTCGTCCAACAATACCGCTGAACCAAAGTATGACATGGGGTAGGCAGTATGACTTGTATCGTCCACAACTCACTTGTGTTCTACTCGTGCAAATAACATCAAACCATAAAAACCTAGGCTCGGATGCCACTGTTGGGGAACGTAGTAATTTCAAAATTTCCTACGCACACGCAAGATCATGGTGATGCATAGCAACGAGAGGGGAGAGTGTTGTCTACGTACCCTCGTAGACCGAAGCGGAAGCGTTGACTCAACGTAGAGGAAGTAGTCGTACGTTCTCCTCGCGATCCAACCGATCACAGCACCGTTACTCCGGCACCTCCGAGTTCTTGGCACACGTTCAGCTCGATGACGATCCCCGGGCTCCGATCCAGCAAAGCGTCGGGGAAGAGTTCCGTCAGCACGACGGCGTGGTGACGATCTTGATGTGTTACCGGCGCAGGGCTTCGCCTAAGCACTGCAACGATATGACCGAGGTGGAATTTAGTGGAAGGGGGCACCGCACACGGCTAAGGAACGATCCGTAGATCAACTTGTGTGTCTATGGGGTGCCCCCTGCCCCTGTATATAAAGGATGGAGGAGGAGGAGGCCGGCCAAGGCAATGGTGCGGCCAGGATATGGATTCCTACTAGGACTCCAAGTCCTAGTAGGAGTCCACCAAAAGGGGAGGAAGGGAGAAGGAATAGGAGGAGAAGGAGAGGTGGCCGGCCCCCTTTTCCCTAGTCCAATTCGGACTAGAGGGGAGGGGGGCGCAGCAGCCTTTTTCCTCTTCCCACTAAAGCCCATCAAGGCCCATTACTTCTCCCGTAATCCCGTAACTCCCCGGTACCTCCGAAAATACCCGAACCACTCAGAACCCTTCCGATGTTCGAATATAGTCGTCCAATATATCGATCTTTACGTCTCGACCATTTCGAGACTCCTCGTCATGTCCCCGATCTCATCCGGGACTCCGAACTCCTTCGGTACATCAAAACTCATAAACTCATAATATAACTGTCATCGAAACCTTGAGGGTGCGGACCCTACGGTTCGAGAACAATGTAGACATGACCGAGACACGTCTCCGGTCAATAACCAATAGGGGGACCTGGATGCCCATATTGGCTCCTACATATTCTACGAAGATCTTTATCGGTCAGACCGCATAACAACATACGTTGTTCCCTTTGTCATCGGTATGTTACTTACCCGAGATTCGATCGTCGGTATCCAATACCTAGTTCAATCTCGTCACCGGCAAGTCTCTTTACTCGTTCCATAATACATCATCTCGCAACCAACTCATTAGTTGCAATGCTTGCAAGGCTTGAGTGATGTGCATTACCGAGAGGGCCCAGAGATACCTCTCCGACAATCGGAGTGACATATCCTAATCTCGAAATACGGCAACCCAACATCTACCTTTGGTGACACCTGAAGTACTCCTTTATAATCACCCAGTTACGTTGTGACGTTTGGTAGCACCCAAAGTGTTCCTCCAGCAAACGGGAGTTGCATAATCTCATAGTCATAGGAACATGTATAAGTCATGGATAAAAGCAATAGCAACATACTAAACGATTGGGTGCTAAGCTAATGGAATGGGTCATGTCAATCAGATCATTCAACTAATGATGTGACCTCGTTAATCAAATAACAACTATTTGTTCATGGTTAGGAAACATAACCATCTTTGATTAACGAGCTAGTCAGATAGAGGCATACTAGTGACACTCTGTTTGTCTATGTATTCACACATGTATTATGTTTCCGGTTAATACAATTCTAGTATGAATAATAAACATTTATCATGATATGTAAGGAAATAAATAATCACTTTATTATTGCCTCTAGGGCATATTTCCTTCAAGGCCCTCGCGAGGCCGTTCTCCCTTGTACTGTTCTTCCTCATCAGCCCAAGAGGCAATCCACCCACCACAAACTAGAGTAGGGTATTACACCATAATGGTGGCCCGAACTAGTATAAACCTTGTGTCTCTTGTGTTGTTCTTGCAGTAGTTAGATCTTTACAAGACGGAGAGGTAGAGGGCACGATCTCCGCGCGCACCCCAGAGTTCGAACCTTCAGGGTCTGCCAGAACCCGTGATCCGACAGCCATATTATACCAAATAGAAGTATCGTGTTAAATTTTGGAATTATTCTGGGTTCGTTTGACCTTTTTTGTACATTAATTGATTTTCTTGGCATTTAATGTGCATAATTTAAATTTGAACTACAAGCACATGCTCCAGTGCACCAAAGTTGTTTGAAAAATCACACGTGTGTCCTTGGGTGAATTTCTAGGTCCCATGCAAGAGATGGGAGTGAAATTCAAACATCTGGGCGTCGTGGCTCGGCCAGAAAGATTGACAAACTTGGTTTTTTAATTTCTGTAATTCCAAAACATGCTTGAAAATCATGAAACTTGGCATGGTGTCATGACATGACACCAACATGCTGCGGTAATTTTTTTGGCCGAATTGGGACAAGCTTTTGTGTAAGCTTCTTGCAAACCGGAGCTTCCCTCAAGAAGGCTCGTGGTTCTGAGAGGGAATGTGTCACCTTCGTGTGCGAAACGACATATGTACATTGCCTTCTCCCGCATTTTTTCTACACAGCCAGATTAGACCAAATAGAAGTACCATGCTAAATTTTGGAATTATTCCGGGTCCGTTTGGCATTTTTTATACATTAATTGAGTTTATGGGCATTTAATGTGCACAATTCAAATTTGAACTACAAGCACAGGCTCCAGTGCACCAAAGTTGCTTGAAAAATCACACGTGTGTCCTTGGGTTAATTTCTAGGTCCCATGCATGAGATGGGGGTGAAATTCAAACATCTGGGCGTCGTGGCTTGGCCGGAAAGATTGAGAAACTTGGTTTTTTAATTCCTGTAATTCCAAAACACGCCTGAAAATCATGAAACTTGGCATGGTGTCATGACATGGCACCAACATGCTACGGTAATTTTATTGGCTGAATTGGGACGAGCTTTGGTGTAAGCTTCTTGCAAACCGGAGCTTCCCTCAAGAAGGATCCTGGTTCCGAGAGGGAACGTGTCACCTTCGTGTGCGAAACGACATATGTACACTGCCTTCTCCCGCCTTAATTTTTTTAAACAGCCAGATTATACCAAATAGAAGTATCGTGTTAAATTTTGGAATTATTCCGGGTTCGTTTGGCCTTTTTTATACATTAATTAAGTTTCTGGGCATTTAATGTGCATAATTTAAATCTAAACTACAAGCACATGCTCCAGTGCACCAAAGTTGTTTGAAAAATGACATGTGTATCCTTGGGTGAATTTCTAGGTCCCATGCAAGAGATGGGAGTGAAATTTAAACATCTAGGCGTCGTGGCTCGGCCGGAAAGATTGAGAAACTTGGTTTTTAATTCCTGTAATTCCAAAAAATGCCTGAAAATCATGAAACTTGTCGTGGTGTCATGACATGGCACCAACATGTTGCGGTAATATTTTTGGCCAAATTGGGACAAGCTTTGGTGTAAGCTTCTTGCAAACCGGAGCTTCCCTCAAGAAGCCTCGTGGTTCTGACAGGGAATGTGTCACCTTCGTGTGCGAAACGACATATGTACACTGCCTTTTCCTGCCTTAATTTTTTTACACAGCCAAAGTAGACCAAATAGAAGTACCATGCTAAATTTTGGAATTATTCCGGGTCCGTTTGGCCTTTTTTATACATTAATTGAGTTTCTAGGCATTTAATGTGCATAATTCAAATTTGAACTACAAGCACAGGCTCCAGTGCACCAAAGTTGTTTGAAAAATCACATGTGTGTCCTTGGGTGAATTTCTAGGTCCCATGCAAGAGATGGGAGTGAAATTCAAACATCTGGGCATCGTGGCTTGGCTGGAAAGATTGAGAAATTTGGTTTTTTAATTTTCGTAATTCCAAAACACGCCTGAAAATCATGAAACTTGGCATGGTGTCATGACATGGCACCAACATGCTGCGGTAATTTTTTTGACCGAATTGTGACAAGCTTTGGTGTAAGCTTCTTGCAAACCGAAGCTTCCCTCAAGAAGGCTCCTGGTTCCGAGAGGGACCGTGTCACCTCCGTGTGCGAAACGATATACGTACACTGCCTTCTCCCGCCTTATTTTTTTACACAGCCATATTATACAAAATAGAAGTATCGTGTTAAATTTTAGAATTATTCCGGGTTCATTTGGCCTTATTTATACATTAATTGATTTTCTTGGCATTTAATGTGCATAATTTAAATTTTAACTACAAGCACATGCTCCAGTGCAACAAAGTTGTTTGAAAAATCACATGTGTGTCCTTGGGTGAATTTCTAGGTCCCATGCAAGAGATGGGAGTGAAATTCAAACATCTGGGTGTCGTGGCTCGGCCAGAAAGATTGAGAAACTTGGTTTTTTAATTTCTGTAATTCCAAAACATGCTTGAAAATCATGAAACTTGGCATGGTGTCATGACATGGAACCAACATGCTGCGGTAATTTTTTTGGCCGAATTGGGACAAGCTTTTGTGTAAGCTTCTTGCAAACCGGAGCTTCCCTCAAGAAGGCTTGTAGTTCTGAGAGGGAATGTGTCACCTTCGTGTGCGAAACGACATATGTACATTGCCTTCTCCCGCCTTATTTTTTTACACAGCCAGGTTAGACAAAATAGAAGTACCATGCTAAATTTTGGAATTATCCTTGGTCCGTTTGGCCTTTTTTATACATTAATTGAGTTTATGGGCATTTAATGTGCATAATTCAAATTTGAACTACAAGCACAGGCTCCAGTGCACCAAAGTTGTTTGAAAAATCACATGTGTGTCCTTGGGTGAATTTCTAGGTCCCATGCAAGAGATGGGAGTGAAATTCAAACATCTGGGCGTCGTGGCTCGGCCGGAAAGATTAAGAAACTTGGTTTTTTAATTCCTGTAATTCCAAAGCACGCCTGAAAATCATGAAACTTGGCATGGTGTCATGACATGGCACCAATATGTTGCGGTAATTTTTTTTGCCGAATTGGGACAAGCTTTGGTGTAAGCTTCTTGCAAACCGGAGCTTCCCTCAAGAAGGCTCCTGGTTCCGAGAGGGAACATGTCACCTCTGTGTGCGAAACGACATACGTACACTGCCTTCTCCTGCCTTAATTTTTTTACACAGCCAGATTATACCAAATAGAAGTATCGTGTTAAATTTTGGAATTATTCCGGGTTCGTTTGGCCTTTTTTATACATTAATTGAGTTTCTGGGCATTTAATGTGCATAATTTAAATTTGAACTACAAGCACATGCTCCAGTGCACCAAAGTTCTTTGAAAAATGACATGTGTGGCCATAGGTTAATTTCTAGGTCCCATGCAAGAGATGGGAGTGAAATTCAAACATCTGGGCGTCGTGGCTCGGCCAGAAAGATTGAGAAACTTGGTTTTTTAATTCCTGTAATTCCAAAACACGCCTGAAAATCATGAAACTTGGCATGGTCTCATGACATGGCACCAACATGCTATGGTAATTTTTTTGTCCGATTTGCGAAGGCGCACACATTAACAATCAACAAAGTCATTTTGGAACAAGTGCTATCACGTTACAAATCGGAAACACGAGTATTATTGAAACCGTGGCCGTTCGACTTACCAATTACGTGCGGCCATGCGTCCCCTTTTTTTATTGGCTAGGAGGTGCCATGTGGGGTAGCTATTTGAGTACGGGAGGCGTGCGACCAGACCCATGCGCGTGCTCATCGGGAGGAGAGCCCTTTGAATGCTACCCACCGCGCACCTCCCTCCCAACGTCTCCATTAATGGCACCCGAGCACCTGTTCTACGGCGTGGCTATATGTGATAAGGTTTATCGCAAGTCCACATCAGGCACATGTCATTTTCTTGGACGATCTCTTGTATGTTGGTCTTCAAAGAAGCAGAATTGTGTATCCTTCACCACTGCTGAATCTGAATACATTGCTACTAGATCTTGCTGCACTCAGCTTCTATGGATGAAGCAAACTCTTAAGGACTATGGCATCCACGTGAAGCATGTGCCACTTTACTATGACAATGAAAGTGCCATCAAGATTGCCAACAACCCAGTTCAGCAGTCGAAGAAAAAGCACATTCAGATCCGTCATCACTTTCTCCGAGATCATGTCAAGAAGGAAGATATTGATATCATTCACGTCAACACTGAAGAGAAATTGGCAGATATCTTCACAAAGCCCTTTGGATGAGAAAAGGTTTTGCAAGTTGCGGTGTGAGCAAAATATCTTAGAATCCTCAAATGTCCTGTAATTGGACACACATCCTAACGCTTATGCATGTTGATGACTTAGATGTGCAATACACAAAGTAACGTACAATCAATGAAGACATACACTCCAAGTGTGAATACATTAACGCGGAATTTGACTTCAGAGCACCATGATAATTGTGCGACGTGTCTGGGTCTAATACTTCCTATACGGTGGGTAACGCCACCACCAAATTCTTGTTTGAAGTGTTTCAATTGGCGTCACAATTGCAAAGTCTTTCCATTTGGTTTGTCTTCAACATTAATTTGACGTCATGTTTATCTTCACAATGTTGAGTTGGTCTTATGTTGATATATACATATATTCGTGTTCTATCCTCTACAGCATTCAATTATAGCTATGTCTTCATACTTGAATTTTTGATCTAAGTGAATGTGATCAGACCCTAACCCATTCTGTGTTTCAACCTCAAACTCTATCTATCCAAATCATATGCATTCTATTGAAACCTATCGATTGTCTTCTCTGCATCCTTGTCGGCAGAAGAAAAAGAGACAAACATTTAAATCTGTATTTAATGACATATCCTTTTTGCCTGAATACCGGAGAAGCTGGAGCGACCACCCGACAATCCAGGCGTGCGTGGTAACGTGGAACAACTTCCAATGAGTTGCATGCAAGCAATGTGTCCTTCAGATGTGAACCGCCAGGGGCACCTGCGTAATTGCGCTGTGCTTCCCCTCTCCTTATAAATACACATTCACCACCGTCAAATCTTGTCTTCCACCTCCCCACCTCGCACAAACCCTAGCGCCTCTACTAGCTCGCGTCGATGCCGGAGACGAAGCTCTTAGCTATCGCGACTTCTTCGACGTCGTCCTCACACCTGCCGCGGACCCCGTCCTCTCCGCAGCTGCTGTAGGTGTCTTCCGCCGCCAAGTTAGGGCGCGGGAGATTGAACTGCTCGGCCTCTCTCTCCACCTCGTCTAGCAGTTCGTCAGCGGTAATTAAAACTTACATTTTACTGGCTTTTTGATCCGTCAAATCTATCCACTTCAATCAAAAGTGGTTTCTTCACTTTCAATTCTGGATTCGTCTTCATGTGCATCTCATACCATGCCAAGTATATTCACTTATTCTTCACAACTAGTTAGATTCCTCACTTGTACTTATTCATGGATTCGCACAAATCTAGAACCAACTCTCATCAAATAAGTGAATGTCTTCGCACTATGAGGTCAATGTCTTCAAACTGATTTATCTTCAAAATCTTCTGAGAATGCATATGACCTCTTCCCCTTCCCTCGCACCTCTAATGCTATCACAGGTACATGTCCGTGGGAGAATCCCTTGGTTCTCATAGTCTGCATTCATTTGCAGAGTTCTTACAGCGTCATATTCACTCACCTGAAGCCATTTCATGTCTGACCAACAAAAGGAAGCCATTCACTATCTTGAAGCCGTTCAGTCTGAAGATAATGGCAACAGAGAAATTAGCTAGAAAGGGCGGCACGCAGCGCCGTGGAGATACAACTAAGGATTTACCTCCTGATTTGTTTGAAATGTACAAGATATATCCTGGGGAAAGCTATGGCCAGCGCAGGACGCGAATCCAATGGATTCGAAGATATTGGGCGGAAAAATGGTTCAAGTACAGATTTGTGACTGCTGAATATGCTGAAAAGAACGCCATCAAACGCCCATGGGGAGATATTCTATACAGAAATCTCCAGCCCAAGTCCAAGTCTGAAGCCATTGCTCAAGGCTTCTAGCCATGCATGGTCCAAGGACCACAACCTAAGAATGCTGATCCGACATTAATGCTATGGTGTTGTGAAGACAATCTCTTCAAGCGCAATTTTCAGTTTGCGAAGGAGTCAGCAACAAAGAACAAGAAGGCATTCAGGATCGACTTCAACCCTGGCCCGTCTGCTCCGAGGGCTGATGGCACCATGATGCAAATCCCAATGTCATCGGCCCCTTTGACAACTTTGATGGCCTTCTCTCTCACATCGCAGCTCAGAGGGCCACGGTGGATAAATCTGCTGATGACGCTAACTCTGAAGATGCGCCAGCACCACCAAAGCCACAGAAGAAGAGGAAAACAAAGACTTCAAAACCCCCTGCCTCACCAAAAGCTTTGCGTGTGAAGCCATTGGCAACTGCACCTCCTGAACCCTGTGTGCAATCTGAAGATCCGTCTCGTGTCTCCAAGAAGACCGAGAAGACAAAGAAAACCAATCATCCCAAGAAGATTTCTGGGCATGAACTAACTCCTGCTGCCGTTCTGCGCAATGAGGATGACACCATTGATCTGTCCAGCGATGAAGATCTTGGTGATGATGCCCTTGAGCTACTGATCAAGAGCAAGCAAGAGGCGGAGATCTTCAATGATCTGCCCCTCGTTGATGTTCATATACTGAACAACTTCATTGATGAGTGGTTCGACGACCCGAGCATTAGCATTGATGATCTTCAGCTTCCTGTGGACATCAGCGTCACCTTCCATGGAGCCATTGCCAATGAAGTGGCTCTGGCTCAGAAAATTGCTGAAATCAAGAACAAAATTGATTATGAGAAGGCTCACTTCAAGAAGAACATGTCCAAGCTCAGCGTGGTAGATGTTCAGACCTCCAAGAAGATGTTGCATGATCTCAAGGAATAGTTTCACAAGAAGCGTGAAGAAGCAAAAGGATCAAGAGAGCGCATGAAGTACTTTGCGCAGAAATGTGTTCAAGCACACAATGAGGCTGAGAAGCGCAAGGCTCTTGGGCGTCCTCGCATCGACCCCAAGATGGTTGCCAAACAAAATAAGAGGTCTGCTGAAGCCCAAAGTGAAGCATCAAGGCAGGAAGAACCTCGCATTGTCTTCCCTGCCAGCATGACAAGCTCGAGGCCTAAGGTCCCCTCAGCAGCTTCAGAATTGAAGAAGACAAGGGCAGCCAAAGCCGAAGCCAAGAAACGCAAGCACAAGAATGCTTCTGATGATGCACCATCGAAGAAGAAATTGAAGACAAAGTCTTCAAAGAAAGAGCATGTTGTAGCCTCTGAACCCCTTGTTGTTGAGCCCATTTATGTTGCCCGTCCAGCCTCCACCAACCAAGAACGTCGCCTTGTGATTCACAAGCCTGCTCTCACAGAGGCTTATGAAGATGAAGTAGTTCCAGCTGTTGACCCCACCACAGCGGAAGACATTGGTCGTGAAGACAATGTAGAAGATGATGAAGTCCTTCCTCAACTTGAGCACCAAATGGTATCATCGCTTGTTCTTACGAACAACGAACTCATCAGCATTGGTCGTCCATTGACGCCAATTGCTCAGGATGACTCATGGGCCGATCGCCCTCAACAAGACACCCCATTCATGATGAGACACCCAGAACTCCACCACCTCAAGTCACCACTCCGGTGCTTGAAGACGATAACTACATGGTACAGACCACTCCATCGCCACAGGCGTCGCCCACCTTCCGCAGGCTTCGAAAAGGCCCCAAGCCACATGTCACCATGTCGAGCATTCCGGAAGGGGAAGCACAACAAAGCTCAGTAGCACGTCAAGTGTTTCCTGAAGCCACCCCTACTTCGAATGTCTCTGAGTCTGAAGCTAAAGCTGCTGAAGACATTCCGGCTGCATCAGCCGATGAAGATCAAGGAGAAAGAGAAGAAGAAAGAGTTGCCACACCCCCTGAAACTGATCAAGTCCTTCTCGAGGAGAATGTGACTATGCCCAACCCTCCTGTTATTGAAGAAACGTAGGTTGAACACACTGAGGCTGCCACAAACAACGCTACTGACGCCAATGACATTGTCATGGCCGAAGACAATGTGGAGCCTGAAGCAAATGTGGTGCCTGAAGCTAATGTGCAGCTTGAAGCCAATATCAGCGCTGAAGCCACTGTTCCACCTCCTAGGCCTCACACAATTGAACAGCATTTGATCGTGGGTAGCTGGTCACTGTGAAATGGCCTATTTTGGTTTCTCCTAATACGTCTCCAACGTATCTATAATTTTTTATTGTTCCATGCTATTATATTATCTGTTTTGGATGTTTAATGGGCTTTACTAAGCACTTTTATATTATTTTTGGGACTAACCTATTAACCAAAGGTCCAGTGCAAATTGTTGTTTTTTTCCTATTTCAGTGTTTCATAGAAAAGGAATATCAAACGGAATGAAACCTTCGGGAGAGTTATTTTTGGAACAAACATGATCCAGGGGACTTGGAGTGGACGTCAAGAAAGAAGCAAGGAGGCCACGAGGCAGGGAGGTGCGCCTGCCCCCTGGGCGGGCCCCCAGCCTCGTGGGCCCCTCGCAGCTCCATCGACCTACTTCTTCCTCCTATATATATCCATATACCCCCAAAACATCCAGGAGCACCACGAAACCCTATTTCCACCGCCGCAATCTTCTGTACCCGTGAGATCCCATCTTGGGGCCTTTTCCGGTGCTCAGTCTGAGGGGGAATCGATCACGGAGGGCTTCTACATCAACACCATAGCCTCTCCGATGATATGTGAGTAGTTTACCACAGACCTTCATGTCCTTAGTTATTAGCTAGATGGCTTCTTCTCTCTCTTTGGATCTCAATACAAAGTTCTCCTCGATATTCTTAGAGATCTACCCGATGTAATTCTTTTTGTGGTGTGTTTGTCAAGATCCGATGAATTGTGAGTTTATGATCAAGATTATCTATGAACAATTTTGGTTCTTCTCTGAATTCTTATTTGTATGATTTGTTATCTTTGCAAGTCACTTCGAATTATCAGTTTGGTTTGGCCTACTAGATTGATCTTTCTTGCAATGGGAGAAGTGCTTAGCTTTGGGTTCAATCTTGCGGTGTCCTTTCCCAGTGACAGCAGGGGCAGCAAGGCACGTATTGTATTGTTTCCATCGAGGATAAAAAGATGGGGTTTATATCATATTGCTTGAGTTTATCCCTCTACCTCATGTCGTCTTGCTTAATGCGTTACTCTGTTCTTATGAACTTAATACTCTAGATGCATGTTGGATAGCGGTCGATGTGTGGAGTAATAGTAGTAGATGCAGAATTGTTTCGGTCTACTTGTCACGGACGTGATGCCTATATACATGATCATGCCTAGATATTCTCATAAATATGCGCTTTTCTATCAATTGCTCGACAGTAATTCGTTCACCCACCGTAAATTATGCTATCTTGAGAGAAGCCACTACTGAAACCTATGGCCCCCGGGTCTACCTTCCATCATATTGCTTTCCTATCAATTTACTATTTCCTCTATCTTTTATTTTGCAATCTTTACTTTCCAATCTATATCATAAAAATACCAAAAGTATTTATCTTATTATCTCTATCAGATCTCACTTTTGCAAGTGGCTGTGATGGGATTGACAACCCCTTTATCGCGTTGTTTGCAAGGTTCTTATTTGTTTGTGTAGGTACGAGGCGACTTGTGCGTAACCTCCTACTGGATTGATACCTTGGTTCTCAAAACTGAGGGAAATACTTACGCTACTTTGTTGCATCACCCTTTCCTCTTCAAGGGAAAACCAACACATGCTCAAGAGGTAGCAAGAAGGATTTCTGGCGTCGTTGCCCGGGAGGCTAACATCAGGTCAAGACATACCAAGTACCCATCACAACTCTTCCCTCACATTACATTATTTTCCATTTGCCTCTCGTTTTCCTCTCCCCCACTTCACCTTTGCCGTTTTATTTGCCCTCTTTTTCGTTCGCCCTTTTCCTTGCTTTTTGTGTGCTCGTTCTTTGTGCAATTTGCTGCCATCATGTCTGAAACTGGGGAGGTTATCGTTGATAAGGATAGTGGTAATAACATGGAAAACTTTGATGCTTTTGGTAATCCTCATGAAGAACATACTATTTTACACACTAAAATTTTTCGGATTGGTAGCGGTAATATTATTGGAAAAGGAGTTATTCAAGATTTCTTTAGTTGTGCCGGTGCCCTACCCTCTATGGGTGGGTCTATTCTTCATAGAACTAGTAGTCTTGCGGATGCTATATCCTCTCTCGTAGTTGAACTTGAAAGACAATTTATTCATATGCATCCTTGCATACAAAGAATTTTTCTAGAATTTTCCAATATCGAGCATTCTTCTGTTAAGCGAGCAGCTACTATCTTTTTGGCACATGAGTTCAGGTTTATAATGAAAGAGGCCAATGAAAATTTTGCACATTATAGGGTGGACGCCGGTCGTCCCCCCATAGAAGCTATATTTTTTTAATCAAGAAGACTTAATGCATTTACGATCTTTAGATCATGTTGATTACAATGAAAACCTTAGAAAGAAGGTTCCTACCAATGTTCTAGTTGATAGAATTTTCTGAACTCAATGATGACATTGCTATTCAGAACAACGGGTTAGGTTTTTCTCTTGAACAAAGGCTTATGGCTTATTGCCAAAAGAATGCTTATAATGATGAATTGGTTGTGCAATATAAGGGGCCAAAGGAGGAACCCATACCTCCCGAGCTTGATCTTGGGGACTTTTGTCCCATTAAATTTGGCCCTTTTGATTACTTTTGCTTGCCACAAAGAAAACTTGCTTCCCAACGTAGGGAATATGAGATGGGTTTCCGCAATTTTCCCTACCATTATTATGATAATACCTAGATCTATTCTTGTCTTTATGCCTAGCTAGGGGCGTTAAACGATGGCGCTTGTTGGGAGGCAACCCAATTTTATTTTTATTTTTTGCTTTTTGGTTCTGTTTAGTAATGAATAAATAATCTAGCTTATGTTAAGATGTGTTTTCATGTTTTAAATTAGTGTTTGTGACAAGTAGAACCTTTGGGAAGACTTGGGTGAAGTCTTTATGATCTTGCTGTAAAAAGCAGAAACTTTAGCGCTCATGAGATTAGCTGCCATTTTTTTACTGGAGAGTGCTTTTAGGTTGATTATTTTTGCAGATGATTAATAGACAAATTCCTGACATCCACCAATTTATTTAAGAATTTTTGGAGTTACAGAAGTAAACGTTTGATCCATATTACTACAGACTGTTCTGTTTTTGACAGATTCTGTTTTTCGTGTGTTGTTTGCTTATTTTGATGAATCTATGACAAGTATCAGAGGGTATGAATCATAGATAAGTTGGAATACAGTAGGTTTAAGACCAATATAAATAAATAATGAGTTCATTATAGTACCTTATGGTGGTGATTTGTTTTCTTGTACTAACGGAGCTCATGAGATTTTCTGTTGAGCTTTGTGTTGTGAAGTTTTCAAGTTTTGGGTAAAGATTTGATGGATTATGGAATAACGTGTCGGGGAAACTGCCTCCACGAGCACCTATGGGGACGGAGCCCCTTTCGGTTCGGCGGGGGGCGGAGGTCGCACGAAGAGTGGATCGAGGCGAGGCACACGAGCGGTTTACCCAGCTTCGGAGCTCTCCGGAGAGATAATACTCCTACTGCTGCTTTGTGGATTGTATTGAGTTCTTGCTCGGGAGCGCTGAGTGCTACAGTATGCACCAGCAGCTAACGAGACCGAGCGCGAGTGTTCTACTATTCGTCCTCCCCTTTCTACGTTGCGCATGGGCCTCCTTTTTATATGCTCAAGGGGTCACCGACAGGTGGCAACGTAGGCAAGGGCAAAAATGGAAAAGGTGCTGCGGTTGGTACAGCTACCTGCACAGTGTATCATACCTAACCCTGACGGCAGGGGACAAAGGCATTAAATGCCTATCTACGTCGCCCAAACAGTGCAGAAAAGGGACCGTCAGGGACGCCACAGCTCGCCACGATGGCGATCTTGTCAGCGCTGCTTGCCACAGTGTACCCCTGGCTGCACAGCCTCCCGCCACGTACGCCTGGAAGGGTCCCAGAGCAACACGTAGGTGGGTGTGCTGGAGCACAGGTACAGAGTGGTTGCTTGCCGCGGCAAACGCCTTGCCGCGGCCGTTGTCTTGTCGCGTCCGGGAGCTTGTCGCTCGCTGGGTCTTGCCGGGACGCGTGGCGCGTCGTGGTAAGTTCCTTGAGATGCCCTGGTTGGCCTTCCCGGCAAGCTCCTCTTGTCGGGGTCTTGTGCCTCGAGTGGCCTTCCCGGCAAGATCCTCTTGCCGGGGATTTGTCTCCTTGGCTTAAATACTTTGTTCTTGAATGGCTGCAAAGGAACCACGGAGGACCTTGGCGGTCACCCGGCAAGCCTTGCCGCGGGACGCTGCGACTGCCCGTGCACAAGTTCGGGATACTAGGGTACCCCTACTCTAGTACACCGACAGGAGCCCCCGGGCCTGGGCCATACACGGTGCCGAGCGCTGTTGGGCCAGGCCCAAAACAGGGCATGGGCACCCGCGGCCTGGATCACGCCGCATCTTACTCCGTATCCACCGCGCCCTCCCCGAACGGCGCGCGTCGATTGCGGCGTCGTGGGAGAGTCGTAGGTGGTTTCTTTATTTGGAAAGGCAGAAAGTCTGCCCCCTCCCTCCTTATAAGTAGGGGAAACAGGGGCAGTTCGCCCATCCGCCCGTTGCTATTCCTTCCTCGAGAATCTCCGCCACTCCCCTTCTTCCCAAAGCCGAAGGAGAGCAGCGCTCCGCCCCCATCTCCACCAGCACCACCAACGCCGTCGTCCTCCCTCACCATTCCCGCCATGGCTCCGAAAGCCGAGAAGGCGAAGTCAGCCGAGGCGCAGCGGCTCGCGGCCCTGCGAAAGGAGCGGGCAATCTTCCCTCCGAGGCTTGACGCGGAAGAGCTGAAGGAGTACTACTACCTCTTCTGGTCGACGGCGACGCGGGCGCACCCGCGCACGAGGGTACTCCCAGCCGCCGCTTGGAAAAAGGCTCCTACTGGGTACCCTTTCTTCGCCTTGTTCTTCTACTGCGGGCTCTGCCCGCCCTTTTCTGAATTTTTCTGTGACGTCATGAACACCTATGGGCTCCGCCTCCTTGACTTCACCCCCAATGATGTCCTGACCATGGCAGTTTTCGCACATCTCTGCGAAAACTTTGTCGGAATCCATCCAAACGTAGCCCTTTTCCGCCACTTCTTTTCGCCTCGAGTTGAGAAAGGAGAGCCCTTATCCGGCGGAATCGCCTGGATCTCAAAAGCCGGCAAGAAGGATGCTTATCTGGATGGAGAGTTCCGCAGCAAGTGGGAGGAGTGGAGGGCGGACTGGTGCCTGATTGTCGAGGAGAACCCGCAGCCGTTTACCGCCCTGCGCCAAACTCCAGTAGTGCGCGGCAGTGATTGGAGTAGCTTGGCCCCAGAAGACGACAGACTGAAGATTGTCGTCACCCGGATCCTACGCCTCAGGCTTGTCGGGCTTACTGTAGGAGCGGTTGGCATAGATTTCCTTCGCCGCCGCATCGCCCCCCTGCAGGAGAGGAGGAGACCCGCCTGGGAGTTCCAGAACGCGGCGGATATCATGAGGCTGCGGCCGGGCCTCAACTTCAACTTCACTGTCCTGGAGATCAACTCGATGCTCCAGGAGCTGTTCAAGTACGACCCACAGCATCCCGAAGTGTTCAGGTTGCCGAGGGGCGTCGTTCCGCTGTGCAACAACTCCTCGCTCGACCGCATCCGTGCAATGATGCGGCTGTGCGACTCGCATGGAATTGACCCAGCCTGGATAGAGCCTGCAGATGATGTTGTGCGGGAGTTCTTCGATGGCTTGGTAGAAGTGCTGGTCGACGCCGATGAGCAGAGGGGCCTCACCCGGGACACCACCGACGAGGAGCTCAAGCGCATCGCCACCAGGCTGGAAGAGGCGGCGGCAGCCGCAGCTGCGGGCGAGTTTGTGTTCACCGTGGAGGAGGCAGAGGCAGCAGAGGCGGCAAGCCTTGCAAAGCGAGAGGATCTTGCCGGCGAGGGAGAGCCTGCCGGGCATGACGCCGGGCCGAGCAGGCCCGCCGAGGATATTCGCGGCTCGTTGGAGATCGGCTCCTCTTCCTCTTCGTCTTCGGGCAGCTTGCCACAAGCAGAGCCCCCGGCTCCACAAGCAGAGCCCCCGGCCCCACCAAGAAGGCGTCTTCGCAAGGCCGGGGACGTAGTGGAGCGGCGGACGAGTCAACCCCCGCCGCGCCGCACGACACGCTCCACCGCGGCGAGTTCTGTTGCCGCGGAAGCACCTCATGCTGCAGCGGCAACTGGAGCGGGGTCCTCCCGGTCCGCCGCTCCAGCTCCCGCCAAGCGGCCAAGGGATCCTACTCCTCCGCCTCCTCGCGCCGGAGGTGGGCCAGGCTTTGACTTCTCCGCGCTCAGCTCCGACGAGGAAGAAGAAGAGTAGGATTCTTGTTGTACTTGTATGTCTTCAATAGTTGCTGTCTTGTCTTGTATCTCATTTGCTTTACTCTGAACTAGTTCCTTTTTAGGACTCTGGCCCAGAGGGCGTCAAAGAGAGCCAAGGTCCCAGTGATTGCCATCGAGGACGATCCCACCGTGCCAGCAGGGGGTGCGCCCGAGACAAACTTGGCGGACCCGGCAGCTGTTCTTCAGAGCAGCCCCCAGCGCAGCCCCCAGCGTAAGTATATGGTTTGCTTCCCGTTGTTAGGCGCGCATAGGTACTCTTTGTTTGCTGATATCTGACTGTTGGCTTGTGTAGGAGCAGAGCAGCCCCATCAGGAGCGTCCGGATGCCGCCCCTGACATGTCATCCGCTTCGACTACGCCGCCAAGGGAGAGTTCTCCGGCAAGGGAGAATCCTCCGACAAGGGAGAGCTCTCCGGCAAGGGAGAATCCTCCGACAAGGGAGAGCTCCCCGGTAAGGGAGAAGTCTCTAGCAAGGGACAGTACCAGTGACCCCCCGGCAGCGGAGACCCCAACTGCCGAGCCTGGTACAGGTACTTCTTGCTCCTAAACTTCCCTTGGGTTCTTCTTCGTTTGATCTTCTTTTTGGATATCTGCCTGACTTTTCTTCCTTTTTCGGCCGTCAGATCCATCTACTGCAGAGCCGATGGAGACCGAGGTTGCTGTTGATGATGCCGCCGCCACCGAAGAAGCGGCCGACGCTGATGATCCCGCCGGCGAAGAGGCTGCCAAGGCTGCCGCCGCAGCAGCTGACGAGGGGTCTGGCGATCGTACTGACGACCCTGAGGCCGCAGGAGCGATAGGCGCTACACCGACCGCCGATCCTCCCGCTGCTGCCGCAGCGTCAGGCTCCGAAGAGCCTCAGCCAGGTGTATACTTGAAGGCCGGCGATGGTGTCTTCATCAAGCTTCCCTGGGAGTCAAGCTCTAGGGCGCTGGTCGAAGGAGAAATCTTGGATGGAGAGGTGCTCGCCTCCGCTGGGCTGACGTTGGTTGATGCGCCGAGCAGCAGCAGCGGCGAGTCTGAGGAGGAGCGGCTGCTCCGGAGGCTGGTGTCGCTCTACCGCGCTCGACAAGCCAAACTGGAGTCCCGTGAAGCGCTTGTCGCGAAGGTGGGGTTGGACATGGAGAAGCGCGCGGAGGAGCTCCGAGGTCTCAACCAGGCAGCTCTCCGGTCGCTGGCGGCGGAGCGTGTGCAGCTCGATGAGGCGCAGAAGGCCTTCATCCTTGAGAAGGCAGAAGTTGCAGAGCAGCAGCGGCTTGCCGCCGGGGAGCTATCTGCACGGGAGGACGAGCTGGTGCAGCTGAAGGCCAGCCTGGACAGCCACGAAGAGGAGCTTGCTGCGCGCGAGCAAACACTCAGCGGAGCTCTCAAGGAAGCAAAGGACGCTGCCACAGCTGCCGAGTCCGCCAAGAAGGGGCTGGAGACGAAGGTGGCGCAGCTGGAGACTGATCTCAAGGTGAGCGGTGAAGAGCTTGCCGCGCTCAAGCATGAGCGCGAGAAGGACGCCTACACCTTTGGCTAGCTGCAGGGTCGTCTCACCGAGAAGATCAAGGAGCTTAGCGCCGCCAAGGATTCCAACGCCGATCTTGAGCTGAAGCTGGCTGCTTTGACCAAGACGCTGGACGGTGCCAGGGAGCAGGAGGCGGCCCTGAAGAAGGAGATCAAGGCCAACAAGGCGCTGCTGGAGAGCATTGCCGCCACCCAGAACGATTTTAGAGAAACTGTGGAGCAGTGGACGGAGGGTCTTGTGAATGCTGCCGCAGACATCGACAAGGAGCTGGCGCAGCTGGGGATGGGGGATCTCGGGTATCCCTCCGATGAGACCCTCCCATCCAGCGCCAAGCTCACTCTGTTCTTCAAAGGCGTGGCGACGGCCCTCCAGCGACTCCGGGAGGGGATCCCAAAGCAGCTGGCCGACGAGTCGCGCAAGATCTGCACGGGAGCTCTTCAGAAGGTGTTGGTGAAGGTAGCCTTCCGCAACCCGGGCCTCAACCTCACCAATGTCCTCAGATCCCTGCCGGCGGAAGCTGATCTGGAGGCGCTCAAGGACCTTGTCGCACCCATTGTGGACAAGGTGAGCGGGATCAAGAGGGTTGAGGGCGATCGTGTGGACTAGGCTGCCCGTTTTCTTCTTTTCTTGTCGCTGCTGATCATGTTATGAAAACAGTCTATTAGAGCGGCGACAAGCTATTTTGTAATATAACTCTATTTTGGGCAGCGATTGCAATGTTATTTCCTTTACTTGAATCCTTCCTTTGTATGTTTTTTCCCTATGCTTTTAGGGAACTTGCCGGCGCAGGCACTCTTGCCGCAAGCGCTGAGTGCGGGACGTCAGCAGCCTGCTGGCAGTGCCGTTGCTGACAAGAAACCTTGTCGTAACTAGCCGCAGCTCGCTTAAGTTGTTGAGCGAACTCGAAACAAAGTAAGGGCGCGACTCTAGTCGCAGCACACTTAAACTGTTGAGCGAACTCGAAACAAAGTAAGGGCGCAACTAGCTACGAGCCGGTTCCTTCGCGCACAGGTTTTCCATACAAAGCATGGTCGTTCAAGGAAGATAACTTAAAAAATTTAAAAACATATGATTGCTCAAACTTTGGCAACTTACCTTTTTTGTCGTTTGCTTCCCGGCAAGGCGAGACTTTCTTGAACGACGCCTGGTCCATACCATTATCTTCCCCTCCCCCCCCCCCCGGCAAACTTGTGGGCGAAGGAACCTTCCTTTCCTTGAGAAAAAAGAAAGTAGAGAAAATAATGATATGGAGCCTTACGGCTCATTATTGCTTACCGGGGGTGTTCGCTGCACAAAGTGTCCGATAACTCATGCAAAAAATAAAAAGCATGAAATTGACAAGATGTGCGGAGCACATGAGCTTTATTTGTGCACAGGGTCTGCGCCTGGCTTTGTACAAAGGATTACATGCAACAGCGGCAAGACTTGTACAAAAAGGTGGTTGCCGGAGCAGGGTCTGACAACCGCGCCTTACGGAAAACTTACGAAGATGCTCGATGTTCCAGGAGTTGCTCACCGGAATGCCATCTTCGGTCTCAAGGCGGACAGCGCCAGGCCTAGTGACTCGTTTCACCCGATAAGGGCCTTCCCACTTTGGCGTCAACTTGTTGGAATTCTTGGTGGACTGAACGCGCCGAAGAACAAGGTCGCCTTCCTCGAGACTTCTGGCGTTAACTTTGCGGCTATGATAGCGGCGCAAAGCTTGCTGGTAGCGAGCAGCTCGCACAGCAGCCTGAAGACGATCTTCCTCAAGGAGCAGCGCGTCATCTTGTCGCAGCTGCTCTTGCTCAAGCTCATCATAAGCGAGCACTCGAGGTGACCCGTATACGAGTTCCGTGGGGATAACTGCCTCTGCTCCATAGACTAGAGCGAAAGGTGTCTGGCCAGTGGCTCGATTTGGCGTCGTCCTGATCGACCAAAGAACCACCGGCAGCTCCTCAATCCAGTTTCTTCCGCACTTGTGCAGCCTGTCGAAAGTCCTGGTCTTGAGCCCACGCAGCACTTCAGCATTTGCCCTCTCCGCTTGACCGTTGCTCCTGGGGTGAGCAACAGAAGCGAAGCAGACCTTGGCGCTAAGATCTTGGACGTACTGCATGAAGGTGCGGCTCGTGAATTGCGTACCGTTGTCGGTGATGATCCTGTTAGGGATCCTGAAGCGGCAAACAATCGACCTGAAGAACTTGACTGCTGACTGTGCTGTGACCTTCCTCACTGCTTCCACTTCCGGCCACTTTGTGAACTTGTCAATTGCGACGTACAAGTACTCAAAGCCCCCGACAGCTTGGGGGAAGGGGCCGAGGATGTCGAGCCCCCAGACCGAAAATGGCCAGGATAAAGGGATCGTCTGGAGAGCTTGAGCTGGTTGGTGTATCTGTTTGGAATGGAACTGGCATGCTTCACACTTGGTTACTTGTGCAGTTGCATCCTGGAGGGCTGTCGGCCAAAAGAAACCTTGCCGGAATGCTTTGCCGGCAAGTGCTCTTGCGCCAATGTGGTGACCACATATGCCTCCATGTATCTCTGCCAACAGCTTCTGTCCATCTTCCCGGTGTATACACTTCAATTTCACACCGTTGAGTCCTCTTCTGTACAGTGCGTTGTCGACAAACTAGTACATACTTGACTGCCGGGCTACTCTTTCCGCTTCTTCTTGCTCTTCGGGAAGTTCTCCTGTCTGAAGGAAACAGACGATCTGCTGTGCCCATGCTGGAGCTTGCGGCTCGACAACAAGGACTAAAGGCATATCTGCTGCTGCGGGAACATCCGCTTCTATGGCGAGAACCTGCGGCTCAGCCGGAGCTTGACATTCCCTGGCAAGCTTGCCGGAGCAAAACTTGTCGGGAGCGTCTGCTTCAACGAAACAAACCCTGGGGCTTGTCGGAGCAGACTGCTCCTCAGCACTCTTGGCGTTGATCTTGGGGACCTTCTTGGCGGCGGCTTCGGGAAGCTCTGCCGGAAAATAGTCACCAGAAATCAACTTCCTCTTCTTGCTCTGTCCAGTTGATGGTGTCACGGACGGTTGAGTCAGCTTGAGCACAAAGACCCCTGGTTCCACAGGTAACTTAAGTGCAGCGCACTTTGACAGGCCATCGGCAATGTCGTTCTGAGCTCTTGGAACATGTTCCATCTGTAGGCCGACAAAGTGCTCTTCTAGCTTCCTCACTTCATCAACGTAAGCTTCCATCAACGGACTCTGATAACTCTTATTCACTTGGCGGACGACAAGCTGCGAGTCACCCCTGACAATGAGCTACTTGATCCCAAGGTCTGCCGCGATCCTGAGACCGGCAAGAAATCCTTCATACTCTGCAGTATTGTTTGTTGCTTGCTCCTTGGGAAAGTGCATCTGGACTACGTACTTAAGGTGCTCTCCGGTGGGTGCGACAAGCAGCACGCCAGCACCGGCGCCTTGCAGCGAGAAAGCACCATCAAAGTACATCAGCCACTCTTTGCTTGCTTCCTTGACGGGGATGCTCGTTTCTGGAATTTCTTCATCTGGTGTTGGCGTCCACTCTGCTATGAATTCTGCCAATGCTCTGCTTTGGATAGTTGAAGTGCTTTCAAACTTGAGGCCAAAGCTTGACAGTTCCAGTGCCCACTCGACAATCCTGCCTGTTGCTTCTGGATTCTGCAGTATCCTCTTCAGCGGAAAACGAGTGACAACTGTTATCTCATGTGCTTGGAAGTAATGGCGCAGCTTTCTCGAGGCCATGAGAAGGCCGAAAAGCAATTCTGCACACCAGAGTACCTTGACCTAGCCCCCTGCAGAAGGGAACTGACAAAGTAGACTGGGCGCTGCACCATTCTCTTCTGCTGTATCTCTTCGCACATCTGCGCAGATCCATCTTTGTCGGGACCAGAGCTTGTCGGGGAAGCCCCCTGCTTGTCGCTGGATGTGCTTGTCGCGGTCGCTGGCTCATCATCAGCCTCCCTCTCCGCTACTAATGCAGCACTAACCACTTGATTGGTTGCCGCCAGATACAGCAGCAACTTCTCTTGTGGTTTAGGTGTGACAAGTATTGGAGTGGAGGACAGGTATCTCTTCAAGTTCTGCAGCGCAGCCTCCGCTTCCGGAGTCCATTTCATTGGACCTGCCTTTTTCAAAATTTTGAAAAACGGCAGGGCGCGCTCAGCAGACTTAGAGATAAACCTGTTGAGAGCCGCCACGCAGCCGGCAAGTCTCCGCACATCCTTGACGCGATTTGGTGCTTCAATCTGCTCAATGGCCTTGATCTTGTCGGGATTGGCCTCAATTCCCCGCTGAGACACGAAGAACCCGAGAAGCTTGCCGGAAGGGACTCCAAACACGCACTTCTCGGGGTTGAGCTTGAGGCTGATCTTGCGCAGATTTGCAAAAGTCTCTTCTAAATCTTGAATCAGAGTTGCTTTGTCCCTGCTCTTGACCACTATATCATCCATGTAGGCTTCCACATTTCTGTGTATTTGTGGCTCAAAAGCAGTGTGGACTACCCTTGCAAATGTTGAACCAGCATTCTTTAAACCGAAAGGCATCTGTATGAAACAGTACGTGCCACATGGAGTGATGAATGCGGTTTTCTCCTCATCCTCCTCTGCCATGAAGATCTGATGGTATCCTGAGTATGCGTCAAGAAATGAAAGCAAGTCACATCCGGCCGTGGAGTCAACAATCTGGTCGATGCGCGGCAAGGGAAATGGGTCTTTGGGACAAGCTTTATTGACATCGGTAAAGTCAATACAAAGCCTCCATTTCCCGTTTGCCTTGCGCACGACTACAGGATTGGCCAACCACGTAGGATGGAGCACTCCTCTGACAAGGCCTGCTGCTTCCAACTTCTTGATCTCTTGTGCGATGAATTCTTGGCGCTCCACTGCTTGCTTTCTGACTTTCTGCTTAACGGGCCGCGCATGAGGACAGACGGCAAGGTGGTGCTCAATTACTTTCCTGGGAACACCGGGGATGTCAGACGGTTGCCACGCAAACACATCGACATTTGCCCGCAAGAAAGCAATGAGCGCGCTTTCCTATTTAGGGTCAAGAGTGGCACTGATGGTGAAGGTACCACCAGTGCCGTCCTCCTTGGCGGACACCTTCTTAGTCGCTGGCGGAGCTGCCATCGTCTTCTTACACTTGCCGGTGGAGCTTGATGGTGCGTCCTCGACGGTAGCGCAGCACTCCGAAGAGGTGCGCTTGCCGGAGTGGGCATCAGAACTCTTGCCGGACTTGGTCTTCTTCTTCCCCCCGGGAGCTTCAGCGACAAGTGTCTCGCGATCCGTTGTGGCTGCTGCTTCCCGGTAGATCTTGTCGGCACAGATAAGAGCATCCTTCTTGTCGCCAAGGACAGAGATGACACTTATCGGGCCTGGCATCTTCAGCATGTTGTACGCGTAGTGAGAGGCCGCCATGAACTTGGCGAGCGCTGGACGGCCGAGAATCCCATTGTAAGGCAATGGAAAATCGGCAAGGTCAAAAGTGATCCTCTCAGTCCTGAAGTTTAGCTCGCTGCCAAATGTCACCGGCCGCGTGATCTTCCCCTTCGGCTTGCTCCTTCCCGAGTTGATTCCTTGGAATGTGCCGGTCTCTTCGAGCTCGCTGTCAGGGACTTGGAGTTTCCGGAGCACAGCGGAGGAGATCAGGTTCAAGCCGGCCCCGCCATCAACTAGCATCTTAGTGACCTTGAGGTTGCGGATAGTTGGTGAGACCAACATCGGCAAACACCCGACTGCAGTTGTGCGATCAGGGTGGTCCTCAATATCAAAGATGATAGGCGTGCTGGACCATTTTAGAAGCTTGCGTGACTCAACGGGTGGTTCTGCCGCATTGACTTCCCGCACCCATTGCTTGAGTTGGCGGTGTGAAGTATGCAGAGAAGCACTGCCGTCAATGCACAAGACCTCTGTGGCTTTCTGAAACTCCTGCTCACTGGTCTCGTCATCATCCATGTCTTCGTCATCGTCGTCATCTTCATCCTTGTCGCGGCCGCGGGGAGGTCTGTCTCCTTGCCGCTGCTTGGCCTTGCCGCGGCGTCCTCCCCGGCCGGTGCGCTTCGTACCGGATCCTCCAGCACCTGCTTGGGCTTTCTCCTTGTCGCGTCGCTCGTACTCGGCCTTTTGCAGCTCGAAAAGCTGCTCGACCTTCTTGCAGCTCTGGAGGTCATGGCCCTTGGTGCGGTGGATCTTGCAGTACTGTTTGTTGGTGCCTTCCTGCTTGTCGGCGGCCGCCACAACCTAGCAGTTGGCGCATGCGGCAACCTCCTTGCCGGAGCTACCATCTTTGGCTTTCTTGGCGCCACCGTCGTTGCCGGACTGCTCAACAACTAGCACGTCTTTGCCTTTCCTCTTCCTGTTGTTCCGCCGCCGGTTTTTATTTGCCGGGGCAGCATCATCGCTGTCAGATCCTCCTGTTCCTGTATTATCTCCGGGGAGTTTCCTCCCTTCCTCAGCACGTGCACACCTATCGGCCAGGGCATACAGCTCGCTGACATCTCTGATCTTGCACATCGCCATCTCCTCCCGCATCCTGCGGTTACGCACGTTCTGGTGGAACGCGCTGATGACCGCGGCAGGGTGGACATCCGGGATGTTGCGTTGCACTTGGCTGAATCTCTGGATGTACTTGCACAGGGGCTCTCCTTCCTTCTGGGCAAGCAGGTGAAGGTCACTCTCCTAGCCATGAGGTTTGTGGCCGCCCGTAAAGGCGCCGACAAACTGATGGCATAGGTCTGCCCAGGAAGATATGGAGTTTTCCGGCAAGTGCATGAGCCAGGACCTGACGTTGGGTTTGAGCACCAGCGGGAAGTAGTTGGCAAGGATCTTGTCGTCTCGCCCCCCGGCAGCCTGCACCGCGATGGTGTAGATGCTGAGGAACTCCGACGGATGCAACTTGCCGTCGTACTTCTCTGGTACGTCTGGCTTGAAATTCTTCGTGCTGGGCCACTGGACTTGCCGCAGCTCACGAGTAAATGCAGGGTAACCTACCGCATACGGCAGGTCGCCTGGTTCCCCTGGCGCATGCATGTCGACAGTGGGCCCAGCGCGCCGGTCTGATTGACGCCGCGCTTCTCTTCGGCGCTCGATGCGAGTACGAGCATCTTCTTGCTGTCGTTCGTGAAGAACTTGGCGCTGATCGCGGCGAGCCCGCGGATCGGATGAAGCGGTGGAGTCGCTGTCGCGGTGGACCCGGCGAGTCGGCGATCTTGGCCTTCGGGGCGGGGAGTGCATGGTGGTTGCGCCCCCACCGGTCTTGTCGCCATCGGCTCGCACCTGGCTGGCTTGCCGCGGCTGCGATGTGGTCTGCTACCGTGGAGTGTCGCCGTTGGCGAAGCCGATGAGACTCTGAATGGTGGCCCTCCAGTCGTCGATCTTGTCTGGCGTTGGAGGGAAGTCTAGGAGCAGTTGAGCTTGTGCCAAAGCTTCTGCTGGAGTGGCGGGTAGCCGTGGCGAACGGTGCGAGGAGCGGGATATGCTCGGACTTCCAACGATGTTAGAAGGAGCAGTATTCCATCCAGGCGACCGTGCCTCGCTCGCGCCAGCACGTTGGCGTGCTTGCTGGCCTTGAGCATCCCGAGATCCGCCAGCTTGATTTGGGTCCAGCAAACATATGGTACCGTGAGTACCATGATGCTGCCGGTCCCGCGCCTCCTGAGATGGGCGCGGAGCATCCACGGACGCCCGGTCGTCGTGGGAGCCTGCTACGCCGCCGACGGGCAGCACAACCTTGTCCTTGGACCTGGCGGCACCGTGGGATCCCTTGTCGACGCCCGTTCTTCCGCCGGCGTCTTCCCCACCAGCCGTCTGCTCCGGCGGCGGTGGGTTCGACGCGGACGGAGCAGCCGCCTCTGAAGCCTTCTTCTTCGGCGGCATGTCGATGAAGTCGATGAAGATCTAGCTCGTGTGAACGCCGGATCAGGTTCACACAACCTCGACGCCCCCTACCTGGCGCGCCAAAGATGTCGGGGAAACTGCCTCCACGAGCACCTATGGGGACGGAGCCCCTTTCGGTTCGGCGGGGGGCGGAGGTCGCACGAAGAGCGGATCGAGGCGAGGCACACGAGCGGTTTACCCAGCTTCGGAGCTCTCCGGAGAGATAATACTCCTACTGCTGCTTTGTGGATTGTATTGAGTTCTTGCTCGGGAGCGCTGAGTGCTACAGTACGCACCAGCAGCTAACGAGACCGAGCGCGAGTGTTCTACTGTTCATCCTCCCCTTTCTACGTTGCGCATGGGCCTCCTTTTTATATGCTCAAGGGGTCACCGACAGGTGGCAACGTAGGCAAGGGAAAAAATGGAAAAGGTGCTGTGGTTGGTACAGCTACCTGCACAGTGTATCATACCTAACCCTGACGGCAGGGGACAAAGGCATTAAATGCCTATCTACGTCGCCCAAACAGTGTAGAAAAGGGACCGTCAGGGACGCCACAGCTCGCCACGATGGCGATCTTGTCAGCGCCGCTTGCCACAGTGTACCCCTGGCTGCACAGCCTCCCGCCACGTACGCCTGGAAGGGTCCCAGAGCGACACGTAGGTGGGTGTGCTGGAGCGCAGGTACAGAGTGGTTGCTTGCCGCGGCCGTTGTCTTGTCGCGTCCGGGAGCTTGTCGCTCGCCGGGTCTTGCTGGGACGCGTGGCGCGTCGCGGCAAGTTCCTTGAGATGCCCTGGTTGGCCTTCCCGGCAAACTCCTCTTGCCGGGGTCTTGTGCCTCGAGTGGCCTTCCCGGCAAGCTCCTCTTGCCGGGGATTTGTCTCCTTGGCTTAAATACTTTGTTCTTGAATGGCTGCAAAGGAACCACGGAGGACCTTGGCGGTCACCCGGCAAGCCTTGCCGCGGGATGCTGCGACTGCCCGTGCACAAGTTCGGGATACTAGGGTACCCCTACTCTAGTACACCGACATAAGGAGTGGCAAGATCCTAAGCTTGGGGATGCCCAAGTCACCCCAAGGTAAAATTGAAGGACAACCAAAAGCCTAAGCTTGGGGATGCCCTGGAAGGCATCCCCTCTTTCGTCTTCGTCTATCGGTAACTTTACTTGAGGCTATATTTTTATTCACCACATGATATGTGTTTTTCTTGGAGCATCTTGTATGATTTGAGTCTTTGCTTTTTAGTTTACCACAATCATCCTTGCTGTACACAACTTTTGGGAGAGACACACATGAATCAGAATTTATTAGAATACTCTATGTGCTTCACTTATATCTTTTGAGCTAGATAATTTTGCTCTAGTGCTTCACTTATACCTTTTTAGAGCACGGTTGTGGTTTTATTTTATAGAAATTATTGATCTCTCATGATTCACTCATATTATTTTGAGAGACTTTTAGAACAGCATGGTAGTTTGCTTTGGCTATAAAATTAGTCCTAGTATGGTGAACATCCAAGATGGATATAATAAAAACTATCATATAAAGTGCATTGAATGCTATGAGAAGTTTGATACTTGATAATTGTTTTGAGATATGAAGATGGTGATATTAGAGTCATGCTAGCTGAGTAGTTGTGAATTTGAGAAATACTTGTTCTAAAGTTTGTGATTCCCGTAGCATGCACGTATGGTGAACCGTTATGTGATGAAGTCGGAGCATGATTTATTTATTGATTGTCTTCCTTATGCGTGGCGGTCGGGGACGAGCGATGGTCTTCTCCTACCAACCTACCCCCCTAGGAGCACGCGCGTAGTACATCGTTTCGATAACTAATAGATTTTTGCAATAAGTATGTGAGTTCTTTATGACTAATGTTGAGTCCATGGATTGTACGCACTCTCGCCCTTCCACCATTGCTAGCCTCTCTAATACCGGGCACCTTTCGCCGGTATCATACACCCACCATATACCTTCCTCAAAACAGCCACCATACCTACCTATTATGGCATTTCCATTGCCATTCCGAGATATATTGTCATGCAACTTACCACCGTTCCGTTTGTTATGCCACGCTTCATCATTGTCATATTGCCATGCATGATCATGTAGTTGACATCATATTTGTGGCAAAGCCACCATTCATAATTCTTTCATACATGTCACTCTTAATTCATTGCACATACGGTACACCGCCGAAGGCATTCATATAGAGTCATATTTTGTTCCAAGTATTGAGTTGTAATTTTTGAGTTGTAAGTCAATAAAAGTGTGATGATCATCATTACTAGAACATTGTCCCAAGTGAGGAAAGGATGGTGGAGACTATGATTCCCCCACAAGTCGGGATGAGACTCCGGGCGAAAAAAAGAGGCCATAAAAGAGAGAGAGAAAAAGGCCCAAATAAAAAAATGAAAAAATGAGAGAAAAGAGAGAAGGGAAAATGTTACTATCCTTTTTCCACACTTGTGCTTCAAAGTAGCACCATGATCTTCATAATAGAGAGTCTCCTATTTTTTCACTTTCATATACTAGTGGGAATTTTACATTATAGAACTTGGCTTGTATATTCCAATGATGGGCTTCCTCAAAATGCCCTAGGTCTTCGTGAGTAAGTGAGTTGGATGCACACCCACTTAGTTTCTTTCGTTGAGCTTTCATACACTTATAGCTCTAGTGCATCTGTTGCATGGCAATCCCTACTCACTCACGTTGATATCTACTGATGGGCATCTCCATAGCCCGTTGATACGCCTAGTTGATGTGAGACTATCTTCTCCTTTTTGTCTTCTCCACAACCACCATTCTATTCCACATATAGTGCTATGTCCATGGCTCACGCTCATGTATTGCGTGAAGATTGAAAAAGTTTGAGAAATCAAAAGTATAAAACAATTGCTTGGCTTGTCATCGGGTTTGTGCATGATTAAATACTTACTCTGATGAAGATAGAGCATAGCCAGACTATATGATTTTGTAGGGATAACTTTCTTTGGCCATGTTATTTTGAGAAGACATGATTGCTTTGTTAGTATGCTTGAAGTATTATTAATTTTAAGTCAATATTAAACTTTTGTCTTGAATCTTTCGGATCTGAACATTCATGACACAATAAAGGAAATTACATTGAGAAATATGCTAGGTAGCATTCCACATCAAAAATTCTGTTTTTATCGTTTACCTACTCGAGGATGAGCAGGAATTAAGCTTGGGGATGCTTGATAAGTCTCCAACGTATCTATAATTTTTTATTGTTCCATGCTATTATATTATCTGTTTTGGATGTTTAATGGGCTTTACTAAGCACTTTTATATTATTTTTGGGACTAACTTATTAACTGAAGGCCCGGTGCAAATTGTTGTTTTTTGCCTGTTTCAGTATTTCGCAGAAAAAGAATATCAAACGGAATCCAAACGGAATGAAACCTTCGGGAGAGTTATTTTTCGAACAAACGTGTTCCAGGGGACTTGGAGTGGACGTCAAGAAAGAAGCAAGGAGGCCATGAGGCAGGGAGGCGTGCCTGCCCCCATGGGCGCGCCCCCACCCTCATGGGGCCCTCGCAGCTCCGCCGATCTACTTCTTCCTCCTATATATATATCCATATACCCCCAAAACATCCAGGAGCACCACGAAACCCTATTTCCACCGCCACAACCTTGTGTACCCGTGAGATCCCATCTTGGGGCCTTTTCCGGTGCTCCGCCGGAGGGGGAATCGATCACTGAGGGCTTCTACATCAACACCATAGCCTCTCCGATGATGTGTGAGTAGTTTACCACAGACCTTCGGGTCCATAGTTATTAGCTAGACGACTTCTTCTCTCTCTTTGGATCTCAATACAAAGTTCTCCTCGATCTTCTTGGAGATCTATTCGATGTAATTCTTTTTGCGGTGTGTTTGTCGAGATCCAATGAATTGTGGGTTTATGATCAAGATTATCTATGAACAATATTTGGTTCTTCTCTGAATTCTTATTTGTATGATTTGTTATCTTTGCAAGTCTCTTCGAATTATCAGTTTGGTTTGGCCTACTAGATTGATCTTTCTTGCAATGGGAGAAGTGCTTAGCTTTGGGTTCAATCTTGCGGTGTCCTTTCCCAGTGACAGCAGGGGCAACAAGGCACGTATTGTATTGTTGCCATCGAGGATAAAAAGATGGGGTTTATATCATATTGCTTGAGTTTATCCCTCTACATCATGTCATCTTGCTTAATGCGTTACTCTGTTCTTATGAACTTAATACTCTAGATGCATGCTGGATAGTGGTCGATGTGTGGAGTAATAGTGTAAATGCATAATCATTTCGGTCTACTTGTCACGGACGTGATGCCTATATACATGATCATGCCTAGATATTCTCATAACTATGCTCTTTTCTATCAATTGCTCGATAGTAATTCATTCACCCACCGTAAATTATGCTATCTTGAGAGAAGCCACTAGTGAAACCTATGGCCCCCGAGTCTACCTTCCACCATATTGTTTTCCTATAAATTTACTATTTCCGCTATATTTTATTTTGCAATCTTTACTTTCCAATCTATATCATAAAAATACCAAAAATATTTATCTTATTATCTCTATCAGGTCTCACTTTTGCAAGTGGTCGTGAAGGGATTGACAACCCCTTTATCGCGTTGGTTGTAAGGTTCTTATTTGTTTGTGTAGGTACGAGGCGACTTGTGCGTAACCTCCTACTGGATTGATACCTTGGTTCTCAAAACTGAGGGAAATACTTAGGCTACTTTGCTGCATCACCCTTTCATCTTCAAGGGAAAACCAACGCATGCTCAAGAGGTAGCACCTCCCACTGCTCCCGGACCACAGTATGACTACCATGTGGAGCAGAGGCCTCAGGTTCAGAAGCCAAAGCCCAGGCTGCCAAGGTTTCCAGGTGCTTCCACATCCCCAAGATCGTTCAGCATGAATAGCTTCAGGGCACACAATACTTTCTTTGACAGTGCCAAGAATCCTTACTCAAAGCCAAAGATCTCTTCTGATCGATTTTGGAGCTATCAGCAGCGTAGCTACTACTCCTGCATCCTATACAATCAAGAGCGAATCTTTCCACACATGCATCTTGATTGTGAAGCTATTGCTGGGCTGCCCTGTCTGGAAGAAGATCTTGACTGCTGTAGGGAAGTTGGTCTTGTACCATTCTTTACAAACAAAGAGCACTAGAATGAAGAGCTTCTGCTGCAGTTATACGCTACACTTCATATTCGTGGCTACAACAGGGATCCGAAGACATGGATCCTTGAGTGAATGACAGGAGATGTGCATCATGAAGCCAAAGCTCAAGACATCATCGAGCTTACCTCCCTGCCCACTCCAGGTGAACTGTATGAGCCTGGTTGTCAGCTTCACAGGAATGAACTGCAGAGTATTTTTCAGAGGCCTGAACCCAATATGAGCGAGATGCTCAGCATGATGAAGCCATTGCCCCAAGATGCTGAATACCCCAAGGAGTTCTTCGTCAAAGACCCCGAGTACTTGCCTCGCACTGTTTATCATATTCTAAGGTGTACTCTATGGCCCATCAAGGGACACTCAGCTGAAGCCAAACTTGAAGGAACCATGAAGACTTTAGTGTTCTATATTGTCAATGGCATCAGATTCAACACCCAAGATTTCTTCATCAGACAACTTGCTGCATCTGGGATTGATCTGTTTGGCCTGAAGTTCTATGCTCCATTGGGTGATGCGCCTGATCAAGCTCCACTCTTCTGTTGACTATCAGCCCTCAGTGCGCAACCATCTTGTCTTTTTGTCTAAGGTTGATCTGTCCGTTGAAGCCATCTACCCCGAGCCTGCCAAGGAGCCTCTATATCTTCATAATGCTGCTCATCAAAGCTTCACACAGCCAATGGAGGGAATTCTTGTTCCTAATGCTGCAACTCTTGCTTATCCTCTGGCTGGCAACATGCGTGTGCCCCATCGTGCAAACACCGAAGCCACTGATAGTACAATTGCTCAAAGGCCTCAGAAGCATTCTCGTGTACTCAATGACCGAGAGCTTCTTGTGGCCTTACATCAAAAGCAGGATAAACATCATGCCTGGCTCAAGCGTCAGATGCAGAGTATCTTGGTGGATGTCAATCGCATTCGGAACTTGGCCACTAAGAACTCGTTTGTTGCCCATGAAGCCAGTCGGCGGTCCTGGAAGAGTCTCACATTACTCTGTCCTGAAGGTGATCTTCACGACGATGGCTTCACTGAGGACTTCAAATTTGACTCCAGGCCTCCCCAAAATGCAAGTTGGCGTCGCACTCCCTCAACAGAAGATTCTGAGTATTCATCTTTGGCTGCAACTATTGTTGCGAGAGTCATCAATGAAGAAGATGATGCCACTTCACCAACCATGGCTTCACTACATCTCGACACTGCCCCAGGTCCGTCTGCACCACCAAACTCCAGCGTCGACCCTGCACCTACATCTACTCCTGATGGGAACGAGTAGATACTCTATGTCTTCAAGCCATTTTGGTCATTGCTGACAAAAGGGGGAGAAGCTTATGAGTTGATAGTCTTCAAGCGGGTCCTTATGGGTGGTTGCTTTATTTTTGGCTAAGCTTTTACAACTCTCGTCTTTTGAAACATTTGGTTCTCTGAGTTGTAACACTTAAACTCGATGGTCGTCTACTACTTTTTCTGCCACTTTGTGATGCGATGATAAATCCCGCATGAAGTCATTCCGCATACGTCCATTTTTCATTATGCATGTCAATATCTTTGCTATCTTTTTATATGCATGATGAATTGTCTTCATAAGTTGAAGAGGATCTCCACAAAGTAAAACCTGCCATGTGCATTTGCGTTCGAAAGCAAACTACATATATGCACATCTTCAGGGGGAGCCTTTCACTTCTTATTAAGACAATGCCTGAATACTTAACTTGCACATACTTTTATTCCCGTTGCAAACTTCAACCAGTTTGTCATCAATCACCAAAAAGGGGGAGATTGCAAGTGCATCTACTGCCAACCCTAGTTGGTTTTGGAGTATTGACGACAAACTTGGTTGAGGGACTAATGTGTTTGTGAGAATTGCAGGATAACACAGGTAGTAGTCCCATATTGATTCGGTTTACCTACCAGAGATGACCCCTAAAAATGTGTAAAGACATTGAAGACAATGGTGGTCAGTGAAGATATTCACACTGAAGATTATGACATGAGAAGACATCGTGTGAAGACTATGGAGTGCGACGACATAGTTGTTTCTTAGTTTCCTTTTCTTCTTTGCTGAGTCATAGGAACCATCGTACTGTTAAGTGGGGTCCAAGTGAACAAAGTCAGAGTGACTGATGTGATGCTCAACCAAATCCTATGTCTTTGAGCGAAAACAATGAGAGCAAATCTTATCCAGAGCTATATGAGTCAGCTTTACTTGTAGTCCAAGTCAAGCTGCCGCGTGTGTTTGAAATCTGACTGTTGGACACGTGTCAGTTCCTTAGTGACCCAGGGTCATTTCAGACATATCAGGTCGGGTTGCCTCCTGGCTATAAATAGCCCACCCCCTACACCATAAATTGGTGGCTGCTCAGAGTTAGTGCACGGCTTTTGTCGTTTGAGAGCAACCCACCTCGGAAGCATTTGAGAGAGAGATCCTTGCGAGGACAAAGCCTAAAACACCCAGAGCCAAAGAGTGTTAGGCATCACTGAAGTCTTTCTGTCCGCGCGATCTGAAGACTTGTTACACTTGAGGATTGTGAATCCTCCAGCTAGTTAGGCATCGTGTTCTGAGCATCTAAGAGCCATTGTGGATTGCCGGTGAACGAAGTCTGTGAAGGTTTGGAAGTATAGCTTGAAGACCTACCAGATGATTGGGCGAGGACTGTGTGTTCTTAGCTCAAGGGGAATAAGGTGAAGACGCGATCTTCTGAGTTGAATCTCAGCCTCCCTAACCAGACGTACAGTTGTCACAGCAACTGGAACTGGTCTACCAAATCCTTGTCCTCACCAAGCAACTGGTTCTATCCTTTACCTCTCCTTTCGTACAATTTGTCTTCATGAAGTCATTGTCTGCCTGTCTGATCTGATTGTCTTCACTGAGTGAAAACTGTTCCTGTTTGGCTTCATACTATCTTCCATCCTGATCCATACTAGTTAGGTGCTAATAGTCTTCGTGCTTTCACTTCATTGCTTACTTGACTATGGCATGTCTAGTCTAGCCTACCTTCCGCTGCATATAAATAGGTTTATTTCTACTGTTTGTCTTCAAAGCCCCCGCATTTCGAAGACTTCCATAAAAATCGTCTATTCACCCCCCTCTAGTCATAACTAGCACTTTCAGATCTTTTAAAAATATTGGCAAGTGGATGGGGATCCATATCAATAGATTTTTAGGAAGCGAAGATGCAAGCATATAGATGGTACATGGCAACACAACCAAACAAAAGATCTGACGAGAAAAAGGCGAACGAAAAAGAGGGCGAATAAAACGGAAAATTGTTGTGAAGTGGGGGAGAGGAAAATGAGAGGCAAATGGCAAATAATGTAAATTGCAAGGAGATGAGATTTGTTATTAGGAACCTGGTATATGTTGAAGATCTTCCCCGGCAACATCTCCAGAAATTCCTTTTGATGTCGCTTGAAGCTACGTTGGTATTTCCCCAAAGAGGAAGGGATGATGCAGCACAGTGGCGATAGGTATTTCCCTTAGATACGAAACCAAGGTTATCAAACCAGTAGGAGAACCAAGCAACACAATGTAAACAACCCTTGCACACAGATAACAAATCCTCGCAACCCGATGTGTTAAAGGGGTTGTCAATTCCTTCCGGGGTACGGCGCCTCAAGATAGGCAAACAGACGTGAGACAAATTTGTAGTAAATTGATATATAGATCGCGAATAAAATAAATAGAAATAAAAGACAACAAGATATTTTTGGTTAAGTAGATCTGAAAATAAATGCAAGAGAAAAGTAGATCGCAAAGGCAAATATATGAGAACCCCGGGGCCGTAGGTTTCACTAGTGGCTTCTCTCGGAAAAAAATACCAAACGGTGGGTGAACAAATTACTGTTGGGCAATTGACAGAACTTCAAATACTCATGACGATATCCAAGCAATGATCATTATATAGGCATCATGTCCAAGATTAGTAGACCGACTCCTGCGTGCGTCTACTACTATTACTCCACACATCGACCACTATCCAACATGTATCTAGTGTATTAAGTTCATGGAAAAACGGACTAATGCAATAAGAATGATGACATGATGTAGAAAAGATCTATCTATGCAGAGATATACCCATCATTTTATCCTTAGTAGCAACAATACATACGTGTCGTTTCCCTTTCTTCCACTGGGATCAAGCGCCATGAGATCGAACCCACTACAAAGCACCTCTTCCCATTGCAAGATAAATAGATCAAGTTGGCCAAACAAAACATAAATATCGGAGAAGAAATACGAGGGTATAAGCAATCATGCATATAAGAGATCAAAGAAACTCAAATAACTTCCATGGAAATAAAAAGATAGATCTGATCATAAACTCAAAGGTCATCGATTCCAACAAACACACTGCAAAAGAGTTACATCATATGGATCTCCAAGAGACCATTGTATTTAGAATTCGGTGATAGAGAGAGAAAGCCATCTAGCTACTAACTACGGACCCGAAGGTCTACAAAGAACTAGTCACGCATCATCGGAGAGGCACCAATGGAGGTGGTGAACCCCATCCGAGATGGTTTCTAGATTGGATCTGGTGGTTCTGGACTCTGCGGCGGCTGGATGAATATATCGTCGATGCTTCTAGGGTTTCTGGAATATTGGGGTATTTATAGAGCAAAGAGGTGGTCCGGGGGGGCACCCGAGGTGGGCACAACCCACCAGGGCGTGCCTGGGCCTCCTGACGCGCCCTGGTGGGTTGTGCCCCCCTCGAGGCACCCCCCAGGCGCAGCCAGGGCCTGTTGTGTTCCTTCTGGCCCATAAAAATTCTCCGTGGAGTTTTGTGGCATTTGGACTCCATCTGGTATTGATTTTCTGCGATGTAAAAACATGGAAAAAACAGCAACTGACACTTGGCACTATGTCAATAGGTTAGTACCAAAAAATGATATAAAATGGTTATAAAACATCCAAGATTGACAATATAACAGCATGGAATAATAAAAAAATTATAGATACGTTGGAGACGTATCAGAGGATGCCGGAAAACGGAAACGAGAAAAGAAAAGAAAAGCGGTAACAAGGATAACTTGGTATAGTTATCAAGACTTACTTCACATGGATACTGATAAGTCCCGCCTTGGTTTTTGTAAAGTATCACAAAGCAAAAGGGAAAAGCACACGGGAACAATAGGTTCACTCGATATTAAGTTGTGTGGGTGTAGCGGGCAATATGGATGTCCAAGGTTCAGCTATTGATCATTGATTGGAAGGAGTTCCAGGTCATGTCTACACTTTACTGAACCTGCGGGGTCACACGCTTGAGGGCCATCAATTTTTTGAGTATTATAAGTGGCAGGAGCTTGTGAGAATAATATATCGGAAAGTTTTGGATATACCGTAAAAGTTATATATATAAGGAAAGTGATTCAGATAGGTTCTAAAATGTTTTGGATGAAACCATAATTTTTTTGGGAATACTAGGAACGTCTCAGAGGGCCCTGGAAGGTTTGAGAACCTTCTGAAATGTTCGAGTGATTTTCCCCTTGATACGTGAAAGGATCAGTATGGTCGACTGGAAGGGGGTTGAATAGGCGACTAACAATTTCTAACTTTGTCCCTAATTTTAGGCTCAATGATAAAAAAATATGTTGTCTAGAAATGCAACTAGGTTGACAACCTATATGACAAACTCAACAAAAAACAAGTGCAAGCAAAGGTAAGCACAAGATAAAAGCTTGCACAAAGTAAAGGTAAGATGTAACCGCAAATGGAGAAAATGAAGACGAGGATGTGTTTTCGAAGTTCCCTCCTTCGGAGGACTACGTCTCCATTGGAGGGGTGTGGAGGTACAATGCTCCCCAAGTTTTTCAACGACTCACCCTATTCTCCTCACGCCCTCGCACAATGCAAGGTGTTGTGCGGCAACTAGAACCTTTACAAACAAGGTTGGGATAATCTCCAGAAGTTAATTGGAGACTCCCAACACCACCACGGAGGTTCATGATGACCCACAAGTATAAGGGATCAATTGTAGCTCTTTTCGATAAGTAAGAGTGTCGAACCCAACGAGGAGCGGAAGGAAATGACAAGTGGTTTTCAGCAGGGTAATGTCTGCAAGTGCTGAAATTGTAAGTAGCAGAGTAGTTTGATAGCAAGATAATTGGTAACAAGCAAGTAGCGGTAGTAACAAAAAAATTGCAGCAAGGTAGCCCAATCCTTTTGAGGCAAAGTATAGGCTAAAACGGTCTCTTGAGGGTAAACAAGAATTTCATCTAGTCACTTTCATCATGTTGGTTTAATTTGTGTTGCTACTTTGATAATTTGATATGTGGGTGGACCTGTGCTTAGGTGTTGTTCTTACTTGAACAAACCTCCTACTTATGATTAACCCTCCCGGAAGCATCCGCAACTACGAGAAAAGTGTTAAGAATAAATTCTAACCATAGCATTAAAGTTTTGGATCCAATCGGTCGCTTACGGAATAGCACATAAACTGGGGTTTAAGTTTCTGTCACTCTCGCAACCCATCATCTAATTGATACTCCACAATGCATTTCCTTAGGCCCAAATATGGAGAAGTGTCATGTAGTCGACGTTCACATGACACAACTAAGGGAATCACAACATACATACTATCAAAATATCGAACACATATCAAGTTCACATGATTACTTGCAACATGATTTCTCCCGTGACCTCAAGAACAAAAGTAACTACTCACAAATGATAAACATGCTCATGATCAGAGGAGTATTAAATAGCATATTGGATCTGAACATATAATATTCCACCAAATAAACCATATAGTAATCAACTACAAGATGTAATCAACACTACTAGTCACCCACAAGCACCAATCTATAGTTCCAGTAACAAGATTGAACACAAGAGATGAACTAGGGTTTGAGATGAGATGGTGTTGTTGAAGGTGTTGATGGAGATTGCCCTCCCCAAGATGGGAGAGCTCTTGGTGATGATGAGGACGATGATCTCCCCCTCCGGGAGGAAAGTTCCCCCGGCAGAATCGCTCCACCGGAGGGCAAAAGTGCTCCTGCCCAAGTTCCGCCTCGAGGCGGCGGCGCTTCGTCCTGAAAGTCCTCCCCTTATTTTTTCTAGGTCAAAATGACCTATATACCAGAATATGGGCACCGTAGGTGGGCATGGGTGAGCACAACCCACCAAGACACGCCTGGGCTCCCTAGCGCGCCCAGGTGGGTTGTGCCCACCTGTTGGGCCCCCTATGGTAGTTATTTGCTCCAATAATTCTTACATATTCCATAAAAAATCATCGTAAAGTTTCAGCTCATTTGGAGTTGTGCAAAGTAGGTAGCCTGACATAGCTTTTTCAGGTCGAGATTTCCAGCTTTCGGAATTCTCCCTCTTGGTGTGTACCTTGCAAATTATGAGAGAAGACATTAGAATTACTCCAAAAAGCATTATTATGGATAAAAACATTATAAATAACAGTAAGAAAACATGATGCAAAATGGATGTATCAACTCCCCTAATCTTAGACCTCGCTTGTCCTCGAGCGAAAACCGAATCGAAAAACATGTCCACATGCGTTGAGAGAGAGGTGTCGATAAAAACAAAATACGGACATAGAAGCATCATGTTGATTATTATAACAGCAACAAAATTAAACATATGACTTTTATCATAGAAGTTTTATCATATACTTCTCATGAATAAGTAATATATCATCACACAATCGAAGTATAAAGCAAAAAACTCTATTAGAAACCAACAAACTATGTTCTCAGTCAACTTTGCAACTACAATTCATCATCTTTTCAGGAAGGGTCACGTATCGGAGCCTTTAGGCAAGTCCACATACTCAGCCATCATATAGTCTTCTATGAGTTCTAACACTCGCCTCGTACCCATGAGCAAAACGTTTCAACCGGACACATAGAAAGATAGGGGCTTAAGGTTTCGCCGCCCAACATATTCACCTCAAGGGTGATGTCAACAATAATAACTCATGCTATCTATATTCAACTGGACAAATGTGCCTAGATCTTTCCTCGCCACATGATGCTTGCCAAAGGAGAAAAATAAAAAGGAATAGAAGAAAAACTCTGACTCTTTGCATAAAATAAAATACATAAAAGTAAAAGATAGGCCCTTCGCAGAGGGAAGCAGAGGTTTCCATGCACTTATTTGTTTGTATGCTCAACCCCTTAGTGCAAAAGAACGTCACGTTGCATTACCCCTTGTGATAATGACCTTTATTATGCAGTCTATCGCTTTTATTCTTCACCATCACAAGTTCGTGCAACGCTCAATTTTCTCTTACACTAAATGATCTCACCCTTTTAGAAGCAATTTTTATTACCCTTTTGCACCGATGACAACTTACTTGACAGATCTTGCTCCATCCCTAGGTAGGTATGGTGGACTCTTGAAAGTGAGATTTGGGTTTAAGGGTTTTTGGATGCACAAGTAGTATCTCTACTTAGTGCGGAATTTTTGGCTAGCAAAGATAGGGGGCAAGCATCACATGTTAAAGGATCTATGACAGTATGACTTCTATGTGAATATAAACAAACATAAACCATTAAGTTGTCTTCCTTGTCCAACGTCAACAATTTTGGCATATAATGTTTTGATGAGGGATCACAATCATAAAAGACTTCCAGGATAGTATATTTATATGTGAACCTTATCTTCCCTTATTAATTCTTTCATGAGTTGCATCATTGACTAATGATATGTTTGTCAATCTCTAACAAAATTTTCTACTTATACTTTTCCTTATGTGGTGCCATCACCTACCATGGGATTAGTATATAATCTTTTCTTTATTTATTTCCTTTCTCTTTTCTTTCTTTATATTTGCAACATGAAAGTAAAGAAAGCAAAAACTCAAACTAACTCTATTATATAACTTGCACACGATTACAAGGATAGATCACTAAGGAAACTCTCAAAAAGGAAAGGATCGAACTAACTTTTGTTCATCTAATGCAAAAGATTGAACTAAAATAAGTAAAAGCAAAAAGATAATGGGATGATACGATACCGGGGCACCTCCCCCAAGCTTGGCAGAAGCCAAGGGGAGTGCCCATACCCGATACTCAGTTCTCTTTTGGTGGTCAAGAAGATGATGGTGATGAAGGAGAGATATTGTCCTCGTATTTCCATGGCAGTGGTCCACCATCATAAGAGGAGGAGTGAGTCTCACGGGTCCTGCAACTAGAAGCCAAACTCATACCTTTAAACCTTGCCTCATATTCAAAGACTTGGTGTTGGAGATCATAGATCTGGCTTTGGAGGAAGTTGATTTGCTCGTTGAGGGAGAAGACGATGTACTTCACGGTCTTGCCATCCACCATGAAAATCATGGGAGAGGTCCGTGATCATAAGGTGATTGGTGTTGAGTCCAAGCTCCACCATCCCCTTGCACCGGAAGACGTCTTGCTCCATAGCTTCAAGCCTGTCCTCCATGGTTCCCGTCCCCTTGGGACATGGCACATCACGGAGGTGAAGCACCCCCTCATGCATCTGGATGGTTTGAGGGTGCTGCACCACCTCCCGTAGATATGGGTTGATGACATTCTTGAAGAACTTGTCCTTGGAGGAGCTTGAGGATGCCATGGTAGATGGGATCTGACAGAAAATAGCAAGGAAAAAGAGAACCGAGGATTTCTTTGCGATACGGTGGTTAACAGGTTCGGGAAGTATATATAGATTTTTTATCTTTGAAAGCACAAGTGCTCCCTGGGTGCTTTTGGTAATTAATTTCAACATATCTCTTGTTGGACTAATGTTTTATCTAGTATATTTCAGATGAGTTCAACAGTGGAGTGGCGTGGACAAGAGGATGTTGAACCCCTTCAAGATGCTAAGGACAAAGGATTGGCTCAAGCTCAAAAGCTCAAGACTCTACATTTTCATTTTAGTGATCCAAGATCACATTGAGTCCATAGGAAAGCCAATACTATTAAAAGGGGATGAGGTGTTTGTTGAATTTCGGGATCTGGCAGGCCCTTGAGGTTCGAACACTGGGGTGCGCGCGGAAATCTCTCCCCTGCCGTTCTATGTCCGATCCCCCGAGCGATCTAAGCTGGAAAACGATGAACACAAGGGACACGAGATTTATACTGGTTTGGGCCACCATTGTGGTGTAATACCCTGCTCCAGTGTGTGGTGTGGTGGATTGCCTCAGGGGCTGATGATGAACAGTACAAGGATAGAACGACCTCGCGAGAGGTGTTCTTGAGATGGTGCGATGAACTGCTTGGGTGAGTTCAGTCGCCTCTCTATCTCTCTCTACTTGGGCACTACCAGATTTCTCGATGCCTCTACTCTGTGGTGGCTAGCTCTATTTATAGAGGCCCTGGGCCTCTCCCCAAATAATGAGCGGGTAGGGCGCCAACAATTGGCCGTTTTGAAGGGGAACATCTAGTACAAGTTATCCTGACCAAAGGTGGTCTTCGGCTGCCAAAAGCACCGGTGGTGACGCCGTCTTGGGCTCCACAGTGACCTCCATCCTGCCGTCCGGCTGGTCTTGGTCTCGTTGCACCAGAATGGTAACGTTTGCCTGATGCCTTGGCCTGCGCTGGCTCCCTTTGCACCGAAAGGGAAACAAGGACACTGCGCTGGCCGGCGCCCGCCTGGCCTTGATTCGTCATGGCTTGCGTCACAGGCTCCTCGTGAGGTACCCCTGCCTTGATCTCTCCGCCTCCTCGTGAGCCTGCCTGACGAGGCTACCTCTGAGGAAGCTTCCTATCATCCGCCCCGCGAGGCTTGGCCCCTCGCGAGGGTCTTGGTCTTGATCTAATGAAGATGGGCTGCGCTGAGCCCCCACTTGAGCCACGCCGCAGGCCGCAGGCAGGCAAGTCTGGGGACCCCCATTCCCAGAACGCCGACAGTAGCCCCCGGGCCCAAGGCGCGCGCGGGCTTGGCCTGGCAGAGAAGCGAAGGGGCAAGCGCGAAGTGCCACGGGCCCCAAAAGTCTGCGGCCTTGGGCGCCGCGTGGAGGTTGATTGGACGTGGGCGACTGCGCTTCCCCACGATGCCTTGTTACGCACCCGTCTAAGCGGACCCGTAGTTGCACACAGTTGTTCCTCCTTTCCTACCTTTCCCTCTTCTTCGAGCTCCAACTTCCGCCGCCAACCCGGCACGAGCTCTTCCCTCTTTCTGCTGTCATGGCACCGACAAAGAAAGGAAAAGGAAAGAAGCCCGCGCCTTCGTCCTGCGCACCTCCGGCGGTGGCTCCCGCCGTCGATCGGTCGATTATACTCAATCCAGAAGCTTTGGACAAGGTCCTCTCCGCCCTTGCTACTATGTTCAATGAGTGCGGTAGGACCTCTGTTTGGCCTGCATCCCATGCCTCCCTTGTTAGGATTGCCATGGAGGTCCGATTCTTTGCCGATGCTCTATGGGCGGGCCTGGTTCCCCCCTTTTCCGCCTTCTTCAACGCGGTGCTTTCCCATTATCAGATTCGCATGATGCATCTCGGGTCGGAGTCCATTACCCTTCTGGCTATCTTCGCCTTCGTTTGCGAGGTGATGATTGGCATTCCTCCTTCCATTGCCCTGCTACACCACTTCTTTTCTCTGCTCCTGAGCGACCCTACTCAGTGCTCCGGGTGTGTGAGCTTCTTTGCCGTGCCGGATATGGCCGCTTCAGGGGCCGATTTCGGCCTTCCTCCTCCTCAGGCCAGGTTCAGAGAGCGGTGGCTATATGTGGACGTCGGAGTACCCAACCCTTTGCTCTCGCATCCGACCTCGCCTGCTGTTCCTCATCCGGGTTGGGACCATGAGATGCTCGCGAGCCCCCGGCTCGCCTTTGCCTGGCGCCGTTTGCAGAGTTTGAGGGCGCTTAATGTGACATCACCCAAGGTAGTGAGGGAGTTCCTTCTGTGCCGCATTGCCCCACTCCAGTGCCACTCTCGCCGGCTGTGGGACTTTGCGGGGCGCAGAGACCGTATGCGACTTTAGGAGGATGACTTGGCGCCTGAAGTGCTACGGACAGTGCTCAGGGTCTTGGCTGGCGATCCTTCCCCAGGCAGCCTACGGAGTGGTGGTATCCTCTTGTACCTTTGCTCTGGCAGGGCCGATTTCGTGAGACAGATGCCCAGCTTTGACGAGTGGGGCCTGCGCCCGGCTGGCCTCACGGGGCCCCGCGAGAACCCAGTCGCTGTGGTTGCTCCCCTACCGCCCATAGCAGCCCTTCCTCAGGTGACGAGGCGAGGGGACGGGAACCGGCAGGAGTTGAGGCGGCTGTCGTTGAGGCGTTGATGCCACGGTAGGCTTGGAGGCGGCGTCTCCCGAGGCCTGCTCTGGAGTGGTGGTCGGTGCAGTGTTGCGGCCGACGGCTCTTAAGGCTGGGTCTGCCGAGGCCCCGGTCGTTCCTCATGAGGCGACGCCTGACGGCGCCCCTCAGGCAGACTCCTCCGGCGCTGATCATCTTGACGCTTCTTCCGCGCCACAGTCCGACCCGCGCGCGCGCTTGGGTCGGTTCCGCGCAGACTTCGAGGCCCTCCGCAAGAGGAAGGAGGCCTCGGGTGGCAAGGACCACCCTTGCCGCCTGCTGAAGCGCAGGAAGTACTTCGCCATGGAGGAGTAAGTCTTCTCCCTTCTTTGCTCATTTGCTTCGCTATCCTTGCAACTGATTGTGGCCCTGCAGGCCCCGTCCTGCTGAATTCCTGAGTCGACCCGGGAGCCAGCCCCCACATCTTCACTCTCCTTGCTGGCTCCGGGCTCGTGGAGCTCGAGTGGCACCCCTGCTGCTGGACCGGGCGATGGAGTGGACTGTTCCATGGGGAACCCCGAGCCTGCGTGCCTGTTGTCCTTTCTTCTCGAGTCCTTCCGGGGCACATCAGGCTTGACCCACGCCCCTCCTCTGATTATAGACGATGAATGGTTGAAGTCTGACCTTGGCTCCTCATCCGTGGGCGGACCGACGCCAAGCCGAACTCTTAGAGAGGTCCATTCGGCGATGGCTGGGGCGGCAGCCCCCAGCCCCACTCCTGGAGGGGGCTTACTGCTTCGGGACCCTCCGCATGCTCCGACGGAAGGGGGTGATGCAGAAGATGTGCTCAGGCGCGCTCGGGAGTGTCGCGCCCTTCGCGAAGAGTTCCTCCAGGGGGCAGCGAACGCGGTGAACCAGATCGGGGCAGAGCTTGCTACCGAGGATGCGCGCCTCGAGGCCGAAGGTTTGCGCATTGCTGAGGAGAGGCGCAAGCTAAAGGTCCCCATCGCCCTCGCGTGCCACCAACGTGACCTTGACAATGCGAGGGTCGAGGCATCGTTGGAGGCCTCGTGGGAGGCCTGCTCCCAGGGCGTCGAGGAGGCTCGGGAAGCAGACCAACGGTGCAGAGACAAAGAGGAGCGCATGTGGGAGCTCCAAGCCCGGAGCAACGCCCTAGAGCAGCAAGTGGAACTGCGCCATGCGGCCCTTGGGTCGATGCAGGAGGCCATCGTTGACCGGGCGGAGCTTCAGAAGCGCGAGGAGGTGCTGACGCTGGAAGCTGCCGAGCGCAGTCTTGACCTCGAGCGGTTGGAGACGAGGGAGCGCCTGGTGGCCCAAGCAGAGGACGATGTTGCAGCGCGCGAAGCCCGGTCTAGGAAGAGGTCGACCGCCGCCTGGCGGGAGCTCGCTCGGCCCTCGAGCGCGAATACAAAGCGAGGTTGATGCTGATCAGGGCCGAGGCTGAGGGCAGGACTGCGGCCATCAAGGCCAAGCTTGCTGAAGCGACGCGGCGTGCGGACTCCTCTGCAGCCGCCCTTGGCGTAGCACAGGCGGAGCTGTCCGCTTCCCGGGCTGAGCTGCTCCTTTTCAAACAGAGGGTTGATGATGCCGAGGCCATCGCGCGACAAAACGAGGACGAGATCTGCCAGCGGAGGGTACTGGAGCACGAGCACGCTCCCATGCTCCAAACGCTCAGGGAAAGGGCCAACTCAGCTTTGGGTGACATTTGCGAGGCTGCCGCTAAGGAGCCGCATGAGGCCAGCTACGCCGGCAACCTTTGATTCTTCACCAATGTGGTGATGCTTCTGGAGAACTGCTCCGAGAGGGCTCGTTGGCTTGTCGAAGAGAGGGGCTGAGGCCTGCTCAGTCGCGCCTTCTCCCGTGTCTTCAGTTATCTGCAGGGAAGAGATCCCCACTTCGATTTCGACACCGCCATTGCACATGTGCCCATAGCTGTTCCGGATGACCTGGCGCAATGGGTGGAGAACAACGTGGACGCCCTCGTCGGGGCCTTTGCGTCTGATGATGACGGCGTGATCATGGCCGCTGATGAAGGCGGCGTCGTGGACGAGTTAGGCGCTGATGGAGGTGCCGGCGGCGGCGACGACGATGTCAGCGACGCCAGTGATGCTTCCGAGGATGCCCCAGGTGACGCGGTGAGCGATATGTCCGACTGACCTTATGCCTCTGCTGTTTATCCCGCGCAAGGAAGACTCGGGCTCGGCCCTGAAGAATGTAAGAGCATTTTGAGAGGGGAGGCCCCTCATGTAAAGATTTGTGATCAGTATCCTGGCAATCGTAACGTTGCGTGTGAGCTTAGCCGCCAACCTAGTGATGGCTTAGCTGACTCGTTTACCTTTCGACCCTGACGAGTCCTGAGCGGGCCAGCTGGGGGCCGCTATGCCTCGGGCGTCTTCTGATCAATCAGTTGATCCTGCGATGAGAACCTCCGGAGAGGGTGTGACTACAGTGGCCCCGGTTACGGATGTGTCTGACCCGGCCCAGCTCGCGAGGGGGGCAGCTGACACTAACTTGGGGCATAAAACCAAAACCAGAACACGAGAGATTGCTTGAACGAGACTAAACACCCCTCCCCAAACACACGCAAGTTTCGAGTTCAAATCCAACTTAATGCCAAATCGAAGAACTTTGTCAACAAGGAAGAAGCAAAAAAGCAAAAGGCCGCGTCCGGCGCCTAGTCTAGTCTTCGACGTCTTCTCACCAGCGCGGAGCTAAGTGCTGCCACTGGGCATGGGCGGGAGCCCCCGAGGCCCGAGGGCGGCTCTCCGGAGACTCCGGGGCGTGTACAACCCCACTCATTATTACGTGAGAGTGTCACGGGGCGGCGAGCTTCACAGGCACTGGGCCTTCTTCACAGGTACCGGCCTTTCTTCATATCGCCAGACGAGGGCCCCGCCTTGTGCCTCACTCTGCCGCCATTGACGGCGACCGAAAACCAAGGACGACACCAATGGGGTAAAGCGGTCGCCAGCGGTTCCCCCGGCGACCATGGGTCCTCTGCCGGGGGCAGGCCCTGGGGCACTTCCCCGACAGAGGGCTTACCTCCTGAGAACACCTTGCTCCGACCACCGCGGGGCGAGCTCGGATCTCGGCCCCTCTCCTGCAGCCCCCTGTGTCCTCCTTCTGAGAGATAGGAGGCTGCAGCATTGGGGCAGCCATCTGCTGCGGCGACCTGTACCTCCTGCGACCCATGGTTAGCATAAGCTTGCTCCTGAGGGATGAGTGGTACCCAATAGTTGCTGCCGGCACGGTTGTCGAGGCTCTCTTGGGGTTCCTGAAAGAGCTCGGCTTCGGGCGCCTCCTCGTCCCAGCATGTCCCGAGGAATGAGCCGTTATCTTCTCCCAGTGCGCGCCCCTGATCCACCATGCAGGGCACGTAAGCTTCCGGGGACACCACCTCGTGGACCTCGCCATAGCACCCCGCATGCCACGTAGTCTGGCTTGGAGCACCGTCTTGGAGGTGATGGCGCGGCGGTCCGCCGGAGCCGAAGACCGCGGTGTGTGCCCCTTCGCCAGCCTGAGGGAAGGTCGGCGCGACTGCCGCCCAGCGCCGATGGAGGTGTTGGCGCTGGACTGGCCCGGGAGCCCACTTGAGGTTGCATGAACACGCACGATGCCGTCGTGCGGCCCGCCCTGAATCTGGGGCGGCAGCTTGACGCAAAAAGGGGTGCTCCTGAGGCGGTGGCGTCTAGGAGCTCGGCCACTCGCTCCAACAGCACGTCGCGACCACCCTCCAGCAAACGGCACCACGGCAGCTCTCGGGCCACCGTGAGCGCGGCCCTGGAGTTCGCCTGCTCCCGTCGGCTGTACGGTGATGTGGCCGCGGCGTGGTTTGAGGCCCTTGCTGCGGCTAGCGCCTGCCATGGTGTGAGGGCAGGCGGCGTCTGGCCGCATCGCCTGCGCCCCGCAGCGCCCTGCGGAGCGCGGGCTGCCTGAGGCGCAAGGTTGAGGTCGCCCTGAGCCGGCGACACGGCGTGGGCGGGCCACGCCGCCCATCGGTCGGCGTTGGCAGCCGAGTTGCTTGACATCTGAACGACGGGGCGACGAAACGTGACGCGGAGGAAGAAGGATTCCGGCGTACCCCTACCTGGCGCGCCAAATTTTGGATTTCGGGTTCCGGCAGACCCTTGAGGTTCGAACACTGGGGTGCGCGTGGAAATCTCTCCCCTACCGTTCTACGTCTGATCCCCGAGCGATCTAAGCTGGAAAACGATGAACAACACAAGGGACACGAGATTTATACTGGTTCGGGCCACTGTTGTGGTGTAATACCCTACTCTAGTGTGTGGTGTGGTGGATTGCCTCAGGGGCTGATGATGAACAGTGCAAGGGTAGAACGACCTCGCGATGAACTGATTGGGTGAGTTCAGTCGCCTCTCTATCTCTCTCTACTTGGGCTCTACCACATTTCTCAATGCCTCTACTCTGTGGTGGCTAGCTCTATTTATAGAGGCCCTAGGCCTCTCCCCGAATAATGAGCGGAAGGGCGCCAACAATTGGCCATTTTGAATGGGAACATCTAGTACAAGTTATCCTGACCAAAGGTGGTCTTCGGCTGCCAAAAGCACCGGTGGTGACGCCGTCTTGGGCTCCACAGTGACCTCCGTCCTGCCGTCCGGCTGGTCTTGGTCTCGTTGCACCAGAATGGTAACGTTTGCCTGATGCCTTGGCCTGCGCTGGCTCCCTTTACACCGAAAGGGAAACAAGGACACTGCGCTGGCCGGCGCCCGCCTGGCGCCCGCCTAGCCTTGATTCGTCATGGCTTGCGTCACGGGCTCCTCGCGAGGTACCCCTGCCTTGATCTCTCCGCCTCCTCGTGAGCCTGCCTGACGAGGCTGCCTCTAAGGAAGCTTCCTGTAGTCCGCCCCATGAGGCTTGGCCCCTCGCGAGGGTCTTGGTCTTGAGCTGATGAAGATGGGCCGCGCTGGGCCCCCACTTGAGCCACGCCGCAGGCCGCAGGCAGGCAAGTCTGGGGACCCCCGTTCTTAAAACGCCGACAGTGTTGCTTAATGGCATGCTTTCTCAAAGTGCTTAGTGATATGTTCCAAAGCCCTCAACCACTTTCTCATATCCACATATGTCCCAAACCAAAAGTCAAACTCGGCCCCATCGAAACAGTCTATCCGGCACCACCGAGTTCATTTGACATAGCCACTGCCAGATGCCCTAATCAATTCGGTCTCACCGATGGGATCCTGGTCTCACCGAGATGGGCTTGAAAAATCTCTCGTGCCTGTTGCATTTATTTCGGTCTCACCGATATTTGTAATCGGCCTCACCGAGTTTGCTTGACCAACTTTCTGGTTAGCTCTTTACCAAAATCGGTCCCACCGAGTTTGAGTAATTGGTCAAACCGAGATGAGGTTTCACCCTAACCCTAGCACATCGGTCCCACCGCGTTGATCATATCGGTCCCACCGAAATGCCTAACGATCACATTATGAACTGAATCCGTCTGACCGAGTTTTCTGATTCGGTCCCACCGAGTTTGGTGAATTGTGTGTAACGATTAGATTTTGTGTGGAGGCTATATATACCCCTCCACCCACTCTTCACTCAAGGAGAAAGCCATCATAACATACCTACACTTCCAGCATACATTTTCTGAGAGAGAACCACCTAATCATGTGTTGAGGTCAGGATATTCCATTCTAACCACATAAATTTTGATCTCTAGCCTTCTCCAAGTTGCTTTCCACTCAAATCATCTTTCCACCAAATCCAAATCTGTGTGAGAGAGTTGAGTGTTGGGGAGACTATCATTCGAAGCAAAAGAGCAAGGAGTTCATCATCAACACACTATCTATTACCTTTTGGAGAGTGGTGTCTCCTAGATTGGTTAGGTGTCACCTGGGAGCCTCCGTCAAGATTGTGGAGTTGAACCAAGGAGTTTGTACGGGCAAGGAGATCGCCTACTTCGTGAAGATATACCCTAGTGAGGCAAGTCCTTTGTGGGCGATGGCCATGGTGGGATAGACAAGGTTGCTTCTTCGTGGACCCTTCGTGGGTGGAGCCCTCCATGGACTGACGCAACCGCTACCCTTCGTGGGTTGAAGTCTCCATCAACGTGGATGTACGATAGCACCACCTATCGGAACCATGGAAAAAATCTTCGTGTCTCCAATTGCATTTGCATACTCCAATCCCATCCCTTTACATTCTTGCAACTTGCATGCTTTACTTTCCGCTGCTCATATACTCTTGCCATGCTTGCTTGATATGTATTGTGAATGTTTAAACTTATGCTAAAACTCTACCTTAACTTGAAGAAAATAAAAATTGCAACTTTTCTTTGCTAAGGGTCTATTCACACCTCTTCTCGATCCTTTCAATTGGTGTCAGAGCATTGGTCTCCATTTCTTTGGTTTAAAAACCTTTGGAGGAAGATGGATGAGTCTACATTGGGGAGTCTTAGACGTAGAGTGCCTACTCTTGATGGAGAGTTCTTTCATGAGTGAAAAAATGAGATGCTTGTGATTTTAAATGAGTATCATTTGAACAAGTACATTACTAGCCCTTGTGCACCTCATGTTGATCCTTTGCACCCTACCCTTGATGAATCTATTGACATGATTCGCAACCTTAGAACTGTTAATCTTATCACTAGAGGTTTTCCTAGAAACTTGATTGGATATTTGCCTACTCTTGATTGTGCCTACACTATATGGAGATTCCTTGAGGAACAATTTCCAAACTATTCCTTGAAAAACTTAGATGAGATTCTTCATAACTCTATTGCTTTGACTAAGATGAGTCCTCATGATCCCAAGTATGGTGATTGTTTGTTTGAGCTTCGTGATCTTATGCGTGCCAAAGGAGATGTTGGAACCATTAGCAATATCATTTCCGAAGTCATTACAATCCATAAAGATGGACATTGTTATGGTAATAAATCTAATGAATCACCCTCTCTAGGAATTGATCCATCACAAGACGATGTTGAACATGGATACTATGATGAGGATGATGATAGTGACTTCGATCTCGATGAGTCGATGAGACACTTTAGTCTTATGGCAAATCTTCACGGCTACATGGCTGGAGGAAAGGAATTGGTCCTTGATAGTGGATGTACCGATCATATGACTGGAGACGAGGACATGTTTCGTGAGCTTGCTGAAAACAATGGCCCTCGAAAGTATGTCACCTTTGGTGATAACTCAAAGGGTAAGGTGGTTGGCCTTGGTAAGGTGGCCATCTCACATGATAGCTCCATACAAAATGTTATGCTCGTTGAATCTCTTGGCTATCATCTACTTTCCGTATCTAGACTTGCTGATTTTGGCTTTAATGTCCTATTCACTGAAGTAGATTGCCAAGTGTTTCGTAGAGACAACCACAATATGGTATTTACTGGTATACGTAGAGGTGATCTTTACATTGTTGATTTCACTAAAAAGGCTCAACCTAGAACTTTCTCAATTGCTAAATCTTCTAAAGGTTGGTTGTGGCATAGAAGTTTAGGACACGTGGGCATGCGAAATCTTGATAAGCTTATTAAAGGTGATCATATCCTTGGAGTAAAAGATATTATATTTGACAAGGATAGATTATGTAGTGCTTGTCAAGCAGGAAAACAAGTTGGAGGAAGTCACCCCGTGAAGAACATTATGACCACGAGAAGACCGCTTGAGCTACTTCATATGGGTCTCTTTGGTCCCAATACCTATAAAAGTCTCGGTGGTAACTCATTTGGTCTAGTCATAGTCGATGATTTTTCAAGATTTACGTGGGTGTTCTTTCTTGATGATAAATCACAGGTCCAAAAGATCTTCAAGAACTTTGCTAGAAAGGCCCAAAATCAATTTGAAGTGAAGATCAAGAAGGTTCGAAGCGACAATGGAACGGAGTTGAAGAACGCAAATGTGGATACCTTTCTTGATGAAGAAGGTATTTCACATGAGTTCTCGGCTACGTACACACCTCAACAAAATGGAGTTTTTGAGAGGAAAAACCGACTCTTATTGATATGGCGAGAAAGATGCTTGATGAGTACAAGACTCCAAAACACTTTTGGGTGAAAGCGGTTGAGACGGCTTGTCACGCAACAAATTACTTGTATCTTCACAAGCTACTCGGCAAGACGGCATACGAGCTCCTCACCGGTAACAAACCCCAAGTTGGATACTTTTGAGTATTCAGATCAAAGTGTTACATTCTTGATAAGCATCATCGTTCTAAATTTGCTCCTAAGTCTCATGAAGGTTTCCTACTTGGTTATGGCTCAAACTCTCACACTTACCGTGTCTACAATAATTTCACCCGAAAGGTTGAAGAGACGGTAGATGTGAAGTTTGATGAATCTAACGGCTCGCAAGTAGAGCAATTGCCAATTGATGTAGGAGATAAAGATCCTTCGGAAGCAGTCCAAGACTTGTCTATTGGCTAGATTCGTGCAACGGAGGTAAAGGAGAGTACCTCGTCCGTCCAAGTGGAAGCTTCTACCTCACGTCAAGGTGAACCAAGAGTTGACATCAAAGCATCCACAAGTGGGACACGCCAAGATGAAGAAAACGAGGAAGTGCACAAAGATGAACCTCATCAACCTCCTTCACCACCACGACAAGAGAACAGCAATGCCAACAATGAAGAAGGTCAAGAAGAAGAACAATATGATGAAGAAGATGCTCAACCCTGACCCAAGCAAAAGCTCTCACGAGTTTGAGCAAGAGTTTAAAGAGACCATCTCGTCGAGCAAATCTTCAATGATATCCAAACTGGGAGAATCACTCGCTCTAAAACTCATTTGGCTAATTTTTGTGAACACTATTCATTCATCTCTAGCATTGAACCTATGAAGGTTGAAGAAGCATTGGAAGATCCGGACTGGATAAATGCCATGCATGAAGAGCTACACAACTTTGAGAGAAACCAAGTGTGGACATTGGTCGAGAAGCCGAAAAACAACCACAACATCATCGGTACCAAATGGGTGTTTCGCAACAAGCAAGACGAAGATGGTCAAGTCATTCACAACAAAGCACGTCTCATCACCCAAGGCTACACTCAAGTCGAACGTATGGACTATGGTGAGACATATGCCCCCGTTGCTAGACTTGAGTCCATCCGCATCTTACTTGCCTATGCCAATCATCATGATATCACCTTGTACCAAATGGACATTAAAAGTGCTTTTCTAAATGGTGAAATAGAGGAGGAAGTTTATGTTAAACAACCTCCTAGTTTTGTCAATCCTAAGAAACTCGATCATGTTTAAAAACTTCACAAAGCTCTTTATGTTCTTAAACAAGCTCCTAGAGCGTGGTATAAATGCTTGACCAAGTTCCTTATTGAGAAAGGCTTTGAGATTGGAAAGATAGATTCTACTATTTTTACTAAAAGGGTTAATGGTGAATTATTTGTGTGCCAAATTTATGTTGATGATATTATATTTGGTTCGACAACCCACCTGGGCGCGCCAGGCAAGCCTGGCGCGCTTGTGCCCACCAGGGGACGCTTCCTGGAAATTTCTTTATTCCCAAAATTCTTAAATATTCCAAAACTGATAAAAAATATTTTTGCGGATTTTCCGGAGTCCGTTTACTTACTGTATCACGTACCTCCTTATTTTCACAATACTGGAGTGTTCCGGAAGGACTCTTTTATGTGTTCTTCCGGTGTCAAAGTTTGGATAATACTTTCAATGTTAATGGGCGTACCTGAGATATAATGCTTTATTTGTTTCCCATTAACAACCTTCGGGTTAGTACCTTCGGGATTATTTATTTTGATGGCTCCAGACCGGTAAAACTCCTCGATGACATATGGGCCTTCCCGTTTTGAGAGGAGTTTTCCTGCAAAGAATCTAAAACGAGAGTTGTACAAAAGAACAAATTCTCCGACTTTAAACTTACGCTTTTGGATTCTTTTGTAATGCCATCTTTTAACCTTTTATTTGAATAATTTTGCATTTTCATAAGCTTGGGTTCTCCATTCATCTAGGGAGCCAATATCAAATAACCTCTTTTCACCAGCAAGTTCAAAATCATAGTTGAGTTCTTTAACTGCCCAAAATGCTTTATGTTCTAACTCAAGAGGCAAATGGCAAGCTTTTCCGTAAACCATTTTATAAGGAGACATACCCATAGGATTTCTATAAGTTGTTCTATAAGCCCAAAGTGCATCATCTAATTTATTAGATCAATTCTTCCTGGACCTATTAACAGTCTTTTGCAAAATCAATTTTATTTCTCTATTGCTAAGTTCAACTTGACCACTAGACTGAGGATGATAGGGTGATGCAATTCTATGGTTAACATCATACTTGGCAAGCATTTTATGGAAAGCACCATCAATAAAGTGTGAACGACCACCAGTCACTAAATATCTAGGGACTCCAAAACTTGGGAAAATAAATTCCTTAAACATTTTAATAGAGGTGTTGTGATCAACACTACTAGTTGGAATAGCTTCTACCCATTTAGTAACATAATCAATAGCAACCAAAATATGTGTATACCCATTAGAGGAAGGAAAAGGTCCGATGTAATCAAATCCCCAAACATCAAATGGTTCAACAACAAGTGAATAATTCATAGGCATTTCTTGACGCTTACCGATATTACCTATTCTTTGACATCCATCACAAGATAAGACAAACTTACAGGCATCATTGAAGAGAGTAGGCAAATAAAATCCAGACTGCAATACCTTGTGAGCAGTTCTATCTCCAGCATGATGCCCTCCATAAGCCTCGGAGTGACATTTCCGTAGGATTTGTCCCTGTTCATGCTCAGGTACACAATGTCTAATAATACCATCTACTCCTTTATAAAGATGTGGGTCATCCCAAAAGTAATGTCTTAAATCATAGAAGATTTTTTTTCTTTTGTTGGTATGTAAAGCTAGGGGGTAAATATTTAGCAACAATGTAGTTAGCATAATCAGCATACCAAGGAGTACTATGAGAAACATTTATTGCAACTAACTGCTCATCAGGAAAACTATCATCAATAGGTAGTGGGTCATCAGACAAATTTTCAAGCCTAGAAAAATTATCAGCTGCTCGGTTCTCAGCTCCTTTTCTATCAATGATATGTAAATCAAACTCTTGTAACTAGAGAACCCATCGAATAAGTCTAGGTTTAGCATCTATCTTTTCCATAAGATATTTAATAGCAGCATGGTCTGTGTGAACAGTTACTTTGGAATCAACAATATAAGGTCTAAAATTATCGCAAGAAAACACCACTGCTAAGAATTATTTTTCCGTAGTAGCATAATTTCTTTGAGCACTGTCTAGAGTTTTTACTAGCATAATGAATAACATTCAATTTCTTATCAACTCTTTGTCCTAGAACAACACCAACAGCATAATCACTAGCATCACACATAATTTCAAAAGGTAAGTTCAATCAGGTGGTTGAACAATAGGTGCAGATATTAAGGCTCTCTTGAGTGTTTCAAAGGCTTCTAAACAATCATCATCAAAAACAAAAGGAATATCCTTTTGCAAGAGACTAGTGAGAGGCCTAGAAATTTTAGAGAAGTCTTTGATAAATCTCCTATAGAAGCCAGCATGACCTAGGAAACTACTAATACCTTTTATATCTTTAGGACATGGAATTTTCTCAATTGCATCAACCTTAGCTTGGTCCACTTCAATGCCCCTTTCAGAAATTTTATGACCCAAGACAATGCCTTCGCTAACCATAAAGTGGCACTTCTCCCAATTCGAGACAAGATTTGTTTGTTCACATCTCTCCAAAACTCGCTCAAGATTGCTTAAACAATCATCAAAAGACTTCCCATAAATAGAAAACTCATCCATGAAAACATCAACAATCTTTTCACGGAAGTCAGAGAATATAGCAGTCATACATATTTGAAAGGTAGCAGTTGCATTACATAAACCAAAAGGCATACGTCTATAAGCATAGGTTCCAAAGGGACAAGTAAAAGTGCTCTTTTCTTGATCAGGTTGAGAAACAGGAATTTGTGAAAAGCCAGAATATCCATCAAGGAAGCAAAAGTGTGTGTGCTTAGATAATGTTTCAAGCATTTGATCAATGAAAGTAAAAGGGTAATGATCTTTTCTTGTTGCTTTATTTAATTTTCTAAACTCAATTACCATTCTATAACTTGTCACAAATCTTTGTGGAATAAGTTCATTCTTATCATTAGGAACAACAGTAATATCTCCTTTCTTAGGAACAGAATGAACAACTCACCCATCTACTATCAGCTATAGGATAGATTATACTTGCTTACAGAAGTTTTAATATTTCCGTTCTTACCACTTGTTTCGTCTTTGGATTTAAGCGACGTTGGTGATCAACAACGGGTTTAGCTTCTGGTTCCATATTAATTTTGTGCTGACATAGAGTGGGACTAATGCCCTTTAAATCATCAAGATTATATCCAATAGCAGCTCGGTGCTTCCTTAGAACTTTCAATAATCTTTCTTCTTCATATTCTGAAAGGTTAGCACTAATAATAACAGAATATATCTTCTTTTCATCAAGATAAGCATATTTCAAGGTGTCTGTCAATTATTTTAATTCAAACAGAGGATCACCTTTAGGTGGAGGAGGACCTCCTAGAGTTTCAATAGGCAAATTGTGTTTAAGTAGATGACGTTGTTCAAATAAAATATTATCTATTTCATTTCTTTCATGCATATGTAAATCATTTTCATGGTCTAGCAAATATTGTTCTAAAGGATCAGTAGGTGGTACATCAATAGAAGCAAGACCAATTAATTCATCCTTACTAGGCAATTATTTTTCATGAAGCTTTCTACTAAACTTGGAAAACTTAAACTCATGAGACTCATCACCAAAGCTAACACCAACAGTTTGTTTCTTACAGTCTATCTTAGCATTAACCGTATTCAAGAAAGGTCTACCAAAGTGTGACGCCCGGATAATCATGCTACAGTAATACCACGCTAATCATGCCACGTCACCTCGGTTACTGTTGCTAACCTCGCGATGATTCGAAACCGTTTCAATATTTAAATTCAAAATAGGTCAAACAACAAAAGTTTTCAAAAGTTGAAACAAAAATGTTCGGACGGTGCTGAATATTACAAGGGTAATTATGATGTAGTAAACACATTTTTATAAAATGCCTAAATAATTTAAAATGATTTAAAAACAGAAAAGTAAATAGATATAAGAAAAGAAAATACAAAACCAAAAAAAGAGAGAACCCCCCACCCACCCACTGGACCAGGCGGCCCATCCCCCCAGGCCGGCCCACCTGGCCCAACCGGCCGCGCCCCCACTCCCTTATCCTCTCCCCCCCACTTCCCCTAACCCTAACTGAACAGCCACTCCCCCCCCCACTCGCTTTCCCCCTCCCCCCCCCCACGATCCAGATCGGATCGTGGCCCGACCGCGCAAGCCGCCCCGCCGCTGGACCTCGACCTCGCCGCCTGGAACGCCGCTCGACGCGGGAGCCCCTTCGCCGCCTCGACCACGCCTCGTCCTTGCCGGCTCCTCTCGGCCTCCTTCCTCTCCGCCCGCGGCGTCATCGTCTGTTGCCTCCTCTTCGACCACGAGCACGAGCTCGGGACCCCGTCGTCGCCGGACTGCCGCCGCCTCGCCTTCTCCCTCGTCGGACCTCCCCGACCTTCGTCGAGCCCACTGCCCCGTTCCCTGCTCCGTGATGTGAGCTTCCCCTCCCCTGCACGTCCCCCCCCTCCCCGCGCACACTCGCGCTCGCCGCGTGCGCCCGCGCCTCCCCACGCCCCTCCCGTCGTCGCCCGCGCAGCCCTGGCCGCCGGCGCTCGCGCCCGCGAGCCCCATGGCTTCGCTCCACCCCCGCACCATTCCCCGCGCACACACCTCGGCGTACCCGTCGTTGCCCCAGCACGCGCCCGCACGCCCCGGTCCTCCTCCTCCCCGTGCCCGCGAGCCGCACTCGCCCGCGGCTCTGCTGCAGCTGCTTCTGTTGCGCCCGTCGCAGCGCCCGCGAACCCCCTGGAAGCGCGCGTCCTCTGCCGCGCCACTACGGCCACCTCCACTCCCCCTTGGCCGGAGCCTCGCCGCGCCATGGCGGCCTTCGTCCGCCGCGCCCCCCCTCGCCAGTCCCGTTCGGGCGGACGCCCGACGCACGGCGCCCGTTGCGCCCGTAGCGCCCGATCCACTTTGGCCTATGGGCCAATGACCAATGGGCTAGTGCCCCCTATGGCCCTATGACATGTGCCCCCCCCCCCCACAGAACGTTTTCAATAAAAAAAGAAATAAATAAATAATAAATAAATAAACTTAATTAATTAATTAAGTAAATTATTTAAGTTAATTAATCTAACTAATCTGTTAGTTAATTAAACTGTAGTTTGTTTAGCCTAATCTCTAATTAACCTAAACAGTGTATGACAGGTGGGTCCCATTGGACCCACTGGTCAGGTTGACCAAGTCAACTCTGTTGACTGCTGATGTCAGCATGACATCATGCTGATGTCATTAATCTGTTTTTCTAATTAATTTAAATAACTAATTTAATTCCAGAAATTAATAAAATCTTTAGAAAATCATATCTTTTAATCCGTAACTCGGATTAAAATATTTTCAACATAAAAGTTGATCAGAACGTCGAGACGAACCCGAATACGAAGCCCGTTCGTCCGCCACGCTCCCCTAACATATCAAACTCGCAACTTTCCCCCTCCGTCTCCTCTGCCCGAAAACGCGAAACACCGGGGATACTTTCCCGGTTGTTTCCCCCCTTCATCGGTATCACATCATACCGTGTTAGGGCACCTCTAGCACCGCTACTTGTCATGTCATGCATCGCTATGCATCTGCTTGCTTAAATATTTATTGTTTCTTCCCCCTCTTCTCTCGCTAGACACCGAGGCCGACGCCGCTGCTACCCAGTACGACTACGGAGTTGACGACCCCTCTCTCTTGCCAGAGCAACCAGGCAAGCACCCCCCCTTGATCACCAGATATCGCCTACTCTTCTCTATACTGCTTGCATTAGAGTAGTGTAGCATGTTACTGCTTTCCGTTATTCCTATCCTGATGCATAGCCTGTCCTTGTTACTACTGTTGTTACCTTTACCTGCAATCCTACCTGCTTAGTATAGGATGCTAGTTTCCATCAGTGGCCCTACATTCTTGTCCGTCTGCTGTGCTATACTCGGGCCGTGATCACTCGGGAGTTGATCACGGGTATATACTACTTTATACATGATACATGTGGTAACTAAAGTCGGGTCGGCTCGAGGAGCACCCGCGAGTGATTCACGGATTGGGGGCTGAAAAGACCTTTGTCCCAACGGCCCTCTGTGTGGATCTTTGTGGCGGAGCGACAGGGCAGGTTGAGGTCACCTAGGAGAGAGGTGGGCCTGGCCCTGTCGGCGTTCGCGGATACTAAACACGCTTAACGAGATCTGGGTATTTGATCTGAGTCTGGCTACTGGCCTATACACACTAACCAACTACGCGAGAAAGATATGGGCACTCGGCGTCGTGGTATCAGCCGAAGCCTTCGTGACGTCAGCGACTGAGCGGCGCGCGCCGGATTGGACTGGAACGCCACTAGGCTAGGTCTGCTTCCGGCCGCCCACACAACATGCAGGTGTGCTCAGGGCGATGGGCCCAGACCCCTGCGCGCTTAGGTTTAGACCGGCGTGCTGACCTCTCTGTTGTGCCTAGGTGGGGCTGCGACGTGTTGATCTTCCAAGGCCGGGCATGACCCAGGAAAGTGTGTCCGGCCAAATGGGATCAAGCGTGTTGGGTTATGTGGTGCACCCCTGCAGGGAAGTTAATCTATTCGAATAGCCGTGTCCCTCGGTAAAAGGACGACCCGGAGTTGTACCTTGACCTTATGACAACTAGAACCGGATACTTAATAAAACACACCCTTCCAAGTGCCAGATACAACCCGGTGGTCGCTCTCTAACAGGGCATCGAGGAGGGGATCGCCGGGTAGGATTATGCTATCGAGGAGGGGATCAGTCTACTCTCTTCTATATGCTACAAGACGGAGGCTGCCAGAAGCGTAGTCTTCGACAGGATTAGCTATCCCCCTCTTATTCTGGCATTCTGCAGTTCAGTCCACTGATATGGCCCCTTACACATGTATCCATGCATATGTAGTGTAGCTCCTTGCTTGCGAGTACTTTGGATGAGTACTCACGGTTGCCTTGTTTCCCCTTTTCCCCATCTCTCTACCCAATTGCTGCGACCAGGCGATGGAGCCCAGGATCCAGACACCACCGTCGACGACGACTCCTACTACTCTGGAGGTGCCTACTACTACGTGCAGCCCGCTGACGACGACCAGGAGTAGTTAGGAGGATCCCAGGCAGGAGGCCTGCGCCTCTTTCGATCTGTATCCCAGTTTGTGCTAGCCTTCTTAAGGCCAACTTGTTTAACTTATGTCTGTACTCAGATTTTGTTGCTTCCGCTGACTCATCTATGATTGAGCACTTGTATTCGAGCCCTCGAGGCCCCTGGCTTGTATTATGATGCTTGTATGACTTATTTTATTTGTAGAGTTGTGTTGTGATATCTTCCCGTGAGTCCCTGATCTTGATCGTACACATTTGCGTGCATGATTAGTGTACGATTGAATCGGGGGCATCACACAAAGATAATGGGACAAAAGTCATCTTGTGGGGAACAAAGAACAAGAAAATCAGTAGGGTATTTTATTTTCCCACACAAGACTTCAACATCTCTAATAATCCCAATTGGTGATATGGTGTCTCTATTAGCAAGTTTAATAGTAACATCTATGTCTGCTATTTCTGCAGGTGCTATGTCTTTCATAATTTCTTGATATAAGGTGTAAGGAATAGCACTCACACTAGCACCCATGTCACATAAACCATGATAACAGTGATCTCCTATTTTAACCAGACAGTGGGCATGCCAACAATAGGTCTAAGTTTATCCTTTTTATCAGGTTTGGCAATTCTAGTAGCTTCTTCACAAAAGTAAATAACATGCCCATCTATATCTTCTTCGAAGAGATCTTTAACCATAGCAATGCTAGGTTCTACTTTAATTTGTTCATCAGGTTTGGTGTTCTAACATAGCTTTTGTTACAGTTGAAACTTTAGCATGTTCCTTTATCCTAACAAGGAAAGGTGGTTTCTCAATATAAGCAGAAGGAACAACTGGATCAACATTGTAAAGTATAGTTTCTTCTTTAACTGGTACCGATTCTTTAATTTCTTCTTTAATAGGTGGGTGATATTTAAACCACTTCTCTTTAGGGAGTTCAACATGAGTAGCAAATGATTCACAAAAGGAGGCTACTATCTCAGAGTCAAATCCATATTTAGTGCTAAACTTTTAAAAAGCATCGGTATCCATAAAAGATTTAACACAATCATACTTAAGTTTAATACCTAACTCTTTACCTTTGTCGAGTTCCCAATCTTCAGAGTAGCGTTTAATTCTTTCCAAAAGATCCCACCGGAATTCAATAGTCTTCTTCATAAAAGAACCAGCACAAGAAGTATCAAGCATGGTTTGATCATTACGAGAAAGCCGAGAATAAAAATTCTGGATAATAATTTCTCTTGAGAGCTCATGATTGGGGCATGAATATAACATTGACTTAAGCCTCTGCAACGCCCCGGATCTGATGCGCCAGGTGTCTGCCAGTTATTCGACGTGTTGCCATGTCGTTTGTTTGCGTGTTGCATTTTGCCATGCCATCATGTGCATTGCATTGCATACGTGTTCGTCTCATGCATCCGAGCATTTTCCCCGTTGTCCGTTTTGCAATCTAACACTCCTATGTCCTTCGGCGCCCCTTTTTAACTCTTTTCATGTGCGGGTGTTAAACTTTCTCGGAATGGCCCGAGGTTTTCCAAGCAGCCTTGGTACACCACCGGTAGACCGCCTGTCAAGTTCCGTTCCATTTGGAGGTCGTTTGATGCTCCAACAGTGAACCGGGTAACCGCAAAAGCCTCTTTGGTGATGCAGCCCAACACCCCTCCAAAGTGGCCCACAACCCATCCAACCCCTTCCATCCTCTCGGTCGTTCGATCACGATCGCGTGGCTGAAAACCGCACCTCTTTTGGAGTCTCCTAGCTCCCTCTACCTATAAATATGTGCCCCTCTCGGATTTTTCGCGCAGTCCAACCCTAGCCTCGCTCCTCTCGCGCCGCCGGACAAAACCCCCACCGCGCCGGACACGTCCTTCCGTCCCTGCGCCGCCGCTCCCAGCCTCTCCCGAGCCGCCACGTGGCAAGCGCCGCCGCGCGCCGCGGGCTCACGAGGCCCGAGGCCGGCCCGCCCGAGCCGCGCCGGACCCGAGCTCCCGTGCCCCGCGCCCGCCCGCCTGCGCCGCCGCCCAGCGACCGCAGTCGCGCCGCCCGGCCACAGATCCTCCGCGCTCGAGCGCTCCGCCGGCCGCCGCCCCGCGCCCGACCCCGCCGCTCGTCACCGGCCCCGCGCGCCGCCGCCCCCGCGCCTCTTCTCCTCCGCCCCGGCTAGATCCGGCCGCGGGAGGGCCGGATCCGGCGACCCGAGCATCTCCGGCGAGTCCATGAACTCCGGCCGCCGTCTGCTTCCTCTCCGGCGAACTACTCCGGCGAGATCCAGCTGCTTTGAGAACCGTGCCGAAACCCTAAGGTTGATCCCGAAATTCTTTTAAGTCCTGGAAATTTTACCTTCTGGTGCCCTCTTTGACAAGTCATATCTCCATGACCGTAGCTCCGATCCATGCATATGATATATCGAAATGTTCATCATGAGATTCTCTACATTTTTATACATTGTGCCATGTTCATTTGAGTTCATCTTGATGCCCTAATCATCATTGCAAGAGTGCTATATAATGTTGTCTGCTGTAACTTATCACAACATGCTCGTTTATCTTTTTTGCATCTTTTTTGGTGATTTTATTTTAAGCATGAAGTCTACATGTGTTATGAGATATAACATGCCGTCTTTTCTGTGGTGCAATCCACTATTCATGATATGCCATGTATTGATTGTTACAATCATGCAAAGTAGCCCCCGTGATGTTGCTTATTTCAGTGACTTAGAATTTCACTAAGTCCTTGTTCTGCTGTTATTTTCATGCCATGTATTCATGTTGCTACAGTGAGATTCATGCCTATTTTAAGTATGTTCAGTAAGGATGTTTTGGACATATGGTTATGCTCTATCCACCAATGCCTCTGTTTGCATTTATAGAGTGCTCTAGAATGTCCTAATCTTGCTCTACTTTTGCTATAAAATATTCCTGGCAGATTATTTACATGTTAATCAATTTTGCCAAGGTTGTTGTAGTTGATCCTTTCATGATATGAGCTTGTTATTGCCAGGGTTAGCTTCATGAAGATGTCTTCTTGCTTATGCTATGCTTATATTGTCATTAAATGCTTTGTGATGAGTGATTCAAGCTCGCAAAGATGCCTTCATAATTCTGTTTATGCCATGCTCTGTTAATTTCACTAAGTCTGAATCTGTTTATGAAACTTGCTATGTTTACATGGGTGCCATCATATGTTCTGATCCTTTTTGGCTCTTGGTAATTAAGGGACTTTTGTTCTATGCAATTAGTAGATTCACGAACAGCCTTTGGTTGCCATGATGATACCCTGTAGTATGTTGTTTGATAGCTCTAAACATTGTAACCTGATGTTATTTCTGCCATGGCCTGTGAATTCTACCAAGTCTGTGAACCTGTTATTATTTGCAATCTTGCCATGTCCTTTTGATCATGTTCTAGTAGTTTCTGGAGATAGCTCAGTGTTCATGTTTTGTTATGCTTTACATTTATATCATGTCCATGCCTTTTGTTTTCATGTTGAGATCCTGTAGCATGTTGTTTTGATGCTTGCAAGTTGCCTAGTTGCTGTTTTGAACAACTTGTCCTTTAAACTTGTATGGTGTGTATGTGTTGATCCGTTGCTCCGTTATGAGTGTGCTCTATATGAAACTTGCTTAGTTTTGCATGTAGTTTCATGTTACCTTGTTGGATACATGTCTTGAATGTGTTTTCTTGATGTTTGAATGCATTTTGCATCAATGCCATGTTTATCTTGTTTTGCTCATATCTTCTAGGCCGTAGCTCTGAATCTAATGAACTTCATATGTAACTTGACTAGAATTTCGTGTAGATCATCTTTGTGCATATTAACTTTCTGTTTAACAACTTGAACATAAGGTTTGTTCAGATCTGGACCAATTTCAAAATTTGCATATGAGGACTTAACATAATTGTTATATGTTGTTTCCGGCCTCATTTAAACTTGCTTTGATGTTTTGTTATTGTATGCATCATCTTTTGCCATGAGTAGCTTAATTTAGCCTTGTCATGCATCATACTTGGTTGAGCATCATGCCTTGTTCATGTGTGGTGTGTTTACCATGTTGTGTGCTTCTTCTCTATAGTTCCCGTTTCGTTGCGATCGTGAGGATTCGTTCGTCTACGCTTGGTTCATCTTCGTGGCTTCATCTTCTTCATGGACTCGTTCTTCTTCCTTGCGGGAATTCAGGCAAGAAGACTGTCACCTTGGATCTCATTACTATGATTTCTATGCTAGTTGCTTCGTTCTATCGCTATGCCGTGTTACCTACCACTTGCTATCAAGCCTCCCAAATTGCCATGAACCTCTAACCTTTGTCACCCTTCCTAGCAAACCGTTGTTTGGATATGTTACCGCTTTTTCTCAGCCCCTCTTATAGCGTTGCTAGTTGCAGGTGAAGATGAAGATTGCTCCATGTTGGATTATGTTTATGTTGGGATATCACAATATCTCTTATATTATTAATGCATCTATATACTTGGTAAAGGGTGGAAGGCTCGGCCTTATGCCTGGTGTTTTGTTCCACTCTTGCCGCCCTAGTTTCTGCCATATCGGTATTATGTTCCCGGATTTTGCGTCCCTAACGCGGTTGGGTGATTTATGGGACCCCCTGATAGTTCGCTTTGAATAAAACTCCTCCAGCAAGGCCCAACCTTGGTTTTACCATTTGCCTCACCACCACCTACTTTTCCCTTGGGAGTCGCGCTCTCGAGGGTCATCTTTATTTAGCCCCCCCCCCGGGCCAGTGCTTCTCTAAGTATTGGTCCGAACCGAGCCGCCTGCGGGGCAACCACGGGGAAACTCGAGGCCTGGTTTTACTCGTAGCCTGTCTCATCCGGTGTTGCCCTGAGAACAAGATATGTGCAGCTCCTATCGGGATTGTCGGCGCATCGGGCGGTCTTGCTGGTCTTGTTTTACCATTGTCGAAATGTCTTGTAACCGGGATTCCGAGACTGATCGGGTCTTACCAGGAGAAGGAATATCCTTAGTTGATCGCGAGAGCTTATCATGGGCTAAGTTGGGACACCCCTGCAGGGTTTGAACTTTCGAAAGCCGTGCCCGCGGTTGAGTGGCAGATGTGAATTTGTTAATGTCCGGTTGTAGTAAACTTGAAGTAAACTCTTCTAAAATACACCAACCGTGTGCGTAACCATGATGGTCTCTTTTCGGGGTTGTTCGAGAGGAGAACACGGTTCTTGGGTTATGTTTGACGTAAGTAGGAGTTCAGGATCACTTCTTGATCATTACTAGTTGACGACCGCTTGCTTTGCTTCTCTCCTCGCTCTTATTGGCGTAAGTTAGCCACCATACATGCTTAGTCGCTACTGCAACCTCACCACTTTACCCCTTTCCTTACCCATTAAGCTTTGCTAGTCTTGATACCCATGGTAATGGGATTGCTGAGTCCTCGTGGCTCACAGATTACTACAACAACAGTTGCAGGTACTGGTTATGCGATGATCTTGACGTGAGAGCGATGTTTATTTGTGTTGGAGTTCCTCTTCTGCTTCTTCTTCGATTGAGGGATAGGTTCCTAGTCGGCAGCCTGGGCTAGCAGGGTGGATGTCGTTTGAGTTTCTGTTTATGTTTCATCCGTCGTTAGATGTTGTTATCATGTACGATGTTGATGTATTCTTGCGGCATTTGTATGCCTTGTATGTATCCCCGTCTATTATGTAATGTTGATGTAATGATATCCACCTTGCAAAAGCGTCTTCAAGATGCGCTTCTATCCTTGGTGGGACCTTCGAGTTCCTTTAGGATAGGGTCGCATCTTGGGCGTGACAGCCTCCCCCAAGCTAGAGTTATACTTTCTCCTTCACGAGGCCAAAAATTATATATATAATTCCGATCACGATGAATGAGATGCATAGGATAAATTTTTTGGTGGAACTCCAATATCAAACGGTTCCAATTCCATGATCCAATATCATCACATAGCTTATACCATGCCAATTCTTTTCCCTTCAAAGATAAAGGGAAAACCTTTTTCATCACTTCATCTACGGGTAAACCTGCAAGCTTAAAAATCCACAAATTTGTTCTACATATATCAAGTGCATATCAGGATGTTCGGTTCCATCTCCAACATTAGGATTAGCTAGCAGTTGTTCTATCATACCCGAAGGAATTTCATATTGAATATTTTCAGTAGGTGCAGTAGGTTCAGGGGTAACTAATTGTGGTTCCGGACAAGGTGAAGATACCCCGAACAAACCCCTCAAAGGATTGTTTTCCATAGTAACAAGTGACAATAAAGTTCAGCACACTATATAAATGTTTCCTTACCAAATTCCACTTACCAAAGGCGTTTCACTCCCCGGCAACGGCACCAGAAAATAGCCTTGATGACCCACAAGTATAGGGGATCAATTGTAGCTCTTTTCGATAAGTAAGAGTATCGAACCCAACGAGGAGCAGAAGGAAATGACAAGTGGTTTTCAGCAAGGTAATGTGTGCAAGTGCTGAAATTGCAAGTAGCGGAGTAGTTTGATAGCAAGATAATTGGTAACAAGCAAGTAACGGTAGTAGTAAAAAAAGTGCAGCAAGGTAGCCCAATCCTTTTGAGGCAAAGTACATGCCAAAACGGTCTCTTGTGATAAGCAAAGCGTTCTTGAGGGTACACGAGAATTTCATCTCACTTTCATCATGTTGGTTTAATTTGTGTTCGCTACTTTGATAATTTGATATGTGGGTGGACCGGTGCTTAGGTGTTGTTCTTACTTGAACAAACCTCCTACTTATGATTAACCCTCCCGCAAGCATCCACAACAACGAGAAAAGTATTAAGAATAAATTCTAACCATAGCATTAAACTTTTGGATCCAATCGGTCCCTTAAGAAATAATGCATAAACTGGGGTTTAAGTTTCTGTCACTCTCGCAACCCATCGTCTAATTGCTTCCGCAATGCATTCCCTTAGGCCCAAATATGGTTAAGTGTCATGTAGTCGACGTTCACATGACACCACTAAGGGAATCACAACATACATACTATCAAAATATCGAACACATATCAAGTTCACATGATTACTTGCAACATGATTTCTCCCGTGACCTCAAGAACAAAAGTAACTAATCACAAATGATAAACATGCTCATGATCAGAGGAGTATTAAATAGCATATTGGATATGAACATATAATCTTCCACCAAATAAACCATACAGTAATCAACTACAAGATGTAACAACACTACTAGTCACCCACAAGCACCAATCTATAGTTCCGGTAACATGATTGAACACAAGAGATGAACTAGGGTTTGAGATGAGATGGTGATGTTGAAGATGTTGATGGAGATTGCCCTCCCCAAGATGAGAGAGCTGTTGGTGACGATGAGGACGATGATTTCCCCCTCTGGGAGGGAAGTTCCCCCGACGGAATCGCTCCGTCGAAGGGCAAAAGTGCTCGCCCAAGTTCCGCCTCGAGGCGGTGATGCTTTGTCCCGAAAGTCCTCCCCTCATTTTTTCTAGGTCAAAATGACCTATATACCAGAAGATGGGCACCGGAGGTGGGCCTGGGTGAGCATAGCCCACCAGGGCGCGCCTGGGCTCCCTGGCGCGCCCAGGTGGGTTGTGCCCACCTGGTGGGCCCCCTCTGGTAGTTATTTGCTCCAATAATTCTTATATATTCCATAAAAAACCCCATGAAGTTTCAACTCATTTGGAGTTGTGCAGAATAGGTAGCCTGACGTAGCTTTTTCAGGTCCAGATTTCCAGCTGTCGGAATTCTCTCTCTTGGTGTGTACCTTGCATATTATGAGAGAAAAGGCATTAGAATTACTCCAAAAATAATTATTATGGATAAAAACATTATAAATAACAGTAAGAAAACATGATGCAAAATGGACGTATCAGTTCACCACAGTGGAATGTGGCTCCGGGGTGATCTCTTTTGTCTAGGCTGCCCAAACACCCAAGAGTAACAAGATCCACAAGAAATATATGGGGAATCAAATTTCCCCTGGTGGAAGTGTAGATCTAGGTCTCCTCCCTCAGTCACTAGCAAATCAACAATTTTATTTGGCTACAGAAGGCGATCGGGCAAACTGGAGCTTGGGGCATTAATGAAGATGAGAAAGAGAAAGGCGGGAGGTAGGTGGGAGGAGGAAGAACCTCCTTAAATAGATCTCCAAGAAATCCAACTGTTATGTGCAGAAATGCACAGGGCCGTACAATTGCCCCGGGAGCGATACAACCGCCCAAGCCCCAAAAGGCTACCTGCTTGGTAAGAACGGTACAACCGCTCGGAGGAGCGGTAAAACCGCTCTGGCAGGTCATGCTGTCGTGGCCTAAGCGGTTGTGACACCCGGATAATTAAGCTACAGTAACACTCTGCTAATGATGCCACGTCACCTCGATTACTGTTGCTAATCTCGCGTTAGTTCGAAACCGGTTCGAATTCAAATTCAAAATCAAGAAAACAATAAAACATTTCAAATATTAAAACTACAATGTTCGAAGTGAGCCAAATAATGCATAGGTAATTATGGTGGAGAAACCACACTTTTATAAAATGCTTAAATACTCTAAAATGGTTAAAACAGTAGTTGGAACAATTAAATAATTGCTTTTGATACTTTACAAAATATTAATCTATTTGTATAAAAGGAAAACTTTTTGTGGTAGTGGGTGATCATGAGACACTAAATTAGGAATTCACTTTGTGGTAATAAAACTAAATTAGTCCAAAGAAATAAAAGAAAACAGTAAAAGCAAATAAACAAAATATAACAGGAAAGCAAACAAAATTAAAAGAGAAACCCCCTCCCCCGCTGGGCCCCGACCCAGCTGGCCTTTGGGCCAATCAGACTGGCCCACCTGTTGACCCAGTATAACCCCCACCCCACTAACCATAGACACCCACTCCTCCCAACTCACCCCCACAATCCCCCTCGCCCCTTCCCCTCTCCCGATCTGGGCGACGCCGCGCCCCTGGCGCTGCCACCTCACCAGCGCCTCCCATCCTGGTCTCCTTCCTCTCCCTCCACCACGCCGACCTCCGCACTGCCTGTAGGCCCCGGTCATCCCCGCCGACGTTGCCGGATCCGCCTCCTATCGTCGTCCTCGCGCCACCGCCTTGCAGAAGCTCCGGCCATGGCCGCACCCGCCTCGTCCTTCGCGTCCGTGTCGCGCCAAGCCGCCTCCTCGCCGAAGAGGGGACGGATCCTGGAGTCCCCGTCGCAGATCCGGCCTCCCTCACCTTGCTCCCCTCGCTGAAGTCCCCTCGCCGATCGGCGCCCCCCGCCCGCGACACCGTCGGACGACGCCGCTACCTCGTCGTCGATCCTCTCGACTCCGGCACCCCCGGCTCCCCTGATCCCCCTGCCGGCCCTCTGTGAGCCCCCCCCCCCACATCCTCCCCTCTCCCCTTGAGCTCTGGCTCCCCCACTAGCTAGCCCTGCTACCGCGTCCGAGAGCTCGTCGCCGCCGTTTGACTCTCCACCGTGGCCACAGCCCACAGGACTCGCGACCGAGCTTTGCCTCGTGTTCCTGGACTCCCCAGGAACCATCTGATGCCCTTTGGTCGCCTCGCCATATGCTGCAACCTTGAAACCGAGCTCGCCGAGATCCGGCCATCACCATTGCTCGTCGTCGGCGTCGCTTGGGACCTCTCTCACTCCCACCCCTAGCATCGTTGGACGCGGGACTTCATGCGCTTTCGAACCTGACCAGCGACGCCCGTTTTGGTGGCCTATAACCGAGTTCCGACGACATCCCATGCGTCGTCGCCGTGTTTTGGTCGCCGGCGACTAAACGTCGGCGCTGCTGACGTGTCCGCTTAACCCAGCCGCTTATGACGCCAGTGCCACTCACTGGTGGGACCCGTCTTCTAATTAATCACAACTTAAGTAAACTGGCTAATTAACTAACATAAATACTCCCTGACACGTGGGGACCAGCCCCCATAACGTTTAAAAAATAATAATAAATATAATAATTAAAATATTAATTAATAAATAAATTATTGAATTAATTAACTTAATTAAATCGGATTATATTAACCTAATCATTTAGTTAAAGCTAATTAACCATGTTTAATTCCTATGTCAATGACATGTGGGACCCACCGTCAGATTAACCCAGTCAACACCTATTGACTGCTGACGTCCGAATGACATCATGCTGATGTCATAAATCCCATTTCAAATTAAAATAATTAGATAAATGCTAAAAATGATTTAAATCTTTTAAAATCAATATAAAATAAACCGTAGCTCGAATGGAAAAAACTTTGTACATGAAAGTTGCTCAGAACGACGTGACGAATCCGGATACGCAGCCCGTTCGTCCGCCACACATCCCTAGCATAGCAAACGCGCAACTTTCCCCCGCCGGTTCATCTGTCCAAAAACGCGAAACACCGGGGATACTTTCCCGAATGTTTTCCCCCTTCGTCGGTATCACCTCCTACCGCGTTAGGGCATACCTAGCACCGTGTATTGCCTCGTTATGTTTTGCGATGCTTTGATTGCTCTGTTATTTATTGTGTTCCCCTTCGTTACTTCTTTCCGGTAGACCCTGAGACTGTCGGCGACCCCCCAGTTCGACTAGGGTGTTGACGACACGTCCTTCTTGCCAGACCAACCAGGCAAGCCCCCCCCCCTTGATCACCAGATATCGCCTATTCTTCTCTATTGCTTGCATTAGAGTAGTGTAGCATGTTACTGCTTTCGGTTAATCCTATTCTACTGCATAGCATGTCATTGTTGCTACAGTTGTTACCCTTACCTGCTATCCTACTAATTAGTATAGGATGCTAGTTTTCCATCAGTGGCCCTACATTCTTGTCCGTCTGTTGTGCTATACTATCGGGCTCTGATCACTCGGGAGGTGATCACGGGTATATACTATACTTTATACATGATACATGTGGTGACTAAAGTCGGGTCGGCTCAAGGAGTACCTGCGAGTGATTCATGGATTGGGGGCTGAAAGGACTTTTGTCGCGACGGCCCTCTGGGTGGATCTTTGTGGCGGAGCGACAGGGCAGGTTGAGACTACCTAGGTGAGAGGTAGGCATGGCCCTGTCGGCGTCCGTGGTTATTTCAAAATAACACGCATAACAAGTTCTTGGTATTTGATCTGAGTCTGGCTACTGGCCTATACGCACTAACCAACTACGTGGGAAAGATATGGGCACTCGGCGTCGTGGTATCAGCCGAAGCACTTCGTGACATCAGCGACTGAGCGGCCCACGCCGGGTTGGACCGCATAACATGACTTCCTTTGTAATGGAGGTTGCTAAGTCTGCTCTCCGGCCGCATACGCAACGTGCAGGTGTGCAATGGGCGATGGGCCCAGACCCCTGCGCGCATAGGATTTAGACCGGCGTGCTGACCTCTCTGTTGTGCCTAGGTAGGGCTGCGACGTGTTGATCTTCCGAGGCTGGGCATGACCTAGGAAAGTGTGTCCGGCCAAATGGGATCAAGCGTGTTGGGTTATGTGGTGCACCCCTGCAGGGAAGTTAATCTATTCGAATAGCCATGATCTTCGGTAACAGGACGACTTGGAGTTGTACCTTGACCTTATGACAACTAGAACCGGATACTTAAAAACACACCCTTCCAAGTGCCAGATAACAACCAAGTGATCGCTCTCTAACAGGGCATTGAGGAGGGGATCGCCGAGTAGGATTATGCTATGCGATGCTACTTGGAGGACTTCAGTCTACTCTCTTGTACATGCTGCAAGACGGAGGCTACCAGAAGCATAGTATTCGACAGGATTAGCTATCCCCCCTCTTATTCTGACATTCTGCAGTTCAGTCCACCGATATGGCCCCTTTACACATATACCCATGCATATGTAGTGTAGCTCCTTGCTTGCGAGTACTTTGGATGAGTACTCACGGTTGCCTTGTTCCCCCTTTTTTCCTATTTCTCTACCCGATTGCTGCGACCAGACGATGGAGCCCAGGATCCAGACGCCACCGTCGACGACGACTCCTACTACACTGGAGGTGCCTACTACTACGAGCAGCCTGCTGACGACGACCAGGAGTAGTTAGGAGGATCCCAGGCAGGAGGCCTGCGCCTCGTTCGATCTGTATCCCCGTTTGTGCTAGCCTTCTTAAGGCTAACTTGTTTAACTTATGTCTGTACTCAGATATTGTTGCTTCCGCTGACTCGTCTATGATCGAGCACTTGTATTCAAGCCCTCGAGGCCCCTGGCTTGTATTATGATGCTTGTATGACTTATTTATGTTTTAGAGTTGTGTTGTGATATCTTCCTGTGAGTCCCTGATCTTGATCGTACACGTTTGCGTGCATGATTAGTGTACTATTGAATCGAGGGCGTCACAAGTTGGTATCAGAGCCGACTGCCTGTAGGAATCCCCCTTCCACACTCCTTGGCCGAAGTCGAGTCTAGACTTTACAAAACTTTTACTAACATGGCTGTGCGGCCCATGGGCCCACGTCGCCATTGGGTGGTATTAGGATCTTTTATTCCTCGTCTATACTCTGGGGTTCTAATCTCTCTTCAATTCTGGTTAAAAGATTTTCTAAAAATCTAACTTTAGGTTCTCGAAAACACTTTCTCCCGGAGAGCCCCTTCAGTCCAGATGATCGCCGACTGCACCAGAAGATTTCGAAGTTACTCTCCAATACCCTTTTGAGACTTTGTGCCCGTTGCTTTTGCAATTCCCTTCCACTATTATATCATTATGGATAACTACATACACTTGCCTTTTCAATCCCATGGACCTTGTTATTACAAGATACCCTGAAATTTCTCTCTATTGTTCCGAGAATACCTTGTGCCTGCCTTGCAGTTCATTACCCACATGAACACCCCTACGAATAATTCCTCGCACATACCGAGTATCCGCCCATCCCCGGTTGTTTATGTGTTTCACTAAGGTCTTCGAAATGATATTCGATCTTCCGAAAATCCTTAGCAGCTTATTGCTCTTGAAATTCTTGCTTGCTTGCATTATGGTTAACCCCATAAGTATAGAATCTTATTGGCAGCCTTTGTCACTATCAAATTGAGTCCATTGATTCAAAATATTGCGAATGCTCGCAATCCTCAATCAGATCCTAGAATTCATCCTTTCGGCTCAAACGTCATTTTAAACATGAGCTGGTTCTTGACCAACCAATGTCTTGATCGTTTGTGCTTCCAAGTCTATTGAACTTATTCATTTTCGATCAGAACGATTGCTTCTGATTCCTTGATTTGGAAATCATAAAATATCTTTGCATTAAGCTTTGAATTACTCAGTTGTTTCTATAATCCGATGCCTTGGCATTTCTTCTTCCTTTGATTGAGTACCGATACTCACATCAACCCAGTTGTGGGCCGCCATACGCATTGCCGGGTTATTATCCGATAATGTCATTCACAACCAAAATTCTTGTGAGTTCTTTACCTGATACATAATGCCCTTGGTAAGTTGTATCATCTGCTTGGCCAACCATGCTCTGCTTTCGAGCTGGTGGTATTTACTATTGAAGCTTGTGGTATATGTTTCCAGGATACCCTGACGGGTTGAACCTATGCCTTCCTTTATATGTGTGAACTCGGAAGTTTTCACGATTCATAATCATCTGGTATTTCACCAGGTAAAACTTTCAACACTAATGCCTTTATCAAAATGAGAAGTATGCTTCTTGTAATCATAGCTATTTCCTTGATATAATATCCTTTAGTATCGGTGAATTGATCTTTTGCAATTGTGGTTCCGACCATATGTTCTTCTTTGATCCAATTTCTCGGGCAAGTTTAAGCACTTGTCTTCTATGGATCAATATACCAGTCTAACCTTTACTTGATCTCTCGTCGAGTATTATACCCTGGTATCTCGAGATTATCTTAGAACTGCATAACTTATTATGAGTGCTTCATCAAGTACAACATTCCCACTGATTACAATTCTTCATGGACTCTGAGTTATTAAACACTCAAGGACACCGATAACTGAACCGAGTCTGCACTATGGTTCAACTACTCTTGATAATCTTCTTTAAGTACGAGTTCGTACCCGATCACGCCATTCCTAGCCTGTATGGCTATATCATTGTCGTGATGATTTTAATTGTGCTACCTGGTCCTTATTCCCGGAGCACAACTTTCAACGACGAGCTCAGCTTATGTTGACCTTACCCGTCATAGCATTTTGCCTTGAACAGCAAGCTTGATTTTGAGTATGTGTTAATCCTTGGTTCCAATAACCTTTCCGCTTCATCATTCTTTTGACTTGATGTCATCGCCGACCGATTACATCTTCAGGAAATCTCTCGACAAATGTGTCGTCATCATCATCGGCATTCGGAGCTCTTCCTATATATCAATTGAGTTCATGATGAGAAATACCATCCTTGCCCTCGATGATTTGTGTTGTCATCGACCAATTATTGACTTTCCATTCATCCATGATGAAATTGTAAAAATTATTCTATAATTTGTTCTTGATGGATCCTTTGTGTATCCAAAATCTGACCCTTACATGATGACCATGTCTATGCTATCTCGAAGCATGTCTGCGGTACTTCGAATTTTCTACAAGAACACTCACAACCCAATGCTAATTATTTCTTGCTCAATTATCCAAACACCGTTGTATGGTTGATGTCATGAAATTTATCTCCCCTTACCTAAAAGGGTTTTCTACAGTATATCCGACCACGGATATCATGCTCTGTTTGTCCTTGGGAAGGAAATACCCCTGAAATATGTGTTTTAACACATTTTCCTTTCCATTGTTCTGTTTAATCTTATAATCATATTTTGCTTTAACCTTTCTTGTGATCTAATTGATCTAAGCAGTAATATTCTCCTGCTTATGTAAACACCTCGGTGTATAACTCTGTTAGTAAGACCCTGTTACTATTGTTGATGACATTCTGGTATCCACCGATGGACGGGAACTTTGCCTAATGGTCCGCCTCGTTCAACAAGCAGGAAAATGGTTCTCTTTATCCCTCGCCCTTGGTACCAATGATGCTACCAACATAACTAACCGGTTATTCACTGACATGCCTTGCTATCATGACCGTGCAAGATGTCAATGCCCTTCCAACTTTAACCACGTGGTGGGTCCATAACCCACAATTCCACAAGATCAAAACCTGACGCTCCTATGTACCCCTATCTCCGAAGTTATTCCTCACGATTGGCTTCGTATGAAGATCACCAGCCACCTTCCTAGAGATGATCTAATCTCGTATCAGACGCAATGATTATTCTCGTTGCTCTAGACCCCTTTCACACTTTATTTCAGGCATCAAACGATTTCCTACCCACTCAAAACTTCTCATGGTACCTACTTACTTTGCTCTCGATATTATCTTAAGTTTCTAGTCGAGAGTTACTTTTGGCCACCATCCTGATGTTATCACCCAGATAGTAAAGCTTTCAGAAATCCATTCTTCCGAAGTTACCCCTTGTCCTTGATACATACAATGAAGACTCCGAAGAAAGGAGGACGACTTCATCATGATGACCTGGAGCAGAGGAATGAAAGCATCAACGTATTGCATTGACCTCTTCGAGAAGAGCAACCAACACTGAGAAGACGCGTTAGAATTTCATAACCAAATCCCTTCCCCCTTGCCTCCCTCTTAAATCTCGGGACGAGATTTCTTGTAGTGGAGGAGAATTGTGACGCCTGGATAATTAAGCTATAGTAACCCTCTGTTAATGATGCCACGTCACCTCGATTACTGTTGCTAATCTCGCGTTAGTTCGAAACCGATTCGAATTCAAATTCAAAATCAAGCAAACAATAAAAGATTTCAAATATTAAAACTAAAATGTTCGGAGTGAGCCAAATAATGCATAAGTAATTATGGTGGAGAAACCACACTTTAATAAAATGCTTAAATACTCTAAAATGGTTAAAACTGTAGTTGGAACAATTAAATAATTGCTTTTGATACTTTACAAAATACTAATCTATTTGTTTAAAAGGAAAACTTTTTGTGGTAGTGGGTGATCATGAGACACTAAATTAGGAATTCACTTTGTGGTAATAAAACTAAATTAGTCCAAAGAAATAAAAGAAAACAGTAAAAGAAATAAACAAAATATAACACGAAAGCAAACAAAATTAAAAGAGAAACCCTCCTCCCCCACTGGGCCCCGGCCCAGCTGGCCTTTGGGCCAATCAGGCCGGCCCACCCGTTGACCCAGTATAACCCCCACCCCACTAACCCTAGACACCCACTCCTCCCAACTCACCCCCACGATCCCCCTCGCCCCTTCCCCTCTCCCATCTGGGCGGCGCCCCGCCCCTGGCGCTGCCACCTCACCAGCGCCGCCCATCCTGGTCTCCTTCCTCTCCCTCCACCACGCCGACCTCCCCACAGCCTGCCGGCCCCGGTCGTCCCCGCCGACGTCGCCGGATCCGCCTCCTATCGTCGTCCTCGCGCCACCGCCTTGCAGAAGCTCCGGCCATGGCCGCACCCGCCTCGTCCTCGGCGTCCGTGTCGCGCCAAGCCGCCTCCTCGTCGGAGAGGGGACCGATCCTGGAGTCCCAGTCGCGGATCCGGCCTCCCTCACCTTGCTCCCCTCCTTGACGTCCACTCGCCGATCGGCACCCCCCGCCTGCGACACCGTCGGACGACGCCGCTACCTCGCCGTCGATCCTCTCGACTCCGGCACCCCCGGCTCCCCTGAGCCCCCTGCCGGCCCTCTGTGAGCCCCCCCCCCCACATCCTCCCCTCTCCTCTTGAGCTTTGGCTCCCCCACTAGCTAGCCCCGCTACCGCGCCCGAGAGCTCGTTGCCGCCGTTTGACTCTTCACCGTGGCCACAGCCCGCAGGACTCGTGACCAAGCTTTGCCTCCTGTTCCTGGACTCCCCATGGACCATCTGATGCCCTTTAGTCGCCTCGCCATATGCTGCAACCTTGAAACCGAGCTCGCCGAGATCCGGCCATCACCATTGCTCGTCGTCGGCGTCGCTTGGGACCTCTCTCACTCCCACCCCTAGCATCGTTGGACGCGGGACTTCACGCGCGTTCGAACGCGACCAGCGACGCCCGTTTTGGTGGCATATAACCGAGTTCTGGCGACATCCCGTGCGTCGTCGCCGTGTTTTGGTCGCCAGCGACTAAACGTCGGCGCTGCTGACGTGTCCGCTTAACCCAGCCGCTTATGACGCCAGTGCCACTGACTGCTGGGACCCGCCTTCTAAATAATCACAACATAAGTAAACTGGCAAATTAACTAACCTAAATACTCCCTGGCACGTGGGGACCAGCCCCCATAATGTTTAAATAAATAAATATAATAATTAAAATATTAATTAATTAATTAATTAACTTAATTAAATCGGATTAGATTAACCTAATCATTTAGCTAAAGCTAATTAACCCTGTTTAATTACTATGAGTCAATGACATGCGGGACCCGCCGTCAGATTGACCCAGTCAACACCTGTTGACTGCTGACGTCAGCATGACATCATGCTGATGTCATAAATCCCATTTCAAATTAAAATAATTAGATAAATGCTAAAAATGATTTAAATCTTTTAAAATCAATATAAAATAAACCATAGCTTGGATGGAAAAACTTTGTACACGAAAGTTGCTCAGAACGATGTGACGAATCCGGATAGGCAGCTCGTTCGTCCGCCACACATCCCTAGCATAGCAAACGCGCAACTTTCCCCCTCCGGTTCATCTGTCCGAAAACGCGAAACACCAGGGATACTTTCCCGGATGTTTTCCCCCTTCGTCGGTATCACCTCCTACCGCGTTAGGGCATATCTAGCACCGCGTATTGCCTCGTTATGTTTTGTGATGCTTTGATTGCTCTGTTATTTATTGTGTTACCCTCCGTTACTTCTTTCTGGTAGACCCCGAGACTGCCGGCGACCCCCTAGTTCGACTACGGTGTTGATGACACGTCCTTCTTGCCAGAGCAACCAGGCAAGCCCCCCCCCCCCCTTGATCACCAGATATCGCTTATTCTTCTCTACTGCTTGCATTAGAGTAGTGTAGCATGTTACTGCTTTCGGTTAATCCTATTCTACTGCATAGCCTGTCATTGTTGCTACAGTTGTTACCCTTACCTGCTATCCTACTGCTTAGTATAGGATTCTAGTTTTCCATCAGTGGCCCTACATTCTTGTCCGTCTGTTGTGCTATACTATCGGGCCGTGATCACTCGGGAGGTGATCACGGGTATATACTATACTTTATACATGATACATGTGGTGACTAAAGTCGGGTCGGCTCGAGGAGTACGCGCGAGTGATTCACGGATTGGGGGCTGAAAGGACCTTTGTCCCAACGGCCCTCTGGGTGGATCTTTGTGGCGGAGCGACAAGGCAGGTTGAGACTACCAAGGTGAGAGGTGGGCCTGGCCCTGTCAGCGTTCGCGGTTATTTCAAAATAACACGCATAACAAGTTCTTGGTATTTGATCTGAGTCTGGCTACCGGCCTATACGCACTAACCAACTACGTGGGAAAGATATGGGCACTCGGTATCGTGGTATCAGCCGAAGCACTTCGTGACGTCAGCGACTGAGCGGCGCGCGTCGGGTTGGACTGTGTAACGTGACTTCCTTTGTAATGGAGGTTGCTAGGTCTGCTCTCCGGCCGCGTACGCAACGTGCAGGTGTGCAATGGGAGATGGGCCCAGACCCCTACGCGCATAGGATTTAGACCGGCGTGCTGCCCTCTCTGTTGTGCCTAGGTAGGGCTGCGACGTGTTGATCTTCCGAGGCCGGGCGTGACCCAGGAAAGTGTGTCCGGCCAAATGGGATCAAGCGTGTTGGGTTATGTGGTGCACCCCTGCAGGGAAGTTAATCTATTCGAATAGCCGTGATCTTCGGTAACAGGACGACTTGGAGTTGTACCTTGACCTTATGACAACTAGAACCGGATACTTAATAAAACACACCCTTCCAAGTGACAGATAACAACCCGGTGATCGCTCTCTAACAGGGCATCAAGGAGGAGATCGCCGGGTAGGATTATGCTATGTGATGCTACTTGGAGGACTTCAGTCTACTCTCTTCTACATGCTGCAAGACGGAGGCTGCCAGAAGCGTAGTCTTTGACAGGATTAGCTATCCCCCCTCTTATTCTGACATTCTGCAGTTCAGTCCACCGATATGGCCCCTTTACACATATACCCATTCATATGTAGTGTAGCTCCTTGCTTGCGAGTACTTTGGATGACTACTCACGGTTGCCTTGTTCCCCCTTTTTCCCATTTCTCTACCCGATTGCTGTGACCAGACGATGGAGCCCAGGATCTAGACGCCACCGTCGACGACGACTCCTACTGCACTGGAGGTGCCTACTACTACATGCAGCCTGCTGACGATGACCAGGAGTGGTTAGGAGGATCCCAGGAAGGAGGCATGCGCCTCGTTCAATCTGTATCCCCGTTTGTGCTAGCCTTCTTAAGGCTAACTTGTTTAACTTATGTCTGTACTCAGATATTGTTGCTTCTGCTGACTCGTCTATGATCGAGCACTTGTATTCGAGCCCTCGAGGCCCCTGGCTTGTATTATGATGCTTGTATGACTTATTTATGTTTTAGAGTTGTGTTGTGATATCTTCCCGTGAGTCCCTAATCTTGATCGTACACGTTTGCATGCATGATTAGTGTATGATTGAATCGGGGGCGTCACAGCGGTACAACTGCTAGGGATAGCATTTGTACCGGTTATTATTCGAATAACCGGAATAACCATAGTGGCACCGCTCCAGTAATGTTGCTAAACCCGAAGAGAGAATCCCCTAGGTGGTGGTTGGACCGGTACAAGGGCTGGTAGTACCGCACAGGGGAGGCAGCGGTACAACCGCACTTGCTCTTGATACAACCGCCTAGCAATCCACAGTTGCTCCACTCCACAATGCGAGCTGTACAACCACTACGACCAACGGTACATCCGCTTGGGTGAAAACAAGTGAGAAGATTTTTGGATCTCTCCTCAAACAAATGGGAAGGTACATATGTGGGTGCAATATGAATTTGTGTACGTGATTTGGTTCCACCCGTACCTTCCAATGTGGACTCTCTCTTAATAGTATGGATTTCCTACGACCAAAGAAATAACCATGCTCTTTTCCTTCTAGAGGGGTGCCTAACCATCTTGTGCCATCTATGCATGCATGTATAACTCAAGCACATTGTTAGTCCGTAAATTGTGTTGTCATTAAGACTAGAAATGCCCTTTCAATCTTCCTCTTTTTGGTGATTGATGACAACACAATGATTTGCACAAACGGTCTATAAAATGTAGACAGGCTCCCCTAGATGTAAGCATTATATAGAATTTGCTTTTGGAACGCAAAGTTCTCACAACTAGGATCAACGCTCCCCCTAGATATTATAAACCGACAATAGTTGCAAGAGATATAGATATACAATAAGCATGCATTTGCAACAACACCATGTAATGACGCAACATATAAGGGCAACAATAATAACATGGCTCCATAAACATGAAATTAAGACATGGTAAGGATAGATAATTAGGGATAGCATGTCTTACACCATGCAACATAAAAAAGGTCTCCAAATAACTTCACAACCTAAAGCAAATAAGTTCAACTTAACAAGGAGATCACAGGCGAGCAATGATTACCAAGAAGATGAGCTTGTGACTCCCGCCCATGCAAATTCTAAATATCCTAATAACATCTATCACCCCCTTTGGCATGAAGACAACAAAAGGGAAAGAGCGATGCTAACATCCCAGAAGATCAGTACTCCTCGTCATTGGACTCCTCCTCTGATTCCGCAGGATCATCTATGGGGTCATCTTCCATCTCATCGTCATCATCTGTTGGGGAACGCAGTAATTTCAAAAAGAAATCCTACGCACACGCAAGATCCATCTAGGTGATGCATAGCAACGAGCGGGAGAGTGTGTCCATGTAACCTCGTAGACCAAAAGCGGAAAAGTTAAGTAACGCGGTTGATGTAGTCGAGCAACTTCGCGATACAATCGATCAAGTACCGAATGCACGACACCTCCGCAATCTGCACACGTTCATGTTGGTGACGTCCCTCGTACTCTTGATCCAGTTGAGGCCGAGGGAGAGTTTCGTCAGCACGACGGCGTGATGACGGTGATGATGAAGTTACCGACGCAGGGCTTCGCCTAAGCACTACAACGATATGACCGAGGTGAAAATCTGTGGAGGGGAGCACCGCACACGGCTAAGACAACTGTCAACTTGTGTGTCTATGGGGTGCCCCCCTCCCCCGTATAAAAATGAGGGGAGGAGGGGAGGGCTGGCCCTCTCTATGGCGCGCCCAAGGGGGAGTCCTACTCCCATTAAGAGTAGGTTTTCCCCCATTCCCTAGTTGGAGTAGGAGAAGAAGGAAGAGGGAGAAGGAAAGAAGGAAAGAGGGGGCCGGCCCCACCCCAATTCGGATTGGGCTAAGGGGGCGCCCTCCACCTGGCCGCCTCCACCTCTCTCCCACTAAGGCCCAATAAGGCCCATTGACTCCCCGGGAGGTTCCGATAACCTGCTGGTACTCCGGAAAATGTCCGAACTCATCCGAACCATTCTAGTGTCCAAACATAGCCTTCCAATATATCGATCTTTATGTCTCGACCATTTAGAGACTCCTCATCATGTTTGCGATCACATCCGGGACTCCGAACAACCTTCGGTACATTGAAACACATAAACTCATAATACCGATCGTCATCGAACGTTAAGCGTGCAGGCCCTGCGGGTTTGAGAACTATGCAGACATGACCGAGACTCATCTCTGGTCAATAACCAATAGTGGAACCTGGATGCTCATATTGGTTCCCACATATTATACGAAGATCTTTATCGGTCAAACCGCATAACAATATACGTTGTTCCCTTTGTCGTCGGTTTGTTACTTGCCCGAGATTCGGCCGTCGGTATATCAATAGCTAGTTCAATCTTGTTATCGGCAAGTCTATTTACTCGTTCTGTAGTGCCTCATCCCGTCTCATTAGTCACATTGCTTGCAGGGCTTATAGTGATGTGCATTACCGAGAGGGCCCAGAGATACCTCTCCGACAATCAGAGTGACAAATCCTAATCTCGATCTATGCTAACTCAACAAACACCATCGGAGACACCTGTAGAGCATCTTTATAATCACCCAGTTATGTTGTGGCGCTTGATAGCACACTAAGTGTTCCTCCAATATTCGGGAGTTGCATAATCTCATAGTCATAGGAACATGTATAAGTTATGAAGAAAGCAATAGCAATAAACTAAACGATCATAGTGCTAAGCTAACTGATGGGTCAAGTCAATCACATCATTCTCTAATGATGTGATCACGTTCATCAAATGACAACTCTTGTCCATGGCTAGGAAACATAACCATCTTTTATTAACGAGCTAGTCAAGTAGAGGCATACTAATGACACTCTGTCTGTCTATGTATTCACACATGTACTAAGTTTCCGGTTAATACAATTTTAGCATGAATAGTAAACGTTTATCATGATATAAGGAAATATAAATAACAACTTTATTATTGCCTCTAGGGCATATTTCCTTCAGTCTCCCACTTGCACTAGAGTCAATAATCTAGATTACATTGTAATGATTCTAACACCCATGGAATCTTGGTGCTGGTCATGTTTTGCTCGTGAGAGAGGCTTAGTCAACGAGTCTGCAACATTCAAATACGTATGTATTTTGCAAATCTCTATGTCTCCCTCCTTGATTTGATCGCAGATGGAATTGAAGCGTCTCTTGATGTGCTTGGTTCTCTTGTGAAATCTGGATTCCTTTGCCAAGGCAATTGCACGAGTATTGTCACAAAAGATTTTCATTGGACCCGATGCACTAGGTTTGACACCTAGATCGGATATGAACTCCTTCATCCAGACGCCTTCATTTGCTGCTTCCGAAACAGCTATGTAGTCCGCTTCACACGTAGATCCCACCATGACCCTCTGCTTAGAACTACACCAACTGACAGCTCCACCATTCAATAAAAATACGTATCTAGTTTGTGACTTAGAGTCATCCGGATCAGTGTCAAAGCTTGCATCGACGTAACCGTTTACGACGAGCTCTTTGTCACCTCCATAAACGAGAAACATATCCTTAGTACTTTTCAGGTATTTCAGGATGTTCTTGACCGTTGTCCAGTGATCCACTCTTGGATTACTTTGGTACCTCCCTGCTAAACTAATAGCAAGGCACACATTAGGTTTGGTTCACAACATTCCATACATGATAGAACCTATGGTTGAAGCATAGGGAATGACTTTCATTTTCTCTCTATCTTCTGAAGTGGTCAGGCATTGAGTGTGACTTAACTTCACACCTTGTAACACAGGCAAGAACCCTTTCTTTGCTTGATCCATTTTGAAATTTTTCAAAACTTTATCAAGGTATGTGCTTTGTGAAATTCCAATTAAGCGTCTTGATCTATCTCTATAGATCTTGACGCCTAATGTATAAGCAGCTTCACCGAGGTCTTTCATTGAAAAATGCTTATTCAAGTATCCTTTTATGCTATTCAGAAATTCAGTATCATTTCCGATCAACAATATGTCATCCACATATAATATCAGAGATGCTACAGAGCTCCCACACACTTCCTTGTAAATACAAGCTTCTCCAAAAGTCTGTATAAAACCATATGCTTTGATCACACTATCAAAGCGTATATTCTAACTCCGAGAGGCTTGCACCAGTCCATAAATGAATCACTGGAGCTTGCACACTTTGTTAGCACCTTTTGGATCAACAAATCCTTCTGGTTGCATCATATACAATTCTTCTTTAAGATATCCATTAAGGAATGTAGTTTTGACACCCATTTGCCAAATTTCATAATCATAAAATGCGGCAAGTGCTAACATGATTCGGACGGACTTAAGCATCGCTACGGGTGAGAAAGTCTCATCATAGTCGACTCCTCGGACGGACTTAAGCAGCTCCGTCATGGGTTTAGCAATCTTGGAAAACCCTTCAATGAAACGACGGTAGTATCCGACTAATCCAAGAAAACTTCGGATTTGTGATACAGTTGTGGGTGGCAACCAATCGAGCACATCCTTTACTTTGCTCAGGTCCACGGCTATACCTTCGGCGGATAGCACATGTCCGAGAAATCCAACTTGCTTGAGCCAAAACTCGCATTTACTGAATTTGGCGTATAGCTGATGCTCGGAGGTGTTCTTTGTGCTCTTCTTCACTTTTCGAGTATATAAGTATGTCATCGATAAAGACTACCACGAATTTATCGAGGAAGTCCATGAATACTTTGTTCATCATATGCATGAAGAAGGCGGGGGCATTGGTGAGACCAAAGGACATAACTATATATTCATAAAGACTTTACCGAGTAGTGAATGCGGTCTTAGGAATATCTTCCTTTTTAATCTTGAGTTGATGATATCCTGTCCTTAAATCAATCTTGGAGAATACCTTGGCCCCACTGAGCTGATCAAACAAATCATCAGTCATGTGCAGTGGATATTTATTTTTGATGGTGACATCATTCAGCTGACGGTAATCCACACACATGCGGAGACTGCCATCCTTCTCGGGTTCATTGTAAACCTCATCAAGTACTACTTTCCTCCCACTCACTTCTTTCGAGAGAAACTCCTTCTCTAGAAAGGATCCATTCTTAGCAACGAATATCTTGCCTTCGGATCTGTGATAGAAGGTGTACCCAACAGTCTCCTTTGGTTATCCTATGAAGACACATTTCTCCGATTTGGATTCGAGCTTATCAGGTTGAAGCTTTTTCACATAAGCATCGCAGCCCCAAACTTTAAGAAATGACAACTTGGGTTTCTTGCCAAACCACAGTTCATATGGTGTCGTCTCAACTGATTTAGATGGTGCCCTATTTAACGTGAATGTAGCCGTCGCTAAAGCATAACCCCAAAACGATAGCGGTAAATCAGTAAGAGACATCATAGATCGCGCCATATCTAATAGAGTACGATTACGACGTTCGGACACACCATTACGCTATGGTGTTCCGGGTGGCGTGAGTTGCGAAACTATTCCGTAGTGTTTCAAATGAAGACCAAACTCGTAACTCAAATATTCTCCTCCACGATCAAATCGTAGAAACTTTATTTTCTTGTTACAATGATTTTCCACTTCACTCTGAAATTCTTTGAACTTTTCAAATGTTTCAGACTTATGTTTCATTAAGTAGATATACCCATATCTGCTCAAACCATCTGTGAAGGTCAGAAAATAACGATACCCGCCGCGAGAATCAACACTCACCGGACCGCATACATCAGTATGTATTATTTCCAACAAGTCTGTTGCTCGCTGCATTGTTCCGGAGAACGGAGTCTTAGTCATCTTGCCCATGAGGCATGGTTCGCAAGCATCGAGTGATTCATAATCAATTGATTCCAAAATCCCATCAGCATGGAGTTTCTCATGCGCTTTACACCAATATGACCTAAACGGAAGTGCCACAAATAAGTTGCACTATCATTATTAAACTTATATCTTTTGGCTTCAATACTATGAATATGTGTATCACTACTATCAAGATTTAGTAAAAATAGACCACTCATTACGGGTGCATGACCATAAAATATATTATTCATGTAAATAGAACAACCATTATTCTCTAATTTAAATGAATAACCGTCTCGCATCAAACAAGATCCAGATATAATGTTCATGCTCAACGCTGGCACCAAATAACAATTATTCAAGTCTAAAACTAATCCCAAAGGTAGATCTAGAGGTAGCGTGCTGACAGCAATCACGTTGACTTTGGAACCATTTCCCACACGCATCGTCACCTCGTCCTTAGCCAATCTTCTCTTAATCAATAGCCCCTGTTTCGAGTTGCAAATATTAGCAACAGAACCAGTATCAAATACCCAGGCGCTACTGCGAGCATTAGTAAGGTACACATCAATAACATGTATATCAAATATACCTTTCACTTTGCCATCCTTCTTCTCCGCCAATACTTGGGGCAGTTCCGCTTCCAGTGACCAGTCCCTTTGCAGTAGAAGCACTCAGTCTTAGGCTTAGGTCCAGACTTGGGCTTCTTCACTTGAGCAGCAACTTGTTTGCCGTTCTTCTTGAAGTTCCCTTTCTTGCCTTTACCCTTTTTCTTGAAACTAGTGGTCTTGTTGACCATCAACACTTGATGCTCCTTCTTGATTTCTACCTCCGCGACCTTTAGCATTGCGAAGAGCTCGGGAATCGTCTTATCCATCCCTTGCATATTATAGTTCATCACGAAGCTCTTGTAGCTTGGTGGCAGTGATTGAAGAACTCTATCAATGACACTATCAACTGGAAGATTAACTCTCAGCTGAGTCAAGTGATTGTGGTACCCAGACATTCTGAGTATATTCTCACTGACAGAACTATTCTCCTCCATTTTGCAGCTGTAGAACTTATTGGAGACTTCATATCTATCAATCCAAGCATTTGCTTGAAATATTAACTTCAACTCCTGGAACATATCATATGCTCCATGACGTTCAAAACATCGTTGAAGTCCTAGTTCTAAGTCGTAAAGCATGGCACACTGAACTATCGAGTAGTCATCAGCTTTGCTCTGCGTTCATAACATCTGGTGTTGCTCCTGCAGCGGGTTTGGCACCTAGCGGTGCTTCCAGGACGTAATTCTTCTGTGCAGCAATGAGGATAATCCTCAAGTTAGGGACCCAGTCCGTGTAATTGCTACCATCATCTTTCAACTTAGCTTTCTCTAGGAACGCATTAAATTCAACGAAACAACAGCACGGGCCATTTATCTACAACAACATAGACATGCAAAATACTATCAGGTACTAAGTTCATGATAAATTAAAGTTCAATTAACCATATTACTTAAGAACTCTCACTTATATATCCCTCTAATCATCTAAGTGATCACGTGATCCATATCAACTAAACCATGTCCGATCATCACGTGAGATGGAGTAATTTTCAATGGTGAACATCACTATGTTGATCATATCTACTATATGATTCATGCTCGACCTTTCGGTCTCCGTGTTCCGAGGCCATATCTGCATATGTTAGGCTCGTCAAGTTTAACCCGAGTATTCTGCGCGTGCAAAACTGGCTCGCACCCGTTGTATGTGAACGTAGAGCTTATCACACCCGATCATCACGTGGTGTCTCGGCACGACAAACTATAGCAACGGTGCATACTCAGAGAGAACACTTATACCTTGAAATTTAGTGAGAGATCATCTTATAATGCTACCACCGTACTAAGCAAAATAAGATGCATAAAGGATAAACATCACATGCAATCAATATAAGTGATATTATATGGCCATCATCATCTTGTGCCTTTGATCTCCATCTCCAAAGCACCGTCATGATCACCATCGTCACTGGCTTGACACCTTGATCTCCATCGAAGCATCGTTGTCGTCTCGCCAACTATTGCTTCTACGACTATCGCTACCGCTTAGTGATCAAGTAAAAGAATTACATGGCGATTGCATTTCATACAATAAAGCGACAGCCATATGGCTCCTGCCAGTTGCCGATAAATGTGTTACAAAACATGATCATCTCATACAACAATTTATATAATCACGTCTTGACCATATCACACCACAACATGTCCTGCAAAAACAAGTTAGACGTCCTCTACTTTTTTGTTGCAAGTTTTATGTGGCTGCTATGGGCTTAGCAAGAACCGTTCTTACCTACGCATCAAAACCACAACGATTTTTTGTCAAGTTTGTTGTTTTAACCTTCAACAAGGACCAGGCGTAGTCACACTCGATTCAACTAAAGTTAGAGAAACAGACACCCACTAGCCACCTGTGTGCGATAGAATGATACGTCCATTTTGCATCATGCTTTTATATCGATATTTATTGCATTATGGGCTGTTATTACACGTTATGTCACAATACTTATGCCCTTTCTCTCTTATTTTACAAGGTTTACATGAAGAGGGAGAATGCCGGCAGCTAGGATTCTGGGCTAGAAAAGGAGCAAATATTAGAGACCTATTCTGCACAGCTCCAAAAGTCCTGAAACTTCACGAAAGTCATTTTTAGAATTAATAAAAAAATACTGAGCGAAGAAACTACCAGAGGGGGCCACACCCTGGCCACGAGGGTGGGAGGTGCGCCCTACCCCATGGGCGCGCCCCCTGCCTCGTGGGCCCCCTGGTGGCCCTCTGATGCCCATCTTCTGCTATATGAAGTCTTTCGTCCGAGAAAAAATCATAAGCAAGATTTCGGGACGAAACACCGCGGCCACGAGGCGGAACCTTGGCGGAACCAATCTAGGGCTCCGGCGGAACTGTTCTGCCGGGGAAACTTCCCTCCGGGAGGGGGAAATCATCGCCATCGTCATCACCAACGATCCTCTCATCAGAGGAGGGTCAATCTTCATCAACATCTTCACCGGCACCATCTCATCTCAAACCCTAGTTCATCTCTTATATCCAATCTTTGTCCCAAAGCCTCAGATTGGTACCTGTGGGTTGCTAGTAGTGTTGATTACTCCTTGTAGTTGATGCTAGTTGGTTTATTTGGTGGAAGATCATACGTTCAGATCCATTATGCATATTAATACCCCTCTGATTATGAACATGAATATGCTTTGTGAGTAGTTACGTTTGTTCCTAAGGACATGGGAGAAGTCTTGCTATTAGTAGTCATGTGAATTTGGTATTCGTTCGATATTTTGATGAGATGTATGTTGTCTCTCCTCTAGTGGTGTTATGTGAACGTCGACTACATGACACTTCACCATTATTTGGGCCTAGAGGAAGGCATTGGGAAGTTATAAGTAGATGATGGGTTGCTAGAGTGACAGAAGCTTAAACCCTAGTTTATGTGTTGCTTCCTAAGGGGCTGATTTGGATCCATATGTTTCATGCTATGGTTAGGTTTACCTCATTACTTCTTTTGTAGTTGCGGATGCTTGCAATAGGAGTTAATCATAAGTGGGATGCTTGTCCAAGAAAGGACAGCACCCAAGCACCGGTCCACCCACGTACCAAATTATCAAAGTACCAAACACGAATCATATGAGCGTGATGAAAACTAGCTTGACGATAATTCCCATGTATCCTTGGGAGCACTTTCCTCTATATAAGAGTTTGTCCAGGCTTGTCCTTTGCTACAAAAAGGATTGGGCCATCTTTCTGCACTTTATTTACACTTGTTACTTGTTACTTGTTACCCGTTACAAATTACCTTATCAAAAAACTATCTGTTTCTGATAATTTCAATGCTTGCACAGAATACCTTGCTGAAAACCGCTTATAATTTCCTTCTGCTCCTCGTCGGGTTCGACACTCTTACTTATTGAAAGGACTTTGATAGATCCCCTATACTTGTGGGTCATCATAGAACCAGTCTCGCGTAAGCATACGTGTAATGTCGGTCCGAGCCGGTTCATCCAACAATACCACCGAATCAAAGTATGACATGCTGGTAAGCAGTATCACTACTGGAATCTGGCAATTTGCCATCTGCCATGGCAGATGGCAAAGGCATGGTCGGCGGATGGCAAAGGCTTTGCCATCAGCCAGCAGATGGCAAACAGTTTGTCTGACTTCTTATCGGCAAAGGCTTCTTTGCCATCTGCTAGCTGATGGCAAAGAGCCTGTGGCTTTGCCATCAGCTGGCAGATGGCAAAGCCTCTTAATGGGGTTAGCCCCGTTAGAAGGCTAACGGCATACTTTGCCGTCAGCCAGCAGATGGCAAAGGCTGCAGGCTCTTTGCCGTCTGCCAGCAGATGGCAAAGTATGCAGGCTCTTTGCCATGTGCCAGCAGATGGCAAAGGCTGCATGCTTTGCCATCCGCCAGCAGATGGCAAAGTATGCAGGCTCTTTGCCATGAGCCAGCAGATGGCAAAGGCTGCATGCTTTGCCGTCTGCCAGCACATGGCAAAGAGGTTTGCCATCTGCTGGCAGATGGCAAAGAGCCCAAATAGGCCAGACACATGGCCTCTTTGCCATCTGCCAGCTGATGGCAAAGCTCTTTGCCATCTGCCAGCTGATGGCAAAGCTCTTTGCCATCTGCCAGCAGATGGCAAAGTGACTATATTGCCCCATTTAATTTTGTTTTTTCTTATATCAATTCATTTTCACAGAATATCAAACACAAATATATTTATATGACCAATATAGCATTTCAACACATATTACCAATAGTCATGAACACATATATCCAATACATGTTACCAATAGTAGCAAGTTTCATCCGTACATATACATAGTTTCATCAATATTACACAGTTTCATCCATAGGTAACAAGTTTCACAAGGTCAAAACAAAAACTAAATACAAGCACTCCATCAACCCAAGCTTCCGTGATCTTAAGCAAATCTGTAAAATGGGAAAAAAAGTAAGTTAGAAGAAGATAGTATATCCAGCTAGCCAAATGAAAATAGAGGATACAATCTCAACAGATAACAGCCAAAATTTACAAGAAGTTCCTTTGTAACTTTCTTCAGAAAAAGGAACACTGAAAGTCTGAAGAAAACTAACACTGGAACAAGCCTGAACATTACTGAATTTCAACAACTACTGCATACAAATCGTCTGTGTTATATTCAGACAAAGGAAAATAAGCTGAGTCTGTAGAGGGTATGTAGTATATTTAAACGAAGCAAAAGAGAACATCCCTTGCAATATATTTTGTACCAAGCAAAGAAACAGAATGTACATACACACACATAAAAATTGTACTGGACCGCTTGTCACTTTCTTACATCAACCAGATTTCTGCCAGACAAAGATTGTATAACAGAGATGAAGCAAGGGGTTCATGAGAAGTAGAGAAGATTCTACTATTCTTCCACACCCAAACCATGGTCCTTGAAAATGTAGATTAGATGGTCTTCGCAACAAAAAAAAAGATTAGATGGAGAATGACAGTGACTCACGCCTCCTCACACTCCATTCGAGCTAAAAATTATGTGGCTTCTTGGGGATTTAGATTGAGGGAAAGCATGAGTCCCATATTCGGCTACATGACATGAGTGGATTCTAGACAGTTCGAGATAGGTGTGTGGATTTGAACTTTTGGGTGACAAAAATGCCAAGTATAGGTCATTTTAGAGCTATCCTAGGTTAAATATGTCGCTAGTATCCATATGGCAGAGAACCCAGGCCGACATGACTAGTCATAGAACCAAGGTGGCACAAACGTATAGGGACAGGCATACATGACCCAGCAATGCACGTGTCGGTCATCAGCGAGTGCAACCAAGTCGTAGCAAGCTACAAGGACTTCGGTGATACACCGCGTGACATTTCCCCGTAGGGACAGACATAGGAGCAAAGAAGGACACATGCCGGTCAATCCATGTGTTCCGGAGCAGTAGCGAACTACCATGGCTCGGTGGAAGCACTAGGAGGCATTTCCTCGTATGGAAGGCTACCAAAGGCACACGACTAGGTGTCGAATCCCACACATACAATGCATTTCAAACATACACACATTATGCACGATATGTGTAGATACAACATGGCATCACAACAAAACCCTATTAAGCAAAACACTTGGGAAACTTACCGTCATCACGGAGGTGTAGGTGTAGGTGTAGGACCGGTCGCGCCAGTGGCAGACGGAGAAGGATCGGTCGATGCTTGTCGGGAGATACCCTGCACCAAAGATTATTTCCAATGTATCGTTAGCATGATGCAACTCAAATGTGAAGACTAGTAACTAATGACCGTTCAAATAAAACTCACCGTGCCCGCCGGAGCAATGACTGGCATCGGCGGAGGGGTCTGGCCGTTCTTCTCGCACATGGACTGCACATTTGGTTTTGACGAGTCAATCATATTAGTTACTAATGAAAGGAACATTGCGTGCATGATTTAGCTAATATGCAGAAGAAACTTACCACGAAGAGCTCGTACATGGCCCGGTTAGCCAAGTCGTTCCGGTTCCTCTTCTCCTCCAACAGCCTAGCCATCCTCTCCTCATTCTCCCGGTCCCTCTCCACCAACTGCCGGTCCCTCTCCTCAAAAGCAGCCTGGGTCTTCGCTCTCTCTGCCTCAATAGCAGCCTGCAACACCACTCGTTAGCATTGTAATCATCGACGGCCGCAAACACAATGTAATGGAGGAAAGGCTACTGAGTCCGTATAACAAACCTGCAATTCAATTTCCACTGGTCGTAAACGAGGCGGTATCTCAGGATCAGAGCTGGCCTGGCGCTTCTTGATCTGCGGGAGAGTGCTACTACAACGTATCAGTCCATTACCAATGGCTAACGATCCATGGGACCTCCCGCCACCAGATATCATCACCAGCTCTGGATCAAGAGGCCGGATCGGGTTAAAGTCCGGCCCTTTCCTCGCATTCCCCTGCTAACCTACTGCACCATCTTGTGGTGGGAGGCCTTGTTGCTGAAGTTCTCTGCATTTTCGAGGTCAGACTCAGAGAATGCCTTGGCCTTCTTGTACGATGCAATATTGGACATGCCATAGAGGTCGAACAGCTCTGGCACTGGAGCCTTGTGGTGGTTTGACTAAAAGAGAGGAACAGAGTATTAGTTAAGGACTCAAACTAGCACAAAGAATGAATTTGCATGAATCATCAAGCAAACCACACATACCCAGTTTTTCCCATACCCATGTAGGTTGACGCTGCCTAGATGGTGTGGCACACCTTTCATTTTGAGACGCTTCTCCTTTGCAATGTTGTGGGCGACGCGCCATTGGGGAGAGCACCACTCATCCACCAACGCCTCCCAGCAGTCCATCTTGTCTGCACACCATCTCGGGGGCACCTAAGTTAAGCAAGAGAAATTTGAGCGCTACGCCTACGAATCAAATCAAGGAAACTAAGTACAAGGCCTTAAGAATAGGTAATTACCTTCATGTACTTCTCCTTACTCAGATACTTGTCCCGGCACTTCTCTTTTCTCCTCCTAATACCAGTCTGTGCTAAGTAGTCTCGAACAGCCTGCGTCCGAGCCTCGTGCCGAAAGTTTCCAAGTAGGCGCCTGCACTCGGCGTTGATAACCCGAGCCGCGGCCTCCTCCTGTCCCTCAGCACACCTGTAGAAGGTCTGCAATCAAACAAGAAAACATGGATTAGAAGGTCTGCAATCAAACAAGAAAACACATGTAGAAGGTATGCAATCAAAGAAGAAAACACAACGTAAATGGCAAAGGAGAAATTACCCAAAACGTGGCGATCACAATGTCGGCCACCGTGTCGCACTCGACATCGCCGACCCTATGCTCCGGCGGGGCTGGGGCAGCCAAGTAGTGCTCCCAGGTCATTCCTAGCTCTGGAACCCGGCCCTCACCGGGCAACGTGACCCACCCCGGGAAGCACCGGCGACAAATCACACCAAGGACAGTGTTGGGCCTGCGGACACCATCTTCGTGTGTCCAAGAACTGCAGTATGACAAGGGCAACACATTAGATATTCGAAGAAACCTCAAGGCAAAAGGTTAAAAAAGAGTAAATGCACTTACTTCTCCCCGTTAGGCGCAATCAGCCACCTCTGGTCGGGGGTCGCCGGGGTGGGCGGGAGCTTTGTATGACCACGCTGGTAGACTTTGCGCCCCTCAACCCACTCACCCTTACTATAGCTATCAGGACTATAGTCTGCACCCTGAACACGACCATGTGCACTCGACTCCGTCCAGTCCTCCGATGGGCTCGGCTCCGACTCAGCGTGACCCCGTCTGAGCTCCGGAGTCTCGTGGGGCGAAGACTCGGCGGCCCGAGGCTCGTCGTCGGCCCGAGGCTCGTCGGCCGTAGGCACGCCTGCCATAGGCTCGTCGGCCGGAGGCTCGTGGAGTGGAGTCCGAGACGGGTCCACCTCAGATGGCTCGATCTCAGACGGAGCAGTCCTGTGGTCGAGTGACTCAGCTGGAGGTGGCGGCGAGGAAGGCGTAGCAGCCTTCCTACCTCTCCCGTCGCCACGTATACACCTCTAGCAGCCTTCTCCTTCTTCTTACCCCCCCCCCCCCGACCTCTCCCGGCCGAAGAAGAAGCGACCGTCGCTGGACTCTGCAAACTGAGATCTAGCGCTCTCCGGAGGCTATGGGGGGGAATGGAACTACCCCTCCCACCACGTGCCGAGGTAGGAGCCTCGGAGTGCTCTCGACCCGCGCCCACCATCTGTCAACACCTGAAATGACAAAGAGTAAACAAAATTAGTACAACATAAAAAAATGAATACCTGACATGAATAATAATATATATAAATTCATTTTAGAGGAATAAATGCTAAGTATAGCTCATTTTAGAGCTATCCTAGGTTAAATAGGTCATTTTTGAGCTAATTAAGGTTGTTATGTCATTTTTGAGCTAGCTAAGCATATAAATTCATTTTGGAGGAATAAATGCTAAGTATAGCTCATTTTAGAGCTATCCTATGTTAAATAGGTCATTTTTGAGCTAGCTAGGTTAAAACTTGAACTAATTAATAATATATATGTATATAATAATAATGGAATACCTGACATGAACTATAATATTAATCTTCATCATCATCATTAATAAATGCATCATCATCGTCTATATATGCTTCGGGGTCAATAAATGCATCATCCTCATCACTATCAGTAATGATGTGCTCATCATCATCATCAATAAATTCATCAACATCTGGAAGGCCTCCTGTATGTAATCGGTCAAGCATTGACAGGTCATCCGCAGCAGTAACCTCTTCTTGTTCCGGCTCTTCTTGTTCCTGCTCAGGCTCGGATTCACTGCCGTTGTCTACTTGAATGTTCTGAGGTGAGCGGTTCTTGAAACGTTTTTTGGAAAGACGTGTTTCTTGGAACAATTCTCCTTCATATGTGTCTGGATTAATGTGAGGTTCATAATCCTCTTCATTGGGGGGAGGTGGTCTAACACGTGGCGGCACTTCATAAACGACATCCCAACCTTCGAGATTTGGATCACTTTGGCAGGCCCACGGTAGATAGAAAACTTGGGTTGCCTGTTGAGCCGTAATATAGACATCGGGAACATCCAAATGGGTGCTTTGTTTGATTTTGGCTAGCCCTAGATGTTCATGAGTCCTTCTAGTCTCTTTTGGCTAGAACCAATGACATTTGAAGACTACGACGTTCGGTGGGTTTGCACCATAGAATAGAAGTTCATAAATTGCTTCAACTCTTCCATAATACTCGGTATCTCCTTCGCCGATAGCAGAGACACAACAATTTGTAGACTTTCGGTCGGCCATAGATAGCTCTTTGCCATAGGTACGAAAGCGATACCCGTTGATGTCGTATTTGTTAAATGAATGGACCTTATAGTCAAAACCATTAGCGACTTGTCTCAATTCGGCGTCCATAGACTCTGAACTAGCCTACAAGTTCAATACGAAAGGATTGTTGCATTAGCCAGAAATTAGAAGAAGAAATGAAATGGTCTAATGGAAATTACCGTTTGTTTGAACCAAGAGATGAAACCGGGATAGCCGCCTCCATGCATTGCCAGAAGCTCATACTCTTCGACGGAATCCTTTTGGATAACCGCTCCATACGAGAATTTGGCGACGTATCGACTGTATCAAATATCCGGGAATAAGAGCAGTTCAAATGAAGTAGAGGTTGTGAAACAATGTACCGAGAACTTACTCGATGTACGGCCGCACTTCTGTTAGATTGTTGAAGATATACAACGTAATGGTCCGCCATTCGTCGTTATCCAACAATAAGGGAGTATAAGCACCGGCTGGTGCGAGCTTCCCTTTGAATAGGCTGAGGTTGGATCCACCCTTTTTAGGGTCGCCAACATTGTACCGAGGCTTCGGATTATGCAAATGACGATTTTTGGCTTCGTAGTGTGCTGTCACGAAGTTTGCCGACTCCTCAGTAATGAATGCCTCGGCCATCGATGCTTCAATTCGACGTTTATTTTTACATTTTGCACGAAGCGTCTTCTGCATCCTCTCAGTTGCGTAGCACCAACGATTCTGCACGGGCCCCCCCAATCGTGCCTCGGTCGGGAGATGCAAAATCAAATGCTGCATTGGATTAAAGAAGCCAGGTGGAAAGATCATCTCCAACTTGCAGATCAACTCCGGCTCCAACTCTTCCATTTCTTCTATCAAGCCAGGCGATAATTCTTTCGCACATAGAACACGGAAGAAATAGCTCAGCTCTGCCAGTACTAGCCATTCATCCTCAGGGATAAAGCCACGCAACATCACCGGCATTACCCGCTCAAGCCATATGTGCCAATCATGACTCTTGAGACCAAATATTTTCAGTTTATCAAGATTCGCTCCCCTCTTTAGATTCGATGCATACCCATCGGGGAACATCAACTCCTTTTTCACCCACAGGAGTATTTCCCTCATAACCGGCCTTCCAAGATTGAACCATGCCTTTGGCTTCGCCCAGTTCTTCTTTCCTTTTGGTTGTTTCATGTTTTGTAGCGGTCTATCACATAGAGCCTCCTGATCGACTCTGGCCTTAGGATTATCCTTTGTTTTCCCCTCTATGCCGAACAATGTACCAAAGATGGCCTCGCCGACATTCTTTTCAGTGTGCATCACGTCGATGTTGTGTGGGCAAAGGAGGTCTTTGAAGTACGGCAGATCCCACAAGCATATCTTGTGGGTCCAGGCGTGTTCCGTATTATACCCCTTGAAATACCCTGGACGCTCTGGATCCGGCTCGAGAGCGTTTAACTGATCCAGGGTCTGTTGGCCTGTCAACGCAGGTGGTGCAGAGTTTTTGACATCTCTACCTTTGATGAAGTTCTTCTTGTCTTTTCTGAACTTATGGTGAGGATCCAGGAACTGTATATGCATGTCGAAGCAAGAAAACTTGCGACCCGCCTGCAGCCGACGAAACTCAAGAGCTGCCTTGCATGTGGGGCACGGGAACCTTCCATGCACACACCAGCCAACGAATAGCGCATACGCCGGCAAGTCATGCATCGAGTACATGTACCACACACGCATTAGGAAGTTTTTTTTTGTAGCAGCGTCGTATGTCTTGATCCCATTATCCCAAGCTTCTTGTAGTTCATCCTTAAGCGGCTGCATGTACACATTCATATTCTTCCCCGGATAGTTAGGCCCCGGAATTATCAACGTCAGGAAAATGTTCTTTCTTTGCATAATCTGTCCGGGGGGGGGAGATTGAGTGGAATGACAAATACAGGCCAACAACTGTATTGGGATGCCATCATACCAAACACATTGAACCCATCCGTGCTGATGGCTACTCGAGGATGCCTTGGATCTTTCGCTTTTTCATCATGCAATGCATCGAAGTGTTTCCATGCAGCACCATCCGATGTGTGTACCATCATCAGATTCCCATCTGCATCCCGTTCGGTTCTTTTGCCCAATTTGTGCCATAGCATCTGTCTGGCCGTCTCTTCGACCATGAATAGACGTTGAAGTCTTGGTATGGTTGGCATATACCGAAGAACGTTATTGGGGATTTTGGTCTGACTCTTCTCACCCATACCGTTGTCTACCTCAACATACCTGGAAGACTTGCAAATGGGACAATAGTTCAAGTCCGCATACTGGAGCCTAAATAAGGCACATCCATTCTCACAGGCATCTATCTTCTCATAGGGCATCTTAAGTACACGGAGGATTTTGTCCGACTGGTACAGGTTTGCAGGCATTATATGGCCTTTGGGTAGAAAGCGTCCAAATAGTGTCACCATCGCATCATAGCATTCTCTGCCCAAGTTGAATTGAGCCTTCAGAGCCATTACTTGTGCGATGGCATCCAGCTAACAAAGCTCGGTGTGCTCGTGGAGAGGACGCTTCGAAGACTCCAACATATCATTGAAGGCCTTTGCAGATTCCTCCATCTCATCGTCCGAATCCCGAGCATCATCAAAGTTTTGCACCATGTCTTCCATCCCGGTACCATGCTCGTCAGTGCGACGACGGCCCTCCTCAGCTCTGGAACGTTGGGCAGACTCACCATGAAATGTCCACATCGTATAACCGGGCGTAAAACCCCACTTCTGCAGGTGTTTGATCATTTCAAACTCTGACATCTTATGATAGTTGTCGCACTTGACACAGGGGCACCAGGTTGTTTCATGTCCATTTGCAAATGCGGCTCTGATAAACCCCTTGGTTTTTGTCATCCATTTAGGGGTCATGTGTTTCTGACTAGGGTGACCGGTGTACATCCACGCACGATCACTCATCTTGCCTAGCTACTGGACACACAAGAAATACATACATAATTCAGCAAACCATATATTCATCAGTTAATAGAGTTTCTCAGTTTTATTACGTTCATGCAACCTAGACGCTAATAGGTAAAGATAGGTCCTAATCCCACCCGAGTATGTGTAGATTGGGTTCGTTTTCCCATGCTCTGCTCCGGATCCAACACAAAATTTCGGCAGCACCTCCCCGTTGTTCTCCTGATACACGTCTCGGCAATAAGCAGAGAGGATGTGTACCCGGAGAACAATAGGGAGGCACTGACGAAATTCTGCATCGGATCCGGAGCAGAGCATATGGGAAAACGAACCCAATCTACACATACTCGGGATGTCCATGGATAACGTTGGACAATTCGAAAGAATCACGGTTATAAATATGCAAATGCATGCATATTTATAGATGTAACCCTTTCAAACGGGAGACGCATAGTGGTCACGCATACTGATGATTCAATCTACCTATAGCTAGCATGTTTCATCGGCACGAAGACCGGAACATAGAAAATGATTGGGGGAGGAGGAGATGTCATTTGTGCTCACCCACGAACGTCGGGGCAGAGCTCGTCGAACACCAGACCCTCGCAGCGATGAAACAATTGCACATTTAAATCCACCCGATCAACACAAATATACATGCCTTTCAGTGTGCACTTAAATAGTCTGTCCACTGTACAATGTGATTTTTTTCAGTAGGGGTATAGGCGAGAACTCATAGACATCTTACCTTGGGCAAGAAGTGCTCAAGCGAGGAAACGAGAGTGACCAAGGCTGGATCAAGCCCAATCTCCTCCTTTACCTCCCTTAATGTTGTTTCTGCACTAAACAGAAAAAGTTAGGTTAAAAATCATCTTAAAATTAGGGAGTGTCTATTTAGTACTTGATTGCTTTTCAATTTGGTAATATTCACATTTCCTGACAAATAAACGGAGGACACTTGTATGTCCAAAAAACCCCACCCCGGTTTGTATCTTAAAGGAATATTCATGCCACTTCCTTAGTTACTTGAAACATCAGAAAAATATAATTCACATGAGGGTGACGAAAATCCTGTAATTTTGCTACTGAACCAAAGATTGTTGGTAGCTTATCGTCCGCATTTGACTTGCTTAGTTTGTAGAAAAGGGGGCAAAAGTTGTACATAACTAGGATGCTCCCATAGGATTCGATCACAAAAACTACCTGTAACTGCAGATATTGAAACAGATTTACAGAAATAAGAACTGCCATGTCAAGAACCATACTTTCACGACGAAAATATTGCATGAAGAAACTTCTCTTCATTTTGATCTTTGGGAGCAGCTTTTGGCAGCAGTACTTTGTCACTGCAGTTTATTTAAAGGAAGCACATCCAATATAACCTGCCCTATATGATAACCATGTTTTTCTATAGATCTCCCTGCACTAACCATCTCATCAAACAACTCGACGAAAAACAACGCTAACAGGTTATCTATTATGGTTTTAATATGATTTTTTAGCTGTGACTGATAAGTGAGGTGTTAATCCATATAAGATAATAACTTGAAAATTTTGTGTGTTTCCTATCTGTTATATGTTATCTGTTATCAATGCCTATATCAAAACAAGAAATAACTATTGTATATTTTTGCTCTGATTTCGACATTTATGAATTATGCAGTTAGCTAACTTGATTTAAAATATATTTTATATCCTGTAGATATATGTTGTTCTCTATCCTGGTGATGCTACAGAAGAAGGAAAGCTTCTGAGGTTAAAGCAGCAGTATTTCCTTTGCAGCGCATCACTTCAGGTAATTACAATGGTTACTATGATAGGAAGCTGCACCTATGTCCAGCTTGTGCTTTTATGTTTATTTGAGAAATGATGTTAAGAGATACTTGCAACAGTATTCTTACAGCCTCCTTGTATTGTTGCGCGCTGCATCAAATTTCCACCACCTAGCATGAGAAAAATGCAAGATCAAGTTTTGTTAAGAAAACTTGTATCACTATTATTATTATCATGACCAGACTTTTCGGTCCCATTACATTTGAATTATCCTTTCAGTTACAACGTGGTCTTATTTCGTCTTCTATAAATATCTTTATTTTTTATCCTCCATCATAAATGTTTGACAAGCATAACTGACTATGATTTGTTTTCCAGGGTATTATTTTCAGATTTAAGGAAAGGAAATCTGACAGAGTTTCAGGGAAGTGGAGTGAGTTCCCTTCCAAAGTTGCTGTTCAAATGAATGACACTCGCCCAACTCTTGCCATCCCCGAGCTAATGAGGTTGCTTATGGACGTGGAGGGACTTGGTTGGGACGAAGCCTGGGCTGTCACAAATAAGTGAGATTTTCACCAATATTAAATTTGCGTTATTACCTTTACATACTTATTTACAAATCTGTCTCATGGTCCAGGACGGTTGCTTACACCAATCACACAGTTCTTCCTGAAGCTCTTGAGAATTTGCTGCACTGCACTGCACCGCATTTTGATCAGTGGACTTGCCAAAACTAAGCCTAGATAATCCGGGGAGGGAGAGTGAGACTCACGGGTGAGGTGGGGTGGGGTGGGGAAGGAGACGCGGATGCCGATGCCGATGCCGATGCGGTCGCGGACGTCTTCTTCTCCAGCGGTGTCGCTGCCGACTCGCCGGGAACGGCAAGGATCTGCTCTGCTCTTCTCCAACCACTAGATGCGCCGTGGAGGGGAGGGGTGGGGGAGGGGCGGGCTGCGGTGGCGGGGGAGGGGCGGGCTGCGGTGGCGGGGAGGGGCGGGGGAGGGGCGAGCTGCGGTGGCGGGGAGGGGCGGGGGAGGGGCGGGCGCAGGGGCGGGCTGCCGTGGAGGGGAGGGGCGGGCGCAGGGGCGGGCTGCCGTGGAGGGGAGGGGCGGGGGAGGGGCGGGCTGCGGTGGCGGGGGAGGGGCGGGCTGCGGTGGCGGGGGAGGGGCGCGCTGCGGTGGCGGGGAGGGGCGGGCCGGCGTCGGGAACGTGGGGTGGGGGGCGCGCGGTGGTGGGCGGGTGAGGTGGGGAGAGAGAGGGGTCAGCCAGGCTGGGAGAGAGAGGGATGGGGCCGGGCTGGGAGAGAGGGGAGGAGATTTTTTTTTGAGAGTTGGGAGAGGAGCTAGTCCCACCTCTTTGCCATCAGCCAGCAGATGGCAAAGGCCCACTTCTTTGCCATCAGCCAGCGGATGGCAAATCCCCACCTCTTTGCCATCAGCCAGCTGATGGTAAAGAATGTTTGCCTTCAGCTGGCAGATGGCAAAGAGGTGGGGCTAGCGGGCCGTTACAACGCCGTTACCCACTAGGCCCACCCACTTCTTTGCCATCTGCCAGCGGATGGCAAAGAATCTTTTCCGTCTGCTGGCAGATGGCAAAGAACTGGCTGATGGCAACCAGGTTCTTTGCCATCTGTTATTTCTTTGCCATCTGTGTTTTGTAAGCAGATGGCAAAGACGTTCTTTGCCATCTTTTGGCAGATGGCAAAGAACTGACTGATGGCAAATTCTCTGTTTCCAGTAGTGTATGACTATTATCGCCCACAACTCTTTGAGTTCTACTCGTGCATATAACATCTACGCACAGACCTGGCTCGGATGCCACTGTTGGGGAATGTAGTAATTTCAAAAAAAATCCTACCCACACGCAAGATCCATCTAGGTGATGCATAGCAACGAGCGGGAGAGTGTGTCCACGTACCCCCGTAGACCGAAAGTGGAAGCGTTAAGTAACGCGTTTGATGTAGTCGAACGTCTTCGCGATCCAACCGATCAAGTATCGAATGCACAACACCTCCGTGATCTGCACACGTTCAGCTCGGTGACGTCCCTCGTACTCTTGATCCAGCCGAGGCCGAGGGAGAGTTTCGTCAGCACGACGGCGTAATGACGGTAATGATGAAGTTGCCGACGCAGGGCTTCGCCTAAGCACTACAACAATATGACCGAGGTGGAAATCTGTGGAGTGGGGCACCGCACATGGCTAAGACAATTGTCAACTTGTGTGTCTATGGGGTGCCCCCTCCCCCGTATATAAAGGAGGGGAGGAGGGGAGGGCTTGCCCTCTCTATGGTGCACCCAAGGGGGAGTCCTACTCCCAGTAGGAGTAGGTTCCCCCCTTCCCTAGTTGGAGTAGGAGAAGAAGGAAGAGGGAGAAGGAGAGAAGGAAAGGGGGGCCGGCCCCCACCCAATTCAGATTGGGCTTGGGGGGGCGTGCACTCCACCTGGCCGCCTCCTCCTCTCTCCCACTAAGGCCCAATAAGGCCCATTGACTCCCCGGGGGGTTCCGGTAACCTCCCGGTACTCCGAAAAATGCCCGAACTCATTCGGAACCATTCCGGTGTCCAAACATAGCCTTCCAATATATCGATCTTTACGTCTCGACCATTTCGAGACTCCTCGTCATGTCCGTGATCACATCCGGGACTCCGAACAACCTTCGGTACATCAAAACACATAAACTCGTAATACCGATCGTCATCGAACGTTAAGCGTGCGGACCCTACGGGTTCAAGAACTATGTAGACATGACCGAGACTCATCTCTGGTCAATAACCAATAGCGGAACCTGGATGCTCATATTGGCTCCCACATATTCTACGAAGATCTTTATCGGTCAAACCGCATAACAACATACGTTGTTCCCTTTGTCATCGGTATGTTACTTGCCCGAGATTCAATCGCCGGTATCTCAATAGCTACTTCAATCTCGTTATCGGCAAGTCTCTTTGCTCATTCCATAATGCATCATCCCGTAACTAACTCATTAGTCACATTGCTTGCAAGGCTTATAGTGATGTGGATTACCGAGAGGGCCCAGAGATACCTCCCTGACAATCGAAGTGACAAATCCTAATCTCGATCTATGCCAACTCAACAAACACCATCGGAGACACCTGTAGAGCATCTTTATAATCACCCAGTACGTTGTGACATTTGATAGCACACTAAGTGTTCCTCCGGTATTCGGGAGTTGCATAATCTCATAGTCATAGGAACATGTATAAGTTATGAAGAAAGCAATAGCAATAAACTAAACGATCATAGTGCTAAGCTAACGGATGGGTCAAGTCAATCACATCATTCTCTAATGATGTGATCCCGTTCATCAAATGACAACTCTTGTCCATGGGTAGGAAACTTAACCATCTTTTATTAACGAGGTAGTCAAGTAGAGGCATACTAGTGACACTCTGTTTGTCTATGTATTCACACATGTACTAAGTTTCCGATTAATATAATTTTAGCATGAATAATAAACATTTATCATGATATAAGGAAATATAAATAACAACTTTATTATTGCCTCTAGGGCATATTTCCTTCATCATCTCCATCACGGCCCTAGATGACAGGGTGCTCTTGCGCACTTTGTCAGAGTCATTGTCATCAGTCCACTGGCTCTAGGTAGAAATCCAATTATCCTCTAGAGTGATGTTCCTCACTGACCCACCTGCTACATCAATGTTTAGATGCTTCACCATCTAAATCTGCCGACATTGAGCTAGCTTCTCATCACAATGAGCCACATATAACTTGTGTTGAATGCCAACCTGCAAGCAAAATGCCAACCTGGGTACAATTACAGACAATGATCCAAGCTAGCAGTGGGCTCTCCTACTTGCCTGATCCCCCACTATTTGCCACTTCCACTTCATTTCAACCTCTACCCAAGCAGAAGCGCACTCAAAAACCCACTTGGAGTGGATCTTCACGACTTGGCCAGATCCGTGGCGACCAAGACGAGATCGCATCGGAGACTGCACGGATCGGGTGGGGGGAGGGGGTCGAGGTTGTACCTACGACGTCGGTGATGAGCACGCGCATCGGTTCCTTTGTCGTCATTGGAGCCAGTGGGGTAGCTTCTGGAAACAAGGACATGGAGAGTGGTTTAGGAGGAGGCAACGACAACGAGAGGATGCTGAGATGAGGCGAATGGGTGGTCGCTATTTAAGCTTGATGGGATGGGCTCCTCGCTATTGGAAGCATGTGTGCTACCGGGCTCATATCGTCATGCGATAGCCAAAGCTTCTTAGTGACAGACTATGGGTCCGGCATTAGGTTGGACCGAATTGACTGGGCTCTTTTGGGTATCGCTATGTTCAACAAAATAATTATGTCCAATGCTATCAAAGTATCTTCTAGTGCAGATGAAATCAGCTATGATCAGAAGAATTTATGTCTAGTGTGAAAAAACATTTGGGTAGAACAACAGTTTTCCCTAGCATGCGATATTTGTGGCACTACTGTCTTGGCTCTGGAATATTTTTCACTGAGACATGACTTTCAACACCCAGATGCCCCTACACCTTTTATGAACATTTAATTAAAAAATGAAAACAAAATAAAAAAATCTGGAACTTTGAGACATCAAACATGAACAAACTTTCCATGATCTTGCAAAGTTTCAGCTACAAATAACATTTGAGGAGCCCTCACCTAAAAAAACAAAAACATGCTTCAGAGTTCATGTGCACTTTTGAGCAGTGATTTTGTTTTTTGGTGAGGGCTCCACCAATATTATTTATTGCTGAAACTATACAAGAACATCATATCTTTGATCCCTGAAAGTTTTTTTTATGAAATTTACGGTTCATGAGGGTGTAGGGGCACCGGAAAGTTGTTACACCTTTCTCTTTTTCATTGCGCCATGGCTGCATCCCAAATATTGTATCTAAATATTGCGAGACAAAACCAAAAGCATGTCGTAACAGCGTATATGAGAGCATACATATATGACAACAACACAACGTTCTGGCTTGAATCGCTGTTTGCACTGAAAGAAATCCGCTAGTCTTGGTTCAGAAAAAAAAACCGCTAGTCGGCATTCATTCGAGAAGTGGACAATATCACTTGATACTAAGCTGAGGACACGAGTGTATTTTACATAGATCGCACGTACTTAGCCACAATAAATCAACTAATTAATGGAACCCTAGGCACGCCTAAGTGGAAAACAGCATCATCCCAAGATCACATCAAGGAGAGGCTTGGATGCAGACTTGATCAGTTTTGTCACCGCCATTGTATCATCAGCGCTCCACGGACAGTCTGGCTGCCCGACCATCTCCCACTCCCAGAGTCCATTGTATCGCACATGGCCATCCCTGAGCAGAACAAGGCGTTGCAAAGATCTGCACATGCTCAAAGCATCCTTCACCAACAGTTTCTGGCGCGGTGTGGGCGCGAATCCAATGATGACCAGCTCCTTCATGTGCCGGTGCCGCCGCAGCTTCTTCCGTATGTTCAACCACCATATATCCTCTCCTGGTTCATCGTCGGAGTGAGCCACGTGGATGTGCAGGACCCCGAGCGACCGCGCGAAGAAGAGGAGAATGCGCGGCCACGAGACATCCCAATTCGAAGGCAGGTCGGCGACGAGGAGCCTCTTGAGGCCGCGGAACGGCGTGGCCAGGTGCATCGGCACGACCCATCTACTCGGCCCGGTGAAGCGGAGGACGAGGTTGGTGGTGGGCGTTGCGGAGGAAGTCCAGGGGTTCGTCATCTTCCCAGAATGTGAGGTTTAGGTGCGTGAGGCTCGGCTCGGAACGGAGCCGAACCTGAGCATCACGCTTCTGCCAAGGCATGCCAGGCGGGCGAGCATTGGGAGGGCGTGCAGCGTGATCTCTGAAAATGCGCATTCCTCCACGAGGAGCTCCCTGATCGCTGAACCCGGCGCGTCGACCACAAGATGGTCAAGGTCCTCCGTGCAGCCGCAAGATTTGAGATGCAGCACCTCAAGCCGTGTGCAGTCGGTGAACAGCCTCTCGTACACGGCGACGGGCGTGGACGCGGCCACCTCTTGCAAGACGAGCGTGGTGAGCGCCTCGTAGGTGTGCAGCGGCGGGAGCGTGCAGTTGCCCAGAGTCAGGCTGCGGAGGCGTGACCTGCCGCCGTCGTCGAGGAGGTCGTGGGGGAAGCGGTAGGCTGGCGCGTCACCGTCATGATGGCAGGAGGACGCTGGCCTGGCGACGATCTCCAGATCGTCCACCCCCCACGCGCCGACGGCGGCGGCGACCAGGCGATCGATGCAGACGCCGTCGTTCGCGGAGAAAAACTCGAGCCGGAGGGTCTTGGCGCGCCGGCGTGCGTCGCCGTCGCTACTACCGTCCGCTGCCACGAAGCTAGCGATGCTGTCGGTGAACGCCCTCGTGCTGCGGAGCTCCCAGTGCGCCATGAGACCGTCCAGGCTCCCCGTGTCTCCCGGCAAGTTGCGCTTGCCAAGGTCTACGGTCTGGTTGTACTCCGGCGGGAGTATGTCGCTCACCTTCAAGGCCAGCGCCGGCAGCTCGCGGGGGATATGCGCCCATCGCCGGGAGAGGACGGCGGTCGAGAGCGCGGTGCGGGTGTCCTCCAGCCTGCTGACTATGAGGCGCAGCAGGTCGTCGGAGAGGGCGCTGAGGCGGTCCTCGCGGACGGTGCGGGGTCCTCGCACGAGACGACGCAGCTTCGCCGTCGCCATGCCGCGGCAGCAGAACCGGCGGCTGGCGATTTGGGAGTACGAGATGGATGGATACCTTGGGAGTACGGGATGTGGGTGGTGCATATATAGATAGGCACTTAGGCAGGAGCAGTTCGAACGGGAGCTGAGGTCGGCGAAGCCTTGCAATCGGATTTGACTTTTGTTTCAGAACCTGCAATCGGATTTGACTGACGATTCTTTACAACGGAGGCTCACCGCCGTCTAGGGCCCATAGCAAAGACGGGCTTAGAGGGTGCTTGGATCCAAGGGACTATTTTTAGTCTGACTAAAAATAGTCTTTTTTAGAGGCTAAAGTTCCAAGCACCCCTGACTAAAGAGAGGCTAGAACTAGTTTTGAGGCTAAAACTTTTTAGTCATAGGAAACCTACTAAAATGTGTATTAGCCCTCTCTCTCCTCATTTAATTCCTCTACTTTAACACATGCGAGTTCCGGATTGGATGGTTTGGAGGATAATAAATGTTCAATAACTTGATTTTAGTCTTTTTAGTATTTGGATCCAAGCATGGGTGAGGCTAGCAAGTTTTAGTCCCACTACTTTTAGTCATGGGACTAAAACGTATCCAAGCACCCTCTTAGAGGGTGTTTGGATCACTAATGACTAGAGATTAGTAGTAGTCACTTTTAGTCAGTAAACCTCCAAACACCCCTGACTACTGGGTGACTAAAACTAGTTTAGTCCCTAGTCACCCCACCCCCAACTAAAAGTAAGAGGGTGTTTGGATCACTAGTGACTAGAGACTAGAGACTAGTAGTAGTCACTTTTAGTCAGTAAACCTCCAAACACCCCTGACTACTGGGTGACTAAAACTAGTTTAGTCCCTAGTCACCCCACCCCCAACTAAAAGTGACTAGAGACTAGTAGTAGTCACCTTTAGTCAGTAAACCTCTAAACACCCCTGACTTTTACTGACTAAAGTCCCCCTCTCTCTCTTCTAATTGGTGTTGCCTTCCAAACATTTAATACTGAAACATTTAATGCTGACTAGTAGTAGTCATCTTCCAAACAGGGCCTGACTAAAAACTTCTAGTCTGACTACTGCTAGTCACATGACTAGAGAGTATCCAAACACCCTCTAACTAGAGACTAGTAGTAGTCAACTTTAGTCAGTAAACCTCCAAACACCCCTGACTTTTCCCCCTCTTTCTTCTCTAATTGGTGTTGCCTTTCAAAGATTTAATACTGAAACATTTAATGCTGACTAGTAGTAGTCACCTTCCAAACAGGGCTTGACTAAAAATAGTCTCTTCTAAAGGCTAAAGTTCCAAGCACCCCTGACTAAAAAGAGACTAGAACTAGTCTTGAGGCTAAAAAATTTTAGTCAAGGGAACCCTACTAAAATATGGATTAGCTCTCTCTCCCCTCATTTAATTACTCTAAACACATGCAAGTTCAGGATTGGATGGTTTGAAGGATAATAAATGCTCAATAAGTTGATTTTAGTCTCTTTAGTATTTAGATCCAAGCATGGGTGAGGCTAGCAAATTTTAGTCCCACTAATTTTAGTCATGTGACTAAAACGTATCCAAGCACCCTCTAGTCATATGACTAGAGAGTATCCAAACACCCTCTTAGGCCGTCAAGAACACTGGCGTGTGACGGCCGGTGTACTGCTCTTCTCTTAAAAATCAATTAATGGGCTATTACAAAATTAACGGGCCAAACTTCCCAGCTCAAGTTTCATTTGCAGGTGACAGCGTTCATTTGTCAAAAACAAAAGTGACAGCGTGCACACTTCTCAATAAAAAGGCCAACGCTAGACGCCGGCGCACTGGCCCAATCTTTCAGCCGGCCCGTTGCTAGCCATTCCATCTGAAAGTCACGAACCGTCAAATCTCACGTCCTCTTCGTTTCCCTTCCCTGGCCTTCTTACCAGTACACACAGGAAAACAAAAACACAAGGAGCACCATCGATTCATGCCCCCGTGACCTTGAAGCTCCGCTGGTTCCCCAACGTTCGCCGCTCGCCCTCGCCGCTCGTCGGTTGCAGCACAAAAAACAAAGAATACCTCAGTTTGAAACCAAAAACACATGGTTCCAACAAATAATTAATATGGCTGCAGCAAACAATAATGTGGTTCCAGCAAAAATGCTATGATTTCAGCAAAACACATTGATATGGTTCCAACAAAAAGTACACATGGTTAAAAAATGTTGTAGTTCCAGCAAAAAATGAAAAGTGGTTCCTTCGGAAAAAAGGGTCAACGCAGCAAAAGAATTCATGGACTCGCCGTTGTATCCGCCCGAGCACCATCCTTGCCGCTTGTAGGAACTCAAAATGTTGGTTCCAGCAAAAAATCTGTGCAACAAAAATCATGGCACCGCCTCCGTGGTCGCCCGGCACAATCCTCTCCTGCTGGCAAATCGAGAAAATGGTTCCGGCAAAAATCGAAAGTGGTTCCAGCAAAAATAGAAAAAGACAGCAACTTACCATGGCCACCATTGTCGCCGCCACCACCGTCCTCGCCGGTTGAAGCAAATCCCGATGCCGGTTCCAGCACCACATTCTCACCAGGTCCCAGCGTGTTCCAGCACCGCATTCTCACCAGGTCCCAGCGTGTTCCAGCACCGCATTCTCACCAGGTCCCAGGGTGTTCCCTGCGCGCGCCGCCGTCGGTCCGAGGCCTCCACCGCAGGCCGGCCGCTCTACGGCCTCGCTCCATGGGCGCAGCTCGCCGCGGCCGCGGGTGCAGCTAGTCGCTGTGGCGTTTCATGGACTCAGCTCTCCACTCGCGTCGGCCCTGGTGCCCCTCAACCGCAGCCACCGGCGCTGGTATTACGGGGATTCAGAGACAGAGAGAGAACGGCGGCAAGTGAAGAACTGGATAGAGATACTCGCGTGGGGGTGGGGATAAGATTTCTGTGGTGAGCAGTGGTCAAGCGGTTGCGTGGGTCCACGTGTGTGCGCGTTGCGCGGCGAGGGAACCGGCCCAGTTTCGGCCGGTGCACCGAAGCTAAATGTTTTCCAAAAAATGGTGACAGCGTGCCTCGTATAGAACGAAACAACGTCCAATATTCAAATGTTTTGGAGAAGAACCTAGTTTCTCAAAACGAAACAGAAAAGACAAACAATGTACACATGTGGATCCCCTCCCGGTCTCTCTTCCCTTTGGCGATAGAGGAGTAGGCGGTTCCTACCCTTCCTTGGACGCAAGCGAGCCGGTGATCTCCACCCCCTCCATCCGCTGCTCCGGCTGCTCGAGGGGCGGGTCCCATTTCCCTCCCGTTTGGTCCTTGGGTTTAGTGTCTCATCTTCATGTAGTATCATCAATTTGGTGAGGATGGTGCTACGTCAAATAATATGGCTTCGATCTCTCCCTCACCACTGCGGCATTCTTCCCGACTGCACAGTTAAGCCGATGGCCTTGTCTGCTCACCGTTCAGTTCCAACAGTGGGTTTTAGGTTTGGTCCTGGTACAAGGTTGGTGGCCCGACGATGACAGATTAGGCATTCTTCCCCGGCAATGGTCGTGGGATTCGTTAGATCTGAATCTTGCTCGACATGGGGAACTTTCTTGACCAACTCGCCACATTGTCAAGTGCATGTTTCTACATGTCTGGTTTTCGGTTCACAACGCCTTCTAGACTACGGCGCTAACCCGGATTTTGGTTTGTTGATGCTTCACCTCTTCCTCGGGTGTGCGTCCCGGCGACGCTGGTGGACGATGGCGGTTTCAGATTTGGTGGTATGCTGGGACCTTGAGGGACTTATTTGTGATATTTATTTTATCTAGGGTTCTTTTCAAAGTTTTCTGGACGCCTGTCAGTCCTGGTCTTTCTAGGTATAACCACATGATGTAAAAATGTTTTGATCTTCGATAATATAATGTGTGTGGTTCTCTAAAGAAAAGAAAAGACAAACAAGAAAATCTTCACTTTTCTGTATGTCTTCGGCCAACCACTCACGACCCAATGGAGATCGAGAGGGTGTGGCGTTGCATGCAGGTTCCAAAGCACGCTACAACACCGAGATTACAAGACATCGCAGCTAAGCGCGACTGCGTGAGGCATGTCTCCACTGACAGACAAAGGGGTCACTATTTATAGATCAAACGGTAAGCGACAAGTGACACTCTATTGTTCTTAGCAAAACAACCACATAATAATTGACTGCAGGTTTTACCAATATTTTTATGTTGGTCAAAGGAACGGCAATTGGAACGACCGTTCATAAAGAAAATTATTTCAAGAAAGCAACGGTGTGTTGTTAGCCAAGTACAAGCAAGCATTGTAGAGCTAAGTAGAATGTATATATACTGTGCAAAGGGTAGTAGTAAAGGCAATTCCAACGGGACCGACACATTTCATCCGATCACGCCTGTTTCTGTCCGTGCGGATAAAAACCACCGCTCAATCGCCCATGCAAATAGACCAGCCCAAATTTGGGATGGATTTGCGCCGCCCCGAACACATCACGGCGTCTGCGGTGTCCTCCCCTGGCCCGCCCACAAGTGACACATCGTCCCTGCTCCATCCTTTCCTCTCCCAACCAAGTTCCCGCGCCTCTCCTACGAAAATTTCATGGCCGGCGCATCCACCCGCTGCAATGTTATTGACAAAATAGCTCAATTAGTTAGGTTTTTAGCAGCTATTACCGGGAAAATGTCTTTGTGCGATCTCATTTTTTGGCAATGCTCTCCTGTTTGGCTGCCTTCAGGTACAATTTGAACGCACTATAGAAACTAGATGAATGCCCATGCATTGCCACATATGCACAATATGACGGCCATTGATAGTTAAATTCGAAAGCAAACAAGGGACTACCATGATGTATTGCCTGTTCAAGAAGGTGCATACATATTGTTTGTCATAAGTTTTAGAATGATGGATGTAATTAACATGCAAGTGCCTTGTTGGGTTTAAGAAGGTGATAACTACTTATGTAGTGTCAGAAAAACGTCTTAAATTATCAGATGGAGGAAGTAAGATCTAGTATGCACTGAAAAGGAAAATAAGTTGGTTTACAATAGATAACATATGTAGGAGGTACAAATGGAAGTTGCTCGGTATCTCCCGCGCGCAGCTCCTATATAGCGCGTAGGTGGCTACGAAGCAACGTAGCGCATACCCCCCTTGCGTGTTGCTGTTTCAATGGGCCGGCCCATTTCGGGATTTAACCCCCAACCGGTTTTGGGAAGGTTCTAGGACCTTCCCTGAACCGGGTTTTTTCCGTTTTTCTGTTTTTTATTCTTGTTTCTTTTAATTTGCGAAAATCTTTAAATGTTTTATTTTTCTATTTTTCTCCTTTCCAATTTTTTTCGGCCATGTTTCAAATTTGCGAACATTTTTTGTCAAATTGCAAATATTTTTTGAAAGTGGAACATTTTTCAAATTGCCAAACATTTTTTTGAATTGACGAACAGTTTTTAGAAATTCATGAACATTTTTGGAAAAAGTGAACATATTTTCAAAATCATGAACATTTTATTAAAATCATAAACATTTTTTAAATCATGAAAAAATTCATATTCACGAACAATCCTAGAAATTGTGTACATTTTCTGGAAAATGTTAACATTTTCTGGAAAACGTTAACTTTTTTTAAAATTTGGAAACATTTTTTAAAGTTCTCTAACATTTTTTTAATATTGTGAACATTTTCGTAGAAATTCATGAACATTTGTTGAAAATTTAAAAAAATTGAATAGCCAAATATTTTTTTAAAAATTGTAGTTTTTTCAATCCGTGAGTTTTTATCATTTCCTGAAAAAAAATTAAATCATGAACAATCTTTGAACTCACAAACAATTCAACAATTTTGCAACTTTTTCTGAAATCCCATATTATTAAAAAAACTGAAAACAGAAAAGAAAACACAAGGGGCTCCCCCGCCCCACACATGGGCTGAACCATGAGGGCGCGCAGGCGAGTAGGGAGGGTCGCGCTCCCGTGGCTACCGGCGCGTATGGCGCCATATAGGAGGTCCCTCTCCCGAGCCATTCCTACCAAGAAATGCTCGCGGCTAATACCACGGCGAAGCCGACCCAGGCCCATGTAGGATTTCAGTTGGTGATTTGTTAGTATTATATTTTAAAAGAAATTTCATAAAAAGTGCGTGAAATTATTCATTTCCAACATATGCGCCGACGATTTGGCCCAAACCAAAAGGAGCCCAGGCTGAAAGGAGCACGTTGCCGTGTCGCGGTCAGGGGCGGATCCACCTATTGCTAAACGAAATCATTAATTAAGGAGTACTCCTTCCAAAGATTACCCCCACCTCCCTAGATTACGACAAATGGCGCACTGCATGTACGCTACTTGTCGCAACCTGTGAGTTTTTTTTCTTTTTTCATAGATTTGTTTATTCAAAATGTTTTATCTCTTAAACCGTGCGTTCAAATCTGGAACCGTTTTCACCGTTAGATTTCTCGCGTCGAGATTTTTGAAACTGGATCCCATGTCGATAGGTTTTGATGAACTTTTTTCATAAAAAAACCGGATGAAAAAACCAAACCGAAAGCACATTTTTTTCCTTTTCGAAAGCCGTTTCCCAGAGTCCAGAGGCACAACCGTGCCTCTTGCGACAAAATCCGCGCCTCTCATGAAAGCAAAACCGTGTCTTTCGCGAAAGAAAAAAATGCGCTTTTTTTGTTTTCGAGAGGCACGCCCGTGCCTCTCGTGGAAGCAAAATCGTGTCTCTCACAGAAGGAAAAAAAGAAAAAAATAAGTTTTTTTTTTCATTTCCGAGAGGCACGGCCACGCCTCCCGCGGAAGCAAAACCGTGCCTCTAAAGGAAGGGGAAAAAGAAGAGAAAGCACATTTTTTTCATTTTCGAGAGGTCCCTCGCGGAAGCAAAACCATACCTCTGACCGAAGGGAAAAAAAGGGCAATATGTTTTTTTGTAAGAGGCACACCATGCCTCTCGCAGAAGCAAAACCGTGCCTTTCACGGAAGGAAAAAAGATAAAAAATATTTTTTTTGCACAAATGTTGAAAAGCTAAGAAAGACCAGTGGGAAACAAAAAAGCCAAAAACGCATGCGAAAAAATAAAATAAAAACAAAATTCGAAGGAAGCGCCGAGAGCACGACACGTGACGATGACTGAGAGCGCACCAAGTGACGCGCTCGGAGCCCACCTCAAGTGAAACTTGTGGCGCTCAAATTGTTCCCGAAGTGAAAACTGTCGGCGTTCTGAGAACGGGGGTCCCCAGACTTGCTTGCCTGCGGCCCATGGCGTGGCTAAGCTAGCAGGCCGTACGACCCATCTTCATCAACAAAGGCATTCAAGACCCTCGCGAGGGGCCAAGCCTCGCGAAGCAGACGACACAAGACCTCCTCAGGAGTGGCCTAGCCAGGCAGGCTCACGAGGAGCGGAGATATCAAGGTGGGCCAAACCTCGTGAGGCTCAAGTGACGTGAGCCATGATGATCGAGATCAGGCGGGCGCCAGGCGGGCGCCAGCACGCGCAACGTCCTTGTTTCCTCTTTGGTGCTAAGGAGGCAAGCGCAGACGAGGAGTACCGAGGCATAAAGCAAAGGTTGCCATATAGGTGCAACGAGACTAAGACCAGAAGGATGGCAAGACAGAGGTCAGCGTGGAGCCCAGGACGGCGTCACCACCAGAGCCTTTTGCAGGCGAAGACCGCTTTTGTCATGATAGCTTGTACTAGCTGTCCCCTTTCAAATTCGCCCGCCATTGTTGGCTCCCTTCCTGCTTAATATTTGGGGAGAGGACCAGGGCCTATATAAATAGGACTACCCACCACAGTAGGGAGGACCAACTCATCTTGACATGATCTGATCAAGAGCCTACCTTAGCCACAAGAACACCTCAACCTCAGGAGGCTGTTCTTCCCCTTGTACTGTTCATCATCACCTCAAGAGGCAATCCACCACCACACACTGGAGTAGGGCATTACACCACAACGATGGCCCGAACCAGTATAAATCTCGTATCTTTCTGTGTTTCGAGTTCGTCCGCGATATCTTAGAGGGCTAGGGTGTAGATCGGTAGGAGGGAAGAACTTCGCGCGCACCCCAGAGTTCGAACCTTAAGGGTTTTGTCGGAACTCCACATCCGACATTTGGCGCGCCAGGTAGGGGTGCGCCGTAGCTTCTCTTCGCCGGCCTACGCCCTGCGCCGCCGCACTTCGCCCCCATGGCGGGTGCCCCGCTACCCGCCCCTACGGCCAGTGTTGACGACGGGGCCAGGGGGCTCCGAGCCCTGGCCCCCGCCCTGCGACGGGTGCGATGGCCACCCAAGTTCAGGCCGAAGATGCCGCCGTGCTACGACGGTGCGGCGGACCCGTCGCCGTTCCTACTGGCGTACGAGGAAGCCGTCCTCGAGGCCGGTGGCGACGACAAGGTCATGGCCAACTGGTTCTCCATGGCCCTCGTCGGTGAGTCACGCGCCTGGCTGCTCAACCTCCCTGGATCCACGGTGGCGTCCTGGGGGGAACTCTGTGACCTCTTTATTGCTCGCTACGCGGTGCCGGTGCACCACGTAGTCGTAGCCCTGCTGGGCGGCTCTCAAGCTCCGCCTTCAGATTGCCACGTCAAGCCATTCCTCCATCAGATTGGGGCCGCTTCCAAGCGCCCGGGGGCTCCGCCAGGTTGGGCTGCGGCAGAGGCTGACCTCACCTTCAGCTCAGAAGACCATCCCGGCTCCACCGTCTGCTCGGGCATGCTCCCAATGCTCTGCACGCCCACCATCTGCAACGTGGCTGTTACCAAGACCCTCATCGACGGTGGTGCCGGCCTCAACTTGCTCTCCGTGGAGGCCTTCAGCCTTCTTCACGTGCCGCTCGAGCGGCTCAATCTCAGCAAGCCCTTCTCAGGAGTTGGTGGCAGCGCTGCCCACTCTCTGGGACAGATCCGTCTCCCAGTAACCTTCGGCACACGTGACAACTACCGCACCGAGCTGGTCGACTTCGACATCGCCCGCATTGGCCTCCTGTACAACGCCATCCTCGGGTACCCAGCTCTTGTCCAGTTCATGGCGGCGACTCTCCCGGCCTACAACCTCATGAAGATGCTTGGGAGCAAGGGCGTCCTCACCATCAAGGGGGACACCAAGGAGGCCGTAACGGCACTCAAGCTTGCCTTCAAGACCGTCGTGGCGGCGCAACCCGCCGGCGCCGGCACCCCCGAAGCCAATGAGGCCGCGCCTACCAAGAAGAAGCAATTTTTCACCCAAGACAAGGCGGAAACCAAGCACGTGCCGGTCAATGAGGACGGATCCTCAGGAGCCACCTTTACCATAGGTGCCTACCTCGATTCCGTCCAAGAAGAGGCGCTGGTGAGGTTCTTGCGTGCAAATAAGGACATATTCGCATGGGAGCCCAATCAGCTGGTGGGGGCTCCAAGAGAGGTGATTCAGCATCACTTAAGGGTGTGCCCCAACATGCGCCCTGTCAAGCAACGAGCAAGGCGGTAATCCACGGAGAAGCAAGCCTTCATCGTCCAGGAGACCCGCAAGCTGGAGGCGGCGGGTGCCATTCGCGAGGTTCGGTATCCCACATGGCTGGCAAACCCCGTCGTAGTGCCGAAGAAGGGCCGGAAGGAACGAATGTGCGTCGATTTCACCAACCTTAATAAGGCCTGCCCCAAGATCCGTTCCCGCTCCCCCGCATCGATCAGATCGTCGATTCCACCGCCGAGTGCGACCTGCTGTGCTTTCTGGACGCATTCTCAGGGTATCACCAGATCAAGATGGCGGTGGAAGACGTGGATAAGACAACCTTCCTGACCCCGTGTGGGGTGTACTGCTACACCTGCATGCCCTTCGGGCTGCGCAACGCGGGCGCAACCTTTCAGCGGCTGATGCACATCGCCTTGGGACGGCAGCTCAGGAGAAACACAGAGGCCTATGTCGACGACATAGTGGTGAAGTCTCGGGAGGCGAGAACCCTGATTCAAGATTTGGAAGAGACCTTTGAGATCCTACGCCAGGTGAACCTGCGGCTTAACCCGGAGAAGTGTGTGTTCGGGGTCCCTTCCGGCAAGCTGCTGGGATTCCTTGTGTCCCACAGAGGGATCGAGGCAAACCCCGAGAAGATCAAGGCCATGGAAGACATGAGCCCGCCGCAGACCCTCAAGGAGGTGCAGAAGCTGGCGGGACGAGTGACCGCATTGGGGCGTTTCATCTCCAAGCTGGGAGAGCGCGCCTTACCCTTCTTCAAGCTCATAAAGAAGAAGGGCATGTTCGAGTGGACACCAGAGGCCGACCGAGCCTTCCAAGACCTCAAGAAATATCTGACCAGCCCTCCGGTAATGGTGGCACCACGACCTCTCGATCCCTTAGTGCTTTACCTTGCCGCCACCCCGTACTCCGCCAGCGCAGCGTTGGTGATGGTTCGGGAGGAGCACCAAGCCAAGGGCGCACCGCGCCAAGCTATAGCTGAAGTACTGCAAGGTCAGAAAGGCGCCGCAAAAACCTCAGCACCAAAAGACCAAGCTCGGCAAGACAGCGTCGCCGAGATTCCCAAAGGCAGTCAGGCCTCGGGAGCCCCTCCACCTCAGGAGACGCCCCAATCTCTGCACGACCCGAGCCTCACCAACGCGTCAGCCCTTGTCGAGCACCCGGTGTATTTCGTCAGCACGGTGTTGCGGGACGCAAGGGCGCGATACCCCATGCCTGAGAAGCTCCTGCGCGCGCTCTTGGTGGCCTCGCGCCAGCTGCGGCATTACTTCCAGGGCCACCCCATCAAGGTCGTCTCGGCCTACCCATTGGAGAGGGTGCTCAGGAGCCCCAACTCGGCTGGAAGGCTCGCCGAGTGGAACATTGAGCTGCAAGCATTCCAGTTGGAGTTCAGCACTACCAGGGTCGTCAAGGGGGCCGCGCTCGCGGATTTTGTGGCAGAATGGACGGATGTCCCAACGCTTGAAGAAGGCGAAGACCGATTGATACGTCTCCGTCGTATCTACTTTTCCAAACACTTTTGCCCTTGTTTTGGAATCTAACTTGTATGATTTGAATGGAACTAACCCGTACTGACGCTGTTTTGAGCAGAATTGCCATGATGTTGTTTTATGTGCAGAAAACATAAGTTCTCGGAATGACCTGAAACTCCACGAAATATCTTATAAAAAATAATAAAAAATCCTCGCCAAAGATGAAGACCAAGGGGCCCACACCCTATCCACGAGGGTGGGGGCGCCCCCCTAGGGCGCGCCCCCTACCTCGTGGGCCCCCTGGAGACCTTCCGACGCTAACTTCAACTCTATATATTTGCTTTTGGGGAGAAAAAAATAGAGGAGAAGAAATCGTCGCGTTTTACAATATGGAGCCGCCACCAAGCCCTAAAACCTCTCGGGAGGGCTGATCTGGAGTCCGTTCGGGGCTTCGGAGAGGGGGATTCGTCGCCGTCGTCATCATCAACCATCCTCCATCACCAATTTCATGATGCTCACCGCCGTGCGTGAGTAATTCCATCATAGGCTTGCTGGACGGTGATGGGTTGGATGAGATCTATCATGTAATCGAGTTAGTTTTGTTAAGGTTTGATCCCTAGTATCCATTATGTTCTGATATTGATGTTGCTATGACTTTGTTATGCTTAATGCTTGTCACTAGGGCCCGAGTGCCATGATTTCAGATCTGAACCTATTATGTTTTCATGAATATATGTGTGTTCTTGATCCTATCTTGCAAGTCTATAGTCACCTACTATGTGTTATGATCCGGCACCCCCGAAGTGACAATAATCGGGACCACTCCCAGTGATGACCTTAGTTTGAGGAGTTCATGTATTCACTATGTGCTAATGCTTTGTTTCGGTTCTCTATTAAAAGGAGGCCTTAATATCCCTTAGTTTCCAATAGGACCCCGCTGCCACGGGAGGGTAGGACAAAAGATGTGCAAGTTCTTTTCCATAAGCACGTATGACTATATTCGGAATACATGCCTACATTACATTGATGAATTGGAGCTAGTTCTCCGTCACCCTAGTTTATGAATGTTACATGATGAACCGCAACCGGCATAATTATCCATCACCGGTCCAATGCATACGAGCTTTCCATTAACTGGTTTACGCTTATTTACTTTCCCGTTGCCACTGTTACAATCACTACAAAATACCAAAATTATTACTTTTGCTTCTGTTACTTTTGTTATCGTTACCACCACTATCATATTACTTTGCTACTATACACTTTGCTGCAGATACTAAGTTTCCAGGTGTGGTTGAATTGACAACTCAGTTGCTAATACTTGAGAATATTCTTTGGCTCCCGTTGTGTCGAATCAATAAATTTGGGTTGAATACTCTACCCTCGAAAGCTGTTGCGATCCCCTATACTTGTGGGTTAACAGGACTAATTTCTGGCGCCGTTGCCGGCGAGCATAGCTCTATTCTTTGAGTCACTTGGGATTTATATTTGCTGGACACTATGAAGAACTTTAAAGACGCTAAGACAACAATTTATCCCTCAACTACGAGGGGAGGTAAGGAACTGCCATCTAGCTCTGCACTTGATTCACCTTCTGTTATGAGTAAGCTTGCGACACCTAAACCTGCTTCTGCTATTCGTTCTGATATGTCGCATGTTATTGATGATGCCACTTCTGCTATGCATGATACTTATGATGAAACTACTTCTATGCCTGATAATACTGTGCCCCTTGGTGAATTTCTTGACGAACAAATTGCTAGGGCTAGAGAGAAAGAAGTTATTGAATCTGATTATATTGATGAAAGTGATGATGAAGATAGGCCTGTTATTCCTGAGGGTTATGTTTTTGATATGGAATCTTCTGCCGCTATTTTAGCTTGCATAGATAGTCGTGAACTTAAGAGGCTATTAATTAAATGGAACAAGGAATCACTTAGAGATAAAATGAGGCTTGACCCTGCTTTTGCTACTTCACCTAGTTGTGTTCCCGATAAGGATTATGAATTCTTTGTTGATCCTGATATAATTACTTTGGTTGAATATGATCCTTTTCATGGCTATGAATCTGAAACTGTTGTGGCACATCTTACTAAATTAAATGATATAGCCACCCTGTTCACTAATGATGAGAGATCTCGCTTCTTTTATATCCTTAAAAAATTTCCGTTCTCATTAAAGGGTGATGCTAAGATATGGTTTAATTCTCTTGATCCTGGTTGTGTGCGTAGTCCCCAGGATATGATTTATTACTTCTCTGCTAAATATTTCCCTGCTCATAAGAAACAAGCTGCTTTAAAGGAAATATACAACTTTGTGCAAATTGAAGAAGAGAGTCTCCCACAAGCTTGGGGGAGGCTTCTCAAGTTACTTAATGCTTTGCCTGATCATCCTCTTAAGAAAAATGAAATACTTGATATCTTTTATAATGGACTAACCGATACTTTCAGAGTTTACCTAGATAGTTGTGTTGGTTCTCTTTTCAGGGAAAGAACACCGGATGAAGCTGAAATTCTATTGAATAATATGTTGACAAATGAAAATAATTGGGCACCTCCTGAGCCAGCTCCCGCTCCAATTACTGAGCCTATTCCTAAACCAACTCCGAAGAAGAGAGGTGTTCTATTTCTCAGTCCCGAAGATATGCAAGAGGCAAAGAAATCTATGAAAGAAAAGGTATTAAAGCTGAAGATGTTAAGAATTTACCTCCTATTGAAGAAATACATGGTCTTAGTTTACCGCCTGTTGAAGAAACTTATGATCTTGATCCGTTACCTATTGAAGAACCTCCTGATCTTGATAACCCGACACAGGTAGTAAAGGTAAATTCTCTCTATAGATTTTATGAAGGTGATATTCCTCACTTTAAGTCTGCTAGACAATGCTTAGAAGAGTTTGATAACTTTATTGTCAAACAAGAAAACTTCAATGCTTATTTTGGTAGACAATTAAAACAGAATACTTATATGATTAAGCACTTGGGTGATTATATGGCTAATATTAGAGGTGAACTTAAACTTGTTAGCAAACATGCTTCTATGGTTACCACTCAAGTAGAACAAGTACTTAAGGCTCAAAAAGAATTGCTCGATGAAATGAATAGTAAGGAAAATGATTATGCTGTTAGAGTGGCTACTAGAACTGGTAGAATGACTCAGGAACCTTTGTATCCTGAAGGCCACCCTAAGAGAATTGAGCAAGATTCTCAGAGAAATAATATTATTGCACCTAGTTCCTCTAAAAGGAAGAAAAAGAAAAATGATAGAACTGTGCAAACTTCTAATGAACCTATTGCTGAACCACCTGATAATCCAAATGATATATCTATGCCTGATGCTGAAACACAATCTGGTAATGAACATGAACCTAATGAAAATGTTAATGATGATGTTCATGATGATGCTCAACCTAGTAATGATAATGATGTAGAAGTTGAACCTGCTGTTGATCTTGATAACCCACAATCAAAGAATCAACGTTATGATAAGAGAGACTTTGTTGCTAGGAAACATGGTAAAGAAAGAGAACCATGGGTTCAGAAACCCATGCCTTTTCCTCCAAAACCGTCCAAGAAAAAGGATGATGAGGATTTTGAGCGCTTTGCTGAAATGATTCGACCTATCTTTTTGCATATGTGTTTGACTGATATGCTACAAATGAATCCTTATGCTAAGTATATGAAAGATATTGATACAAATAAAAGAAAGATATCGGAAGCTGAAATTTCCACCATGCTTGCTAATTATACTTTTAAGGGTGGAATACCAAAGAAACTTGGATATCCAGGAGTACCTACTATACCATGCTCCATTAAAAGAAACTATGTTAAAATTGCTTTATGTGATTTGGGAGCCGGTGTTAGTGTTATGCCTCTCTCTTTATATCGTAGACTTGATTTGAATAAGTTGACACATACTGAAATATCTTTGCAAATGGCTGATAAATCAACTGCTATACCTCTCGGTATTTGTGAGGATGTACCTGTTGTGGTTGCAAACCTTACTATTTTAACGGACTTTGTTATTCTTGATATTCCCGAGGATGATAGTATGTCTATTATTCTTGGAAGACCTTTTCTGAATACTGCAGGGGTTGTTATTGATTGCAATAGAGGCAATGTCACTTTTCATGTTAATGGTAATGAGCATACGGTACACTTTCTGAAGAAACAACCTCAAGTTCGTAGTATCAACTCTATTGGAAAAATTCCATCGATTATTATTGGAGGTTTTGAATTTCCTCTTCCTACTGTCAAGAAGAAATATGATATTCTTATTATTGGGATGTGCATATCCCCGTTGAGGTAACATAGTGTTATTCGAAATTTCTCCGGTTTCATGATTATCGGAATGAGTTTGTTAACAAGACTTGATCAACCTTGTTAGTGGATTCCTTTTGATGAGCATGAGATGGATGAAACTAGAAGCACAACCTTCTGTACCCTCTTTATACTTTCTGTTATTTAGTTGAAATAAAAGTAAAAATACTATTTTTCTGTCTGTTTCCTGATTTATCCGTGCAATATAAAAATATCCCGAAAATAAAAGTCCTCCAAATGCCATGCCAATTTAATATGATTTTTCGGGAATATTTGAGGATTTATGGTACTGAAATCACCACGGGGGGAGCTGCCACCTGGCCACGAGGGTGGAGGGCGCGCCCTACCCCCAGGGCGCGCCCCCTGCCTCGTGGGCCCACGGTGGCCCTCCTCCACTTATTCCTGCACCCATCCTCTTCTTCTTCCTCCCACAAACACGAATAACCAGCTCAAGCACGAGTTCTAGCTCACCTTGCTGTGATTTTTGATCTCCTTGCTCAAAGCACCTCTCGCAAAACTGCTTGGGGAGATTGTTCCTTGGTATGTGACTCCTCCATTGGTCCAATTAGTTTTTGTTCTAGTGCTTTATTCATTGCAAATTTGTGATGCATAGGTGACCATGTTCTTGAGATTGCATGTCAAATTTATATGGTTCCAAGTAGTTCTAATGCTTGATATAGGCTCTAGGCACTCGTAGGAGTTGTTGCTATCAATTTTGTTAAGCTTTGTTCACTTTTGTTGGAAGTTACTAAAGATTTCAGATTATTGCAGAAAATAATGAAGAGACTTTTGAGGGGCTCATCGAGCCGAAGCTCGAAGGAAAAACAAAATGAAGAAGCACAGAGGCCCAAATATAATTTGCCTCGTACCGCGGAGGTCCGGCCGTGTGAATGGCCTTCCGATGACTTCTTGAAACGAGCCGGGATTTACGAGGATTTATATTCATTGATTGAGAATTCCGGCCTCACCAACTTCCTCCGCGACCAACGTCATCAGTATCTCTTACTCACAAATACTTTTGTGCAAAACTTCTACTTTTTCCCTAAGGAATCACCTCCTTTAGTAGAGTTTCATTTATATGACGTTGTTAAAAAGATGTCACTAGATGAATTTTGCAAGGTTTGCAACATACCCCCTGAGGGCACCTTAGAGGAACCACACCGTAAAGAGGTGGAAGCATTTATTAACACTATCACTGTGGGAGAAACCAGGAAGGTTTCTGATGCAAGAATCACTAGCATACATTTTTCCTGTTTTACGCTATTTTGCCATATTTGCTAGTCGTTGCTTGATTGGTCGTGGAAACTGTGGAAACCTTAGTGTTCCTGATATTATTATTTTGTTCCATGGTTTATACCGCGATAACACTGTTAGTATGGACGGAATTATTGCTAGACGATTAAGTATGAACCGTACTAAGGGTCCCATCTTTGGAGGCATTTATGCTTCACGCCTCGCTGCACATTTTAACATACCTATTAGGCTTCATGAGAAAGAAGAAAAAATGCTGCCTAGTGCTTATTTAGATTATAAGAGTATGCTAGCGCATGATTTTATTGTTAAGGGCAGGGAAGGAGAGCTCAGATATAAATTATTATTTCATAAACATCATCCTGAAACTATTACCTTGCCTGCTCCTTCCTTGTTTAATTTTGAAGGACCTTATCTCGTTACGTGGGCTGCCGTCCAAGCCTATCGGAATCCTGCACCAGCCCCGGAACCGGAACCACAAGATGAGCCTCCACGATAGTCTGTTTATTCTTGGGATCCGGAGATGGTTGTCAGCCAATGGTAGTCAGAGTCTTCTTCGTCGTAGTACGACCCCAGCTACACCTACGGGTATCAGCCAGGCTATCCCTGGCAATAAACCAACTTAGGCCAAAAGCCTAAGCTTGGGGGAGTACGTATTTCTCACCGACATTACATTTATGTTCACACACACTCATTGCTAGATGTCGGTGCTCATACTCTTTCACTGTAATATCCATGCTAGTTTATTTTCTTTTTCCTGCTTTCTTCTTGTGTGTTTGTTAAACCTTAAGAAAAAACAAAAAAAATAGTAGTAGTTCACTTTTCTGCTGTAGTAGTAATAATTAAAAAGAAAACCCCAAAATATTTCCCGTTCTTCTTTTGCTTGTTGGGAGCTTTCCCATGTAAATAGTTTTATTTCTTTTCTTTTCTTTGGGGGTCGATAGGAGAAGACCATAATTAAATTGTTGTAGTGGCTCTTATATGCATAATAGCTGATTTAAGCAAGAGCCCATATTGCCTTGTCTTCTCCTGTTTATTGAATGCTCGCAGATTCCAGCTTAGTCCAATGCATGTGCACTCTTATTATTATTCACCTCGTTCGCTCGTGCAAGTGAAAGGCAATTATGATGATATATGCTGGACTGACTGAGATGGGAAAAGCTGGTATGAACTCGACCTCTCTTGTTTTTGTAAATATGATGAGTTCATCGTTCTTGATTCAGCTTATTATGAGTAAACATGTTTGCAATGACAATTAGAGATCATAGTTGCTTGTGCCATGCTTGATTAGCTATGAGTTATAATGGTTTACCTTGCGTGCCAACATGCTATTGAGATGGTTATGATGTGGTATAGTGGGGTGGTATCCTCCTTTGAATGATTTAAGTGACTTGACTTGGCACATGTTCACGCATGTAGTTGAAACAAAATCAACATAGCCTTCACGATATTTATGTTCATGGTGGATTATATCCTACTCATGCTTGCATTCAATGTTTATTAATTTTAATGCATGTTCATGGCTGTTGTCGCTCTCTAGTTGGTCGCTTCCCAATCCTTTGCTAGCCTTCACTTGTACTAAGCGGGAATAGTGTTTGTGCATCCAACCCCTTAAACCCCAAAGTTATTCCAGATGAGTCCACTATACCTTCCTATATGCGGTATCTACCTGCCATTCCAAGTAAATTTGTATGTGCCAAACTCTAAACCTTCAAATAAGCATTCTGTTTTGTATGCTTGAATAGCTCATGTATCAACTAGGGCTGCCCATATATTCCATGTTAGGCGGGTTATTCTCAAGAGGCGTGGACTCCGCTCCTCACTCACAAGAAAATGGCTGGTCACCGGGATGCCCAGTCCCATGCTTTATGCAAACTAAATCAAAATTAATTGCAAAAAAAAACTCCCCCTGGGACCTGTTGCTAGTTGGAGACACTCGTTGTTTCGAGCAAGTCACGGATTGATGCTTGTTGGTGGAGGGGGAGTATAAACTTTACCATTCTGTTTGGGAACCGCCTATAATGTGTGTAGGATGGAAGATATCGCCATCTCTTAGTTGTTATGTTGACAATGAAAGTATGCCGCTCAAAATATTATTTATTCTCTATTTCAAAACCAAGCTCTGGCACCTCTACAAACCCCTGCTTCCCTCTGCGAAGGGCCTATCTATTTACTTTTATGTTGATTCATCACCCTCTTATTAAAAGCACTGGCTAGAGAGCACAGCTGTCATTTGCATTCATTACTGTTAATTTATATTGGGTGTGACTATGATTGGATCTCTTTTACCATGAATTACAATGTCCAGTTAGTCCTTGATCTTTAAAGGTGCTCTGCATTTATGTTTTGCGGTCTCAGAGAGGGCTAGCGAGATACCATTATGTTATATCATATTATGATTGTTTTGAGAAAGTGTTGTCATCCGAGATTTATTATTATGGCTCGCTAGTTGATTATGCTATTGATATGAGTAATTATGAGACCTGAGAATTATTGCAAATGTGGTTAGTTATAGTATTTGCTGAAAACTTGAATGCTGGCTTGATATATTTAAAACAACAAGAGCAAACAGAGTTTGTAAAACTTTTTCTTTATCTTTCAGTTTGTCAACTGAATTGCTTGAGGACAAGCAATGGTTTAAGCTTGGGGGAGTTGATACGTCTCCGTCGTATCTACTTTTCCAAACACTTCTGCCCTTGTTTTGGACTCTAACTTGTATGATTTGAATGGAACTAACCCGGACTGAAGCTGTTTTCAGCAGAATTGCCATGATGTTGTTTTATGTGTAGAAAACAAAAGTTCTCGGAATGACCTGAAACTCCACGGAATATCTTATAAAAAATAAAAAAATCCACGCCAAAGATGAAGACCAGGGGGCCCACACCCTGTCCACGAGGGCGGGGGGCGCCCCCCTAGGGCACGCCCCCTACCTCGTGGGCCCCCTGGAGACCTTCCGATGCCAACTCCAACTCTATATATTTGCTTTCGGGGAGAAAAAAATAGAGGAGAAGAAATCATCGTGTTTTACGATACGGAGCCACCGCCAAGCCCTAAAACCTCTCGGGAGGGCTGATCTGGAGTCCGATCGGGGCTCCGGAGAGGGGGATTCGTCGCTGTCGTCATCATCAACCATCCTCCATCACCAATTTCATGATGCTCACCGCCGTGCTTGAGTAATTCCATCGTAGGCTTGCTGGACGGTGATGGTTTGGATGAGATCTATCATGTAATCGAGTTAGTTTTGTTCGGGTTTGATCCCTAGTATCCATTATGTTCTGAGATTGATGTTGCTATGACTTTGCTATGCTTAATGCTTGTCACTAGGGCCCAAGTGCCATGATTTCAGATCTGAACCTATTATGTTTTCATGAATATATGTGTTCTTGATCCTATCTTGCAAGTCTATAGTCACCTACTATGTGTTATGATCCGGCACCCCCGAAGTGACAATAATCGGGACCACTCCCGGTGATGACCTTAGTTTGAGGAGTTCATGTATTCACTATGTGCTAATGCTTTGTTCCGGTTCTCTATTAAAAGGAGGCCTTAATATCCCTTAGTTTCCAATAGGACCCCGCTGCCACGGGAGGGTAGGACAAAAGATGGCATGCAAGTTCTTTTCCATAAGCACGTATGACTATATTCGGAATACATGCCTACATTACATTGATGACTTGGAGCTAGTTCTGTGTCACCCTAGTTTATGACTGTTACATGATGAACTGCATCCGACATAATTATCCATCACCGGTCCAATGCCTACGAGATTTCCATATACTGGTTTACGCTTATCTACTTTCCCGTTGCCACTGTTACAATCACTACAAAATACCAAAAATATTATTTTTGCTTATGTTACTTTTGTTACCGTTACCACCACTATCATATTACTTTGCTACTAAACACTTTGCTGCAGATACTAAGTTTCCAGGTGTGGTTGAATTGACAACTCAGCTGCTAATACTTGAGAATATTCTTTGGCTCCCCTTGTGTCGAATCAATAAATTTGGGTTGAATACTCTACCCTCGAAAGCTGTTGCGATCCCCTATACTTGTGGGTTATCACGGATCCACCTCACCAGGAAGCGAGGCACCGGACGGGTGGGTCATGCACTTCGACGGCGCCTTCGCGCATCAAGGCGCAGGGGCTGGGGCGGTACTGATCTCGCCCACCCAGGACAAGCTCTATTACGCCGTGCAACTCTACTTTCAGCACGGTGAGAAGGTCTCTAATAACATCGCCGAATACGAAGGCCTCATAGCTGGCCTGAAGGCCGCGACAGCTCTGGGAGTGAAGCGCCTTACTGTTAGAGGCGACTCGCAACTCCTCGTCAACTTCTCCAACAAAGTATACGAGCCAAAGGACGAGCACATGGAGGCATACCTCGCGGAGGTGCGCAAGATGGAGAAGCAATTCGCGGGCTTGGAGCTGCAGCACGTGCCCCGGGGCACCAACAAGAAAGCCGACGACATCGCTAGGAGAGCATCCAAGCGACAGCCACAAGAGCCCGGGGTCTTTGAGGAACGACTCTTCAAGCCATCGGCGGCACCACCACTTTCAAGCACAGACCAGCCTCGGGAGGAGCTTCCACAGCCTCCTGTCTCAGGAGCCCCGTCCTGCGGCCCGACCTCAGGGGTTCGCTTGCTCTTGGAACTTGAACCTCAGGAGGGATGCTGGACCAAGGATGCAAGGGGCGCTGCCAGAGAAGGAGGAGGACGTAGAGCGTGTGGTTCGGCAAGCCACGGCGCACTGCATCCGGGATGGCGAGCTGTACAGGAAGCGGCCAAACGACGTTTCCTTGCGCTGCATTTCCAGGGACCAGGGGAAGGAGCTGCTAACTGACATACACGGTGGTGACTACGGGCACCACTCATCGTCACGGACCCTCGTCGACAAAGTATTCCGCAGCGGGTTCTACTGGCCCACTGCGATCAACGACGCAGCTGAGCTGGTGAAGTCCTGCGAAGCCTGCCAGTTCCACGCCAAGCAAATTTATCAGTCAGCTCAGGGCCTCCAAACCATTCCGCTCACGTGGCCATTCGCGGTCTGGGGGCTGGACATCCTGGGCCCGTTCCCTCGGGCGCCTGGGGGCTGCCGTTACCTCTACGTCGTCGTCGACAAGTTCACCAAGGGCGGAAGTAGAATCCGTCCGCACCATCCCAGCCGGCTCCGCTGTCAAGTCCATCAAGGGCCTCGTGAGCCGCTTCGGGGTCCCCAACCGCATCATCACAGATAACGGCTCGCAGTTTACTAGTAACCTCTTCAAAACCTACTGTGCTAACCTTGGAACGCAGATCTGCTACGCTTCGGTGGCGCACCCCAGGAGCAATGGTCAGGCAAAACGCGCCAACGCGGAGGTCCTGAGGGGCCTCAAGACCAGGACCTTCAAGAAGAAGCTCGAGGCATGTGACAGGGGCTAGCATGACGAGCTCCAGTCCGTGCTGTGGTCCATCCGCACCACCGCCACCAAGCCAACGGGCGAGACCCCATTCTTCCTTGTCTACGAAGTAGAAGCGGTTCTTCCTCACGAGGTCAAGCATCGCTCCGCACGGGTCCTAGCGTTCGATGAAACGCAACATGACGCCACGCGGGGGATGGACCTCGTGTTGGGGGAAGAACGATGTCGCGAAGCCGCGCTAAGGGCGGCAAGGTACCAGCAAGCGCCATGACGGTACCACTGCCGCAACATTCGCTCCAGGACCCTCAAGGTAGGCGCCTCGTCCTGAGGCGGGTCCTCTCCAGGGAAGGGCTGCACAAGCTTTCACCCATGTGTGAGGGCACGTTCAGGGTCGTCCATGTCTCCAGGCCTGGCGCCGCGCGCCTGGAGACGCAGGACGGGATACCTATCCAGAATGCCTAGAACATCTAGCACTTCCGGAAGTTCTACCCATGAAGCAAGGCCCAGAGCCTGTGAAGAAGGCCCGGTGCCTGTGAAGAATCGCCGCCCGTGACACTCTCACGTAATAATGAGTGGGGCTGTACACGCCCCGCAGTCTCAAGCGCGCCGGCCTCAGGCCCTGGGGCTCCCGCCCACGCCTAGTGGCAGCACTTAGCTCCGCGCTGGTTAGAAGACTTGAAGACTAGACTAGGTGCCGGACACGGCTTTTCATTTGCTTTCCGTAGTTGGCTCGCTTTTCCTTAATCGAAGTTTTCTTTTGGTGTTCCTTGCTGATTCGATTCCCTCGCCTCTTACCGCATTTCTCGGCTCTGGTACGCTCGTGTACTTTCTCTCTCGCATACCTCGCGAGGGGGCTAGGCAGGTGCCCTCGCGAGCATTTTTCTCCTCTCTGCCTTCTCGCGAGCCACCCTCGTTCGAGCCCAAAAACTGGCGCATCTCTCCTAGTCCGTGCCCCCCGGGTACCGCGATGCAAGGCGCCGGGTCAAAACTTGGGCAGACGACGAATCTCTGGCAAGCTCCCTAACAAATATCTACAGTTCCCAAGCAATCGTAGGTTACAGGGTCGAGGTGGACACGAGGAGGAAAACGCCTCGTGAGGAGGAAAGCGCCCCGAACGCACCAGGCTAAGTTACCCTTGCGCAAAATAGCCACACAGCACTGGAACAACAAGCGTATCATAATGGTTGATAAGTTATAGTTCGATACACGCCCCTCAGGGCCCATGATGGCTTCACCTTGATGCAGGAAGAAAAAGGGGAACATAACAAAAGCGGCACTCGCCCCTGCAGCAGCCGACGGGGGCGGGCCTCTGGCGTCGTCCCGGGTCTAGTCGGACCCCTCCTCGCGCTTCACTGATGCGCGACGACGAGACAACCCGCTACCGCCTTCGAAGCGGGCGCGACGGCTCATCAAGGCCGACGCTGCTGGAACTGTCGCCGTGGGAGGAGCCGCCATAGCCGGACGAGACCCGACCGGCGGGTTCGTCCTCCTCCTCCCCTCGACCATCGCTAAGGCCGAGCACCTCATCGCCGTCGTTCACCTCGGGGAAGGATCCAGCATGGTGACTGTCCTCCCGAAACACCCTCACATAGAGGGTCGACCCTCCGTCGTACTTGAAGTGGAGGGTGCACCGCCTGCCCAGGCCGCGCGCGGGGGCGAATGTCGTCCAACCGCGAGCTAGAGCAATGTTGTCCGCGACGGAGACCTCGACCGCAACCCAAGAAGCCCGGCTGCAGCAACCATATGCCTGCAGCCAGAGCCCGCCTGGACCAGAGGCCAACAGCTCGTCGGCGAAGAAGCGGGGAAGCTGGAGCCAGCTGCCGGTCGGATCCTCCGGCTAGACAATGAACTCCTGCAGCACCTCCGATGCGTGGAACCATGGACGGGGAGGCCGTGCAACCACAGCGTGCCTCCTCTCGTCAACAGGACTGTCACAACCGAGGCGACTCCTGCCGCGCGCTGCATGTTGGGGAACGTAGTAATTTCAAAAAAAAATTCCTACGCACACACAAGATCATGGTGATGCATAGCAACGAGAGGGGAGAGTGTTGTCTACGTACCCTCGTAGACCGACAGCGGAAGCGTTATGACAACGCGGTTGATGTAGTCGTATGTCTTCACAGCCCGACCGATCAAGCACCGAAACTACGGCACCTCCGAGTTTTAGCACACGTTCAGCTCAATGACGATCCCCAGACTCCGATCCAACAAAGTGTCGGGGATGAGTTCCGTCAGCACGACGGCGTGGTGATGATGTTGATGTTCTACCGTTGCAGGGCTTCGCCTAAGCACCGCTACAATATTATCGAGGATTATCGTGGAGGGGGGCACCGCACACGGTTAAGAGAATGATCACGAAGATCAACTTGTGTGTCTAGAGGTGCCCCCCTGCCCCCGTATATAAAGGAGCAAGGGGGGAGGCCAGCCGGCCCTTGGGGCACTCCAAGGAGGGGGGAGTCCTCCTCCTAGTAGGAGTAGGACTCCCCTTTCCTAGTCCAACTAGGAAGAGAGAAGGGGGAAGGAAAGAGAGGGAGAGGGAAAGGGAAAGAGGGGCCGCGCCCCCCTCCACTAGTCCAATTCGGACTCCTCATGGGAGGGGGCGCGCCACCTCCTCGACTGCTGCCCTCTCTCTCCCCTCAGGCCCACCAAGGCCCAATACTTCCCCGGGGGGTTCCGGTAACCCCTCCGGCAATCCGGTTTTCTCCGAAACCACCCAGAACATTTCCGGTGTCCGAATATAATCGTCCAATATATCAATCTATATGTCTCGACCATTTTGAGACTCCTCGTTATGTCCGTGATCACATCCGGGACTCCGAACAACCTTCGATACATCAAAACATATAAACTCATGATGAAACTATTATCGTAACGTTAAGCGTGCGGACCCTACGGGTTCGAGAACAATGTAGACATGACCGAGACACGTCTCCGGTCAAGAACCAATAGCGAAACCAGGATGCTCATATTGGCTCCCACATATTCTACGAAGATCTTTATCGGTCAGACCGCATAACAACATACGTTGTTCCCTTTGTCATCGGTATGTTAATTGCCCGAGATTCGATCGTCGGTATCTCAATACCTAGTTCAATCTCGTTACCGGCAAGTCTCTTTACTCGTTCTGTAATACATCATCGCGCAACTAACTCATTAGTTGCAATGCTTGCAAGGCTTAAGTGATGTGCATTACCGAGAGGGCCCAAAGATACCTCTCCGACATTCGGAGTGACAAATCCTAATCTCGAAATACGCCAACCCAACAAGTACCTTCGGAGACACCTGTAGAGCACCTTTATAATCACCCAGTTACGTTGTGATGTTTGGTAGCACACAAAGTGTTCCTCCGGTAAACGGGAGTTGCATAATCTCATAGTCATAGAAACATGTATAAGTCATGAAGAAAGCAATAGCAACATACTAAACGATCGAGTGCTAAGCTAACTGAATGGGTCATGCCAATCACATCATTCTCCTAATGATGTGATCCCGTTAATCAAATGACAACTCATGTCTATGGCTAGGGAACTTAACCATCTTTGATTAATGAGCTAGTCAAGTAGAGGCATACTAGTGACACTCTGTTTGTCTATGTATTCACACATGTATTATGTTTCCGGTTAATACAATTCTAGCATGAATAATAAACATTTATCATGATATAAGGAAATAAATAATAACTTTATTATTTCCTCTAGGGCATATTTCCTTCAGTCTCCCACTTACACTAGAGTCAATAATCTAGATTACACAGTAATGATTCTAACACCCATGGAGCCTTGGTGCTGATCATGTTTTGCTCGTGGAAGAGGCTTAGTCAACGGGTCTGCAACATTTAGATCCGTATGTATCTTGCAAATTTCTATGTCTCCCACCTCGACTAGATCCCGGATGGAATTGAAGCGTCTCTTGATGTGCTTGGTTCTCTTGTGAAATCTGGATTCCTTCGCTAAGGCAATTGCTCCAGTATTGTCACAAAAGATTTTCATTGGACCCGATGCACTAGGTATGATACCTAGATCGGATATGAACTCCTTCATCCAGACTCCTTCATTTGCTGCTTCTGAAGCAGTTATGTACTCCACTTCACACGTAGATCCCGCCACGACGCTTTGTTTAGAACTGCACCAACTGACAGCTCCACCGTTTAATGTAAACACGTATCCGGTTTGCGATTTAGAATCGTCCGGATCAGTGTTAAAGCTTGCATCAACGTAACCATTTACGATGAGCTCTTTGTCACCTCCATAAATGAGAAACATATCCTTAGTCCTTTTCAGGTATTTCAGGATGTTCTTGACCGCTGTCCAGTGATCCACTCCTGGATTACTTTGGTACCTCCCTGCTAGACCTATAGCAAGGCACACATCAGGTCTGGTACACAGCATTGCATACATGATAGAGCCTATGGCTGAAGCATAAGGAACATCTTTCATTTTCTCTCTATCTTCTGCAGTGGTCGGGCATTGAGTCTTACTCAACTTCACACCTTGTAACACAGGCAGGAACCCTTTCTTTGCTTGATCCATTTTGAACTTCTTCAAAACTTTGTCAAGGTATGTGCTTTGTGAAACTCCAATTAAACGTCTTGATCTATCTCTATAGATCTTAATGCCCAATATGTAAGCAGCTTCATCGAGGTCTTTCATTGAAAAACTCTTATTCAAGTATCCCTTTATGCTATCCAGAAATTCTATATCATTTCCAATCAGTAATATGTCATCCACATATAATATCAGAAATGCTACAGAGCTCCCACTCACTTTCTTGTAAATACAGGCTTCTCCAAAAGTCTGTATAAAACCAAATGCTTTGATCACACTATCAAAACGTTTATTCCAACTCCGAGAGGCTTGCACCAGTCCATAAATGGATCGCTGGAGCTTGCACACTTTGTTAGCACCCTTTGGATCGACAAAACCTTCTGGTTGCATCATATACAACTCTTCTTCCAGAAAACCATTCAGGAATGCAGTTTTGACATCCATTTGCCAAATTTCATAATCATAAAATGCGGCAATTGCTAACATGATTCGGACAGACTTAAGCATCGCTACGGGTGAGAAGGTCTCATCATAGTCAATCCCTTGAACTTGTCGAAAACCTTTCGCAACAAGTCGAGCTTTGTAGACAGTAACATTACCGTTAGCGTCAGTCTTCTTCTTGAAGATCCATTTATTCTCAATTGCTTGCTGATCATCAGGCAAGTCAACCAAAGTCCATACTTTGTTCTCATACATGGATCCCATCTCAGATTTCATGGCTTCAAGCCATTTTGAGGAATCTGGGCTCACCATCGCTTCCTCATAGTTCGTAGGTTCATCATGATCTAGTAGCTTGACTTCCAGAATAGGATTACCGTACCACTCTGGTGCGGATCTTACTCTGTTTGATCTACGAAGTTCAGTAGCAACTTGATCTGAAGTTCTATGATCATCATCATTGACTTCCTCACTAATTGGTTTAGGTGTCACGGAAACCGGTTTCTGTGATGTACTATTTTCCAATAAGGGAGAAGGTACAGTTACCTCATCAAGTTCTACTTTCCTCCCACTCACTTCTTTCAAGAGAAACTCCTTCTCTAGAAAGGATCCATTCTTAGCAACGAATGTCTTGCCTTCGGATCTGTGATAGAAGGTGTACCCAACAGTCTCCTTTGGGTATCCTATGAAGACACATTTCTCCGATTTGGGTTCTAGCTTATCAGGTTGAAGCTTTTTCACATAAGCATCGCAGCCCCAAACTTTAAGAAACGACAACTTTGGTTTCTTGCCAAACCATAGTTCATAAGGCGTCGTCTCAATGGATTTTGATGGTGCCCTATTTAACGTGAATGCGACCGTCTCTAAAGCATAACCCCAAAACGATAGCGGTAAATCTGTAAGAGACATCATAGATCACACCATATCAAGTAAAGTACGATTACAACGTTCGGACACACCATTACGTTGTGGTGTTCCGGGTGGCGTGAGCTGGGAAACTATTCCGCATTGTTTCAAATGTAGACCAAACTCGTAACTAAAATATTCTCCTCCACGATCAGATTGTAGAAACTTTATTTTCTTGTTACGATGATTTTCAACTTCACTCTGAAATTCTTTGAACTTTTCAAACGTTTCAGACTTATGCTTCATTAAGTAGATATACCCATATCTGCTTAAATCATCTGTGAAGGTGCGAAAATAACGATATCTGCCACGAGCCTCAAGATTCATCGGACCACATACATCTGTATGTATGATTTCCAAAAAATCTGTTGCTCTCTCCATAGTACCGGAGAACGTCGTTTTAGTCATCTTTCCCATGAGGCACGGTTCGCAAGTACCAAGTGATTCATAGTCAAGTGGTTCCAAAAGTCCATCAGTATGGAGTTTCTTCATGCGTTTTACACCGATATGACCTAAGCGGCAGTGCCACAAATAAGTTGCACTATCATTATCAACTCTGCATCTTTTGGCTTCAACATTATGAATATGTGTATCACTACTATCGATATTCATCAAAAATAGACCACTCTTCAAGGGTGCATGACCATAAAAGATATTACTCATATAAATAGAACAACCATTATTCTCTGATTTAAATGAATAACCGTCTCGCATCAAACAAGATCCAGATATAATGTTCATGCTCAACGCTGGCACCAAATAACAAATATTTAGGTCTAATACTAATCCCAAAGGTAGATGTAGAGGTAGCGTGCCGACCGCGATCACATCGACTTTGGAACCATTTCCCACGCGCATCGTCACCTCGTCCTTTGCCAGTGTTCGCTTAATCCGTAGTCCCTGTTTCGAGTTGCAGATATTAGCAACAGAACCAGTATCAAATACCCAGGTGCTACTGCGAGCTCTAGTAAGGTACACATCAATAACATGTATATCACATATACCTTTGTTCATCTTGCCATCCTTCTTATCTGCCAAATACTTGGGGCAGTTCCGCTTCCAGTGACCAGTCTGCTTGTAGTAGAAGCACTCAGTTTCAGGCTTAGGTCCAGACTTGGGTTTCTTCTCCTGAGCAGCAACTTGATTGCTGTTCTTCTTGAAGTTCCCCTTCCTCTTCCCTTTGCCCTTTTTCTTGAAACTAGTGGTCTTGTTGACCATCAACACTTGATGCTCCTTCTTGATTTCTACCTCCACAGCCTTTAGCATTGCGAAGAGCTCGGGAATTGTCTTATCCATCCCTTGCATATTATAGTTCATCACGAAGCTCTTGTAGCTAGGTGGAAGTGATTGGAGAATTCTTTCAATGACGCTATCATCTGGAAGATTAACTCCCAGTTGAATCAAGTGATTACAATACCCAGACATCTTGAGTATATGCTCACTGACAGAATTATTCTCCTCCATCTTGCAGCTATAGAACTTATTGGAGACTTCATATCTCTCAATCCGGGCATTCTTCTGGAATATTAACTTCAACTCCTGGAACATCTCATATGCTCCATGACGTTCAAAACGTCGTTGAAGTCCCGGTTCTAAGCCGTAAAGCATGGCACATTGAACAATCGAGTAGAAATCAGCTCTGCTCTGCCAGACGTTCTTAACGTCGTCAGTTGCATCAGCAGCAGGCCTGGCACCCAGCGGTGCTTCCAGGACGTAACTCTTCTGTGCATCAATGAGGATAATCCTCAAGTTACGGACCCAGTCCGCATAATTGCTACCATCATCTTTCAACTTTGCTTTCTCAAGGAACGCATTAAAATTCAACGGAACAACAACACGGGCCATCTATCTACAATCAACATAGATAAGCAAGATACTATCAGGTACTAAGTTCATGATAAATTAAGTTCAATTAATCATATTACTTAAGAACTCCCACTTAGAAAGACATCCCTCTAATCCTCTAAGTGATCACGTGATCCAAATCAACTAAACCATAACCGATCATCACGTGAAATGGAGTAGCTTTCAATGGTGAACATCTTTATGTTGATCATATCTACTATATGATTCACGCTCGACCTTTCGGTCTCAGTGTTCCGAGGCCATATCTGCATATGCTAGGCTCGTCAAGTTTAACCTGAGTATTCTGTGTGTGCAAAACTGGCTTGCACCCGTTGTAGATGGATGTAGAGCTTATCAGACCCGATCATCACGTGGTGTCTGGGCACGACGAACTTTGGCAACGGTGCATACTCAGGGAGAACACTTTTATCTTGAAATTTAGTGAGAGATCATCTTATAATGCTACCGTCAATCAAAGCAAGGTAAGATGCATAAAAGATAAACATCACATGCAATCAATATAAGTGATATGATATGGCCATCATCATCTTGTGCTTGTGATCTCCATCTCCGAAGCACCTCCATGATTGCCATCATCACCGGCGTGACACCTTGATCTCCATCATAGCATCGTTGTCGTTTCGCCAACCTTATGCTTCTACGACTATCGCTACCGCTTAGTGATAAAGTAAAGCATTACAGGGCGATTGCATTGCATACAATAAAGCGACAACCATATGGCTCCTGCCAGTTGCCGATAACTTGGTTACAAAACATGATCATCTCATACAATAAAATATAGCATCACGTCTTGACCATATCACATCACAGCATGCCCTACAAAAACAAGTTAGACGTCCTCTACTTTGTTGTTGCAAGTTTTACGTGGCTGCTACGGGCTTAGCAAGAACCGTTCTTACCTACGCATCAACACCACAACGATAGTTTGTCAAGTTGGTGTTGTTTTAACCTTCGCAAGGACCGGGCGTAGCCACACTTGGTTCAACTAAAGTTGGAGAAACTGACACCCGGCAGCCACCTGTGTGCAAAGCACGTCGGTAGAACCAGTCTCGCGTAAGCGTACGCGTAATGTCGGTCCGGGCCGCTTCATCCAACAATACCGCTGAACCAAAGTATGACATGCTGGTAAGCAGTATGACTTATATCGCCCACAACTCACTTGTGTTCTAATCGTGCATATAACATCAACACATAAAACCTAGGCTCGGATGCCACTGTTGGGGAACGTAGTAATTTCAAAAAAAATTCCTACGCACACACAAGATCATGGTGATGCATAGAAACGAGAGGGGAGAGTGTTGTCTACGTACCCTCGTAGACCGACAGCGGAAGCGTTATGACAACGCGGTTGATGTAGTCGTACGTCTTCATGGCCCGACCGATCAAGCACCGAAACTACGGCACCTCCGAGTTTTAGCACACGTTCAGCTCGATGACGATCCCCGGACTCCGATCCAGCAAAGTGTCGGGGATGAGTTCCACAGCACGACGGCGTGGTGACGATGTTGATGTTCTACCGTTGCAGGGCTTCGCCTAAGCACCGCTACAATATTATCGAGGATTATCGTGGAGGGGGGAACCACACACGGCTAAGAGAACGATCACGAAGATCAACTTGTGTGTCTAGAGGTGCCCCCTGCCCCCGTATATAAAGGAGCAAGGGGGAGGTCGGCCGGCCCTTGGGGCGCGCCAAGGAGGGGGGAGTCCTCCTCCTGGTAGGAGTAGGACTCCCCTTTCCTAGTCCAACTAGGAAGAGAGAAGGGGGAAGGAAAGAGAGGGAGAGGGAGAGGGAAAGAGGGGTCGCGCCCCCCTCCGCTAGTCCAATTCGGACTCCTCATGGGAGGGGGGGCGCCACCTCCTCGACTGCTGCCCTCTCTCTCCCCTCAGGCCCACCAAGGCCCAATACTTCCCCGGGGGGTTCCGGTAACCCCTCCGGCAATCTGGTTTTCTCCGAAACCACCCAGAACATTTCCGGTGTCCGAATATAATCGTCCAATATATCAATCTTTATGTCTCGACCATTTCGAGACTCCTCATTATGTCCGTGATCACATCCGGGACTCCGAACAACCTTCGATACATCAAAACATATAAACTCATGATGAAACTATTATCGTAACGTTAAGCGTGCGGACCCTACGGGTTCGAGAACAATGTAGACATGACCGAGACACGTCCCCGGTCAATAACCAATAGCGGAACCTGGATGCTCATATTGGCTCCCACATATTGTACGAAGATCTTTATCGCTCAGACCGCATAACAACATACGTTGTTCCCTTTGTCATTGGTATGTTACTTGCCCGAGATTCGATCGTCGGTATCTCAATACCTAGTTCAATCTCGTTACCGGCAAGTCTCTTTACTCGTTCTGTAATGCATCATCTCGCAACTAACTCATTAGTCACATTGCTTGCAAGGCTTAAGTGATGTGCATTACCGAGAGGGCCCAAAGATACCTCTCCGACATTCGGAATGACAAATCCTAATCTCGAAATACGCCAACCCAACAAGTACCTTCGGAGACACCTGTAGAGCACCTTTTTAATCACCCAGTTACGTTGTGACATTTGGTAGCACATAAAGTGTTCCTCCGGTAAACGGGAGTTGCATAATCTCATAGTCATAGGAACATGTATAAGTCATGAAGAAAGCAATAGCAACATACTAAACGATTGAGTGCTAAGCTAACTGAATGTGTCATGTCAATCACATCATTCTCCTAATGATGTGATCCCGTTAATCAAATGACAACTCATGTCTATGGCTAGGAAACTTAACCATCTTTGATTAACGAGCTAGTCAAGTAGAGGCATACTAGTGACACTCTGTTTGTCTATGTATTCACACATGTATTATGTTTCCGGTTAATACAATTCTAGCATGAATAGTAAACATTTATCATGATATAAGGAAAGAAATAATAACTTTATTATTGCCTCTAGGGCATATTTCCTTCACTACAGCGCCACCCCGAGAGCCGGGAGCCACGGCGGGGGTCGCATCATGCTTGCGGGGACGGCCACGTCCTCGCTTGGGCGCTGGGGAGCCGGGTCCCTCCCGAGGGACTTTGCCTTTCTCCACGGCAGAGAACCTCTTTGGCGGCGCCATTATTGCAAGCAGAGGAGCAAGGAAGAAGAAGCGAGCGAGCAAGGAAGAGATGGGAGACGGGCGCCCCGCCCCCTCCCCATTTATAGCAAAAGAAGGCCAACTAGTGTCTCCCACGATCACAGGTAATGATGGTTTTCCTTGAATGTCGCAGGGACTTGTCAAGTCGTGCAGTTGCCAAGGCAGCATGGGGAAGCGAAGACGCCCACGTCCAATCAACCGCCACGCGTCGATTGAGGCCGCAGGCTTCTGGGGCACGCAGTGCTCCATGCTTGACCCTTGGCTTCGCCTCGAAGCCAAGCCCGAGCGCACCTTGGGCCCGGGAGCTACTGTCGGCGTTCTGGGAATGGGGGTCCCCAGACTTGCCTGCCTGCGACCCATGGCGTGGCTAAGCTAGCAGGCCGTACAACCCATCTTCATCGACAAAGGCATTCAAGACCCTCGCGAGGGGCCAAGCCTCGCGAGGCGGACGACACAAGACCTCCTCAGGAGTGGCATAGCCAGGCAGGCTCACGAGGAGCGGAGATATCAAGGCGGGGAAAACCTCGTGAGGCTCAAGTGACGTGAGCCATGACGATAGAGATCAGGCGGGCGTCAGGCGGGCGCCAGCACGCGCAGCGTCCTTGTTTCCTCTTTGGTGCTAAGGAGGCAAGCGCAGACGAGGAGTACCGAGGCATAAGGCAAAGGTTGCCATATCGGTGCAACGAGACCAAGACCAGAAGGACGGCAAGACGGAGGTCATTGTGGAGCCCAGGACGGCGTCACCACCAGAGCCTTTTGCAGGCGAAGACCGCTTTTGTCAGGATAGCTTGTACTAGTTGTCCCCTTTCAAATTCGCCTGCCGTTGTTGGCTCCCTTCCCGCTAAATATTTGGGGAGAGGACCAGGGCCTATATAAATAGGACTATCCACCATAGTAGGGAGGACCAACTCATCTTGATCTGATCTGATCGAGAGCCTACCTTAGCCACAAGAACACCTCAACCTCAGGAGGCTGTTCTTTCCCTTGTACTATTCATCATCAGCCCAAGAGGCAATCCACCACCACACACTGGAGTATGGTATTACACCACAACGGTGGCCCGAACCAGTATAAATCTCGTGTCTTTCTGTATTTCGAGTTCGTCGAGTTCGTCTGCGAGATCTTAGAGAGTTAGGGCGTAGATCGGTAGGAGGGAAGAACTTCACGCACACCCCAGAGTTCGAACCTTAAGGGTTTTGCCGGAACCCCACATCCGACAAAAACAACATCTAAAATACCGAACATTGTTTCCGAAGGAGCGCTCACTTTTGAATAGACGGATCTTGAAAAAATGGAAAAACTCTCATGTTGCGACAAGTGGCGCACACCTAGGATGATGGCAGTAACCATTGCAAGGTGTGTTCCTTAATTAGTGACTTCGAAGAAATTGAACTAGAGAGCTGAGGGCATCGCGGGCACGCCAAAAAATGGGCTTCGATCCAAACACCGCTCAAGCACTTGGTCAACGCCAAATTTTTGGCTTGGCAGGCAGAAAACTCTATACGCCGCTCACTGCATCGTAATGTTGAGGCTTCGCCATGGGTTGCGCGAGCGAACGACGCACTTGGCTGGCCCAATTACTAGCGAAGCATTTTTTCCCTCTACAATATTTTTACTGGTTTTGTGAACATTCTTGAAGGTTCTCGAACCGGGTTTTATGTTGTTGGTTTCTACTTCTGGGGTTTTTTGGTTTTTTCATTTCTTTTCTTTTCCTTCCTTTTTTTCTTTTTCTTGTTTTCTTTTTGCAATTTCCAAGAATTCTTAAAAGGTTCAGACTTTTATATTTTGTTCAAAATTTCAAATTTTGTTCACTTTCCAAAAAATTGAATTCGAAAAATTGGTTCACGTTTTTCAAAAAAACTTTCGGTATTTCAATATTTCGTTCATGTTTTTTCAAATTTGTTTAGTTTATTCAGAAAAAAATCACATTTTCTAAAAATGTTTGGAAGTTTGAATTTGCCCATGTTTTTCAAAAACTATTCATGTTTTTTTTACAGAATTTAGGAATTTTGTTCACATTTCAAAAATTGTTCAAGTATTTCAAATTTTATGCAGAATTTCAATATCTTGTTGACGTTTTTCAAAAATTGTACATTAAAAAATGGTATTTTGAAATTTGTTCACGCTTTAAAAAATTGCACATGCTTCTTCTATAGAATTTCAAACTTTTGTTCACGTTTTCTTTAAAAAATAACTTAAAAATGATTGGTATTTCTATATTTTGTTCATGTTTTTCAAAAATTGTTAACTTTTTCAAAAACTTTTAGGAGTTTCTAAAATTGTTCATGTTTTTGTATATAAATTAAAATTTTGTTCATTATTTGGATGGAATTTCAAAACTTTGTGTACGTTTTCAAAAATTGTTCCCAAACTCGATATTTTACATTTTCTCTAATTGTCCGTGTTTGTCAAAAAAGGTTCAGAACTAAAAAAGTGTTCAATTGTTTTGGAAAATATTCGGATACGCCATTGTAATTATTTCTTAAAAGTTCACGGTGTGTATCAGTCACTAACACGCATCATTTGGGGGCGGCTAGCTACACTCGTTATATAGCAAGGGGTTCTGAGACTGCACACTTCTTTTTGCCAATTTTTGACCGCTCGTTACAGTACTCTCTTTGTGTGAAAAAGTTTGTCCCTCAAATGAATGTACTTAGCACCAAGTTAGTGATAGATACATTTGAGAGACAAGCTTGGGATAAACTTTTTCGGACGGAGGGAGTACCACCTAATTGTGTGGCCCACTTGCGCTACCTGCCTGATAGGAGGTCCCTTGGCAGGCTAGGGCCGGAGATCCTATACGGCGCGTACCGCGCCCGCGAGCGCCGTGGCACGTACCCCCCCTCGCCCGCTGCTGTTTCTATGGGCCGGCCCATTTCGGGGTTTAACCCCAACCGGTTTTGGGATGGTTCTAGAACCTTCCCTGGACCGGGTTTTTACGTTTTTCTTTTTCTTTTTTCATTTTGATTTTCCTTTTTCTGTTTCCTTTTCATTTTTCTTTACTTTTATGTTTTCAATTTCCGAAAATCTATTAATTCGCGATTTGTTTCTAAAAGCGTATTTTTTGAATGATGAACATTTTTTTCCAAAATCGTGGTTTTATTTTTACTAAATCGTTATTCTTAAATCTTGAACTTTTTTTTGGAAACTATGAACATTTTTAAAAAACTCACGAACATTTTTTTGAAATCGTGAACAAATTTTTTGGAAATTTGTGAACATTCTCTTAAGTCGTGAACATGTTTATAAAATCATGAACTTTTTTTTGAAATAATGAATATTTTAAAATTAAATACTTATTTTTCAAAATCATGAATTTTTTTTCAAATTCGTGATTTTTTTTGAATCGTAAACATTTTTTCCAAATTTGTGAACATTTTTCAAATTAGCGAACATTCATTTGAATTATTTAAATTATGAACATATTTTAAGTTTGTGAACATTTTTTTAACAAATTCGTGAACAGGTTTTGAACTCCAGAGCATTTTTCTGTAATCATGATTTACCTATTCTGTGAAAAAATTTCAATTTCACGAACATTGTTTAAATTCATGAACATTTTTAACATTCGTGAACATTTTTTTCCAAATTTATAAACAACTTTTGAATTATCAAGCATTTTTTGGAAATCATGATTTTTTAAAAATCATGATTGTTTTATTTAAAATTAGTAACTTTTCTGATATTTAGGACCCTTTGATATCCTGAATTATTAAAAAAAGAAAAGGGAAAAAAGAAAAAGGAAACATTCGCAAAAAAAAGGCGGCGTCCCGGCCACACATGGGCCGGCCCAGGAGAGGAGCGGGGGTGTGCGCCCGCTTCCTTCGCAGCGCGTGTTGCGCGGCGCTCCCGGCTGGGGCTCCCAACCAAACAGGCTCTAAGAGCGTCTCCAACAGGCGTCGAACGCGCCGCGCGCAAAAAACAGCTTTAGCGCGCGCCCATCGCCTGGTTTGGCACAGCGCGCAGCGCTGGCTCCAGCTGTCGCGCTAAAATGCAGCGCACGCGACTCTCACACAAACAACATATGCATTCGAAAACAGAAGCAAAAAAGATCAAAACAAACAAAAATAAATAGTTCATTTTCGTTTATTACAACTCAAACAAATAGTTTATCGTTCAATACAACAAATAGTGCAATTAAACACAACAAATAGTTCAACAATACAATAATGAACGCACAAATCATGATGCTCTTTGTCGTCCATTCCATGCCCACCACTCCTCAATGAGATCCTTCTGAAGATCATTATGCGCTGCGGGACGTCGAATGGCATGATAGGAGGCAACAAGACGGGCCACCCTTTCAGCCCTCCGTCGCACTCGCACGGGATATCCCAAGAGCTCATACTGAGAGTAGTCTACATCTTGGCCACGCTCATTCTCGATGATCATGTTGTGCATGATCACACAAGCATGCATTATGTACCAAAGCATCTTCTGATCCCAAAATCTAGCCGGTCCTCTCATAATAGCAAATTGGGCTTGCAAAATCTCAAAAGCTCTCTCCACATCTTTTCTAGTCGCCGCCTGAGCATTGTGGAAATCAAGATTTTTCTTACCTTCTGGCTTTTTCAACGGCTTGACAAAGGTTTGCCAGTTTGGATAGATGCCATCCGCTAGATAATAGCCATAGTTGTATGTACGGCCATTTGCTACAAACTGCACCGGTGGCAACTCCCCATTTGCAATCTTACTCATCAGTGGTGACCGGTTGACAACATTGATGTCATTCAAAGATCCAGGCATTCCAAAGAATGCATGCCAAATCCAAGTCTCTTGATCGGCCATCGCTTCAAGGATTATAGTGGAACTCTTTTTTTGGCCGTGGAATTGCCCATGCCATGCCTTTGGACAATTCTTTCAAGTCCAATGCATGCAATCTATTGAGCCAAGCATGCCAGGAAAGCCGCGAGCTTTGTTCATCACCAAAAGCCTTGTGACGTCTTCAGCGTTGGGAGATCTCAAATACTCCTCGCCAAACACTTGCACAATTCCGACTGCGAAGCGCTTGACACACATGATGGCTTGGCTCTCACCCATAGTCAAGTGATCATCAACTAGATCAGCCGGTATACCGTATGCCAACATACGCAAAGCGGCTGTCACCTTCTGAAAGGTGCTATGCCCAAGCTCTCCGGCGGCATTCCTCCTTTGCTGAAAAAAGCGGTCATGGCTCGCTAGTTTCTCTGCAATGCGTCTGAACAACTCGGTGCTCATCCTAAACCGGCGATGAAAATACGACTCGGGGTATGTGGGATTCTTCGCAAAATAATGCCTGATCAATCTATTGTGGGCATCGATCCTATCCCTCCAAAATTTCTGCCGACCCATAATCAAACCACCGTGCTTCGGTTTTTTTATTAATATGCATAGCTAGGATCATTGCAAGATCCTCCTCCTCTTCCATATCAAATTCTTCTTCGGAAGAATCATACGACGAACTCATCTACAATGTTGAATACTATGCTATGAATAAAAAAACTACAATCAACATGCACGAAATTCATGGCTTTTGAGCAATACATACCTTCTAGGCGTTTTGTCGAACACCTTGCGGGCACCGAGCGGCAGCGAGCGCACGGGCGCTGTTCGTTGGAGGACCAGCGCGCGCGCGGGGCGGCGGGACTAGAGGGGGGCCGGAGAAAGCGCGCGCGGGGCGGGGATAGGCCGGGGAAGCGCCGGAACGGTCGCCGGGTGGCGCGGTCGGCGGCATCGGCGCGGCTGGATGGGGGTGGGAGGTGCGAGCAAGCGCGCGAGAGTCCAGCACGCGGGAGCGGGCGCAGCAAATAAGCGGCGCGCGATTGCGTTTCGGCCCGCGCGCTGGACTACGTATGCCGCGAGCGCTGTTTTCGCGCGCCCGCTGGAGCAACTATTCCGGTTGCGCGCGCGCTAAAACGGGGAATTTTGCGGCGCGACGCTAGTTTGGCGCGCCTGTTGGAGATGCTCTAAAGAGAAAACTGCCGGATGGTACAGGATACAAAGGCCGAGAAGGCCCCGTTGGGCCCACTAAATCCTCGTTTCTTTTATAGTTCCCGAACGCCGCAGATAGAGCTCACCGCCACCCTCTTCCATGGCTTCGCCACCACCTCCTCGCCTCGGCTTCCGCCGGTAGCCAGCCCTCTTTGCCCATCGGAACTCGCAACCAGGCAACCGTCCACACTCTCAATGGCAGCAACGAGCGCGGCGGCGGCCACCTTTGTCTCCCCTCCTCCTTCGGCCGTCGGAATATCGCATTTTCCTCCTTTTCCCCTCTCCACCTGCGCCTCACAATCCTGCCTCCCCGGTTCGCTCCTCTCGTCGTGTGCCCCACGAGGTAATTTCCCACACACCAATGAATACGTATTCATGTATGCTCATAGAATCGTAGCGTGCCGGGTGATCCCAATGTGGCGAAATTCCTTACCCCAATTTGACGCTGTCGGTGGGGTTTCATTTTTTCTGTTCAATTATCGCAATGCTTGTGAAATTAACCTTATGATGACCACAAGGTTCTCTGCGGTGGCGGTGCCGTTGAAGCGCGGCGGATGTGTACTTGCAGCTGCATCGGCGGCAGGGGCAGGCAGGGTGGAGTAAATAGCATAAAACTACTAGTTTACAGGCTAGGGTTCCAAAAAACTACCACTTTTTAATTTTTCTCAGAAAGCTACCAATCGCGCGGTTCGCTGTTTCAAAAAACCCAAAACGCCCGTGACTAGCGATTGAACCGTTTTTTGTTTGACCGCCCGGACCCACATGTCAGGCCACCTGGCCAAGTGCGCTCACGGCGCGGCCGTTGACGGCCGTTAGCCGACCGGCCCGGTCGGAACTGGGGTAAATAAACCCCCTCGGTCGGTCGGGCGCTCCTGCTCACTCACTCTCTCCCTGCTCGCTCACTCCCCTACTCTCACTCCCCTGCTCCAGTACGAGCTCGCCGCCGCTCGCCGTCTTTGAGGTGGGTCGCCGTTGACCTTCTTGCCACCATGCCTTCCTGGAATGACGAGGAAACTAGCTCGAAGGAGGAGTGCGAGGTCGTCAGCATGGACATGGTACTTATGGTAAGTTCTTTGCCACCTAGGGTTAGGGTTAGGTGCTAGTAGGCCTAGGCTACCGCCATGGATCTTGCTAAGTGTAGTGTTGCTGTTGTAGGATTCTTGTTCAATAGTGAGGCTGGGGTTTGATTGTAGGACTGATGTAAGCTAGGGTTCATCTCAGTACAGTGTTAGGGTTCATGCTGAATTGGGGATTTTTTAGTGTTCATGTTCAATGAAGCGTGCAAGTATATTCTGGTGTTGAGTGCAGATTGAAACTAGTGTTTGCTGGTTATTTTGGTTGCAGGAGGAACCAGACACCACTGTGGAGCCCCTTTTCTGTGGCCAACTTGAGCTTGCTCATCCCAAGTGCATTTTGCATCAAATGAGGCCTATTAAGCGTGTTGCTTTTGAAGGGCCTTTAACAGGAAGGCGTTTCTATGGCTGCCCAGTCCAGGTTAGATGGCAATAAACTTTTCTGCTATGTATGGTCATTGATGATTGATATGATGTAGCACTTTGTTTGATATGATGCCAATAAACATTTTTCTGCTATGTATTTTTGTTACTTTGGAAACTTAATCATGGCATTATAATAACTTATCATATCTCATTTATGTTAATCATTGTTAGAAATTATCAAGTATATACAAGTTAATAATGGAACTGAAATAAGCTCCTAGTCCATTTGTAATAACTTATCACATTTATAAATGCAGGAAAATGGTGTGAATTGTGGTGTTGTAGAGTGGGTTGATGGGCCTTGGCCAACTGTTCTTCAGAGATGTTTGTGCAAGCTATGGGAGATGTTTCATGAGCAGAACTTTGGAAGGGTACAGGACAAGGAGAATTTTGAGAAGGAGTTGGCCAGGCTTAAGAGTGAACATGAAAGGGAGTTGGCCAAGCTTAGGACTGAAAATGACAAGCTTTGCATTGAGTACACCAAGCTTGTTGATGATGTATCCAAGATGTTTGATTGGCAGGATGGTAGGGTGGACAAGAAGGTGCACCAGAAACAAGTGGAGGAGGAAGAACTTGAGAAGAAGAAGAAGGAGCTAGAGGAGAAAGCTATGTTGGAGGTGTTGGGGAACGTTGCAGAAAACAAAAATTTTCCTACGGTTTCACCAAGATCCATCTAGGAGTTCATCTAGCAACGAGTGATCGGATGCATCTACATACCTTTGCAGATCGCGAACGGAAGCGTTCAAAAGAACGGGGATGAGGTAGTCGTACGCGACGTGATCCAAATCACCGGAGATCCTAGCACCGAACGAACGGCACCTCCGCGTTCAACACACGTACGGAGCGGATGACGTCTCCTCCTTCTTGATCCAGCAAGGGGGAAGGAGAGGTTGACGAAGATCCAGCAGCACGACGGCGTGGTGGTGGATGCAGGGCGTCACAGCAGCAGGGCTTCGCTGTGTACTACGAGAGGAAGAGGTGTAGCAGGGAGAGAGGGAGGTGCCAGGGGCAAGGGTGTGGCTGCCCCTCCCTCCCCCCTTTTATATAGGCCCCCTGGGGGGGCGCCGGCCCCTGGAGATCCAATCTCCAGAGGGGGCGGCGGCCAAGGGGGGTGGAGTGCCCCCCAAGGCAAGTGGGCGCCCCCCCACCCTAGGGTTCCAACACTAGGCGCAGGGGGTGGGCCTTGGGGGCGCACCAGCCCACTAAGGGCTGGTCCCCCTCCCACTTCAGCCCATGAGGCCCTCCGGGATGGGTGGCCCCACCCGGTGGACCCCCGGGACCCATCTGGTGGTCCCGATACAATACCGGTGACCCCCAGATCACTTCCTATGGCCGAAACTGCACTTCCTATATATAATTCTTCACCTCCGGACTATTCCGAAACTCCTCGTGACGTCCGGGATCTCATCCGGGACTCCGAACAACATTCGGGTTACTGCATATACATATCTTCACAACCCTAGCGTCACCGAACCTTAAGTGTGTAGACCCTACGGGTTCGGGAGACATGCAGACATGACCGAGACGACTCTCGGGCAATAACCAACAGCGGGATCTGGATACCCATGTTGGCTCCCACATGCTCCGCGATGATCTCATCGGATGAACCACGATGTCTAGGATTCAATTAATCCCGTATACAATTCCCTTTGTCAATCGGTATTTTACTTGCCCGAGATTCGATCGTCGGTATCCCAATACCTCGTTCAATCTCGTTACCGGCAAGTCACTTTACTCGTACCGTAATGCATGATCCTGTGATCAACCACTTTGATCACATTGAGCTCATTATGATGATGCATTACCGAGTGGGCCCGGTGATACCTCTCCGTCATGCGGAGTGACAAATCCCAGTCTCGATCCGTGTCAACCCAACAGACACTTTCGGAGATACCTGTAGTATACCTTTATAGTCACCCAGTTATGTTGTGACGTTTGGCACACCCAAAGCACTCCTACGGTATCCGGGAGTTACACGATCTCATGGTCTAAGGAAAGGATACTTGACATTGGTAAACTCTAGCAAACGAACTATACGATCTTGTGCTATGTTTAGGATTGGGTCTTGTCCATCACATCATTCTCCTAATGATGTGATCTCGTTATCAATGACATCCAATGTCCATAGTCAGGAAACCATGACTATCTGTTGATCAACGAGCTAGTCAACTAGAGGCTCACTAGGGACATGTTGGTGTCTATCATTCACACATGTATTACGATTTCCGGATAACACAATTATAGCATGAATAAAGACAATTGTCATGAACAAGGAAATATAATAATAATGCTTTTATTATTGCCTCTAGGGCATATTTCCAACAGTCTCCCACTTGCACTAGAGTCAATAATCTAGTTACATTGTGATGAATCGAACACCCATGGAATTCTGGTGTTGATCATGTTTTGCTCTAGGGAGAGGTTTAGTCAACGGATCTGCTACATTCAGGTCCGTATGCACTTTACAAATATCTATGTCTCCATCTTGAACATTTTCACGAATGGAGTTGAAGCGACGCTTGATGTGCCTGGTCTTCTTGTGAAACCTGTGCTCCTTGGCAAGTGCAATAGCTCCAGTGTTGTCACAGAAGAGTTTGATTGGCCCCGACGCATTGGGTATGACTCCGAGGTCGGTGATGAACTCCTTCACCCAAATTGCTTCATGTGCTGCCTCCGAGGCTGCCATGTACTCCGCTTCACATGTAGATCCCGCCACGACGCTCTGCTTGCAACTGCACCAGCTTACTGCCCCACCATTCAAAATATACACGTATCCGGTTTGTGACTTAGAGTCATCCAGATCTGTGTCGAAGCTAGCGTCGACGTAACCCTTTACGACGAGCTCTTCGTCACCTCCATAAACGAGAAACATTTCCTTAGTCCTTTTCAGGTACTTCAGGATATTCTTGACCGCTGTCCAGTGTTCCTTGCCGGGATTACTTTGGTACCTTTCTACCAAACTTACGGCAAGGTTTACATCAGGTCTGGTACACAACATGGCATACATAATAGAACCTATGGCTGAGGCATAGGGGATGACACTCATCTCTTCTATATCTTCTGCCGTGGTCGGACATTGAGCTGAGCTCAATTTCACACCTTGTAACACAGGTAAGAACCCCTTCTTAGATTGATCCATATTGAACTTCTTCAATATCTTATCAAGGTATGTGCTTTGTGAAAGACCTATGAGGCGTCTTGATCTATCTCTATAGATCTTGATGCCTAATATATAAGCAGCTTCTCCAAGGTCCTTCATTGAAAAACTCTTATTCAAGTAGGCCTTAATGCTGTCCAAGAGTTCTATATCATTTCCCATCAAAAGTATGTCATCTACATATAATATGAGAAATGCTACAGAGCTCCCACTCACTTTCTTGTAAACACAGGCTTCTCCATAAGTCTGCATAAATCCAAACGCTTTGATCATCTCATCAAAGCGAATGTTCCAACTCCGAGATGCTTGCACCAGCCCATAAATCGAGCGTTGGAGCTTGCACACCTTGTCAGCATTCTTAGGATCGACAAAACCTTCCGGCTGCATCATATACAATTCTTCCTTAAGGAAACCATTAAGGAATGCCGTTTTGACGTCCATTTGCCATATTTCATAATCGTAGAATGCGGCAATTGCTAACATGATTCGGACGGACTTTAGCTTCGCTACCGGTGAGAAATTCTCATCGTAGTCAACCCCTTGAACTTGTCGATAACCCTTAGCGACAAGTCGAGCTTTATAGATGGTCACATTACCATCCGTGTCTGTCTTCTTCTTAAAGATCCATTTATTTTCTATGGCTCGCCGCTCAACGGGCAAGTCAGTCAAAGTCCATACTTCGTTTTCATACATGGATCCTATCTCGGATTTCATGGCTTCCAGCCATTTGTCGGAATCCGGGCCCGCCATCGCTTCTTCATAGTTCGAAGGTTCACCGTTGTCTAACAACATGATTTCCAAGATAGGGTTGCCGTACCACTCTGGTGCGGAACGTTTCCTTGTGGACCTACGAATTTCAGTAGGAGCTTGATCAGAAGCATCTTGATCATCATCATTAATTTCCTCTCCAGTCGGTGCAGGCACCTCAGAAATGTTTTCTTGAGTTGCGCCATTTTCCGGTTCAAGAGGTAACACTTCATCAAGTTCTACTTTCCTCCCACTTACTTCTTTCGAGAGAAACTCCTTCTCTAGAAAGGATCCATTCTTGGCAACAAAGATCTTGCCTTCAGATCTGAGGTAGAAGGTATACCCAATAGTTTCTTTAGGGTATCCTATGAAGACGCATTTTTCCGACTTGGGTTCGAGCTTTTCAGGTTGAAGTTTCTTGACATAAGCATCGCATCCCCAAACTTTTAGAAACGACAGCATAGGTTTCTTCCCAAACCATAATTCATACGGTGTCGTCTCAACGGATTTCGACGGAGCCCTAGTTAAAGTGAATGCGGCAGTCTCTAAAGCATAGCCCCAAAAAGATAGCGGTAAATCGGTAAGAGACATCATAGATCGCACCATATCTAATAGAGTGCGATTACGACGTTCGGACACACCATTACGCTGAGGTGTTCCAGGCGGTGTGAGTTGTGAAACTATTCCACATTTCCTTAAGTGTGTGCCAAATTCATGACTCAAGTATTCTCCTCCACGATCTGATCGTAGAAACTTGATTTTTCTGTCACGTTGATTTTCAACCTCACTCTGAAATTCCTTGAACTTTTCAAAGGTCTCGGACTTGTGTTTCATTAAGTAGATATACCCATATCTACTCAGGTCATCAGTGAGGGTGAGAACATAACGATAGCCACCGCGAGCCTCAACACTCATTGGACCGCACACATCAGTATGTATGATTTTCAATAAGTTGGTTGCTCGCTCCATTGTTCCTGAGAACGGAGTCTTGGTCATTTTACCCATGAGGCATGGTTCGCACGTGTCAAATGATTCATAATCAAGAGACTCCAAATGTCCATCTGCATGGAGCTTCTTCATGCGTTTGACACCTATGTGACCAAGGCGGCAGTGCCACAAATATGTGGGACTATTGTTATCAACTTTAACTCTTTTGGTATTCACACTATGAATATGTGTATCATCACGTACGAGATTCATTAAGAATAAACCATTAACCATCAGAGCATGACCATAAAACATATCTACCATATAAATAGAACAACCATTATTCTCGGATTTAAATGAGTAGCCATCTTAAATTAAACGAGATCCAGACACAATGTTCATGCTCAAACTTGGCACTAAATAACAATTATTGAGGTTTAAAACTAATCCCGTAGGTAAATGTAGAGGTAGCGTGCCGACGGCGATCACATCGACCCTGGAACCATTCCCGACGCGCATCGTCACCTCGTCCTTCGCCAGTCTCCGTTTATTCCGCAGCTCCTGCTTTGAGTTACAAATGTGAGCAACTGCACCGGTATCAAATACCCAAGAGCTACTACGAGTATTGGTAAGGTACACATCAATTACATGTATATCACATATACCTTTTGTTTTGCCGGCCTTCTTGTCCGCTAAGTATTTGGGGCAGTTCCGCTTCCAGTGACCACTTCCCTTGCAATAAAAGCACTCAGTCTCGGGCTTGGGTCCATTCTTTGGCTTCTTCCCGGCAGCTTGCTTGCCGGGCGCGGCAACTTCTTTGCCGTCCTTCTTGAAGTTCTTTTTACCCTTGCCCTTCTTGAACTTAGTGGTTTTATTCACCATCAACACTTGATGTTCCTTCTTGACTTCTACCTCTACTGATTTCAGCATAGCAAATACCTCAGGAATGGTCTTTTCCATCCCCTGCATATTCAAGTTCATCACAAAGCTCTTGTAGCTTGGTGGAAGCGACTGGAGGATTCTGTCAATGACCGCATCGTCCGGGAGATTAACTCCCAGCTGAGTCAAGCGGTTATGTAACCCTGACATGGTGAGTATGTGCTCACTGACAGAACTATTTTCCTCCATCTTACAGCTGAAGAATTTGTCGGAGACTTCATATCTCTCGACCCGGGCATGAGCTTGGAAAACCATTTTCAGCTCTTCGAACATCTCATATGCTCCGTGTCTCTCAAAACGCTTTTGGAGCCCCGGCTCTAAACTGTAAAGCATGCCGCACTGAACGGGGGAGTAGTCATCGGAACGTGCCTGCCAAGCGTTCATAACGTCTTGTTCTGCAAGGAGAACAGGTGCGTCACCCAGCGGTGCGCGTAGGACATAATCTTTCTTGGCAGCTATGAGGATGATCCTCAGGTTCCGGACCCAGTCCGTATAGTTGCTGCCATCGTCTTTCAGCTTGGTTTTCTCTAGGAACGCGTTGAAGTTGAGGACTACGTTGGCCATTTGATCTACAAGACATATTGTAAATATTTTAGACTAAGTTCATGATAATAAAGTTCATCTAATCAAATTATTTAATGAACTCCCACTTAGATAGACATCCCTCTTCTAGTCATCTAAGTATAACATGATCAGAGTCAACTAGGCCGTGTCCGATCATCACGTGAGACGGACTAGTCAACATCGGTGAACATCTTCATGTTGATCGTATCTTCTATACGACTCATGCTCGACCTTTCGGTCTTCTGTGTTCCGAGGCCATGTCTGTACATGCTAGGCTCGTCAAGTCAACCTAAGTGTTTGCATGTGTAAATCTGTCTTACACCCGTTGTATGTGAACGTTAGAATCTATCACACCCGATCATCACGTGGTGCTTCGAAACAACGAACTGTCGCAACGGTGCACAGTTAGGGGGAACACTTCTTGAAATTATTATGAGGGATCACCTTATTTACTACCGTCGTTCTAAGTAAACAAGATGCAAAACATGATAAATATCACATGCAATCAAATAATAAACGTGACATGATATGGCCAATATCACATAGCTCCTTTGATCTCCATCTTGGGGCTCCATGATCATCTTTGTCACCGGCTTGACACCATGATCTCCATCATCATGATCTCCATCATCGTGTCTCCATGAAGTTGCTCGCCAACTATTACTTCTACTACTATGGCTAACGCGTTTAGCAATAAAGTAAAGTAATTTACATGGCGTTTCTCAATGACACGCAGGTCATACAAAAATGAAGACAACTCCTATGGCTCCTGCCGGTTGTCATACTCATCGACATGCAAGTCGTGATTCCTATTACAATAGCATGAACATCTCATACATCACATATATATCATTCATCATTCATCACAACTTTGGTCATATCATATCACAAAGCACTTGCTGCAAAAACAAGTTAGACGTCCTCTAATTGTTCTTGCAAGTTTTACGTGGCTTGATTAGGGTTCTAGCAAGAACGTTTTCTTACCTACGTGAAAGCCACAACGTGATTTGTCAACTTCTATTTACCCTTCATAAGGACCCTTTTCATCGAATCCGCTCCAACTAAAGTGGGAGAGACAGACACCCGCCAGCCACCTTATGCAACTAGTGCATGTTAGTCGGTGGAACCGGTCTCATGTAAGCGTACGTGTAAGGTTGGTCCGGGCCGCTTCATCCCACAATACCGCTGAAGCAAGATAAGACTAGTAGCGGCAAGAAAAGTTGACAAATCTACGCCCACAACAAATTGTGTTCTACTCGCGCAAGAAGAACTACGCATAGACCTAGCTCATGATGCCACTGTTGGGGAACATTGCAGAAAACAAAAATTTTCCTATGGTTTCACCAAGATCCATCTAGGAGTTCATCTAGCAACGAGTGATCGGATGCATCTACATACCTTTGCAGATCGCGAGCGGAAGCGTTCAAAAGAACGGGGATGAGGTAGTCGTACGCGACGTGATCCAAATCACCGGAGATCCTAGCACCGAACGGACGGCACCTCCGCGTTCAACACACGCACAGAGCGGATGACGTCTGCTCCTTCTTGATCCAGCAAGGGAGGAGAGGTTGACGAAGATCCAGCAGCACGACGGCGTGGTGGTGGATGCAGGGCGTCACAGCAGTAGGGCTTCGTTGTGTACTACGAGAGGAAGAGGTGTAGCAGGGAGAGAGGGAGGTGCCAGGGGCAAGGGTGTGGCTGCCCCTCCCTCCCCCCTTTTATATAGGCCCCCTTGGGGGGGCGCCGGCCCCTGGAGATCCAATCTCCAGAGGGGGCGGCGGCCAAGGGGGGTGGAGTGCCGCCCAAGGCAAGTGGGCGCCCCCCCACCCTAGGGTTCCAACCCTAGGCGCAGGGGGTGGGCCTTGGGGGGCGCACCAGCCCACTAAGGGCTGGTCCCCCCTCCCACTTCAGCCCATGGGGCCCTCCGGGATGGGTGGCCCCACCCGATGGACCCTCGGAACCCATCTGGTGGTCCCGGTACAATACCGGTGACCCCCAGATCACTCCCGATGGCCGAAACTGCACTTCCTATATATAATTCTTCACCTCCAGACTATTCCGAAACTCCTCGTGACGTCCAGGGTCTCATCCGGGACTCCGAACAACATTCGGGTTACTGCATATACATATCTTCACAACCCTAGCGTCACCGAACCTTAAGTGTGTAGACCCTACGGGTTCGGGAGACATGCAGACATGACCGAGACGACTCTCGGGCAATAACCAACAGCGAGATCTGGATACCCATGTTGGCTCCCAGATGCTCCACGATGATCTCATCGGATGAAGCACGATGTCGAGGATTCAATTAATCCCGTATACAATTCCCTTTGTCAATCGGTATTTTACTTGCCCGAGATTCGATCGTCGGTATCCCAATACCTCGTTCAATCTCGTTACCGGCAAGTCACTTTACTCGTACCGTAATGCATGATCCTGTGATCAACCACTTTGATCACATTGAGCTCATTATGATGATGCATTACCGAGTGGGCCCGGTGATACCTCTCCGTCATGCGGAGTGACAAATCCCAGTCTCGATCCGTGTCAACCCAACAGACACTTTCGGAGATACCTGTAGTATACCTTTATAGTCACCCAGTTATGTTGTGACGTTTGGCACACCCAAAGCACTCCTACGGTATCCGGGAGTTACACGATCTCATGGTCTAAGGAAAGGATACTTGACATTGGTAAACTCTAGCAAACGAACTATACGATCTTGTGCTATGTTTAGGATTGGGTCTTGTCCATCACATCATTCTCCTAATGATGTGATCTCGTTATCAATGACATCCAATGTCCATAGTCAGGAAACCATGACTATCTGTTGATCAACGAGCTAGTCAACTAGAGGCTCACTAGGGACATGTTGGTGTCTATCATTCACACATGTATTACGATTTCCGGATAACACAATTATAGCATGAATAAAGACAATTATCATGAACAAGGAAATATAATAATAATGCTTTTATTATTGCCTCTAGGGCATATTTCCAACAGGAGGTGCAGATGGAAAAGCTCAAACTTGCAAAAGAGCAGAGGTGCATTTTGCAGAGCCAAGCTGATATCATCAAGAACACTAGGAAGGCTATGAAGGATGTTCAAGTTGACAGAGATGTTCTTAAGAAGGAGAAGGCAAAGCTTGAGCTTGTTGTTGCTGAGCTGCTGAAAGAAGGGTATGGCAGCAAGGAGAAGTTAGAGCAAATCAAGGCCATCCTTGAGTCTTGAAGTGGCTTTGATATGTTGGTGAAGTAAGTACATCCAAAGGCCTTTATATAAGGATGTGGCCTGGCATGACTGCAAGTGATTATGGGTGTACATTTTGGGGGAATGTGAAGTTTAACCTAGTGTAAGAACCTTATTTACTATGTTGTTAAGTTGTAATGGATCACCTATGCTATTAAGTGTTGTAATGGATCTCCTATGCTATTATGTAGTGGAAAATGGATCTCTTATGCTACTAAGTTGTGGAAATGGATCTTGTATGCTATTAAGTGTTCAACTTGATCTTCTATCTTTTAGATGTTATTTGTTAGCCTACATATATTATTTCTGTGGGTAATTGGGCTTAGTGGCCCACTATTCTCTGACCAAATGCAACCCTAGGCCTACTAAACCCAACCCCATCCATCTGTCAATATAAACCCCTCCCCACCCCCACCCTTTCCCAGTCACTCCACCAGCCTCCACCCAAAAGAAACCCTACAGATGGATCCTGACATGGGAGATGTCACAGAGGAGGAGGGGGAGGCTGTGGATGTTAGGACAGGAGCAGCAGCAGCACAGAGGAGGAGGAGGAGGCGCAGGCAGAGGGCACTAGAGGCGGCCCAGGATGAGCAGCAAGAGGAGTTCAACCGCCGACTCTCCGACAAGGTACTAGAGAAGTGCAATGACGAAGAACTGGAGCTGGTTTTCACTGGTGGCAGGGGAAGGTCATTCATGGAGATCATTAGGTGGGCAAGGATGAGGGCAGTCATGGCTCCTCATCCAGCAACTAGGGCCAAGTGGGTCCGTTTCTTCGAGCGATATGACTGATATGTCAATCTCATCTCATCCATCTATATACCTATCTATCTATCTTTCTATGTTGGTGTACTATGTAAGATCTATTCTATGTAATAAGTGGTGTTTGATGCTACTTTGAACCAATGTATCTATGTATTTATGCTACTCTCAATGAATTTATGCTACTCTCAATGAAATGTACTGACTGAATTCACTGACAGAAGAAAGGAATCTTTGTCTGAATGAACAGACTGCATAGTAGTTATTACAAACCATGGTAGTTCAACTGACTGAATATCTCTGAAACAAAATAAATTTACAAACCATAGTAGTTATTACAGACCATAGTAGACCCAAATCCATCCAAGAGCTCAAGTTACAAACCATGTAGTTCAACAAACAGAACCATGCCAAATGAACTCAAGTTACCCAAATCCAAGAGCTAGTTACCACTTGCATAAAAATAGTCTTTCAGCCTCCCACTTGGCTTCCTGATCCTCTTTGACCCCTCCTGGACAATAGTTGAATTTGATTGCCTTGGTGCAATGAAAGTTCTTCTCTAGGCACTTGAAGATCTGGTGTTCTTTGCTGGAGAAGATGTAGATGATCTGGTGTTCTTAGCAGGAGAAGTGTTAGTCCTGCTCCTCTTAGCTGGTTGTGCTTGTGTTGTAGCTGCTGGAATAGTTGAAGCAGCCCTTTTTCTTGCCCTAGGCCTAGAAGTAGCAACTTGAGCTGGTGAAGGTGCAGAAGGTGTAGCTCTTGCTGTAGCTGGTCTTGCTTCAGGTGTAGCAGCAGCAGGTACTCTTGGAGGCCTCTGAGCATTTGTAGCCATAGAAGAACCAGCTTGAGAGTAATTTGCTCTATTTTCCTACACAATTAAGAAACATTGTAAGAAAATGAACAATAAAAAGAGACAATGAAATGAGACATGGCCTCAAATGACCTGGTGCTTGTTCATCCTCATCTGAAACTTAGGCTTCAAAGGGTCACCACAGTTGCTGAACCTATGCCCTTGCTTCTTGCAGTTGCTACATGTGACAGTACCAATTCTTGAGGTATCCTTTTTTGCTGGCACCTCGCAGTTTGCTTTTTGCCTTTCTTTTCTTTGAACACTGGTGGAGATATGTCATGTCCAGGTGTACGAGGCCAATGGTCAGGTCCTGGAACTGGGAAAATTATATGCTTGTATGTTTCACAGTACATGGGCTTTTTGAAGAAGTCACTGACAAAGTCTTCAGGATGTAGCTTCACTTTCTGCATTGCAGCAATGGAATGACTGCAAGGCACAGCAGTCATGTCCCACCTCCTACAGTCACATGTATGGTTGTTCAAGTTAACACAATATGTGTTCTCAGAGCTACTAGTCACCTGCCAGATGCCTGGACCTGCCATGTATGCATCACAATACTTAGCCCACTTCTTGCCTTCTTCTAAAATTTCTGAGTAGGTTGGTGTATCTCCCATCTACATGACTCTGTTTTCTATCTGGTTTTCTGAAACTTGATCATCAACTTTGTTCTTATGCCCTCCAGCATAGTCCTGATTGGCTTGTTCCTAACATCCAATATCATTCTGTTGAAGACTTCACTGAGGTTGTTAACAACCAGGTCAGTTTTGCAAACAATATCCATTTTATATCTTGCCCATGTATGGTCTGGTATCTGTGACAACCACTGCCAAGCTTCAAAACTTTATTTCTTCAAATTTTCCATCCCTTTTTCATGACCACTCTTAGTGAAGGAATAGGCAGCCTGATCTAAGTGTTTCTTGAGTTCCTCCCCTCTAAAACCAGCAGATTGAAAGTTGGCATATATATGTCTAAGACATAACCTCTGTGGGGAGTCAGGGAATACATCATTGATTGCATTCAACAATCCCTGTTAATTATGAATTAATGATGGCTTAGAATGATGGATAAGTACTTGCCAAACTTTTTCCCACTTCCAATAACAGTTCTCAGCTGTGTGAGAAACCATGTCCAGCTGTCTGTGTCTTGCTTGTCAACAACACCAAATGCAATGGGGAAGATGGTGTTGTTCCCATCCCTGCCAGTAGCTGCCAATATTTGTTGTCCAGTGCTGAGCTTGATGAAGCAACCATCTAAACCTGAAAATATGATCACATTAGTTCTAAATAACATGAATGCAACCATCTTAGATATATGTGTAAGGATCAGGTACCTATAAATGGCCTGCATCCATTGAGAAAGCCCTCTTTGCATGCAAAAAGGCAGTAGAACATGTACTGGAACCTAGGGGTAGGAGCTGGATTTTCCAGGTCCTCTTTGGTTGTCACTATGCATCTACTGCCTGGATTAGTATCTAACACACACTGTAGATAGTCCCTTAGTCTGTGATATTGGAGTATGTGATCTCCTTGCACAACTTCAACTGCTTGCCTCCTTGCCCTATATGCCAAGCTTTTAGGCACATGAACATCAAATGTTTTCTTTGTGTATGACATAATTGTCTCAACACTAGCTACAGGGTTTGATCTAATGGTATCCTCACAAACCTTGGCAACCCAGTTTACTGTAACTTTGGTGCTCTCTCCACTTGCTCCACAAGTGTGATCCAAATTCATCTTCTTGATGCTGAAAGTAGACTCATTTGCTATTCTAGAGGCCACTATATAAAACTGACAACCTTGCTTTCTATCAGAGCACCAAGCAATAACCCTAGTTGGTTCATTCTTGTGATACTCAAAATTCCTAAGTGTCCTGACATGGTAATTTCTTAGTGCTTCTATGAACTCCACAACATTTAGGAAGCACAAATGCAATGCAAACTGCTCATGTGCATCAGGGACTGATGGATCATACCACCTCCTCTCCTTCCTCTTCTTCAACCTTATCTTCCTACCAGAAGGCAACCTTGGAACTTCTTCTTCATCACTAAGACCAAAATCACCTGGAAAGCAGTGTTCATCAGGTTCAGGCACCCAATCTTCAAACTTGATGTGTTCAGGCTCACTGTGTGACTTGCTAGTTGGGCATGGATTTCTGACAGGATTAAGCTTCTTTGCTCCTTTCTCTGGTACAACTGAGGGTTCTTCATGTTCAGAAAGGATTTGGTCTTCCTCCCAAAACTCAGAAGGTTCTGAGTTTCCTCCACAATAGTGATCTGCAGGTTCTTCCTCTCCCCTAGTCTTATGGCTTGTCCCTGTGCCTGCCTCATCTTCACCCCTACACCAAGCCTTGTATGATATATTCTGCCCTTTGTAATCACCCCTAAAAAACTCAAAATCTGAAGAGGATTTGTCCATCTCATCTTCATCTTCATCTTCATCATGTTCTACTTCTACATCTTCTTCTTCTTCCACAACATTTTTCCCCTTGTTGAAATTACAACTCTGTTGTGTGTTAAGATAGGGCTCCTCAGGGATTGCTGGTGCCAAAGTTGCATTAGGGAGTGGATACAGGACCCCTTGTTGGGAAACACTATAAACAACAGGTTCACCAACATGATCAATGGGGATCTGCTCCTCAAGCATGATGTGATCCATGTTAACATCTGCTCGGCTTGGATCAGTAGGCTTTCTGACAGTGATGTTCAGGATCTTCTTATCAACAAACCAGTCAAGCATGTCATCTAATGCCTCCTCACTATCCAGGACCTCCACCCCCTCCAAGCCCTTTCCCTCTTCCTTTACATAAGTCAGACAAGCATCCATTCCATAACCCTCCAACTCAGCCAATGCTAATATAGTCAGATAACTAATGTCTGAAGAAACTGAATACTTTCTCTCCATGTTATCTGTTCCTTGAAAATGTAGCCTCATGTCCCAAATCTCATCATCTAAGCTGTAGGATTAAATTGACAAACAATTAATTTTTAACTCACTAAAATTTTAAACATTGTAAGATGTACTGAACATTACTAAACTTTCTTCTAATTATAGTGAATGCACTGACCAAATGAACTAACCAAATGCACTTTCTTCTGAACTGACTTAACCAATAAAACAATGTACCATGCCAAGAACAAACAATTACTAACCCTAGTTCTAAATTGAACTAAAGGACCCAGAAATTTGTAATTTGAACTAAAGGTATGAAGTGCGAGAAATTTCTTACCTCACTCCACCAAAGGATGAAGCCCAAGTGTGGCCGCCTTCTGGATCCGCGTGGATGGACTTTGCCACTGCCCTAGCCGCGCGGACTGCCGAATCTGAGCACGCCGGATCTACCTCAGCCGCGGGCGGTGATGGCTGCTGCAACCGCTGCGCCGGGAAGCTCGAGCTGCCTCGCCCTGGGGCCACCTCTGGATGTCCACCGCCCTCCTGGCCAGTGACGCCTTGGCTCAATAGCTCGCCACCGATGGCATTTGGCTGCGCCGCCGCCATCGCCAACCTAGGTCACTTCGGGGGAGAGGGGAGAGGAGGGGGAGACTGAGAGAGAGTGCGGCCCGACCAGCTCCTTTCGTTCCGACCGGACCGCACGGGCCAACGGCCGTCAACGGCCGCGCCGTGAGCGCGCTTGGCCAGGTGGCCTGACATGTGGGTCCGGGCGGTCAGAAAAACGGTTCAAATCTCTAATCACGGGCGTTTTGGGTTTTTTGAAACAGCGAACCGCGCGACTGGTAGCTTTCTGAGAAAAATTAAAAAGTGGTAGTTTTTTGAAACCCTAGCCTGTAAACTAGTAGTTTTATGCTATTTACTCGGCAGGGAGCCCTCACTTCGGCAGTGGGGAGAATGATAACCCGTATGAGGTAGAATTGGTTATTTTCATGTTTAGCAATTGGGAGCCGCTCTTGCGAGCACGTTTGCCGGCCTTGCTGTAACTTATGGTCCCTGATGTCAGATTTTGGGCATCAGTCCGCTTGATGGGTTCGACCAGGTGAAGATGGCCTACAATTCGCGTCTAAAGAATGCCGAGAACAGTGGGGATGCTGCATACTTGTTGAAGGTAGTTTTGGGCCCTTGTCATTCTGTATTTGGTGCTTGTGTTGCTGTTAGTGTTGTCAATGAGTTGGTGCTCTTTTGATTTTAGTTAGAGAGGGCTTATGATACGGTCATGATGGAACAGCTGCAGAACCGGAAGAAAGGAGTAGCATATGGATCAGTCCAGGTTAGCTTTGATGACGGGCTTGTCCTTGTTAAATATGGAAATTCATATTGTCCATCCAATCAAATGTTCACATCAGCTTTTTCGATAAAGGGCGTTTTTATTATCTCAAAATGTAGCATCAAGCGATACAAAGCACTTAGAGTACCACCCGGCCTCTGCATAACTAGGATGCACACGGCCAAACATAAAAAATCTGACAAGAAAAAAAAACCCGACACTTCGGCAACAGTAGAGTCCTATAGACCGACACTATGCCTATGTCGAAACGGTTGGTGGACCGATCCGGAGATTATGCTGCACATCAGCTGGTATACCACTTTGCTTAGGATGAGTTGTAAGAGGTATTGTAGTTGCAGGACCATCGGTAATCTATATGCTGTTTTTCGAAACAAGTCCTTTAGATCAAGGTAGTGAGAACCGTGATTCTGAATCTGAATGGAGCTCTGATGATAGGATTGCAAAGCATATCTTAACTATCAGAATCATTGAAATGTGAATTCTACTAACGAAAATCGTAAAATCAGAGTGGTTAGTTTGAATCGTGAAGTCATATAACCGTACAATAGAAATGCCATTCTGACTATCTTGCTTTGGATGCTTGCCCGGAGTCTCTCAATTAGTGGATCAGTGGACGCTGGCTTGCAACCAATTGTCCAATTCATTGTCGCTCCTTGATAAATTTCTAAATGCTGAAATAAGCAAATAATTGCTATGTTGGAAACTATCTGCTGATGAGCGACATAGTTTTATTTCACAGATGTTTTAAATTCTTGTATAGAGATATATATGCAACCATCTGCGGGTCTATGATTAGTTGGTCACTTTAGAATGGTTGCTTTGTCAAGCACTGTCAATTGTCTTGCGCTGAATTCAACTTCATTTGGCTTCATGGATATATTGCTGGATGCTAAGGAGTTTGTACTTCTTGGAATCCATCAAAATCTTTGGTAGCTGTTATGTGGGGAACCACATATGGTCGGAGGGCCCCAGCCCTGGCCGCACCGCCCCCTGGTCCAGCTCAAAGTGGCTAGGATTCCTGTACTGCTACAAGTTATTAGGTTCAGAGTCTAGATTAGTTATTAGGTTCAGATTCGTATTAGATTCAGAGTCTAGATCAGTTATTAGGTTCAGATTTGTATTAGATTTTGAGTCCAGATTAGAACCTGTTTCAGAGTCCAGATTGTATTTCCTTTTGAGTCGGCTTGTCAGCCAAGCTATTCCTCCTATATATTGGGGGTCTCCGGCGATCAAGAAATCATCAGAATTCAGAGTATTACTATCTATTAGGCCTAGAAGTAATTAGAGTTTGTTCCACTAGCCTTGAGAGGAATATCATCTGAATTCTTTATTCTGATATTTTCACTCTTTTGGATGTTAGGTGACAAAGGACATCAAATATGCTGATAATCAACCAATAGTTCCCTGGGGACCTAGGTATAGTCATTTTATATCAGAACCAAACTTTTCTTGCATATGTTTGTTCATCATAGTTTGTGTACATTTTGATTCACATAGATGCACCCAGCACCCAGATGAACCTTAAACAGCTTGCCTCGTTTATGCATGCGTGAACATGAACAACTGAACATCCTTCTTTTGACTTGCGGGAGCTTTCGTGTTTCCTGAGAGAATGGAACTATTTCTGTGAAAGCTGCACGAATCAAATATGCACACTGTTTACAAAACCAGACTGGCGGCCACCAACCTGAATAAACCAGAACTGGTGCCTGACCCGGTCCTTTTTGCCTAAAAGGCTGTTTGCTTGAAAACTGAGAAAAAAAATAAAAAATAAAGCATGTGACCCTGGAGTCAAGCTGAGGAACTCATACCCATCAAGCTGAGGTCCCATACAAACATGAGCTACATAGCCTTTGTGAGTAATGTGGCAAGTAAGTTGTAGACTATTTTATAGAGCATATGAAGTGCTATCACTTTAATATACTTAAATTTTGTAGAGCTTATACTTAATTTGAAATCAATTTTAATATATTATATTCAAAATTTTGAACCACGGATCGACTGGTTGAGCTGACGGTTGGAACACCGAACCAGTGAGTGAGTAGGTTAACCGGTTTGTTTGGTCCTTATTTCTTTATTTTGCTTACAGATAGACCCTTATTTTGACTTCTGTTAGATAAATGTTGATCTGTTCACATGTTAGTGTTACTAATAAATGTGAAGTCTTTGTGCTAGTTATATGCAAAATATCTTCATTATGGGCATTGGATAATGTTGTTCATAATATGCTGATACTGGTCGTCATCTTCCAGATACTCTAGAGCCACTGCAAAGGACGTACAGATAAATATGGCAATATCAGCAACATTTGTAAGACATTCTTTTCTGAAATATCCATAAAAATCTAAATGAGTCATATGTAATTGTTAATATTTTTTTGCGTTTTAGTAAAATCCTACAGTACTACTTTGTTCTGCTCCGCTCCATGTTGTCTCAAACACAGTGGTTTAGCTTGGAAACTACTGAATGATGTTTCTCTTTTCTTTTTTGATATTTTAGCATTACTTTGGACAATTTAGCTTTAGCTGAAATGTTCTATGCATTTGTACCTTTTCCAATTGTTCTATGAAAGTATGCACAGTTATCTTGTCGCACTTAATGATATCCATGGGGTCAGCAAATATAGGTAGTTTGTTCTATTATGTTCATTTGTATCTTTTCTTGCAGATCACGTGCATATTGACCATGGGCCATGCAGACTAGAAACCCTTTCAGTTTTTGTGTTTCCCTTTGCGAGAGTGGTTCTTCTATACCCACTCTCGGTGCACCCACGGTGCACCCACGCAAGAAAACATATCAAAACATTTTGAAAAAATCTGAAACTTCGTGGAAATGATCATCAACAAATGTTATGGGGGCTTGCAAAATTTGGTGGTCAAATAACATTCGAGGAGCTCTCTACAAAAAAGACAAAATCACTGAAAATTAGTCAAAATGTACGTGCACTGTTTGAGCAGATTTTGCAATTTTGTCTTTTTTGTAGAGCGCTTCTCGAATGTTATTTGACCACCAAACTTTGCAAGCCCTCATAACATTTGTTGATGATCATTTCCGCGAAGTTTCAGATTTTTTCGAAATGTTTTGTTATGTTTTCTTGCGTGGGTGCACCGAGAGTGGGTGCAGCCACTACTTTCCCTTTGCTTATTTCTATCGAATATTTGAGAAACTGAAGTCTACCGAGCCAGCAATAACTCCTATATACAATGTAAGGATCTTCCCAAATAGTTTCTACATAATGTTTGCATTAACATGGACGATCTATTGGTTCAGGTTTTGTGTAGGTAGTATAAATATACGGAGTAATAACAAAAATATACCTTTGGAAGCATGTGAGTTAAAGGAGATATTTTCCCTTTTTCCTTTTTATTATAATGCTTGGAAGTACACACTTGTCATTAAAAGTCATTTATTTCTGCTGTGCAATAGTGGAATGCGTTTTTTTAATAGTCCAATAGTTTGTAGCTGGGCACTTAATGGAAGAAGACATCTTATAGAGGGAATGGCATCTCCTTGAGTTGAAAAGCATTATTATGTTAGCACATGCTTGTTTTGAATTTGTTTTCATATATTAGGAAGATATGCACATGTTTTTAAAGAGGATAATGGTTGCACACCAAATTTAGCTAAATGCAGTTTTTGGGTTCTGAACAAGGAGGTGCTGTCAACAGATGGAATATTGGATCATTTATACTTCTAATTAGTTATTACCCTAGTCCCTAGACATATTATTTACTCCATGAGTGACTGAACATAATATCCAAATACAATGTTTATGGCAGGAGTACGGTGAGGTTGAAGGCCGAGGTATACATATGGCAAAGCGAGTGCTTCGTAGTTTGGGTTTGGTACTTGGATCGATATTTGCTGCATCCCTGGTTAGTGGACTGTTCAAATACAGCGCAATCCAGATTAGTTGTATTAGTTTCTCTTCCCGTGTTGTTTCTCCAGCTTTCTTAATCACTTCTCAGTATGACTTCTTTGTATCCTTTTGCATTCAGGGTTATACCGGACTGGCCAATTTCTCCCAGTTTCTTGGTCACTATATTCCCTCTGTTGTTTATAACTTCCAGGTACAGTATGCATGGCGATATATGTGTATTGTTGCTTGGTATGGTTTTAAGTTTTTATGATGGATTAGAAGTATCAATTTTATTATGCCAAACTTGTCGATATTTGTTCTTGGAGTTTAAAACTGCATTTAGGATTATAATACAGATGAGTCAATGTGCTCAGTTTATTTTACATCTGAGGTAGCTTTTTTCTTCCTAATTTTTTTTGCCAAAAAGGATATTTTGCATGAACTAGAAAGCTAGCAAGTTAGTACTCCTTAACTAGAAAGATCATTGGAGCAAGTGCATGATGCTTTTCTGGTGGAAAACATGAATTAAAAAAATGAATATTCTCTTTTATGTATCTTGCAACAGCAAACTATTTTTTTATAGAGTAATAACAGCAAAACTAATCGGTGGACATCTCATTGCAGGAGTTGATTGTGACCACAGCTTCATCTGTTCTGCTTTGCATATTGGCTACATACTACCGATAGCGATTGTGCTGGACTGCCCCCTTGTTTTGCAGTCCTGATACATTGCCACTCAATCATCTTCATCTTCATCACGCAACCATTTTCATCCCTGGTTGTGGTCGATAACTGCATGCATACTCTGTCGCGGAAACCCAAAGCTGTGAGAAATTTACTCTTAGATCTGGAAATTTGCACAGCAGATAGATGTCGCTGTCCAACGGTTCTGGAGCTGAAATCAGCATACAAGAGAGAAACAGCTAACAGAAGAATTTATCATGCGAAGCGCTGATGATGTAGGAAAACTAGTTCTAGCGACTCCCAGCGTATATTTCCAAATTTCCCATCCAGTTTCCTCGATGTCTCAATCCGATTGCGAAGTTGTACAACTAAAATTCTTAATGTTATTCTCGAGAGCAATGAATCGCAAGCATGAGCTCTTGTGTAGGACATTGTTGAGTGGTTGTCTGTTTTGGGTGTCGACGTCATCTCTCATACGCAGTAGGGCGTGCAATGCAACCCACCATCCACAAGTGTCACAACCATCATACAGTAGCTCTAACTTAAATTGCTCGTTCGTACATGCTCACCCATATTCGTACTAGAGGACTGAAAACGAGGCTCCCATTCATACCTCAGGTTCTTCAATGAGTTTCACTGCAACAATTTTTCTTTAGATGGAATTAATACGGCTTTCATCACCCTGCTCCCCAAGAATGACACACCGATGGCTTTGAAGAATTACAGACCTATCTCCTTCGTTCCCAAGTTGGCATCCAAGATTCTGACTAACCGCCAGTGCAGGATCCCAGTTTTAGTGCACTCTCTGCAGTCTGGATTCTTGAGGGGCTATTCAATTATTGAGAATTTCGCCTTGGCCACGGATATGGTTCGGACTGCTCACAAAAGGAAGCTGTCAGTTGTTGGTCTGAAGTTGGACTTTCAAAAAGCTTTTGATAGTGTAAGTTGGCACTGCCTGTCTGAGGTCTTGGAAGCAAGGGGGTTCCGGTCTTGCGGATTCAGTGGATCTCTTCCCTTTTGACCACTGGACGACCGAGGGTGCTCATCAATGGACAGTTGGGGGACCCCATACTTGCTGAGAGGGGTTTTCGTCAGGGGGACTCTCTTTCGCCATATCTTTTCATCCTAGTGGCTGATGTGTTGGAGAGGCTCTCCTGCTTGCACTTCCAAAATGGTAGCCTGCTTCACCCGCTTGGCTCTAACTACATGTTTCCTGTGCTCCAGTACGCCGATGATACCCTCATCATCTTCCGGGTGGATGTGCATTAATTCTCACAAGAGTACTATGGTACCTGTGTGGGTTGAGGCAAATGAAGCGTCAGAGATAGCACGGGTTCTTGGTTGCCCCATCTCTTCTTTCCCATGCACGTACCTAGGGATGCCGCAATCTCTGCACAAGATCACACATGGTATGCTCCTCCCGGTTATTCGTAGAGTTGACAAGAGGCTCTCGGGCTGGCTGGCTACTCTTCTCTCCATGGGGGGCAGGCTAACGCTGGTTAATTCTGTCCTGCTGGTATTCCGAGTTATATCATGACATGCTTTCCTTGGCCTAAGGAATCTATCGGCAAATTGGAGGGCCTCTTGCGTGCTTTCTTTTTGCAAGGTAGAGCAAGGTTAAGGGTGGTCAGTGTCTTGTGGCTTGGGACCGAGTCATTCTCCCCCGTAGCTCTGACGGTCTGGGTATTAGAGACTTGGCTGCACATAACCAAGCTATGTTATGCAAGTTCGTGGCATAAGTCCTCCAGGCTCCCGGCATCCCCTGCTACCAATGGTTTGCTTTGCAATATTGCAAGGAAAATCTGTCTTATGGAGTAAATAGCAGAGCAACAACCTTTTGGAAGGGTTTCAAGCCTTATGTGTGATAGCCTGGCTTATTAGGGATGATAGACTACTCATATCAATAAGGAATTCCTTCTTTACTGGAAACCCATTCAGACATAACTCCAAAGTTAGCGTGCTCAGCTTGGAGTAATTTCAGGATGGGTGACTGACCAGGAAGTTACTCCGGATGCGCACGAGTGAGGACAAAGTGCGCAAAAAAGACTAGTATGGATCTGTGAGGCCAATTTAGATCCCGTCAGGAGTAACGACCGCCGGCGGGTGTGTCCGAGACGTTACAAGTTGGTATAAGAGCCGACCCTCGCAGTTACACGGATGTTTGCGAATAGGTGCGCGGTCATGTTGTTCATGACGTTTATGACCCGTTGTGGCACACAACATGGCACATGTACCGGACTGGATACACAGACTTATGTGCCAAGAGGGAACGTTCCTGTGGCCCGACGAGGACGTCGGTTCCTTTGAGTGGGGGTGTATGTGATAGCCTGGCTTATTAGGGATGATAGACTACTCATATAAATAAGGAATTTCTTCTTTTCCGGAAGCCCATTCGGACAAAACTCCAAAGTTAAGCGTACTCAGCTTGGAGTAATTTCAAGGATGATTGACCGGGAAGTTGCTCCCGGGTACGCACGAGTGAGAACAAAGTGCGCAGAAAAGACTAGTATTGATTTGTGGGGCCAGTCTAGATCCCGCTAGAAGTAACGACCACCGGCGGGTGTACATTATGTTCCTATTGTACTGTCTTCTTGTCGCACAGTGGGGCCTGGTTCTCTGGTCTCCTTCTGGCAGGATCAGTGGTTACATGTTGGGCGGCTGATGCATGTGTTCCCAGTCTTATTCTCCTTAGCCACAAATCTGCACTGCTCCGTTGCATCTCAATTCTATCAGGGGGGTGTGGGACATCCAACTTCATTAGAATCTTTCTCAAACGGCATTTATGGAGCTTCAAGCACTGAACGGTCTCCTTTACAGCGTGCCCTTGGGTAGTGCTGATGACAATAAACGCTTCGCTGCAATCCATGGAAAGGATTTATGCATAGGTTATTTTTACCGGCTCCTAACTTTCGGGGGCTGAGGTGCGGGTTTGATACCTTCATTTGGAATGTGTTAATACCTTTGAAGCACAAAAAATTTCTCTGGCTGGCGTTCTAGGGGCGACTGAACACTAAGGATAACATGGTGAAGAAGAATTTGTCGGCAGTCGCTCCTCATGCACACTGCGGCGTCTGCCCCGCCACTGAATCAACTGATCACCTGGTTTTAAGGTGCCTGCCTGGGACAAACTGCAGCTGTCTACCTTGGCCTGTGCTTCGGCCAGCCTGCTGGAGTTTGTGACGCAGGCTATGGTTCGTCTAGCTCCTAAGTGCAAATGGAATGTTGCTTTCGCTGCCTGTGCGGTAGCGCTATGGCATGCACGAAATGACATGGTTCTCCACAATAAATTCTAGACGGAGTCATATGTCAGATTCTACACCCCGATTTACTTCGGTTATGGAGTTACAGAGCCCGCAGACAGCAGGATAGGAATGACCTGCTGGTCTGGGTTCATGATCTTGTTGGCTAATCTGTTGCTTGTAATAAGCTGTTGTAATCTCCTCGCCCCAAAGCTCTATCTACTTTCCTCTCCCCTTCTTTCTTCTGAGGCTGATTGTGGCCGTGCACCTTGGTGCAATTCATAAGTCTTATGTAATTTTCTTTTGCGGAATATGTAATTGACCTCGATCTCCATGCTATGCCTGTTTTGAAATATATAAGGTAGAACTCATTCTACCTTTTCTTTAAAAAAGGTGGAGGCAGCATCAGAATGAGATCAACTCGCGCAGCATGAGAATAAGTATGTTGCGCTAGGAGCTAGCTGCTTCGTACCACCGCCTCTCCGTGTGCCCGTGCATGGAGGGACAAAATTACTGTTCTGACCCTTAAGGCAAACTAAATCCCGATTTGACCTCGTCTAGAAAAAAATTTCGTTTCTGACCTTTTTGGGTGACGCCAAGGACCCTGGCGTCTGGGTTACAAAGCAGACGCCAGGGACCCTGGCGTCTGGGCCCTGGCCCGCACTGCCCGGCTGCCCGTTGACTTGCTGACGTGGCAAAGGGACCAGACGCCAGGGACCCTGGCGTCTGGCCCTGGTAAGTGGATAACCTTTGGGGAAAGTGTGTGGGACCCACCCCACACACTTTCCCCAATCCAGCCCGAGGTTGAAGAAGCTTTGCTGCCCCCCCACTCTCTCTCACCCCTCAAGCTCCCCCCTCAAATCCTCCCCAAAAGGTGCTTCCCTTAGGTGGATCTTTCCATCACTTTGTTGCTTGTGGTAATCTCTCTCAAATCATCCAATTATTTTTTGTCAAATCTTGTTATTTTGGTTGCATTTTATACATGTTGGTGGAACCCTCTAGTTCATGTTTTCTCCCTTATGTTAGTATGAATGACTTGGTTAACTTTGATAATATAGTGCTATGCATGGTGTGTAGTAGTAATATATGCTTGTTGAGTTGAAAGATTTGGTGTTAGGGTTAGTTAGTGATTAGGTTTAACTTAGCTTAGTGTGTGTTAATTAGTGATACTTTTGTGGACATCACCAATAATTTAGTCTTGATATGATGAACACACCAAATTCTCATTGAAGTCTTAAATGCATTCATGTTATTTTTAGATGGCGAGACTTGTTAATGTTCATTACATGGACAAGGAGGCATTCTTGAGTAACAATGCCGACACGGGTGAGGAACCATTGGTTTTTGATACAAGCCCTAGCTATGAGGATGTTGTTGCAAAAGTGAGACAAGTCTTAGAGTGGATGGACACCAATGTTGATGTTAAGTTAATAGGAAGGTATGATGTTGGAGTTGGAGCCAAATCTCGCTTGAAAAGTATGCCTATCACCTCGGATTTGCATTGGGATGTATACAAGGAAAAAGTATCCCAATCGGAAGACAAGTCACTTGAATTGTTTGCCACCAAGGTTGAATCTCCTCGGTTGGCCTTTGATTTGAACCGACATGTCTCTTCCCCAATGGATGACATGAGCGAGAGGACAATGGTGCCACTTGTTGAGCATAGGGTTGTGGTTGATGCCCCCAATGTTTATCCCCGTCCACGTCCCCGTGTACCATCTATCAAAGCAAATGAGGTTGAGTTGTATGCCCCCAATGCTTCTAGCCAACCACCAACTAGCCAAGCAAATGAAGTTGAGGTAATTGCTAGTGACGAAGTAATTCAAGAGGATGAAGATGCTTATGATGATGACGAAGAGCAAGAGGAAGGGTTTCATGGTAATGATGTTGGTGACTTGGATGCGTACATAGCGCAAAAGGACATGGATCGTGACTTGCCTTTTAGGCGTCAATATGCGTATGACTCGGATGACGAGGGTCCAGTTGACCAGTTGGACGAGGATGGATTCACAAAGGAGGAGAACCAAATCCACTTTGAGCTGACGGGCTTACAAAAAAGAACTCACTTGTTTAAAGATCTGAGCCTTGCCCATAAAGCTGTTGTTGACGGTGGAATGAGAATGACGGCGATTGAGCCAACACCATGCCCGGATCCAGGAGAACCAAGGGTGGAGAATGAGGACGAGAATGCTTATTTGAAGAAAGGATTGAAGTTTCTGAGCTTGTCTATGCTGAAGTTTTGGTTGGCTGACTATGCCATTCGAAACCATAGGCCAATTTATGTTGAGCACTCCGACATGAAGTTGCGTTACACCGTGGTGTGTGAGCAAAAGGATTGCACATGGAAGGTTCGTGCAAGGAAGCTTAAAGAAACCGAAGAATGGGTGTTAAAAAGTTGTGATACCACTCATAGATGCAAACCGCCATCCAAACGACTTAGAAAGACACACCGTCAACTCACATCTGAGTATCTTGGATACAAATGGATGAAAGACATAGCCTTTGATCCCACTGTGAAAGTGAGGTTTCTCATGCGGACGGTGAAAAAACAATTTGGTTACGAAGTCAAGTATGGGAAGGCATGGAAGGCAAAGGCAAATGCTATTAGGATGTTGTACGGTGGATATGAAGAAGCATACAACCAGCTCCCAAGGTTGTTGGCCGCGATTGCACATAGGAACCCGGGCATGTTTCATGTGGTCGAGGATCACGAGGGAGTGTTCCACCGTGCCTTCTGGAGTTATGAACAATGTGTGGAGGCATTTCAGCATTGTCGTCCGGTCTTGTCTATAGATGGCACGTTCTTGACCGGTAGATATAAGGGCACACTAATGGTAGCAATGGCGCACTCATCAAACGACAACGTGTTGCCGTGTGCATTTGCTTTGGTGCCTTCCGAGCACCAAGACAACTGGGAGTGGTTCATGGGTCATGTTAGGCACAACGTGATTGGGGCTAGGGAGGTATGCATCATATCGGACCGGCATCATGGCATACTCAAGGCAATGGACATTGTTATTCCAGGATTTCCAAAGCTTCACCACAGATGGTGCATGAGGCATTTCGTGGCCAACTTTTACCGGGCATGTAAGAGCAAGGAGCTCAGCAAAGACCTTACCCATGTATGTGTGGCATTCACCACCCAAGGTTTCGATGCTCGGTACAACAAACTCTTTGCAGCGGTGAACGAAGGGGGAAAAGACTTCTTAACTAGGAATTTAAGCGAGAAGCACAAGTGGGCACGCGCTCATGACGATGGTGGTTGGCGATATGGTGACATGACGAGCAATCTCGTAGAATGTTTCAACAATGTGTTGAAGGGTGCTCGTGCATTGCCGGTGACTGCAATAGTGGAGTACACCTTCTTTAAGCTTAATGAGTACTTTCAGAGGCATTCTGAAGAGACTGCAAAATGGATAGGTGAGAAAAAGGATTATCCGGAAAAGGTTGATGAATGGTTGCAGTTACAAGCAAGCAAGTCTTCACGGCAACAAGTTATCATATTCGATAGGCTTGAAATGATCTATCAAATTGATGAGCCAGGTGGCACAACACGAGACGGTAGACAATATGGTGGTGCTGCATTTGAGGTGAAACTGAAGACTCGGTGGTGCCAGTGCGAGAGGCCTAGTAAGTATCATTGGCCATGCTCGCATTTGATAACGGCGGCGAAGGCGAGAAACATACATGTTAATGATGGAAAAACCGTGAGGATGCAAGAGTTCCATGTGGAAGCTACTAGGTTGACATGGGCGCCAAGATTTCACCCTTTCTTGGACCAATCACAGTGGCCTGAGTACCATGGCCCTCATATTAGGCCAGACCCTCTTCTTAAGGTGGAGACGAAGGGTAGAAGGAGAACTAAGAGGTTCAGGGGTGATATGGATGACCTGGCTGGATACACTGGCATGAAACAATTTGGTAGCGGTCATTTCATGGAGGCTCCTGACATCATCAACTGTGGGGTGTGCGGTGAAGGGGGACACAATGAGCGGACATGCAAGAAAAAGAAAACCAAAAAAAGAAAAACAAGTCGTGGAGGCGGCACCGATGGTGAACGAGGTGGAAGAGGTGACGGTGGTGGTGGTCGAGGAAGCACAAGTGTCAGAGGTGGTAGTGGCGGTCGTAGAGGGAGCACAAGTGCTAGGGGTGCCAGTGTTGGTCGAGCTAGCACAAGTGCTAGAGGTGGTGGTCGAGCTAGCACAAGTGCTAGAGGTGGTGGTCGAGCTAGCACAAGTGCTAGAGGTCGTGGTGGTCGGAGAGGAAGCACAAGTGCTAGAGGTGCTGGTGGTCGTAGACGAATGGTTGATAATGGATCGGCCTTCGGTTATTTGCATAATCCAGATGGTTGATCTAATAATAATGGTATAGTATTTGTTCATACAATTCCTAGCATTTATTCATTTACTGTATTTACGCATTTACTATCTTTATGTCTTGTGCTAACAATTGGTCTTTTTGTAGGCATGGCTTCATCCGGTTCCAGGACGAGGCCGGCGTGCGCGGACCAAGAGGACATGCCGAAGACGTGGTTGGAGGCCAGTTTGGACAAGGAGAAGGAGAAGGATGTGCCCACACCACCATGTTGGTGTGGTGATGTTTGCAAGCTGAAGGTGTCCACTGACCGCAACAAGTCATGGACAGAAGGTAGAAGGTTTTTCGTGTGTCCCAACTATGCACATGATCGTCGAAGGCCAACTAACGCATATGACATACCACCGGTATGTTAGGTGTACATACAAAAAACATCAACAAGTTGTCACTCATATGTCTAACAAAATCATGGTTTATATGTAGTCCCCTCCTCCACTTTGCAAGTACTTCACTTGGATAGATCACGAGGTACCAAAAGATGTCCAAGAGGACCAACGTCGAGATTGGTTACGGAGGCAACGCCTGTTCGAGGAGTCCTATGCACGGGGATTGGAGCGGGAGCGTCGTGAGAAGGAGGCTCGTGAGCGCAAGAAGCGTGAGCAAGAGAGGGCACGCAAAGAGAAGGAGGCTCGTCAAGAAGAGAGGGCAAGAAAACTTGCAAGGGCTCGCGATGCACGAGAGGAGGACGAGGCACGTGACAAGAAGGGAAAGTGGCCCCGTACTACTCAGTAGACAAATGGAAAGGAACCGGCGTCGATGACGAACTGTCAAGACTTTGTTTAATGTATGAACTTGTTGATCGAGATCTTGTGTGCTCATGAACTATTTATGTCATTCGAGACATCGTGTGTGAACTTGTTATTCGAGACCTTGTGTGGTCATGAACTACTTATGTGCAACCTATTTGAAATTATGTGCAAACTATGCTTTGTTTGAAATTATCTGCAACCTATTCAATGTTTAAAAATCTGTTTAAAACATAGCATTTGAAAAAGCTCTCTGGATAGAGACCCAGACGCCAGAGAGCTTTTGAAAGTGCTCTCTGGTCAGGGAACCAGACGCCAGGGTCCCTGGCGTCTGGGTCTCTATCCAGAGAGCACTTTCAAAAGCTCTCTGGTCAGGGAACCAGACGCCAGGGTCCCTGGCGTCTGGGTCTCTATCCAGAGAGCATTTTCAAAAGCTCTCTGGATAGAGACCCAGACGCCAGGGACCCTGGCGTCTGGTTCCCTGTCCAGAGAGCTTTTGAAAATGCTCTCTGGTTAGGGAACCAGACGCCAGGGACCCTGGCGTCTGGGTCTCTATCCAGAGAGCATTTTCGAAAGCTCTCTGGTTAGAGACCCAGACGCCAGGGTCCCTGGCGTCTGGTTCCCTATCCAGAGAGCATTTTCGAAAGCTCTCTGGTTAGAGACCCAGACGCCAGGGTCCCTGGCGTCTGGTTCCCTATCCAGAGAGCATTTTCGAAAGCTCTCTGGTTAGAGACCCAGACGCCAGGGTCCCTGGCGTCTGGTTCCCTATCCAGAGAGCTACCAGAGAGGATAAGATTCTTTGGGCCCACCTCTACCCCTCTCATCCATTCATCTCCACCTCTACCCCTGTCATTTCTTTCATCTCCACTCACTCTCACTCTCACCTCTAGCCCTCTCGTCCACTCACTCTCATCCAGTAACATAACCCCCCTCAAATCTCTCACGAATCGGTCCGGTTTCACCGTTGGATCTTCAGTATTTCGAAACTAGAAGGTAAATCAACTACACCCCCACTTATTGGTTGGTTTTAGGATCTCCAGTATCATAGTTTTGTGTGAACCCTGGTTTGTTTGTTTTCCTCGTGGTTTAATGTATCATATGTTAGGTACTAAGAGATTTGTGTGTTGTAGATGGCTAATGGTACTCAGTGGGTGCTTAGCCCTGTTGTTCATGTCCAAGGCTTGTCTCCATGTGTTGTGCAAGTTAGTGAAGTAGACCTCACTTTTGATTGGTTGAAGACTAAATTCATGTTGAAGCAAGGGTTGAAGGAAGAGGATTTTGTGTACTACGTCAGCAGGAGGCAGGCAGATGGCCCCGGGGAAAGAAAATTGGTTGACATAACTGATGATGACAAGATTCAACAAATGATGCAAGAATGGAAATGGAAAAGGGTTGTTGACTTGCATTGCTACAGGAAACCGAGTTATATGTGATGTTCATGTCGTTTGAACTATCGTGGACCATCGTGGTCATGAACTACCTATGTTATTCGAGACTATTTGTGTAATTTGAGATTATGTGATGAACTTCTCATTCGAGACTATTTGTTTAATTTGAGACCTTGTGTGCTCATGAACTATGCTTCTCATTTGTCATTCGATACTATAGGAGGCTAAAACAAAATGAAAAGTACAACACCAAAGGCCAGACGCCAAGGACCCTGGCGTCTGGTCGCCCTGTTTCTGCTGTCAGGACTCTGTTTTGCTTCCAGTCGACCCCCAGACGCCAGGGTCCTTGGCGTCTGGCCCCCTGACATGAAACCAGACGCCAGGGACCCTGGCGTCTGGTGCCCTGTATTTTATTTTGAACTTGCTGTTTGACACACGAAGCACATATATATTCATATGATAGGTTCATAGAGCACAGAAGATAGCACATTTCACATAACTTTCAGCACGACAAATTCTTGCATACAAACGACAAGTTCATAGATTTTTCATCACGACAAATTCAAGCATACATAAGACACCAAGTGCATACATAAGACACCAAATTTATGACAACCAAGTTCAAGACAACCAAGTGCATACCACGACACCAAATTCATGCACTTCCAAACAAGAAGCTCACTTCCTCCTTCCTCTTTTCACAATGGTTCCCCTTGTAGGCTCCTCCTCTTCGCTAGCCTCCTCCTCCTCCTCTTCGTTGTATGCCTCCTCCTCCGCCTCAATGTTGGCCTTATATCTTTGCATTCCTGTTGGGATAAGCTTAAGAGGATACTCCGGACTATGGAATTGTGTGTTCCATGTCTTCTTTCTACCTTTCTTGCCTGCTGTCTTAGCAATGGATTTGCCTTTCCTATCGCGAGCATTGCCTTGTGTCGGTTGTGATGGTTGTGGAGCATCAACATCATACGCATGATCCTATTGCTGTGTTGCATCATACTGATGCTCCTCATCATGTGTTGGCTCCTCTTGATGCATTGGCTCCTCTTGATGTGTTGCCTCCTCCTCCATGTCATCATCATCCTGGAGTAAACGCCGTCTGTGAGCTCTCGCGCCGCGGGTACCAGGTGCGTACACGTCACTGGACTTAGCACCATGGCAAGAAAGCATTGCTGCCATCTTATGGAACCGCTTCTTAAACTTCTGCAACAACACAAAATATGCTATGATATGAGATGCAAATAAATAATCCGTGAAAAGAAACTTTTCTAATATATTTGTCACACCTCCATCGTGCTCCTAAGAGTTCTCTCAGATAATCCACCCCCAACTGGATGACTCAGTGCAACATTGGCATCGTTGACACACAAAAGCAACTCTCGGCCCTGCAATTCATGAACACACCAATATTATGTATTTCAAAGAAGACAACATGATGCAAGTATGTTAGAATAGGTCAAAAAGGCTACCATTTCGTCATGCATCGGTGCGTAGTCAACATGAGCCCCTCTGGTTTCTCTCACAGCCATGTTGAAGGTACTATAACCTTCTGCAGTCTCCGGGTCTTCAGACACCAACTCCGACCACTCGTCGTGAGTCCAACCTGGCTTCAGCTTCAACCGGTAACGATCCGCATACCACACTTGATACTTCTGATATGCTATCTGATTGTGAGGTCTATTCTCTGATTGCACTAGCGTGTCTCTTTGATTCCAAATTTCTATCCATGCACGGTGTTTGTTTGCCCAATCTGATATATCCTGATTGTTCCTTCGATCGAACCTACAAATGATGCACGGGACAAAGCTTTAGCAAACATTGACTTATTCAATGCTCTACTACGTACTCAAGGCATGCTTTCTTACCGATGCAGAGATAGCATTTCCTCCTTGCTCTCCTCAATTGGAATACCTTGTCTTTTTCCAAATTGTCTTGCCACACGGTCTACAAAGTGCCACTCGACTGCGAAGAAGCATATCATTGGACACCTCGACCGCCAAAGATGGCTATCACGCGTGCACATCTCATTAAGATCAAAGTCACGATCTTCCACATAAGGCAACCAATATACCTGCAAAACAAAGAGATACATTGTTAGCTACATAAGTTTTATTCTTGACTAAATTTTATCTCATCGAACTTCTAAAAACCTGCTCAGCAGTCAAGGTGTCCAGCTCGTTCATATAGCACTTGTATCGCACTTGCGAGCTTCCTGTGTAGACTGTCACTTGTTCCCAATAGTAAGCAAGCGTAGGACGCCGATATGTATCATCATCATGCAACCCGTCATGATTACCCCGTGGGTTTGGCAAGAGGGGGTTCTTGAAATCGGGCCGTCCTACCGGGATCCGCTCCCACATCCACACGGATAGGCTCCAAACAAACCCAGACAATGAGGATGTATCTCCCTTTCTCCGACACGACAAGTCAAGCTGCAATCAAACAAACATGTTAGATATGGAGGCGCATGACAAATGCAAGATAAATGGTTGCAAATATCTGTTACCTGACGATACAAATAAGCTAGTGCGGCCGAACCCCAGCTATACTGGGTATCCCAGTTATTGAGTAGCTCCAAGAACATACAGAGGGCTGAGTTCCCGGTTGCATCTGAGAAGACTACCTTCCTTAGTACATACCAAAGATAGGCCCGCGCGTACTGCTGCACAACCACGTCATTGGCATCCTGAGGGCACGGATTGGTGTTTCCTCTGACCATTTTTAGCCAAGAATGCCTCACTTTCGCGGTATCGGCCTTGCCTTCCTCACGGCCCTCGGGCTGAACACCGATTAAATCGGCAGTCCGTTCTCGCCAATTACCCACGCTGACACGACCGGTAACAGCTTGTCCGTTGATAGGAAGGCCGCTTATCATAGCCATGTCCTGTAGGGTCATCGTCATCTCCCCACATGGAAGGTGGAACGAGTGAGTCTCCGGCCTCCAACGATCCACAAGTGCGGTCAGCGCCGCGTGGTTCACCGGCGGAGCGCGTCGCTTAAACTGCAACACGAATGGGAGAAGACCCAATCTCCGAATGTAAGGCTCATACCGCGGGTCGTAATCAAAGTCATCAGCGGAATGACCCCTCATGCGCATAGCAACTACAACCTGCAAATAAAGTGATGTTTTAATCAATACAAAAAAACAAATGAGAAATAACGAAAAATGATAAGTCTTGCTTCTTACATTTCCGTTCTCAATGGCACGTGCACGATGCTCCTTATCCCACTCATCGATTAATCCGTCATACCAAGGTCCCTCATCACCCGCCATCCTACAAAACAAATCACAAACATCTATGAATACATGAACAATATCAAACAATTTGCTTCTCCAAGTTTATGCCATATGAAAACACCATTCTTATCAAAAATAACCACATCATTTCTTTCTTCTACATATGCACACATATCATCTAGAGAACCAAATTTCACCATCAAATATATTTCATAATCATCATCCGCCATTCTATTAAACAAATCATGTCACACACAATAATCAAATTTCATCATCTCTTTTACAAAAAAAAATGCCATCTATATATTCAACTATAGATTCAACATATAATATGCCATCTATTTTCATACCACTTCACACATATAATATGCCATCTATAGATTCAACATATAGCTAATTTACTAACACATGCATACATCATCTATAATTCAAAAAAAAATCACTAACTTTGTCTATTGGTGGACAACTACAAACATCTAGCAACTACACTACCTACCAAATCATCTATCAACTAAAAACTATTTCCTAAAACAAAGAAATCATCTACTAATCTAACATCACCTAATGTGAAATAATGCATCCAACAAGAGAGGGGAAAAACAAAACAAATTGGAGGGATTGGGGGAGAATACCTCAAAGAAGCTTGGGGGGCTCAGATCTGCGAGTTTGAGCGGTTAATGGAGTAGATCAAGGGGGGTGGTGGTGGGAGGGAGAGAAGGGGGGACGAACAGAGGCTCTGTTCGTGAGGCGCCGCCAGGAGAAGAAAAGATGGGGATGGGTGGGCTGGCCCCGCGGCGTTATGCAGTTACCAGGGCCAGACGCCAGGGTCCCTGGCGTCTGGCCCCTTTGCCACGTCAGCAGGTCAACGGGCAGGCGGGCAGTGCGGGCCAGGGGCCAGACGCCAGGGACCCTGGCGTCTGCTTCGTAACCCAGACGCCAGGGACCTTGGCGTCAACCAAAAAGGTCAGAAACGAAATTTTTTTGCTAACGAGGTTAAATCGGGATTTTCTTTGCACTAAGGGTCAGAACAGTAATTTTGTCCTGCATGGAGAGCCAATGCCAAAGCATTCTCGGAACCCGAACGAGATTCTATTCCTACCTCGACCGGCGCCGGTGTTTGTTCCCCTTCGCTCGTTTCGGCCTCGCCACCCACGAGGCCATGACGCATCGCATGAATCCACGGCGGGATTAAACAAGACCCGATCAGTGCCTGCGCCTAGCTAGCCCACGCGAGGACCGAGCAAATTCCACACAAATTTCCACGTCGCTTTTCTCCGAGCTGTCGTACGCGCCTCGAAAGCTACCGTGGCAACTGTATCCGTTTCGTCCTATAGCTTGTCCTCTGCGGACGATCGGACGGAGTGCGCTGCTGGACGCACACACCAAAGCACACCAGCACAAAAAATAATGTGAACTGAAGCCATTTTTTTCTGATTTTTTTTCTGTTGTTGTGTTGTTACTTGTCCTGGCTCGTGGTGTAAGCTTGGTCGGTGTTATTTCGTGAAGTGTTTCTGTACGGGTGTACACGTGGGCAGGCCTGCCTGCAGCTGCAAGCGCCACATGCATACGGAAGCATCTCGAAGGACTGAGGAATAGAAAACGGGGTGCGTTTGTTCCGTATCCCTCTAAACAGGAGGGAATTGTTTGTAAAACTAGATGATACCCCGCGCGTTGCTGCGGGACTTCTAACTTCTACTTTTTTTGAACAACTTGAAAGAAAAACATAGAATACTTGAAACAGAAAGAAGCGAAGATACATCAAATAAAGATTAGATGAAAAATTTATATTTCCCTTTGAAATGCTGAACCACACCTGAATACATGGTATGAACTTAGACTTAGCATTGACATGGGCATAGTCATGTATACATGAGCATAGTCATGTATTTCTGTCGTGGCTGGCTTGTAAGAAAACTTTAATTGTTAGCATAGACCAGAATTTTAAAAGGTATTGAGATTGTTCGCTTAGACCAGAGTTTAAATTGGCATTTAAATTTACTTGTACCCAAATAATAAATCTTAAAAATTAACCATGATGAATTAAAGTATAAAATAGGTCCACATGAAATTGAAGATTGCTTTCGCTTTTGTGCTCTTGAATCAAAAGAATTCAAATCGCTAACAAATTCTGAATAATTCACGCATGCAAATATTGCAATACCATGCTGAACTAAAGTATAAAATGGGGCCATATGAAATTGGAGATTGCTTTCGCTCTTGTGCTCTTGAATCAAAAGAATTCAACACAAAAAATATGAATAATTCACGCATGCATATATTGCAATACTATGTTCACATGTTTTGGGGTATGGCAAACAAATCGGGGCACTACTATTTGGTATTTAGCTCACCCCTTTTTTCCCGCTACACACAAATGAATGCATACTTGATAAAAATAAGAAATATCGTTTCTTTTGCTTACGAAGTGTGCTCTATTGGCAGTACTGGATATTATTATGTAAGAATGTAAAGCGATAGAAGAGGAAAAAACACACCTGAAATTTTGAAATCAAGCAACCGAGAGAGAGATTCATGAGCAGCCATGCCGCTTGTTTGTGGGTAGAGCTCCACACAACGTGGACAGAGGCGCCCAACGCCGCTGCAACAGGCCGCAGACGGTCCGTCGCAACCATGCGCGTATGTCAGGCATGGGCCCGCGGAGAAGTTCACCTGGCCGCAGGAGATGGATGCGTCCATGGCATAAGGGACCGTGAGGAGCATCGCCGCCACCAGGGCGACCACCACGAGAAGAGCAGCAGCAGCGCGGGCCATCTCTTCTCTTGAGATAGCAACAATCGTGATGAGCTGAGTTAGATTATCTAGGTTTGCTATGGAGAAATCAACAGTGGCGAGAAACTGAGAACTGAGGAGGATACGAGTGCATGCTGGACATTAAAGTTTGAAACAGGGTTCCCAACGAAGAAGAGATCCACCGTGTTTACTGTCAAGCAGCATATCATCCTCGATGAGTGATGGAATCGATGGGACCGACGTGAGGCATTTAAATTCTCGGCATATGCATCCATGACTCACGGGTGGCAGCGACGACGCAACGTTGACTTCAATTGCGACAGATCAGATCAATTGTACCTGCACAGCAACGGATAACAAAATTAGTGATGAAATACGAGAAAAATCAGATTAAATTTCTAGGAACGCAGGACCCAGATGAGATGGAATCACTGAATGAAAGTATGATGCAAGGCTCGTCTACTTTACTTTGAATCTACGGAAGGCAAAAAAAGAACATCAAATCTGGCTTCCCATGTTCAGATCGGGGCTCCTCCCTTCCATATGGGCGATGCGAGAAGTTAGCACCGCTCGCGAGTGGCGACTTCTCCGGCAGGGCGCAGCGCATCAGTAGATCGTTGATCCTCATCAACCACTGACCCGGCGGCCGCCAAGGCGCACAGGGGCTGGCAGAAGGACGTGGTGGAGAAGGCAGAGTGCGCCGCAAGGTAGAGAATTGCGAGGAGAGATTATAAGCTCGAGGGATAGGAGAGGATACAGTTGGTGGTGAATTTTTGTCGTCGGGAGTAAAATCGCTTCGCTAGACTAACTCGTCGGTTACAGAAGGCCGAAGAGCAATCGATTGTCGCTTCGGTGGCCGTCTGACCGGGAGATGGATTGGAAGGAGGAAAACTGAAGCAGCAGAGAGCTGGATGGACTTCCCCACCTCTCTTGATGAAAGCCATAAAGAAGTGAAACTGAAGAAGATTGAAGAAAGGTGTCGTCGATTGACTGCTGCAAACGTGACTGGTGGATAATTGATGACGTGGATTGATCATATGGCATGATAGCTTAGTTGGCATGTGTGCATGAAAAAAATGCATCGCTAAGTGGGACAATGAGGTGGACACCTTGCATGTTGAAAGAATTGGGACCAACTTCTTAAGAATGTAAGATTTATTAGTGCCTAGTGTCAGAATCTGTGCAACATCAGCTGTTCTATCGGCGCTGTGCTCAGGTAGCTACTTGTTCCTACTTTCCAAGTTCCGACAGATCGGCGGAGACATCCCCTGCAGCTTAGTACTTAGATGCAATATATACGGTATACTACTAGTAGAATTGTGACGTAGCACGTGGTCAGTGCACTTGGTTTGGCTATCACGTGATAAGTCCAGCTCCGCGGAGCGAAAGACTGTCCATCGAGCCCACGCGGGTGTGGATCCAAGTCGACAGCGTTCCTTTTCGGCAAACAGTTTGAGTCCTCATCAACCTACGAATAGGTGTTTCTTAACCACGCATTGATTACCAGTTGTGTGCATCTTCGGATGTTGAGACCGAGAGGCTGTTAGTGTTAACTTTGTTGCATAGGTCTAGTTCATGTTTCATTTGTATTGTCGTACAATTTCAGTAGCCAGCTAGGTTCAAGGAAAATTGCATGTGTTGATGCATGATACAGATGGATCAGGAACTAAAGAAGCACGAAGATACAAGCGTGCGCCGCGGCAGCCACGTTGAGTACATCCGAGTTAGTAGCCTAGTCGAGCATGCAAGTGCTTTTGGAGTCGGCTTGGATTTCTTTGTTGTTGACAACATTGGAGTCAGCCTGATGCGTTCGGTAGGCCGTGTCCATCCTAATCAGACCCGGGAAGAAAATGGCATATCTTTTCTTTTCGAAACGGAGGCAAAAATATTTGCCTCATCGATTAATTAAGAAGAAGAGAATTGCCCAGTTAATTTATAGAAAACCGAGCGAAAACCAATACAGACTTCCAAATGCGGACTACTCGCAAAGTAGGAAACACCAAAACCGCTTAAGCGGCCCTCTAAACAAACAACAACCGCAACCCTCAACACTTGAAAAACACAATGAAACTCCTAACAAGCACACTAACGAAAACTGACCACCCTCCATCATGAAACCACAGACGCTTTTCGGATGGCGCCACACTTTTTGTTTTTCTTCTTCTTTGATTTCTCCTTACTTGGCATCTTCTTTGCAGGGTCACTTGTCTTGCCAGATGTCGGCTGGTGAGCCACCCATTTGTCAAGAAAATCGTAAAACTCATTGAATTTCTTGGTGTCGTTGTCGTCAACCAAGGGGCTCGTAGGAACAGGCACCAACCAACCGGCAGCATCGACATCATCAACCCGAGGAACCACCGACAGAACATCCTCCACCGCAGGAACCAGCGACACAATCGACTTCGGCACCTTTAGTTGCTCACATGATAGAGATGAAACATGTTCCTTACACAACGTCGGTGGTTCCTACGATTGATTGGCACCTTTAGTTGCTCAAAATGGCATATCTGATTGATTGGCTGCATCAGATTTCTTCGGCTGCACGGAATTTAAAGCATCCGAGAGAAATACTAGTCTCCCGCGTCGCTTCGCAGGGGTGGCTCGGGCGGAGACCAAGCCGCGACTTCCACCGCCCCTTCCCCTCCTTCCTCCACCACCGCCGCCGGCACGCGTCGCAGGGCAAAGCCCTGGTGGCGGCTGGCGGCTGCGGGCCCTTGCTCCTGCACGTGATGGTTTGTCTCACGCAACCTCGGTGGTGTGCGCGTAGTGGTCTCGCACGTGGCGCCGTGCTCTGGCTTGTGCAACGGCCTCTAGGTCATCCGGTGCTCGGCGGTGGGTTGTCGCATGGCCCTGTGCCCTCTTGGCTGCTGGGTGGGCCGGCACGGGGGGTGAATAGGCTTTGTAGTCAAACCTATCTTCTGGTGCACTTAAACCTATCTTGCAATAGACTGCAAAGCCTTATAGGCAATATGATACAATTCAGGTGGGAAAATCCCACCCCCCACCCCCACCCCCCCCTCGTCCTGCATACGGGGAACGGCCGAATTGGCCGTTTTCAGTGAGCCAGGCTCGAGCGATGCAAAAGAGCATACGTGGATGGCTCTTTTGGTGCACTTACCTGTGAGCTCGTGCATGCTGGGTGCACATGTAGATGAATTTGCACCTGTTCTACTTTAATCTTTTCTTAATCTCATTCACATTCTAATCTGCACAGTGATGCTTCTATTCGAGATAAGGTCTATAAGAAAAAGATGCACATCGATGTTGTGGCCATTCAAATGATCGGTTTGTTTCGTCGATCGTAATTTCTCAATTTTGTGTTCACATTTGGATATATTTTTGACGAATTTTGTCAAATTTGTCGCGCATGGTCGACCATTTCAAAATTTCTTTGACGAGCAGCTTTATCTCGATGTTTCACACGACTTTGGTGTTGTACTTTCTTTGTTTTGAGATTTACATCTTTTTGGTGTACTGTACGGCATGTGTGGTGTGTTTTAACGAGACTTCTTAATATCTTGCAGTCCCTTCTAATCTATATAACGGTGCTTCGATTCGAGATAAGGTCTACACGAAAAAAATGCACATCGATATCGTGGTTCCATTCAGACAATTGTTTGTAGTTTCGTTGATGATAAATGCTTAATTTCAAGTTCATGTTTAGAGATATTTTGGTCGAATTTCATCAAATTCATCGTGCACTGTCGACTATTTGAAATTCCTTTACCAATAGCTTCATCTGAATGTTTTACACGACTGTCATGTTGTACATTTTCCGTTTCAACGATCATGACGAGTATATGTGTATCTTCCTATTGTACTAAGGCGGTCATGTGATGATTTATGGTTTAGACAAAATTTAGAGTGGCTTCTTTCTGTTCTCACACATCATCATCAACCTTGCCGGATGGACGCCATGTCGTGGCCGGCGCCACCATTGCGAGCACCCTGCCAAGGAATTCTACCGTAACTCTGTTAACTCTTAATCACATTGCCTATGTGCAACCAAATACCGGACACTTGCATCAGCTCAGCCAATACAAACAACCAAACGCCAGTCAAAAATTGCCTCACTAATGTAGTCAGCCTATAGGCAAGCAATCAAAGATGTACATATAATGTGTTTTTGCCTGCTTTTCATAAGCAGGGCCTAACTGGGACAAGTATTCAAAGTGCCCAAAATGATGCTGGCAACAAAACGCGCTCCTTGTGTTCTCCGCATGTGTTTCAGCCAGGAACGACCCGTGCATCCAGGTTACATTTAGTTACTTGCATTAGATCCACCAGGCCCGGGCGGTGCAGTTTTGGACTGTTTGGTAGTCCCCGTTACATTAAAATCTTGGCTCATACAAACTTTAAAACACTTCTAGGATTGGCTCCCTGGAAACGTCCATTCCTTTGCAGGGCGCCATCTGCACGAGAGACATCATCGCCATAACAACGTGCCCCGAGCGTCTCCTATTTGGTGCGTTAGTGACCTAGCACGTACACCCTTACAACGTCTGATTCTCTTTTAGGCCGGCTCATATCTAATTTTATTCCCACTAGTTTTGGGAAGGCTCTAAAACCTTTCCTGGACGGGGTTTTTCGTTTTATCTTTGTTTTTGTTCCTTTTTTCTTTACTTTTATTTTTTTGTCTTTTTTTATTAATTTTTCATCATTTTTCCTTTTCCTTATCTTCTTTGTGACCATCTTTATTTTAACATATTTTCTCAAATCATAAAAAAATCATGAACATTTCCCGAACTCGTGAACATTTTCTAAATTCAAGAATTTTTTTCCACAAATTCATGAATATTTTTGTAATTATGGACATTTTTTAATTGATGAACATTTTTTACAAATTCGCAAACATTTTTGTTAAACCCGTGAACATTTGTTTTGGACCATCAAACATTCTTGAATCAATTTTTTTTTGGGAAATAGGGGGAACATAGTTTGTAGTTCACAAACATTTATTTGTTTTAACGAACAGTTTTTAAATGATTTAAAAAATTTCAAATACATGATTTTTTTTGAATCGATGAACTTTTTTGTAATTCATAACATTTTTTGAATTTTTTGAATATTAAAAAAACTCATGGACAATTTTTTGAATTTGCAAACATTTGTTCAATTTCATTATATTTTTTGAATACACAAACATTTTTTGCATAATCACATTTTTTGGATACGTGAATCTTTTTTGGATACACAAACATTTGTTCAATTTCATTATATTTGGTGCAGCGATGTTGCACCGGGTTGGAGGCCATGTACCAGCGCTAACATTATCAAAGAAGTCAGCAACACTCGGCAACAGCATGGGGGACAGCAGGATACTCAACCTCTGCACTGGAGCGTGAGACGGTAGCCTGGCGCTTAGAAGACCATGCGATGAGGTTGTCACCGAGGTATACACAATATCCCGATGTGGAGCGCCAAGTGTCAGGTTGCCTAACAATTTATACATGGAATATACTTTAAACAATGTTTTCAAAATCTTGAACATCATTTGAATATGAGACCTTTGTAAAGTTACAAACATATTTTTGAATCTGCAAACACTTTGGATTTTTTAACATTTTTCAGAATGCACAATTTTTCAAAATTTTGGAACGTTTTGAAATACCAAATTAATTAAAATATTTAAAAATAAAATAAATAAATTAAGAAAACAAAATTTTAAAAATAGGGCGCTCCGCACATGGGTCTGCCCAAAAGGGCGCAATAAGGAGTGAGCAGTGCATGTTGTGTCTTCTCCCAGCGCACAACAGGCGGTATAGGAGGTCCGCGTGCCCATCTTAAAATTGCAATCATCATATTCTTCTCTTCTCCATGTAATCTTGTTTTGCTGGGTCTGCTTCTCCCCGTTCCATTATATCATTCTTTATTTTCTTGTAACGTTGGCCTAATGCAAAACTATAAAAGTCCAAGTTAGACTTCATATGAATTTCTCGTTCCGTTATATATTCTTCGTCTATTTTTTAAGAATGAATCTACTTTGAATAATTAGTTTTCATTATCGCTTTGCCTGGTTGCATACTATTTGGCTAGTTAATTTTGTTGAATCTCTTATTTAATCGTGTATCGTGGTATTGATTTTTCATTTCCTCTAAAAATTTGCCCAGGTAACTTCAAATCCTGTATCTGCCACTATCCGACGAGGCAGGAGCCGGCTCGTGCACAGGTGCACGTGGCTGTACATAACTTTTACGTGTTTTGTTCTTGTCACCTCTTAATCTTCTTCCTTCTAATCTACATAATGATGCTTTGATACGAGATATGCTCTAAATAAAAAAGATGCACATCAACGTGTTTCATTCAGACAACCTGTTCCCAATTAAATCTCTAGTTTCGTGCTAATGTTTAAAGATTTTTGATGAATTTTGGCAAAATCCTCACAGCCGGTTGATCGTTTGAAATTTCTTTCGCCACCAGATTCTTCTTACAATTTTACATGACTTTTGTGTTGCACATTTTCTGTTTTAACGATCATAGACGTCTAGATCTACATCTCCTCGTAAACGGTACATATACATATGTGTGGTATGTTTTAATGACACTCATTAATCTTCTTTATTTAATCTCTTATCCCGTGTCCTACGCTCCTACTACACCGGCGTCACTGCCGAGTCGTTCCCCTCGTCCTCGTCTCCCACATCCTACTACACTAGCGTCATCATCGGCTACATTTCTCGAGGCCTCCTTTCCCACGTCCTACTACACTGGCCTCTTTGCCTACTCTCCCGCGTTCTACTACACTGGCATCGCCGCCGGCGTCGCTCCTCTCGACCTCCTCTAACGAGTCCTGTTACAATCGTTCCTGTCGGCCTCCTCTCCCGCGTCCTACTACGCTGACACCACAGTTGGTGTCGTTCCTCTCGGCCTCCTCTCCTATGTCTTTCTACACCGACACCGCCATGATGCACACACTGCACTCTCAGCGTCATATGCCTCGGCGCACTTCTCTTTGTCCCTCCTTGCGGACTTCACCTGCGGCGATGCTAACAACTGGTTCCCCGCGCGACTCAGTGCTCATCATATCGGACACGGTGCCGCGACCACCGTTCACTGCAGGCGTCGAGGCACTCTAGTGTAATTCTATGTGTCATGTGTAGTTCTTACTACCTCCGTCCCAAAATGTAAAATGTTTTTGCAGTTTAAATTTAAACTACAAAACGTCTTATATTTTTGGACGGAGGTAGTAAATCTTAATCATGTTCCATGTATGAACCAAATACTGTGCCTATGTATCAAGCCAGCTAACGCAGGCCACCAAACGCCAGACAAAAGTTGTTTCCTAAAGCAGCCAACCTATATGTAGTCAACCAAACAATGCACGAAACATGGTTTTCAACCTGCATACCCTCAAACAGGCTCAACCGGGTCACAGATGCAAAGTGACCAAAACCACTGCAAGTAACCAAACCCCCAATGAAGATGCATCTTGGACGTGTGATGACTTGCAAAAGCATAGGTCTATTGCAATTCGCGGTAAGTAGAGTATGTCGATCCCACAGAGAGCGCTGGTTGCACTGGTAACTACCAACCCCGCAGCTAGATCATCACTTACGTGGCTACGTTCACACCTAGAGCGTTATCTAGAAATAGCACATTCATTGATTGCCGGCGGAAACGATAATAAGGGTGGTTTTAGCTAAACAACTACGCAGAGGTAAAAACATAAATAAAACAACGGGTAAAATAAAGGAGCAGCGCTTGAGTAATAAGGGTGTTCTCGAGGTATTCGGAATCATCACTACACATTCGTTATATGAATACTAAGCCACTTTACATTTTTTCTCTTTGTGGGCGGAGCCGGTACAGATACGTGCATACACGTGGCAGCACCGTATCACATATGCCACCACCGTCCTTCCCCACCCGGCTATCAGACGGTGGTTGAGGGGTGAAAGGTCTCCGTGAACGCAGCCAAAGCGGTCTCCGTTTTACCCCCTACTGCAACGATCCACTACGAAGGGAGATGGGGCCTTTCACTCACCCACCTCACCAACCACATGGTTTGCCAACAGTAATGATCTTCCATCCAAAATTGGCATACATTGGATGGTCGACTTCACCCAACGTCGAGAAGACTACTAACATAAACATGCAAAGAGAATATCATATCATGCAAGACAATCGGTACTAGCACATACTAGAGTTCATCTTATCCCCCCAAGAACTAATGAATTACTCAAACATGGTGATGGAGTACATAGAGATGAGGGACAAGTTACAGTCCAACACGGAGTTGGAGACGGAGGGAGGCATGGCGGTGGCGATGAAAAGGGCACCGGCATTTCGGTCGGCGCCGGACATGGGAGGCGCCTCCTCCCTTCTCCCTTCCTTTTCTTGGCCCTTCTCTATATTGGAGTTTTTTGCAATGGAGGTGCGGTGGCTGTATATGAAACTTGTGGAGGACAGAGATGAGATGAGGTGGTAGCTAGGGTTGGAGGCCTTCATATAGGAGTGCTTCTCGGGTGTCCTCCGTTGATCTAGCCTCCTCCCTTTCATCCAAGGGATCAAGGGGAGCCAAATCCATGTCCCAAACAAGCCTTGGTCATCAAGGATCTCGTAGAAAAAAATGGTAACAAAATCGAAGCAAAATTTGGAAAGTTCTAGCCAATTTTCGTGGCTGTCTGGAGCTCAAATGACCGCTCAAATGTGCGGCTCCGGTCGTATGGAAGGTCGGCTTTCTATGTGGACTTCGGAAGCTGTTTCGTATTTCGGTCGCCATTTCTTCATACGAACTCCGATTTTGACGTTCTTGGATTCGTTGGATTGCTAGAGAAAGTTTTGATGCGTTTGTTTCCTTGGATTATCATTTTGGACACTCTGATAAATGTCAAATCAGCAAACTCTCCAAGGGTCTTGATTTGGTGACTGGAACTTTTCCGGTTTGACCCCTAGCTTGATTCTTTTGATGTCACAAGTCCATGAACATGCCAACACACCTAAAAAGACCAAAAAACAAAGGAAAACTAATACAAAAAAATGTAAAAATAAAAAATGTGCAATGAACTTGGTAAAACAAGTAAATACAAAAAACTACGAATTGAATACATGAGTCGGTGCTAGATGGATATGATATGAGGGATTTTGGCACTAGAATATACTCTAAAAAGTATATAAAATCCACTCATCAACGTCCCTAAGCTTAAACCTTGCTCGTCCTCGAGCAAAAGGGTTGATAAACCAAAGCGGATCCATCTAGTTCATCAATAAAGATTCTTGCCCCAAATGCGTATCATTGTCTTCTCTGCAAGCTATGAGCAAGATAGAACATATTTGTACAAGGTAGCACTTTCTCAACTAGATAACATTTATTTTGATCACCAAACCACTAGAGCTTCAATAAAAATTTCTATGCCCCTTGTCAAAGTTTAATCTAGCATGAAAACAAATACTTGGATCCTCTTACTTATTAGCTTATTCATTTATATTTGTTGTTTTCCTTTTAAACACACTTGAGCACAGAGAGTTGTCAAAAAGTCAAGATATGGAGTTTTTCATTCATGCCCACTAACATTCTCACGTCAAGTCTCTCAAGCACTTACTTCAATCATTGTTTGCTGAAACATTTATTGTCAGGTGACGGGATCATGCCAAAGAAATGATCATGCTTGCGTTTTGCAGTGGCTTAAGTTTGAGTAGTATGGACTAATATGTTGTCTCTTTCGAGCTCTTGCCATAAATACTCATTTATTAACACATACACAATCACTCAAGAGAAAGCCGAATAATATTTGCTGCAGTGTTGCCACTGAAACGTTAATAAACTCATAGCCGGAATCCGAGCCGAAACTCTGGTGGATCGTTCATTGGCCAGCGGAGTTCTCAGCATAACATCAAGAATGGTGATGAAGTCGCATTTACACATGTACATGTGCATATAGTAGCAAGGCCATAGCACCAGCGAGAAGCTGAAGCGCCATGTATTGCAACATAGATTTTGGCATAATATCATTCAGTTTTCAACTAAGTTCCTCTGGACAACTTTATTCACAAAGGCAATTGAGTCTATTATATCAAACACCATGGGGTTAAGCTACTCCATACCTCTTTCTTTTAAAACAATTGTAACAAGTGTCAAACTTTTTACTCAACCATCATCATCATCCTTTGAAGTAGAGATTGTGGCGGCGTCTTTCAGAGGATCACAAGATTGTTCCCAAGCTAAGCAAAAACTTGAACATAATGCATAAAAACATTAACTTGGCAGTATGGGGCCAAACTTGAGCAAGTGATTCCCTTATACAAATATAGAGCAATCATACTAAGCAAGCTTATCAATCAATGGGACACATGATTGCATGGTATTCATCAAATGAAGATCATTGCACAAAACTCTACACATGCAAAAATAACTTCCCCAAGCTTAGAACTTGGCAAGAACTAATCTCAAGAAAATTATGAAAACAAAAAGTGCATTTTATCAAATGAGAGTATAAAAAGTGGTTACCTCTCCAAGCTTAAATATAAGCAAGGGTAATAAAACTTTTTACCGATGAGGTGCAAATAACCTCTTCCTTTAATGGTCATGGACCTACGCCCTGTTAAATATTTTTGATATGGTCTGGTAGAACTGGACACTTGTAGTTGAAGACTTTGTTGAATCTAAGTGACCGAGTGGCTTGTGTGGATTTGCATACGGTTGGCACCGTACCGTACATGTCACCACACTAGGTTCAAACCTCTGCGAAAATAACACACAAGATAAAAACAACATGGTCTGGTATACGAACGTAGTCTGTATACCCCACCAGGAAAAAGAAATAAAAGAAAACATGAAGAACTACAAAGTTTATTGGTTGGGAGGCTTAAAAGGTACATAATAAACATTGAAGCGAAAACAAACAGTTAAAATATAACCCAGTAACCTTGGCTCGAAGAAATAAACAAAATGGGTATTTTCTGACCTTCATACGAGTGCTTGTACAACTGCTTGCGGTCGTACGTTACGCTATGTTTTACTCTGTTGTGGCACCCAGCGTCGACACCCAACCAAAGGAGCGGTCATACAAGCACGACCGCTCGTATCAAACACCATCTTGCACTCTGGATCTTTAGTTGTTTTCTACCCAAATGGGAGGCCGTCTTTGGCTCTATTACCGCTGTATGTTTTTGTTAGCGCCTCCCTCACTCGATACGACTGCGCATACGATGTAGGTGGTCGTATAAAATGCCATCTTTTGTTCTATTTCGTCTAAAACTTTGTTTTCTTCAGAAATTCCTACGGGGTTAGTTCCAACACTTATACGACGCAAATATCTAGAAGATCCAATAGTGCAATTGTACCACATATAAAATTTTGAGCACATGAAAATTTTCACCTAATGAAGACTTAACCAAAACAACTTTAATACAAATTCATGCAAAGTGCCAATGCAAACATATGAATGCAAAGTAGACTCAAAAGACACAAAACTAATAAAGACTCCTACTTATTTCCGGGCTGTCTCCCGATAGCGCTTTCTTTAGAGCCATATAGATAGGCTTCGATGCTCAATATATCCACTTGGATCCCAAGGGATATCGACTTGGTGTGTTGTTGGACTTGCATGCGAGCATAATTTGGAGTATCTCATAGCAAAGTGTGGTCGGAGTCGTACCCTCTTGCTGTGCATCGACATCATGTATGTCAAGAGGTCCTTACACTCAGGCGAGAACTGATGCACCAGAGTTGGAATACATGTCTCCATGTACTTCTGCAATGCAAGGGTTAGAGACTTATGCATAATTTTTAACATGTCACCTTGGCTACCAGTGTAGGGGAACACCTCATGATTTTTTTCCTTTGTAGTGGCTAACTCAACACTCCTTAATGGTTTCCCCTACATAAGAAAATCGTCCAAAGAAGCATAGTGGGACATTAGCATCGATAAATCGAGAGTATATTCTTCCTCTAGTTCGACATTTGATCTAACATGATAGTTATTATCCTCAAGTTGAGGGTGACATTTCTGCATGGGAAGTTTGAAGCATCTAATTCATTCAAAGTAGAGTTATCGATATACTATTGTTCCTGTATATTGGAGGGTTCTTTTATCATGAACTCCTCTTCCTTGCGCTTTTCTCTTCCTCGTGCTCTTCTTCCTCCTCCTCCTCCTCCTGCAACACATCATATTCGCAAATATACTTACCATAGTAGTTAAATATGATGGTCACCGCATGATACATCTTAGTAAGTATGGCACTCTCTTCATTGGCTTGAACCTATTTAATTTCTTTAAGCAACATCCACACACCTTCACATAAAGCATATACTAATGTTTCCTCATTGTATTCACTCTGAGAACCACTGTGGTAATATGCCATGACCTCATTAGGAGAATTTGCACACTGGAATTCTAGGTGGTTCTTATTATTACAATTCCTGCAAGAAACTGGATATGACGAGCATAACATAAATGCACATTCATCTAACAAATCTATTAATAGCCTCATATCCATAGTAGCCATACGTTCATCAGTGAGCACCACAAAAAATTGCAAGAAATCACTATCAAAATTAACAGTTGTGAGAAGGCGGTAAAACTGTTCTTCTTCCTCTTCCTTGCTAGTTTTTTCCTATCACTTCTTCATGTGTATCATCTCGTGCCTTTTTATTACCTAAAAGGTATTCTTGACAATAATAATTTCTGGTATCCAGATAACCATACATCCAGTCAAGAATTTCATCTTTCCTTCGAGCTTGAACAACTTTGATCTCTGTAGATAATTTCTTTGCACCTATGGTCAACACACACCGTATGATTTGCCCGGTGGCATTCACCTTAGTACTATTGTAGTGTGCTACCACCTCATCATAAGTACTTGTGCACTGGAAGTCAAGGTGTTCAGAGGCCCACAACTTCTACAAGAAACTTGATAACATAGGTTCACATGAATTAATCTTCCTAGCAGTTCTAGTGTATCCATAGAATTAGTTCTCTTCTTGAGAGTTGCTTCATTAAAGAACTTTTCAAGTGTGTGCAAGAGATTAATTACTCTTGGAAGTGGGAGGTGGGCATGGGTGAATTTTTCCTCCTCTTATGCTTCCTCGATGCTTTCTTTTTCTTCCAAGCACACTTGTTCATCCAAGTTCAGTTGTTCTTTGCGATCCCCTGATAACCCACAAGTATAGGGGATCGCAACCGTTTTCGAGGGTAGAGTATTCAACCCAAATTTATTGATTCGACACAATGGGAGCCAAAGAATATTTGCAAGTATTAGCAGTTGAGTTGTCAATTCAACCACACCTGGAGATCTAATATCTCCAGCAAAGTGATCAGTAGCACAGTAATGTGATAGTTTTGATAGTAGTGGTAACAGTAGCAATAATAACAGTAATAGCAGTAATAGTATTGCAGCAGTTGTAACAATAGCGATAGTAGTAGTAACTTAGAAAGAGCAACATGTGGAGAACTCGTAGGAATTACATCGGTGGATTCGTTGGATGATATTAATCATATATCTGTCATAACCTAGGGCAGCACAGAACTAGCCCCAGTTCAAAAATATTATGTAGGCATGTATTTCGTAAATAGTCATACGTGCTTATGGAAAAGAACTTGCATGACATCTTTTGTCCTACCCTCCCGTGGCAGCGGGGTCCATAAGGAAACTAAGGGATATTAAGGCCTCCTTTTAATAGATTACCGGAACAAAGCATTAACACATTGTGAATACATGAACTCCTCCAACTACGGTCATCACCGAAAAGTATCCCAATTACTGTCACCCTGGGTTCACGGATAATAACACGTAATAGGTGCATATGACTTGCAAGATCGGATCTAGAACATAAATATAATGGTGAAAACATAAATGGTTCATATCTGAAATCATGGCACTCGGTCCCTAGTGACAAGCATTAAGCATAGCAAAGTCATAGCAACATTAATCTCGGAACATAGTGGATACTAGGGATCAAGCCCTAACAAAAATAACTTGATTACATGATGAATCTCATCCAACTCCTCACCGACCAGTGATCCTACGAAGGAGTTACTCACTCCCGGTGGGGAGCATCATGGAATTGGTGATGAAGGAGGGTTGGTGATGACGAAGACCGAAGATTCCCCTCTTCGGAGCCTCGAACGGGCTCCAGATCTGGCGTCCTGATGAAGAACAGGAGGTGGCGGCTGCTCCGTATTGTAAAACGTGATGAAACTTCCTCTCCTATTTTTCTGGAGGATTTTATAGCGTCGGAGTTAGGGTCAGCGTAGCCCCAAGGGCCCCACTACCCACCAGGGCGCGCCAGAGGGGGTGGGCGCGCCCTGGTGTCTTGTGGGCAGCCAGGGCACCCCCTCCGGTGGGTCTTGGTTCCAACAATTTTTATTTATTCCAAAATAATTCTCCAAAAAGTTTCTTATAAATCTGAGAGCTTTTATTTCTGCACAAAAACAACACCATGGTAGTTATGCTGAAAACAACGTTAATCCGGGTTAGTTTCACTCAAATCATACAAATTAGAGTCCAAAACAAGAGCAAAAGCATTGGGAAAAGTAGATACATTGGAGACGTATCAAACTCCCCCAAGCTTAACCCATTGCTTGTCCTCAAGCAATTCAATTGACAAACTAAAAGTGATAAATAAAAAAATTTAGAACTCTTTTGTTCTTTTTTTTAGCAAAGATCATGACTAACCATGTCAACAATAACTCTTGAAAATTATATTAACTCATATCAATGGCATAATCAACTAGCGAGCAATAATAAGATATCTCAAATGCCAACACTTTGTCAAAACAATCATGATATAATATGACAATAGTGGTATCTTGCTAGCCCTTCCTAAGACCGCAAAGCATAAATGCAGAGCACCTCCAAAGTTCAAGCAGCGACTAAACATTGTAATTCATGGTAGAGAAGATCCAGTCATGATGCATCGAACATTAACTATTCACAATGCATGAGGATGATAATAGTGCTCTTACGTCTGGTGCTTGTTTGTGAAGGTGATGACTCAATCACAAAACTAAAATGACATGTAAGTAAATAGATAGTCCCTTCGCGAAGGGAAGCAGTGATTTGCAAAGGTGCCAGACCTCAATGTTTAAATCAAAGATAAATATAATTTTGGGAGGTGCACCCTTCCTATCAACGTTAAAACCAAGAGTTATCAATATCTTCCATGCCAAACAAATTAGCGGCAGTTCCCAAGCGATAAAAGTAAAGGTTTACTCCCCCTCCACCAACAGACAAACTCCAGGCTAGCCGAATCCACGGGTACTGTCCATACAAACAACAGTCATGATTTTTTTAATTATTTGCAATTTGTATTTCCGGACCGGGCATCCCTATTACCGGCCCCTCTCGTGTAAGGACGAGTGAATAAACACTCATCATGAGAATAACCCGCTTAGCATGGAAGATACTGACCGCCCCCTATTGATGGCTCGTGTCCGCGTTAGTATTTTCCCCGAAGAGGAAGGGATGATGAAGCACAACTACGGTAGGTATTTCCCTCAGTGATATGTCCAAGGTTATCGAACCAGTAGGAGAACCACGCAACACTATGTAAACATAACCTGCACACAAAGAACAAATACTTGCAACCCGACGCGTAAGAGGGGTTGTGAATCCCTCCCGAGTAAAAGATAGATTCGTTTGTAGTAGATTGGATAAATAGATCTTGCGGGAACGCGAAATAAAATAAATAACAAAAAATTGCAGCAAGGTATTTTTGGGTTTTTGGAATAACATATCTGAAAATAAAAGAGGCAAATAATCGATCAAAAAGCAAATATGATAAAGAATAGACCCAGGGGCCGTAGATTTCACTACTGGCTTCTCTCGAGAAAAAGTAGCATACAGCGGGTAAACAAATTACTATTGGGCAATTGATAGAACTTGAAATAATTATGACGATATCCAGGCAATAATCACTATATAGGCATCACGTCCGAGATTAGTAGACTAACTCCTGCCTGCATCTACTACTATTACTCCACACATCGACCGCTATCCAGCATGCATCTAGTGTATTAAGTTCATGGAAAAACGGAGTAACGCAATAAGAACGATGACATGATGTAGATAAGATCTATTCATGTAGGAATAGACCCCATATTGTTATCCTTAATAGCAATGATAACGTGTCATGTCCCCTTCTGTCACTGGGATTGAGCACCGTAAGATCGAACCCATCACAAAGCACCTCTTACCATGGCAAGAAAAGTCGATCTAGTTGGCCTAACTAAACCAAAGATTCGAATAAGAAATATGAGGCTATAAGCAGTCATGCATATAAGAGATCAAAACTCAAATAACTTTCATGGATAAAATAGATCGATCATAAACTCAAAGTTCAACAGATCCCAACAAACACACCGCAAAAAGAGTTACATCAAATAGATCTCCAAGAGACCATTGTATTAAGGATCAAAAGAGAGAGAGGAAGCCATCTAGATACTGCCTATGGACCTGTAGGTCTACAATGAACTAACTCACGCATCGTCGGAGAGGCACCAATGAGGATGATGAACCCCTCTGTGATGGTGTCTAGATTGGATCACGTGGTTCTGGAACTTGCAGCGGCTGGAATTGTGTTTCGTCGACTCCCCTAGGGTTTTTGGATTTTCGGGGTATTTATAGAGAAAAGGTGGGCACAACCCACCAGGGCACGCTTGGGCCCCCAGGCGCACCCAGGTGGGTTGTGCTCCCCTCGGAGCCCCCCTCTGGTACTTCTTTGGCCCAACACGTGTCTTCTGGTCCAGAAAACTTCTCCAAAAAGTTTCGCTACGTTTGGACTCTGTTTGGTATTGATTTTCTGCGAAGTAAAAAAAGCAAAAAATAGCAACTAGCACTGGGCACTATGTCAATAGATTAGTCCCAAAAAATGATATAAAGTTTTTATAAAATGATTGTAAAACACCCAAGAATGATAATATAATAGCATGGAACAAGCAAAAATTATAGATAGTTGGAGACGTATCAGCATCCCCAAGATTAATTCCTACTCGTCCTCGAGTAGGTAAATGATAAAAACAGAATTTTTGATGTGGAATGTTGCCTAACATGTTCATCACATATTCTTTTCCTTTGTAGCATGGATATATGGACTTTTATATGATTCAAAGAAATAGTCTAGTTTTGACATGATGATTTCAATACTCAAGAATATCAACAAGCAACCATGTCTTTCAAAATATCAACACTAAAGCAAGTTATCCCTAGCCCATTATGCTCAATAATTGATCCATTCATGAAACACACTCGCATATTAGCTACACCCAATGCTCAAGTATGTTCATAGTGCCCCTTAGTTGGTGCTTTATAAGAGAAGATGGAGACTCAAATAAAAATAAAAATTGCATAAAGTAATAATTTCACATTTTGGGTGCTAGAGCTCAAAGCGAAAAAGATAGAGTAAAACATTTTGGGTGGCACGCTTTTCTTGTCAACGAAAACGATCGAGTAGTTCCCAATACTTTCCATGCTAAATATATCATAGGCGGTTCCCAAACAGAAATTAAAGTTTATTCCTTTTTCCACCATACTTTCACATTCCACGGCTAACCGTATCCACGGGTGCCGTCCATACCGACACTTTCCAAAAATTTATTATTTATCAACATAAAGTAAATTCATTTTTCATTCGGGACTAGTCCCTAATACCTTTGCCATACTCTTGTGCAATGAAAGTGAATAAACACTCATCTTGAGAATAACACATCTAGGATGGAAAAATATCAGCCACCCCCTACCGTTTCATGAGCGGTACGAGCACACAAAAAGGAAATTATTTTGAAAATTAGAGATGGCACATACAAATTTGCTTAAAATGGCAAGAATACCATATATAGGTAGGTATGGTGGACTCATATGGCAAAACTTGGTTTAAGGATTTTGAATGGACAAGTAGTATTCCCACTTATTGCAAGGGAAGGCTAGCAAATCGATTGAGAAGCATCCAACCAAGAAACGAAAAATCACATAAGCGAGCATTAAGCATAACTAACACCGAATAATGCACCACAAGTAGGATGTAATTTCATTGCATAACCATTGACTTCCATGCTTGCATAGGGAAACACAAACCTTAACACCAATATTCTTACTAAAGCATAATTACTCACCAACATGACTCACATATCACTATCATCATATCACAAAACTATTACAAAGAATCAAGTTTATTTTGTCCAATGATCTTCATGAAAGTTTTTATTATATCCCTCTTGAATTTCTATCACTTTGGGACTAGTTTCATATGTTGCTTTTGATAGCTCGAACAAATTTAAATGAAGAAAATGAGCATAAAAATTTCTTCTCTCAAAATAATTTAAGTGTAGCATGAGAGAATTTCTTCAAAATTTTACTAACTCTCAAATAAATCTAGGTGAAGCATGAGAGCATTTCTTCAAAAATATTAAAGCACACTGTGCTCAAAAGATACAAGTGAAGCACTAGAGCAATTCCATAGCTCAAAAAATTTAAGTGAAGCATATAGAGCAATTCTAACAAAACAAAGCATAATTTTGGCTCTCTCAAATAGGTGTGTCCAGCAAGGATAGATGACAAAAACTGAAAAACAAAACAAGCAAAGACTCATATAATACAAGAAGCTCCAAGAAAAACTCATGATATGTGACGAATAAAAATATAGCTCCAAGTAAAATACCGCTGGTCGTTAGAAGAAAGAGGGGATGCCACTCGGGGCATCCCCAAGCTTAGTTGCTTGTTTCTCTTTGGATAATAACTTGGGGTGCCATGGGGCATCCCCAAGCTTAGGCTCTTCTTACTCCTTATTCCTTCATCCATCGTGATCTCACCCAAAACTTGAAAACTTCAATCACACAAAACCCAACAAAACCTTCATGAGATCCGTTAGTATTACAAAGCAAATCACCACTCTAAGTACTGTTGCAAACCCATTCATATTTTATTTTTGCATTATATCTACTGTATTCCAACTTTACTATGGCTTATATCCCCCGATAAAATCCATAAATTCATCAAACTAAGCACACAACACAAAGAAAACATAATCTATCAAAAACAGAACAGTTTGTAGCAATCTGAAAACTTCGAATACTTCTGTAACTCAAAAAATTCTAAAAAATTAGGAAAACATGGAAAATTTGTATATAAATCTTGTTTAAAAAATTCAGAATTTTACCACGCTTCTGTGATTTATTAAAATTGTTTTACTGGGCGCAAAAGTTTGTGTTTTTCAACAAGATCAAATCAACTATCACCCAACATGGTCCCAAAGGCTTTGCTTGGCTCAAACACTAATTGAAACATAAAAAACACAATAATAACAGAGGCATTATTGTGCAAACACTCAAGAACAGAAAGAAAGAGGCAAAAAATAAATTTTATTCATTGGGTTATCGTTTTATGCCGTTAGCTAGGCATAAAGCATAGATCTAAGTATTGTAATCTTTAGTTTCCAACTCCTCAATAAAAAACTTAGAATTTTTCAAAGATTTAGCATACATTTTTTCACAATACTCCTAGGAACAAGTTTGAAAGGTTCATTCTTGCAAGTAGGGTCTTTTATCACTTCAACAAAATCGGGGTGAATACTAATCATCTTAAGATCTTCTTTGTTATTATTAGAAGTTGCACCCTTGTTTTTAGTTACTTGAGTAATCTTGCCAATTTTTACGAGAGTTTTTCCAATAGTTTTAGCGGAAGAAAAAGCCGTGCTTAGGTTACTAAAAAATTCTTCCAACTTATCAATTCTAGTGGGGCTCTCCTCTATTCTCTCGTTGAATGCGAGTTCCTTTTCTTTTAATACTTTAAGAGCATCTCCCGCTTTTGACCCAATTCTATTAGCAAGATTGTGCATCCTATTATCTAATTTCTCAATGTTTTCTTCAGTGAGCATTTTTCTTGCAATAGCATCTAGCCTTTTCATAACATGCTCGAGAGTTAAAGTTATTTCATTAATCATAAGAGGGGGTGAACCGACAAGATTTCCCATAGCATCAAAAGCATCTAAAGAAGGACACAATAAGAAACTCCCAACGGTAATCGAATCAAGGACGAATCTATATCAAGTAGTGATGCCCATATAAAAACAACGAAGAAGAATAATGGTAGATTGCTTACGAACAGATCTATTATGAGCATTGCAAATCCTATACAAAACATCTTTTAGATTCTCCCCTCCCCTTTGTTTAAAGTTAAAAATCTCGTTCTCGGGGGTGCACGCAATAGAGGAAGAACTATCCATAACGACAAAAGTGGCGAATAAAATTGCACGCAAAAACAGATCTGACGAGAAAAGCAGTGAACGAAAAAGAGGCGAATAAAAAGGCAATTTTTTGTGAAGTGGGGGAGATGAAAATGAGAGGCAAATAGCAAATAATGTAAATTGCAAGGAGATGAGATTTTTTATTAGGAACCTGATAGATGTTGATGATGTCTCCCCGGCAACGGTGCCAAAATCCTTTCTTGATGGCTCGTGTCTGCGTCAGTATTTTCCCCGAAGAGGAAGGGATGATGCAGCACAGCAACAATAGGTATTTCCCTCAGTGATGAGACCAAGGTTATCGAACCAGTAGGAGAACCACACAACACTATATAAACGATACCTGCACACTAAGAACAAATACTTGCAACCCGACGCGTAAGAGGGGTTGTCAATCCCTCCCGGGTAAAAGATAGATTGGTTTGTAGTAGATTGGATAAATAGATCTCGCGGGAACGCGATATAAAATAAATAACAAAAAATTGAAGCAAGGTATTTTTGGGTTTTTGGAATCATAGATCTAAAAATAAAAGAGGCAAATAATCGTTTGGAAAGAAAATATGATAAATAATAGACCCGGGGCCTTAGATTTCACTAGTGGTTTCTCTCAAGAAAAAATAGCATAATGCGGGTAAACAAATTACTATTGGGCAATTGATAGAACTTCAAGTAATTATGATGATAGCCAGACAATGAACATTATATAGGCATCACGTCCAAGATTAGTAGACCGACTCCTGCCTGCATCTACTACTATTACTCCACACATCGACCGGTATCCAGCATGCATCTAGTGTATTAAGTTCATGGAAAAACGGATTAATGCAGTAAGAACGATGACATGATGTAGACAAGATCTATTCATGTAGGGATAGACCCCATCTTGTTATCCTTAATAGCAACGATGCATACATGTCATGTCCCCTTCTGTCACTGGGATTGAGCATTGTAAGATCGAACCCATCACAAAGCACCTCTTCCCATGGCAAGAAAAGTCGATCTAGTTGGCCTAACTAAACCAAAGATTCGAAGAGGAAATACAAGGCTATAAGAAATCATGCGTATAGGAGATCAAAACTCAAATAACTTTCATGGATAAAATAGATCTGATCATAAACTCAAAGTTCATCAGATCCCAACAAACACACCGCAAAAAGAGTTACATCAAATAGATCTCCAAAATACCATTGTATTGAGAATCAAGAGAGAGAGAGAGAGAGAGAGAGAGAGAGAGAGAGAGAGAGAGAGAGAGAGAGAAATAGAAAGGAAGCCATCTAGCTACTGCCTACTTACCCGTAGGTCTACAATGAACTACTCACGCATCATCGGAGAGGCACCAATGAGGATGATGAACCCCTCTATGATGGTGTATAGATTGGATCTCGTGGTTCTGGAACTTGTGGTGGCTGGAATTGTGTTTCGTCGACTCCCCTAGGGTATTTGGTTTTTTGCAGTATTTATAGAGCAAAGTGGTTGTGCGGGAGGCGACCGAGGTGGGCACAATCCACCAGGGCGCGCCTGGGCCCCCAGGCATGCCCAGGTGGGTTGTGCTCCCCTTGGAGGCCCCCTCTGGTACTTCTTTGGCCCAACAGGTGTCTTCTGGTCCAAAAAAATTCTCCAAAAAGTTTAGCTGTGTTTGGACTCCGTTTGGTATAGATTTTCTATGAAGTAAAAAACAAGCAAAAAACAACAACTGGCACTGGGCACTATGTCAATAGGTTGTCCCAAAAAATGATATAAAGTTGCTATAAAATGATTGTAAAACATCCAAGAATGATAATATAACTGCATGGAACAAGCAAAAATTATAGATACGTTGGAGACGTATGACCTATCGCTCCATGAGCGGTCCAGGCACACAAAACAGATGTTCATTGAAATTTTAGAGGTGGCACATGCAAATTTACTTGGAACGGAGGGGTAATACTGCATATAGGCAGATATAGTGGACTCGTCTGGAATAACTTTGGTTGAAGGATTTTGATGCACAAGCAGTATTCCCGCTTAGTACAGGCGAAGGCTAGCAAATAGGTTGGGAAGCGACCAGCTGGAGAGCAAAAACGGTCATGAACATGCTTTATGAATAATCAACATTGAATACTAGCATGAGTAGGATACAAACACCATGAACATGTGCCATCAAGCCACTTGAAACATTCAGAGCAGGATAGCATATCATCATACTACATCACAATCATTTTAATGCATGTTGACACCCAAGATAAATAATTATCCACTCCTAGCTACTTAAGCATGGCATGAGAAACTATAATCTCTAATTGTCATTGCAAATATGTTTGGTCATAATATGCTGAATCATGGATACTAGGTTAAACATTTACAAAAACAAAAACAAGTTGAGTTCATACCTGCTTTTCTCTGCCATAGTTACTTCATCAAATATTGTCATTATTGCCTTTCACTTGCATGACCGAACTATATGAAAATAATAATGGTGCAAGACTATCGTGGACTGAGCTGGAATCTGCAACATTTTATTCAGAGGAGGAGACAAAATAATATGGGCTCTTCATTAGATCAATAATAATGCACATGAGAGACACTCAACATTTTCATCGTGGTGTTCTCCTTAGTACGACTCAATAAAAGAAAAGAACTTCAAAGAAACACAATGAAATATTTTTGGATTTTTTAGTTTTTCTCTTAAGGGAAACAAACTAAAGAAAGAAAAACAAAAAACGAGAAAACTATTTACACGGTAAAGCTCCCAACAAACAAAAGAAGAATCGAGAAATCTTTTTGCCTTTTCCTTTTAATACTACAACTAAACTAAACTAGAAAGAAAACCGAAAAGAAGCGAGAAGTATTTTTCAATTTTCTCAAAGTTTTTCAAAACACACAAGAAGAAAGCAAGAAAGTAAATCTAGCATGGATAATACAATGAAAAAGTATGGACACCGACAAATGGAATGAAATGTGTGAACATGAATATAATGTCGGTGCAAATATGTACTCCCCAAGCTTAGGCTTTTGGCCTAGCTTTGTAATCACCATCCGTAGTAGCCATCCGGTCCCATGTAGTAGTGTTGTGGCGGTGGCACCTGAGTGTCCTACTCTTGGGGCACCTGCTCTGCCGCTGCCTGGGCGTTCTAGTAGGCAACAATGTCCTCTGGCATGACCCTGTATCCATTACTGGCAATAGAATCAAACAGAGCAGGTGCATGCATCGGGGTAATATCACGGCTATCCTCACTGAAAACTAGGTTATAACAGATATTGTTAAAACAGTCAGCAGCGTCAGTAAACTAGTGAGCCACCATGATATAGGATGAAATCCTAGAGGGGGATCTTTTCACACTTGGAGGGGGAAAAGAGCAAACACTCAAGAACACAAAGAGGAAATCACTCAAACAATTCCCAATTACACATCCACTAGAATAGCAACATAGGATCCACAAGTCACAAACACAATCAAAGGAAAAGATACAATGGCAAAGTTCTTCCCACTCCTAGGAGATGAGGTCTTGAAGATAGTCTTCTCCTAGAGGAGATCTTGAAATCCACTAGGATTCTTCCCAAAGGGGCCTTGATTCCACAAAGGGAAGGTAGGAAGGAGCAAAGCTCACAGTTAGCTCATCTAATACTTTGCTAACCCTAAACATAGCCCTAGGTACGGTTTATATAGTCTTGGGGTCGAAGTGGATGAAGAGGGACTCGGATTGGGGATCACTGCCGTCCATCCTGGGAGGCCCGTGCGCACGGGGTCCCGTAGGCACGGTACAGGCCCGTGCGCATGGGGTGCTCCATCGTCAACTCCCTGGGTAGTCCGTGGGCACGGGGTCTCGGGGGCCCGTGCACACGGGGTCACCTGGGACTTCCAGTTTTGCCGGCCTTGCACTCCGTCTTGGTCCTCGTGGCCTTGGGGTGGTTCCTCTTTGTAGCGACCAGACCTCAAACAGTCTGATCTCTGTGCTCCGGTGTCATCCCTGGATCAGTAATGCTGACACCACACAGTACTTCGAAGGATTTATAACAGAGTAGCAATCACACACATATTACATCGATGTCTCAAAGAGAACTTATTACAATAAATATGGCTTAAGGCCATCTAATAACGATAACAACGGAAGGCTTGGAAGATAAGTGAGTCCATCAACTCCAACGGCATCACGGAGTATAGAACCACGACCTAAAAGGCACCTTACTCGTCGTCTAAAAAGTCTGCAACATGAAACGTTGCAGCCCGAAAACGGGTCAGCACATGGAATATGCTGGCAATGTAACACATAGAGAATAATGAATGATAAGCCTATACTACATGCATATATGGCTGTTGGAAAAAGCTCTATGGTTACAGTTTTGCGTAAAGCCAATTTTTCCCTACTGTAAAGGAATAAATTTATTTAACTATCAGGGTGGTTGTTAAACATTGAGAATGGTTGACAGCATCCTCAATCCCAATTAAAGTAATCATCATTAAAACCCAACAATATTAATTTAGAAGTAACATGATGAGATTCACATGATATCCAAGTACTAGATACTCAAAACGTCCATAACCGGGGACACGGCTAACCATGATTAGTTTGTACACTCTGCAGAGGTTTGCGCACTTTTCCCCACAAGACTCGATCGCCTCCGTTAGATTTCTCGCACTACATGATGTTTGAGAAACGGATGACCGAGACATAGTCTTTCTGAAGCGCTAGCACCTTACGTTGGATAGACCGGTACACCTACTTTCCCCTACATCTGCTAGTCTACCCTGTAAGAGTTCGCACGACAAAATCAACTATGCCAGAGCCCATAATGGCTTGTGGCTGCACACGGAAGTTTCTAGTTTGAATAATCTTATGATCCCTTTGAGTCTGGGTGGCGGTCCAAAAAGAAACAGGCAGTCCTGATAGAAACCAGGTGCCTCAATCCACCCAGATGTGTATTTAAGTTGCCACCTTAAGTAAACCATTAAAATTAACAAACTCACATCTGTCATGGATATCACTCACCCAATCCACGTCTACTGGCATAGCATGGCATAATAAGCAAACGTAGAAGTAACTCCCCAAAGGTTTCATAATAATACAGGTAATAGGTACTACCTCATCTACTTCCCATCCCTCAATTTAATTAGATCCTAATCATGCAGTGTTTGAGGATAGATCTAATGCAAATAAAACTGGGTAGTATAAAAGGTATGATCAAAGTGTTACTTGCCTTGCTGATGATCCGCGAAACCTAGAGATTCGAAGTAACAGGCGGCGCACTCCGGGTATTCTATCGCAGACAAACAAACAACCATACAATAAGTACTCATCTAATGCACAGGTAAAACTCAAATAAAAGAGATCTAAACAGAAAGTTCAACTTAAGAACTCCGGTATGCAAAAAGAATCAAATCGAACGAAGCAAAAGAAATCAAACGGCGAAAGAAATCAACTTCGTTCTAGTAATCTGGATCTAAGTCAAATTTTACAGTAGTAAAAACTTGTTTAAGTTGATTATCGGGAAAGAGAGTTTCGAGACGAAACTCCAGGCGCTTGAACGATAAACGAGCGAAAAGTTATACTAAAACGAAAATCGGATCAGAAATCGCGATCAGAAAATAACCGCGGAAAATCCGACGAAAAAGAAAGACGAGGAACAGATTAATCGTTAATTAACCTAATCCGAAAATAATTAAAATAATTAAAATAATTAAAATAATAAAATAATCTTAAAATAATAAAAAAATCAAAAATAAAACCGACGAAATATTTTTTTTTGAAAAATTTCGGCACGGAAATTAAGGCGGCGGCGAACCTCGGGCGGCGTGCAACTCCAGCGAGTCGGCGGCGGGTCCGGCGGCGGCGGCGGGCTAGGGTTTCGGGCGCGGGTGCGGTTATGGGCTGGGGTGTCGGGTGCCTCGCTATTTAAAGGCGCCCCCGGGCGGAGTCTCGCTCGGGTACGGCCCATAGTCGGTTTCGTTTTTTTTAATAATTACGCTCAGAAGAAAAATAAAAAGAAATACTAAATGGACTCCAAAAATCATAAAATAAATTTTTCCGAGTTTCTAAAATCAAGCCCGATAAAGTTAACATTTATTTGGGCCCAAAATACAATTTTGAAAAACACGTATTTTTCCTAAATCCAATTAAAAATACCGAAAAACTCTGAAATAAATCTTATTTTATTTTTTTATTAAATCCTCAATATTCCTATATTTTGGGAAAGTCATTTTATTCCCTCTCTCATGTCTTTGTAATATAAATAATTGATGATAAAATAAATAAAATCAAATGATCCCGTTTACAAAATTTGAGAAAACCCAAATATGTAAATAACGAAATCCCCAACTCTCTCCATGGTCCTTGAGTTGCTTAGGATTTTCTAGGATCAAAGCCAAAAGCAAAATAAAATATGATATGCATGATGATCTAATGTATAACATTCCAAATTGAAAATTTGGGATGTGACAAACCTACCCCCTTAAGATGAATCTCGCCCTCAAGATTCAGGTTGGCTAGAAAATAGGTGAGGGTGGTCCTTGAGCAAATCTTCCTCTCGCTCCCAGGTGGCTTCATCCGCCGTGTGGTGGCTCCACAGAATCTTGCAAAACTTGATAACCTTTCCGCGGGTGACACGGCTGGCAAACTCGAGAATCTTAACTAGTTTCTCCTCATAGGTCAAATTGTTATCCAACTGAATTGCTTCCAATGGCACTGTGTCTCTCAAAGGTATGTCAGCCATCTCCGCGTGACACTTCTTCAACTGAGAAACGTGGAATACATCATGAACTCCTGACTATCCTTCTAGCAATTCCAACTTGTAGGCCACTTCTCCCATACGCTCCAAAACTCGATATGGCCCTACAAATCGTGGCGCTAACTTCCCCTTAACTCCAAAGCGCTTAATCCCTCGAAGTGGGGATACTCGAAGATAAACTCTGTCTCCAACTTCGTAAACTGTCTCCTTGCGTTTAGAATCTGCGTAGCTCTTCTGCCTGGAGTGGGCTACCTTGAGCCTATCGCTAATCAACTTCACCTTCTGTTCAGACTCTTTAATCAGATCTGGTCCAAACAACTGGCGGTCTCCAACTTCGTCCCATGACAACAGTGTCCTGCACCTCCTTCCGTACAAAGCTTCGAAAGGGGCCATCTTCAAACTGGCCTGATAGCTATTATTGTAAGAGAACTCTGCATATGGCAAATTGTCGTCCCAACTAGATCCATAATCTAGCGCACAAGCTCTCAGCATATCCTCCAAAATCTGATTGACTCTCTCGGTCTGTCCATCTGTCTGCGGATGAAAAGCTGTACTAAATTCTAGCCTAGTACCCAAAGTCTCATGCAACTGCTTCCAGAACTTTGAGGTAAACTGGGTTCCTCTATCTGATATGATACTCCTCGAAACTCCATGCAGACATACGATTCTGGTCATATATATCTTTGCCAACTTAGCACTGGTGTAAGTGGTCTTTACTGGGATGAAATGAGCTACCTTCGTCAATCGATCAACTACAACCCAAATTGAGTCATAGCCTGAACGAGTCCTTGGTAATCCCGTGATAAAATCCATGCCTAGCTTATCCCACTTCCATTCGGGTATCGGCAATGGTTGCAACAATCCTGCTGGCTTCTGATGCTCTGCCTTTACTCTCTGACATACATCACAAACTGCTACATACTCCGCAATATCCTTCTTCATTCCGGTCCACTAGAAAGTATCCTTCAAATCCAAATACATCTTGGTATTTCCTGGGTGAATCGAATACGGTGAATCATGTGCCTCTTGTAGAATCAACTTCCTGATCTCCGGGTCATTGGGTACATAAACACGGTCTTCAAACCATAGGGTGTCGTGCTCATCCTCATGAAATCCCCTAGCTTTTCCTTGGCTCATTTTCTCCTTTATAGAAGCAATCTCCTTGTCAGATTTCTGAGCCTCTCTGATTTTATCCATCAATGTTGACTGAATCTCCAATGCTGCTACATAGCCTCTCGGAACTATCTCCAAACATAGCTCACGAAGATCTTCTGCTAACTCCTTTGGTATTTCTCCCGTAATCAGTGTATTGACATGGCTCTTATGGCTCAATGCGTCAGCTACTACATTAGCTTTTCCGGGATGGTAATGCAATCTCATATCATAATCCTTGATGAGCTCCAACCATCTCCTTTGTCTGAGGTTCAACTCCTTCTGCGTGAAAATGTACTTCAAACTCTTGTGATCCGTGTACACCTCACAATGATTTCCAATGAGGAAATGTCTCCATGTATTCAATGCATGCACTACGGCTGCTAACTCCAAATCATGCGTGGCATAATTCAATTCGTGAGGCTTCTGTTGTCGTGAAGCATACGAAACAACTCTTCCCTCCTGCATAAGCACTGCTCCAAGTCCTCGACGTGAAGCGTCGCAATACACCTCATAATCCTTGGTTTGATCTGGCAAAATCAACACTGGTGAGGTAACCAAACGTTTCTTCAATTCCTGGAAACTAGCCTCACACTCCTCGGTCCATTTGAACTTAGTATCCTTCTTCAGTAACTCCGTCATAGGCTTTGCAATCTTTGAGAAGTTCTCAATAAATCTCCGGTAGTATCCTGCGAGTCCCAGAAAACTCCGGATCTCTCCAACTGTCGTTGGTGCTGCCCAATTGGTCACAGTGATAACTTTTGTGGGATCAACTGCTATTCCTTCTCCGGATATAACATGTCCGAGGAATCCTACTTCCTTCAACCAAAACTCGCATTTACTGAACTTGGCATATAACTGATGTTCTCTGAGTTTCTCAAGTACCAATCACAAATGTTCTTTATGCTCCTCTTCATTCTTCGAAAATACCAGAATATCATCGATGAAAACCACGACGAACTTATCCAAAAACTCCATAAACACTTTGTTCATCATGTTCATAAAATAGGCAGGTGTGTTAGTCAGTCCAAATGACATAACGGTATACTCATACAGTCCATATCTTGTGGTGAATGCTGTCTTAGGTATGTCCTGCTCTCGAATCTTCAACTGATGGTACCCTGATCGCAAATCGATCTTGGAAAACACTTTAGCCCCTTGCAATCGATCAAACAGATCATTGATCATTGGTAGCGGGTACTTGTTTTTGATTGTTACTTCGTTCAATCCTCGATAATCAACAACCATTCTTAACGATCCATCCTTCTTCTCCACTAGAAGTACTGGTGATCCCCAAGGCGAAGAACTTGGGCGAATGTAACCTTTATCCAGTAACTCCTTAATCTGTTTCTTAATTTCCACCAAATCATGTGCGGGCATCCTGTACGGTCTCTTCGATATTGGCCCAGTGCCTGGCAAAAGCTCAATCAGAAACTCAATGTCTCTATCTGGTGGCATGCCTAGCAACTCTTTTAGAAATACATCAGGAAAATCCTTTACCACTGGTACTTCCTCCTGTACAACTCCTGATAAGGAATTTAATTGTGTCCTGTTCGGCGCATGCCGGGATACATACTTGATCCTTCTTCCTTCTGGCGTTGTGAGCAAAATTGTCTTACTAGCGCAATCGATGTTTCCACTATACATCGACAGCCAATCCATACCGAGAATTACATCCAAACCTTGGGATTCCAGAATGATTAAATCTGTTGGGAAAACATGCCTTCCTATACTTAATGGCACTTGAAAACATCCTTGTCTGGCCATGTACTCTGCTCCTGGCGAGCTTACTATCACAGGTGTTTTAAGAACCCTAGTGGGCAGGCTATACTTTTCCACAAATCCCCTTGATATGTATGAATGCGATGCACCAGTATCAAAAAGAACGAGTGCAGTAAATGACTTAACCAAAAACTTACCGATTACTGCATCAGGCTGAGCTTCAACCTCCTCCACATTAACGTGGTTCACCTGTACCCTGTTGAAAGGGTTCGGCTTCTTTCCCGAGCTTCCATTTCCATTTTGGCCTTCAGGACATTCATTGGCATAATGCCCGGTCTTGGAACACTTGAAACAGGTGACTTGGCTCAGGTCCCTCTTAGCTGGGGTTGATGGGGTGGTCCGATTCTGGCCGTTGCTTCCTCCATTCCCATTACCATTCTTGGAGCCATTATGGTTGTGCGAGCTACCTCCTCCATGGGTATGCTGAAAATGAACTCCCGGTTTAGGGGTAAGACGGGGCTTCTGCTGAGCTCCTGAGTTATACTTCCGCTGTCCATACTTCATCTTGCGGTTTTCAATCTGCTGCTGCTTCCCTTCAATCATAAGAGCACGATCTACCAACTCCTGGTAGTTGTTGAAACTTGCTACCATCAACTGCATACTCAGCTCCTCATTCAGTCCTTCCAGAAACTTCTCCTGCTTAGCTGCATCTGTAGCGACATCATCTGGGGCATAACGTGCTAGCTTACTAAAATCATCCACATACTGGCCAACTGTCCGTCCTCCTTGGCGTAAGTTGCGAAACTCACGCTTCTTCATGGCCATAGCTCCTGCTGAAACATGGGCAGTACGGAAAGCTTGCTGAAACTGGTCCCATGTGACAGTGTCTACAGGATAAGTGGTTGTAAAATTCTCCCACCATGCTGCTGCGGGTCCTTCAAGCTGATGTGCGGGAAACTTCACTTTTTCCTCATCTGTACATCCTGCAGTGGTCAACTCCCTCCCTGTCTTGCGGAGCCAATCATCTGCTACTATCGGCTCGGTGCTCGGTGCTGCGGTGGTGGGTTGTTGTTGTTGTTGTTGTTGTTGTTGTTGTTGTTGTTGTTGTTGTTGTTGTTGTTGTTGTTGTTGTTGTTGTTGTTGTTGTTGTTGTTGTTGCTGTTGTTGCTGTAGTAGTAGTAGTAGTTGTTGTTGTTGTTGTTGTTGTTGTTGTTGTTGTTGTTGTTGTTGTTGTTGTTGTTGTTGTTGTTGTTGTTGTTGTTGTTGTTGTTGTTGTTGTTGTTGTTGTTGTTGTTGTTGTTGTTGTTGTTGTTGTTGTTGTTGTTGTTGTTGTTGTTGTTGTTGTTGTTGTTGTTGTTGTTGTTGTCGTTGTTGTTGTTGTCGTTGTCGTTGTTGTCGTTGTTGTTGTTGTCGTTGTTGTTGTTGTTGTTGTCGTTGTTGTTGTTGTCGTTGTCGTTGTTGTCGTTGTTGTTGTTGTCGTCGTTGTTGTTGTTGTTGTCGTTGTTGTTGTTGTCGTTGTTGTTGTTGTCGTTGTTGTTGTTGTCGTTGTTGTTGTTGTCGTTGTTGTTGTTGTCGTTGTTGTTGTTGTCGTCGTTGTTGTTGTCGTCGTTGTTGTTGTCGTCGTTGTTGTTGTTGTTGTTGTTGTTGTTGTTGTTGTTGTTGTTGTTGTTGTTGTTGTTGTTGTTGTTGTTGTTGTTGTTGTTGTTGTTGTTGTTGTTGTTGTTGTTGTTGTTGTTGTTGTTGTTGTTGTTGTTGTTGTTGTTGTTGTCGTTGTTGTTGTTGTCGTTGTTGTTGTTGTCGTCGTTGTTGTTGTCGTCGTTGTTGTTGTCGTCGTTGTTGTTGTTTTTGTTGTTGTTTTTGTTGTTGTTGTTGTTGTTGTTGTTGTTGTTGTTGTTGTTGTTGTTGTTGTTGTTGTTGTTGTTGTTGTTGTTGTTGTTGTTGTTGTTGTTGTTGTTGTTGTTGTTGTTGTTGTTGTTGTTGTTGTTGTTGTTGTTGTTGTTGTTGTTGTTGTTGTTGTTGTTGTTGTTGTTGTTGTTGTTGTTGTTGTTGTTGTTGTTGTTGTTGTTGTTGTTGTTGTTGTTGTCGTTGTTGTTGTTGTTGTTGTTGTTGTTGTTGTTGTCGTTGTTGTTGTCGTTGTTGTTGTTGTTGTTGTTGTCGTTGTTGTTGTCGTTGTTGTTGTCGTTGTTGTTGTCGTTGTTGTTGTCGTTGTTGTTGTTGTTGTTGTTGTTGTTGTTGTTGTCGTTGTTGTTGTCGTTGTTGTCGTTGTTGTTGTTGTTGTTGTTGTTGTTGTCGTTGTTGTTGTTGTCGTTGTTGTTGTTGTCGTTGTTGTTGTCGTTGTTGTTGTTGTCGTTGTTGTTGTTGTCGTTGTTGTTGTTGTTGTTGTTGTTGTTGTTGTTGTTGTCGTTGTTGTTGTTGTGGTTGTTGTTGTTGTTGTTGTTGTTGTTGTTGTTGTCGTTGTTGTTGTTGTCGTTGTTGTCGTTGTCGTTGTTGTTGTTGTCGTTGTTGTTGTTGTTGTTTTGGTTTTGTTGTTGTTGTTGTTGTTGTTGTTGTTGTTGTTGTTCTGGTTCTGGACTAACAACTGCATCAAAGCATTCTGCTGCTGGATCAACTGAGTGAGCTCCGGTGGGAAAGCGAATCCATTGTCACGTCTCGGAGGCATCTGAGGGTTTAGAAAAGATGAGGAAAGAGAAAACACTACCCAAATGCACATGAGACAAATGCACACAAAATCACTTCATTCAATCAAACAAGAGCATACAATCGGTCTAGAACTATCGCAAAAGTGCGTGGACTATAATATGTACATGGTGGAACACTACTACTGTTATGGTAGTCAACTAGAAAAACTGCTCCGATGAAGACTCCATGATATCTGCTCCAGCTTCATCTTCGAAATCATCATCACTTGGATCGGAATCGGTGTCGTCGATGATGATGTAGTTATCTGGATAGGTGCAATCTTCATCTTCTCCTATGGGAGCTGAATTCCCCATGAGTTCTTCAATCTTCTCCTTAAGATCGCCGTTTTGTCTCACTAGAGCTACAATCTCATCCATGCAGTCCTTGCGAGTGACCTTCAGTTCTCCTTCTAGTTCAATAATCTTGGCCTTTGCTTTCTTCAACTCCATCATGTCTGTGCACATCTGGTTCTCCTGGCATCGAATGTGCTGGTTTAACTCCTGGATGAAAGCTACAATGGATCTATCCTTCTTGGTGCTAACTATCTCCCATTGTTCATCTCGGCGTCCGCAAATCTGGTAAATAGTATCCTTGAGATCTTCTTGGTAAACTTCTCCAATGCGTCCCATGGTGATGTGAGCTGCCATGCTCTTTCCCAGACTCCATCCATGTTGGTGCATTGAAAACACACTCTATGGGCTCCGTGAGTGGTGCGAACGTCCTTCCTGGAACTATAGCTTGAATCTTCCAACGCTCCTCTCCGGGTAAAGTGGCGTTGTAGGTCCCGGTGAAGCTTGGTATTCCAATGTTGAGGTACCTAGTGACTTCCTTCAGGTGTCATCCAAAAGGTGTATCTTCATCCGGCTGGGTGAACTTGATCCTCGCTTCCGTCATCCTAAAAGAGTAGAAAAGATGAGGAGTCAGAAATGAGAAGAGAGTAGTGAACTAGGGCTTTAGCTTAGTGTTCGTGTCCTACAGTCAGCGTGTGCTCTGATACCATCTCTGTAGCGACCAAACCTCAAACAGTCTGATCTCTGTGCTCCGGTGTCATCCCTGGATCAGTAATGCTGACACCACACAGTACTTCGAAGGATTTATAACAGAGTAACAATCACACACATATTACATCGATATCTCAAAGAGAACTTATTACAATAAATATGGCTTAAGGCCATCTAATAACGATAACAACGAAAGGCTTGGAAGATAAGTGAGTCCATCAACTCCAACGGCATCACTGAGTATAGAACCACGACCTAAAAGGCACCTTACTCGTCGTCTAAAAAGTCTGCAACATGAAACGTTGCAGCCCAAAAACGAGTCAGCACATGGAATATGCTGGCAATGTAACACATAGAGAATAATGAATTATAAGCCTATACTACATGCATATATGGCTGTTGGAAAAAGCTCTATGGTTACAGTTTTGCGTAAAGCCAATTTTTCCCTACTGTAAAGAAATAAATTTATTTAACTTTCAGGGTGGTTGTTAAACATTGAGAATGGTTGACAGCATCCTCAATCCCAATTAAAGTAATCATCATTAAAACCCAACAATATTAATTTAGAAGTAACATGATGAGATTCACATGATATCCAAGTACTAGATACTCAAAACGTCCATAACCGGGGACACGGCTAACCATGATTAGTTTGTACACTCTGCAGAGGTTTGCGCACTTTTCCCCACAAGACTCGATCGCCTCCGTTAGATTTCTCGCACTACATGATGTTTGAGAAACGGATGACCGAGACATAGTCTTTCTGAAGCGCTAGCACCTTACGTTGGATAGACCGGTACACCTACTTTCCCCTACATCTGCTAGTCTACCCTGTAAGAGTTCGCACGACAAAATCAACTATGCCAGAGCCCATAATGGCTTGTGGCTGCACACGGAAGTTTCTAGTTTGAATAATCTTATGATCCCTTTGAGTCTGGGTGGCGGTCCAAAAAGAAACAAGCAGTCCTGATAGAAACCAGGTGCCTCAATCCACCCAGATGTGTATTTAAGTTGCCACCTTAAGTAAACCATTAAAATTAACAAACTCACATCTGTCATGGATATCACTCACCCAATCCACGTCTACTGGCATAGCATGGCATAATAAGCAAACGTAGAAGTAACTCCCCAAAGGTTTCATAATAATACAGGTAATAGGTACTACCTCATCTACTTCCCATCCCTCAATTTAATTAGATCCTAATCATGCAGTGTTTGAGGATAGATCTAATGCAAATAAAACTGGGTAGTATAAAATGTATGATCAAAGTGTTACTTGCCTTGCTGATGATCCGCGAAACCTAGAGATTCGAAGTAACAGGCGGCGCACTCCGGGTATTCTATCGCAGACAAACAAACAACCATACAATAAGTACTCATCTAATGCACAGGTAAAACTCAAATAAAAGAGATCTAACCAGAAAGTTCAACTTAAGAACTCCGGTATGCAAAAAGAATCAAATCGAACGAAGCAAAAGAAATCAAACGGCGAAAGAAATCAACTTCGTTCTAGTAATCTGGATCTAAGTCAAATTTTACAGTAGCAAAAACTTGTTTAAGTTGATTATTGGGAAAGAGAGTTTCGAGACGAAACTCCAGGCGCTTGAACGATAAACGAGCGAAAAGTTATACTAAAACGAAAATCGGATCAGAAAATAACCGCGGAAAATCCGACGAAAAAGAAAGACAACGAACAGATTAATCGTTAATTAACCTAATCCGAAAATAATTAAAATAATTAAAATAATAAAATAATATTAAAATAATAAAAAAATCGAAAATTAAACCGACGAAATATTTTTTCTGAAAAATTTCGGCACGGAAATCGAGGCGCGGCGAACCTCGGGCGGCGTGCAACTCCGGCGAGTCGGCGGCGGGTCCGGCGACGGCGGCGACAGGCTAGGGTTTCGGGCGCGGGTGCGGTTATGGGCTGGGGCGTCGGGTGCCTCGCTATTTAAAGGCGCCCCCGGGCGGAGTCCCGCTCGGGTACAGCCCATAGTCGGTTTCTTTTTTTAAAAAAAATAATTACGCTCAGAAGAAAAAGAAAAATAAATACTAAACGTACTCCAAAAATCATGAAATAAATTTTCCCGGGTTTCTAAAATCAAGCCCGATAAAGTGAACATTTATTTTGGACCAAAATACAATTTTGAAAAACGCGTATTTTTCCTAATCCAATTAAAAATACCGAAAAACTCCGAAATAAATCTTATTTGATTTTTTTATTAAATCCTCAATATTCCTATATTTTGGGAAAGTCATTTTATTCCCTCTCTCATATCTTTGTAATAGAAATAATTGATGATAAAATAAATAAAATCAAATGATCCTGTTTACAAAATTTGAGAAAACCCAAATATGTAAATAATGAAATCCCCAACTCTCTCCATGGTCCTTGAGTTGCTTAGGATTTTCTAGGATCAAAACCAAAAGCAAAATAAAATATGATATGCATGATGATCTAATGTATAACATTCCAAATTGAAAATTTGGGATGTTACACTCTTCTCCTTGGGGGTTCTCCTGAGCCTCTTGGTGGTGTTCCTCTTCATACCTAATGAGGCATAGCGTATCTTGGAGAGGTAGCAACAATGTTCCATTCAAATCCATATGCAAGCTAAGTAGGAATGAGTTCACCTCGGATTCCAAAGCACATGCTCTAGCTCTTGTCGTAGGTCCTCGTGGGGCTTGATGTGTCGGTGTAGGGTCCATGGGGATGATGGAAGGATGCTCCACATCATCTCCCCCCTTGGGAGAGATCCGTCCACGGATCGTGATCTTCATCACCATGGTACTTGGCCAAGTCTTTGACGTTGAATGTGTCGCTCACATTGTAGTTGTCTCGTGGGATGTCGACCTTGTAGGCGTTGTCGTTGTAGCGTGCGAGTACCTTGAATGGGCCATCGGCTCTTGGAAGTAGCTTGGACTTGCCCCTCCTTGGTGAAACGGTCCTTGCGGAGATGGATCCAAACGAGGTCTCCCGGTTTGAACACCATTGGAGACTTGTGTGTGTTGATCTTGGTCGCGAGTCATTGTACTTGGCGCTCTATGGTGTGCCTTGTATCTTCATGCATCTTCTTGAGGTGGTTCACTCGGTCGCTCGCGTCCATGTTGATGCGCTCTTGTAGTGGTAGAGGAAGAATGTCCAATGGGGACAATGGGTTGAAGCCATGGACGACTTCGAAAGGGGACTTGCCGGTAGTCGAATGTCTTGCACGGTTGTAGGCGAACTCGGCGGTTGGGAGACACTCCTCCCACTCCTTGATTTTCTTCTTGATCAAGACGCGTAGTAGAGTGGAGAGTGTACGGTTCGTCACCTCCGTTTGGCCGTCGGTTTGAGGATGGTATGCCGTGGAGAAGAGTAGCTTGATTCCGAGCTTGGCGCATAAGGTCTTCCAAAAGTAACTCAAGAACTTGACGTCGCGGTCCGAGACAATTGTCCTTGGCATTCCATGTAGACGCAATATTTCCCTACAAAAATTTTTTGCAACATGTGAAGCATCGTCTATTTTGTTGCAAGGAATGAAATGAGCCATTTTGGAGAAACGGTCCACAACAACAAAAACGGAATCCTTGCCATTTCGAGTTCTAGGCAAACCAAGCACAAAGTCCATGATAATATCTTCCCATGGTTGATATGGAATTGGAAGTGGCATATAGATGCCATGAGATTGAGCTTTTGACTTAGTTTTGCGACATGTAGAACATCGGTTGGTGAAACGGTTGACATCGCGAACCATCCTTGGCCAAAAATAGTTCTTGGAGAGCGTAGCGAGTGTCTTGTCGCGTCCAAAATGTCCCATTAATCCTCCGCCATGATATTCCTGCAAAAGCAACAAGCGAAAAGAGGACTCGGGGATGCAAAGTTTGTTAGCTCTCATAAGATATCCATCTTTGATGTAATACCGTTCCCAAGATGTATGCGTCAAACATTTAGCATAAGGAATGGCGAATGTAGGATCATGCTCATACAACTCTTTTATGTTCTCAAAACCTATGACATTCAATTCAAGTTGAGTGACAAGCATGCATATACGGGAAAGCGCGTCCGCCACGACACTTTCCTTACCTTTATTGTACTTGATGACATAAGAAATGACTCAATAAACTCACTCCATTTAGCATGACGCTTGTTCAACTTAGTTTGACCCTTAAGATGCTTAAGTGTTTCATGATCGGTGTGTATAATGAATTCATGAGGGCAGAGGTAATGTTCCCATTCACGCAAGACATGCACTAAAGCATATAGTTCTTTGTCATAGATGGGATAATTGAGTTGCGCTCCGGAAAGTTTCTCACTAAAGTATGCTATGGGGCGCTTCTCTTGCATGAGCACACCTCCTATGGCATTACCACTAGCATCACAATGAATTTCGAAAGTTTTGTCAAAGTTGGGTAATGCAAGCACGGGAGCATGAGTAAGCAAATTTTTAAGCTCATTGAAAGCAATGTCTTGGGATGGTCCCCAAACAAATGGTGCATTTTTCTTACTCAAAGCATGCAAAGGTGAAGCAATGGTGCTAAAATCCTTCACAAATCTACGGTAGAAACCGGCTAACCCAAGAAAACTATGCACTTGTTGCAAATTGGTTGGTTGGGGCCAAGTTTTAATAGCATTGATCTTAGATTCATCAACATGCACACCCTTAGAAGATACCACGAAACCCAAGAAAACAAGCTTATCAACACCGAATAGGCATTTTTCCATATTAGCATAAAGTTGCTCTTTTCAAAGAGTTTGAAGCACGGTGCGAAGGTGGGTGACATGTTCTTTGATAGATTTGCTAAACACAAGGATATCATCAAAGTAGACAACAACAAATTCACCAATGTAAGGGCGAAACACATAATGCATAAGACGCATGAAAGTGCCGGGTGCTTCCGATAAACCCATAGGCATGACCAACCACTCATACAAGCCAAATTTGGTTTTGAAAGCGGTTTTCCATTCATCACCTTCTTGTATGCGGATTTGATAGTAACCACTTTTAAGATCTATTTTGGAAAAGATAGCGGCACCGCTAAGTTCATCAAGCATATCATCAAGGCGTGGAATGGGGTATCTATATCGAACGGTGATAGCATTGATGGGTCTACAATCAGAACACATGCGAAAGCTGCCGTCACGTTTGGGCACAAGGATGACCGGTACGGCACAAGGACTCAAACTTTCACGCACATGTCCATGATCTATGAGATGCTGTACTTGCCTTTGTATTTCTTTGGTTTCCGCAGGGTTGACACGGTAGGGAGCTTTGTTTGGAACTGGCACTCCGGGAATGAGGTTGATGCGGTGCTCGATGCCTCGTAGTGGAGGTAGACCCAGAGGTAGCTCGTCGGGGAAACCATCTTTGAATTCCTTCAATAGAGAAGATAACACCAAAGGTAGAGTGTGAGAGGTGTTAGTTTTTGGTGCCTCGTCCTTGCACAATAGGACATAGTGTAGGACACTTGATGGGTTCTCAGACACTTCTCTTATCTCACGTTTGGTGGCAAATAGGACTAAGTTTTTCTTGTCGCTCATCGTGGAGGCACTCAATTTGGGCTTGTGGCGCTCACTCACTTTTTGGTGGGTCGCTCTCTCACTATTCTCTCCACGATGTGTGTTTTGCTTGTCGGCGAGCACTTGGCTTGGAGACATAGGACGTAGCACAAACTCTTTCCCTTTCATTTTGAAGCTATAGTAATTGGTACACCCATTGTGAATGACACCACGGTCAAATTGCCATGGCCGCCCAAGAAGGAGGTGGCAAACGGTCATCGGAAGGACATCACACTCCAAAGTGTCTTCATAGGCGCCGATCTTGAAAGAGACTTGTACTCGATGCTCAACTTGTATGGTTCCGGTGTCACTTAGCCACATTGAACCTTGTAGGGGTGAGGGTGCTTCATCCTGACCAATTGGAGCTTGGAGCATAGTTCTTCACTTGTTAAGTTGTGGAAACTACCTCCATCGATGATGACCTTGATGGACCGTCCATTGATGCCGGCCCTTTTGTGGAAGATATGGCATCTTTGATCTTCGTCTTGTTGATGTTGAAGAGTCAAGACCTTGGAGACAACAATAGCGGGACTTGAATCTTCATCACAAAAGACTTGAGCATCTTCGTCTTCGTTGTTCACTTGTCGGTGCATGGCCACTTGCTCAATGGCTTCCATTTCTCCTTCACTCATGGAGTCGTAGGTTCCGTCGTCGTTGAGGATCATGGTGCGCTTGTTTGTGCACTCGAATGACTTGTGGCCTCGGCCTCCGCATGTGAAACATTTGATGGAACTTGTCTTTATGGTCTCATCGGTTGGAGTAGATGATGATGAAGTTTTCGTCTTGAAGTTGAGCTTGATGGAACTTGAGTTTGTCGAAGTCTTCTTGTAACTTGACTTGTCGCCGGTACTTGGTGATGCTCTAGTTGAGGTAGGATTTTCCGGAATCACGGGAGCTTGATAAGAGGAGTCATAGGTCTTGGACGAGTACTTGGCATATTTGAAGTCATCTTGGACTTGACGCTTGGCCTTGGTCACTTGATGGACTAGCTCGAGAAGGTTTGAGTATGGTTGGAAGTCGGCAATCCGCTTGATTGGATGGTTGAGGCCGTTTAAGAGGCGTGCCATTGTTTGGTCGTCGTCTTCTTTGACATTGGCTCGAATCATGGCAATCTCCATTTCTTGGTAGTATTCTTCCACCATCTTCGTGCCTTGTTTGAGAAGTTGCAACTTCTTGAAGAGATCACGGGTGTAGTGTGTAGGCACGAAACGAGCTCGCATGACCTCCTTCATCGCCGTCCAAGTTGTGATTGGTGGTTTGCCTCTTGTACGTCGTCTCTCAATCACTTGTTCCCACCAAATGAGAACGTAGTCTTGGAACTCGAGGGATGCCATTGCGATCTTCTTCTCTTCATCGTAATTGTGCAAACGAAAGATTTTGTCAACCTTCAATGCCCATGAGAGGTACTCTTTGGGGTCATTCCTTCCATTGAACTTGGGCATAGTGAACTTTAGCTTGCCGTAGCGGAGTTCTTCGTCGAAGTAGCGGTTGTGTTGTCGCTCTTGCCGTGGGGGAAGATCCTCAAATGCTCGTTCCTCAAGATGTCTCTCTTGGCGTGGAGGAGGATCATGAAGCACTTGATTCTCTTGACGTCGCTCTTGTCGAGGATGAGGGCGAGGAATATGCCCGGTGTTCCACCTTTCTTGTTGTTCTTCGCGATGCGCGATTTCTTCTTGTATGTCACAATGGAGAGCTTCATCTTGTTCACGTGCTTGCTGTCCGCGTTGGGCAACGGCACGAGAGGAATCTCGAAGTGCGCCTCGAGCCGCTTGAGCTTGGGCCTCGCGTCGTTGTTGTTGATGACGAAGCGCGTCGGCGTCTTGCTCCTCTTGGTGTTTGCGCGCTCGCTCCTCTTGCTCGTGTTGTCGTTGACGTTGTCGTTCTTGTGCTTGCGCGAATGTTTCTTGATTTTGGCGGTGTCGATGTTCGTGTGCGCGAGCTTGCTCTTGAGAGTCGTCGTCGTGTAGAGGATTGCGGTTTTCTCGATGATCTTGGCGCGCCGCACGACGAAGAGTGTTCAACGTCGGTGTACTTGAACCGGAGATGGTGTCATCGGAGTGTCGACTTGAGCGGCTCTGTCTTGAAGAGGACAAAGTTGTTGAAGAGCGATTGACCATCATGGTTTGGATATCGTCTTTGAGGGAACTCAATGATGTGTCGAAGTGGTCCCTTGTACATTGCTCGGATTGTCGTAGGTCGGTGGCGAGATTGTCGATGCTGTCGCCCAAAGCAAGTTGTTCTTGATGCAAAGCTCGATGTGCACCAACGATTTGCGACTTGGTGATGAAGTTTGTCATATCGCCATCTTGCTTGATGAAGAGCAGGTTGGTAGAAGAACTCGGCCTATCCATGATGAGAAAGTGGTGGTGAGTAGGAAAAATGAGAGAACAAAACCAAAGTTACCTTTTCCGAAGATTGTGGATGTAACAAGTACGATCTCACGATGCTATAATAGCGGAATTGGTACCGGGAATTGTTTCTCACACCTACAAGTAAAAGGCTTATGGAGGAGCTCGGTTAGGATGGTGGTAAAATTTTTCAAACAAATGTTAACTAAACACCACAACAAGTGAACCAAGCCACAACAAATGAACCAAGCGGTTAACTAAACACCAATTGAACAATATAACACACTCCTAATAGAAGATCAAACAGTTAACCAAACCAAGCATGCTTAACAACTTGAAAATATTGCACCCTGAAGAATTGAACATCACATTTGCAGAATTGAACCAAGCAGTTAATTGAACACCACATTGCACGACATATAGAACATATACACTATAGCAGAAGATTGCATGGTAAAAGTAGATAGCACAATTCACTAGAATTTATTAAGGAAAGGCAGTAGCTAGCAAACTAAACATGGGTCCTTATAGTGAGCTAATAAGATAAGCTACTCCTCATTGTCGGAGATATCGATGACGATTGGCTCCTTGGACATGGAAGAGGGCAAGGCCTCCGCATTGTGGGTGCCCTTGTTGTAGTGGTGAGTTGCCTGAGCCGCTCCGGGCACCAACCTGCTAGCTCTCGAGATGAGGTAAGCACGTGCACACTGAGAAAACACCTCATAGTCTTCGTCGAAGGCACTGACGGTGGCCTAGAGAAAACACCATGAACTGTCATTTAAAGGAGCCAACTGCATCGCGGCGTCGGTGCGCGAGGCGTCAACGATGGCCTCGATGGCGAGGTGCTCCTCCAAGATCTGGGGGTCGACACGAATGGCAGCCATCGCGACCTCATCTACGCGTGCGGCCGCGATTTTGCTTCTCCGCCGCCAAATGCTCCTTGAGGTCCTGGCTATACTACGTGCACCATGGCTTAGGCTGGCGCTTATTTGGTGGAGGGGTCGGTGATTTGGGTGGAAGGTGCCGCGCTCGCGCCGGCAGTCGGGGCATGTGGGATGTGGAAGGAGGAGGAGGATGGGGTCAGGTGTGGATTACCTTCCTAGATAAGCGAGGCCGAGCAGCGTGAAGGAGGGTCATTGGTGAGGAGGCGGCGCGCTGCAAGCAAGGAGTGAAGGTTTCAACTTGGAAAGGAAGGCGGAAACAAGGGAAATGTGGCTTTTGGTAAGGGAGAGGGGGCGGGGAGGTAGATATTTCCACGGAAGCCGAAAATTTGGAATCGCTTCCGCCAAAAAACTGGTGCGCAAAGTGTCATCAGACACGATCCCTTATTCAGACACGGTCCAAAGATATTTTGTGTTGCATCTCACACGCTTGGTTATAATAAACTGCGTGGGATCTACTTGATTTTTCGTCTTGATTTGAATTACATAATGGGGTGATCATAAAAGGAGTGTTGTGTGAATTTTTGTGATTTTTCGGGGTTCGTTTAGACATTTTTATGCATCAACTGAGTTTTCAATGCATTTATGTGCATAATTCAAATTTGAACTACATGCGCATGCTCCAGTGCACATAAATTGGTTGAAAATCAAATCTGTGTCCTTGGGTGCATGCTTAGGTGCCATGCAAGAAATGGGAATGAATTTGAAACACCAGGGCATCGTTGATTGCCGGCAAAACATTGAGATGCCTGGTTTTTAAATTCTAGTAAATCCAAAACTCGTCTGAAATTCATGAAACATGGCATGCTATCATGGAGCGACATCAACATGTCGTGGTAAAATTTTTGTCCCAGTTGGGGCAGGTTTGGGTATATGCTTCTCACAAACCGGAGCTTCTCACAACAAGCATGATGGTTTTCGGTAGGGAACGTCTCACCTTTGGGGATGAAACGATATCCATTGCCTCTTATTGCTTTCGATTTTTTTCTCGTGTCAACATAGAACAATAGGAGTGTTGTGTGAATTTTTGTGATTTTTCGGGGTTTGTTTGGACATTTTTATGCATTAACTGAGTTTTCAATGCATTTATGTGCATAATTCAAATTTGAACTACATGCGCATGCTACAGTGCATATAAATTGGTTGAAAAATCAAATCTGTGTCCTTGGGTGCATTCGTAGGTCCCACGCAAGAAATGGGAACGAATTTCAAACACCAGGGCACCGTTGATTGCCAGCAAAACGTTGAGATACTTTGTTTTTAAATTCTAGTAAATCTAAAACTCGTCTGAAATTCATGAAACTTGGCATGCTATCATGGAAGGGCACCCGACATGCTGTGGTATTTTTCGTGTCCATTTTGAGAGAAGGCGCACTCAAATAATGACAGCCAACAAAGGCATTTTGAAAAAAATAGCTTCCACTTTAATATCGCAAACGTTTGTATAATTCAAACAGTGTGCGTTTGGTTAACCATTCACATGACACCACGTGTCTTGGTTTCAATGGCTATAGGAGGTGCCGTGTGGCAGTTGCTTGACTGAACGGGAGGCGTGCGAGCGCAGTTTGGTGTGCAGGCTCACCGGGAAGTGTACAAGCTGTTCAGTGCAAGATCTGTGCATCTCTTCAACGCAGACGGTTCAGATTACAGTATGCAAATTAAAGCCAGACTTCGACGCTAAGCCAAGAGACACTGCGATTTGTCAAAATATGCAGCTAAAAATCAATATCACCATCTATTTTTTGCAACTAAAATTCAGTAATTAAGCATAGATTTCATTCATACTAGAGATTAAGCAGTCGTTCTCACCGGGAAGCGAGACAGCCTTGGACCGCCGCCCACCTCGCTCCCACTGGTCTATATTAATGGCACCGCCGAGCGGCCGCACCTCCCCATCCTCGCCACACACACAATTCCTCTCTCTCCGCCCGCATCCTCGACGCCGCTCTGAGTCCTCAAAGCCGTCAGTGTATGAGGATGCCGCCGAAGCGCCCCATCGGAGGGAGTGGCGATGCCGGGGCTGCTGAAGCACCGGAGCACAGCGTGAATATGGAGACAGAGGTTTCCGTCCCCGCCGACGAGGTGGAGAACGAGGCTGCCAACAAGTGGAGGCGGGTCGAGAAAGAACTGCAAGCGACTCCAGCAGGCCTAGACTTCATCAACAACCTCCCCGATGATATGTTGATAGTCATCATGTCCCTCCTCCCAATCCAAAATCGGGCGAAGACAGCCGCCGTTTCCCGGCGGTGGCACACCCTATGGCTCTGCACCCCTGTCGACCTCCTCCACGCTCACAAGCTCTGCCATGGCTATCGCCAAAGCTTGGATGCGCTCTCCCAGATCCTCGGTAGTCACCATGGCCCAATCAAAGGCCTTATCGCGGGCAAGTTCTGTTCCAATGGCAAGGAGCGAGCCAAGCTTGACGAGTGGTTCCGATCCCGTGCCATAGATTAGCTCGGGAAGCTAAGTTATAATGATGGCAATATGATCTTGCTGCCAACGTCTGCGCTCCGCTTCGTGCCCATGCTGCGCCTCGCCAAGTTCATGAACTACCATTTCCCTCCCCCCTTAATGACACGCCCGCTCTTTTTCTACCACAACTGATGCACCTCGAGCTCGTCGCTGTCTGCATCCCAAAGGATGACATGGAGCGCCTGCTCCGCGACTGTACTGTACTCGAGTTCCTTCGTCTTCAGGCGATGAATTGGTCGAGTACCTTGCACATCACCTCCAGGACTCCCCGCACTATTTATGTGTGTTGCTGGTGCTGCAACGAGAGATCACAAAAGGTGGACCACAATATGGTCATCCAGCACACACCTTCACTTGAGAGATTACTTGCAGTTGATCAACAAGGTCCAACAAGAATCAATGTCATTTCTGCGCCGAAATTGAAAGTGGTGGGCTACTCGTCTATCAAATACTACAACTTTCAGGTACAACAGTCACCTTATATACCTCTCCTTCTTGATAACAACGTTATTTCTAGTTTTGAAGATGTATGTTCATCTGTCATCTAGCGAAGCTTCACCCAGACTTTGGGCACAGTGAAGGTCTTGGCACTAGAATTTGTCGTCCCCAACCTGGACCAAGTTTTCAGTTGCCTGAGATGATTTTCGTGCCTGAAGAAGCTGTATATCGAGGTGATGTTCCTTTCATGTTAAATGTTAAACATAAGGGAGTTCAATTTTTTGCACCTTTTCCCAAGTTTACAATGACAATTTACTACAATTTCTGAAGGAATTTTGGAGGATTTTAGGACATACACCCCGACCCCATATTGGTCGCTTCATTCATATGGTTACAATCGTCCATAAGCATTTCTCCTTTGGATTCATATGTACTAGTTTTCTTAGGGAATTTTTCATCCAATCCAACCTCTTGTGAAGAAGGCTAGATTGTAATCAAATGCCCATGTTAATCATGCAGAATCAAAGATGGCACGTTGGTGCATTTTACAAATCCTGCAAACCAAATGGGCGTGTAGCAGTGTTCAAAATTGCATGTAGGCACTAACACGTTCTCTTCTTTTGCAGTGCATATTAGGCCTGGTGGAAGATGTTTATAACGACAATCACATTGAATGACTGGATCTGCATCTCTCAAATATTACTTTGAACTCCTACCGAGGGACCCCACCGGAGATTACACTCGCCAGGTTATTTCTTGCCAGAGAAAAGGTGCTGAAGGTACTAAGGTTGAACACACATTTAATTAGGAAAGATAAATGATATGATTATCAGAGCCGGCTGGTACTGTGGAATGAAAGTGCCTCCAAAAATGCCAAACTTCATATTGGAAGAGCATATTGCAAAGCAATTGGAAATCATTGTGTCAAACCCATACATGACTTGTCAGTGGCTGATCCCTTTTCAGAAATAACGCGGTTTGCAATGTTTGAATTTGGGCGTTGCAATCTTTGAATTTGAACCTTGCAATATTTATGGTATTTGTTATATTGAACCATTTCTGTTCTCTTGTCTCAACGCAAACAGTTCATCCGGGTGAAACGCATGTCGTACATCGCACACACCTTGATTTGGTTGACCGTTTCTTTTGTGTTGCCTAATCACAAACAGTTCATTCGAGTGAAATGTATGCTGTACATCGCACACACCTTGATCTGGCTGACCATTTCTTTTGTGTTGCCTAATCACAAACAGTTCATCCGAGTGAACTGTATGCTGTACATCACACGCACCTTCATCTGGCTGCCCATTTCTTTTGTTCCTCCTCATCGAAAATGGTTAATTGAACTGAAACGTATGCCCAGAGTCGCACACGCAACTACAATCTGAACCGTGTTTGATGCATCCGTCATCGCAAACGTTTTGCACCTTTTTTGACGCTTTTTTTACACCACCGTTTGCGATTGTTGCGCCGCACACAGTTTCGTCGAAGGGTCTTTGATCGTAGTGTCGCGTTAGCAGCATCCTGCAGTAGTGTAGTCATATGGGTGCCTAGAGACTATATCAAGCATTCAAACCATTTGGAATTCTAAAAATTCAACATGCAAGTTCATCTACAGCAGCACCAAGAGTAGCTAATTATTCAAAATATAAACCACAAAAACAAAAACTAGTTGGAGCAATGGAGGAGTCACATACCAAGTAGCAATCCCCCAAAACAGTTTCAGAAATGGAGCTTCGAGCAAAGAGATCGAAATCTGCGGGTTTGAGAGCAAGAACACAAGAGCAAGAGTGGTTTTTTCTAGAGGTAGGAGATGGCATGTTCTAAAGAGTTAAGTGAGGGGACCCACTTGGGGCCCACCACCCACCAGGGCTTCTGAGGTGGCTGGCACGCCCTGGTGTCTTGTGGGCACCAGGGGAACCCCCCTCTGATTTTTGTTGTACCAGAAATTCAGAAATATTCAGAAAAAACGTGTTAAAATTTCAGGTCATTCTGAGCACTTTTATTTTTGACCACTTTTTTATTGCACAGGAAATTCAGAGAATAGACTAAACATGGCATTTTATTTTATTTAACTAAGAAAAACATAAAACAAAAAGGTAGGAACAGAAGGTTGTGCTTACTAAATTCATCGACCACATGCCTCTCGAAAACAATCCATTAATAAGGTTGATCAAGTCTTATTAACAATCACTTTTGATTAACATGAACCCAAAGAACTTTCGTAAAACACTAAGTTACCTCAACGGGGATATGCATGTCCCCAGCAATAAGTATGTCATATTAATTTTTGGCAGTAGGTAAAGGGAGTTGAAAACTTCCAATAGTAATTATCGGAGATTTTCCAATAACATTAATACCATTAACTTGAAATTGTTTCCTCGAAAAGTGCACCGTATGCTCATTACCATTGATATGAAAAGTGACTTTGCTTTTATTGCAATCAATAATAGCCTCTTCAATGTTCAAAAAGGGTCTACCAAGGATAATCGACATGTTGTCGTCCTCGGGCATCTCAAGTATAACAAAGTCTGTTAAGATAGTAACATTTGCAATAACAACGGGCACATCCTCACAAATACCGATAGGTATGGCAATTGATTTGTTAGCCATTTGCAAAGATATCTCAGTAGGTGTGAGTATATTCAAATAAAGTCTTTTATATAAAGAGAAAGGCATAACACTAACACCGGCTCCTAAATCACATAAGGTAGTTTTAACATAATTTCTTTTAATAGAGCAAGGTATAGTTTGTATTCCTGGGTCTCCAAGTTTTTTAGGTACTCCATCCTTAAAGGAATAATTAGCAAGAATGGTGGAGATTTCAGCTTCAGGCATTTTTCTCTTATTGGTAACAATTTCTTTCATATACTTAGCATAAGGGTCCATCTTTAAAATATCACTCAAGCGGGTGCGCAAAAAGACTGGTCTAAGCATTTCAACAAAGCATTCAAATTCTTCATCATCTTTTTTCTTAGATGGTTTAGGTGGAAAGGGCATGGGTTTCTGAACCCATGGTTCTCTTTCTTTACCATGTTTTCTAGCAACAAAGTCTCTTTTATCATATCTTTTATTTTTAGGTTGCGGGTTATCAAGATCAACAGAAGGTTCAATCTCAACATCATTATCTGGTTCTTTATTATTGTCTGGTTGAGCATATTGATGAATATCATCATTATCATTTTCATTATCACTAGCTGAATGTTCATTACCAGATTGAGTTTCAGCATCAGAGATAGAGACATCATTGTTATTTTCAGAAGGTTTTTTGATTTCAAGTTCACTAGAGGTATGCAGAATCCTATCATTTTTCTTTTTCTTCTTCTTTTTAGAAGGACTGGGTGCATCAGATTTAATTCCTTGAGAGTCTTATTCAATTCTTTTAGGGTGTCCCTCAGGATAAAGTGGTCCTTGAGTCATTCTACCTCCTCTAGTCATTACTCTAACAGCATGATCATTCATATTGTTGTTCATTTCACTAAGCAATTCTCTTTGAGATTTAGCAACTCGTTCTAACTGAGTTTGAACCATATTGGCATGTTTTCCTACACCTATAACATCATTAATGAGTCTACATAACAAGTCACTCAAGTGGGCGATCATATCAGAGTTTTGTTTCAACTGTTTCGTAACATTTGCATTGAAGTGATCTTGCTACCTAATGTAATTATCAAATTCATACAAGCATTGACTAGGATGTTTATTATAAGGGATGTCACATTGATCAAACTTTAATAAAGAATTTACCTCTACCACCTGTGGCGGTGGTGTGTCTAGTCCATGTATTTCTTCAATAGGTGGTAAATTCTTAACATATTCAGCTTTAATACCTTTTTCCTTCATACATTTCTTTGCCTCTTGCATATGTTCAGGACTCAGAAATAAGATGCCCCTCTTCTTCGGAGTAGGTTTAGGCGGTGGTTCAGGAAGAGTCCAATCATCATAATTCTTTAATATACTATTCAATAATTCCTCATCTTGTTCAACAGTTTGTTCCCTGAAAACACAACCAGCACAACTATTGAGGAAATCCTTAGAAGCATCGGTTAGTCCATTATAGAAGATATCAAGTATTTCATTTTTCTTAAGATGATGATCAGGCAAAGCATTAAGCAATTGAAGAAGCCTCCCTCAAGCTTGTGGGAGACTCTCTTCTTCAATTTGCACAAAGTTAAATATTTCCTATAAGGTAGTTTATTTCTGATGACCAGGAAAATATTTTTGAGAGAAGTAGTAAATCATGTCCTGGGGACTACGAACACAACCAGGAGTAAGAGTAGTGTAGCATATTTTAGCATCACCCTTTAATGAGAACGGAGATAACTTTAGGATATAGTAGTAGCAAATTCTCTCATCATGAGAACACAGAGTAACCATATCATTTAATTTAGTAAGGTGTGCAACAATAGTTTCAGTTTCATAGCCATGGAAAGGAACAGATTCAGGCAACGTAATTAACTCTGTGTTGACAGACAATTCATAATCCTTATCAGTGACAAAGATAGGTGAAGTAACAAACTTAGGATCACATTTCATTCTAGAATTCAAAGATTTTTCTCTTAGTTTGCATAATAATTTCTTAAGATCATCTCTGTCCTCGCAAGCAAGAAAGTCTCTAGCTATCTCCTTGATACGTCTCCAACGTATCTACAATTTTTGATTGCCCCATCCTACTAGATTATCTATTTTGGATGTTTTATATGCATTAATATGCTATTTTATATTATTTTTGGGACTAACTTACTAACCCAGAGCCCAGTGCCAGTTCATGTTCCTGTTTTTTGTTCTTGTTTTTGAGTTTTACAGAAAAGAAATATCAAACGGAGTCCAAACGGAATAAAACTTTACGATGATGTTTCTTGGACCAGAAGAAACCTATGAAGCTTCGGGGGGAGGCCAGAAGACACACGAGGTGCCCACAAGCCCTAGGGGCGCCGCCCCAGGGGGGCCTAGGCTTGTGGGCCCCTCAGGGTTCTCCTAACCCTAATCCCAACACTATAAATCCTCAAACATTCCCCCTATGCCAGATGCATCCACGAAAATACTTTTCCACCGCCACAAGCCTCTGTTCCCGTGAGATCCCGTCTTGGGGCCTTTCTCGGCACCCTGCCGGAGGGGGATTCGATCATGGAGGGCCTCTACATCAACCTTGCTACCCTTCCGATGAAGCGTGAGTAGTTTACCACAGACCTACGGGTCCATAGCTAGTAGCTAGATGGATTCTTTTCTCTCTTTAATCTTCAATGGAATGTTCTCCTAGATGTTCTTGGAGTTCTATCCGATGTAATATTCTTTTGTGGTGTGTTTGTCGAGATCGGATGGATTGTGGATTTATGACCAGATTATCTATGAATATTATTTGAGTCTTCTCTGAACTCTTTTATGCATGATTAAGATATCTTTGTATTTCTGTTCAAACTTTCGGTTTGGTTTGGCCAACTAGATTGGTTTTTCTTGCAATGCGAGAGGTGCTTAGTTTTTGGTTAAATATTGCGGTAACCTCACCCCGTGACAGAAGGGGTAGCGAGGCACGTATTGTATTGTTTCCATCAAGGATAAAAACATGGGGTTTGTGTCATATTGCTTGAGCTTATCCCTCTACATCATGTCATCTTACTTAAAGTGTTACTTTGTTGTTATGAACTTAATACTCTAGATGCATGCTAGATAGCGGTGCATGTGTGGAGTAATAGTAGTTGATGCAGAATCGTTTAGGTCTACATGTCACAGACGTGATGCCTATATTCATGACCATTGCCTTAGATATCGTCATTGATGCAGCTTGAACTACGTCAGCATTTCCCCAAAGAGGAAGGGATGATGCAGCACAACGACGGTAGGTATTTCCCTCGGTGATGAGATCAAGGTTATCGAACTAGTAGGAGAACCATGCAACACTATGTAAACGGTACCTGCACACAAAGAACAAATACTTGCAACTCCACGTGGAAGAGGGGTTGTCAATCCCTCCCGGGTAAAAAGATAGACAAATTTGTAGTAGACTGGATAAATAGATCCCGCGGAAATGCGAAATAAAATAAATAACAAAAAATTGCAGCAAGGTATTTTTGGGTTTTTGGATTAATAGATCTGAAAATAAAAGCAAATAAAAATAGATCCCAAAGGAAAATATGATAAAGAAGAGACTCGGGGGCCGTTGATTTCACTAGTGGCTTCTCTCGAGAAAAATAGCATACGGAGGGTAAACAAATTACTGTCGGGCAATTGATAGGACTTCTAATAATTATGATGATATCCAGGCAATGATCATTATATAGGCATCACGTCCAAGATTAATAGACCGACTCCTGCCTGCATCTACTACTATTACTCCACACATCGACCTATCCAACATGTATCTAGTGTATTAAGTTCATGGAACAACGGAGTAATGCAATAAGAATGATGACATGATGTAGACAATATCTATTCATGTAGGAATAGACCCCATATTGGTATCCTTAATAGCAACGATACATACGTGTCATGTCCCCTTCTATCACTAGGATTGAGCACCGTAAGATCGAACTCATCACAAAGCACCTCTTCCCATGGCAAGAAAAATCGAGCTAGTCGGCCTAACTAAACCAAAGATTCAAAGAAGAAATACGAGGCTATAAGCAATCATGCATATAAGAGATCAGAACTCAAATAACTTTCATGGATAAAATAGATCTGATCATAAACTCGACGGTCGTCGGATCCCAACCAACACACCGCAAAAAGAGTCACATCAGATAGATCTCCAAGAGACCATTGTATTGAGAATCAAGAGAGAGAGAGAGAGAGAGAGAGAGAGAGAGAGAGAGAGGAAGCCATCTAGCACCCAGGTGGGTTGTGCCCCCATCGGGGCACACCTCTGGTACTTCTCTGGCCCATTTTGTGTCTTCTGTCCAGAAAAATTCTCCAAAAATTTTCTCTCGTTTGGACTCAGTTTGGTATTGACTTTCTGTGATGTAAAAACAAGCAAAAAACAACAACTAGCACTGGGCACTATGTCAATAGGTTAGTCCCAAAAAATGATATAAAGTTGCTATAAAATGATTGTAAAACATCCAAGAATGATAATATAACATCATGGAACAATAAAAAATTATAGATACGTTGGAGATGTATCAGTCATAACTATGCGTTTTCTATCAATTGCTCGACGGTAATTTGTTTACCCATCGTATGTTTTCTTTGAAGAGAGAAGGCTCTAGTGAAACCTATGGCCCCTGGGTCTATTTTCCATCACATATTTTCAGATCTTTAAACCAAAAAACCCCAAAATACCTTGCTGCAATTCATTTATATTTACTTTAGTTTTCTCTTTCATTTATCTTTTATACCTATCTCTATTAGATCTCACTCTTGTTCGTGACTGTGAAGGGATTGACAACCCATGTTTGGCATTTTGTGCAGGTGTTTGTTAGTTTGTGTAGGTGCTTATATTGGGGACTTGATTGTGCCTCCTACTGGATTGATACATTGGTTCTTAATTGAGGGAAATACTTATCTCTACTTTGCTGCATCACCCTTTCTTCTTCAAGGGGAAAATCAACACAAGCTCAAGAAGTAGCAGGAAGAATTTCTGGCGCCGTTGCCGGGGAGGTTCTACATCAAGCTTGCCAAGTACCCATCATAAACTCTCATCTCTTGCACTTACATTATTTGCCATTTGCATCTCATTTTCCTCTCTCCCACTTCTAAAATGTTTTTAGAAAAACACAAAAATATTTGCCTTTTTATTTTCCCTTCTTTCGTTTGCTTTCCCTTTGCTTGTTCGCTAGATTGGTTTCTTGCCATCATGTCTGAATTAGGGGAGGTTATCATTGCAGATTTTGAGGATCTTGCTAATAAAAGACTTGAGGAAAAATTTGGATCTTGTTCTATAAACCATGAAATTGAAACCCCCTCTAATCTTCAGGCAAAAACTTTTCATGTGGGAGATGGTAATATCATTGGGAAGAGTGTTATTCAGGAATTCTTTGATTGTGCAGGAGTTTTACCAATTAATAAGGGATCTACTCTTCTTGATAAAAATTGCTATGCGGATGCCATTGCTATGCTTGTCGTTAAACTAGAAAGAAAATTCGTGCATATTCATCTCGCTTTAGAAAAGATATTTTATGAACCTACCTATATACTCCACCCTAAGGCTATAAAGATTGCAACTATCATTCTTATGCAAGAATTTGATTTCATAATAAAATAAGATAGGGAAATTTTTGTTTTCTGTAATAAAAATATTGAGCATCCTCGAACTGAAGAAATTCTCCATGATAAAGAAACTTTGCGTGGTCTAGAGTCTAGATATTATCATTCTTATAGTAGCAATCTTAGGAGAAGAGTTCCCTACCCAGAAATTGCTCAAGCCCTTTACCTTGATACATATGATAAATTTGATTGGATAACTAAGGGAATTTATGTAGAATTAACGTTGAGTGGATGGAAGAAATGTCTAGGGAACCCATTAGAAGTAAGATACGCATTTTATATGAGGATTTATGGTGATCATCCTGAGTATGGAATTATGAATGGTAAAATCACCAACCAAAGTCCTTTTCATGATTTGAGTTCACCCATTAGGCAGGAAAGGAAAGAAAAAAGAGACTTGTTTAAAAAGCTTTGGAAGATTCGGCTACTTATGGATTGCGTACCAAAGATGACAATACCTAGATCTATGTTTTATGCCTAGCAAGGGGCGTTAAACAATAGCGCTTGTTGGGAGGCAACCCAATTTTTTCTGGTTCTGTTTTTCAATAAATACACAGTATTACTTCTGTATTAATTATGTTTTGGTGCTTTAATTAGTGTTAGAGCCAATTAAGACCTTTGGGATGGTCTATGGTGATAGTTGATTTGACCTTGCTGAAAAACAGAAACTTTTGCGCTTATTGCCAGAATTTTAAAAAATCACAGAAACGTGACTTTGATCTGAATGTTTTACACAAGATTGATATACAAATTTCCCAGATTTTCCTAATTTTTCAGAATTTTTGGAGTTACAGAAGTATACGAAGTTTCCAGATTGCTACAGACTGTTGTGTTTTTGACAGATTCTGTTTTCTATGTGTTGTTTGCTTATTTTGATGAATCTATGGCTAATATCGGGGGGTATAAACCATGGAAAAGTTGGAATACAGTAGATATTACACTAATATAAATTTATAATGAGTTAACAACAGTACAAAAGTGGTGACTTATTTCATTATACTAACGGAGCTTACGAGTTTTTTGTTGAGTTTTGTGTTGTGAAGTTTTCAAGTTTTGGGTAAACATTTGATGGAATATGGAATAAGGAGTGTCAAGAGCCTAAGCTTGGGGATGCCCAAGGCATCCCAAGTTAATATTCAAGGACAACCAAGCATCTAAGCTTGGAGATGCCCCGGATGGCATCCCCTCTTTTGTCTTCAATCCATTGGTAAATTTACTTGAGGCTATAATTTTATTCACCACATGATACGTTGTTTTGCTTGGAGCGTCTTGTATGATATGAGTCTTTGTTTTTTAGTTTGCCATAATCATCCTTCCTGTACACACCTTTTGAGAGGGACACGCATTAATCGTGAATTTATTAGAGTACTCTATGTGCTTCACTTATATCTTTTGAGCTAGGTTGTTAGCTCTAGTGCTTCACTTGTATCTTTTTAGAGCACACCGGTGGTTTTATTTTATAGAAATTGTTGAACTCTCATGCTTCACTTTTATTATTTTGAGAGTCTTTAAACAGTGTGGTAATTTTCTTATATTATGAATTTAGTCCTAATATGATGGGCATCCAAGAGGGATATAATAATAACTTTCATATAAAGAGCATCTAATAATATGATAAGTTTAATTCCTTGCATTTGTTTTGAGATATAAAGATGGTGATATTAGAGTCATGCTAGTGAGTAATTATGGATTGGTAGAAATACTTGTGTTAAAGTTTGATATTACCGTAGCATGCACGTAAGGTGAACCGTTATGTGATGAAGTCGGAGCATGATTTATTTTTTGATTGTCATCCTTTGTGTGGAGGTCGGGAGCGCGTGATGGTTACCTCCTACCAACCTCTCCCCTAGGAACATGCGTGTAGTACTTTGTTTCGATAGCTAATAAATTTTTGCAATAAGTATGTGACTTCTTTATGACTAATGTTGAGTCCATGGATTATACACACTCTCACCCTTCCACCATTGCTAGCCTCTCTAGTACCGCGCAGCTTTCACCGGTGCATTAAACCTACCATATACCCTTCCTCAAAACAGCCACCATACCTACCTATTATGGCATTTCCATAGCCATTCTGAGATATATTGCCATGCAACTTCCATCATTCTGTTTTATTATGACACATACCATCATTGTCATATTGCTTTGCATGATCATGTAGTTGACATAGTATTTGTGGCAAGGCCACCATTCATATTTTTTATACATGTCACTCTTGATCATTGCACATCCCATTACATTGCCGGAGGCATTCATATAGAGTCATATTTTGTTCTAGTATCGATTTGTAATCTTGAGTGTAAGTAAATAGAAGTGTGATGATCATCATTACTAGAGCATTGTCCCATGTTAGTAAAGGACGATGGAAGCTATGATTCCCTCAGAAGTTGGGATGAGTCTCCGGACTTTATAAAAAATAAAAGAGGCCAAATAAGCCCAAACAAAAAAATGAGAGAAAAGAGAGAAGGGACAATGTTACTATCCTCTTCCACACTTGTGCCTTGAAATAGCACCACATTCTTCATGATAGAGAGTCTCCTATTTTTTCACTTTCATATACTAGTGGGAATTTTTCATTATAGAACTTGGCTTGTATATTCCAATGATGGGCTTCCTCGAATTGCCCCAGGTCTTATGAGCAAGCAAGTTGGATGCACACCCACTTAGTTTCTTTTTGAGCTTTTATACTGTCGGTGTACTAAAATAGGGGTACCTTAGTACCCCGAACTTGTGCACGGGCAGTCGTAGCACCCCGCGGCAAGGCCTGCCAGGCGATCGCCAAGACCCTTAACGGTCCCCTCTTGGGCCATTCAAGAACAAAGTATTCGAGGCAAGGCCCCGGCAAGAGGAGCTTGCCGGGAAGGCCACCCGAAGAGAGCGAGGCCCCGACAAGAGGAGCTTGCCGGGACTACCGCTCGAAGCACAAGACCCCAACAAGAGGAGCTTGCCGGGAAGGCCATCCACGGCACGACAAGGACCCTGCCACGGCGCGCCCCGCGCCCCGGCAAGGCCCGGTGAGCAACAAGCTCCCGGGCGCGACAAGACATCCACCGCGGCAAGGTGTTTGCCGCGGCAAGTTACCACCTCATGCCTGCGCTCCAGCTCACCCACCAACGTGTCGCTCTGGGGGGCATCCCAGGCACACGTGGCGGGAGGCTGTGCAGCCAGGGGCATGCGGTGGCGAAGCGAAGCTGACAGAGTAACCATCGTGGCAAACGGTGGCGCTCCTGACGGTCCACTTCCCTGCTCCGTCTGGGCGACGCGAACGGGCATTTAATGCCCTTGTCCCCCGCCGTCAGAGTTAGGTATGATAGCACTGTACGGCCACTGTGCAGGCAGCTGTACCCACTACAGCATCCTACCATTTTTACCCCCACCTACGCTGCCACCTGTGGGTAACCCCTTGAGCATATAAAAGGAGGCCCCATGCGCACGTAGGGAGGGAGGAGCCCGATCTTTACGCTCGACCTCGCCAGCGGCCCGTGTGTACTGTAGCACCGCGCGCTCCCGAGTAAGAACACAATACAATCCACCAAGCAGCAGTAGGGGTTTACGCATCTTTGCGGCCCGAAGCTGGGTAAAATCCCTTGTGTGCACCGCCTCGATCTGCTCTTTGTGCAACCTCCGCCCCCGCCGAACCAGAAAGGGGCACGGTCCCCATAGGTGTTCGGGGAAGCCGATTCCCCCCCGACATCTTTGGTGCGCCGGGTAGGGGGCGTCGAAGTTGTGCGAACCTGATCCAGCGTCTGCACCAGCTAGATCTCCTTCATCCTCGTCGACATGCCGCCGAAGAAGAAGGCTCCGAAGGTGGCCGGTCCGTCCGCGTCGAACCCGCCGCCCTTGGAGCAAACGGGTGGCGGCGACGGCACAGGCGGCGGGACGGACGTCGTCGAGCCAGCCCGTGGCGCCGCGGCGCCCGAACATGCACCGAGCTCATAACGCAACGGCGTCCACACACGCGCCGACCCCCCTCGGCGCAGGCAAGCCCTGGTCATACCTGGCAACCTTTCGCTCTATTCCATGGAGCGGAGGCAGTTAGCCCCACAGATCTCGCATGCGGCCCACCTCGAGCGCTCGCTCACGCTGAGCTCGAGCGAGAGCAGCTGCGTCGAGATGACGCGCTGCTCCTCGAGGAGGACCGCCTTCAGGCCGCTGTGCGAGCCTCTCGCTACCAGCAAGCTTTGCGCCGCTTTTATAGCCGCAAGGTTAGTGCCAGAAGTCCCGGGAATGTGGGAAGGCCCTTACCGGGTTAAACGAGTCGATAGGCCTGGCGCTGTCCGCCTTGAGACCGAGGATACCACTCCGGTGAGCAACTCCTGGAACGTTGGGCATCTCCGTAAGTTTCGCCCATAAGGCGCGGTTGTCGGACCCCGTCCGGCAACCACCCTTCTGTACAAAGTCTTGCCGCTGTTGCATGTGATCCTTTGTACAGAGCCAGGCGCAGACCCTGTGCATGGATTGGTTTCGTGTGTTCGGCGCACTTTGTCGATCTCGTGCCCTTTATTCTTTGCATGCATTATCTGACACTCTGTGCAGCCCTGACCCCCGGTAAGCGACGGCGAGCCCCGTGCCTCGCCTTGCCGGAAAGCGACCTTGTCGGGCAGCGAGCCACGGAAAAGCTAAGTTGCTAAAGCTTGAGCAATCGAGTTTTTAAATTTTTGAGGTTATCTTCCTCGAACGACCGCACTATGTATGGAAAACCTGTGCGCGGAGGGACCGGCTCGTGGCTAGTTGCGCCCTTACTTTGTTTCGAGTCCGCTCAACGACTTAAGTGTGCTACAACCAGAGTGGCATCCTTACTTTGTTTCGAGCTTGCTCGGCAGCTTGGGTGTGCTGCGACTGCAGTCGCAACACTTACTTTGCTTTGAACCTGCTCAACAATTTAAGTGAGTTGCAGCTAGCCGCGACAAGGTTTCTTGCCGGTGGTGGCGCCGCTGGCGGGCTGCTGATGTCCCGCACTCAGAGCCCGCGGTAAGGCGGAGGCCTATGCCGACAAGTCCCCAGAAGCGTAGGGCAAAAACATACAAAGCACGGAGTCAAGTAGAGGAAATAACAGTGAAGTCACTACCTAATATAGAGTTATATTACAAAAGCAAGCTTGTCACAGCCCTAATGGATTGCCTTCATGACTTGGCCAGCAGCGACGAGAAAAGGAAAGGGGAGGCGGCCTAGTCCACACGGTCTCCCTCGATCCTCTTGATCCCGGCCACCTTCTCCACTATGGGCGCGACGAGGGCCCTGATCTCCTCAAGGTCGGCCTCTGCCGGCAGGGATTTGAGGACGTTGGTGAGCCTGATGCCGGGGTTGCGGAAGGCGACCTTCACCAACACCTTCTCGAGGGCACCGGCGACGGCTTCGCGCGCCTCGCCGGCCAGCTGCTCCGGGATCGCATTCCGGAGATGCTTGAGGGCCGCCACCACGCCCCTGAAGAACGAAGTAAGCTTGGCGCTGGGTGGGACGTTCTCGCCAGTGGGATACTTGTGGCCCTCCATCCCCAGCAGCGTCAGCTCCTTGTCGATGGAGGTGGCGATGTCCACGAGGCCCTCGGTCCACTGCTCCACCGTCGCCCTGAATTCGTTTTGAGTGGCCGCGGCGCTCTCCAACAACGCCTCATTGTCCGCGACCTCCTTCCGCAAGGCCACCTCTTGCTCCTTGATGCTGCCCAGCGCCTTGGACAAGGTGTCCAGCTTCAGCTCGAGGTCGGCGTTGGAGTCCTTGGCGGCGTCGAGCTCCTTGATCTTCTTGGCGAAGCAGCCCTGTAGCTCACCAAGGGTGTGGGCACCCTTATCGCGCTCCTGCTTGAGCGCGGCGAGCTCCTCGCCGCTCGCCTTGAGGTCGGTGTCGAGCTGCGCCACCCTCGTCTCCAGTGCCTCCTTGGCGGTCTCGGCGGCCGCGGCAGCATCTCGCGCCTCCTTGAGGGCTCCGCCGAGCGCTTGCTCGCGTGCGGCGACCTCCTCCTCATGGCTGGCGAGGCTGGCTTTCTGCTGCGCCAGCTCACCCTCCCGCGCGGCTAGCCCCGCAGCGGCAAGCCTTTGCTGCTCCTCGGCTTCCGCCTTCTCGAGCATGAAGGTCGTCCGCGCCTCGTCGAGCTGCCTTCGCTCCTCGGCAAAGGAACGAAGGGCCTCCTGGTTGAGCTCCTGGAGCTCCCCGGCGCGCTTCTCCATGTCGGCCCCCGCCTTCACGACAAGCGCTTCCCGGCGTTCCACCTGGGCTTGTCGGGCGCGGTAGAGCGACACCAGCTTCCGGAGCAGTCGCTCCTCTTCAGGCTCTCCGCCGCTGCTGCTTGGCGTGTCGACCAGCGTCAGCCCGGCGGAGGCGAGCACCTCTCCGTCCAAGGCCTCCCCCTCGACCGGCGCCCTGGAAGTCGACTCCCAGGGGAGCTTGATGAAGACATCGTCGCCGGCCTTCAGGTAGGCGCCTGGCTGGGGCTCCTCGGGGCCCGACGCCGCTGCGGAGGCAGGATCGGCGGTCGGCGCAGTGCCTGGCACTCCTGCGGCCTCAGGGCCGTCAGTACGATCGCCGGCCCCCTCACCCGCGGCTGCCTCTTCGCCGACCGGATCTTCAGCACCCTCCGCATCCCCGGTGGCGGCCACATCGTCGGTATGGCCGCGCGCGTCCTCCTCGATGACGACCTCGGTCTCCATCGGGTCCGTGGAGGGCGGGTCTGGAGGCCGTAGGAGGGGGAGAAGTCAAGCAACTATCCGAAGAAGAAGAACCCCAGGGGAGTGTCGAGGCAAGAAGGTTACCTGGGCCAGGGGCTGCCGTCGCGGTCTCTGTCGCCAAGGAGGCGTCGGCTTCGTCCCTCGCCGGAGACGGCTCCCTTGCCGGGGGCTGCTCCCTCGCCGGAGACCGCTCCCGCGCCGGGGACGGCTCCCTCGCCGGGGAACTCCCCCTTGGCGGTGTAGTTGTAGCGGGTGGCTCGTCGGGGGCGGTCTCCGAACGCTCCTGGTGGGGTTGCTCTGCTCCTACACGAATCATCAGCCAAATGTCAGAAGAAGCGAAGGGTACCCGGGCGCGCCCAACGGCGGGAAGCAACCTATATGCTTACGCTGGGGGCTGCGCTGGGGGCTGCTCTGAGGATTAGTTGGCGGGACCGGCAAGGTCATCTCAGACGCACCCCCTGCCACCGCGGAGGGCTCGTCGTCGAGGATGACCACTAGGACCTTGGCTCTCTTTGCCGTCCTCTGAGCCAGAGTCCTGAAAAGGACCAAATTCGGAGGAAAGCAAATGAGATGCGAGGCACAACTACAAGAATTGAAGAGACACAAGAACAGCGGGGATCTTACTCCTCTCCCTCTTCCTCGTCGGAGCTAAGTGCGAAGAAATCGAAAACCGGCTTGCTCCTGGCGCGGGGAGGCGGGGGAGTAGGCTCCCGTGGCCGCTTGGCGGGAGTAGTGGACGACTCCGCTCCGGCCGCCGTCGCGGCACGAGAAGTGGCAGGAGCAGAAGCCGCGGCCCGCGAAGACCCCGCTCCTGCTGCCTCAGGGGAGAGCGTCGCGCGGCGCTGCGGTTGTGGGCTCGTCTGCCGCACCACCTCCCCAGCCTTGCGGAGACGTCTCCGTGGCTGGGCAGGGGGCTCTGCTTGCGACGAGCCGCCCGCGGGACGGGAGGAAGAAGCTCCGACCTCCGACAAGCCGCTCATGTCCTGGGCAGGCTCGCCCTCGGCATCGCGCCCGGCAAGCTCTTCCTCGCCAGCAAACTCCGCTCGATCGGCAAGGCTTTCCGCCTCCGCTGCGTCCGCCTCCGCCAATGTGAAGCCGAACTCGCCCGCGGCCGCGGCCACCGCGGCCTCCTCCATCCGAGAGGTGATGTACGCCAACTCCGCGTCGGTGGTGTCGCGGGTGAGGCCCCTCTGCTCGTCGGCGTCGACTGGCCTCTCCTCCAGGTCGTCGAAGAACGCCCACACGACATCGTCGGCGGGCTCCTGCCACGTGGAATCGATCCCGTGCGAGTCGCACAGCGGCATCATTGCGAGGATGCGGCTGAGCGACGAATTGTTGCACAACGGGACGACGCCTCGTGGCAGCCTGAACCATTCGGGGTGGTCGGGGTCGTGCTTGAACAACGCCCTGAGCGTCCCGTCAAGCTCCAGGACGGTGAAATTGAAGTTGAGGCCAGGGCGCAGCCTCATGATATCCGCCGCATTCTGGAACTCCCAGGCAAGCCTCTTCTTCTCCTGCAAGGGAGCGATGCGGCGACGGAGGAAATCTGCGCCAACGGCCCCAACTGTGAGCCCGGCACGCCTGAGCCGCAGGATCCGGGTGACGGCAATCCGCAGCTTGTCATCGTCCGGGGCCACGTCGCTCCAATCCCTGCCGCGCACCACAGGGGTTTGGCGCACGGCGGTGAATGGCTGCGGGTTCTCCTCGACGATCAAGCACCAGTCTGCCCTCCATTCCTCCCATTTGCTGCGGAGCTCTCCCTCCAGATAAGCATCCTTCTTGCCGGGCTTCGAGATCCAGGCGATCCCGCCGGAGAGGGGCTCTCCTCTCTCTACTCGGGGCGTGAAGAAGTGGCGGAAGAGAGCTACGTTTGGAAAGACTCCGACAAAATTTTCGCAGAGATGTGCGAAAATTGCCATGGTCAAGACAGCATTGGGGGTGAAATCAAGAAGGTGGAACCCGTAGGTGTTCATGATGTCGCAGAAAAATTCAGAGAAGGGCGGGCAGAGCCCGCAATAGAAGAACAGAGCGAAGAAGGGATACCCGGTCGGATACTCCGTCTGGGCGATGCCAGGAAGAACCCTTGTGCGTGGATGCGCTCGCGTCCTCGCCGACCAGAAGAGGTAGTATTCCTCCCTCAGGATCAGCGCGTCGAGCTCCGGGGGAAATACCGCCTGCTCCTTTCGCTGCGCCTCGAGCCGCAACGCCTCGGCCGACTTCACGGCCTTCCCTTTTCCCTTGTCGCCCTTCGGGGCCATGGCGGAGGGAGGGAGGTCGACGGCGTCGGTGGCACTGGTGGTGGCGGAAGGGGGGGGGGGGCGGAGCGCTGCTTCTCTTGGGAAGTGGCGGAGGATTTCGAGGAATCACAATTGGCGGGTGGGCGGACTGCCCCTGTCTCCCTGCTTATAAGGAGAGGAGGGGTGGGCGTTTCGCCTTTCCGAGCAAACAAATCGCCCGCGACGTGACGCATGCCTGCAGGGCTCGGCCGCGCGCACGCCGCCAACGTCACGCACGCCTCTCCCCACAACGCCGCATTCGACGCGTGCCGTTCGGGGAGGACGTGGTGGGTGTAGAAAAAGATGCAGCATGACCCAGGCCGCGCGTGCCCGTGCACTGTTTTGGGCCTGGCCCAACAGCGCTCGGCACCGTGTATGGCCCAGGCCCGGGGGCTCCTGTCGGTGTACTAAAATAGGGGTACCTTAGTACCCCGAACTTGTGCACGGGCAGTCGTAGCACCCCGCGGCAAGGCCTGCCAGGCGATCGCCAAGACCCTTAACGATCCCCTCTTGGGCCATTCAAGAACAAAGTATTCGAGCCAAGGCCCCGACAAGAGGAGCTTGTCGGGAAGGCCACCCGAAGAGAGCGAGGCCCCGACAAGAGGAGCTTGCCGGGAAGGCCATCCACGGCACGACAAGGACCCTGCCACGGCGCGCCCTGCGCCCCGGCAAGGCCCGGTGAGCAACAAGCTCCCGGGCGCGACAAGACATCCACCGCGGCAAGGCGTTTGCCACGGCAAGTTACCACCTCGTGCCCGCGCTCCAGCTCACCCACTAACGTGTCGCTCTGGGGGGCATCCCAGGCACACGTGGCGGGAGGCTGTGCAGCCAGGGGCATGCGGTGGCGAAGCGAAGCTGACAGAGTAACCATCGTGGCAAACGGTGGCGCTCCTGACGGTCCACTTCCCTGCTTCGTCTGGGTGACGCGGACGGGCATTTAATGCCCTTGTCCCCCGCCATCAGAGTTAGGTATGATAGCACTGTACGGCCACTATGCAGGCAGCTGTACCCACTATAGCATCCTACCATTTTTACCCCCACCTACGCTGCCACCTGTGGGTAACCCCTTGAGCATATAAAAGGAGGCCCCATGCGCACGTAGGGAGGGAGGAGCCCGATCTTTACGCTCGACCTCGCCAGCGGCCCGTGTGTACTGTAGCACCGCGCGCTCCCGAGTAAGAACACAATACAATCCACCAAGCAGCAGTAGGGTTTTACGCATCTTTGCGGCCCGAAGCTAGGTAAAATCCCTTGTGTGCACCGCCTCGATCTGCTCTTTGTGCAACCACCACCCCCCGCCGAACCAGAAAGGGGCACGGTCCCCATAGGTGTTCGGGGAAGCCGATTCCCCCCCGACATATACACTTATAGATCTAGTGCATCCGTTGCATGGCAATCCCTACTCACTTGCATCGATATCGATTGATGGGCATCTCCATAGCCCATTAATTTGCCTAGGTTATGTCAGACTTTCTCTTTCTTTTTGTCTTCTCCACAACCGCCATATTTTATTCCACCTATAGTATTATATCCGTGGCTCACGCTCATGTATTGCGTGAAAGTTGAAAATGTTTGAGAATACTAAAGTATTGAACAATTGCTTGACTAATACTGGGGTTGTGCATGATGAAATACTTTGTGTGATGAAGATGGAACATAGCCAGACTATATGATTTTGTAGGGATAACTCTCATTGGCCATGTTATTTTGAGAAGACATGGTTGCTTTATTAGTATGCTTGAAGTATTATTGTTTTTATGTCAATATTAAACTTTCGTTTTGAATCTTATGGATCTGAACATTCATGCCACAATAAAGAAGATTGCATTGATAAATATGTTAGGTAGCATTCCACATAAAAAATTCTGTTTTTATCATTTACCTACTCGAGGACAAGCAGGAATTAAGCTTGGGGATGCTTGACACGTATCCATCGGATCTATAATTTTTTATTGTTGCATGCTATTACATTACCTATTTTGAATGTTTTATATGCATTAATATGCTATTTTATTAGTTTTGGGACTAACTTATTAACCCAGATCCTAGTGTCAGTTTCTGTTTTTTCCTTGCTTTTGAGTTCTACAGAAATGGAAATCAAACGGAGTCCAAACGGAATAAAACTTTACAATGATTTTTCTTGGACCAGAAGAAACCTAGGAAGCTTCGGGAGGAGGCCAGAAGACACACGAGGTGGCCACAAGCCCTAGGTGCGCGCCCTAGGGGGGAGCCCCAAGGCTTGTGGGGCCCTTGGGGGTCTCCTAACCCTAATCCCAGCACTATAAATCCTCAAATATCCCCCTATGCCAGATGCATCCACAAAAAATACTTTTTCGCCGCCGGAAGCCCCTGTTCCCGTGAGATCCCATCTTGGGGCCTTTTCCGGCACCCTGCTGGAGGGGGATTCGATCATGGAGGGCCTCTACATCAACCTTGCTGCCCTTCAGATGAAGCGTGAGTAGTTTACCACAATCGTATGGGTCCATAGCTAGTAGCTAGATGGCTTATTCTCTCTCTCTCTATACAATGTTCTCCTCGATGTTCTTGGAGTTTTATCCAACGTAATATTCTTTTGCGGTGTGTTTGCCAAGATCTGATGAATTGTGGATTTATGATCAGATTATCTATGAATATTATTTGAGTCTTCTCTAAACTCTTTTATGCATGATTAAGATATCTTTGTATTTCTCTTCGAACTATAGGTTTGGTTTGGCTAACTAGATTGGTTTTTCTTGCAATGGGAGAGGTGCTTAGTTTTGGGTTCAATCTTGCGGTGTCCTCACCCAGTGACAGAAGGGGTAGCGAGGCACGTATTGTATTGTTGCCATCAATGATAAAAAAGATGGGGTTTATGTCATATTGCTTGAGTTTATCCCTCTACATCATGTCATCTTACTTAAAGCCTTACCCTGTTGTTGTGAACTTAATACTCTAGATGTATGCTGGATAGCGGTCTATGTGTGGAGTAATAGTAGTAGATGCAGAATTGTTCCAGTCTACTTGTCACGGATGTGATGCCTATATTCATGATCATTGCCTTAGATATCGTCATAACTATGCTCTTTTCTATCAATTGCTCGACGGTAATTTGTTTACCCATCGTATGTTTTCTTTCAAGAGAGAAGCCTCTAGTGAAACCTCTGCCCCGGGGTCTATTTTCCATCATATATTTTCAGATCTATAAACCAAAAAACCCCAAAATACCTTGCTGCAGTTTATTTATATTTACTTTAATTTGCTCTTTTATTTATCTTTTATACCTATCTCTATCAGATCTCACTCTTGTTCGTGACCGTGAAGGGATTGATGACCCCTTCTTCATGTTGTGTGCAAGTGTTTGTGAGTTCGTGCATGTGCATATATTGTGGACTTGCTTGTGCCTCCTACTGGATTGATACCTTGGTTCTTAATTGAGAGAAATACTTATCTCTACTTTGCTCCATCACCCTTTCCTCTTCAAGGAAAAAATCAACGTAAGATCAAGAAGTATCACTCCTCATCCATAACATATCCCTCAGGTATCTTAGGCAATTCAAATCTAGGAGAGATAGGTCTAATAGGTGTTTCATAATTCTCAGTTTCAAAGACTTCATTAGTTTTAGTAATTTCATCAGTTTCAACACTCTATATATCTTTAGCTCTAGCAAGTTGTTCATCAAGAAATTCACCTAGTAGCACATTATTATCAAGCAAAGTACTAGCATCATCAATAGCATCATTCATAGTGGAAGTAGCATCATCAAGAACTTGCAACATATCAGGATTAAAAGCATCTGGTGGTGTTGCAAGTCTATTCAAAACAGAAGGTCAATCAAGTGCAGAGCTAGATGGCAGTTCCTTACCCCCCTCGTCTTAGAGGGAACGATCTTGGTTCTTGAATCTTTCAGGTTCTTCATAGTGATCAATAAATATAAATCCCAAGTGACTCAACAAATATAGCTATGCGCCCCGGCAACGGCGCTAGAAAAAGGTCTTGACAACCCACAAGTATAGGGATCGCACCAGTTTTCGAGGGTAGAATATTCAACCCAAATTTAATGATTCGACGCAAGGGGAGCCAAATAATATTTGCAAGTATTAGCAGTTGAGTTGTCAATTCAACCACACCTGGAGATTTAATATCTGCAACAAAGTGATCAGTAGCACAGTAATGTGATAGTTTTGATAGCAGTGGTAACAACAGCAATAGTAACAATAATAGAAGTAACAATATCGCAGCGGTTGTAACAGTAGCGATAGCATTAGTAACTTAGCAAGAGAAATATGCGGAAAACTTGTAGGCATTGTATTGGTGGATTCGTTGGATGATATTCATCATATATCAGTCATAACCTAGGGTGACACAGAACTAGCTCCGGTTCATAAATATAATGTAGGCATGTATCTGGTAAATAGTCATACATGCTTATGGAAAAGAACTTGCATGATATCTTTTGTCCTACCCTCCCGTGGCAGCGGGGTCCATAAGGAAACTAAGTGATATTAAGGCCTCCTTTTAATAGAGAACCAGAACAAACCATTAACACATTGTGAATACATGAACTCCTCAAACTACGGTCATCACCGGGAAAGTATCCCAATTACTGTCACCCTGGGGTTTACGGATCACAAGATGTAATAGGTGCATATGACTTGCAAGATCGGATCTAGAACATAGATATAATTGTGAAAACATAAACGGTTCAGATATGAAATCATGGCATTCGGGCCCTAGTGACAAGCATTAAATATAGCAAAGTCATAGCAACATTAATCTCAGAACATAGTGGATACTAGGGATCAAGCCCTAACAAAACTAACTCGATTACATGAGGAATCTCATCGAACTCCTCACCGACCAGCGATCCTACGAAGGAATTACTCACTCCCGGTGGGGAGCATCATGGAATTGGTGATGAGGGAGGGTTGGTGATGACGAAGACCGAAGATTCCTCTCTCCAAAGCAATGAACGGGCTCCAGATCTGGCCTCCTGATGAAGAACAGGAGGTGGCAGCGGCTCCATATCGTAAAACGCGATGAAACTTCCTCTCCTATTTTTTTTCTAAAAAACAGGATTTTATAGCGTCGGAGTTAGGGTCAGCGGAGCCCCAAGGGCCCCACCACCCACCAGGGTGCGCCAGAGGGGTGGGCGCACCCTGGTGTCTTGTGGGCAGCCAGGGCACCCCCTCCGATGGGTCTTGGTTCCAGTATTTTTATTCATTCCAAAATAACTATCCAAAAAGTTTCTCCCAAATCCGAGAACTTTTATTTCTGCACAAAAACAACACCATGGTAGTTCTGTTGAAAACAATGTCAGCCCGGGTTAGTTTCATTCAAATCATGCAAATTAGTGTCCAAACCAAGAGCAAAGGCGTTAGGAAAAGTATATACGTTGGAGACGTATCATCCCCTTTATCCTGCTGCTAATTAGTTTCATAAATGTTTAATTCATGATCTCTTACCACTTCTTGCAACCATTCATCATAGGGGGTTATTTGCTCTTCATTGGTTGCATCCTTCCCTTCATCCTTCTGTGGTTCATGCAAGAGTTTTTCTATTTTCAGAATGGATGCATTCTGCTCTTCTTCATTGACAACTAATGTATTAACACATAAATTATTTAGACAAAAAGTATGGATAGATTGCAACTCAATGTAAATTTTATCAAGGATAACATCTCTCCAAATCCAATATATAATGTAGAATCTCATCAGCACCCACCAGAAGCACACATTGCAAGACCTCCACACTAGCATTGGATTTACTAAGAATATTATATCTTGCTAACATTGGATCAATATTGTGCTTACATTGATATTGTAGGTGCTATTTGGATCCACAACATTGCATGATATGAATTGAGTATAAGGGATGCGAATTTTTTAACCAATTCAATCCATTCCTTGAACTTTGCTTCATCGGTAGCAAAAAAGGGGTAGACTCTTGTATCTCTTTTCCTTCATCGCAAGTTGCATGTGTTCCTGGACAGACATCATAGAAGACATGCTTATCAATATTATTTTCCTTTTGATTTAAGGGAAAAACTGAAAGATAAATAACAACTAACAAAATAAACTATGTGTGAGCGGGAAGGTAATAACTGAGCGCTTTTTCTCCCCGGCAATGGCGCTAGAAAAGCTTGATGACCTACAAGTGCACATGGTTATTGCAATTCACGGTAAGTAGAGTATGTCAATCCCACAGGGAGCGGTGGTTGCACTAGTAACTACCCACCCTGTAGCTACATCGTCACTTACGCGGATATGTTCACACCCAGAGCGTTATCTAGAAATAGTGTCTTCGTCGGTTGCTGGCGGAAACGATAATAAGGATGGTTTTAACTAAACAAATACGTGGAGGTAAAAACATAAATAAAATAACAGGTAAAATAAAGGAGCGACGCTTGAGTAATAAGGGTGTTCTCGAGGTATTCGGAATCATCACTACATGTACTAAGCCACTTTACATGTTTCTCTTTGTGGGTGGAGTTGGTACAGATACATGCATACACACGGCAATCTCGTATCACATACGCCACCACCGTCCTTCCCCACTTTGGTTATCAGACGATGATTAAGGGGAAAAAGGTCCCCATGGACGTAGACAAAGTGGTCTTTGTTTTATCTCCTACCGCAATGATCTGCTACAAAGGGAGATGGGGCTTGTCACTCACCCACCTCGCCAACCATACAGTTTGCCAACATTAATGATCTTCCGTCCAAAATTGGCATACATTGGATGTTCGACTTCACCCAACGTCGGGAAGACTACTAACATAAACATGCAAAGAGGATATCGTATCACGCAAGAAAATCGGTACTAGCATATACTAGAGTTCATCTTATTCCAAGAACTAATGCATTACTTGTAGGAGATATGCCTTAGAGGCAATAATAAATGATATTATCTCCAAGTTCATAATTATGTTTATGTTCCATGCTATAACTGCTATGATTCTCGAGGCTGCAATAACACGAGGCTCGGAGGAAGACTCATATGCACGTGTGGAATAATAAACGGTAAGAAGCATTCTCGGTCTGGCACTAAGACTAGCTCAAGTGTTGCATGATGATTCTGTTTTCTTGATCATGGGCATGCCAATAACAGCAACTTTGAGGGCACAATGTTAAGAGAACATTTGTGTTGAATCGACCCGAATTGATGTTATGCTATGAGATTCATTCATCACAAGTTAATGGTACATAACAAAGAGATGGTTAACGTTTGTGTGATTCCTTAGACCATGAGAGTATCGAGTTTCTTCATGCTTGCTTCATGAACTTTGGGGTTTGTTAAACGTTATCCCTAAATGGGTGGCTATTATGGCGGCTTAATGGTTCATGGAAAAGTATGTCAAGTACCTTGATAGATCAAGATTGGGATTTGCTCCTCCGACGATGGAGAGATATACTCGGGCCCTCTCGATGTTACGGTATCCATCATCGTCTGGCCAGACACAGTGTGATTTGATCACAGGGATGCCAAAACACGGAAACAAGAAAAGAGAACAAAACCAGTAACGAGGTAACTAGCATAGTGGACAAATTGTTGATCCACAGGAATGCAATAAATCTCACCTCGGGTGTTTGTGACATATCGCGAAGCAACAGGAATAGCTCACGGCAACTGGAGGTTCACTCGAATATTCATTTGTGTGGGTATAGGGGTCAATATGGGTGTCCACGGCTCCGATGTTGATCATTGATCGGAAGAGGTTCCAGGTCATGTCTATACTTCACCGAACCTATAGGGTCACACACTTAAGGGTCATCTATTTGCTAAATACTAGACAGGGAGTCTGAGAGAAAGTTTTCGGAAAAAGTTTTTCGGAGACATCAGAAAAGTTCTGAAAAGAGAGGCCACCGGATGAGTTCTGGTGAAACCAAAAAAGTTGTTTCGGGGTATGCCATTAAGACAAAATGGTTTCGGCACATGCCTGATAATTCTTGGAGGGCACCAGAATCATTCTGGAAACTTTTTGGAACTTTTAGAAATAAAAGCCGAAAATGTTTCGGAGCTGCCGGTACCGCTTTGGTTGTTTTTCGCAGATGAAATTCACTAATCTGAAATTGTTTCAGAACGAATCCAAAATCATTTTAGTGGCTACTGGAATTATTCTAAGACCCACAGAAATATTTTTGGATTTAATGGACGCAAAAAATTGTCTTCATGAATAGTGAAAACGCATTCTTGTTTGCTTTTCGCAGACGAAAATCACTAAACCGAAATTGTTTCAGAACACGTTGAAAATTAGGGTACTAGAAATGTTCTGAGCCCACATAAATATTTTCAGTTCGAACGGACGCTAAAAAATGTCGTCATGAATAGTGAAAGTGCTTTTTGCTTAGCTTCTTGGAGAAGCCACCTTGAGGGCCTTTTGGTATTATCCCCTTGGCTTCTTGGAGAAGCCACCCTTGGGCTTGGCCTATAAATAGGGGTGGAGGGGGCTGCCTAAAGAATCATCCCTTGCTCTCATACACATGCCATGCATTATCTGGCTTCTTCTCTCCCTCCCATGAAAAGAGTTTCGTAGAGCCATAATGTAACATCCCAAATTTTCAATTTGGAATGTTATACATAGATCATTCATGCATATCATATTTTATAGCATTTTCGTTTCGCAATCGTCGAAAATCCTAAGCAACTCAAGGACCCTCGGAGAGAGTTGGGGATTTCCCGGTTTTCATATTTGATTTTTATCAAATATTGAAACGAGAGTTTTGGTTTTAATTATTTTTCTGTCAGAAAAATATTTCATATTAAAATATATGAGAGTAGATAATATGACTTCTCCAAAATAATTGAAATATTGGAGGAAAATATTAAAATCAAATATTTGATTTTATTTGGATTTTATTTGCATTAGAAAAATTGCACGTTTTGAAAATTGCACTTTAGGGCCAAGAAAATGTTTATCTCGTTCTAAATATTTTATTTAGACGGTGAAAATTTGTTTTGGCATTTTTAGATTTTTTATTTTATTTTCTAGGATTTATTTTCTGTTCGGTGGAATTGTTTTAAAAAAATCTTCGGGCGCCGACTGGGTCGAAACCTAGCTGGGCCGGCCCATCTCCCGCGTCGCCGTCCCGCGCCAGGACGCGCGCCGCTGCCGCCGCCGACTCGGACAGGAGTCCGAGCCGGACTCCTCCGCCGCCGCCTTGCCCTTTCCTCCAAGCCACCGCCCCCTCCCTTTATATGCCGCCCCAAGCCCCCCCGCCACCACCACCAACCACCGCCGCAGCAGCCCGCCTCCCGAGCCGCGCCGCCACCCGCTCCTCACCGCCGCCGCAGCTCCCGCACCGCAGCGCCACACCGCCGTCGCCCGCCGCCCCGCAAGCCGCCACCCCACCGCCGAAGCCCCGCCGCCGGAGTCCCACGCCTCGCCGGATCCGACGATGTAGCCTCCGTCGCCGGTTTTCTCTAGAAAACTGATTCGGTTTTTTTGAAAACCCTAATTCGTTTTTTAGATCGGTTCGTCGGTTTTTCCTGGTTCTTCTATTTAGCAGGCGTTCGTCCGTATGTTCGTTTTAACGAACGGTTTTCGCTCGTTAGTTACACACAACGAACGCCCGTTCGTTAGCCTGTTCGTCAGTTTTCTTTTTATCGGATTTTTTGCTATTATTCTCGATCGCAATTTCTGATCCGACTTTCGTTTCAGTTTATCTTTTCGCTCGATTATCAGAATTGGGCGATTCAAGCACCTAGATCTTCATCTCGAGACCCTCTTTCTGTTTAACCAACTTAAACAAGATTTTGGTACTGTAAAATTTGACTTTAGTTCAGATTAGTAAACGGATCTTGTTTCTTTCGCCGTTTGAGTTTCGTTTCTCCGTTTGGTTCGATTCTTTTTGCAAACCGGAGTTCTTAAGTTGATCTTTCTGGTTCATCTCTCTTATTTGAGTTTTGCCCGTGCATCTTTGCTTGATTGCTTATGTATGATATTGTTTGTTTGCGATAGAATTCCCGGAGTGCGAGGTGTGTTATTTGGAGTCCCTAGGTTTCGCGGATCGTCAACAAGGCAAGTAACACATTGATCATACTCTTTCCATACCCAGTTTTATGCATTAGTTTCAATCCACAAACATTGCATGATTAGGATGTCATTAACATGTGGGTTGGGAAGTAGCTGATGAGGTAGAACCTATTGCCCTGTTACATTCAAACCCTTGGGAGTTACTTCTACGCGTTGCTTATATTGCTATGCTATGCTCGTAGACGTGGTTTGGGTGAGTGAAATCTATGACAGATGTGAGATTGTTAGTTAATGGTTCAACTTAAGGTGGCAACTTAAATACACATCTGGGTGGATTGAGGCACCTGGAGAATCCAGTGTTGTTTGTATTTTTGGAAATCCCGGGGTTCCGTGTGATCTTCCTATGGACCGCCACCCAGGCTCAAAGGGAACCGAGATGATTCATGCTAGAAACTTCTGTTTGCATCCACAAGCTATTATGGGCTCTAGCATAGTTGAGTAAGTTACCTGAAGCTCTCGAAGAGGTAGATCACCACGTAGTGGGTTGTAGGTTTGGTATGGTCTGCCCGGAGTAGAGAGTTAATGTTTCTGAAAGACTGTGTCTCGGTCATCCGTTTCTCAAACACCATGTAGTGCGAGAAATCCAACGGAGGCGAACGAGTCTTGTGGGGAAAAGTGCGCAAACCTCTGCAGAGTGTACAATCTAATCATGGTTAGCCGTGTCCCCGGTTATGGACAATCTTGAGTATCTAGTACTTGGAGTATCTTAAGTATCTCATCACTCTTAATTAATATTGTTGGGTTGTTAATTACTTTTAATTGGGATTGAGTTGGAGGAACCTTCTCAATGATGTTTCAACTACCATGATAGTTAAATTAAAATTTATTCCTTTGTTGTAGGAAAAAATTGGCTTTTCGCAAAAACTATAACCATAGAGCTTTCCACCAGCCAAATATGCATGTAGTAATAGCATTATTCTGTTCTTGCTCTACTGTGTTATATTGCCAGCATATTCCATGCGCTGACCCGTTTTCGGGCTGCAAACTATTATGTTGCAGACTTTTCAGACAAGGAGTAAGATTCGTTAGGTCGTTGCCGTGCAGCTCAGCTATGCGGTTGGAGTTGATGGACTCACTTTATCTTCCAAGCCTTCTGTTGTTATAGTATTAGATGGCCTTAAGCCATATTTATTGTAGTAAGTTCTCTTTTGAGACATTCGATGTAATAAGTGTGTGATTGCTACTCTGTTATAAATCCTTCGAGTACTGTGTGTGTCAGCATTACCGTTTCAGGGATGACGCTGAAGCACAGAGACTTGACCGTTTGAGGTCGGGTCGCTACAAGATGGTATCAGAGCACACGCTGAGTGTAGGACACGACCACTAAGATAAAACCCTAGGTCACTCTTCTCTACTCATTTCTGACTCCTCTCCATTTTCTACTCTTTAGGATGGCGGAGATGAAGAACCAGTTTGCGCAACCGGATGAAGACACACCTTTTGGACGTCACTTGAAGGAAGTCACTAGGTACTTGAGCATTGGAATACCAAGCTTCACCGGGACATACAACGCCACCTTACCAGAAGAGGAGTGTTGTATGATTCAAGTACAAGTTCCAGGAAGGACGTTCTCGCCAACCTCTAAACCCATAGAGTTTTCTTTTGAAGCACCCACCTAGAGTCTAGGCAAAAGCATGGCAGCCCACATTACCATGGGACGCATTGGAGAAGTCTACAACAAGGATCTCAAGGACACTATCTACCAGATATGTGGGCGCCGAGACGAGCAATGGGAGATGATCAGCACCAAGAAGGACAGATCCATTGTGGCTTTCATCCAGGAGCTAAACCAGCACATTCGACGTCAGGAGAACCAGATGTGCGCAGACATGATGGATTTGAAGAAGGCGAAGACTAGGATCATCGAGCTGGAGGAAGAACTCAAGTTTACGCGCGATGGATATGAGTAGGAAATTAAGACACTACTGGAGAAGAATGATGACCTGGTAAAGAAGATCGGAGTATTCATGGGAGATCGAGCGCCGGGAAGAGAAGACGACGATTCCACTTGCCCGGACAACTACATCATCATGGACGACACCGACTCCGACCCAAGTGATGATGACTATGAAGACAAAGCTGGAGCAGATATCATGGAGTCTTCCACCGATTAAAAATTCTAGATGACCGCCAAATAATTAGTAGTATTTCCCCCATGTATTTAGTAGTAGTTGAACACTTTTTCGATAGTTCTAGACCGCTTGTAAGCCCTTGCTTGATTGATTGAGTGAAATGTTTGTGTTTGTCTCATGTGCATATGGGTAGTGCTTTCTCACTAGACCCCTTTTCTATTCTAATCTCTTCCATCTAAACCCATCAAATGCCTCCGAGACATGACACCGGATTTGCCTTCCTGCCGGAGCTCACTCAGTTGATCCAGCAACAGAACACTTTGATGCAATTGCTAGTTCAGAACCAAGGCAACAACAACAAGAACAACAACAACCCGCCCCCAGTTGACAACCTAGCCCGTTTTCTGAGGTTACAGCCACCGGTGTTTTCCAGTAGCACCGAGCCTATAGTTGCTGAGGATTGGCTACACCGTATTGGAAGGTAGTTGACCACCGCAGGTTGCACACATGCTAAGAAGGTGCGCTTTGCATCACATCAATTGGATGGACCAGCAACCTCATGGTGGGAGAATTACACGGCCACTTTCCCCATAGCCAATGTCACTTGGGACCAGTTTCAGCAAGCTTTCTGCACAGCCCATGTCTCAACTAGAGCTATGAACATGAAGAAGCGTGAGTTTCGCAACTTACACCAGGGAAACCGTACTGTGGCTCAGTACGTGGATGAGTTTAGAAAGTTATCTCGCTATGCCCCTGATGATGTGTCCACTGACGCCGCAAAGCACGAGAAGTTTATGGAAGGGCTGAATGATGAGATGAGCATGCAGTTGATGGTAGCAACCTTTAACAACTACCAGGAGTTGGTTGATAAGGCTCTTATGATTGAAGGGAAGCAGCAGCAGATTGAGAGGCGTAAGAGGAAGTATGGACAAGGGAGGTATAACTCAGGAGCTCAGCAGAAGCCTCGTCTAACCCCGAACTCGGGAGGACTTGTTCATAACCACGGAGGTCATAACCACACCGGAGGAAGTTTGCATAACCACAATGGTTCTAAGAATGGGAATGGGAACGAAACTAACAACAATCAGAACCGCCCTAATCCAGCCACACCCGCCAAAAGAGATCTAAGTCATGTTACTTGCTTTAAGTGCAGGAAGACTGGACACTATGCCACGGAGTGCCCTGAAGGGAAGAATGGAAACGGAAATGGGAGCGCTGGGAAGAAGCCCAATCCATTCAACAAAGAACAAGTGAACCACGTTAACGTGGAGGAAGTTGAAGAGCAGCTAGACGCGGTTATAGGTAAGTTTTTGGTTAAGTCATTTACCGCTCTTGTTCTTTTTTATACTGGTGCATCGCATTCATACATATCAAGGGGATTCATGGAAAATTTTAAACTACCAACCCAAACCCTTAGGACCCATTTTTAGTAAGTTCACCTGGAGCAGAATATATGGCTAGTCGATGGTGCGACCAGATACCCCTAACCATTGGCAACCATGTTTTTTCGTTCGACCTAATAATTTTGGAGTCACAAGGACTGGATGTGATATTAGGCATGGACTGGATGTCAAAGTATGGAGGAAGCATTGACTGTGCTAGTAAGTCGATTTATCTCACCACCCCGGAGGGAAAAGGATTAAGTATGTATCTAGGCATGTGCCTAGGAGGAGCCAAGTGAATACCCTCACGGGAGTTGTTTAGGAGGAAGTGCCTGTAGTGAAGGATTACCCAGATGTTTTCCCAGAGGAGTTACCAGGCATGCCACCGGATCGAGACATCGAGATTTTGATAGAGCTATTGCCAGGTACAGGGCCAATATCCAGGAGACCCTATCGGATGCCCGCGAATGATCTGGAGGAGATTAAGAAACAGATCAAGGAGTTATTGGAGAAAGGTTACATTCGATGGAGTTCATCACCATGGGGAGCCCCAGTGCTTTTGGTTGAGAAGAAGGATAAGTCCCTAAGAATGGTGGTTGATTATCGAGCCTTGAACGAGGTGACGATAAAGAACAAGTACCCACTGCCGATGATCAATGATCTGTTTGACCAGCTGCAAGGAGCTAAGGTGTTTTCGAAGATCGATCTGCGATCGGGATACCACCAGTTAAAGATTCGAGAGAAGGATATAACCAAGACAACATTCACCAGGTACGGGCTGTATGAATATACTATCATGTCATTTGGACTGACTAACGCCCCTTCCTATTTCATGAGCATGATGAACAAGGTGTTCATGGAGTATTTGGACAAGTTTGTCGTGGTGTTTATTGATGATATAATGGTATACTCGAAGAATGAAGAGGAGCACAAGGAGCATTTGCGTATAGTTCTCGAGAAACTCAGGGAACATCAGTTGTATGCCAAGTTCAGTAAATGCGAGTTTTGGTTGAAGGAAGTCAGATTCCTTGGACAAGTTATATCAGGAGAAGGTATAGCAGTAGACCCCAGCAAGGTTCAGTCAGTCACTGAATGGTTGGCACCCACTTCAGTTAGCGAGATCCACAGTTTTCTTGGACTCGCAGGATACTATCGGAGATTCATTAAGAATTTTTCCAAGATTGCAAAGCCAATGACGGAGTTATTAAAGAAGGATACCAAGTTCAAATGGATGGAAGATTGCGAGGCAAGTTTCCAGGAGTTGAAGAAACGTTTGACTACAGCCCCAATGCTGACACTGCCAGATATACGCAAGGATTTCCAAGTGTATTGCAACGCCTCTCGCTTAGGACTTGGAAGTGTGCTTATGCAGGACGGAAGAGTTGTTTCATATGCCTCACGACAACTAAAGCCGCACGAATTGAATTACACCACGCATGATTTGGAGCTAGCAGCCGTAGTGCATGCGTTGAAGACTTGGAGACATTACCTTATTGGAAACCGTTGTGATTTGTACACGGATCATAAGAGTATGAAGTACATTTTCACACAGAAGGAACTGAACCTTAGGCAGAGGAGATGGTTGGAGCTTATATAGGATTATGACATGAAGCTGCACTATCATCCCGGAAAGGCCAATGTCGTAGCAAACTCTTTGAGCCGGAAGAGTTATGCTAATATCCTAGAGAGTACGGGATTACCAAAGGAGTTAGCAGAGGATATCATGGAACTTCGATTAGTGATTGTTCCTAGAGGTTTTGTTGCAACAATGGAGGTTCAGTCTACATTGTTGGGCAAGATTCGAGAAGCTCAGAAGGATGACAAAGAGATTGTCGAGATAAAGGAGAAAATGAGCAAAGGAAAGGCCAAAGGTTTTCGTGAGGATGAGCACGACACCTTATGGTTTGAGGACCGAGTTTATGTGCCCAATGACCCAGAGATCAGGAAGTTAATACTTCAGGAGGATCATGACTCACCATACTCGATACACCCCGGAAACACCAAGATGTATTTGGATTTGAAGGAACATTTCTAGTGGACTGGTATGAAGAAGGATATCGCCGAGTATGTAGCTGTATGTGATGTATGTCAGAGAGTGAAGGCAAAGCATCAAAAGCCAGCAGGATCGTTACAACCTACGCCGATACCCGAATGGAAGTGGGATAAACTTGGCATGGATTTTATCACCGGATTGCCCAGGACCAAATCAGGATATGATTCTATATGGGTAGTCGTTGATCGCTTGACCAAAGTGGCACACTTTATCCCAGTAAAAACAACTTATACAAGTGCGAAGTTGGCGAAGATATATATGTCCAGGCTCGTATGTGTGCATGGAGTTCCGAGGACCATGGTATCAGATAGAGGAACATAGTTTACCTCAAAATTTTGGCATCAGCTGCACCAGAATTTGGGACGAGATTGGAGTTCAGTATAGCATTTCACCCGCAGACGGATGGATAGACCGAGAGAGTCAACCAGATTTTGGAGGACATGTTGAGAGCCTGTGCGCTAGATTATGTATCTAGTTGGGATGACAATTTGCCTTACGCAGAGTTCTCATACAACAATAGTTACCAAGCCAGTTTGAAGATGGCACTGTTCGAAGCCCTGTCTGGACGAATGTGCAGAACACCGTTGATGTGGGATGAAGTAGGAGACCGACAGTTGTTTGGACCAGACTTGATTAAGGAGTCTGAAGAGAAAGTTAAGCTGATTCGAGATAGACTGAAGATAGCTCAGTCCAGGAAGAACAGTTATGCAGACTTGAAACGCAAGGAGGTAACTTATGAAATTGGAGAAAGAGCATATCTGCGAGTATCACCCTTGCGAGGAGTGAAACATTTTGGAGTTAAGGGAAAGTTAGCTCCGAGATTTGTAGGACTGTATCGTATTTTGGAACGAATGGGAGAAGTTGCCTACAAGTTGGAGTTACCTGAAGGACTGTCAGGAGTTCATGATGTGTTTCACGTTTCACAGTTGAAGAAGTGTCATGCTGAGATGGACGATATACCGTTAAGAGATACAGTACCCTTGGAGGCGATTCAGTTGGATAGTGATTTGACTTATGAGGAGAAACCAGTCAAGATTCTTGAGTTTGCCAGTCGAGTCACCCGCAACAAGGTTATCAAGTTTTGCAAAGTTCAGTGGAGACACCATACCGAGGATGAACCCGCCTGGGAACGAGAGGATGATCTTTGAAAGACCACCCACACCTATTTTCTAGCCAACCCGAATCTCGGGGGTGAGATTCATCTTAAGGGGGGTAGGTTTGTAACATCCCAAATTTTCAATTTGGAATTCTATACATAGATCATTCATGCATATCATATTTTATTGCATTTTCATTTCGCAATCCTCGAAAATCCTAAGCAACTCAAGGACCCTCGGAGAGAGTTGGGGATTTCCCGGTTTTCATATTTGATTTTTATCAAATATTGAAACAAGGATTTTGGTTTTAATTATTTTTCTCTCCGAAAAATATTTCATATTAAAATATATGAGAGGAGATAATATGACTTCTCCAAAATAATTGAAATATTGGAGGAAAAATATTAAAATCAATTATTTGATTTTATTTGCATTAGAAAAATTGCATGTTTTCAAAATTGCATTTTAGGGCCAAGAAAATGTTCATCTCGTTCTAAATATTTTATTTAGACTGTGAAAATTTGTTTTGGCATTTTTATATTTTTTTGTTTTATTTTCTAGGATTTATTTCTGTTCGGCGGAATTTTCTTAAAAAAAATCTTCGAGCGCCGACTGGGACGAAACCCAGCCGGGCCGGCCCATCTCCCGCGTCGCCGTCCCGTGCCAGGACGCGCGCCGCCGCCGACTCGGACAGGAGTCCGAGCTGGACTCCTCCGCCGCCGCCTTGCCCCCTCCTCCAAGCCACCGCCCCCTCCCTTTATATGCCGCCTGAAGCCCCCCCGCCGCCACCACCAACCACCGCCGCCGTAGCCCGCCTCCCGAGCCGCGCCGCCACCCGCGCCTCGCCGCCGCCGCTGCAAGCTGCCGCCGCCGCTCCCGCGCTGCAGCGCCACGCCGCCGTCGCCCGTCGCCCCGGAAGCCGCCGCCCCGCCGTGGAAGCCTCGCCGCCGGAGTCCCGCACCTCGACGGATCCGACGAGGTAGCCGCCGCCGCCGGTTTTCTCTAGAAAACTGATTCGGTTTTTTTTGAAAACCCTAGTTCATTTTTTCAGATCGGTTCGTCGGTGTTCCCCGGTTCTTCTATTTAGCGGACATTCGTCTATACGTTCGTTTTAACGAATGGTTTTCTCTCGTTAGTTATAGACAACGAACGCTCGTTCGTTAGCCTGTTCGTGAGTTTTGTTTTTATCGTATTTTTCGCGATTATTCTCGATCGCGATTTCTGATCCAATTTTCGTTTCAGTTTATCTTTTCGCTCGATTATCGGAATCAGGCGATTCAAGCGCCTAGATCTTCATCTCGAGACCCTCTTTCTGTTTAACCAACTTAAACAAGATTTTGGTACTGTAAAATTTGAATTTAGTTCAGATTAGTAAACGGATCTTGTTTCTTTCGCCGTTTGAGTTTCGTTGCTCCGTTTGGTTCGATTCTTTTGGCAAACCGGAGTTCTTAAGTTGATCTTTCTGGTCCATCTCTCTTATTTGAGTTTTGCCCGTGCATCTTTGCTTGATTGCTTATGTATGCTATTTTTTGTTTGCGATAGAATTCCCGGAGTGCGAAGTGTGTTATTTGGAGTCCCTAGGTTTCGCGGATCGTCAGCAAGGCAAGTAACACATTGATCATACTCTTTCCATACCCAGTTTTATGCATTAGTTTCAATCCTCAAACATTGCATGATTAGGATGTCATTAACATGTGGGTTGGGAAGTAGTTGATGAGGTAGAACCTATTGCCTTGTTACATTCAAACCCTTGGGAGTTACTTCTACGCGTTGCTTATATTGCTATGCTATGCTCGTAGACGTGGTTTGGGTGAGTGAAATCCATGACAGATGTGAGATTGTTAATTAATGGTTCAACTTAAGGTGGCAACTTAAATACACATCTGGGTGGATTGAGGCACCTGGAGAATCCAGTGTTGTCTGTATTTTTGGAAATCCCGGGGTTCCGTGTGATCTTCCTATGGACCGCCACCCAGGCTCAAAGGGAACTGATATCATTCATGCTAGAAACTTCCGTGTGCAGCCACAAGCGAATATGGGCTCTAGCATAGTTGAGTAAGTTACGTGAAGCTCTCGAAGAGGTAGATCAACACGTAGTGGGTTGTAGGTTTGGTATGGTCTCCCCGGAGTAGAGAGTTAATGTTTCTGAAAGACCGTGTCTCGGTCATCTGTTTCTCAAACACCATGTAGTGCGAGAAATCCAACGAAGGCGATCGAGTCTTGTGGGGAAAAGTGTGCAAACCTCTGTAGAGTGTACAATCTAATCATGGTTAGCCGTGTCCCCGGTTATGGACAATCTTGAGTATCTAGTACTTGGAGTATCTTAAGTATCTCATCACTCTTAATTAATATTGTTGGGTTGTTAATTACTTTTAATTGGGATTGAGTTGGAGGAACCTTCTCAATGATGTTTCAACTACCATGATAGTTAAATTAAAATTTATTCCTTTGTTGTAGGGAAAAATTGGCTTTTCGCAAAAACTATAACCATAGAGCTTTCCACCTGCCAAATATGCATGTAGTAATAGCATTATTCTGTTCTTGCTCTACTGTGTTATATTGCCAACATATTCCATGTGCTGACCCGTTTTCGGGCTGCAACGTATTATGTTGCAGACTTTTCAGACGAGGAGTAAGGTTCGTTAGGTCGTTGCCGTGCAGCTCAGCTATGTCGTTGGAGTTGATGGACTCACTTTATCTTCCAAGCATTCCGCTGTTATCGTATTAGATGGCCTTAAGCCATATTTATTGTAGTAAGTTCTCTTTTGAGACATTCGATGTAATAAGTGTGTGATTGCTACTCTGTTCTAAATCCTTCGAGTACTGTGTGTGTCAGCATTACGGATCCAGGGATGACACTGAAGCACAGAGACTTGACCGTTTGAGGTTGGGTCGCTACACATAAGGCTGTCTTGGTTCCGGCAGGAACTAGTTCTGGACGGCGAAGCCCTGCCGGATAGATGACACCGTATGTGTGCAACCCCGTAGAGAGGTCGTAGTTTCGATCATTTTGCCCGAGGGGCTGTTTTGAGAGTGCCTCCCGAAGGGCTGTCCAAGTGACGGTCCGAGTTCTGTGAATCCTCCCGAAGGGTTGTCCGAGTGACCGTCCAAATTTTGAGGTTCCTCCCGAAGGGTTGTCCGCGACACCATCCGAGGGGCTGTCCGACCGCCTCCCGGAGGGCTATCCATGGGGCGGATGAGGGTATACATCCTCGCGATTGGGAGGTTGTAAATCCTAGCTGCAGGGATCTGCACCGCCGATCGTCATCGACTCTACTTCCCGCTGCGCTACGAGTCGGTAACGAAAAAGATCAAACCATGTATGTAGTCTCCATAGTGGTCCTGGGCTGGTGCGTAGGTCGGAAAATTTTTGTTTTCTATCGCGTTACCCTACAGTGGCATCATGAGACGTGCTATGCATAGATGCACGTTGCGATCTAGAATACATAGAGATGTATGGGTATTGCATAATATAATTAGGTAGTAGATGAGATCTATTGCTGAAAATTATTTATGCGGGTGACAGATGAAGTCTGTTACCCGACGTTCTTGTTGCTTCCCTAGAATTTGCGTTTGCTTAATCGCGAGACAACATTGTGGAATTTGACAAAGTTCTGGCAATCCGTGATACTGATTGATCATGGAAGTGCTATCAGTTCTTTGGGTTCTGCCGTAGTCAAAAGAAAGATGAAATTCGCAGATGAAAGGGCATTGTAGATATGATATGCACGGGGGTCATGCGTATGACGAAGTTTAGTATGGGGCTCAAGATTTAATTATCTCGTGTTTCATACACCCCGAGATGTTAATCTAGCAACTCGAATAATCATACTTGATGATAAAACGTTGGTAGCTGCGGTTTAAGTCAAAACCTTAGAAGCCACGTAAAATAAAATTTTGCATAAACCGATTAGAGGTGTCTAACTTGGTTTTGCAGGATGTGCATGTGATGTGGTATAGCAATGCTAATATTCAATTTGATTATGTATGAGATGACTATATGATGTAATTAACATGACCTGCGTGTCATGATTCGGCATGATGGCTGGAGCCATATGATTGTCACTTTAATGACCTGCGTGTCAACCTTAAGTAATGCACTTATTTTTTTAGCTATAGAGATAGCAATATTATCTAGCGCATCGACAAGGTGGTGGCAATCTTCGTGAAGGTGAACACCGACGCGAATGCCGAAGACGAAGGAATGAAAGACTTCTCCGTCATAAAGGGCTATACCATATCATGCTATTATGAATTGCCTGAGATGTTTATCCCTTTGACGCACCCTTTTTGATTGCGCGGTAGTCGCTTTTTATTAGGGTGATCTCTCACTAAAATATCAAGTAGTTAGTGTTCTCCCAAGTGTAGCACCGTCACGACACCTATCTTTTCAGGGTGCGCCATGGATGCATGGGTACGAACGATTAGAGAAGTGTGAGGCGGGTGAGGTCAGACCTCGCAGCAAGATCACTTGGTTGTCTTGACATTCATGGCAGGATCGTCCTGAGCTCAGAACACACGCATCGAAAGATGAGCAAGAGTCACATAGAGATGTGATCGGCAAGTTGGCCTACCGATTAAAATTCCCGTTATGAGATGATGATTATATGGCGATGAACTGAAGTCTGGATCTTATATCACTCAAAATTAATTATGAGAGATATTGATTTGAGTGGGAGCGCACTGTTAAATTAACATGTTTAATTCTCAGTGCAATTAAATATGAACATTGTCTAAGTGTTTCTTGCAAAATAGTTGTAGAATAATGGCTCGCGATTCCACTTTCCCTTTTAAAATTGAATAGCTGTTGAATATCTGGTTAAAACTTTATGATTGGTAACGTAATGTGAGGATTGTCCTCAAAAGTGCCGAGTAGGACTTTTTCCTATCGCATGCTTTCCGTATCCTCCCGCTAATGCTATGGATCATGTGACTCTTGTCCTTCGATCCAAAAGCTAGAATTCTGTAACGGTCAAGTGGAATATGTTTGCTTCCATGAAACCCAAACTTCGAAAGTTGGGATAGTTATATGATATTCATGGAACTGAAAATTATTTTTAGATACAAACAAAGCAATGTTTGTTTGCAAGTATTAGTAAAAGTGTTTACTATGCATTTGACTGCTGGGAAAGGGATCCAGAAGAACGCCTGTCATATAATGAAAGGTGAATAAAACAACAACTTAAAGAGAAAGGAAGTGTCCAAAGGGTGTTAGTATGAATTACACACCTAGGAAGTCTGGGGCTAACGCCACTCTTAAGTTGGGTGCTTCTTTTGCGAGTAGGAGAAATACTAAAAGTTAAACTATTAGAAGTATAAATGCAGAAAGAAAGATGACTGGAATATCCAGCTCATGTATGAATGTCATACAAGTTTTTGATGTATAGTAGCCTAGTCAAAGATATAGTTCTTGGGAATTATGGTTAAACATGTTAATCACTAATTCTTGGGTATTGTGAGTTAATCACAAAGATACCCGCTCGATTGCATTCTGTTGCGAATCAATGTAAGAGCTAGTATGGCCTAAAAAGACTAGCCAGAAATGAGGTTAAGGTATACACAGGGAACATAGTAAATGTTACTATACCTTCCATCGGTGTATTGCCGTCTGTATTTATTTTCATAATTCATTTAGAGTTTTACAGACTCTAGCCCATTACATAAGGTATTGCTACGTCTCGAGCTAGCGTTGGTTTTCCCCGAAGAGGAGGGGGTGATGCAGTACAGTAGCGTAAGTATTTACCTCAGTTTTTGAGAACCAAGGTATCAATCCAGTAGGAGGTCACGCGCAAGTCCCTCGTACCTGCACAAAACGGTAGCAACTCGCAACCAACGCTTAGGGGTTGTCAATCCCTTCACGGTCACTTATGAGAGTGAGATCTGATAGAGATAATATTTTTGGTATTTTTGGTATAAAGATGCAAAGTGAAAAGTAAAAGCAAAACAAGTAAAATAAAGTAATGGAGATTGATATGATGAGAATAGACCCGGCGGCCATAGGTTTCACTAGTGGCTTCTCTCAGGAGCATAGATATTCTACGGTGGGTGAACAAATTACTGTTGAGCAATTGATAGAATTAAGCATAGTTATGAGGTTATCTAGGTATGATCATGTATATAGGCATCACGTCCGTGACAAGTAGACCGACTCGTGCCTGCATCTACTACTATTACTCCACTCATCGACCGCTATCCAGCATGCATCTAGAGTATTAAGTTAAAAACAGAGTAACGCCTTAAGCAAGATGACATGATGTAGAGGAATAAATTCATGCAATATGATAAATACCCCCATCTTGTTATCCTCGATGGCAACAATACAATACGTGCCTTGCAACTGTTTCTGTCACTGAGTAAGGAAACCGCAAGATTGAACCCAAAGCTAAGCACTTCTCCCATTGCAAGAACTACCAATCTAGTTGTCCAAACCAAACGGATAATTCGAAGAGACTTGCAAAGATAACTCAATCATACATAAAAGAATTCAGAGAAGATTCAAATATTATTCATAGATAAGTTGGATCATAAACCCACAATTCATCGATCTCAACAAACACACCGCAAAAAGAAGATTACATCGAATAGATCTCCACGAGAGAGGGGGAGAACATTGTATTGAGATCCAAAAAGAGAGAAGAAGCCATCTAGCTACTAGCTATGGACCCGAAGGTCTGAAGTAAACTACTCACACTTCATCGGAAGGGCTATGGTGTTGATGTAGAAGCCCTCCGTGATGGATGCCCTCTCCGGCGGAGCTCCGGAACAGGCCCCAAGATGGGATCTCGTGGATACAGGAAGTTGCGGCGGTGGAATTAGGTTTTTGGCTCCCTCTATGGTCTAATGGGGGTATGTAGGTATATATAGGAGCAAGGAGCACGTCGGTGGAGCTCTGAGGGGCCCACGAGGCAGGGGGCGCGCCCTCCACCCTCGTGACCTCCCCGTAAACTTCTTGGAGTAGGGTCCAAGTCTCCTGGATCACATTCGGTGAGAAGATCACATTCCCGAAGGTTTCATTCCGTTTGGACTCCGTTTGATATTCTGTTTCCTCGAAATACTGAAATAGGCAAAAAAAACAGCAATTCTTGGCTGGGCCTCCGGTTAATAGGTTAGTCCCAAAAATAATATAAAAGTGGAAAATAAAGCCCAATATAGTCCAAAACAGTAGATAAAGTAGCATGGAGCAATCAAAAGTTATAGATACATTGGAGATGTATCAAGCATCCCCAAGCTTAATTCCTGCTAGTCCTCGAGTAGGTAAATGATAAAAAGAGAATTTTTGATGCGGAGTGATACTTTGGCATAATTTCAATGTAAATCTTCTTAATCATGGTATGAATATTCAGATCCGAAAGGTTCAAGACAAAAGTTCATGTCAAAATGATAATACTTCAAGCATACTAATCAAACAATTATGTCATCTCAAAATAACATGGCCAAAGTAAGTTCATCCCTACAAAATCATATAGTTAGGCTATGCTTCATTTTCGTCACAGAAAGATGTTCCCAACTTCTATACCCTCGATGACAAGCCAAGCAATTTTTTCATACTCAAATAATCTCAAACTTTTTCAACCTTCACGCAATACATGAGCGCGAGCCATGGACATAGTACTATTGGTGGTATAGAATATGATGATGGGGATTGTGTGGAGAAGACAAAAAAAGAAGAAAGTCTCACATCAACGAGGCTAATCAATGAGCTATGGAGATGCCTATCAATTGATGTTAATGCAAGGAGTAGGGATTGCCATGCAACGGATGCACTAGAGTTAAGAATGCTCAACAAAAGAAAACTAGTGGGTGTGCATCCAACTTGCTTGCTCATGAAGACCTAGGGCATTTTGAGGAAGCCGTCGTTGGAATATACAAGCCAAGTTCTATAATGAAAAATTCCCACTAGTATGAACAAGACAACTTATGAGACTCACTATATGAAAATCATGGTGCTACTTTGAAGCACAATATATGAGACTCACTACATGAAGAACAAGGTCCTACTTTGAAGCACAAGTGTGGAAAAAGAAATAGTAGCATTGCCCTTTTTATTTTCTCTTTTTTTGGGCCTTTCTTTTTTTTGGCCTTTATCTTTTTTTTGATTGGGCAATGCTCTAATAATGATGATCATCACACTTCTATTGATTACAACAAAATTATTAAAACTCGATACTAGAAGAAGATATGACTCTATTATGAATGCCTCCGGCGGTGTACCGGGATGGTGCAATGAATCAAGAGTGACATGTATGAAAAATAATGCATGGTGGCTTTGCCACAAATACGATGTCAACTACAAGATCATGCAATGGCAACATGACAAAAGTAAAGCATGTCATGATGATTGAGGGAGTCCTGGATTAGGGGGTGTTCGGATAGCCGGACTATACCTTCAGCTGGACTCCAGGACTATGAAGATACAAGATTGAAGACTTCGTCCCGTGTCTGGAAGGATCTTTTCTTGGCGTGGAAGGCAAGCTAGGCGTGCGGATATTCAAGATCTCCTACCATTGTAACCGACTCTGTGTAACCCTAACCCTATCCGGTGTCTATATAAACCGGAGGGTTGTAGTCCGTAGGACAGAACCATCATCATACACAATCATACCATAGGCTAGCTTCTAGGGTTTAGCCTCCTTGATCTCGTGGTAGATCTACTCTTGTACTACCCATATCATCAATATTAATCTAGCAGGAGTAGGGTTTTACCTCCATCGAGAGGGCCCCGACCTGGGTAAAATAAAGTGTCCCTTGTCTCCTGTTACCATCCGACCTTGACGCACAGTTCGGGACCCCCTACCCGAGATCCGCCGGTTTTGATACCGACACTGGTGCTTTCATTGAGAGTTCCTCTGTGTCGTCGCTTTTAGGCCCGATGGCTCCTTTGATCGTCAACAACGATGAGGTCCAGGGTGAGACTTTCCTCCCCGGACAAATCTTCGTCTTCGGCGGCTTCGCTCTGCGGGCCAATTCGCTTGGTCGCCTGGAGCAGATCGAAAGCTACGCCCCTGGCCATCAAGTCAGGTTTGGAAGCTTAAACTACACGGCAGATATCCGCGGAGACTTGATCCTCGACGGGTTCGAGCCACAGCCAAGCGCGCCGCACTACCTCGAGGGGCATGATATAGCTATGCCTCCGAATAGTGCCCTGGAGGCCGCACACGCACCGGCCCCGATCCTCGACTCGGAGCCCGCTGCGTTCTTTGAGGATGAACGGTTGGACGTCACCTCGGGGGCTGCGATCTTGAAGGCGATCGAGCCAAACACCAGCCCCGTACTCCGCACGGCCCATGACTCCAAGGAGCCGGATTCTTCTCCGAACTCCGGGCCTCCCGTGCCCCTGCCGATCGAATCCGATTGGGCGCCTATAATGGAGTTCATCGCCGCGGACATCTTTCATCACTCACCTTTCGGTGATATCCTGAATTCTCTCAAGTCTCTCTCTCTATCAGGAGAGCCCAGGCCGGACTATGGTCTGCGAGGTTGGGATCCGGACGACGAAGAAATTCAAAGCCCACCCACCACCCACTTAATAGCCACTGTCGATGATTTAACCGACATACTTGACTTCGGCTCCGAAGACTTCGACGGTATGGACGACGAAGGAGGAGACGAACAAGAACCAGCACTTGTAGGGCGCTGGACCGCCACCTCGTCATATGACATATATATGGTGGACGCTCCAAAGGATGGACATGGCGATGGAACAACGGAGGATGACACCTCGAAAAAACAGCCAAAACGCCGGCGTCAACGGCGCCGCTCTAAATCCCGCCACAGCAGAAACGGTGATTCCGGCACGGGAGATAATACTACCCCGGATAGCGCCGAAGAACACCAAATCCAGCAAGATTTGGCGCAGGAAGATGGAGAAGCCAGCCCTCATGAGAGAGTGGCAGAGCGAGAGGTTGAGGATGATAACTACATGCCTCCCTCCAAAGACGAGGTAAGCCTCGACGACGACGAATTCGTCGTACCATTAGACCCCGCCGAACAAGAGCATTTTAAACGCAGGCTTCTAGCCACGGCGAATAGCCTAAAGAAAAAGCAGCAACAGCTTAGAGCTGATCAAGATTTGCTAGCTGACAGATGGACTGAAGTCCTTGCGGCCGAAGAGTATGAACTCGAGCGCCCCTCCAAAAATTATCCTAAGCGCAGGCCGCTACCCCAATCAGAGGGGGAAATACCTACATCACCAATGCATGACATGGCAGACCGGCCACCTCGCGGCCGCGACAGAGAGGCCTGTCGAACCTCTAAACAAGCCATACCCCGGTGCCGTTCAACCAAGGCACGGGAAAATGAGCCAGACCTGCGAGACGTACTGGAGGATAAAGCAAGGCAAACAAGATCGATCTATGGATCGCGTAGACGCCCGACGACACGTGATGATCTTCACTCCGGACAAAATAAATCCGGCCGGGCCGAACACAACAGGCGTAGCTCTTCCGAGTTGCGTCGTGACATAGCCCAGTACAGGGGCGCCGCACACCCACTATGCTTCACAGATGAAGTAATGGATCATAAAATCCCAGAGGGTTTCAAACCCGTCAACAACGAGTCGTACGATGGTACGACAGATCCGGCAGTATGGATTGAGGATTATCTCCTTCACATCCACATGGCACGTGGCGACGATCTACACGCCATCAAATATCTATCCCTTAAGCTCAAGGGACCAGCCCGGCACTGGGTTAACAGCCTACCAGCGGACTCGATCGGTTCTTGGGAAGACCTGGAAGCCGCATTCCTCGACAACTTTCAGGGGACCAATGTGCGGCCACCGGACGCCGACGACCTAAGCCACATAATTCAGCAGCCAGAAGAATCGGCTAGGCAATTCTGGACACGGTTCCTAACAAAGAAAAATCAGATAGTCGATTGTCCGGACGCAGAGGCCCTAGCAGCCCTCAAACATAACATCCGCGACGAGTGGCTTGCACGGCACCTGGGACAGGAAACGCCGAAATCTATGGCAGCCCTCACGACACTCATGACTCGCTTTTGCGCGGGCGAAGATAGCTGGCTAGCTCGCAGCAACAACTTATCGAAGAACCCTGGTAATTCGGATACCAAGGACAAAAGTGGCAGGACACATCGAAATAAGCAAAAGCGCCGCGTTAGCAGCGACATCAATGAGGATACGGCAGTAAATGCCGGATTCAGAGGCTATAAATCCGGTCAGCGGAAAAAGCCATTTAAAAGGAATACCCACGGCCCGTCCAGTTTGGACCGGATACTCGACCGCTCGTGCCAAATTCATGGCACCCTCGAAAGGCCAGCCAATCACACCAACAGGGGTTGTTGGGTGTTCAAGCAGGCAGGCAAGTTAAGAGCCGAACACAAAGACAAGGGGCTGCATAGCAACGACGAGGAGGAGCCCAGGCCGCCGAACAAGAATGGACAGAAGGGGTTTCCCCCACAAGTGCGGACGGTGAACATGATATACGCGACCCACATTCCCAAGAGGGAGCGGAAGCGTGCGCTACGGGACGTATACGCGATGGAGCCAGTCGCCCCAAAGTTCAACCCATGGTCCTCCTGCCCGATCACTTTTAATCGAAGGGACCACCCCACTAGCATCCGTCACGGCGGTTTTGCCGCATTGGTTCTTGACCCAATCATTGATGGATTTCATCTCACAAGAGTCCTCATGGACGGCAGCAGTAGCCTGAACCTGCTTTATCAGGATACAGTGCGGAAAATGGGCATAGATCCATCAAGGATCAAGCCCACAAGGACGACCTTTAAAGGCGTCATACCAGGTGTAGAGGCCAATTGCACAGGCTCGGTAACACTTGATGTGGTCTTCGGATCTCCGGATAACTTCCGAAGCGAAGAGTTAATCTTCGATATAGTCCCGTTCCGCAGTTGCTATCACGCCCTGCTCGGACGAACCCCATTCGCTAAATTCAATGCGGTGCCGCACTATGCATATCTCAAGCTCAAGATGCCAGGCCCCCGAGGAGTAATTACGGTCAACGGAAACACAGAACGCTCCATCCGTACGGAGGAGCACACGGCGGCCCTCGCAGCGGAAGTACAAAGCAGCCTTTCAAGGCAACTCTCCAGTCCGGCCGTTAAAAAGCCGGACAATGCAAAGCGCGCCCGGAGTAACCTGCAACAAGACCACCCGGCACGTTCGGAGCAAGCGTAGCAATACGGCCCCAACCCCAGCCATCGCAACATAGCGGAGCTAGTACCTCGAGTACACAATTACGCCCTCGAAATTCCATGGGTACAGGGGGAGGGGCACATCAACGACATGCTTACAATACAGTGTCAAACGTACTAGGGGCTGTCGGATTCTTTTTTTTACTTTCAGGACTCCACACTCTGGATAACATGTTCGGCTTTGCTGCCGCAAAGACGATGCAAGACGCAGGAAAGCAGACAAAGCCACGCCGCATTACGGAACTCTCAGATGGTCTCTATTTCGAGCGATATATCTGTTTCTAAATTCCGCGGCCTGCGCCGGGTCAGGACATGTTAAATAGTCTAATATCTTTTTTGCTTATCGCACTACTTGTATCGTTCGGCTTTGATAAATAGCCTCTCTATAAACAATGCACAACTTTTCACCTATTTTTTGCGTTGTCCTCTTTTAATATATATGTTCATTAAAAAAAACATGATCGCAACCGTACACCATGGTACGGCAAAACACGCCAGGGGCTTCATTACCCTTCTATCTGGTGTGAGAAGTCCGTACACTTTCACAAGTGCGGCACCCCGAACTTATAGCACTATATGCATCGGCTCCGAATCATGATTTTGGTCACATGTTGGGTTTGCCCGGCTCCTATGTTTTGGTGCCTTATGTTCCGCTATGTCGGCTAAGGTAGCACTAGGAGAACCACTGCGATTGTGCCCCAGTTCAGGTGGGTTAAGCACCTCAGTGGAGAAAGCTAAAACAGACTGTCATGATAAGGCGTGAGACCGGTCGCTGTTCGAGAGGTTTTTCGAGTCCTTAAAGACTTATGCCGCTTCGAGCGAGGAGCTGGCTATGTCCGGCCAAAGGCGTGGATAGCGCCCCGAATTCGGCCTTCCGAACTAGGGGCTTCGCCGAAATTTAAAATTATAATGTTCTATGGCTAAGTGAGAGTGTTCAAGCATTATAGTCCAATTGCCTGGTTCATTGTGCTGAGCACCTCCCTTGAAGGACCCAACTATGGGAAAAAGAGCCCTCAGGTTTATCCCGAACACCCCAGCACTAGTGGCATGGGGGCAGAAGCCGACGACTGGCCATCTCTCAATTTTTGATAAACGGTCGCACAGAAAATAATATTTTAAATTCAGTAAGCATTGCTTAGCGCATATGAACAAGTTTTCAGCACACAGGATACAAACGAGCGAGTTCATTCAAATACTACATCTTTAGTACATTCATCCGCGACAAGGCGGGCTCCGGCAAGAACTTCCTTGTAGTAGTTCTCGGGCTTGCGATGCTCCTTCCCCGGCGGCGGCCCGTCCTTCACCAGCTTCTCTCTGTCCAGCTTACCCCAGTGTACCCTTACACGGGCAAGGGCCCTCCGGGCACGTTCATTGCAGGCGGAGCGCTTGATGACCTCAAGCCATGGACAGGCCTCCACCAGCCGCCGCACTAGCCCGAAATAGCTCCCAGGCAGGGCCTCTCCAGGCCACAGCCGAACTAGTAAGCCCTTCATGGCCTGTTCGGCCACCTTGTGGAGCTCGACCAGCTGTTTCAGCTGATCGCTCAAAGGCACAGGGTGTCCGGCCTCAGAATACTGAGACCAGAACACACTCTCCGTCGAGCTGCCCTCTTCAGCTCGGTAGAACGCGGCGATGTCGGATACGCTGCGGGGAAGACCAACGAACGCCCCTGGAGAACTCCGGATTCGGGTAAGTAACAGGTAGCTTACTTTTATATTCCTACTTTGCATTAAGAATGCCTTACCCGTTGCTATCTTTTTCACCTCCTCCAACTCTTGGAGGGCCTTTTGGGCTTCGACCTTGGCACTCTTGGCGGTCTCAAGGGCCGACGCAAGCTCGGATGCTTGCGCTCTTGACTCAAGCTCCAAACTCTCATGTTTTTTCATGACAGCTTGCAGATCTTGCTGCACCTCGCCGACCTGAACCCCAAGCCTTTCTCGCTCGGCGCGCTCCTCGGCCGTTTTCTTTCCGGCTTCATCCAGCGCCTGCTTCAGGGTTGCCACCTCTGTTGTGGCCCCTACAACAAGCAGTACAATCCTGTTATTTCTTTATGCAATCAAGCCTCTCTATAGGCACCTTTTTTCTTCTTTTTAGGGTATTTCTTACCTTCTTTCTCCTCAAGCTGCCATTTGGCAAGGCCGAGCTCTTGCTCGGTCCGCCCGAGGTCCTTTTTCAGGACATCCACCTGCGCAGTCAGTGCGGCGGTGGACAGCAGCGAAGCCTGCATACGCATATGTGACTTTTTGTTGTTAGGCTCCCGCGAATATTACTAGATCCTCTATTCGGCTTTTCTTTCCGAACACCGAACAGAGCATCAGGGGCTACTGTCTATGCGGTAAATAATTTGACATATTTTCACTTACCTCGAAGCCTGTTAGAAGGCTAGCGCAAGCTTCAGTCAGTCCGCTTTTGGAGGACTGAACCCTTTGGATCACCGTACTCATAACAGTACAGTGCTCCTCATCGATGGCGGCGCCCTTAAGCACCTCCAGCAGATTGTCCAGCGCCTCCGGTTGGACGGAGGCCGCCGGCTCAGACGGCTTACTCCTCTTGGAAGGAGTTCGCCCACCGCGGACCAGGACTGTTGATTCCGGCGCGGTGTCCGGCACAAAGCCGAACTTGGAGCCGTGGGGGGTTTCATCCCCTTTACTCCTGGGGTCCGGAGGATTGCCTTGCGGCTCCTCCAGGACTATCTCCTCCTGCCCTGCTTGGCGGGATGCCACTTTAGCGTCGTCCGCCCTGCGGGGGGAGACAGCGGGCGGAACAGAGTTCACGTCCGACGAATCCAGGGAGCCGCTCGACGAATCGTCGAGATCGGCCCGGGGCGGGCTGCATAAATTACAAGCGATATTAGGGAAAGCCGCGCATTAAAAGAATATCATGAGTCACTCTGGTATATGAATACTTACGATTTCGCCGGACGCTTGGTTCTGTCCGTCCACTCCTCTCCGCCCTCTTCGGCGTCGTGGGAGTAGTCCGGCGGAGGGGTCTTCCTTTTCCTCGACCCCTCGGCCTCCCCCGTTGGGGTGGCCTTCTTCTTCTTTGCTCCCCTCGCTGGGGGGGAGAGCTTTCTTGTTCCTCCTCCCCGTTTTCACGAGAGGAGAGCGACGCGGACTCGTTAGATGACGAGTCCGACACCACCATGTTGCGGGAACTTTTTCGAGTCCCGGTGGTTTTCTTCTTCTTGGCCTTCTTCTCCGGCACCACATAAGGTGTCGGAGCCATCAGCTTCACCAAGAGAGCTGGGGCTGGGTCTTCGGGCAGGGGAGCCGGACAGTTAATTGGTCCGGATACCGCCTGCCAAGCCTGTCAAAGGTAAAGGGAGTTTAGATCCCGCATAGAGTTAATCTATGAAGAAGAGCTTAACAAACCTGTCAAAGGTATAGATAGCTCACCTCGCTGGCATGACGCTGCGAGCTGTATCCGCGGTCCTCGGAAGCGGATGAGGGGGACTCGGCGCCTTTGGTCAGCACCTTCCAGACGTCTTCATACATCGTGTCGAAGATCCTGATGAGGGTTTGGTGCTGCGCCGGGTCGAATTCCCACAAAGTAAAACCCCGTTGTTGCCACGGGAGGATCCGGCGAACGAGCATGACCTGGATCACATTGATCAGCCGGATTGGCTTGTTCACCAGGGACTGGATGCACGTTTGCAACCCAGTCACTTCTTCCTCGTTGCCCCATGATAGGCCCGCCTCTTTCCAGGACATGAGCCGCGTGGGGGGTCCGGATCTGAACTCGGGGGCTGCGACCCATTTCAGATCGCGTGGCTCGGTGATGTAAAACTACCCGGCCTGCCACCCCTTTAGGGACTCCACACAGGAGCCATCGAACCAGAGGACGTTGGCCATCTTGCCGACCATAGCGCCTCCGCACTCCGCCTGGGTGCCGGACACCACCTTGGGCTTGACATTGAAGGTCTTGAGCCAGAGGCCGAAGTGGGGGCGGACGCGGAGAAAGGCCTCACACACGACGATAAACGCCGAGATGTTGAGGACAAAGTTCGGGGCCAGATCATGGAAATCCAGGCCGTAGTAGAACATGAGCCCCCGGACAAATGGGTGAAGCGGAAAGCCCAGTCCGCGGAAGAAGTGGGGAAGAAAAACTACCCTCTCATGGGGCCTTGGGGTAGGCAGAAGCTGCCCCTTCTCAGGAAGCCGATGCGGGATGTCCTTGGACAAGTATCCAGCTTTCCTTAGCTTTTTTACTTGGGCCTCCGTAACGGAGGAGGCCATCCACTTGCCTCCCGCTCTGGACATTGTTGGAGAAGGTTGAGGAAGGAAGAGCGGAATTGGGCGCTGGAGCTTGAGTGCACGAGAGATGGATTGGCAAAGGAGGAAGAAGGCATAGGTTAAAAAGGTGAATCCTTATCCCTTTATACAAGCGGGTACGGTTAGGCGTCCCCACCTACCTAATAAAACTCACTTGCCTCCCAAGCGACGTGGTAAATGGTGCGATTGGGTTATCCACGTCCGTATTGATGAGAATCCCGTTAAAAGGGGCACACGATCTCTGCTTCGACAAGACATGCCAAGGAAACCGCCTCGCTAAACACGCTGAGGAGGAACAATGAAAACAATTTATATAAAGAGCTTGGCCGCAGTGTTGTGACGCACTGCGGAATACGTCAGCAGATTTGACTTGTGCTAATATTATTCTCTATATGGCAATATGTGGAAACTTATTTTGGAGAGCCGGACACTATTTTTGGTGTTTGTAGTCTTCTTGAAGAACTTGGAGGAGGAACCCGCCTTGCAATGCCGAAGACAATCTGCGCACCGGACTCGTCGTCATTGAAGCCTGGTTCAGGGGCTACTGAGGGAGTCCTGGATTAGGGGGTGTTCGGATAGCCGGACTATACCTTCAGCCGGACTCCAGGACTATGAAGATACAAGATTGAAGACTTCGTCCCGTGTCCGGAAGGATCTTTTCTTGGCGTGGAAGGCAAGCTAGGCGTGCGGATATTCAAGATCTCCTACCATTGTAACCGACTCTGTGTAACCCTAACCCTATCCGGTGTCTATATAAACCGGAGGGTTGTAGTCCGTAGGACAGAACCATCATCATACACAATCATACCATAGGCTAGCTTCTAGGGTTTAGCCTCCTTGATCTCGTGGTAGATCTACTCTTGTACTACCCATATCATCAATATTAGTCTAGCACGAGTAGGGTTTTACCTCCATCGAGAGGGCCCGAACCTGGCTAAAATAAAGTGTCCCTTGTCTCCTGTTACCATCCGACCTTGACGCATAGTTCGGGACCCCCTACCCGAGATCTGCCGGTTTTAACACCGACAATGATGATGATGATGATGGTGGAAGTTGCATGGCAATATATCTCGGAATGGCTATGGAAATGCCATGATAGGTAGGTATGGTGGCTGTTTTGAGGAAGATATAGGGAGGTTTATGTGTGAAAGAGCGTATCATATCACGGGGTTTGGATGCACCGGCGAAGTTTGCACCAACTCTCAATGTGAGAAAGGGCAATGCACGGTACCGAAGAGGCTAGCAAATGGCGGAAAGGTAAAAGTGTGTATAATCCATGGACTCAACATTAGTCAAAAGAACTCATATACTTATTGCAAAAAATTAGAAGTCATCAAAAATCATGTACTACGCGCATGCTCCTAAGGGGATATATTGGTAGGAAAAGACCATCGCTCGTCCCCGACCGCCACTCATAAGGATGCACAAGCCAGGTACACTTCATGCTTCAAATTTGTTACACAACTTTAACCATACGTGCATGCTACGGGACTTGCTAACTTCAACACAAGTATTTCTCAAATTCACAACTACTCAACTAGCACGACTATGATATTATCACCTCCATATCTCAAAACAATTATCAAGCATCAAACTTATCTTAGTATTCAACCCACTGAAAAGAATTTTTCACATATCTTGAATACCAAGTATATTAACATTAAGCAAATTACCATGCTATTAACGACTCTCAGAATAATCTAAGTGAAGCATGAGAGATCAAGTTTCTTTAAAACAATCCACCACCGTGCTCTAAAAGATCTAAGTGAAGCACTAGAGCAAAAATTATCACGCTCAAAAAGATATAAGTGAAGCTCATAGAGTAAACTATCAAGCTCAAAAGATATAAGTGAAGCACATAGAGTATTCTAACAAATTTCAATTCATGCATGGCTCTCTCAAAAGGTGTGTACAACAAGGATGATTGTGGTAGACTAACAAGCAAAGACACAAATAATACAAGACGCTTCAAGCAAAACACATATCATGTGGTGAATAAAAATATAGCTCCAAGTAAATTACCGATGGAAGTGGACGAAAGAGGGGATGCCTTCCGGGGCATCCCCAAGCTTTGACTTTTTGGTGTCCTTGGATTATATTGGGGGTGCCATGGGCGTCCCCAAGCTTAGGCTCTTGCCACTCCTTGTTCCATAATCCATCAAAAGAATTCACCCAAAACTTGAAAACTTCACAACACAAAACTCAATAGAAATCTCGTGAGCTCCGTGAGAGAAAGAAAACAAAAGACTACTTTAAGGTACTGTAGTGAACTTATTCTTTATTTGTATTGGTGCTAAATCTACTGTATTCCAACTTCTCTATGGTTTATAAACTATTTTACTAGCTATAGATTCATCAAAATAAGCAAACAACCCACGCAAAACAGAATCTGTCAAAAACAGAACAGTCTGTAGTAATCTGTTACTAATGCAAACTTCTGGAACCCGAAAAATTCTACCAAAATTAGACGACCTGGGAAATTTTTTTATTGATCAGAAGCAATTAGAATCACTATTTTATCACGTTATGGTGATTTTTAACAATTCGGGCACTGAGCGCAAAGATTCTGAAAATTACAGCAAGATCAAATAACTATCTTCCAAGAAGATCTAATATGTTTAACTTGGCACAAACACTAATTAAAAGATAAAACCACATCTAAACAGAATCTAGATGGATTATTTATTCCTAAACAGAACCAAAAACAAAAAACACAAAATAAAATTGGCTTGCCTCCCAACAAGCGCTATCGTTTAACACCCCTAGCTAGGCATAAAAGCAAGGATAGATCTAGGTATTGCCATCTTTGGTAGGCAATACTTCAATAAGGCATCCACCTCCTTTAGAATTTTCTTTCTTTCTAGTGATTATCAAACTTTTAGGCATAAGATCGAAAAATTCTTTCGTGGCAAATGGTTCCTTAATGATTGTAAAAAGATCGGGGTGAATACTTATAGATTTAAGATCCGCATTTTCCTTACTAGATGATTCACCCTTATTTTTAGGAACATACATAAACTTGGCAATTTTAGTGGGAGGACTAGGAGTACTTTTTACGGAAGAAAAAGCAGTTCCCAAGTTGGTAATGATACCCTCAAGTTTATCGATTCGAGTAGAGTCTAGATTTATTTTTTCATTAACCATGGGTTCCTTCTCCTTAATATTTTTCAAAGTCATTCCTACCTTAGATCCATATTGAGTAATTTGGTTATGAATCTTTTTATCTAGATTTTCAATGGATTCAATGGTAGCAACTTTGTTTTCAATAATTTCAAGCCTTTGCATAACATGCTCCAAGGTTAACACAGTTCCATTAACCAAAAGGGGAGGTGAGCCAAATAAATCTATTAAAGCATTATAGGAATCAAAAGTATGGCTACCCAAAAAATTCCCTCCGGTAATGGTATCAAGGATATATCTATACCAAGGATTAGCACCTACATAAAAATTGCGAAGAAGGACTGAAGTAGATTGCTTCCTGGTAGATCTATTTTGAGCATTGCAAATTCTATACCAAGCATCTTTTAGATTTTCTTCCTCCCTTTGTTTAAAATTTAGCACTTCATTCTCGGGAGATAACGGAGAAGATAAGGAATTCGACATAGCGACAGGTAAGCAAACTAACACACGAGCAAACAAAAGGCAAAGAGAAAAAGAGGAAGAGATTGGGAAAGAGAGGGCGAATAAAACGACAAGGGTGAAGTGGGGGAGAGGAAAACGAGAGGCAAATGGCAAATAATGTAATGCGAGAGATAGAGATTGTGATGGGTACTTGGTATGTTGACTTTTGCGTAGGCCTCCCCGGCAACGGCGCCAGAAATCCTTCTTGCTACGTCTCGAGCTAGCGTTGGTTTTCCCCGAAGAGGAGGGGGTGATGCAGCACAGTAGCGTAAGTATTTCCCTCGGTTTTTGAGAACCAAGGTATCAATCCAGTAGGAGGTCACGCGCAAGTCCCTCGTACCTTCACAAAACGGTAGCAACTCGCAACCAACACTTAGGGGTTGTCAATCCCTTCACGGTCACTTACGAGAGTGAGATCTAATAGAGATAATATTTTTGGTATTTTTGGTATAAAGATGCAAAGTGAAAAGTAAAAGCAAAACAAGTAAAATAAAGTAATGGAGATTGATATGATGAGAATAGACCCGGGGGCCATAGGTTTCGGCTTCTCTCAAGAGCATGATATTCTACGGTGGGTGAACAAATTACTGTTGAGCAATTGATAGAATTGAGCATAGTTATGAGGTTATCTAGGTATGATCATGTATATAGGCATCACGTCCGTGACAAGTAGACCGACTCCTGCCTGCATCTACTACTATTACTCCACTCATCGACCGCTATCCAGCATGCATCTAGAGTATTAAGTTAAAAACAGAGTAACGCCTTAAGCAAGATGACATGATGTAGAGGAATAAATTCATGCAATATGATAAATACCCCATCTTGTTATCCTTGATGGCAATAATACAATACGTGCCTTGCAATTCTTTCTGTCACAGAGTAAGGACATCGCAAGATTGAACCCAAAGCTAAGCACTTCTCCCATTGCAAGAACTACCAATCTAGTTGGCCAAACCAAACGGATAATTCGAAGAGACTTGCAAAGATAACTCAATCATACATAAAAGAATTCAGAGAAGATTCAAATATTATTCATAGATTAGTTGGATCATAAACCCACAATTCATCGATCTCAACAAACACACCGCAAAAAGAAGATTACATCGAATAGATCTCCACGAGAGAGGGGGAGAACATTGTATTGAGATCCAAAAAGAGAGAAGAAGCCATCTAGCTACTAGCTATGGACCCGAAAGTCTGAAGTAAACTACTCACACTTCATAGGAAGGGCTATGGTGTTGATGTAGAAGCCCTCCGTGATGGATGCCCTCTCCGGCGGAGCTCCGGAATAGGCCCCAAGATGGGATCTCGTGGATACAGGAAGTTGCGGCAGTGGAATTAGGTTTTTGGCTCCCTCTCTGGTCTAATGGGGGTACGTAGGTATATATAGGAGGAAGGAGCACGTCGGTGGAGCTCCAAGGGGCCCACGAGGCAGGGGGGCGCGCCCTCCACCCTCGTGACCTCCCTGGAAACTTCTTGGAGTAGGGTCCAAGTCTCCTGGATCACGTTCGGTGAGAAGATCACGTTCCCGAAGGTTTCATTCCGTTTGGACTCCGTTTGATATTCTGTTTCCTCGAAATACTGAAATAGGCAAAAAACAGCAATTCTGGGTTGGGCCTCCGGTTAATAGGTTAGCCCCAAAAATAATATAAAAGTGAAAAATAAAGCCCAACATAGTCCAAAACAGTAGATAAAGTAGCATGGAGCAATCAAAAATTATAGATACGTTGGAGACGTATCAGGTATCTTGCAAGAAGGTTGTTCACAAGAGAACCTTTTATGTTCAGTATTATGAATAAACATAAGGGCCATACTTTCATTGTGAATGAGATGTATGTTATGAATAATGATATTAATATATTACCTCCGTGTTACTTTCATAATTCATTTTAGAATTTCTTACACTCTAGCCCATTGCACAATGTTTATTGCAAAACGGTTGTTCATAAAAGAACAATTGTTGTTCAGTATTATGAATAACATGAAGGGCCATGCTTCCATCCAAGATGGGATGTATGTTACGAATATTGATGGTAAAATGATACATCCATAACACTGACGCTAAATGTCACAAGACTATGAGAATACCACACATGTGTGGCATAGCATTTGGTCACACTGGACAAACCCGCATGGAAAAATTCCATTATGATGGATTTTGAAGTTGTTTGATTTTGAATCATCTGACACTTGCAACTTTTCTCCGAAAAGTGAAGTGACTGAAATACCGTTCACATGCCATAAGGAACGAGAAACAAACTTATTGGTGATCATACATTTTGATGTGTGTAGTTCAATAAATGTTGTTACAAGTAGTGGATTTATATATCTTCAGAAATGACTCAAGTAGATATATGGATATTTGCTTGATGAGACGTAAGTCTGGATCTTTGGAAATCATTCGAAAGGTTTTCAAAAATGAAGTAGAAGTTATTGTAACAAGGAAATTATGTTTCTGCAATTTTATTGCAGAAAGGAATATTTGAGTTACAAGTTTAGCGAATGTCTGATGAGTTGTGAAAAGAGTTTCATAACTTACAACTCCAGGAACACCACTATGAGTGGAATGTCTGTGAAGATGTAATCAAACCATTTATGACATGGTAAGATCAAAGATGACATAAATAAATTTGCCATTATCACTTTTAAAGAGTAATGCTTTAGAGACTGTGGCTTTTACACTGAAAAGAGCTCCATCAGGTATGTTGAAATGACGGCATGGTATGGTACGCCCAACCATGTTATATCTTTTCTTAACATTTGGAATATGGGGCTTGTGTAAAAGGTTACAAACCTATTCCAAACCAGACAAGTGCTACTTTGTAAGTTATCCCAAGTCATTGGGTATTCCCCCACCACTATACCGAGGCAAAGGATTTTTGCCACAAAACGGTATGCTTTTAAAGAGAATAGTTCTTGCAAAAGGGTAAGTGGGAGGACAGTGCAACTCGACGAGATAACAAGTATCTTCGTCATCTGGTCAAAGGAAAGGAACCTTGGAAGTAATTCCAGAGTTACCTATTGCGACTGATACGGGAGCCTCTACATTAGATGTATGGACTTCGGTCGAACTTGTAGCTAAACAACGTAGGCAAAGCTCATGCAAACCTCTCAGGTGCGCAAACGATATATTGTTGTTAGACAACAGTATACCCCTATGATACACAAGGAAGCGTTGATGGGCCCTGACTCCGGAATTGGCTGAATGCCAATACAAGCCGAGTTATTCCATATAAGTGATTCAAGATTAAAACCTTGATACACCTTTCAGAAGACTTAGGGTCTAACAAATATTTATGGAACTTAAAACTGATACGGATAAAAATGTTTTATCCATAAAGCTCGACTTGTTGAAATGACAAGTTCAAGAGTTGACTACGATGAGGTTGTTTTCATCGTAGCGATGCTTAAAGTCGGTTTGGGTTGAACTAGCGATTAATACATATTTCAATCGTGAGATATGAAACATGGATGACAATAGGATTTCCATCTTATGGAAATGAAACCAAGGACTTGCATGTGTTACAGTCCAAGGCATTTTGTCTATCTAGAGGATGCTAGTAAGGGTGCAAACTTCAGAGTTCCAGCGATGGACAAAAGAGAGCAAAATGGAGTTGGAATCTTCGTGCTTTGATGAAATGGTCAAAGGGGTTTGACTTCATCAATGGGTAACGAAGATGCTTGTAATTCAAGAAAGTAAGTGGGAGCGTAATAATATTTCTAAAAACCTTGTGTGCTTGACACATTGTTAATTGGAAATAAATTTCTTGACACGAATTAGGACTTCATTTGAAAATAGTTTTTTGATGAAGTGCTTAGGCTAAATAGCCTCAATATTAGGCATAATGATCTATGGAGATAGATTTACCTAATGGGGCTGAGCAAAAATACATATTGACAAGATGCTAAAACCATTTAGCACTAAGAACGACAAGGAGTGATTCTTGCCGAAGTCACATGGAAAGAGTTTTTGCAAGAATCAGTGTCCCAAAACACTGATGAGCAAAATACATGATGGAGATTCCACACACTCATGTGTTTGGATTAATCATGTATTCCATGGTATGTAAAACATCCAGATATGTCCAATACTCCCAAGCTGTTGCGAGTATGGATACTAAAGTGATCAAAGTACTGATCATGGGACAACAATGAAAGATGTCATTGAATACTAGAGTAAGTACTGATGATATGTTTTCTCGCAAGCGGAGATCATGAAGAGTTCGTTGTAAAATGTTACATCGATACAGTCTTCATATTTTCTCCATGCGATTTTCGATTTAAGTTAAGGGTTTTGTGTAATACACAATATGGTGGCACGGTAGTTGGAAATTGTTCCCAACAAGATACTATGGCGAATTCTATAACGAATGACTAAGTATGTTGACGCTTTAGAAGCGACAAACAAGATGTTGAATCATATAGTTCATTCATGAACTTAGTATGGTTCCAAGATGGCTTTTGTCAATGGGACACTACTGCAGGTAGTTTCTCCATAACTCAGTCTGAGGAATCCAGGTTCGACCTATGATTCACATACATAAAAGCCAAGTCCACACAAAATATGAATTTTGTGAAAGCGTGAAAACGTGAGGATATGCAATGATACACATGGAGCTGAAGTCGTCAGATCCGTTGGACATCAGGCTATACCACAAGTGAAGCATTTTCTACACCAGTATGCCATAGGTGTAAAGTGCATTAGCATTGACTAGATATTGACTCTAGTGCAAGTGGGAGTCTGTAGGAGATATGCCCTAGAGGCAATAATAAATGATATTATCTCCAAGTTCATAATTATGTTTATGTTCCATGCTATAACTGCTATGGTTCTCGAGTCTGCAAGAACACGAGGCTCGGAGGAAGACTCATATACACGTGTGGAATAATAAACGGTAAGAAGTATTCTTAGTCTGGCCTCTAAGACTAGCTCAAGTGTTGCATGATGGTTCTGTTTTCCCGATCATGGGCATGTCAATACCAGCAACTCCAGGGCACAATATTAAGAGAACATTTGAGTTGATTCGACCCGGATTGATGTTATGCTATGAGATTCATTCGTCACAAGTTAATGGTACATAACACAGAGATGTTTAACGTTTGCATGATTCCTTAGACCATGAGAGTACCGAGTTTCTTCATGCTTGCTTCATGAACTTTGGGGTTTGTTAAACGTCATCCGTAAATGGGTGGCTATTACGGCAGCTTACGGGTTCATGGAAAAGTATGTCAAGTAACTTGATAGCTCAAGATTGGGATTTTCTCCTCCGACAATGGAGAGATATACTCGGGCCCTCTCGGTGTTACGGTATCCATCATTGTCTGGCCAGACACAGTGTGATTTGATCACAGGGATGCCGGAACACGGAAACGAGAAAAGATAACAAAACCAGTAACGAGGTAACTAGCATAGTGGACAAATTGGTGATCCACAGGAATGCAATAAATCTCACCTCGGGTGTTTGTGACATATCGCGAAGCAACAGTAGCTCATGCAACTGGAGGTTCACTCGAATATTCATTCGTGTGGGTATAGGGGTCAATATGGGTGTCCACGGCTCCGATGTTGATCATTGATCGAAAGAGGTTCCAGGTCATGTCTATACTTCACCAAACCTATAGGGTCACACGCTTAAGGGTCATCTATCTGCTGAATACTAGACAGGGAGTCTGAGAGAAAGTTTTCGGAAAAAGATTTTCAGAGACATCAGAAAAGGTCTGAAAAGAGAGGTCACCGGATGAGTTCTGGTGAAACTGAAAAAGTTGTTTTGGGGTATGCCATTAAGTCAAAATGGTTTTGGCACATGCCTGATAATTCTTGGAGGGTGCTAGAATCATTCTGGAAACTTTTTGGAATTTTTAGAAATAAAAACCGAAAATGTTTCGGAGCTGCAGGTACCGCTTTGGTTGTTTTTCGTAGATGAAATTCACTAATCTGAAATTGTTTCAAAACGAATCCAAAATCATTTTAGTGGGTTTTGGAATTATTCTAAGACCCACAGAAATATTTTCGTATTTAATGGATGCGAAAAATTATCTTCATGAATAGTGAAGATGCATTCTTGTTTGCTTTTCGCTGATGAAAATCACTAAACCAAAATTGTTTCGGAACGCATTGAAAATTATTTTAGTGGGTACTGGAAATGTTCTGAGCCCACATAAATATTTTCAATTCGAATAGACGCTGAAAAATGTCGTCATGAATAGTGAAAGTGCTTTTTGCTTGGCTTCTTGGAGAAGCCACCTTGAGGGCTTGTTGGTATTATCCCCTTGGCTTCTTGGAGAAGCCATCCTTGGGCTTGGCCTATAAATAGGGGTGGAGGGGCTGCCTAAAGAATCATCCCTTGCTCTCATACACATGCCATGCATTATCTGGCTTCTTCTCTCCCTCCCACGAAAAGAGTTTCGTAGAGCCGTAAGGCTGTCTGGGTTCCGGCAGGAACTAGTTCTGGACGGCAAAGCCCTGCCTGATAGATGACATCGTATGTGTGCAACCCCGTAGAGAGGCCGTAGTTTCGATCCTTTTGCCCGAGGGGCTGTTTTGAGAGTGCCTCCCGAAGGGCTGTCCAAGTGACGGTCCGAGTTCTGTGAATCGTCCCGAAGGGCTGTCCGAGTGACCGTCTGAGTTTTGAGGGTCCTCCCGAAGGGCTGTCCGCGACCCCGTCCGAGGGACTGTCCGACCGCCTCCCGGAGGGTTGTCCGTGGGGCGGATGAGGGTATACATCCTCGCGGTTGGGAGGTTGTAAATCCTAGCTGCGGGGATCTGCACCGCCGATCATCATCGACTCTCCTTCCCGCTGCGCTACGAGTCGGTAACGAAAAAGATCAAACCATGTATGCAGTCACAATAGTGGTCCTGGGTTGGTGCATAGGTTGGATTTTTTTTCTGTTGCCTTACCCTACATTACTCAAATACGGTGATGGAGTACATAGAGATGAGGGACAAGTTACAATCCAACACAGAGTTGGAGATGGAGGGAGGCATGATAGGGACGATGAAGAGGGCACCGGCTGCCCGGCTGGAGCTGGACGTGGGAGGCGCCTCCTGCCTTCTCCCTTCCTTGTCTTGGCCCTTCTCTTTGGTTGAGTTTTCTGCAATGGAGGTGCGGAGGCTGTAGATGTAACTTGCGGAGGATGGAAATCAGATGAGGTGACAGCTAGGGTTGGAGGCCTTCATATAGGAGTGCTTCTCGAGTGTCCTCTGTTGATCTAGCCTCCTCCCTTTCATCTAAGGGCTCAAGGGGAGCCAAATCCATGTCCCAAACAAGCCTTGGCCATCAAGGATCTCGTAGGAAAAAATGGGGACGAAATCAGAGAAAAATATGGAAAGTTCTAGCCAATTTTCGTGGCTGTTTGGAGCTCAAATGTCTGCTCAATTGAGCAGCTCCGGTCGTATGGAAGGCCATCTTTCCGTGTGGACATCGGGAGCTGTTTCCTATTTCGGTCGCCATTTCTTTATACAAACTCTGATTTTGACGTTCTTTGGCTCGTTGGATTGCTAGAGAAAAGTACAATGCATTTGTGGCCTTGAATCCTCATTTTGGACACTTTGATAAATGTCAAATCGTCAAACTCTCCAAAGGGTCTTGATCTCATGCCTGGAACTTCTCTGGTTTGACCCCCTAGCTTGATTCTTTTGATGCCCCTAGTCCATGAACGTGTCAAAACCTACAAATACCAAAAAAAACAAAGGAAAACTAATAAAAACTAAATAAAAATATGTGCAATGAACTTGGTAAAACAAGTAAATATCGAAAATTACGCATTGGAGACATGAATAAGTGCTAGATGGATATGATATGAGGGACTGTGGCACTGAAATATACTCTAAAAAGTATGCATAAGATCCACTCATCAACGTGCAACTGCTATTTATACCTGTGCTTGGGCATCTCTAGCCGATCCCCTAAAACCGGTTTGAGGAGAAAAAAAACCCGGTTTAGTCCTCTAACCGACACCTAGGTGAACTCCTAAACTATATGAAGGACGAACAAATTCAGCCCTTGCGGCCCCAAAGGAGTAAAAATACTCGCCCGCTTGGCTATCGGGTAAAACACATGACTCACTCTCTCCATCGCTCGAGCGCCCAAATCCATCACCGCACGCCTCCTCCTATGGCTGGATCTGGTGGCACCACTCACTACAAGAAATATGTCAACTTGCGACCATCACTATTGGTCACTAAAAGGTCTATGTTTTTCATTTGCGACTTTGTGACCAAAAATAGATGGTCAAAAGCTGGCGGTCGTAAACTGAAATTCACGACCTTCTTTGTGATATGTAAAAGGTCGTTGGTTCTTTGACCAAATTTTGGTCACTAGCAGCCTCCCCAGGCCACGTAGGATCCAGCGTGGCAAGCTGGCGTGGATAAGAATCAGCATGGTCCAATTGGGTGTCTATATGGGCCAAGCCCATTAATTTAGCCCATTTATATATTTTTCCTATGAATTTTTTGTCAGCTTCATGGACCAAGCCCAACATTGCAGCCTTTTTATTTTTGGGCCGTGGGCTTTTTGTCTCAACAATTTCAGTTTTCTTTTTTATAAAATAGGTTCACTAGTCAGGTGGGTCCTTGCTATCAGGGTCACATTCTTCATTTTACAATTTAACGTAAATAAATACACAATATTTAAATTGGCACATAGAAAACACACAAAATACTTCAAATATTATCAGCCAGAGTCAGTACAAAGCTGCTGCTGTACAAATAACACGTAATAAGCTCTAACATACACTTTGCAAGCTCTACAAGTGTAACATAAGTATAGCAGTCACAGCTACATGCTCCACAAGTTCAATAACATGGTAATTTACAAGCTCTACAAGTGTTATGTTCTTCAACATGGAGCTCCTTCGACAGCGATTACAAACTAGGCACCTGCTCTTCTTGCCACTGTGAGCAGGTGGATGCTCGCCATGGTGTGCTTGATGATGCACACGACCATGATCTTCTTGCCACTATTGCATCCGTGCGCTCGATGATGGGGGTACCAATGCATACAGAGAACAAAATTACTAGCATTAACCCACAACTTCAAGTACAAGCTAAGTATGTATCAAGTGACAACAAAAACAAGTTTATATGATAGTACAAAATCACCATCATTAACAAGTTTATATGGGAATGAAAACAATCATCAGTACTGGATTAAACACAATGTTATCTTCATATTAGCAAACAAAATATATCATTTTCATATTCTCAGTAAGCAAGTACAGTCTGCTTCAACCCATGTTCTAAAGAAGATGTTTATCCCTCAGAGGAGTACATTTGATGGTTTATCATGGGACGGAGGTAGTGTGTATCAAGTAAGAAAACAAGTTGAGTAAAATAGTAAAAATGTTGCATGGAACAGACTTCTTTTATATGGGTATGTTTCAATTGCATACAACAAGACAAGTCATTAATTCAATGTGAATATCAATTCAAATTGCTGCATTGTTGTAGCATATCCTCCACTGACAGATTATTAGTAAGTAACTGGTCTTCCCAGGATTCAAGATGCATTATTTTGTCACCAAACTTTCAGAGATGTTGGTGCTCACCTTCCATCTTGGCGAGGTGCTTCTTCACCTTGCCGGCGCACACTTTGCAGTGCAGGGACACCTTCAGCACGACCACCTGCATGATCAAGTAAACTGAAATTAAGTTAACAAAAGGAAGGCATGGCAATGGGCATGGGCAAATTAACTTTTGTCAACATAGCAGCATGGTAGCAATGAATTAACATCATCAAGTTAACATAGCAGCATGGCCAAGGCAGCATTTTGGTAGAATAATATCATCCATCAGAAATAGCAATATTTGTGCATAAATCCTAGCTTTAATACAAAATGAGCAGTTGCAATTCTAGCAACAATCTGAGAACACAGTCCTCTTGGTTTGAACGAGCCAAAGAACTGAAACACAAAGAGGAACATGCTCCTATTAGGACCAAGCAAGATTCTTGTACTCATGTAAGGCCAATCACTCATGACACCTAATTGTAAGTAGATTCAGTCACCACAGGTGCTTGTTTCAGCACCAAGTTAAATTTAGTCAAGCATGTAAGTAGATTTAGACCAGCAACATACCAAGCAAAAAATAGATTTAAAATAGGCTAGCTAGCTGCAATTTGCTGCAATCATGATGGTACAAACAAGCTAGCTAGATTAAACACCAACAGTTAACACAACCTAGCTGTAGTAACTAACAAGGCCACTATAAATTATTAACATGCATGATCTGCAGTACTAGGAGGCCGAGTCAATGCACATCACAGTAACTACAAATGCGGTCTACTACAAGAGCAGAATTTAACAAGTGTGCTACTCCAAATCATCATCACTTATAAATAGGAATGATCTTTTCCATGACACAAGCACGGAAAGTACAAACAAAAGCACCCATGCACATGAAACAGAGCAAGGTACTCCTATAGCAGCACAAGAGAGGGGGCAAGAAGCTAGGAGACGAACTCACATGAGAGGAGGTTGTGGTCTTCGTCCCGCGGTAGAGGAGGTTGTAGCCGAGTTGGACCATGTGCGGAGCGTCGTCATGGCGGTGGATGCCCTGGTTGTCGTCATCGTCCACAGAGGATGCCTACTGCTCTGAATCAAACAAAGAAGTAAGAGCTAGTGTTGTTGATCTAGTACAGAAATTAAGCAAGCGAGTATAGGAGACACACACACACGTGCTACTACTAGTATCTACAGACATCAATCAAGTTGGCTATGTGTGTGCTTGAGCTAGCTTAGTACGTACAGTCCATGGTTGGGCTCCAAAACAAACAAAGCATGCTAGTGTCAACAGAATCAATCACAAGGTTATTTTGTTGTTGTTGCTAGCACTGCTAGCTGTATGTGTCGATCCATCCATCCATCGACCTAACTAATGGCGTTGTATCTCTAGACTAAGTGCAGCAACACAAGAAGAACTAAAACTGCAGATCACATGTGTATGTATACTCATCCATGGCAAACTATACCAAACCATCCATACATGGCAAGACTGCAATGGAACAGATTTAACACTAGACATTAAAAATTGATGAGTCAAATGATTTTTAGTATTATTAACTTGGAAGGAAGCTCACTGTTTCCATCTTCTATCTATCCATGATTTTCTTTTTCTGAAGCAAGCATCAAAAGGCACAATGACAAACAAATTTCACACAAACGCTGAACCAATACTTCAAATCAAATTTTCAAGGGCTTGAAAGAGAGGTTGGAGCTCATCAAGTACCAAGGAAAGATCTTCTATTCCACACAATTGCATATAGTGTGAGCGAGTTTTCGACTATTGGCAACATGAGGACTAGTTTCATTACCTCACACGGTGGCTGGCCTGGGCGTTCTGGATACTCCATTGTGTGTGCGGTCCTTGACCCTCCATCAAACTAAAAAAACAAAGCACAAAACATGTTTATAACTTCAATTCAAGCTCCTTGAATAGGTAGTATACTCCGCATAAAGTTCTCACTTCTACAACAACTCACTGGGAACATGTGAACACGACTATCTACTTGTGCTGCAAGGTAAAAATAATCCTAATAGAAAAAGGACCATATGACTAAGTGACTGGTCAGGCCTACAACATAAGCAAGTGGCAGCGTAAGCAGAAAGTGGGCCTTTGAGTTATCAACATCAACCGCAAGACTAAGACAAGAAGGCTTATTATAGAATCAGGCAATCACATCAACGACAGCAACCGACGACTGCACAATCAAGTTTCACTTCCATGGGCTCGTGATGAGGTCATACCTCGTAGGAGATGTATCGGGAGGGGGCTCGGAGATGGCGTCGGGGTGGTGGTGGAGTTGCGTCCTCCATGGCGTCCTCACGTCCATGGCGTCATCCCCTCCATGGCGTCCTCTCCTCCATGGCGTGCCTGCTGTCGGTCATGCGTGAGGAAGAGGCAGAGGGAGAGGAAGCAAATCAAATCGCAACAGCAAGGCAAAAGGGAAGATGACAAGTCCATCCATGGAAGAATGAGGGGTCTGGTGTTGCACCTCATTCCGGTGGCTCGACCTGGATTCGACGATCGATCTGGATCCGGCGCTGCCTCGCCTCTCACTCGATCTGAGCAGCGGTGCGCGGCCAGACCACAAGTGCATACTTGCTGGAGCGGCGGAGGCGTCGCCGGCGCAGGATCAGGCTTAGGCTCAGCCTGTCATGGCTCTATTGGCCGTGGCTCCAGAAGAGTCGCGGAGGCAAGATCTCGGAGGTGGGCGGCAAGAGCAAGGGGAAGCGAAGGAGGAAGTTGCTCCTGCTCCTGCTCAGGTCGTTGCAGGTCAAGAGCAGCGGCGCTTGGGGGTAGGCCGGCGGCGGGGTAGGAGTTGGGATGGCGGAGAGGGAGGAATGGGTCGGGGAGGGAGATCTGGGTCGGGGACAGGGAGGCGGCGCCGCATGGGTCGGGGAGAGGGAGAGGCAGGGGAGTGTGCTGCACGATGCTAGGGTTGGGTTGGCCAGTGTGCGTTTAGGAGACGTTGGATCTGTATGGTGTGGACGGCTCAAATCGGCTTAGGGGGGTGATCCGTGGGAAGGGAGGTTCTGCCTTCTGATTGGTCCAATAAATGTGTCATTTAAAATAGTTTCTAAGTGGTAAAAATAGAGGCAATTTGTCAAGCAGCTACCAATAATATTTTCCAAAAATGGCACCACTAAAAAATTTCACTCAAGTTATACAACATTTTTATGGATGATAACCAACTTGTATGCATTTCCGATCTTTCTAGCATTTTTTAGCCATTTAAACAAAAAATAATAGTTTGCTCGTAGTTTTTCTCTGAAGGGCCTACCAAATAATTGTTGCAAAATTGGACCAAATCAATTTTCTAAAATACTAGGTCATATTTAATGTACAATTGACCAAATGGTTGGATGTCAAAAGTTTTCATCCACCTCTCGTGAAAAAGACAAATTTTCGCCAATTCAGCTGGAAGTGGGTCAAATTTGAACTGCAGCTACCTTATAGTTTGCTATTTATTTTTTTCGAAAATCATTTCTAGGTACATAAGTATATGTTATCATAGAAACACCAAAAGTTTTCCAAGATTCAACCACTAGCTAGGAACGGTCATGTCCGCCGTTTTGACCGCATTTTGAAATGGTCATGAAAAATTAAAAAAATCAAAAAATTGGAAAACCTTCGCATAGTATCACTATATGTGGCAAAGTTACCAGGAAAAATAATAAACTTGTAATACGATAATTATTTTTAAAAAGTGTTCTTAGAAATGAGCTATCATGTGTGAAGATCAATGGCTTTCAAGTCAAATGATCAATCTTATGGCCACATTCATGACATAGTTTGTTCAAATGATCTCATATTGTGCACAAGGTGCATATTGGAATGGCAAACAATGTTGCCTAAGGAAGTTTTCATTTTCTTTGGACGAAAAAATCATTTTCCATGTGAAGAACCTACCAAATAATTGTTGAAAAATTGTACCAAATCAATTTTATAAAATACTAGGACATATTTAATGCACAATTGACCAAATGGTTGGGTGTCAAAAGTATTGACCCACCTCTCGTGAAAAAGACAAATTCCTGCCGATTCAGCTGGAAGCGGGTCAAATTTGAACTGCAGCTGCCTCATAGTTTGCTTTTTATTTTTCCCAAAAATCATTTTTAGGTACACAAGTATCTATTTAATCAGAGAAACACCAAAAATTTTCCAAGATTCAACCACTAGCTAAGAACGGTCATGCCGCAGTTTTGACCGCATTTTGAAACGGGCACGAAAAATTCAAAAAACATCAAGAAATTGGAAAACCTTCGCATAGTGTCATTATATGTGGCCAAGTTACCAGGAAAAATAATAAACTTGTAATACAATAATTATTTTTAAAAAGTGTTCTCAAAAATGATCTATCATTTGTGAAGATCAATGGCTTTCAAGTCAAATGATCAATCTTATGGCCACATTCATGGCATAGTTTGTTCAAATGATCTCATATTGTGCATAAGGGTGCATATTGGAATGGCAAACAATGTTGCCTAAGGAAGTTTTCATTTTGTTTGGACGAAAAAATTATTTTTCATTTTTCGAGCGCCCAAAATGAGCTTTTTTGTGAAGAACCTACCAAATTATTATTGCAAAATTGTACCAAATAAATTTTCTAAAATACTAGGCCATATTTAATGCACAATTGAACATATGGTTGGGTGTCAAAAGTTTTGACCCACCTCTCGTGAAAAAGACAAATTTCTGCCGATTTAGTTGGAAGCGGGTCAAATTTGAACTAAAGCTACCTCATAGTTTGCTTTTTATTTTTACCAAAAATCATTTTTAGGTACAAAAGTATCTATTTAATTAGAGGAACACCAAAAGTTTTCCAAGATTCAACCACTAGCTACGAACGGTCATGCCCGCTGTTTTGACCGCATTTTGAAACGGGGCATGAAAAATTCAAAAGAAATCAAAAAATTGGAAAACCTTCGCATAGTGTCATTATATGTGGCCAAGTTACCAGGAAAAATAATAAACTTGTAATACGACAATTCTTTTTAAAAAGTGTTCTCAGAAATGAGCTATCATGTGTGAAGATTCATGGCTTTCAAGCCAAATGATCAATCTTATGGCCACATTCATGACATAGTTTGTTCAAATGATCTCATATTATGCACAGGGGTGCATATTGGAATGGCAAACAATGTTTCCTAAGGGAGTTTTTATTTTGCTTGGACGAAAAATCAATTTTCCATTTCTCGAGTGCCCAAAATGAGTTTTTTTGTGAAGGACCTACCATATATTTGTTGCAAAATGGGACCAGGTCATTTTTATAATATATTAGGACATATTTAATGTACAATTGACAAAATGGTTGGTCGTCAAAACTATCTATACACCTTTGGTGAAAAAGACAAATTTCTGCCGATTCAGCAGGAAACAGGTCAAATTTGAACTGCAGCTGCCTCAAAGTTTGCTCTTTATTTTTTCCAAAAATTATTTATAGGTAGATAATTATCTATTTAATCAGAAATACATGGTTTGGCGGCGATACGTTGAGGTTTAGATGGTGGCCGAGGGCCGCAATTCCAGAGCGTGTAAACTCGCATGCCCGCAACATGGTCACCGCATGACCGTGGTGTTGCCACGCGTTCCGGGCGGCCTAGGAATGTCTAGTGGGTTGGGCACTCCCCTGATAGGTGTCAGGAAGAAGAAGGCAATAGAAGAATCTCACGAGGATACTGAACTGAGCTCAAACATGAATTAGCACCCAAGTGTTTGATTAGTGGTACGGGAAATGCACATGGCCAATGGGCCTGAGTTTTGGCCGAGGATGATCATCTACTAAGGACACTATCTTGGAAAATTTGCAGCTCAAATGGAGGAGCCTAGGTGTAACTTTCCTTGCAACATACCACACTGGACAAAAATATGAATGTTGAAGCCACACTCACATGTATTGTTAGATGGGGCTCAAATTTTGTGGAGAGCTATGATTTGGGAATATAGAAGATGTGGCAAAAATTTAGCTCATTAGGATATGCCTAGCTAGTACTTCCTTCACAACCGTTCGAGTTGAACAAAAACTTTGGAAATTTGCCGAGGAAGATTTACCAGGCAAATGGAGTTGAATATTGTCACGAGGCAATGATTTGGATAGTAAAGAATGCCCAATTTTTTGGGAATTTCGGGAATGACAGAAATATAGGTTGCTTCACAACCTAGGGCAAAAATTGACACATGGACATGACACATAGGCAAAACTGATGAGGTGGCGCCTAGTCATAGCAATCCACCACAATTTACAAGTTTATGACCATCTATATTGGTCGTGATAAGCTAGAGTAAGGCAGCGGATCAGTGTTGTCTGCTTTATGACCATTTCATGTAAGGAAATTACGACCTTTATGGCCAAAATGGTCGATATAGTTGAGGGTTTGGAGCCCCTGAGCAGATTTTGACCAATTGGTCTCAAATGGTCGTAGATCTATGACCAATTCTTCCAGGGTCACTGACAGAAGGTCACTAGTTGACATATTTCTTGTAATGACTTGTCGCCGCCCATCCACTATGCTTGGCCGGCAGATCAACCGCACACAGTCAACTCTTCCCGCCCTTACTCCTACTAAATAGGCGGTGCCTCCTCTTCCCGTCCCTCCTCCTCTCGCATCGCACATGTGTTCCCTGACCTCCCGCCACCGCCACCGAGGGCAAACTACCATGGCGTGCGACAATGCAAAGGACCTGGGTCACCAAGATCTACGACCAGGACACCGGGAAAACTACCAGCTGAGTAGTTTCCACTTGACGGAGGCGATGACTCGTGCATATGACATCAAGTTGGTGTAGTTGTATGGCGCCTTTGGCTGCCAGAACTTCCCCGATGGCTATTTGCCATCCTCGGAGCCACTGTTGGACATGTGGGTGGCCAATCACTGCGAGCGGTGGGAGGATAAGAAGCCCGCGAGTGTCTCGCGGCCGAGGTTGCCGGCGAGGCGTACATGGCAAACCTCCGCCGATGCTACTCGGAGCAAGTCGAGGTGGAGCGCCGCCTGTACTCGGAGTGCACCGCCGGCAGGACCGAGGTCATCGACCTATCATTTGATGAAGAAGGCAACAACGAAGGAGGCAGTGAAGGCAACAACGACAGAAACGTCGACGGCGGCAACATCTTCGACAACCCAGATGATGGCACCGGGCTTGATCCCATGATCGGTGGTCTCTCGAGAGTCGAGTGGAAAGCTCTTGCCAAAGAATCTGATAGCGATTACAATTAGGTTTAGTTTTGGTTAAATAAGTAAGTTTAAGCTAAGTTTCAATTAATGTCATTGTAAAAATACTATGAATCAGCACCAAATTTTGGTTAGTATGTTCAAAGTAAGTACTATTTTGAATCAAATTTGTGTTCGTTTGCATCAAGTTCATCTTTTACTCGACAAAATTTAGGAGATCAGCTAGGTGCAACCAAAACTTAGTGATGTAAATTTACTCCACTAAAGTTTACTCGGTCGTTTAATCCTCTATTTCTTAGAGGATCGGCTAGAGATGTCATTAGTTTGTTAGATTTCATGAAGGTTATTAGTCAGCCGGCTGAATGCAAGTTGTTTTGGCTGGGTTGTGCAGTCGTTGCGGGGGTGCTGCATAAGTGAAGAATGTGTGGGTGTGTGAGACCACACAATAGGCCAGCAACGATATTTGTGATATTGACCAAGTTATCTAGATCACCTGACCTCTCTCCCCCGAGGCGGCGGCGCCGCTCAGTCTCCGCCCACACCGCCCTCAGGCCTCCCCCTCCATCGCCTCCCAGTACCGCCACTGTAGCTGAGGACGCCGCGGGGGAAGCCCCTGTGGTGAGGCGGCAGCGGCGGCGCAGTCCTCGGCCGGTATTAACTCATTGGGGGCAGCGACGTCCATCTCCCTCCTCCTCCAACAGCAGTGTGCAGCGGGTTGGTGGTGGCCAGAAAATCTCCGGCGACCGTTTGGCGAATGAGATTTTGGCTGCGATGAGATCCGATCTGGACCCGAGGGGTTTAGATCGAGATCTACTGCGGCTGTGCCTCATCTCGACAACGGCAAGAGGAGATCCCCCTGGGTAATCTTCGCAGCACGAGGACGTCCGGGTCTTTTGGCTCGGGCATGGTGGTGGTGGCTGCCTTCTCCACCAAAGGCGGTTGGCTAGGCTGGTAGTGACAGATCTTGGATCCCACTATTAGCACCGGCGGCAAGTTGGGGAGACATAGTCGCCGGTGAAAACCGAGCCGACTCCGGTCATGGCGGGCGATGGCGGCGTCTACGTCGTTACCTTGACGAAGGCATCGTCAAGCAACTATCATCAACCTGCTCGTGCCGCTCCGGGAGAAATCCTAAGATCACGTGATCGGACGATGGCGGTGTTGCGGTGTCATGTTCCCTATTGGGGGCATCCTTTGTGGAGCGGCGCCGGATGGAAGAGGCGTGAGGTGGTGTGGCGTGCCTTCTCTCGCGTCGACGACGGAGGGTCTTGGCAGCATGGGGCAGCGGGGTCTCGCCGGTGGACGTATGATGATGGACGAGCGCAGGATGGTGGCGTTGTCTGGCATCGTGGTGGCGTGATAGCAGCTAGACCGGGCGAGGTAGATGCAACAGTACATCACTGACGATGGATTGGTGGCAGGTGGCAGCGGCGGCCTCATACCTGGCAGGTGTCCTGTTTGAGGAGTGCGTGGGACTGGTGGGTGCCCCATACCCGGCAGACGTCCTGGTTGGGATCTCAGGTCTTAGATGTTAGGTTTGGCTGCAAGGTATATGTGGTATTAGGTCCAGACTATCAGCATCCCTACATCAACTCGATAGGAGTAGCGACAGATGCTGCCTAGACGGTGGCTTTCGTCTTACTGTTGTATGACTTTGTAAGGTCTTGTGTTGATAACTAATAAAGGTGCTGCATGCATCGTCCAGATGCAGAGGCCGGGGGTCCTCCTCCTTTTCTAAAAAAGGAGAGTGATGTTAGGACCGGGTCGGTGTTGCTGGGTGCGTTGCGTGTTTGACATTAAAAGCACAATGTAATCAGTTTGTTAGGCTGGCCACAATGAAAAAATATATACCGTATACTAGTATAAAACATATGATACTATATTCATAGTGCATAGCATTCTCTTCATTTTATATTACTTGTCGTTCAAACGGATGGATCCGAGAGAGTATCATAGTATCCTTATTTATCACCATGCATGACACATATTAGTGCTTCATTTTAATAGGATACAGTATCATATATCCTGACACTTAATCATTTCTTTTCTCATTTAATTGTGTGTGACCTCATAAAAATGCCTAGTTGACATGCATGATACTACCAACTACCATGGGGTGGTGGTGCAGGAGTGCATCGTCCGTGAGGTGAGCAGCACCATCGTCTAAATGCCATTGACGACGATGAATTACATTGAGTGGGCATCGATCACAAATTTGACATGCAGGGCCAAGGCACGTGGGAGGCCATCTAGGGTAACGCAAGCTTCTCCCAGTATTGGACGATGCTTGCCACAATTCTTCGTGAATGCTGCCGGAGATGCACACCACTCTTGTCGAGAAAGCAACAACAAAGGAGGCATGAGAGGCCATCAAGTCCATGCACATATGCGATACGAATGTCTACGAGGCGAGGTTGCAAGGTCTCCTGAAGGAGTTCGATGGCATCCACATGAGGAGTGGTGAGACCATCGACAAGCCCGCCATGCACATGAATTGGGTTGCCAACAACATCCACACCCTCGGTGAAAGCCTCGACGTGGAGAAGGTGGTCAAGAAGCTGCTCCAGTCGTCATGTCCAAGTACACACAAGTAGCTATTGCAATTGAGCTTCTACATGATCTAAAAAGTACACCTCTAGAGGAGTTTGTTGGGCGGATCAAGAACGCGGAGGATAGGTGCATTGCAGGTGAGGGCGTCGGCAACTTCGACCATGATGGTACAAGTTTCTTGCTCCTCACAGACGATTGGTTTGCTCGTTACAAAAACCGCGGCGGCGCTGACAAGAAGAAGAGCACCTTCGATACCTGCAAGGTTCCTAGTTGCTACTTCCATAACTATTGGCACTTCCCGAGAGATTGCATGGCGCCAAGGAAGGAGAACTAGAGGAGATGTATCTCGCCGCTGTGAACGTCAACAATGAGCCAACTCTGCTTCGAAGGTTTTACATGGAAGTTCTCAAATAAATGACAACAAGTCTAAATGGGCGGTCGTTAGAGTTAAACTTGTTGTATAGGTTTAGTTCGTGTTTTATTTGTATTGCATAGTTTCATTGCTCTAGAAATTTTGGTAGTCAGCTAGGTTGAAGAAAAATTGCATGTGTTGCTTAATGACACGCGTAGTTCAGTAGCTGGAGCGACGTGAGCACATCTGCAAGTTAGTAGTCGAGCACAACCATGCAGGTGCTCTTGGAGTCAGTTTGTGTACGCATTTTGTTTCACCTAGGAACTCCCCTGTACAGCCAGTGAAGAAGCGGCCTAGACGTGCAAGTGTCGTGTATACCTGTGTTAGTTAGCTAGATTGTATGAAGGTTTTTAGAGTCAGCTGAAAGAATGCATGTTGTTTTGGATGAGTCTTTGTTATTAGGCTGTTAGAACAAAGGAATAAGAAAAATGCAGGTGTGTGCGTGCCACAAAACAAGTCTATTGAAAGCACAAGTGCTCCCTGGGTGATTTTGGTAATTAATGTCAACATATCCCTTGTTGGACTAACATTTTTATCTAGTATATTTCAGATGAGTTCAACAGTGGAGTGGTGTGACGCCCCCGATTCAATCGTACACTAATCATGCACGCAAATGTGTACGATCAAGATCAGGGATTCACGGGAAGATATCACAACACAACTCTACAAATATAAAAGTCATACAAGCATCATAATACAAGCCAGGGGCCTCGAGGGCTCGAATACAAGTGCTCGATCATAGACGAGTCAGCGGAAGCAACAATATCTGAGTACAGACATAAGTTAAACAAGTTTGCCTTAAGAAGGCTAGCACAAACTGGGATACAGATCGAAAGAGGCGCATGCCTCCTGCCTGGGATCCTCCTAACTACTCCTGGTCGTCGTCAGCGAGTTGCACGTAGTAGTAGGCACCTCCGGTGTAGTAGGAGTCGTCGTCGAAGGTGGCGTCTGGCTCCTGGACTCCAGCATCTAGTTGCGGCAACCGGGTAGAAGGGAAAGGGGAAAAAGGGGGAGAAAAGCAACCGTGAGTACTCATCCAAAGTACTCGCAAGCAAGGAGCTACACTACATATGCATGGGTATATGTGTAAAGGGCCATATCAGTGGACTGAACTGCAGAATGCCAGAATAAGAGGGGGATAGCTAGTCTTATCAAAGACTACGCTTCTGGTCGCCTCCGTCTTGCAGCAGGTAGAAGAGAGTAGACTGAAGTCCTCCAAGTATCATCGTATAGCATAATCCTACTCGGCGATCCCCTCCTCGATGCCCTGTTAGAGAGCGATCACCGGGTTGTATCTGGCACTTGGAAGGGTGTGTTTTATTAAGTATCCGGTTCTAGTTGTCATAAGGTCAAAGTACAACTCCAAGCCGTCCTATTACCGAAGATCACGGCTATTCGAATAGATTAACTTCCCTGCAGGGGTGCACCACATAACCCAACACGCTTGATCCCATTTGGCCGGACACACTTTCCTGGGTCATGCCCGGCCTCGGAAGATCAACACGTCGCAGCCCCACCTAGGCACAACAGAGAGGTCAGCACGTCGGTCTAAACCTAAGCGTGCAGGGGTCTGGGCCCATCGCCCTGAGCACACCTGCACGTTGCGTACGCGGCCGGAGAGCAGACCTAGCAACCTCCATTTCAAAGGAAGTCACGTTACGCGGTCCAACCCGGCGCGCGCCACTCAGTCGCTGACGTCACGAAGTGCTTCGGCTGATACCACGACGCTGGGATACCCATAACTACTCCCGTGTAGATGGTTAGTGCGTATAGACCAACTGGCCAGACTTAGATCAAATACCCAGATCTCGTTAAGCGTGTTAAGTATCCGCGAACGCCGACCAGGGCCAGGCCCACCTCTCTCCTAGGTGGTTTGAACCTGCCCTGTCGCTTCGCCACAAGTAACAGTCGGGGGCCGTCTGGAACCCAGGCCCACCTCTACCGGGATGGAGCCACCTGCCCCTTCAGCCCCCATCTCCGAACAGTATCACAGGTGATGTAACAGTGTAAAGTATATAGTATATGCCCGTGACCACCTCCCGAAGTGATCACGGCCCAGTAGTATATCATGGCAGACGGACAAGAGTGTAGGGCCACTGATGGAACACTAGCATCCTATACTAAGCAGTAGGATAGCAGGTAAAGGTAACAACAGTAGTAGCAAGGACAGGCTATGCAGCAGTATAGGATTAACTGAAAGCAGTAACATGCTATACTACTCTAATGCAAGCAGTATAGAAGAGAGTAGGCAATATCTGGTGATCAGGGGGGGCTTGCCTGGTTGGTGAGACAAGAAGGAGGGGTCGTCGGTGACGTAGTCGACCACAGGGGCATCAGCATCGTCACGGGGTCTACCGAAGAGAAGAGGGGGGAGAAATAGTAAATACATAGCAAGCAAGTGCATAACAGGACAACAGGCAGAGCTAGACATGTTCTAACGCGGTATGAGGTGATACCGGTGAAGGGGGGAAACATCCGGGAAAATATCCCCGGTGTTTCGTGTTTTTGGTCAAATGAACCGGAGGGGAAAAGTTGCGAGTTTCTTATGTTAGGGATGTGTGGCGGACGAACAGGTTGCGTATTCGGATTCGTCTCGTCGTTCTGAGCAACTTTCATGTAGAAAGTATTTTCATCTGACTTACGGATTATTTTATATGATTTTTCAAAGTTTTAATGATATTCTGAAATTATTATTAATTTGAAATTAATTGAATAAATGCTATGTGCACCCAACATAGGGTACACAGAAGTGCACCCAGGGGATGACAAGTGGGCCAAGGGGGACCCAGTTGACCAGTCAAGGTTTGACTGGTCAACAGGGGGTGGGGCCCCCTGTCATTGACTGACTAGTAACTAACAATTTTAGTTAGACTAATTAGCAGTTAACAGGTTAATTAACATGATTAATTAGGTTAATTAATAAGATTAATTAGGTTAATTAATTGACTAACTATTTTATTTATTATATCTTTTCATTTATTTATTTCTCGTTTTCGGGTGGACCCCGCGTGTCATTGGCCAGGAGCCAAACGAGGCAGCCGTTAGCGGGTGCCCGGGCAGTGGATAACGGGGCGGAACCCCGGGGCGTGCGGTCGACGGCGCAAGCGCCACCCGAATGGGCGCGTGCCCGTGGGCGCGCTGAGCACGGACACGCCGGTGAGCCCGCGCGTGGTCAGGAGCGTGTGAGGCCGCGACAAGGGAAGGCGGGGCCGAGCGTCAATGGCGAGTGGCGAGCACGAGAGGAGGCGGCAGCGAGCGTGCAGGCCAGGGAGGGCGCAGGGGAGTAGAGGCCAGGGTAGGCGCATGCGGGAGCAGTGCTCCAGGTGCGGGGCGCACGGGACGGCGACGAGCTCGACGACGGAGGCGGGGCGCGCGGCAGAGGGAGCTCCAGGCGGCGACTCACAGAGGGATATAGGGTCCGGGCAGTGGTGTTCGTGGTGGAGGACGTGGACGACGGCGGCGTGGAGGAGGCAGGCCGGCGGGGAGGTCCGGCGTCGAGTGGCTCCGGGCGCGGGGCGGTCCTGGCCGCGAGGAGGATGAGGTGGCGGAGGAGGTGGCCTCCTGGCGGCGACATGGAGCTCCGGTGGTGGGGTTGGCGCTGGCAGCGGTGCACGGCGCCGAGCGGTGGGGTGGGGGCGTTCGTGCCGCGGCGCGGGGCTCTGGCGATGTGGTCCTCCAACGGCGTGGCAGCTCCGGGGCGACGGGATCGGGGCATCGGCGCCGGCGGTTTGTCCCCCTCCCGATCCAATCGGGAGAGATGGGGAAGGAGATATTTCGGGGAGGAGTGGGGGTAACGAGAGGGGGGAAGTGGGGCGACGGGCTCTAGGGTTCGGTCGAGGGGGTAGGTGTAGGTCGGGGTGGGCCAGTTCGATTGGGCCGGCAGGAGTGGCCAGCTGGGCCGGTTGCCCCCCGGGGGGGGGTCTCTCTTTTATTCTTCTTCTTTTTGTTTTTTTCCTTTTATTTTTCTGTTCTTCTAATCTTTAATTGCTTTAGTTTAAATAAAATACCATAAGAGTCTCAAAATTATTATTACTAAATATTCCACTTCCACAATTAACTTGGCACAGTAATTAAAGTAGTTTGTATTTGTTTATTAATTTAAGAATATTTAAATAATAGTTTTACCACTGTTTTATTTATTATAGTACATTTAACTACTATATAAAAGCGTGAATTTTCCACCATAATTTCCTATGCACTATTTGGCACAATCCGTAAATTTTAGTTTAAACATTTGAAAACCTTTACCGTTTGACTTGATTTTGAATTTGAATTTGAATCGATGCCGAATCAATGCGGGTTTATCAACAGTAACTGAGGTGACGTGGCATCATTAGCGTGGAATTACTGTAGCTTAATTATCCGGGCGTCACAATTCTCCTCCACTACAATAAATCTTGTCCCGAGATTTAAGAGGTAGTGAAGGGGGGGGGGGAAGGTCTAGTTACGAAATTCTAATGGATCTTCTAGGCCTTGGTTGCTCTTCTCGAAGAGGTCGATCCCTTACATTGACGTCTTCATTTCTCTACTTCAGGTCATCATGGTGTAGTCGTCCTTTTCTTCGGGAACTCCAACGTACTTACGAAACCACACGTGTGGAATAACTTAGGAAACAGGGTGTACAGGAGAGTCAGGTTTCGATCCTGTGGAACTGTGGGTTATGGTCCCACCAGGTGGGTCAAAAGTAGAAAGGGTGCTGACATCTTGCACGGTCACGATAGTAAGGTATGTCAAAGGGTAGCCTGCCATTTATGTTGGCAACAATGTCGGTACCAAGGGCGAGGGGCAAAGAGAATCATTTTCCTGCTCGTTGAACGAGGCGGACCATTAGGCAAAGTTCTCGTCCATCGGTGGATACCGGAATGTCATCAACCATAGTGACAAGGTCTTACTGAGAGAGTTGTACACCGAGGTGTTTGCACAAGCAGTGAATTATTACTGCTTATATCATATAGATCATAGAAAGGGTTTAAACAAACCAATGTAAAGGGAAAAGTGTTTATCAGATTTAATCAGAACAATGGAAAGAAAAATGTGTTTAAACACATAATTCAAGGGTATATCCTTCCCAAGGACAAGCAGAGCATGATATCTGTGGCAGGATATAATGTAGAAAACCCTTTAGGTAAGGGGAGAGAAATTGCATGACATTGCCCATGCAACGGTGTTAGGATAACTGATAAAGAAAATTTAGCATTGTGCTTCAAATGCTCTTGTTGAAGAACGGAGTACCATAGACGTGCTTCGAGATAGCATTGACATGGTCAACACATGAAAATCAGACTTTGGAAACAAAAAGGATCCATCAGGAACAACTTGTAGAATAAGTCTTACCATTTCTCATGGAAGAATAGATAACCTTGCTAAAAAGGAAAACTATAACATTAGGTCCTCCGGCCAGGTGTGCTAGGCATGACACCTTATCGGGTTAAAGACCAATGTTATAACTCTTGCGAATATGTTCCAACCATCATGTCTGGCCGAATTTCAGATCTGATTGGTGTCAGGATACCTCGAATTCGGGATGCCTGAGAAGAAAAGGTGCAACACAATTGATGAGATCACAATGTAAGATTCTCAGGAAATGAACAATGGAAGCGAGTTCCAAACAAGGGTTCATCATTAAACCAAGGAGAGGATGAGGAAGTGGCTGACGGACTCAACGATAATTCAACGAGGTATCCAAAAAGATGCATCTCCTCAATTATGTGGATAAGGAGATAGCATTTGTCAAATCAAATGATATAATGAAGCATGTTTGAGAAAACATACACAATTAAACATTGGTAGAAAGGTGCGCCCGAAATATGGGTTGGGCTGCACGACCAATGTCAGAATGGTGATTCAATAATCAATAGTCTAAGAATGAATGGCCGACCATTAACTTCAAAGCAATAGGGTTGCTAGAAGGGCAGAATCCAAAAAGTACTGCTCACTTGTTGGTACCCCGGTTGGTATCAACACGAGGACCTAAGAAAGGATGGTGATGGTGAGAAGTATCACCATACCAAGAATTCTTAAGAGGTGGCGAAATTCTCACAACATTGATGACATAAGAGATGTTAATGTTCCAAGGTAAAGGAGAACAATTGCTGGATAGCAAGGAACTCAAGGTATATCACCAAACACGAACAAGCTTGTGTTGGTGGGAAGGCAATAAGGTGGTCGATGATAACGTAGATCATCGAGGGCAATGATGGTACTTCTCATCATGAACTCAATTGATATCCTGAAAGAGCTCGTAAGGTTGATGATGATCACGACACATTTTGTCGAGATATTTCAAGATGTAATCGATCGGCGATGACATCAAGTCAAATGAATGGTGAACAAAAAGGTTATTGGAACCAAGGGTACGACACAAACTCGAGACCATGTTTGTTGTTCCAGTAGAAATGATATGACGAGGAAGATCGATGTAAGATTAGGCCATCTTCGAAAATTTTGCTCCGGGAATGACCAGGTAGCATAGTTGAAATTTAGCACAATAATGATATAGCCAACCGGGCTAGGAATGACTCGAAGGATATTAAACTCATGGGCAATAAAAATTACTTATAGTTATTGAATCGGAGTACAGACTCGATTCACTGTCGGTGTCCTTGAGTGTCTAACAACTCAGAACCCGGGGAAAATTTTGGAATCAATGAGAATTAATACTTGAAGAAGAACTCATAAGAAGTTCTGCAGTTCCATGATAATCTCGAGATACCAGAGGGGGGTAATACTCGATGACAGATCAAAGTAGAGGCTGGAATGGGGTATTGCTCCGCAGCAGACAAGTGCTTACACTTGCATGAGAAATGGTATTTAAAGGAGAACATGGTCGAAACCATGATTGCAAAGGATCAATTCACCGATACCAAAGGATAGTATATCAAGGAAATAGTTACCAGAAGTTACCATGATAGGATCTACATCGTGTCCATGGGCATGAACACAAAGTTCAAGGTCGACTCCCACTTCTCCAATGCATAACCTTTCATTCACTTCTCGCGTTCGATGAAGTTGCAGTGTTGAAATTTTATCTGGCGAAGCACCATAAGAGTATGACTCGTGAAAACCATCGGGTTCACACGGTTTAGAGAAGGCATATGTTCAACCCATAGGGCTTCTTAGAAACATATACCACAGTTTCAGTAGTATAAGCCACCAGCTCGAAAGCAGAGCATAGTTGGCCAACCAGATGATACAATTTACCAAGGGCATTATGTATCAGGTAAAGAACTCACAAGAATTTTGGTTGTGAAGGACATTGTCGGATAATAACCAGGCAATGGGTATGGCGGTCCACAACGGGGCTGTTGTGAGCATCGGAACTCAATCAAAGGAAGAAGGAATGCCAAGGCATCGGGTTATGGAAACAATTGGCTAATTCAAAGCTTAATGCAAAGAAATTTTCTGATTTCCAAATCAAGGGATCAGAAGCAATCGTTCTGATTGAAAATGAATAAGTTCAATAGACTTGGAAGCACAAATGGTCAAGGCATTGATTGGTCAAGAACCAGCTCATATCCAAATGACGACTGAGCTGGAAGGATGAATCCTAGGATTCGACTGAGGAATGCGAGCATCCTCAACATATTGAATCAACGGACTTAAAATGATAAAGACAAGGGATGCCAATAAGATTACGAGACTTATGAGATTAACCATAATGCAAGCAAGCAAGAATTTCAAATGCAACAGGCTGCTCAGGATTTTCGAAAGATCGAATGGTATTTCGAAGATTTGGGACATACATGAATCAACTGGGGATGAGTGGATACTCGGTAAGTGCGAGAAATAATCCGTAGGGATATTCATGTGGCAAGAACTGCAAGGTAGTAGACACAACGTATTCTCAAAACATTAGAGAGAATTTCGGGGTATCTTGTAATATCAAGATCAATGGGGAATAATTGCATGAATGGCAAGTGTACTTGGTTATCCATTGGGGTTTATCGATGGAATGGAATTGCCAGAGGGATGGCACAAAGTATCGAGGGAACAACCGAGAGTATTGTCCGAATCTTCTGTTGAAACAGTCGATCATTCGTAATTAAAGGGCTCTCCGGCAGGAAGGGGTAACGAGAACCTAGAGCTAGATTTTAGCAAAATCATTTAACCCGAATAGAAGAGATGTCAGAGTCCCAGAGTATAGGTCAAGGAGTAAAAGATCCTAATACCACCTGATGGCGCGTGTGCTCGTAAGACGCACAGCCATGTTAGTAAAAGTTTTGCAATGTCTAGACTCGACTTCGGCCAAGGAGTAGGAAAGGGGATTCCTACAGGCAGTCGCCTCTGATACCAACTTGTGACGCCCCCGATTCAATCGTACACTAACCATGCACGCAAATGTGTACGATCAAGATCAGGGACTCACGGGAAGATATCACAACACAACTCTACAAATATAAAAGTCATACAAGCATCATAATACAAACCAGGGGCCTCGAGGGCTCGAATACAAGTGCTCGATCATAGACGAGTCAGCGGAAGCAACAATATCTGAGTACAGACATAAGTTAAATAAGTTTGCCTTAAGAAGGCTAGCACAAACTGGGATACAGATCGAAAGAGGCGCAGGCCTCCTGCCTGGGATCCTCCTAACTACTCTTGGTCGTCGTCAGCGAGCTGCACGTAGTAGTAGGCACCTCCGGTGTAGTAGGAGTCGTCGTCGAAGGTGGCGTCTGGCTCCTGGACTCCAGCATCTGGTTGCGGCAACCGGGTAGAAGGGAAAGGGGAAAAAAGGGGGAGAAAAGCAACCGTGAGTACTCATCCAAAGTACTCGCAAGCAAGGAGCTACACTACATATGCATGGGTATATGTGTAAAGGGCCATATCAGTGGACTGAACTACAAAATGCCAGAATAAGAGGGGGATAGCTAGTCTTATCGAAGACTACGCTTCTGGTCGCCTCCGTCTTGCAGCAGGTAGAAGAGAGTAGACTGAAGTCCTCCAAGTATCATCGTATAGCATAATCCTACCCGGCAATCCCCTCCTCGATGCCCTGTTAGAGAGCGATCACCGGGTTGTATCTGGCACTTGGAAGGGTGTGTTTTATTAAGTATCCGGTTCTAGTTGTCATAAGGTCAAGGTACAACTCCAAGCCGTCCTGTTACCGAAGATCATGGCTATTCGAATAGATTAACTTCCCTGCAGGGGTGCACCACATAACCCAACACGCTTGATCCCATTTGGCCGGACACACTTTCCTGGGTCATGCCCGGCCTCGGAAGATCAACACGTCGCAGCCCCACCTAGGCACAACAGAGAGGTCAGCACGCCGGTCTGAACCTAAGCGCGCAGGGGTCTGGGCCCATCGCCCTGAGCACACCTGCACGTTGCGTACGCGGCCGGAGAGCAGACCTAGCAACCTCCATTTCAAAGGAAGTCACGTTACGCGGTCCAACCCGGCGCGCGCCGCTCAGTCGCTGACGTCACGAAGTGCTTCGGCTGATACCACGACGCTGGGATACCCATAACTACACCTGCGTAGATGGTTAGTGCGTATAGACCAACTAGCCAGACTCAGATCAAATACCCAGATCTCGTTAAGCGTGTTAAGTATCCGCGAACGCCGACCAGGGCCAGGCCCACCTCTCTCCTAGGTGGTCTGAACCTGCCCTGTCGCTTCGCCACAAGTAACAGTCGGGGGCCGTCAGGAACCCAGGCCCACCTCTACCGGGATGGAGCCACCTGCCCCTTCAGCCCCCATCTCCGAACAGTATCACATGTGATGTAACAGTGTAAAGTATATAGTATATGCCCGTGACCACCTCCCGAAGTGATCACGGCCCAGTAGTATAGCATGGCAGACGGACAAGAGTGTAGGGCCACTGATGGAACAGTAGCATCCTATACTAAGCAGTAGGATAGCAGGTAAAGGTAACAACAGTAGTAGCAAGGACAGGCTATGCAACAGTATAGGATTAACTGAAAGCAGTAACATGCTATACTACTCTAATGCAAGCAGTATAGAAGAGAGTAGGCAATATCTGGTGATCAGGGGGGGCTTGCCTGGTTGGTGAGACAAGAAGGAGGGGTCGTCGGTGACGTAGTCGACCACAGGGGCATCAGCATCGTCACGGGGTCTACCGAAGAGAAGAGGGGGGAGAAATAGTAAATACATAGCAAGCAAGTGCATAACAGGACAACAGGCAGAGCTAGACATGTTCTAACGCGGTATGAGGTGATACCGGTGAAGGGGGGAAACATCCGGGAAAATATCCCCGGTGTTTCGCGTTTTCGGTCAAATTAACCGGAGGGGAAAAGTTGCGAGTTTGTTATGTTAGGGGTGTGTGGCGGACGAACGGGTTGCGTATCCGGATTCATCTCGTCGTTCTGAGCAACTTCCATGTAGAAAGTATTTTCATCTGACTTACGGATTATTTTATATGATTTTTCAAAGTTTAATGATATTCTGAAATTATTATTAATTCGAAATTAATTGAATAAATGCTATGTGCACCCAGCACAGGGTACACAGAAGTGTACCCAGGGGATGACAAGTGGGCCAAGGGGGACCCAGTTGACCAGTCAAGGTTTGACTGGTCAACAGGGGGTGGGGCCCCCTGTCATTGACTGACTAGTAACTAACAATTTTAGTTAGACTAATTAGCAGTTAACAGGTTAATTAACATGATTAATTAGGTTAATTAATAAGATTAATTAGGTTAATTAATTAACTAACTATTTTATTTATTATATCTTTTCATTTATTTATTTCTCGTTTTCGGGTGGACCCCGTGTGTCATTGGCCAGGGGCCAAACGGGGCAGCCGTTAGCGGGCGCCCGGGCAGTGGATAACGGGGCGGAACCCCGGGGCATGCGGGCGACGGCGCAAGCGCCACCCGAATGGGCGCGTGCTCGTGGGCGCGCTGAGCACGGACACGTCGGCGAGCCCGAGCATGGTCAAGAGCGTGTGAGGCTGCGACAAGGGAAGGCGGGCTGAGCGTCAATGGCGAGCGGCGAGCACGAGCGGAGGCGGCTGCGAGCGTGCAGGCCAGGGAGGGCGCAGGGGAGTAGAGGCCAGGGTAGGCGCATGCGGGAGCAGTGCTCCAGGTGCGGGGCGCACGGGACGGCGACGAGCTCGACGACGGAGGCGGGGCACGCGGCAGAGGGAGCTCCAGGCGGCGACTCACAGAGGGATGTAGGGTCCGAGCAGTGGTGCTTGCGGTGGAGGACGTGGACGACGGCGGCGTGGAGGAGGCAGGCCGGCGGGGAGGTCCGGCGTCGAGCGGCTCCGGGCGCTGGGCGGTCCGGGCCGCGAGGAGGATGAGGTGGCGGAGGAGGTGGCCTCCTGGCGGCGACATGGAGCTCCGGCGGCGGGGTTGGCGCTGGCAGCGGCGCACGGCGCCGAGCGGTGGGGTGGGGCGTTCATGCCGCGGTGCGGGGCTCTGGCGATGTGGTCCTCCAACGGTGTGGCAGCTCCGGGGCGACGGGATCGGGGCATCGGCGTCGGCGGTTTGTCCCCCTCCCGATCCAATCGGGAGAGATGGGGGAGGGAGATATTTCGGGGAGGAGTGGGAGTAACGAGAGGGGGGGAAGTGGGGCGACGGGCTCTAGGGTTCGGTCGAGGGGGTAGGTGTAGGTCGGGGTGGGCCAGTTCGATTGGGCCGGCAGGAGTGGCCAGCTGGGCCGGTTGCCCCCCCCCCGGGGGGGGGTCTCTCTTTTATTCTTCTTCTTTTTGTTTTTTTTCTTTTCTTTTTCTGTTCTTCTAATCTTTAATTGCTTTAGTTTAAATAAAATACCATAAGAGTCTCAAAATTATTATTACTAAATATTCCACTTCCACAATTAACTTGGCACAGTAATTAAAGTAGTTTGTATTTGTTTATTAATTTAAGAATATTTAAATAATAGTTTTACCACTGTTTTATTTATTATAGTACATTTAACTACTATATAAAAGCGTGAATTTTCCACCATAATTTCCTATGCACTATTTGGCACAATCCGTAAATTTTAGTTTAAACATTTGAAAACCTTTACCGTTTGACTTGATTTTAAATTTGAATTTGAATCTATGTCGAATCAACGCGGGTTTATCAACAGTAACTGAGGTGACGTGGCATCATTAGCGTGGAATTACTGTAGCTTAATTATCCGGGCGTCACAAGTGGCATGGACAAGAGGATGTGGAACCCTTTCTAGAAGCCAAGGACAAAGATTGGCAAAAACTCAAGACTCTACATTTTTACTTTAGTGGTCCAAGATCACATTGAGTCCATATGAAAAGCCAATACTATTAAAAGAGGATGAGGTGTTGCTTAATGACTTGCTTGCTCAAAATGCTTAGTGATATGCTCCGAAAGCCCTCAACCACTTTCTCATTTCCACATATGTCCTAAACCTAAAGTCAAACTCGGCCCCACCGATTTGATATATCCGGCGCCACCGAGTTCACCTGACATAGCCACTGCCAGAAACCCTAATCAATTCGGTCTCACCGATAGGGATCTCGGACTCACCGAGATGGGATTGCAAACTCTCTGTTTCCCTTCGTAATATTTCGGTCTAACCGAGATGAGCGATCGGTCCCACCGAGTTGGCAATGCAAACTCTTTGTTTCCTTTTCGTAACATTTCGGTCTCACCGAAATGAGCGATCGGTCCCACCGAGCTTGCCTGACCAAGTCTCTGTTTGCTTATTACTAAAATCGGTCTCACCGAGATGAAGTTTTGCCCTAACCCTAGCACATCGGTCCCACTGAGTTGGTCATGTAGGTCCCACCGAAAAGCTAACGTTCACATTTTGAACCATATCGGTCTGACCGAGTTTCACTGTTCGGTCCCACCGAGTTTGGTAAATTGTGTGTAACGGCTAGATTTTGTGTGGAGACTATATATACCCCTCCATCCCCTTCTCCATTCGAGAGAGAGCCATCAGAATGTGCCTACACTTCCAACATTCATTTTCTGAGAGAGTACCACCTACTCATGTGTTGAGACCAAGACATTCCAATCCAACCACAAGAATCTTGATATCTAGCCTTCCCCAAGTTGCTTTCCACTCAAATCATCTTTCCACCATAGACAAATCTGTGAGAGAGAGTTGAGTGTTGGGGAGACTATCATTTGAAGCACAAGAGTAAGGAGTTCATCATCAACACACCATCTATTACCTTTTGGAGAGTGGTGTCTCCTAGATTGGTTAGGTGTCACTTGAGAGTCTCCGTCAAGATTGTGAAGTTGAACCAAGAAGTTTGTAAGGGCAAAGAGATCGGCTACTTCGTGAAGATCTACCCAAGTGAGGCAAGTCCTTTGTGGGCGATGGCGATGGTGGGATAGACAAGGTTGCTTCTTCGTGGACACTTCGTGGGTGGAGCCCTCCGTGGACTCGCACAACCGTTACCCTTTGTGGGTTGAAGTCTCCATCAATGTGGATGTACGATCGATAGCACCACCTATCGAAACCACGCCAAAAATCTCTGTGTCTCCAATTGCGTTTGCACACTCCAATCCCATCCCTTTACTTTCTTGCAACTTGCATGCTTTACTATCCGCTACTCATATACTCTTGCCATGCTTGCTTGAAATATATTGTGAATGCTTAAATTTGTGCTAAAATTGCACCTTAACTTGAAGAAACTAAAAACTGCTATATTTCTTTGTTGAGGGTCTAATCACCCCCCTCTAGACACCTCTTCTCGATCCTTTTATCTATTCTTATAGACTATGTTGTTTAAACTTGTGTGTGTGTGTCTTTCTTGGGGCAGCCCCAACACAGAGATTGCTCCTTCACTATTTGTGAAAATTAGACCAGCGTATAAAATGTGAATTAGAAGAGTTAAGATTTAATTGAAACCCATGATTTTACATGACAAAGCGACCATTTAGTAAATGAGTCACGGAATTCTAGGTACATAAATTATACGAAATGAACATTTCCTCGGCGTGGTTCCCTGGCACCGCGTAACGATGTGCATATGACATACATAACTATTTATTCAGGGATAGCAAGGTCAGCTCTATTGCTAATATTGCGCTAACACATTATAGACTGTCTATTTTGAAACAAACCGATGAGATCACTGGGATGCGCAAACAATGTTTGCAGACCGTTTCCTACATTTACGGGAATCGTGCCCAAAACCATTCAACAATGGTCATCTTAATGCATATTTCCCTATTTTCTCTCTGGCTCTCCCCCCTCTCGCTCCGCCCCGAGGAACACCATTGTCGGCATCACTAGTATAGGAACCCATTACTAGCCAAAAGACTGGAAAGTCGATCGATCTGGTCAAGATGTTGCAGCGCTGTGCCGGATCTAAGCGAGCCGCACCACCTTCCAAAAAAAAGGAGAGGACAAGATGAGCTAAAAAGGGACACACATACAAATCCAATGAATGGCAACTTGACTACTTCTGTTCGGGGGAGAAGCCACCATGCACACAACCAGGGAAAGAAACTCAGATGTAGAGAGCAGGTAGTGGAGTTAGATAGCTGAGCACATGGATTAGAAACGAGACACGGTTGGAGCGGGATGGGGCGCCATCGGCTGTGGGATGGAAACGACGGCGTTCCAGGCAGAGGCCGCGGTTTGGTGGTCGGCGACCCGAGGAATAGAGAGGAGGAGGCGGGTGAGAGGTTGGAGGAGGCTACGGATTTGAGGGAGTGTAGCCAACGGCAGTAGATTTGGAGTGCAGTCGGCCGTCGACAACAATCTAAGTATTCACATATGTCACTGGAAATAACTCTCACACCTCGTTTGGAAGTTGATATTAGGCCTCAATATTGGATATTGGCATTGGTCTGACCCGAATATCGTTGTTTAGATGGCTGTGGTATTCGCGATTGGAAACTAGCCTGAATATTCGGAGCCTCCACGCTCGACATTGCCTGCCCTTCCCCAATTCGGAGCCTCCACCCTCGATATTGCCTTGACATTCGCTAGCCAGAGCCCCTCCCCGCCTCAAGGAAAAGAAAGAAGCGCAGGCGGGGCGCGATTCAGGAGCTCCAACGGCGGCGCAGGTGAGTTCCCTCCTCCTCCTCCTCCTTCTCTATGTCCGGCGAGCCTCCGGTCATCCCCATCCTTCTCCCTCCCCGCGCCAACCCTCCTGGCTCCCGCCATCCCGATGGAGGTGCTCCCTCCCCCCTCCCCGCGGCGGCGGTGGCGGCGGCTGTCTCTTGTGTGCCATAGCGAGAGCCCCCCTCGCCTCCCCTCCCAACCAGTGCTTCAACCCCATCTGGAACGCCCCCTCGTTCCCTCTCCCCTCGGGCCAGAACCCTATTTTTTCCCTCTGATCTGATTTTTCTCTGCTTCTTGCAGGTCACTGTGTCTGTGTATGGATCCTTCTCAGCAGCCCGATTTAGCATCCCGATTCAAGGTGTTGTTGCTATATAAGTGTTGTTGTTCACGTATAAGTGCTACTGTTTTGTACAAGTGTTGATGTGTAGAGTGCTGCTGCATACATGATTCTGATGTATAAATGTTGTTTCTTGTAAGTGCTGCTATTGTACTCTTTATATACAATTATTCATAAAAATGTTCACATATTGTGTATAATTTAATTTTAAACATTACTTCAAAGTACAATGTTCATCCTATCACAAATGAGCAATTCCAATTTAGAGAATGACCATCCAAACATGGTTCAGAATTGAGCCTCTCATACGAATTCCAAGTGTCAATTCTCTGCACATCCAAACAACAGAATTTGATTTCAATGTAATATCAAAGTCTGGGGAGATTTGATATTGGGCCAATGCAATTCCATGGCCCTGAATATCAACATCCAAACAGAGCATCCATGAGATTGAAACTAATTGGCGATTTTTTTTTCACTCTAACTCTAGGCTTGACCACATGGTTGACGGTGGGTCGAAAAATTGCAAGTTATTGGACATTTTGATGCAGGTAGCTGAATCCATGGTGCGAAAATGAAAGGCACACAACTATAGAGTTATTCCTATGAGTTTTTTTTTGTCAGCGCACAGGATAACACGTGTATTACCGACGTGTTGGTTTGAAGTATAAGTTCAGTTCTATGTGTGCTGGCGCCAACCAACAGAAAAAATGAACACAATTTATTTTAGTTTCTGGTAGTGATGCATGATTGCATGTTTTGGTGAATCTTTTCAAATGCCTGGCTGTATGTTGTGATGGTCCATTTTTCATCGATGGTGAAAATTGATGTGGCACAGTTGCATATTAAGATAAATAGAAATATTGGAATCACTTTTTTACTCTTAGGTACTCCCTTCATTTTTATTTGTATAGTTCGCATATTGGCTTTGACTGAAGTCAAATTTTATAAAGTTTGATCAAGTTTATATAAAACAATATAAATATTTAAAATAACAAATGCACCTTATATAAAGGAACGGAGGGAGTATATATATGATGTGAAAATATATTTAAGAATAAATCTAATTTTGTTGATTTATTAAAATTTAAGTTCAGATAAAAGCTAATATATGAAGTAAATAAAAACGGTGGACGTATATATAGAAATTCAACAAAATACAAATTCCAACGGCTGTATTCGTGCGCCATTCCTCCTCGCCCTTCAACTCAACATTTTCATTTAAAATCCTCCCGCCGTACCGACGACATTTCACCGCCCATTTCCCAACTTTTTCCCCATCCATCCATCCCGTCACATCACCTTTCACCTCCCACTGTCTCCTTCCCGGCCCATTCACCAGCCACCCCTCCTTCCTTCTCTTCAAGAGCTGGCTAGCTAGCCAGCCACCATTAATACTCGCCCCCAAGCTTCGCTTTCTCAGCCCTCCCATTCCCCCCTTTCATCAGCGTCGCAGGATCCCAGCATGTAGCTGCAGCTCCCGGCCATATCCCACACCGGTTACTTAGTTGTGGTTTCGGATAGTGATATCTCGATCGATCTTGGGGGTGAGATTCGTTCTCCGCTACAGTCCTACCTAGCTGCGTATCTCCTGTTCTTCACAAGCTGCAGAGACAGAAGCAGCTAGCAAAGTGAGGTGAGGTGAGCTGAATGCGAGCTGCTCTTGCACTCTCGTCTCGGATAGAGTAGAGCACTATTTATAGTGGAGATACCACGACTCTCTCTCAACTTGTTCCATAGGACCACCGCTCCACGGCTCCCCAAGAAGCGTCTGCGTGCGCGCGCTACCTCCTAAATAGATCTCCCATTCTTCTTCTTCTTCTTCTCGCCCTCGCTGGATCGTTTGGTGCTTACTGAATACTGACCAGCTGCATGGTTTGATTTGTTGCCAGATCAATGGACTTGGTACCACAGCCCGACAGCCCGCACTCGGACGGCAGCGGCGGCGCGACGTCGGGGGCTTCGTCGGCGGTGTCGTCGCTGTCGCCAGGGGGCGCGGTGTCGCCGTCGCCAAGCAGGTACGAGTCGCAGAAGCGGCGGGACTGGAACACGTTCGGGCAGTACCTCCGGAACCACCGCCCCCCGCTGTCGCTGGCGCGTTGCAGCGGCGCGCACGTGCTCGAGTTCCTGCGCTACCTCGACCAGTTCGGCAAGACCAAGGTGCACGCCGCCGGGTGCCCATTCTTCGGCCACCCCATGCCGCCGGCGCCATGCCCGTGTCCGCTCCGGCAGGCGTGGGGCAGCCTCGACGCACTCGTCGGCCGCCTCCGTGCTGCCTATGAGGAGAACGGCGGACGACCGGAGAACAACCCCTTCGGCGCCAGGGCCGTGCGGCTCTACCTCCGCGAGGTCCGCGAGCACCAGTCGCGCGCACGCGGAGTTAGCTACGACAAGAAGAAGCGCAGGAAGCCGCCCCAGCCCCCCGGCAGCAGCGACATCCCTTCCCACGAAGGCAACAGCAACGGCCACCACCAGTACCACCAGATGCCCCCGCCGCCTCCCGGCGCCGCGGCGTGAGCCGATGACCGCCGTCCGCCGGAGCTAGCTAGCTGCAACGACTTTCCCTACGTATCCTATGTATTCCCACCATCTCTCCAGCTAGCCACCGAGCTCTTGCTTACTATAAGTCCCTAGGTAGCTAGTCTCCTCCTACTAGTACAAGCGCGGATTAAATTCCTCCATGAATCCATGCTTGCTACCCCTACTAGTCTAGTACTACTCTTGTCCGGATCATTTCCAAACTTTGATCATATGATATGATCCCTACTATTCGTTCGCTGGTATTTTCCCCACCCTCTACTACTGTACGTGCGTCGTTTGTGATGAACTGATGTTATGTTTAGCTAACTAGCTAGCTCCATGGCTCGATTTAATCCTCTATGTAATCGATTTGGTGCAATTAATTAGTTTAATCCTCTTGTAACCCCTGGCATCTTGTTGTTGATCTATCTCTTGGTATTGCAATTGATGAGCAATGTGATGTCCTGTTGCATCTTGTGAGGGGTACGGTGTGGTCGTGGAGTCATGTCAGTGTGTGTCGTCCAGGTCCAGTTGGGGAATCTAACGCACTGTTCTCCCTGGGGAGGGGAGGGGTCACGGACGGGCGATGGACATGATACGACGCCTCTTTTAGGCCGCTTTTGCATTGCTTTTTATGGTAATAATAGTACTCCTAATACCACAAGTAGCTAGGCTAGGCTATCTTGACCACCTCTGCCATGCAGCGTCTCTGTCAGGCTAAAACAGCTGAATTGGAATGTATACAGAAATGGTAGCAGCCTAGGTACGCCCTACCTAGCTTGTTTCAGCTTTGCACCCATCGTACTGATGTACATGCTGCACTAGAAAAACCTGAGTTTTCAGTGGTTACTTAAGCATAAATATATGCAGAGGTACATGTGATTTCTCTCTTTAGTGTACTATGCGTGCAGTTTTGTACATGTTTCTGTCTCTGCAAAGCTTTCACTCGTTGATGCTTAGGATGGCATGCCATGCATCTCCTTTTCCACATACCTTTTATGGTAACAGGTAAATGGGAAAATAGACCCTTCTCTAAACCTTTAATACAAAATGAACCCAATCCAAAAAGAGGAAATCATAAATTTGGCTGGAGCGCAGCATTCCACGCCCCCCCCCTCCCCCCTTCCCGGACGTCATGCAAATGGGTCATTTTGCGAAGAAAAAGTAGATTGGGTTCATTTTGTGTCGAAGTTTTGAAAAAGAGCCAGACTTGTTCATTTTCACGAAATGTAGGTCGTAGGAGCTTTGTATCCGGTTCAGACTGAGCTGAGATAAGCGTAGAACATCTCTCTAGCTGAACTCCTGTGCTTTTTTAAATGCCTATTCAAATCTCAACTCCTCATATTTGATTAGTTAGGGCCCTTAAAACAGATAGAATGTTTGTCTGTGGATTGATCTGAACTTGTCCGCAAAGCTGACACGGGAGCTGGCCATCCAACTCTGCCCCCAATGTCCACCCTGTTTTATCCAACTCTGCCCCCAGTGTCCACTCTGTTTTTTTAAGTCTGCCAAATATCCATGATAATCTAGTAGCTTCCGCCAACAGTTGAAGAAAGGCTTCCATTAATTATTTGTTTCGCCAAGCACTTGAAGAAAAAGAGTGAAACAAATGGCACGTTTTGGTGGAAGCATTCAAGTGTTAGTGGAAACAAAGTATACTAATCCAAGTAAGTGTTGGCGGAAGCCTTTTACAATCACTAACTAATGGATGGATTAGTAGCCGCATTTGAACAAAACAAAGTGGCTTCCCCAAGGTTTCAAAGCCTTTCGCCAAAATGCTAAGCATGGAAAGGGAAAAAAAGGCAGGCCTGAATGCTGGTCTGAATCGTCTGAATCATCCTGTGGTTACTTCTCGCTTCCAGTTTGATGCTTCATGGCTTTTAGTGGAGGGGTTCTCTGACATGCTGGCTATCAAAATCTCGAATCTCCACACTCTCTCTTCTAGATCTTTTGGTCCCATGGACGACTGGCACAAGTGTTCTTATGAGCTTCGTTAGTTTCTTAAAGGCTGGTCTCGTAACAAAGCTGCAGAAGGCAGCAGGGAGAAGAACTCTCTAGAGGCTCAGATCGAGGGTCTGGACTGTACTGCCGATGCTTCTGGCCTCTTGGAGTCTGAGTGGTCTGTGCGGTACAACCTCGAAGCCGCTCTGATGCAGTTGCATCAGCAGGCGGAAATATATTGGCGTCAACGCGGCACCCTCAATTGGACTCTTAAAGAGGATTCTCCAACAGCCTACTTCTTCGCCATTGCCAATGGTAGAAGGAGACTATGCTACATTCACAGCCTCCTCATTAATGATGTCCGAACATCGGACCAATCTCTCATCTTATCTCATGTGGTTGAGTTTTTCTCGTCTTTGCTAGGGGACAAACCGGAAAGTGGCTTTCTTATCTCCCCCTCCCTTTGGGATAACAGTAATAAGATTTCTTCCGCTGAGAACGAGGCCTTAATGATCCCTTTGTCCGATGATGAGATTTGGGAAGTCATTAATTCGGCCAACCCCAATGCTGCTTCGGGTCATGATGGATTCTCTATTCCCTTCTTCAAGACGTTCTAGCCGCAGCTACGGCGGCTGGTGTGCCAAATCATTCAAGGTCTTTGTTTGGGGACAATTGACATTTCTCGTCTTAACTATGCTGTTATTACCCTTATTCCAAAAGTTAAAGGAGACGAGCTAATTTCTCAGTTCAGACCTATCGCTCTTATCAACAATTTTGCTAAATTCCCTGCAAAGGGTTTTGCGACTCGTCTCACTCCTATCGCTCATAGAACTATCAACCCATTCCAATCTGCTTTCATCAAAGGACGTTTTATTCTTGATGGGATCCTCTACCTTCATGAAATCGTGCACGACCTCAAAATTCGTAAATCTAAAGCGGTTATTCTCAAATTGGACTTTGATAAAGCCTACGACTCGGTCAGTTGGCCGTTCTTGAGAAAGGTTCTTTTAGCAAAAGGCTTTGATGGAGCTTATGTTCATAGGATCATGCAGTTGGCCTCAGGGGGCCACACTGCGATTTCTGTTAATTGTCAAGTCAGTAACTACTTTGCCAACAGCAGGGGCCTGCGGCAGGGCGACCCAGCCTATCCGATCTTGTTCAACTTTGTCGCAGATGCGTTCTCTCGTATCCTGTCCAGAGCTTCCTCTCATGGCCATATATCCCCTGTCATCTTTCAGCTTGTTTCGGATGGAGTCACTCATCTTCAGTATGCGATGATACTATCATTATGGTTGAGCTTAATGATAAATGCATTTCCCACCTCAAGTTCATTCTTCTATGTTTTGAGGCCTTGTCGGGGCTCAAGATTAATTTCTCAAAGAGCGAAGTCATAGTTACCGGTGTGGATGAAATTGAGGCTCCGAGGGTGGCTCGTCTTCTCAATTGTAAGATGGGGTCGTTTCCTAAACCCTAAACCCTAAACCCTAAACCCTAAACCCAAATATCTGGGCCTCCCTATCTCTCCGGACATGTTATATTCGAAAGAAATCGCCCCTGCAGTTGCTAAGGTTGGTAATAGGGTGCTTCCTTGGCGGGGTAGATACAACACTAGTGCTGGGAAAGTGGAGCTGATTAACGCCTGCTTGTCTTATTTACCTATGTTTCTCATGGGCTTTTACCTACTCTCGGCTGGTACGCACGCAGGATTTGATAAACACAGGGGCGCGTTCTATTGGAATGCGGCAGATAATCGTCGCAAGTACATACTTGTTAAGTGGCAGCTCATGTGTAGGCCAAAAAACCTTGGGGGGTTGGGAATCATTAACACCGTTGTCATGAACAAGTGCCTCCTGATTAAGTGGTGGTGGAAGATTATGTCTACAGGGGTTGGTTCTTTAGGGTACTCCATCCTTAAAACCAAATATTTCCCTCGCTCAAGTCCACTGTTTGCGGTGGCTCGCGGTGGTTCGAAATTCTGAAAAGACTTGATTAAAGTTCGTCTGCTGTTTTTAGCTCATGTTAAGTTCATTGTTGGGGACGGTATCTCTGTTCGTTTTTGGCTTGATTGGTGGTGTGGAGACTCACCTCTCTTTGTGAGTTTCCCTACTCTTCTTTCTTACTGTCCTAACCTGAATATCTCCATCGCGGAGGTTTCAGCTAATAATTGGGACCTAGCCTTCCGTCGTTCGCTGTCCCGTGTAGAGTTGGAAGACTGGCAAAGACTTACTGCCTTCTTCCCCACGCTCTCGGAGATTTCGGATTCAGTGGTTTGGCCTCTCACATCGTCTGGTCACTTTTCGGTCAAGTCTCTTTACCCGAAGCTGATTGGTGGTTCCCCCGCCAATAGATTTTCTCGTATTTGGCGGGCCTATCTCCCCCCAAAAATTAAGATTTTCCTCTAGCAGGCCTTCCGGGGTCGTCTCCCTGCGGCGATCAAATTCGTAAGAGGAATGGCCCGGGCTCGGAGTTCTGCTCCCTTTGTGGCGCTTTGGAGAACATGAATCATATCTTTTTTCCATTGCGTGCTCACTAAACTTGTGTGGAGCTGTGTAAGATCTTGGCTCCAGGTCTCCTGGGACCCCTCTTCCTTTTCTGAGCTTAGAGGCCTTGCTAACTCTTTGGTAGGCATTACGAAGAGGGTCTTTTGGGTCGGTATGGGTGCAATCTGTTGGTCGCTGTGGACTACTAGGAACAAGTTTACTATCGAACATGTTTTCCCCTGCTAAACCTGTTGATTGCTTATTTAAATCATGTATGTTGTTGCAGCGGCGGAGATCGTTGACTAAGTCGGAGGACCGGGATGCTCTTGATCTTTTGATATCTAAAGTCCAAGCCTCGGCGTCTTCCTTATCCAGGCAGAATCATGATGCTTAGCTGTTTTTGTGCCTTCTTCGACTAGTAGTTGGCTATGTCGTCTCTCCTTTCTTCGGCCTGTGTGTCGTGTGTTGGCTGGGTGCCATGTATCCCTCATATTTCCGTTAACTTTGGGTCAATCCCCATCCTCGTCTGGCATAACTTTATGTTGTTCTGGTTGGTTGGTTGTGTGTTTCAGTACTCTGCCTGGTGGCTTTATTTATAAAGTCGAGTGTATGCCTTTTCTCTAAAAAAGGCAGGCCTTCCGCGACCCGAAAGAGAGGAGAGATGCGTATGTGGTGGTAAAGGAGAGATTTTCTTTCAGTTAGCCTAGCAAACAATGGTGATCGCTATAACACATTGATGTTATTGTGTGACCCGGGCATGCCTAATAAAGCATGACAAATCCCAAAATCCTGTGATGCAACTATTTCAAGAATGATGGTGGGCTTCTTAACATGACCCTGATATTGCCTTGTAAAGCTTTTGGGCACTTCTTCCATTTCGAATACATGCAGCCAATTGATCCGAGCAAATTAACCTGGCCACCCTCTTGCTTTGAGATTGCTAAGAGCATCTCGGTGTCCGCCACAGTAGGCTCTCTCAGGTACTGAAGTCGAAACACCGGGACCACGGCATTTGCAAACCTGACCATGCATGGCATATCCGCATCAGTGGCCATGCCATATGCAAGCATCCGCATTGCGGCCGTGCATTTCTAGTAACCAGAGGAACCAATCCTTCCCACACTGTCCTTCTTCAAGATGAAGTTGTCATCAAAGGATCGGACGACATGGTAGAGACGATCATAGACATTTTTGCGCATTCGAAAGCGCCGGCAAAAAATGTCGTCCATCGGCGTCAAATGGCCGCGCTCCCAGTAGCGGTTGAGCACTCAATGATCCTTCACCGATCCATTGAAATTGAGAACACCGCACGCTCCACGTCTGCAAGCACCGCTTGCATTATATCCGTCTCATCCGTGTAGTCCTCCTTGTCGGATGACTCAACATAGTGCTCGTATATGTACGCCATATCCGAATCCATTGCTTCAAAGAAGAACGGACAAGAAAATTAGTTCGAGCAATTAACTGAACAGTTGTCGGGCAATGGGCATGGTGAGCATCGTAGGAGCAGATGGTACCTGAGCAGTCGAAGGAAAGGTATTGAACGACGGCAGAGGAGAAGCGGCGTGTAGCTCTAGTGTACGTACTGTTCAAGGTGACGGACTTGTCGAGTTTTGGCAGGGGTGTGGCGTGGTGACTGGGGTATTGGAGCAGCAGCAAAGGCAAGAGATAAAAACTGAAGGAGAGAAAATGGGAGGATGGAGACACGGGGTCGGGAGGTGTTTTGGGTGTGCCGGAGATGTCGGAGTCCTATTTGGCTGCTGTCCGGACTCCCGCAAAGCCAAGACCCTCCAGTTTGTCTCGGGTTTATCAAAAAAATATGTCAGGACCGCTCAGTGGACCAATACAGACCCGTGTTAGATAGTTAAATACATTTGAACCGCGTTATCCGGACGGTTGCGAATGACTTGAGGATCCGCTTTGAATATGCCCTTAATCCACATATTTAAAACAAGCTAGCCTGCTTGCTTTCCCACGTGACTTTCTTTATTTATCGAGGTTCATTGTCAATACTATGCAAGACTTGAGCCTGAAAATGAAAAATACGGGCATGCATGTCTTTTTCCTAAAGAAACCGGCATTTATGTTGGTCAAGCAACATGTCAAATACCAAATCAAGCCTTCACTCCGCTCCTGCTGCACTGTTGCTCACACCAAATCAAGCGATGGCTGCACCCTGCACATATTGCAAGGATTTCCCTGCCATTAGAGTGTCACCATTTGTACACGGGGTAATGGAAAGCTCCTACTCCATAGGCCACAGATGCTGGAGGGCATACTGTTGCAGCATTCACTCGCTCCTGTCTTGGTCCGTTTCGCATGTGCCGACGTACTACTACGGCAGGAGTACATATGTTACTCCAGTGCATGTCATGAGCTAGGTTACAAGTGGCTACAGAAACTGTGGCGGGGGGTACGTACCACTGACCTTTGAACAATAGATGTACGGTACATCGCCTGAGTAAAAAAATACTATTGTTGATTCTCAAACACAGGGAGATTCGTCCTCATTTCATTAGGGATCACATCAAGCGGGGAGATATTGATATCATCTACATCAACACTCAAGAGCAACTAGCGGATATTTTCACCAAGCCTCTAGATGAAGCAAGATTTCGCGAGTTAAGGCATGAGCTAAATATTATTGATTTGATCAATGTGGCTTGAATCTAGGCACACCCCAACACTCATCATCATATCTTACTCTAGATGTAGGCACAGACACAGGGGAAGTGTTGTTTTCTCAATGAATTCTCCGCCTCCTATTATGCATAAATCGATCACGTCTTTCACATTAGCCATTTTTATGGTACTTGTGCTTCAAAGGTGAATGGTGGTCATGGGACCAAGATTAAAATCTTTGTGATGCCATACCAATTGACTCAAACATAGGTGGCTTCAGCCACCACCCTTTCCTTGAGAGGTTTGTGCTCGTATTTTCTTTATCTTGCCTTTAGGGCCTTGTATGCAGTTTGAGTCACTCCAAGCTTGCTTTTCCTTTGTTTGCTATTTTGAGCTTACTGTGACTCTTCCCTTTTGCTAGTATCTTTCGTGTCTCCAACCCAGGTCTGTTTTACTTCAAACCCCTTGTGTTGCATAAGCCATGCTCCTTCCTTGATATGGCTAGTTTTTGTCTCCTGTAGGTGGTACTACCGCTGGCAGGACAGGTACTACCACTCCTGTACGTGTAGGATCGGAAGTATGTCTAGAGGGGGGGGTGATTAGACTACTTGACCAAATAAAAACTTAACCTTTTCCCAATTTTAGTTCTTGGCAGATTTTAGCTACTTTAGGACAAGTCAAGCAATCATCACACAATTCAAGCAAGCATGCAAAGAGTATATAGGCAGCGGAAAGTAAAGCATGCAACTTGCAAGAATGTAAAGGGAAGGGTTTGGAGAATTCAAACGCTATTGGAGACACGGATGGTTTTCCCGTGGTTCGGATAGGTGGTGCTATCCTACATCCACGTTAGTGGAGACTTCAACCCACGAAGGGTAACGGTTGCGCGAGTCCACGGAGGGCTCCACCCACGAAGGGTCCACGAAGAAGCAACCTTGTCTATCCCACCATGGCCATCGCCCACGAAGGACTTGCCTCACTAGCGGTAGATCTTCACGAAGTAGGCGATCTCCTTGCCCTTACAAACTCCTTGGTTCAACTCCACAATCTTGTCGGAGGCTCCCAAGTGACACCTAGCCAATTTAGGAGACACCACTCTCCAAGAAGTAACAAATGGTGTGTTGATGATGAACTCCTTGCTCTTGTGCTTCAAATGATAGTCTCCCCAACACTCAACTCTCTCTCTCTCACAGGATTTGGATTTGGTGGAAAGAAGATTTGAGTGGAAAGCAACTTGGGAAAGGCTAGAGATCAAGATTCATATGGTAGGAATGGAATATCTTGGTCTCAACACATGAGTAGGTGGTTCTCTCTCAGAACATATGAGTTGGAAGTGTAGGTGTGTTCTGATGGCTCTCTCCACGAATGAAGAGGAGGTGGAGGGGTATATATAGCCTCCACTTAAAATCCAACCGTTACACACAATCTACCAATCTCGGTGGGACCGAATCAACAAACTCGGTCGGACCGAAACGGTAAACCTAGTGACCGTTAGAGATTTTCGGTGGGACTGACATGCAACTCGGTAGGACCGATATGGTTAGGGTTTGGGCATAACGTAATCTCGGTGAGACCGATTACACAAACTCGGTGAGACCGATTTGGTAATTAGCTAACCAGAGAGTTGGTCAGGCAAACTCGGTGGGACCGATTTGCTCTTTCGGTGAGACCGAAAAGTTACAAAAGGGAAACAGAGAGTTTGCATTGCAATCTCGGTGGGACCGATCCGCTCTTTCGGTGAGACCGAAAAGTTACGAAAAGGAAACAGAGAGGTTGCAATCCCATCTTGGTGAGACCGAGATCCCTATCGGTAGAACCGATTTGCTAGGGTTTGGCAGTGGCTTATGACATATGAGAAACTCGGTGGCGCCAGATAGAAAGAATCGGTAGGACCGAGTTTGGCTTAGGGTTTAGGTCATATGTGTATATGGGAAAGTAGTTGAGGATTTTGGAGCATATCATTAAGCACATAAGGCAAAGAGCTCATTAAGCAACACCTCATCCCTCCTTGATAGTATTGGCTTTTCCTATAGACTCAATGTGATCTTGGATCACTAAAATATAAAATGAAGAGTCTTGAGCTTTTGAGCTTGAGCCAATCCTTTGTCCTTAGCATTTTGAGGGTTCCACTTTCACCATCCATGCCATGCCAGTCATTGAGCTTTCCTGAAATAATTGTCTTGGAATTGCATTAGCTCAGTGAGCTATATGTTGTTATGAATTACCAAAACCACATAGGGATAGTTGCACTTTCAGTACGCGGTACTACTGTTTGAGCAGTGCTACTACGTTCGCGTCCCAGTTGTAGTACTAAAGCGGTACTACCGCCTCTCCAGGCGGTACTACCTCTTAGAGGACTTCGAAGGGATTTGTGAGTCGGGTAGAGGGAGTTCTAACTCCCCCATACCCATTCACTCATCTTCCTCTCTCTCTCTCTCTCTCTCTCTCTCTCTCTCTCTCTCTCTCTCTCTCTCTCTCTCTCTCTCTCTCTCTCTCTCAGGCGACAGGAACTGCCCCGGCCGCCGCCTTGGGCTCGCCGATAACGCGTCATCTTCGTCGATTTCGTCCGGTGGTATCTTTCCCCACCATCCCCTCTTGTCATGGACCCCGGTATTGCCCTCGTTCGTCTCTCCTACGGTTCTCTCTTTTGAATCTAGGTTTCTAGGGCAATGCATGTGTTCTTGGGGATTTTTGGATAAATCTCGACTTGAGTAGGACGTGGAATGACTGCTAGATAGGAGATACAAAGTTTAGGTAGCCTTTTTTTGATCTTGGGATCTCTGGTACTTCCGGATCTATTCACGGCTGTACCGGGCAGTACTACCATTCTACTCGGAGTGGTACTACCACTCCACCTGGAACGGTACTACCAGTTGGGTCCCAAGTTCCAGAATTTGCCGATCTTTCAATTCTCTTTTGGTGTCTCTTTGGCTTATGCAATATGTGTTTATTTTCTTTCCCTCGCTGTCGTTGTATCCTCTCCAGGTGGCAGTAGCTATAGAGGCCGTCGCAAGAATGTGAATCCCCCATCCAAGTGTGGGCGCACGCACTTTGCCAGAGTTGTGTATTTAGAAGATGAAGAAGAGGTTGCCACCACACCACCGCCTGCTCGTCGTCGGTTTGCCAGGAACAAGGGCAAATCCAATGTCAAGCCAGCTGCTCGCAAGAAGAAGGAACTTGTCAAGACAGCTGCTGAGTTGAAGCAAAATGAGTATTGGCAATACCGTGAGAAAAATCCCTACCTCCTTCCTCAGGATCCCTCACTTGTTGGCACTCCGTTCTGGAACAAGGACCAATCTCTTGTGTACTATGATCAGCTGAAGGGAAGGAAGAACCTGTTTGTGAAGACAAAGTCAATCAACATGGCGCACATGGAGAAGTACGATGCATATTTTGGAGAAGCTCGTGCCCTCTGTGATCAGCTCAACATCGTACCCCACATGACTTTCAACTATGATTTCGATGCAGAGTTGGTAGCACAGTTCTTTGCAACCGTATGGTATGGCACAAACATCGAGCACACTTTGATCTGGATGACCAATGGCAGGCAGTTGCGCACCACTTAGGGTGCATTTATGGAGCTTCTGGGATATCCTGATGAGGGGCTGAGGAATCCCCTTGGCCCTTGTCCTCACCATGAAGGGGGCCTACTCACAAGGATAAGTTGCGTCCTCATATGGTCATCACCAAGACAGAGAAAGGTGTCAAGAAGGAGCTGAAGCCTTTCTTGACATTATGCATCGCATTTTTTGGCACACTCTCTTTCCTCGTATTGGCAACTTGGACAAGGTGCATGGGTACCTTGTGGATATGTTACTATTATGTCACTCTGAGAAGGGCACGGATGCAGTCTTGGATGTCTCTCATGTCATGTGGAAGGAGCTAGTGAATGCTACTTATGGAGATCATTGCCCGATTTATGCTCCCCTCCTCTTCAAGTTGATTCGGACTACCTGGAGCTCCACTTTCCATAGTGAGCCTCTTGAGACCGGACCCTTGACTTCTCATGACGTCCTCAACTTGCATCACAAGGAGCTTTGGGCCTCTACTACTCGTCCTGAGGCGGCAGTTCCTTCTGCTTCTGGAGAGGATTAGGGTGATGATGGTGATTATGCTCCAGACACTGAGCATTAATCTAGTCAGTCAGGTTGCGCGGCTAAGCTCAAGCACAAGGTGAAGAAGCTCTTTTGCCTTTAGACTGGTGTTCAGCACAAAATGTACTTGGCACATGTGGATGCCAAGAAGGCTCGTCGGGAGAGGAAGGCTATTACGAGGAAGCTTGAGATTCCAGTTCAGGGTGGCTCTGAAGATCGTATCACTCCGGAGGACAAGTTGATTTCTACACACTCTCATTGGATGGACTCAGATGAGTCCAATGCTGCTACATCTGCTCCAGCTTAGGATCAGGAGATCAAGGAGGAGTCCGACGAGTCCGCTGAGGAGTCTGTTGATGGGTCTGATTCTGAGGAGTCTGACGAGTCCATGGGAGGAGACTAGTGCCATATGGAGTTGCATTAGGGCACTCTTTGCCCCTTTTGGTGTCTTAATGCCAAAGGGGGAGAGGTTTAGGACCGGGGATTTCTCTTTCTGCAGGGTTGCCGAGTCACAAGTTTGCCTTTCTTCTTGGTTTTTATCGCTTGTGAACTATTTTTTGTCTTTTGCTTTGGGTTGTGTGACTTGTGAGACCTTTTCATATGGTGTGAGACATATGATCCCTTATCTATCCTTTTATGTCTTATTATGTATGAGATCTCTCTTATTGTGCCCTAGTTTATTTATATCTCTCTCATGCTTGCTCTAATACATCCTTGCTTAGCTTTACTTCTCTTATAGTTGCAGTTTTTCCCTTTCTATAAAATATAGGGGGAGTGTTGATCCTAGTGTGTGCACTTTGCATTTAAATGCATATTTATCTCGTGCACACATCTAGAGGGAGCCCATCTATATTTTGTGGTTTTGGGTTTGCTTGTAGAACTATTGCTTTCCCTTGCAAATCTCGTATTGTCATCAATCCACCAAAAAGGGGGAGATTGTTAAGGCATATTTCTCCCTTAATGGTTTTGGTGATTTATGAAAATATGCTTTGCGGACTAACCTTGTGCATCGAGAGCTTCTTCTGAGACTACTCTAGTTGACACAAGATGGTGAACCCCTCCAAAGCCTTCCACAGAAGACTGTGTTTTTCCTATCGATTTCTTTTCGGTGGTTTGAGTCGTAGGAATCCCGTACTATTAAGAGGGGATCCATGTTGGAATGGTTCGGGTGGAATCATCACGTGCACATCCTTTCTTCCACCCTCCTTGCCTTTCCGTTTGCCTGGTCTCGGCGTTCTGGGAACGGGGGTCCCCAGACTTTCCTGCCCGCGGCCCACGGCGTGGCTCTGCGAACGGGCCCGTACGGCTCATCTTCACCAACAAGCATTCGTGACCCTCGCGAGGGGCCAAGCCTCGCGAGGCAGACGACACAAGACCTCCTCAGGAGCGGCCTCACCAGGTTGGCTCACGAGGGGCGGAGAGATCAAGGCAAGGCAAACCTCGCGAGGTTCCAATGATTTGAGCCATGACGATCGAGACCAGGCGGGCGCCAGGCGGGCGCCAGCGCGCGTAGTGTCCTTGTTTCCTCTTTGGTGTTAAGGAGGCAAGTGCAGGCAAGGAGTACCGAGGCGTCAAGCAAAGGTTTCCATATCGATGCAACGAGACCAAGACCAGCAGGACGGCAAGAAGGAGGTCACCATGGAGCCCAAGGCGGCCTCACCACCAGAGCCTTTGGCAGGCGAAGACTATTTTTGTCAGGATAACTTGTACTAGCTGTCCCCTTTCAAATTGGCCGTTATGGCATCCCTACCCGCTCAATATTTGGGGAGAGGACCAGGGCCTCTATAAATAGGATTAGCCACCACAGTAGGAGGCAACGGAGCCTCAGCCATCTCATCTTGGACTAGATCCAACCCATCCTCACGCCCACCAAGCACAAGAACACCTCACCTCAGGAGGCTGTTCTTCCCCTTGTACTATTCATCCTCATCCCGAGAGGCAATCCACCACGCCACACTGGAGTAGGGTATTACACCACAACGGTGGCCCGAACCAGTATAAGTCTTGTGTCCCTTGTGTTGCGAGTTTGTCGAGTTAGCCTTAGAGATCCCGGAGAGGCTGAGGGCGTGATTCGGTAGGGGGAGATCTTCGTGCGCACCCCAGTGTTCGAACCTTGAGGGTTCTGCCGGAGCTTTCCTTCTGTCGCTCCATGTCCCGTCGCTTCGTCATCTCTGTGGCGGCAGCTTGCCGATCTCGCGGTGAGCACTGGGCAGCCCTCGCCGCCCGTGTTGCTCAGACGGCTCCCGTCGGCGGGCCACCCCATCGCTCTCTGTCGCCTGCCGCCAACGCCGCCACCGGCCCGGCGAGGAACGAGCAGCAAGCATCCTCGCTGCACCCCTCGGTGCGGCGGGATGGCCACACCGCCATTCCATCGCTGACCCCAGCCGGCTCGTCATCTCACGCCCGTCGCGCTCCCACGGATGCGTAGGCCACGCGGTGCATGGCGCGCGAACTCTTGCGCTACCACCCCATCGACGACCTCTACGAGGACTGGCTCGACCGCATCGCCGAGCTTGTCAGCGCCGCAGGGGGCTCCCTGGTGCCGTCCCTCTCGCTGCCTCGCCCTCCACCAGCTGAAGGTGACGTGGCTCATGGAGCGCCTCCACCATCTCTGCCCCAAGACGGCACCCTGGCGCTAGGGTGTGCGCCCCCCCGGCGTGATCCACTGCGTCGGGCGCCCGTGCGCGAAGAAGGAAGCTGCCGAGAAGTCCCACGTCCACAAGAAGACGCTCGTGCGCTCCCGGCGTTGTTACGGCAAGAATGTGCGCCGCCTGCGCTGGCGGTGCGCGGGCATCAAGGCCAGGCTCCACATCAGCAAAGGGTCTCGGTGGCCACCGCGGGCTGCCGCACCTTCACCCCCGAGCTGCGTAGCATCGCCTGGCCGGGCAAATTAAAGTCAGACCTGCCTCCACGCGACGACGGCACCCCCGACCCCATGGAGTTCCTGCAGCTCTACGAACTGAGCATCGAGGTGGCCAACAGCGACGAAAAAGTCATGGCGAACTGGTTCCCCATGGCTCTCAAGGATGGTGCCCGCTCCTGGCTCCTGAACCTGCCTCCAGGCTCGATCTCCTCCTGGAACGAGATGCGCGACCGCTTCGTCGCCAACTTCTAGGGCACTCCCAACCGCCCTCCGGCCGCGGGTGACCTGCACCGCGTCAAGCAGCAGCCAGGGAGACCCTCCAGAAGTACATCCAGCGCTTCACCAATGTTCGTCTCAAGATCCCTAAGGTGACGGACGAGGCCATCATCTCTGCGCTCTCCGATGGCGTCCGTGACGTCAAGATGAAGGAGGAGCTCGCCATCCACGAGGAGTTGTGCACATCCCTGGAGCAGTTCAACCTGGCAACCAAGTGCGAAAGGGCTGAGGAAGGGTGCCTTTCCCTTCTCGAGGTCCCAGCTGCCGACCTGGAGGAGAAGAAAACCAAGGCCAAGGACGTGAAGTGCAAGGGAGCGGCCGTATCGCGGCAGAGCCGGACACAAAGCACGGCAGGGACCAACCTGAGTCATCCAAGAGCAGCCGACCGTTCTGCGCCTTCCACAACGTGCACAACCACAACACCAACGATTGTCAAGAGCTCACGCCCATTTGCGACGGACGCTTCGGTCGATGCCCCGAGCGCAATGACCGAGGCTACGGCCAAGGAGGAGGACGTGGCGGAGGACGCTGGGATGACTAGGGCCCACATAGGAGTGGCGCGACCGGCCTCGTGAGGACCGCTGGCAGGATCAGCCTCGCGAGGGTGCCTGGAGGGATCAGCCTCGCGAGGACCGTCCTTAGGGCAATGCTGGGCTTCCTCCGTTGTCGCCACCGCCAAGAAGGAACGATGACCACCATCAAGACGAGGGGGCTGGGGGCTTCCAGGAGTCGCGTGTTATCGCCTACATCTTGGGCGGAGCTCAAGCCCCAGCCTCAAAGAGCATCTTCAAGCAGTTTACTCACGAGGTGAACGCAGTCCTCCCCAAGCTCGAGGCTACACGCCCGCTCAGGTGGTCCAAGTGCGCTATTACCTTCAGCTCAGCAGACCAGCTCAAGTGTGTGGCCACCACTGGCGCTCTCCCGATGCTCTGTTCACCCGTCATCAGCAACGTGCAAGTCACCAAGACTCTCATCGATGGCGGCGCAGGGCTTAGCGTCCTGTCCGTCGAGATGTTCGACAACCTTCAAGTGCCCTACGATCAGCTTTAGCCTACCAAGCCTTTCTCAGGAGTGATCGACGGCTCCACCACCCTGATAGGATAGGTCCGCCTCCTAGTCACCTTCGGCCAGCGCGACAACTACCGCACCGAGCTCATCGACTTCGACGTTGCCCACATCCGTCTGCCATACAATGCCATCCTCAGGTATCCAGCCCTGGCCAAGTTCATGGCGGTGACCCACCACAGCTACAACGTCCTCAAGATGCTAGGAAGCGGCGGAATCATCACAGTCCCCTGCGAATAAAGAGATGCAGTGTGCTCCCTCGAGCGTGCCTTCCAAGCTGCAGCAATCGACGACCCCGACAGCAAGGGCGAGCACCCTCCTGAGGCCATCCCCAAGAAGAAGAAGAAGAAGAAGCTACTCCGTACTGGGCCTCAGGAGAACGGCGCCGCAAGTGGCGCCACGTCAGGATCAACGCCCGCACCTGGGGCGCCTCCCTCTGTCGCATAGAAAGGCGCGCCTAGCGCCCTCCTCGGGCAGGGCTCGGGGGCTCTCCTCTGGAGGGCCTCAGACCTTGCCAACATTACGATGGAGGCGCTCGGGCACCATTTGGAGGCGTGCTTCATGGCACGTTTCCCTCAGGAGGACACAGGGTGAGGAGCGCCCAGCGCTCAGGAGTTCATTACCAAGACCACTCAGGAACTGTAGGATGCGAGGGCCGTGCGCAGCGATCACCGCTCACCTGGCGTAGCCGCGCATCTAGGCGAGGATGTGATACGTCTCCAACGTATCTATAATTTTTGATTGCTCCATGCTATTATATATTCTGTTTTGGATGTTTAATGGGCTTACTTATACACCTTTATATTATTTTTGGGACTAACCTATTAACCCAAGGCCTGGTGCAAATTGCTGTTTTTTGCCTATTTCAGTGTTTCTCAGAATAGGAATATCAAACAGAGTCCAAACGGAATGAAACCTTTGGGAGCGTGATTTTTGGAACAAACGTGATCTAGAGGACTTGGAGTGGACGTCAAGAAACGAACGAGGAGGCCACGAGGCAGGCGAGGGCGCCTACCCCCTGGGCGCGCCCTCCACCCTCGTGGGCCCCTCGTGGCTCCACCGACCTACTTCTTCCTCCTTTATATACCTACGTACCCCCACACCATTGAGGAGCACCACGAAAACCTAATTCCACCGCCGCAACCTTCTGTACCCGTGAGATCCCATATTGGGGCCTTTTCCGGCGCTCTGCCGGAGGGGGAATCGATTACGGAGGGCTTCTACATCAACACCATAGCCTCTCCAATGATTTGTGAGTAGTTTACTACAGACCTTTGGGTCCACAATTATTAGCTAGATGGCTTCTTCTCTCTCTTTGGATCTCAATACAAACTTCTCCTCGATTTTCTTGGATATCTATTTGATGTAACTCTTTTTGCGGTGTGTTTGTCGAGATCCGATGAATTGTGGGTTTATGATCAAGATTATCTATGAACAATATTTGAATCTTCTCTGGATTCTTTTATGTATGATTGGTTATCTTTGCAAGTCTCTTCGAATTATCAGTTTGGTTTGGCCTACTAGATTGATCTTTCCTACAATGGGAGAAGTGTTTAGCTTTGGGTTCAATCATGCGGTGCTCGATCCCAGTGACAGTAGGGGAAACGACACGTATTGTATTGTTGCCATCGAGGATAAAAAGATGGGGTTTATATCATATTGCTTGAGTTTATCCCTCTACATCATGTCATCTTACCTAATGTGTTACTCTGTTCTTATGAACTTAATACTCTAGATGCATGCTGGATAGTGGTCGATGTGTGGAGTAATAGTAGTGGTTGCAGGCAGGAGTCGGTCTAGTTGTTGTGGACGTGATGCCTATATACATGATCATGCCTAGATATTCTCATAATTATGCACTTTTCTATCAATTGCTCGACAGTAATTTGTTCACCCACCGTAATACTTATGTTATCTTGAGAGAAGCCACTAGTGAAACCTATGGCCCCCGGGTCTATTCTCCATCATATTAATCTCCCATCAACGAGCTATTTCTGTCGCCGTTTATTTTGCTTTCTTTACTTTTAATCTTTATCATAAAAATACCAAAAATATTATCTTATCATCTCTATCAGATCTCACTTTTGCAAGTGGTCGTGAAGGGATTGACAACCCCTTTATCATGTTGGTTGCAAGGTTCTTATTTGTTTGTGTAGGTACGAAGGACTTGCGTGTGGCCTCCTACTGGATTGATACATTGGTTCTCAAAAACTGAGGGAAATATTTACGCTACTTTGCTGCATCACCCTTTCCTCTTCAAGGGAAAAACCAACGCATGCTCAAGAGGTAGCAAGAAGGATTTCTGGCGCCGTTGCTAGGGAGTCTACGCACCAGTCAAGACATACCAAGTACCCATCACAAACTCTTATCCCTCGCATTACATTATTTGCCATTTGCCTCTCGTTTTCCTCTCCCCCACTTCACCCTTGCCTTTTTATTCACCCTCTCTTTCCGTTCACCTCTTTTTCGCTTGCCTCTTGTGTCCCGTGTGCCGTCATGGACAGTCCTTTATCTGCTCCTTTGTCTCCTTAGTTTGAAGTTCTTCACTTCAAACAAAGGCAAGGAGAAAACATAAAATATGCTTGGTATAGGATGATGGAATCTTATTGTAATTGCACCTTAGAGGTGAGTTTTAGAATTTTGCTTCGCAACTTTTATGTTGGACTAAATGTGTCCGATAGACAAGTCTTGGATTGTGTTGCCAAAGGAAATTTTATTGAAATTGATCCCAGTATTGCGCATGAAATCATAGAGGGGGTAGTGGAAACACTACCTCAAAAGAAGGGTCCACAACATACCCAGGAAGAGACACAAGTTTTTGAAAAGATTTGCAAAGTAACTAAAATTTAACAAAAGTCTCTTGAACCTCTTAAGAGTGTTAGCGGGAATCTTCACCGCATGAACATGTTGATTACTCTTTGCAATAAGCGGTTGGATTCTTTAGATCTAAAATTTCCAAATATAAAGGGAAACGTAAAGAACCTCCTGGGTTCGAGCATGACTCCGCAAAAAAATTAAAAGCCAAAGATGGCAATACCTAGATCTATCCTTGCCTTTATGCCTAGCTAGGGGCGTTAAACCATAGCGCTTATTGGGAGGCAACCCAATTTTATTTTAGTTTCTTGTTTTTTGGTTCTGTTTAGGAATAAACAATCCATCTAGCTTATGGTTAGATGTGTTTTTGTGTTTTATTTAGTTTTTGTGCCAAGTAGAACCTTTGGGAAGACTTGGGTATAGTCTTTTTGATCTTGCTGTAAAAAACAGAAACTTTAGTGCTCACGAGATTAATTACAAGTTTTTACTAGAGAGTGCTATTTAGTTGATTCTTTTTGCAGATGATTAATAGATAGATTCCTGACGTCCAGCATTTTATTTTAGAATTTTTGGAGTTCCAAAAGTTTGCGTTAGATACATATTACTACAGATTGTTCTGTTTTTAACTGTCTTTGACAGATTCTGTTTTTCGTGTGTTGTTTGCTTATTTTGATGAATCTATGGCTAGTAATGGAGTTTATAAACCATATAGAAGTTGGAATACAGTAGTTTTAACACTAATATAAATAAATAATGAGTTCATTATAGTACCTTGAAGTGGTGTTTTGTTTTCTTTCGCTAACGGAGCTCACGAGATTTTCTGTTAAGTTTTGTGTTGTGAAGTTTTCAAGTTTTGGGTAAAGATTTGATGGATTATGGAACAAGGAGTGGCAAGAGCCTAAGCTTGGGGATTCCCAAGGCACCCCAAGGTAAAAACTAAGGACAACCCAAAATATTAAGCTTGGGGATGCCCCGAAAGGCATCCCCTCTTTTGTCTTCGTTCATCGCTAAATTTACTTGGAGCTATATTTTTATTCACCACATGATATGTGTTTTGCTTGGAGCATCTTGTACGACTTGAGTCTTTGCTTTTCAGTTCACCACAATCATACTTGCTTTACACACCTTTTGAGAGAGACACACATTATTCGGAATTTATTAGAATACTCTATGTGCTTCACTTATATCTTTTGAGTTAGACAATTTTGCTCTAGTGCTTCACTTATATCCTTTTAGAGCAGGGCGGTGGTTTTATAGAAATTATTGATCTCTCATGCTTCACTTATATTATGCAGCGACCCGACCTCAGACGGTCAAGTCTCCGTGCTTCAGTGTCATCCCTGGATCGGTAATGCTGACACACACAGTACTCGAAGGATTTATAACACAGTAGCAATCACACGCTATTACATCGAATGTCTCCAAAGAGAACTTATTACAATAAATAAGGCTTAAGGCGATCTAACACGATAACAGCGGAAGGCTTGGAAGATAAAGTGAGTCCATCAACTCCAACGACATGCATGACAACGACCTATCGCACCTTTACTCGTCGTCTGAAAAGTCTGCAACATGATACGTTGCAGCCCGAAAACGGGTCAGCACATGGAATATGATGGCAATATAACACAGTAGAGTAATGAACAGAATAATGCTATCACTACATGCATATATGGCTGGTGGAGGCTCTATGGTTATATGTTTTTGCGAGAAGCCATTTTTTCCTACAACAAAGGAATAAGTTTTATTTAACTATCATGATAGTTGAAACATCATTAAGAAGGTACCTCCAACTCAATCCCAATTAAAAGTAATTATCAACCCAACAAATTTAATTTAGAGTGATGAGATACAATAGGATAATCCAATTACTAGATACTCAAGATGTCCATAACCGGGGACACGGCTAACCATGATTAGTTTGTACACTCTGCAGAGGTTTGCGCACTTTTCCCCACAAGACTCGATCTCCTCTGTTGGATTTCTCGCACTACATGGTGTTTGAGAAACGGATGACCGAGACACAGTCTTTCAGAAGCATTAACTCTTTACTCCGAGTGGACACTTACACCTACTTTCCCTCTACATCTGCTAGCCCACCACTGAAAGAGGTCACACAACATACTCAACTATGCCATAGCCCATAATGGCTTGTGGCTGCACACGGAAGTTTCTAGCATGAAATAATCTTATGATCCCTTTGAGCCTGGGTGACGGACCGTAGGAGGATCACACGGTATATCCCCGGGATCTCCTAGGACAACACTGGATTCCCCAGGTGCCCAAACAAACAATCCACCCAGATGTGTATTAAAGTTGCCACCTTAAGTTGAACCATTAATTAACCACTCACATCTGTCATGGATACATTCAAACCCAATCCACGTCTACGAGCAAAGCATAGCAATATAAGCATAACGTAGAAGTAACTCCCAAGGGTTTGATAATAAACAGGGTAATAGGTTCTACCTAATCACTACTTCCCAAACCACAAGTTAAACACATCCTAATCATGCAATGTTTGAGGATTGTAACTAATGCATAAAAACTGGGTATGAAAAGAGTATGATCAATGTGTCACTTGCATTGCTGACGATCCGCAAAACCTAGGGACTCGTAGTAGCACGCTTCGCACCCCGGGAATTCTGTCGCAAACAAACAATATAATGCATAAGCAATCAAGCAAAGATGCACGGGTAAAACTTAAATAATAAGATCTAACCAGAAAGTTCAACTTAAGAACTCCGGTTTGCAAAAAGAATCAAATCAAACGGAGCAACGAAACTCAAACTGCGAAAGAAACAAGATCCAATTAATAATATGGACTAAAGTCAAATTTTATAGTACCAAAATCTTGTTCAAGTTGGTTAAACAGAAAGAGGGTTTCGAGACGAAGATCTAGGCTCTTGAATCGCCTGATTCCAATAAACGAGCGAAAAGATAAACTAAAACGAAAATCGGGTCAGAAATCGCGATCGGAAATAATCGCGAAAAATCCTAGAAAAAGAAAAACTGACGAACAGGCTAACGAAATAACGTTCGCTGTCTGTGACTAACGGGTGAACGGCGTTCGTTTAAATGAACGAACGGACGAACGCCCGCAAAGTAAATAAACCGACGGAAAAACCGATCTAACGAATTAAACCGGAAAATAAAAAAACCGGTGTTAACCGAAGAAACAGACCGGTCAACGGTCAACGACGGCGGCTCGACGGGATCCGGCGGCGGCGGCGGCGCGACGAGGCGGCGCGGTGGCTGGAGCGCGGCTTGAGGCGGCGGCGGCTAGGGTTAGGGCACGGGGTGGGCTGCGGCGGTGGTGGGCTGCGGGGCAGGGGACCGGCTTATAAAGGGGGCCTGGGGAGTCCGGGAAGGATACGGCCCGTAGGTCGGTTACATTTTTTAAATAGATTTCGACGCGCAGAAAAAGAATGAAAAATAATACTAAACGGACTCCAAAAATCCCGAAACAAATTATCCCCGTCCTCTAAAAATATGTCGGACAAGGCGAACATTTATTTGGGCCTAAAAGGCAATTTTGAAAAAACGCGTATTTTTCTTAATCCGAATAAAATAGCAATAAAATCCGAATAAAACCAAATATTTGATTTTAATATTTTTCCTCCAATATTTCATTTATTTTGGAGAAGTCATATTATCTCCTCTCATATATATATTGATATGAAATATTTTCGTAGAGAAAATAAATTAAAACCAAAGTGATCCTTGTTTCAATATTTGCTAAAAGTCAAATATGAAATACGTGAAATCCCCAACTCTCTCCGAGGGTCCTTGAGTTTCTTAGAATTTCAAGGATCGCAAACGAGAATGCAATAAATATGATATGCATGAATGAGCTATGTATAACATTCCAAATTGAAAATTTGGGATGTTACAAACCTACCCCCTTTAAGATGGATCTCACCCTCGAGATTCAGGTTGGCTAGAAAATAGGTGTGGGTGGTCTTTGCGTAAATCATCTTCTCGTTCCCAGGGTTTATACATGTGATTTACCTCTGTTATAAATCCTCGAGTACTGTGTGTGTCAGCATACTGATCCAGGGATGACACTGAAGCACAGAGACTTGACCGCCTGAGGTCGGGTCGCTACATATTATTTTGAGAGTCTTTTAGAACAACATGGTAATTTGCTTTGGTTATAGAATTAGTCCTAATACAATAGGAATCCAAGATAAAAACTTTAAAATGCATTGAATACTAAGAGAAATTTGATACTTGATAGTTGTTTTGAGATATAAAGGTGGTAATATTAAAGTTGTGCTAGTTGAGTAGTTGTGAATTTGAGAAATACTTGTGTTGAAGTTTGCAAGTCCCGTAGCATGCACGTATGGTAAATGTTGTGTAACAAATTTGAAACATAAGGTGTTCTTTGATTGTCATCCTTATGAGTGGTGGTCGGGGATGAGTGAAGGTCTTTTCCTACCAATCTATCCCCCTAGGAGCATGCACGTAGTGCTTGGTTTTTGATGACTTGTAGATTTTTGCAATAAGTATGTGAGTTCTTTTTGACTAACGTTTAGTCCATGGATTATACGCACTCTCAACCTTCCATCATTGCTAGCCTCTTCGGTACCGTGCATTGCCCTTTCTCACCTTGAGAGTTGGTGCAAACTTCGCCGGTGCATCCAAACCCCGTGATACGATACGCTCTATCACACATAAACCTCCATATATCTTCCTCAATACAGCCACCATACCTACCTATTATGGCATTTCCATAGCCATTCCGAGATATATTGCCATGCAACTTTCCACCGTTCCATTTATTATGACACGCTTCATCATTGTCATATTGCCTTGCATGATCATGAAGTTGACATCGTATTTGTGGCAAATCCACCATGCATATTATTTCATACATGTCACTCTTGATTCATTGCCCATCCCAGTACACCGCCGGAGGCATTCATATAGAGTCATATTTTGTTCTAAGTATCGAGTTGTAATCATTGAGTTATAAATAAATAGAAGTGTGATGATCATCATTAATAGAGCATTGTCCCTGTCGGATCACGGGTTCTGGCAAAACCCTTAAGGTTCGAACACTAGGGTGCGCGCGAAGATTTCTTCCCTACCGATCTACGCCCTAGCTCTCTAAGATCTCGCAAACGAACTCGACGAAGTTGCAACATAGAAAGACACAAGATTTATACCGGTTCGGGCCACCGTTGTGGTGTAATACCCTACTCTAGTGTGGTGGTGGTGGATTGCCTCTCGCGCTGATGATGAATAGTACAAGGGGAAGAACAGCCTCCTGAGGTTGAGGTGTTCTTGTGCTCGGTGTGTGGCTAGGGATCAGCTAAAGATCAGATGCCTGAGGCTTAGTTGTCTCTGAATCAGTTGCCCCCTACGGTGGTGGCTAGTCCTACTTATATAGGCCCTGGCCCTCTCCCCAAATATTGAGAGGGAAGGAAGCCAACAACGACCAATTTGAAAGGGGACAGCTAGTACAGCTTATGCTGACAAAAGCGGTCTTCGCCTGCAAAAGGCTCTTGTGGTGACGGCACCTTGGGCTCCATGGTGACCTCTGTCTTGCCGTCCTGCTGGTCTTGGTCTCAAGACTAGATGCCTCTACTGCGGTGGCTAGTTCTACTTATATAGGCCCTGGTCCTCTCCCCAAATATTGAGCGGGAAGGGAGCCAACAACGGTGGCCAATTTGAAAGGGGATAGCTAGTACAGCTTATCCTGACAAAAGCGGTCTTCGCCTGCCAAAGGCTATGGTGATGACGCCGTCTTGGGCTCCCTGGTGACCTCCGTCCTGCCGTCCTGCTTGTCTTGGTCTCATTGCACCGATATGGAAACCTTTGCCTGATGTCTCGGTACTCCGCGCCTGCGCTTGCCCCCTTAGCACCAAAGAGGTAACAAGGACGTTGCGCGCGGTGGCGCCCGCCTGATCCTGATCGTTATGGCTCACGTCACGAGAGCCTCGCGAGGTTTGCCCTGCCTTGATATCTCCGCTCCTCGCAAGGAAGCTTGGTGAGGCCGCTCCTGAGGAGGTCTTGCGTCGTCCACCTCGCGAGGCTTGGCCCCTCGCGAGGGTCTAATGAAGATGGGACGTACAGGCCTCCAGCATAGCCACGCCGTGGGCCGCAGGCAGGCAAGTCTGGGGACCCCCGTTCCCAGAACGCCAACAGTAGCCCCTGGGCCCAAGGCGCACTCGGGCTTGGCTTCGAGGCGAAGCCAAAGGTCAAGCGCGGAGCATCGCAGGCCCAAAAAGCCTGCAGCCTCGGTTGACGCGTGGCGGTTGATTGGACGTGGGCGTCTCTGCTTCCCCACGCTGCCTCGGCAACTGCTCGACTTGACAAGTCCCTGCGACATGCAAGGAAAACCATCATTACCTGTGATCATGGGAGGCGCTGGTTGGCCTTCTTCCGCTATAAATGGGGAGGGGAGCAGAGCCCCGTCGCCTATCTCTTAGCAGCTCGCTCGCTTCTTTCTCCTTGCTCCTCTGCCAGCAGCAATGCTACCTCTTGAGCACTGCGTTGGATTTCCTTGAAGAGGAAAGGGTGATGCAGCAGAGTAGAGTAAGTATTTCCCTCAGCTTTTGAGAACCAAGGTATCAATCCAGTAGGAGGCTACGCGCAAGTCTCTCGTACCTACACAAAACAAATAGCTCAATACGCGATTAGGGGTTGTCAATCCCTTCACGGTCAGTTACGAGAGTGAGATCTGATAAAGATGATAGATAATATTTTTGGTATTTTTGGTATAAAGATGCAAAGTAAAATAAAAAGGCAAAGTAAAACAGCAAAGCAATAATAAAGTGATGGAGATTGATATGATGAGAATAGACCCGGGGGCCATAGATTTCACTAGTGGCTTCTCTCAAGAGCATAAGTATTCTACGGTGGGTGAACAAATTACTGTTGAGCAATTGACAAAATTGAGCATAGTTATGAGAATATCTAGGTATGATCATGTATATAGGCATCACGTCCGAGACAAGTAGACTAACTCCTGCCTGCATCTACTACTATTACTCCACTCATCGACCGCTATCCAGCATGCATCTAGAATATTAAGTTCAAGAAAACAGAGTAACGCCTTAAGCAAGATGACATGAGGTAGAGGAATAAATTCATGCAATATGATAAATACCCCATCTTGTTATCTCGATGGCAACAATATAATACGTGCCTTGCTGCCCCTACTGTCACTAGGAAAGGACACCGCAAGATTGAACCCAAAGCTAAGCACTTCTCCCATTGCAAGAAAAACCAATCTAGTAGGCCAAACCAAACTGATAATTCGAAGAGACTTGCAAAGATAACCAATCATACATAAAATAATTCAGAGAAGATTCAAATATTGTTCATAGATAATCTTGATCATAAACCCACAATCATCGGTCTCAACAAACACACCGCAAAAATAAGACTACATCGAATAGATCTCCAACAGAGAGGGGGAGAATATTGTATTGAGATCCAAAAAGAGAGAAGAAGCCATCTAGCTACTAACTATGGACCCGAAGGTCTGAGGTAAACTACTCACACTTCGTCGGAGGGGCTATGGTGATGATGTACAAGCCCTCCGTGGTTGATTCCTGAAAGTGCGTTATATCGACTAGAGGGGGGGTGAATAGACGATTTTTATGAAATTCTTCACTGAGGAATTTGCTCGTGAGGAAATTCCTTAGCGAAGAACTACTAGTAGCGGAATAAGTACTCACATGAAAACTTAACAGAATCCAAGCATAGTCATCATGATGAAATAAAGACAAACACAGAGTACAGAAAGCGTAAACATAGGATAACACTAGATGAAGACAAAACAGACTGAAGAAATTGAACTGAGGAAATTGAGAAAGTCTTCAGTCAGAGTCTTCAAACACAGATATGAACAAACACACAACACAATAATGAGGAAATGAAAGTGTTGACGAAATGGAACCAATAAGCTTGGTGAAGAAAATGATTTGGTAGACCAGTTCCAACTGCTGTCTCAGTTGTACGTCTGGTTGGAGCGGCTGAGCATTTAAACTCGAGGACACACTGTCCCGGACACCCAGTCCTTAGCACGCAGCTCGGGACACCAAGTCCTCACCGTATTCTCCTTGAACTAAGGACACACAGTCCTCGCCCAATCACTCGTGGTAAGTCTTCATGTGACTTCCAAACCTTCACAGACTTGGTCACTCAGCGATCCACAATTCCTCTTGGATGCTCTAGACCTTGACGCCTAACCATCTGGAAGAAGCACAGTATTCAAAGGTAACAAGCGTCGGATCCACACAGGATCAATCTCTTCAGTGATGCTCAATCACTTTGGGTTTGTAGGTGTTTGGGTTTGGGTTTGGATTTTCCTCACTTGATGATTTTCGCTCAAAGTTCTCGGAGGATGGGTTGCTCTCAAATGACAAGTGTCAAGTTCATGCGGAGCAGCCAACCAGCTAGTGGTTGTAGGGGGCGGCTATTTATAGCCTAGGGAGCAGCCCGACATGATAAGACATAAATGCCCTTCAATGATATGACCGTTAGGTGGACAAGATATTTTGGGACAGCTGGCGCATAGCACAACAACGGTCGGAAATTTGAGGTACAAATTCCTCAGGGCTATCATGTTCCTCACTGTGTGGGCAATTCGCACTGGCGAATTCCTAACTCCTCAGTCAGAGCAAAGTCCTCAGTGACCAGAAGAACTGCGTCTCTGTCACTGAAGAAATTGACTAAACTGTATGAGATTTCCAATGGCTTCACTCGAAGGGATTGGTAGGTGTAGGATTTGAGATGAGCATCACATGGAAATTTTCTCCTTAGTATTTCCTCGACCCCCTTTAACAGTACGGTGTTTCCTATGACTCAAGAAAGAGAAAATGAAACTACGAAAACAAAAGTCTTCACGCTTCATGTTCCTCGAATGAATACCAAGTCTTCAAGGTTACACCAATTTCTTCACTTTCAAAGTCTTCAGAAAGTCTTCAGTATATCAAAGTCTTCAGTCGAAGAACTTCATTTTTAGGGGTCGACTTTCTCTGTAAATATCAAACTCCTCATAGACTTATAGACCTGTGTACACTCATAAACGCATTAGACACTTAACCTATAAGTCTTCAATACACCAAAATCACTAAGGGGCACTAGATGCACTTACAATCTCCCCCTTTTTGGTGATTGATGACAACATAGGTTAAGTTTTCAACGGGGATAAATATATGAAGTGTAAAAACTGATATTGAGGAATTTGATTGCAAGATATAGAAGAACTCCCCCTGAAGATGTGCATAGTGAGGAATTTGCTTTTGAAGCAATGCACACTTGAAGAGTTGAATCATGGAGATCTCCCCCTATATCTTGTAATTCATACACGCATTTGATATATAATATGAAGAATTTGAAATGCATGATGAAATATGGTGCCTGATGTAATTCAGCATGCGTGCGATAATATTAATGAGGAATAAGCATGCAGAATAGCGCATCAAAAGTATCAGAGCATAGTGCAACAAAAGTATCAGCGCACCATCGGGTTTAAGATTACAACTCGATCCAATAAAAGTTTCGGAAGAACGAGAGTTGTAACTTAGAAAATAATATGCCCTTATTAAGACTAACTCAGAATTCTCCCCCTTTGTCATCAAATGACCAAAAGGATCGAAACTGAGGACTAACGCCCCTGAAGATATTCAAGTTGATGAAGGAGCGCCAGTGTTGTTGGGGTCGGTTGTTGAAGTAGGGCCTGCCGCAGTGTCGTCCAAGTCTTCATGTTCATCAGTGTCGCGTGATGAAGAATATGAACTGGCCACCAAAGAAGGAACGGGGACCTTCTTGTATTTCTTCGGAGGAGGTGCAGATCAGGCAAATTCTTCATTGAGACCCATGTTCTTCAGATCATCAGTGTCGTAGACTTGAGACAGAACAACCCAGGTGCGGTTGAGGGTTTCATGGAGGTAGTAGTGGTTTTTCTTCACTGCATTATGTGTTGCAGTCATGTTGTGAAGAATAGAACCAAACTGACGCTTGACCCATTTGTGATTGCGATCAACCTTTTGATGAAGACTGAGGAGTAACTCACGATCAGTCATCACCCTGGGTGTTGTGGCTTGAGGATTTGGCTTGGCAGTATTGGCGGCAGTGTCATGTGTGGCAGAGTCATCATTGGTGGAGTAAGATGCAGCCTTGCGAAATTGTCCATCCAATGGACGAATGCCTTCATCGATCACAACAGTAGCCTTGCCCTTTTCTTCAGCTGAGGAAAATGTCCTTTTGAGGACTTCAATAGGAGGCAAGTAGCTGCAGTGGTTGAGAGTTTCGGCTTTGTAATTGAGTGAAGACCTTGTCCTGATGAATCTCATAATCCAAGGCGCATAAGGCTTCGGCTCAAATGGCGACATAGCGATATTTGCCAAAGTCCTCATGAAGAAATCATGAAAGTTGGCGGGAACGCCATGACATATGTTGAAAAGCATGTTCTTCATGATGCCAACGACTTCTTCATCACTTGAGTCGTGGCCTTTGATGGGACTCATTGTCTTCGTCAGAATGCGATAGACAGTCCTAGGCACATACAACAATTCTTGACGAGGAATGTGGTTCGAGGGGCCTGCCCTGGCTTCAAAGGCTTCATCAGCACTTGCATATAGTGATTAGAGAGCTCAGGTTCGTTGTAAACACAACGTGCATCTTCAGCGGGTGGACTTAGAGGAAGGGCACGAAGCAATTCAGATGCTGGGGCCTTATAGTGGGTGTTCTCAGTCATCCAGTCCAGAATCCATGAATTGACATCTTCAGAGTTGCCGGTGATGTGCAATGTTGCATAGAACTGAAGAATGAGTTCTTCATTCCAAAATCATATGTCAGTGCAGAAATTGAGCAGTCCAGCGTCGTGAAGAACACTGAGGACTGGAGTGAAGCACGGCATGGACTCCATATCCACATGAGGAATATGTGCATGGTCGAATACTTTGTCCTTGTTGAAAAGCACTGAGAAATAGAAATTTGCTTGACTTGCTGTCCAGAAACGCCTCTTCCTTATGCGAGCAGAGTCATATGGGTTGTATTCAGTGAAGAACACGTGCTCGCCAAAGAAGTCTTCAGCCTTGAACTTTTGTTTCCTTGAGAACGGATCCTTTGGCTTGGGCAGAGGAGTGTCAGTGAGTTGCATCACAACCTCAGGAATCATGATCTCAGGTTCTTCAGGCTGAGGAATTTCAGGTTCTTTCTCAGGTGCAGTCACCTTTTCAGTATCAGCAGTTGTTTCTTCAGCACTAGTGGCTGGAATTTCTTCATTCACAGAAGTAGTGGGATGAGTTTCTTCAGAGCCCATCGGAATAGTTGGCGTAGGGGAGTGAGGAATTTGCTGCAGTGGGGTGAAGAGTGGGGAATTGGGATGCTGACTTTCCCAAAAGTCGTCATTCATCACTGGAGTTGTGCTTCCAATATCCACATCTTCATCATCAATTTCTTCAACACCAGCCTCTTCAGCATCAAACTGAGGCATTGGTGAAGAGATCATTGGGGTTGAAGGGATTGAATCCACTTCAATTTCTTCATCAATCCGCTCTGAGGAAGCAGCAGATTGAGTTTCTTCATCTGATCCACTTGGGATCACATAGTCTTCTCCAAAAGGAACTAGTTCCTTTGATGGCATAGATGAGATTGGAACATCATCAATTGGATTGGCAAACGAGCTGGTCATGGGCTTCATCTTCTTGGGAGCTGAAGATTCTGAAGCATTTGATGCTTTCCTTTTCTTCACTGCAGCTCGCTCTGCAGCCTTTGTCTTCTTCACATCCAGTGCAGATGGAAGGATTGGAGTTGGTGTAGGCGCAGGTGAAGATGAGGAATCTGGTTGATTTTCCTCAGGAGAAACTGATGCAGTTGTCCTTTCTTTTTCAGTTTCTTCAGGCGCACCACTAGTGGATGCCCTGGCAATGTCTTTAGTGGCTGGAGTGGAGTCATCAGCCCTGGAACTAGCATTTTCTTCAGCAACCTGAAAGTCATCAGCGGTGCTGGCATGTTCTTCAGTTTGCTGAACAGATGCTTCAGCTTGAGGAACTTATTGCTGCGATGGGGCTGCAACATTTGTGAATTTCTCAGTCAGTTGCACAAACCTGACTTTTTCTCCTTTCCAGTCAGCATTGTATGCATCAAAGTCATCGCTGAGGGTTTTGATGTCAGCTTGCATCTTGATGAGTTCTTCAGGCTTCATCATGAGAACATTTTTCCTCAGCAGTTTCTCTTTCCTGTACTGCGATTTCTTGATCTGCCTGGCCCTATCATATTTCCACTTCTCCTCTTGGATGAAGTGAGTCAGCATGTGACTTTGGCCAGGTGTCAGCTTGAAGTCAGGCATAGGTGTGTTGGGATCCTTATGCCAGATATTGACGTAATCGAGGATCGCTTTTGGATCTAGCAACAGTGGCACAGGTGTGCCTTTGGCTCTAGCGGCCCTTTCTTGGCGGTCCCTGATGATTTCAGCAAGTTCTTCTTCATCAGCTTCATCATCATCAGACGGTACAGTGAAGACTACCTGCTTCTTCTTAGGACTTGGGCGAGTACCGCGTCCAGCAGTAGCCTTTTTCATCAGTAGAGAGGGTCCAGCTGAGGAACTAGCTGAGACACCAGAGGCAATAGGGATGCCTACAGTCCTTTGGCATGTGGCAGGATGCGCAGGCGCTGAGGACTTTGGCGGAACAGCTGAGGACTTGGTCGGAGGTGTTGAGGATTTTGTAGGAGCAGGGGCAGCTTGAGGAGATTGCCTTGAAGACTTTGACGTTTCTGGCCGTGAGGGCGCAGCAGAGGAACTTGGCCGTGAGGGCATTGCTGGTGAAGCACTTGGCTTGCGAGCGGGCTTCTTGGGCATTGATTTCCTCGACTTGACAGAAGCCTCAGTGGCAGCAGCAGCAGCAGCAGAGTCTTCATTAAATTTCCTCACTGCTTCTCTGGCTTGCCTTGCCAATTTAGCTTGGCGCTTGGCCCATTCCTCAGGAAAATCCTCACCGCGTTTAACGCTAGTGGGATCAGCCACTTGGCCAGGTGCCAGTGGGGCTCTTGGGCATGGAGGGTTCAGTGCGAATTTCTTCATGTACTTGGGAGTGACGTACCTGTACACCCTCCATTCACGTGCCCATCTCCTTTCAATCCTTTGAATGCGCACCTTGCGCTGATTTTTATCTTCCTCAGGTGGTGTGCAGTAATCTTTGTATAAATCCTCAGGAATTTCAAAGGCAGTCATGACATCAGGCTTCTTTGCTCCTTTCTGTGGCTTTTTACCGTCAGCCATTTTCTTCAGTTGAGGAATTTGAACAATTGAATTCTCTGAAGAAGTATGCAACTTTTCTTCGAGGAACGCAACAAAAGAGTTAAGTTGATGAGAACCTAATGATTCAGCAGCGGACATGTGTACCTGTGAACAGAGTATAGTTGCGAGGAATTTGAAGAGGTCATATGCGTTCTCAGAGGGTTTTTAATAAAGAACAAGTTTGAGGAATTTGACCAGATGCGTCTTGAAGAATTTCACTAAGCACGCTATATCTTCAAGTTGATTTTTCTGCTAAGTGAATGTGATCGGACCCTTCCCCTCTATGCTATACTCAATCCAATCTGTTCACAAATTCTTCATGTGCGTTCTATTTGAAACTCGTTCAAATTCTTCACTGTCTCCTTGTCAGCTGAACAAATTGCGAACGGAACGTTAAAACTGATCTTATCCAAACTTTCGGTTTTGCCGCTCAAACCGTTCCGCATCCCACGATGCATTATTTTACTCACCCACGATCTTACATGATCTCCACTACACAGTACGTGGGTGACACATGTCGTGAGAAGGAGAACGGCCAGGGGCACGTTCGTCCCAAATCTTTGGATGAGCAGTTTTTCACCGTGGCTATAAATACCCCTGTCCCCTTCCTCACTTCTTTTACCCCGCTCGATCTCACTCCCCCCGCTCGAGCTTCCGAACCCTAGCGCCGCCGCTACTCCATCGTCGCCGGTGAGGAAGAGCTTCACTGCCTCGACCTCGTCATCGTCGTACTCGCACCGACTGCAGAAATCTTCACCTCCGCCGCCGCCGTAGACGTCTTCCTCCGCCAAGTTAGGGCGTGGAAGATCTGCATCGACGAACTTCACTATTTCAACTCATAGTTCGTCGTGTTCTTCGTTCAGGGTAATTAAAAGTTACTTTTAATGCCCTCTTTGATTCGAAATTTTTCTACAAAATCTTCAAAGGTGTTTTATTCTTCAAATCCTCACACACAAAACACCTCACATATTATCTGGTCTTGATTCATTTCCCTAAGCATCAATTTCTTCAAAGATTCCTCAATTGTGTGGATCCTCGATCTATACAACTCTGGAACCTAGATATAACGCACTTTCAATTGGTATCAGAGCGTGGGTGACACATGTCGTGAGAAGGAGAATGGCCAGGGGCACGTTCGTCCCAAATCTTCGGACGAGCAGTTTTTCACCGTGGCTATAAATACCCGTGTCCCCTTCCTCACTTCTTTTACCCCGCTCGATCTCACTCCCCCCGCTCGAGCTTCCGAACCCTAGCGCCACCGCTACTCCATCGTCGCCGGTGAGGAAGAGCTTCACTGCGTCGACCTCGTCGTCGTCGTACTCGCGCCGACTGCGGAAATCTTCACCTCCGCCGCCGCCGTAGACGTCTTCCTCCGCCAAGTTAGGGCGTGGAAGATCTGCATCGACGAACTTCACTGTTTCAACTCACAGTTCGTCGTGTTCTTCATTCAGGGTAATTAAAAGTTACTTTTACTGCCCTCACGACATGTGTCACCCATGTACTGTGTAGTGGAGATCGTGTAAGATCGTGGGTGAGTAAAATAATGCATCGTGGGATGCGGAATGGTTTGAGCGGCAAAACCGAAAGTTTGGGTAAGATCAGTTTTAACGTTCTGTTCGCAATTTTTTCAGCTGACAAGGACACAGTGAAGAATTTGAACGAGTTTCAAATAGAATGCACATGAGGAATTTGTGAACAGATTGGATTGAGTATAGCATAGAGGGGAAGGGTCCGATCACATTCACTTAGTAGAAAAATCAACTTGAAGAAATAGCTATAAGTGAATGCCGTAGAGGACATAAACTCATATATATATATATATATATATATATATATATATATATATATATATATATATATATATATATATATATATATATATATATATATAGCCAATGAAGAAAAACGACGGCATAAGTGAAGATTTTGCAAGTTTAAGAATTTGAACAACTGAGGAATTTCAAAAGTTGAGGAAAAACTTAAATTGAAGATTTTCAACTTTTGTGGTGGCGTGACCCACCGTATGAGAATGATGATTTCAGACACCGCGTACAATTGTCATAGGGTTCTGAGAATCAAATTCTTCATTAATTTCTTCACACTTAGAGTGTTATTCTTCATTGATTGAAGAAAAACGTTTCTTCATGTGTTGCACATCTAAGTCATCAATTTTGCATAAGTGTTAGGATGAGTGCCTTTTCAAAGTACATTCGAAGACTCTAAGATATTTAGCTCACACCGCAACTTGCTAAATCTTTTCTCATCCAAGGGCTTAGTGAAGATATCGGCTAGTTGTTCTTCAGTCTTCACATGCTCAATAGAAATGTCGCCCTTCAACACATGATCACGAAGAAAATGATGACGAATCTGAATGTGCTTTGTCTTCGAGTGCTGAACTGGGTTGTGAGCAATCTTGATGGCACTCTCATTGTCACAGAGGAGAGGCACATTCTTCACGTTGATGCCATAGTCCTTGAGTGTTTGCTTCATCCATAGCAGTTGAGCACAGCAAGAACTAGCAGCAATGTACTCAGCTTCAGCAGTAGACAGTGATACGCAGTTCTGTTTCTTCGAGGACCAACAGACCAAGGATCGTCCGAGGAAATGACAAGTACCAGATGTTGACTTGCGGTCCACACGGTCACCAGCATAGTCAGAGTCAGAATATCCGATGAGATCAAAATCTAAGCCCTTGGGATACCATAATCCTAGTGTTAGTGTGTGAGCTAGATATCGAAGAATATGCTTCACAGCCTTATGGTGCGATTCCTTCTGTGCAGCTTGAAATCGGGCACACATGCAAACATTAAGCATTATATCTGGCCTAGATGCACATAAGTATAATAAAGAGAGAATCATGGAGCGATATACCTTATGATCGAAGTCAGTCGCATTTTCATCAGTGCATAAATGACCATTTGTGGGCATTGGAATTTTGATGCCTTTGCAATCTTGCATGCCAAATTTCTTCAGGACATCCTTGAGGTATTTCTCCTGAGATATGAATATGCCATTGCGCTGTTGACGAATTTGAAGACCTAAGAAGAATTTCAACTCTCCCATCATAGACATTTGATATTCTTCACTCATCATATAACGTTGGTCAGTACAGCCAAAGATGATATCATCAACATATATTTGGCACACAAACAGTTCACCATCATAAGATTTAGTAAAGAGAGTGGGATCGAGTGAACCGGGTGTGAAGCCTTTCTTCATGAAGAATTCCTTCAATGTATCATACCACGCCCGTGGGGCCTGCTTGAGGCCATAGAGGGCCTTGTTAAGTCTGAAGACTTTGTCAGGATGTTTTGGATCTTCAAAACCTGGGGGTTGAGCAACATATACTTCTTCCTCAAGCTTACCATTGAGGAATGCACTTTTCACATCCATTTGATATAAGATGATATCATGATGGTTAGCATAAGCAAGTAATATGCGAATAGCCTCAAGTCTAGCAACAGGTGCAAAAGTTTCATCGAAATCAACTCCTTCAATCTGTGTGTAGCCTTGAGCTACTAGTCGTGCCTTATTCCTCACCACAACACCATTTTCATCTTGCTTGTTGCGGTAGATCTACTTTGTGCCAATGATGTTATGTTTGCGAGGATCGGGACGATTGACTAGTTCCCATACATTGTTGAGCTTGAACTGATGTAATTCTTCTTGCATGGCCTGAATCCACTCAGGCTCCAGAAATGCTTCAGCTACCTTAGCGGGCTCTGTGATAGAGACAAAAGCAAAGTGCCCACAAAAGTTAGATAGATGTGAAGCTTTTGAGCGGGTGAGAGGACCTGGTGCTCTAATGTCATCGATGAGCTTCTCCACTTGCACTTCTTTTGCAACGCGAGGGTGAGCTGGTTGTCGTTGAGGAATTTGATCAGCATTTTCTTCAGCATCAATTTCCTCAGCATTTTCTTCAGGTGCATCAGCTCGACGTTCTTCACGTTCTGAAATGAATTCTTCAGCAGATTCTTCAGTAGGAATGACATCTTCAGTAGCCTTGTGTTTGATAGAACCCTTAGGTGCTGGTTCATCTAACACAGAAGGTAGGTGCTCTTTTTTGCGAGCCATTAGTTTCATCGAACCGCACATCTACAGTTTCAACAATCTTGTGAAGAACATTGTTGAAGACTCTATAGGTGTGCGAGTCCTTTCCGTAACCAAGCATAAAACCTTCATGTGCTTTCGATGCGAATTTAGAGTTGTGATGAGGATCTCTAATCCAGCATTTAGCACCGAAGACTTTGAAATAACTCACATTGGGTTTCTTGTCAGTGAGGAGTTCATAGGCAGTCTTTTTTAAGAATTTGTGAAGATATACTCTGTTGATGATGTGGCACGCAGTATCAGTTGCATCAACCGAGAAACGACGAGGGGTTTTGTATTCGTCAATCATAGTGCAAGCCATCTCAGCAAGAGTCATGTTCTTGCGTTCCACAACGCCATTCTGTTGAGGAGTATAAGGAGCAGATAACTCACGAGTAATACCAAGTTCATCAAGATAGTCATCGAGACCCGAATTCTTGAACTCAGTGCCATTGTCACTTCTGATGTGCTTGATCTTCACACCAAAGTTGGTTAAAGCCCTCGAGGAAAATCGTTTGAAGACTTCCTGCACTTTAGTTTTGTAAGAGACAAGGTGTACCCATGTGTAACGAGAGTAATCATCAACAATAACAAAGCCATATTGAGATGCTTCATTTGAAACAGAGGAATAATGATTAGGACCGAAGAGATCCATGTGAAGCGATTCAAATGGTCGAGTAGTGGTCATGATGGTCTTTGCTGGATGCTTGGCCTTTGTCATCTTTCCAGCTTCACAGGCACCGCACAAGTGATCCTTGAGGAATTTGACATTCTCAATGCCAATGACATGCTTCTTCTTCGCAAGCGTGTGCAAATTCCTCAAGCCTGCATGACCAAGTCGTCGATGCCATACCATCCTTCTGAAACTTTTGCAAGTAGGCACACGGCTGGTTGTGAATCTGCAGAGAAATCAACAATATACAAGTCTCCTCTCCTAAAGCCTGACTTTTGCTTTTGTCAGCGAAGATGATATGCTTCATATGTGACAATGATAATGGAGCATCCATCAAAAGATTCTTGTCACCAGTCATGTGATTTGTACATCCACTATCAAGTACCCATTCAGTGGCTTTGGGTTGATCATCCTGTAGATGAATTAGTGCAACTTACGGTCTCATATACTTCAGCAGTGAAGAATATGATATCAAAATTCATCAGATCAATTTCATCAAGCAGTAGGACAGATAAAACCGAGGGAGGACGTGTGAAATGAAAGTTCATTTCATCATGGTTAGCCTGCGTCCTTTCAGGCAATTTGTCAGGTCCCTAGCAAATTCTTCAGACGTTACAATATGTCTGGAGACCTGACCCTGCATAAGAGATTAGTTCTTTTTCTTCACCACCCACATCTGAAGGGTTGGCAAAGAGTTCATCACTTTGCGAGCTCCATATGAGAATGGTGGCATAGCGGCCAAACCATTTCGTTTCACATAAGAGCGGTTAGGGTAAGCATATGAATAAGCAGAGAAATTCTTCGAGGACTTATGAACATAATAATTTGAAGAATAATGCTCATATTCATAGTCCTTGGCTCTTCCCTGCGAAACAGAGTTGTTAGCACGATGATGTTCATATGAGGATTTTGATCCATGTGAGGAATTTGATCCCCTTGAGGAATTTGGTCCGTATGAGGACTTGGATCCATATGAAGAATTTGGTCCATATGAAGAATTTGATCTAGGGTTCCTTTTCTTCACAGGTAGTGTCATGAGGACATTCACCTGAAGACTTTCAAGGCACCTTTTGGGAACCCAGATTTTCTTCATAGGAGAACCATTTCTGCAGTTAGGGCCAACATATCGAGCAAATACTTCACCATTCTGATTTTTGAACAGTTTATAGTTGGAGTCAAATGACTCATCAGAAGAATGAGAAGATTCACATGTATAGCCAGATAAATTAGATGGATCAACTGGAGGTCCCTTTGCAGCAACCCATGAGGTTTTGGGGTACTGCTCAGGCTTCTAATATGTACCATCAGCATTGAGTTTCCTCTCAAAGGCAATACCCTCTTTCCTAGGGTTCCTGTTGAGGATCTGCTTTTTAAGCACATCACAAAGAGTCTGATGCCCTTTGAGGCTTTTGTACATGCCTGTCATGTACAATTCCTTCATCCCTGCATTGTCAGTGATACTTGCAATGTCCTCAAATGAGGAATTAGTGATAGCAGAGGCAGGTGAAGAATTTGTAACATTTGAAGCATTTGAACATTCAGGTGAGGAATTAGCAGATTCTCGTTCAATGCATTTTAAACATGGAGGAATAAATTCTTCCTGAGCAGCGCTGATTTGTTGAGCAAGTAATGAATCGCGCTCCTTCTGAAGATCTTCATAACTCACTCTTATCTTCTCAAAATCGGACAACAGAGAGTTATGCTGATCTTGAAGGGAGTCATACTTAGAATGAAGTCTGTGAAGACTTTCAGCCAAAGCTTGTGATTGATCCATTTCTTCACCCAACATATCATTGCTCTTACTAAGCATGTTGTTAGCCCTTTCCAAAGCTCTTTGTTGTTTAGCAGCAAGTGAGGCAAGTTTGACATAGCTGGGTCCAAATTCATCACCAGATTCATCATCACTAGATTCAGACAGATAGCATTCAGTTACCTGTTCACCATCTGCCATGAGACATGGTGAGGAGGATGATGATTCTGGTTCAAATGTCATTGACTTGAGAGATTCCTTGAAGTCCTCGAACCAAGGATCATGACAGGTTCGATGGCCTTCATAGACATCAGAGAGACGGTCCCAGATAAGCTTCGCCTGATCGAGATGCATGATGTTTCTGAACTGGTTTCGAGACAGACTAGAGCAGATGACAGCCTTCGCTGTGAGGTTGAGTTGAGTGTACTTGCGAATGTCATCAGCTTCCGCCATCTTGCACAGATCGGTCAGACCAATCTCAGTGACGGTCCACAGCTCACTGTTCATCACCATGAGACGCTTCTTCATCATGGCCTTCCATTTGGGATACTCGTGACCGTCAAAGATGGGGCATGGCACTTTCTTCATATCTGCGGTCGACATAACTAAAACTCCAGGCGGTTAAACCAAAATCACACAGACCAAGGGAGTACCTTGCTCTGATACCAATTGAAAGTGCGTTATATTGACTAAAGGGGGTGAATAGGCGATTTTTATGAAATTCTTCACTGAGGAATTTGCTCGTGAGGAAATTCCTTAGCGAAGAACTACTAGCAGCGGAATAAGTACTCACATGAAAACTTAACAGAATCCAAGCATAGTCATCATGATGAAATAAAGACAAACACAGAGTACAGAAAGCGTAAACACAGGATAACACTAGATGAAGACAAAACAGACTGAAGAAATTGAACTGAGGAAATTGAGAAAGTCTTCAGTCAGAGTCTTCAAACACAGATATGAACAAACACACAACACAATAATGAGGAAATGAAAGTGTTGACGAAATGGAACCAATAAGCTTGGTGAAGAAAATGATTTGGTAGACCAGTTCCAACTGCTGTCTCAGTTGTACGTCTGGTTGGAGCGGCTGAGTATTTAAACTCGAGGACACACAGTCCCGGACACCCAGTCCTAAGCACGCAGCTCAGGACACCAAGTCCTCACCGTATTCTCCTTGAACTAAGGACACACAGTCCTCGTCCAATCACTCGTGGTAAGTCTTTAGGTGACTTCCAAACCTTCACAGACTTGGTCACTTAGCGATCCATAATTCCTCTTGGATGCTCTAGACCTTGACGCCTAACCGTCTGGAAGAAGCACAGTCTTCAAAGGTAACAAGCGTCGGATCCACACAGAATCAATCTCTTCAGTGATGCTCAATCACTTTGGGTTTGTAGGTGTTTGGGTTTGGGTTTGGATTTTCCTCACTTGATGATTTTCGCTCAAAGTCCTCGGAGGATGGGTTACTCTCAAATGACAAGTGTCAAGTTCACGCGGAGCAGCCAACCAGCTAGTGGTTGTAGGGGGCGGCTATTTATAGCCTAGGGAGCAACCCGACATGATAAAACATAAATGCCCTTCAATGATATGACCGTTAGGTGGACAAGATATTTTGGGACAGCTGGCGCGTAGCACAGCAACGGTCGGAAATTGGAGGTACAAATTCATCAGGGCTATCATGTTCCTCACTGTGTAGGCAATTCGCACTGGCGAATTCCTAACTCCTCAGTCAGAGCAAAGTCCTCAGTGACCAGAAGAACTGCGTCTCTGTCACTGAAGAAATTGACTAAACTGTATGAGATTTCCAATGGCTTCACTCGAAGGGATTGGTAGGTGTAGGATTTGAGATGAGCATCACATGGAAATTTTCTCCTTAGTATTTCCTCGACCCCCTTTAACAGTATGGTGTTTCCTATGACTCAAGAAAGAGAAAATGAAACTACGAAAACAAAAGTCTTCACGCTTCATGTTCCTCGAATGAATACCAAGTCTTCAAGGTTACACCAATTTCTTCACTTTCAAAGTCTTCAGAAAGTCTTCAGTATATCAAAGTCTTCAGTCGAAGAACTTCATTTTTAGGGGTCGACTTTCTCTGTAAATATCAAACTCCTCATAGACTTATAGACCTGTGTACACTCATAAACGCATTAGACACTTAACCTATAAGTCATCAATACACCAAAATCACTAAGGGGCACTAGATGCACTTACAATTCCCCTTCCGGCGGAGCTCCGGAACAGGCCCCAAGATGGGATCCCATGGGTACAGAAGGTTACGGCGGTGGAATTAGGTTTTTGGCTCCGTATCTGATCGTTTGTGGGTACGTAGGTATATATAGGAGGAAGGAGTACGTCAGTGGAGCTTCGAGGGGCCCACGAGGCAGGGGGCGCGTCCTAGGGGGGCGCCCTCCACCCTCGTGACTGCCTCGTGGCTTTCTTGACGGAGGGTCCAAGCCTCCTGGATCATATTCGGTGAGAAAATCACGTTCCCGAAGGTTTCATTCCATTTGGACTCCGTTTGATATTCTGTTTCTTCGAAACACTGAAATAGGCAAAAAAACAGCAATTCTAGGCTGGGCCTCCGGTTAATAGGTTAGTCGCAAAAATAATATAAAAGTGGAAAATAAAGCCCAATATAGTCCAAAACAGTAGATAATATAGCATGGAGCAATCAAAAATTATAGATACATTGGAGACGTATCAGGCATCCCCAAGCTTAATTCCTACTCGTCGTCGAGTAGGTAAATGATAAAAAGAGAATTTTTGATGCGGAGTGCTACTTGGCATAATTTCAATGTAAATCTTCTTAATTGTGGTATGAATATTCAGATTCGAAAGATTCAAGACAAAAGTTCATATTGACATAAAAATAATAATACTTCAAGCATACTAACTAAGAAATTATGTCTTCTCAAAATCACATGGCCAAAGAAGGTTATCCCTACAAAATCATATAGTCTGGCTATGCTCTATCTTCACCACACAAAGTATTTAAATCATGCACAACCCCGATGACAAGCCAAGCAATTGTTTCATACTTTTGACATTTTCAAAACTTTTTCAATCTTCAAGCAATACATGAGCGTGAGCCATGGATATATCACTATATGTGGAATAGAACGGTGGTTGTGGAGAAGACAAAAGAGGGGAAGATAGTCTCACATCAACTAGGCGTATCAACGGGCTATGGAGATGCCCATCAATAGATATCAATGTGAGTGAGTAGGGATTGCCACGCAACGGATGCACTAGAGCTATAAGTATATGAAAGCTCAACAAAAGAAACTAAGTGGGTGTGCATCCAACTCGCTTGCTCACGGAGACCTAGGGCATTTTGAGGAAGCCCATCATTGGAATATACAAGCCAAGTTCTATAATGAAAAATTCCCACTAGTATATGAAAGTGACAAAATGAGAGACTCTCTATCATGAAGATCATGGTGCTACTTTGAAGCACAAGTGTCGTAAAAGGATAGTAACATTGTCCCTTCTCTCTTTTTCTCTCATTTTTTATTTGGGCCTTTTCTCTTTTTTTATGGCCTCTTGTTTTTTTTTGTTTTTTTATTTTTCGTCCGGAGTCTCATCCCGACTTGTGGGGGAATCATAGTCTCCATCATCCTTTCCTCACTTGGGACAATGCTCTAAAAATGATGATCATCACACTTTTGTTTTTCTTACGACTCAACAATTACAACTCGATACTTAGAACAAAATATGACTCTATGTGAATGCCTCCGGCGGTGTACCGGGATATGCAATGAATCAAGAGTGACATGTATGAAAGAATTATGAACGGTGGCTTTGCCACAAATACGATGTCAACTACATGATCATGCTAGCAATATGACAATGATGGAGCGTGTCATAATAAACGGAACGGTGGAAAGTTGCATGGCAATATATCTCGGAATGGCTATGGAAATGCCATGATAGGTAGGTATGGTGGCTGTTTTGAGGAAGGTATATGGTGGGTGTATGATACCGGCGAAAAGTGCGCGGTATTAGAGAGGCTAGCAATGGTGGAAGGATGGGAAAAGTGCGTATAATCCATGTACTCAACGTTAGTCATAAAGAACTCATATACTTATTGCAAAAATCTAGAAGTTATCAAAGCAAAGTATTACGCGCATGCTCCTAGGGGGATAGATTGGTAGGAAAACACCATCGCTCGTCCCCGGCCGCCACTCATAAGGAAGACAATCAATAAATAAATCATGCTCCGACTTCATCACATAATGGTTCACCATACGTCCATGCTACGGGAATCACAAACTTTAACACAAGTATTTCTCAAACTCACAACTACTCAACTTGCATGACTCTAATATCACCATCTTCATATCTCAAAACAATTATCAAGCATCGAACTTTTCTTAGTATTCAGCGCACTCAAAAGAAAGTTTTACAAATCTTGAATACCAAGCATATTATTATTATTAAGCAAATTACCATGCTATTTAAAAATCTCAAAATAATCTAAGTGAAGCATGAGAGATCAATAGTTTCTACAAAACAAATCCACCACCGTGCTCTAAAATATATAAGTGAAGCACTAGAGTAAAACTATATAGCTCAAAAGATATAAGTGAAGCACATAGAGTATTCTAACAAATTCCAATTCATATATGGCTCTCTCAAAAGGTGTGTACAGCAAGGATGATTGTGGTAAACTAAAAAGCAAAGAATCAAATCATACAAGACGCTCCAAGCAAAACACATATCATGTGATGAATAAAAATATAGCTCCAAGTAAAATTACTGATGGAAGTAGACGAAAGAGGGGATGCCTTCCGGGGCATCCCCAAGCTTTGAATTTTTGGCGTCCTTGTATTATCTTGGGGGTGCCATGGGCATCCCCAACCTTAGGCTCTTTCCACTCCTTGTTCCATAATCCATCAAAAGATTTCACCCAAAACTTGAAAACTTCACAACACAAAACTCAACAGAAATCTCGTGAGCTCCGTTAGCGAAAGAAAACAAAAGACCACTTCAAGGTACTGTAATGAACTCATTCTTTATTTATATTGGTGTTAAACCTATTGTATTACAACTTCTCTATGGTTTATGAACTATTTTATTATCCATAGATTCATCAAAATAAGCAAACAACACACGAAAAACAGAATCTGTCAAAAACAGAACAGTCTGTAGTAATCTGTAACTAATGCAAACTTCTGGAACTCCAAAAAAATCAGCAAAAATAGGAAGACCTAGGAAATTTGTTTATTGATCAGCATCAATTGGAATCACTATTTTATCACGTTCTGATGATTTTTAACAATTGTTTTCGTGAACAGAAAGTTTCTGGAAATTACAGCAAGATCAAATAACTATCATCCAAGAAGATCCTATAGGTTTAACTTGGCACAAACACTAATTAAAAGATAAATCCACATCTAAACAGAAGGTAGATGGATTATTTATGCCTAAACTAAAAAAAGCAAAAAAAAACTAAAAATAAAATTGGGTTGCCTCCCAACAAGCGCTATCGTTTAACGTCCCTAGCAAGGCATAAAACAAGGATAGATCTAGGTATTGCCATCTTTGGTAGGCAATCCATAAGTAGCTCTCATGATAGATTCATACGATAGTTTTATTTTATTCCTAGGGAAGTGTTCCATGCCTTTCTTTAATGGAAATTGGAATCTAATATTCCGTTCCTTCATATCAATAATTGCACCAATCGTTCTAAGGAAAGGTCTACCAAGAATAATAGGGCAAGAAGGATTGCAATCTATATTAAGAACGATAAAATCTACGGGCACATAATTCCTATTTGCAACAATAAGAACATCATTAATTCTTCCCATATGTTTCTTAATAGTGGAATCCACAAGGTGCAAGTTTAGAGAGCAATCATCAAAATCACGGAAATCTAGCAAATCACACAAAGTTTTGGTGATAGTGGAAACACTAGAACCCAAATCACATAAAGCATAAAATTCATGATCCTTAATCTTAATTTTAATAGTTGGTTCCCACTCATCATAAAGTTTTCTAGGGATAGAAACTTCCAACTCAAGTTTTTCTTCATAAGATTGAATCAAGGCATCAACGATATGTTTAGTAAACGCTTTATTTTGACTATAAGCATGAGAAGAATTTAGCACGGATTGCAACAAGGAAATACAATCAATTAAAGAGCAACTTTCATAATTAAATTCCTTGAAATCCAATATAGTGGGTTTAGCAACATGTAGGGTTTTATTCTTTTCAATCCCACTTTTATCTACTCCGAATTTTTGGAACGCCTTCTAGGTAAGGGTGGATCATATTCAGTTTCATCAAGATTCATATTGCAAAACAAATATTTAATAGGGTACACATCAATAACTTTTAGATTTTCATCTTGATTTTCATAGGGATTGGAAGAACACACTTTAATAAAGGCATCTTTCATAGCACGCATCCTAGCGGTTCTTTCATTGCACTCATCAATGGAAATTCTCATGGCTTTGAGAGACTCATTGATATCATGCTTAGGAGGAATAGATCTAAGCTTTAAAGAATCAACATCAAGAGAAATTCTATCAACGTTCCTAGCCAATTCATCAACTTTAGGCAATTTCTCTTCAAGCAAAGCATTGAAATTCTTTTGTGAATTCATAAACTCTTTAATACTATTCTCAAATTCAGAGGGCATCTTATTAAAATTTCCATAAGAGTTGTTGTAGGAATTTCTATAATTATTAGAAGGATTATTAGGATAAGGTCTAGGGCTAAAATTCCCTCTATAAGCGTTGTTACCAAAATTATTCCTACCAACAAAATTCACATCCATAGATTCATTATTATTCTCAATCAAAGTAGACAAAGGCATATCATTAGGATCAGAAGAAACACTCTTAGTAGCAAATAATTTCATAAGTTCATCCATCTTTCCACTCGAAACATTGATTTCTTCTATCGCATGCACTTTTTTATTAGTAGATCTTTCAGTGTGCCATTGAGAATAATTAACCATAATATTATCTAGGAGTTTAGTAGCATCTCCTAAAGTGATTTCCATAAAAGTGCCTCCCGTGGCCGAATCTAAAAGATTTCTAGAAGCAAGATTCAATCCGGCATAATTTTTTGTATAATCATCCACAAGTTCAAACCATGAGTAGGGCAATTACGTATCATTAATTTCATTCTCTCCCAAGCTTGTGCAACATGTTCATGATCAAGTTGCTTAAAATTCATGATATCGTTTCTAAGAGAGATGATCTTAGCGGGAGGAAAATACTGTGACGCCCCCGATTCAATCGTACACTAATCATGCACGCAAACGTGTATGATCAAGATCAGGACTCACGGGAAGATATCACAACACAACTCTAAAAACATAAATAAGTCATACAAGCATCATAATACAAGCCAGGGGCCTCGAGGGCTCAAATACAAGTGCTCGATCATAGACGAGTCAGCGGAAGCAACGATATCTGAGTACAGACATAAGTTAAACAAGTTTGCCTTAAGAAGGCTAGCACAAATCGGGATACCGATCGAAAGAGGCGCATGCCTCCTGCCTGGGATCCTCCTAACTACTCCTGGTCATCGTCAGCGGTGGCGTCTGGATCCTGGGCTCCAGCATCTGGTTGCGACAACCAGAAAGAAAGGAAAGGGGGGAAAAGGGGAGAGAAATCAACCGTGAGTACTCATCCAAAGTACTCGCAAGCAAGGAGCTACACTACATATGCGTGGGTATATGTGTACAGGGCCATATCAGTGGACTGAACTGTAGAATGCCAGAATAAGAGGGGGATAACTAATCCTGCCGAAGACTACGCTTCTGGCAGCCTCCGTCTTGCAGCACGTAGAAGAGAGCAGACTGAAGTCCTCCAAGTAGCATCGCATAGCATAATCCTATCCGGCAATCCCCTCCTCGTCGCCTTGTTAGGGAGCGATCGCCGGGTTGTATCTGGCACTTGGAAGGGTGTGTTTTATTAAGTATCCGGTTCTAGTTGTCATAAGGTCAAGGTACAACTCCAATTCGTCCTTTTACCGAAGATCACGGCTATTCGAATAGATAAACTTCCCTGCAGGGGTGCACCACTCCTGGGTCATGCCCGATCCCATTTGGCCGGACACACTTTCCTGGGTCATGCCCGGCCTCGTAAGATCAACACGTCGCAGCCCCACCTAGGCCAACAGAGAGGTCAGCACGCCGGTCTAAACCTAAGCGCATAGGGGTCTGGGCCCATCGCACTTAGCACACCTACATGTTGCGTGGGCGGCCGGAAGCAGAACTAGCCCCCTTAATACAAGAGCAGGCTTACATTCTAATCCGGCGCGCGCCGCTCAGTCGCTGACGTCACGAAGGCTTCGGCTGATACCACGACGTCGAGTGCCCATAACTTTCCTGCGTAGTTGGTTAGTGCGTATAGGCCAGTGGCTAGACTCAGATCAAATACCAAGATCTCGTTAAGCGTGTTAAGTATCCGCGAACGCCGACCAGGGCTAGGCACACGTCTCTCCTAGGTGGCCTCAACCTGCCCTGTCGCTCCGCCACAAAGTAACAGTCGGGGGCCGTCAGGAACCCAGGCCCACCTCTACCGGGTTGGAGCCACCTGTCCTTACAGCCCCCTCATCAGAATCACTTGCGGGTACTCAACGAGCTGACCCGACTTTAGTCACCACATGTGTCATGTATATAAAGTATATAATATATACCCATGATCACCTCCCTAGTGATCACGGCCCGATAGTATAGCATGGCAGACGGACAAGAATGTAGGGCCACTGATGGAACACTAGCATCCTATTCTAAGAAGTAGGATAGCAGGTAAGGGTAACAATTGTAGCAACAATGATAGGCTATGCAACAGAATAGGATTAACCGAAAGCAGTAACATGCTACACTACTCTAATGCAAGCAGTATAGAGAAGAATAGGCGATAGCTGGTGATCAAGGGGGAGCTTGCCTGGTTGCTCTGGCAAGTAGGGGTCGTCAACAGTGTAGTCGGTCGGGGCACCAGCAGCGACGTCGGTCTCGTAGTCTACCGGAGAAGAGGGGGGGAGAAACAATAAATATAATGCAAACATAAGCATGATGATGGAAGACATGACAATGCGCGGTGCTAGGTGTGCCCTAACGCGGTAGGAGGTGATACCGGCGAAGGGGGGAACATCTGGGAAAGTATTCCGGTGTTTCGCGTTTTTGGACAGATGAACTAGAGAGGGAAAGTTGCGTGTTTGCTATGCTAGGGATGTGTGGCGGACGAACGGGCTGCGTATCCGGATTCGTCTCGTCGTTCTGAGCAACTTTCATGTACAAAGTATTATCATCTGATAAACGGTTTATTTTATATGAATTTTCAAAGATTTAAACAATTTCTGGAATTTCTGGTTTTATATTAATTCGAATAAAAAACAGAATATACTGTTGTCACCTAGTTCTAGCCTAGCATGTGAGTATGGCAGTGGGGCCAGTGGGGTTGGGTTGACCCAGTCAAAGGTTGACTGGTCAACACATGAATAGTGTAAGAGGGTCCCGCGTGTCATTGGCACTAGTTGTATGTAAGGATTTATTTAGACTGTTAATTAAGTGGGACCCTTATGTCATTTGTACATAGACTAAGCTTTGCCACAATTGATCGCTTAATCTAATCTACCTCTAATTTAAATAGGCCGGCCACCCTGGGCAGTAGCAAAGCCGATGCATGGCTAGAAATACGCATGCACTGGAGTGCATGGCTGCTCAGCATGCAGTAGTAGAAAACAGCGGCAGTGGGCAACAATAGTGGCAAGCAGCAGCAGGCACGCGGCCTCGCGCGCACACGCAAGGCGCGGCCAAGGCCCGGCCGAAGCGCGGGCTGGGCGCGGTCGTGGCCAGCAGCAGCAGCATCAGCGCACAACCAGCAGCGCCATCGGCGAAGCAGAGCAGCGGTGATGTAGCAGCAACAGCACAAGAGCAGTAGCAGTAGTGAGCAGCACAAGCAACAGTAGCTGCGACAGCAAGTAGCAGGCAGTGTGCAAGCGGGCGTCGTGCGATCGCCGCGAGGGCGCGCGGTAGGGAGCGGGGCGAGGATGCTATCGGGCAGAGTGGCCGTGGTCGGGCGCGGCGCAGGCAGCAGCAAGGCGCGGTTCCGGGCACGAGCGCCGCACGCGAAGGCATGGCCGAGGCGCACGGGGGTCGCAGGGCAGTAGCAGCGGTGGCGGGGCAGTAGCAGGAGATAGCGCAGCAGCAACAGAAGGTCGCAACAGGAGCGTGAGAGCAGCAGAGAAGCTGCGGACAGAGAGCAGTGGCAGCAAGTACGCATGTACGCGTACGCGGGAGCTCGGACGAGCTCGGGGACAGCGGCTACGGCAACGAATCGAGAGGGAAAGCGGGGGGAATGGGAAAGTAGCTCACGGTGAGCCTGTAGGTGTGCATAGCGGGGTCGGGGAAGGCTCAGAGGCGACGAGTTCCGGCGATGGCGTCGGCGGTGCAGAGAAGGGAAACGACTCGATCCGGTCGAAGCATAGGCACTCGGCTCGCGTTCTTCAGCGTAGAGGAAGCAGCGGAGGCGGGAGGAGCTCCTGGCGCAGTCCTAGGCGACGGGGAGGGCTGTGGCCACGGGATAGACGAGGGCCATGGCGATGACGGCGTTGGGCACGTCCAGAACGGGACGAGGGAGCGAGGGGAGGGGCGAATGGAGGCTAGGGTTTGCAGGGGGGTCAACAGCGACGAATTTATAGGCGGGGGGCAGGGGGCGGATGGCCGCCACGCACGGCCATCGCCGGCGGATGGCCACCACGGCGCCCCTGTAGCGAGAGATGGGAGGCGAGTGGGGGTTGGCGTGGGCCGTTTTGCTATATGGGCCAAGGGCCCAGTAGATTAGGTTTCTTTTCTCCTTTACTAGTAATTTTCCATTTACCTTTTTGTTTATTTTTTGTCTTTTGTTTTATTTCTTTTCGTTTCTGTTTTAATTTTATATTTTAAATACCTTAGTTTTATAAAATACAATAGTTATACCTAATTCGGTATTAACAAATATGCCACCATGATAATTAACTTGGCACCTACAATAAAATAGTTTGTGATTGTTTACTATTTTAATAGCTTTTAAATATTTGGTTTTGTTACTGTTTTGTTCATTTTAGAGTTTTAATCACTTCATAAAAGTGGGTTGTCTCCACCAACATTTACTATGGACTATTTGCCACAAACCGAACATTTTATTTTTAATGTTTGAAAACTTTCATGTTTGCCTTTAATACAAATTTGAATTTGAATCGGTTTCGAACTAACGCGAGATTAGCAACAATAATCGATGTGACGTGGCATCATTAGCAGAGGTTCACTGTAGCTTAAATATCCGGGCGTCACAATTCTCCTCTACTACAAGAAATCTCGTCCCGAGATTTTAAGAGGCGGAGTAAGGGGGACAGATCTGGTTACGAAATCCTAACGAATATTCTCGGTCTTGGTTGCTCTTCTCGAAGAGGCTGATTCTCCTCGTTGATGTCTTCATTCCTCTACTCCAGGTCATCATGATGAAGCCAGCATCCTATCCTCAGGATCTCCATCGTACTTACGAAAGAATAAAGGGTGGGTATTCCGGGTGTTAACGGACGTCTGCAAGGTTGACTATCTGGTCGATAACATCAGGGAAGGTGGAGGAAAATAACTCTCAAATTGAAACTTAAGAAAATATCAAGAGTAGAGTAAGGAGGTATCATGGGAAGTTTCAGGTGGGCAGGCAATCTTTCGATGCCTGTAACGAAGTGTGAAATGGGTTTAGAGCAATGGGAATAAGTATTGCGTCTGATACATGAATAGATCACTAGGCAGGTGGCCCATGAATTACATACAAACTTAAGCGTGAGGAATAACTTTGACAATAGGGTGTACAGGAGAGTCAGGTTTTGATCCTGTGGAACTGTGGGTTATGGGCCCACCATGTGGGTTAAAAGTAGAAGGGGTGGTGACATCTTGCACGGTCATGATAGCAAGACATGTCAAAGGGTAGCCTATCAGTTACGTCGGCAACAATGTCGATACCAAGGGCGAGGGACAAAGAGAACCATTTTCCTGCTTGTTGAATGAGGCGGACCAATAGGCAAAGTTCTCGTCCGTCGATGGCTACCGGAATGCTATCGACAGATGCAACAGGGTCTTACTGACACGGTTGTACACCAAGGTGTTTACATAAGTAGAAGAATATTACTGCTTAGGTCATATGGATCACAAGCAACGTTAAACCGACCAGTGGAAAGGAAAATATGGTTATCAGATTAAACAGAACGATGGAAAGGAAAATGTGTTTAAACACATATTCCAGGGGGATATCCTTCCCAAGGACAAGCAGAGCATGATATCCATGACAGGATATAACATAGAAAACCCTTTAGGTAAGGGGGGAGGAATCTCATGATATTACCCATACAACGGTGTTAGGATAAATGCTAAAGAAAATTTAGCATTGTGCTTCAAATGCTCTTATTGAAAATCGGATTACCATATACATGCTTCGTGTTAGCATTGACATGGTCCTTAGGTAAAGATCGGACTTTGGAAACACAAAGGATACATCAGGAACAACTTATAGAATAAGTCTTACAATTTCCTCATGGAAGAATGGATAACCTTGCTGAAAAGGAAACTATAACAATAGGTCCTCCGGCCAGGTGTGCTAGGCATGACATCACCTTACCAGGTCATATAAAGACCAATGTTATAACTCTTGGAAATATATTCCAACCATCATATCTGACCAAGGTTCAGATTCGATTGGCGTCAGGATACCTTAGACTCAGGATGCTTGAGAAGAAAAGGTGCAACACAATTTGACGAGATGACATTGTGAGACTCTCGGAAATGATGTATGGAAGCGAGTTCCAAAACAAGAGTTCATCATTAAACCAAGGATAGGATGAGAGGGTGGCTGATGAACTAAACGACAATTCATCAAGATTTCCAAAAGACGGATTTCCGCAATCATGTGAACAAAGAGATCACATTTGTCAGATGAAATGATATAAGGGGATATGCTCGAGGAAAACATACCCAATTTAAACATTGTTTGAAAGGTGCACCCGAAATATGGGCTGGGTTGCACGACCAATGTCAGAATGGTGATTCAATAATCAATAGTATAAGAATGAATGGCCGGCCATTATCTTCAAAGCAATAGGGTTGCTAGAAGGGTAGAATCCAAACAGCACCGTTCACTTGTTGGAATCAACATGGGGACCAAGAAAGAATGGTGATGGTGATAAGTATCACTATACCAAGAATAATTAAGAGGTGGAGCAATCCTCATGACATTCTTGACATAAAAGATGGTAATACTCCAAGGTAAAGAAGAACAAATGTTGGATAGCAAGGGACTCAAGGTATTACACAGAAGACGAACAAGTTTGTGTTGGAGGGAAGGCAATAAAACGGTCGATGAAAACACAAATCATCGAGGGCAAGGATGGTATTTCTCATCATGAATTCAACTGATATCCTGGAAGAGCTCAGAATGCTACTGAGGTTCATGACACATTTGTCGAGAGATTTCAAGAAGATGTAATCGATAGACGATGAAATCAAGTTAAAAGAATGATGAAGCGAAAGGTTATTGGAACCATGGTATGACACACACTCGGATCAAGCTTGATGTTCAAGGCGAAATGATATGACGAGGAAGATCGACATAAGCTTGGTTCATTGTCAAAAGTTATGCTCCGGAAATAAGGACCAGGTAGCACAGTTAAAAAGTTGCACGATAATGATATCGCCGATCAGGCTAGCGATGACTTGAAGGATTAATAAACTCATAAGCAATGAAAATTACTTAGAGTTATTGAATCAGATTGTGGACTCGATTCACTATTTGGTGTTCTCGGTTGACGATAACCCAGAACCCAAGAAAATTGGAATCAGAACAATTGATGAAGAACCCATAATAAGTTATGCAGTTCCATGATATTCTTGAGATACGAGAGTGTAATACTCGAAGGTAGATCATAATAGAGGTTGGACGGGTGTATTGATCTGTAGAGGACAAGTGGTTTTAACTTGTTTGAGAAATTGAATCAAAGGGGAACAATATGGTCAGAATCACATTTGTACATGATCAAACCACAGATACAAGCACTTATAACAAGGGGGTAACTATTTTGCGAGAAGCTTCCATGATAAGATTTGCATCATGTCCATGGGCATGAACGCAAAGTTCAAGGTCGACTCCCACTTCTTCAATGCATAATCTTTCATTCACTTCTCGCGTTTGATGAAGTTGCGGTGTTGAAATTTTATCTGGCAAAATACCAGAAGAGTATGACTCATGAAAACTTTCGAGTTCACACATATTATGGAAGGCCTAGGTTCAACCCATCGGGGGATCGTGGAAACATATACCACAAGCTTCAATAGTAAATATCGCCAGCTCGAAAGCAGAGCATGGTTGGCCAAATCAAGGAATATGATTTACCAAAGGCATTATGTATCAGGGAAAGAACTTCCAAAGTGATTGAATATGAAGGACGTTGTCAGATAAAACCCAACAAGGTTCTGATGGTCCATAAAGGATCTGATGTGAGTATCGGCTCACAACCAGAGGAAGAATCAATGCAAAGACATTGGATTATAGAAACAACTGACTAATTCAAAGCTCACGTGCAAAGGAATTGTGATTTCCAAGTCAAAGGGTCAGAAGCAAACGCTCTGATTAAGGATGGCTAAGTTGAGTAAGCTTAGGGGTAAAATCGACAACAATTTGATTGGTCGAGACCCAACTCATGTTTTAAAATGACGTATGAGCCGAAAGGACGAATACTAGGATCTGACTGAGGATTGCGAGCATTCGCAACATATTGAATCAATGGACCCAAAATGATAGTGACAAAGGTTGCCGATAAGATTACGAGACTTATGGGATTAACCATAATGCAAGCAAGCAAGAATTTCAAGAGCAATAGGCTACTCAGGAGTTTCGGAAGACCGAATGGTATTTTGAAGACTTTTGCGAACCACATAAACAACTAGGAATAAGCAGATCCTCGATAAGTGCGAGGAATTATCCGTAGGGGTATTTCTGCGGCAAGGAACTACAAGGCAGTAGCACAAGGTATTCTCGGGGTATCTTGTAATAACAAGATCGTCTGGGAATAGAAGCAAGAACGACAGGTGAAAGCATTTATCCATAGGGATATTTCGGTGGTAGGGAATTGCAAAATCAACGGCACAAGGTCTCGACAGAATATCGGAGAGTATCTTCGGAATCTTCTAGTGCAGCCGGCGATCATCTGGACTGAAGGGCTCTCCGAAAAAAAGTATTTTCGAGAACCTAAAGTTAGATTTTAGTAAATTCATTAAACCCGAATAGAAGAGAGTTCAGAATCCCAGAGTAAAGGTCGAGGAATAAAAGATCCTAATACCACCCAATGGTGACATGGGCACAGGGGCCGCACAGCCAAGTTAGTAAAACAATTTTCATCGACTAGACTCAACTTCGGCCAAGGAGTGTGGAAGGGGGATTCCTACAGGCAGTCGGCTCTGATACCAACTTGTGACGCCCCTGATTCAATCGTACACTAATCATGCACGCAAACGTGTACGATCAAGATCAGGGACTCACGGGAAGATATCACAACACAACTCTAAAAACATAAATAAGTCATACAAGCATCATAATACAAGCCAGGGGCCTCGAGGGCTCGAATACAAGTGCTCGATCATAGACGAGTCAGCGGAAGCAACAATATCTGAGTACAGACATAAGTTAAACAAGTTTGCCCTAAGAAGGCTAGCACAAACTGGGATACCGATCGAAAGAGGCGCAGGCCTCCTGCCTGGGATCCTCCTAACTACTCCAGGTTGTCGTCAGCGGTGGCGTCTGGATCCTGGGCTCCAGCATCTGGTTGCGACAACCAGAAAGAAAGGAAAGGGGGGAAAAGGGGAGAGAAAGCAACCGTGAGTACTCGTACAAAGTACTCGCAAGCAAGGAGCTACACTACATATGCATGGGTATATGTGTAAAGGGACATATCAGTGGATTGAACTGTAGAATGCCAGAATAAGAGGGGGATAAATAATCCTGCCGAAGACTACGCTTATGGCAGCCTCCGTCTTGCAGCACGTAGAAGAGAGTAGACTGAAGTCCTCCAAGTAGCATCACGTAGCATAATCCTATCCGGCAATCCCCTCCTCGTCGCCCTATTAGAGAGCGATCACCGGGTTGTATCTGGCACTTGGAAGGGTGTGTTTTATTAAGTATCTGGTTCTTGTTGTCATAAGGTCAAGGTACAACTCCAATTCGTCCTGCTACCAAAGATCACGGCTATTCGAATAGATAAACTTCCCTGCAGGGGTGCACCACATAACCCAACACGCTCGATCCCATTTGGCCGGACACACTTTCCTGGGTCATGCCCGTCCTCGGAAGATCAACACGTCGCAGCCCCACCTAGGCCAACAGAGAGGTCAGCAAGCCAGTATAAACCTAAGCGCACACGGGTCTAGGACCATCGCCCTTATCACACCTGCACGTTGCGTGGGCGGCCGGAAGCAGAACTAGCCCCCTTAATACAAGAGCAGGCTTACGTTCCAATCCGGCACGCGCCGCTCAGTCGCTGACGTCGCGAAGGCTTCAGCTGATACCACGACGTCGAGTGCCCATAACTTTCCCGCGTAGTTGGTTAGTGCATATAGGCCAGTGGCCAGACTCAGATCAAATACCAAGATCTCGTTAAGCGTGTTAAGTATCCGCGAACGCCGACCAGGGCTAGGCACACCTCTCTCTCCTAGGTGGTCTCAACCTACCCTGTCGCTCTGCCACAAAGTAACAATCGGGGGCCGTCACGAACCCAGGCCCACCTCTACCGGGATGGAGCCACCTGTCCTTTCAGCCCCCTCATCAGAATCACTTGCGGGTACTCAACGAGCTGACCCGACTTTAGTCACCACATGTGTCATGTATACAAAGTATATAGTATATAGCCGTGATCACCTCCCTAGTGATCACGGCCCGATAGTATAGCATGGCAGACGGACAAGAATGTAGGGACACTGATGGAACACTAGCATCCTATTCTAAGCAGTAGGATAGCAGGCAAGGGTAACAACTGTAGCAACAATGATAGGCTATGCAACAGAATAGGATTAACCGAAAGACGTAACATGCTACACTACTCTAATGCAAGCAGTATAGAGAAGAATAGGCAATATCTGGTGATCAAGGGGGGCTTGCCTGGTTGCTCTGGCAAGTAGGGGTCGTCAACAGTGTAGTCGGTCGGGGCACCAGCAGCGACGTCGGTCTCGTAGTCTACCGGAGAAGAGAGGGAGAAACAATAAATATAATGCAAACATAAGCATGACGATGGAAGACATGACAATGCGCGGTGCTAGGTGTGCCCTAACGCGGTAGGAGGTGATACCGGCGAAGGGGGGAACATCCGGGAAAGTATTCCCGGTGTTTCGCGTTTTTGGACAGATGAACTGGAGAGGGAAAGTTGCGTGTTTGCTATGCTAGGGATGTGTGGCGGGCGAACGGGCTGCGTATCCGGATTTGTCTCGTCATTCTGAGCAACTTTCATGTATAAAATATTTTCATCTGATAAACGGTTTATTTTATATGAATTTTCAAAGATTTAAACAATTTATGGAATTTCTGGTTTTATATTAATTCGAATAAAAAGCAGAATATACTGTTGTCGCCTAGTTCTAGCCTAGCATGTGAGTATGACAGTGGGGCCAGTGGGGTTGGGTTGACCCGGTCAAAGGTTGACTGGTCAACACATGAATAGTGTAAGAGGGTCCCGCATGTCATTGTCACTAGTTGTATGTAAGGATTTATTTAGACTGTTAATTAAGTGGGACCCTTATGTCATTTGCACATAGACTAAGCTTTGCCACAATTGATCCCCTAATCTAATCTACCTCTAATCTAAACTAGATCGTGAATGGCATGCGTTGCTGCGCCCGTGTATTAGGAATTTTGGATGAAATAGATTTGCAATTTTTTTTATAAAAACATGTATTTTGTTTTTTATATATTTTTTAGGATGTTATGGGCCATGTAATAGAATTTTCTTTTTTTCTTGGGTTGTTGTGGGCCTTTTTTTTGTGAAGTGCACACGCAGTCACATCAATAGACCATGGTTTTCTCAAAACAGGACCATGGTGAGGCTCCTGTGGTCTTAATTCTCCCATAGAAGTTAGAGGAGGCAAGTTAATGAAATATTATATGGTTATTATCAATGGGTGGCAATAATAAAGTGCTTATGACTTTTCAGTTTTCATTCTTGATTACGTATTTGTAACTGATGAGTAAAATACTTCTTTTAAAGTATTTTGTAATGACCACTTGTTTTCTCGAACCCAAAGGAAGCAGAAAGATGTGTGTGGTTGTCCGTGTCCTGCACCACAAAGCAATCGCTGGTTCCATCTTCTCTAGGCAAATCGTATGCACAAAGATAAGATTAATGATTTAGTCTTTGTCAGCTGCTCTGGATCGTGCCTTTTTGAAATCAAATATGGTAAATCATACTTTTCAGTACTATTTTTATTACGTTTCCAACAACTATTAGGCCTGGATAGATTTCTTGATATTCGACTTTTCTGCTTGGGCTCGCTATTGTTTGTGGATCCCTGAAATTGTAGTACTTGGGGAAGACAGGGTCGTGTTCCAGTAAGGGGTACAGGTTCTGGTTGTCGTCCTCGAATTTGTTCTCTTTGCATGCAACAAATGCAGGCATATCCATTCATTCGTTGACGAACAAACATCACTGGAAATTCAAAGGTTACTGTCCTAAGTGTGTATGCCTATGACCTTTTTTAAATTAAGTGTCTCGTGTCAAGAGAAATGTACACTCAATGCTCATGTCCGAACATTACAATTTAGATTGTAGATTTTCTACCATAAATGGAGGACATGTATGAAAGTTGCAGTATGATTGTGTTTACTTGGATCTCAAGTAAGCAGAAGAGCTTTGTCATTCCCATCTCCTTGTCAACCGCCTCATCTTGACAACACTACTGATATTGGCTGCACAAAGTCGATTTATGTACGATCCTCTTATCTAGATCCAGGTCCATATCCAGAAATTGATTATAGCTGAATAAAGTCCAATAATATTGGATCGAGATGTATACAAGTGAAGAGCACATCATGTTGTATATAGATGAGGCAAAGTAGTATACAGACTAATTAGATCATACAAAGAGATTCATGTTAGTTCACCTTGTCATATGGTGTGCAAATATTTTTGAGTTCACATGGGTAACATTGCTGCATTTTATACATATGCAAGTACCAAACAGAATTTGATATATTTGAAAGATCTCTTAGTGGGATGAATAAAATTACTCTGTAGAAAGCAGAAACTGGGCTTCTTATACAACATTCACATTTCAAATAACTGAAGCACAAACTAATAAGAACCATGTTGTCTATGTGTGAAGGAGCTTGCCAGATAATTTGAAGAATGCATTCCCATTAAAACAATTTATACAGGATGGGTATAGTGCAAATACTATAATACAAGAAACAGTGCTGCCATTGCCTCTTACAAGTGCAAGTACCAAACAGAATTTGACAGTTGCAAAGATCTCTTACTGGAAGAAATAAAATTACTATGTAACAACCAACAAGTGAGCTTCTTATACACCATTCACCTTTAAACTAACTAAACCACCACCTAATAATAAGCATTCTATCTATGTGTGAACCACCTTGCCAAAGAATTTGAAGAAAGCATTCCGAGAATTTGAAGAAAGCATTCCACTAAACAGTCAGGATGTGTATATTGCAAATATTGTAATACAAGAGACTTGTATGATGCCATGAAAAAGAGGTGCAGGATTACATATGTACCTGGATATGCTGGCCCAGGAATCAGCCGCGACGATGATGCCTTTGTCGAAGATGAAGGAGAGCGTGGTCGTCCCCTTCTTGTGGTTCACCATCTCCTTGGCCGCCTTCTGGAATCCATCAAACTGCCACCGGGAAACAACAGCATGGTGCAAACGGATCAAAGGCCGGCGGATTGCGGCATGAGGAAAGGGGCTCGAGGGAGGGGAGGCTCACACATGCATTGAATGTGGGGAACTCGAGGGCGAGCTGGTCGGCAATGTCGGTGGAGAAGAGGCCACCGAACTTGTCGCTGCCGGGTGTGGCGGCACCAAAGTGGTTCTTGAGGGCGGAGAGTGTCAGGCTCCATCTATCTGAACCTGAAAAGTGTCGATCTTCAATTAACTGGCACACATCTAGAAACCATTCGTGGGATCAAACAACTGTCATCGCTCGGTCAAAACCTCAATTGACGGCCGAGAAGCGCAATCTTTTAACCACTGAATGAAGATAATCATTACAGTACACATATTTGGTAGACAATCTTTCAACCATTGAATGAAGATAAGAAAGAGAGGTTGTGAGTCCCCTAATGAAAATATAATCATTGCAGCAATGCTAAAGGCAAGCACTTGTTAATCTCGGGCTCATCGGATACGGTTGCTGCAATGGTGTAGACGAGCATTGCAAGGGCGGCAGCGCCGCTAGACCATGGCTATGGTTTCATCAGAGTGCTTGCAAGAAGAAAGATAAAGCGGACGTGTCTTCCATCTTGTACCAGTACTTCAAAAAAGTTGCAATCTTGTAATGGAGAAATATAAATTAAGGGGAGATAACAATTGCAAAACCTCGTAATTAGGTTCTTGATCAGTTAGCACAATTTGAAGACATGGAGATATGAGGTATGACAGTTCATGGAAACTAATTACCTGGCTAGCAGCCGTTGTAGATTGAAAATTTTCCTGAACCAAAATATGAGAAACAGCCAAAATAATCGCCTGAATCATTTGACCAGAACTGTGTTGAACACCAATTAAACTTTATTTCATGCAGAACTCATCATCATCCTCGCATTAGTGCAGAAAAGAACTGAGCAGAGTCTACCGGTTGTTCCAAGTCTTGAATAAGAAATCGATCTGCACAAATAACAAGGAGTTGGAGAATGTGCAGTGCAACAGTAAAATAATGGTTATATTTTTAAGAACTGTAGAACACCCACATGACTGCTTGTAGTTGGTCTCCACCCCTAATCTAACAGTCGACCAACATGTGCAAGTAACGACTTCCTTTCTTCCCCGTTGGCGAGACAAACAATAGTCAGTGATTGGGCAAGGATTTCCATTGGCATGGAGAGAAGGGGCGGGGTTGGGATGGGTGGAGGACCTGCGATCCGGTGGCGGCGGCGGACCTAGTATCCACACAAGGTTGAGGTCGGTAGGACGACTCGGGAGGGATGGGTCTGCTCGCATATCCCCTCGCGCCAGATTCCCTCGCCTATCCCCTCGTGGCGCCTCGGCTGTATTAGTTCCTCCTCTGACTACCCCATGAGTATGGTGGCAGTCCCGCCTGTGTCGTGGTTGAAAGAGGGAGGATAGATGGGGCTGGGAATCGAACGAGACACGAGAGGGACAAGAGGTCAGGGTGGAACGGGCGAAACGAGAGATCACCGGGAATGGGCTGGCCTACGGCCTAGTTAACCACAGGGCGCCGTTTCGGCCCATGGAGCAGCTGCCCGTAGGACAGTAGGCCCAATATTAACCATGTGCGGGACAGATCGCTTCACACAGAGATCGAACGACCAGAAACATCCTGATCGTGAAAACGGCCGGCCTAAAACGCGAATCGCTGAGAGGGCTCGCTTTATGTGCGGTTATACTGTCCTTAATAGGCCGGCCACCCTGGGCAGTAGCAAAGCCGATGCATGGCTAGAAATATGCATGCACTGGAGTGCATGGCTGCTCAGCATGCAGTAGTAGAAAACAGCGGCAGCGGGCAACAATAGTGGCAAGCAGCAGCAGGCACGCGGCCTCGCGCGCACACGCAAGGCGCGGCCAAGGCCCGGCCGACGCGCGGGCTGGGCGCGGTCGTGGCCAGCAGCAGCAGCATCAGCACACAACCAGCAGTGCCATCAGCGAAGCAGAGCAGCAGTGATGTAGCAGCAACAGCACAAGAGCAGTAGCAGTAGTGAGCAGCACAAGCAACAGTAGCTGCGACAGCAAGCAGCAGGCAGTGTGCAAGCGGGCGTCGTGCGATCGCCGCGAGGGCGTGCGGTAGGGAGCGGAGCGAGGACGCAGCCGGGCAGAGTGGCCGTGGTCAGGCGCGGCGCAGGCAGCAGCAAGGCGCGGTTTCGGGCACGAGCGCCGCACGCGAAGGCATGGCCGAGGTGCACGGGGGTCGCGAGGCAGTAGCAGCGGTGGCGGGGCAGTAGCAGGAGATAGCGCAGCAGCAATAGAAGGTAGCAACAGCAGCGTGAGAGCAGCAGATAAGCTGCGGACAGAGAGCAGTGGCAGCAAGTATGCACGTACGCGGGAGCTCGGACGAGCTCGGGGACGGAGGCTACGACAACGAATCGAGGGGAAAGTGGGGGGAATGGGAAAGGAGCTCACGGTGAGCGTGTAGGTGTGCATAGCGGGGTCGGGGAAGGCTCGGAGGCGACGAGTTCCGGCGATGGCGTAGGCCGTGCAAAGAAGGGAAACGACTCGATCCGGTCGAAGCAGAGGCACTCGGCTCGCGTTCTTCAGCGTAGAGGAAGCAGCGGAGGCGGGAGGAGCTCCTGGCGCAGTCCTAGGCGACGGGGAGGGCAGTGGCCACGGGATCGACGAGGGCCATGGCGATGACGGCGTTGGGCACGTCCAGAACGGGACGAGGGAGCGAGGGGAGGGGCGAATGGAGGCTAGGGTTTGCACGGGGGTCAACGGCGATGAATTTATAGGTGGGGGCAGGGGCGGATGGCCGCCACGCACGGCCATCGCCGGCGGTTGGCCGCCACGACGCCCCTGTCTCTTGTAGCGAGAGATGGGAGGCGAGTGGGGGTTGGCCTGGGCCGTTTTGCTATATGGGCCAAGGGCCCAGTAGATTAGGTTTCTTTTCTCCTTTACTAGTAATTTTTCATTTACCTTTTTGTTTATTTTTTTGTCTTTTGTTTTATTACTTTTCGTTTCTGTTTTAATTTTATATTTTAAATACCTTAGTTTTATAAAATACAATAGTTGTACCTAATTTGGTACTAACAAATATGCCACCATCATAATTAACTTAGCACCTACAATAAAATAGTTTGTGATTGTTTACTATTTTAATAGCTTTTAAATATTTGGTTTTGTTACTGTTTTGTTCATTTTAGAGTTTTAAGCACTTTATAAAAGTGGGTTGTCTCCACCAACATTTACTATGTACTATTTGCCACAAACCGAACATTTTATTTTTAATGTTTGAAAATTTCATGTTTGCCTTTAATACCAATTTGAATTTGAATCGGTTTCGAACTAACGCGAGATTAGCAACAGTAATCGAGGTGACGTGGCATCATTAGCAGAGGTTCACTATAGCTTAAATATCCGGGCGTCACAAATACTTAGAGATAAAAGCATCTTTGCACTTGTTCCAAGAATCAATACTATTTTTAGGCAAAGACGAAAACCAAGCTTTAGCACGATCTCTAAGCGAAAAAGGAGCTTCAATTTAACAATATCATTATCGACATCTTTCTTCTTTTGCATATCACATAAATCAACGAAGCTATTCAAATGAGTAGCAGCATCTTCACTAGGAAGGCCGGCGAAGTGATCTTTCATAACAAGATTCAACGAAGCAATATTGATTTCACAAGATTCAGTGTTAGTAAGAGGAGCAATCGGAGTGCTAAGGAAATCATTATTGTTGGTATTGGTAAAGTCGCATAATTTTGTATTATCTTGAGCCATTGCGACAAACAAGCAATCCAACACACGAGCAAACAAAAAGGCGAGCGAGAAAAAGGCAAACGGAAAAGAGAGGGCGAATAAAATGGCAAGGATGAAGTGGGGGAGAGAAAAACGAGAGGCAAATGGCAAATAATGTAATGTGAGAGATAAGGAATTGCGATGGGTACTTGGTATGTTGACTTTTGCGTAGACCTCCCCGACAATGGCGCCAGAAATCTTCCTGCTACCTCTTGAGCACTATGTTGGATTTCCTTGAAGAGGAAAGGGTGATGCAGCAGAGTAGAGTAAGTATTTCCCTCAGTTTTTGAGAACCAAGGTATCAATCCAATAGGAGGCTACGCGCGAGTCCCTCGTATCTACACAAAACAAATAGCTCAACGCAACCAACGCGATTAGGGGTTGTCAATCACTTCACGGTCACTTACGAGAGTGAGATCTGATAGAGATGATATATAATATTTTTGGTATTTTTGGTATAAAGATGCAAAGTAAAATAAAAAGGCAAAGTAAAAAAGCAAAGCAATAATAAAGTGATGGAGATTGATATGTGAGAGTAGACCCGGGGGCCATAGATTTCACTAGTGGCTTCTCTCAAGAGCATAATTATTCTACGATGGGTGAACAAATTACTGTTGAATTGAGCATAGATATAAGAATATCTAGGTATGATCATGTATATAGGCATCACGTCCGAGACAAGTAGACCGATGATGACCCACAAGTATAGGGGATCTATCGTAGTCCTTTCGATAAGTAAGAGTGTCGAACCCAACGAGGAGCAGAAGGAAATGATAAGCGGTTTTCAGCAAGGTATTGTCTGCAAGTACTGAAACAAGTGGTAACAGATAGTTTTATGATAAGGTAATTTGTAACGAGAAATAAGTAACAAAAGTAAATAAAGTGCAGCAAGATGGTCCAATCCTTTTTGTAGCAAAGGACAAGCCGGAACAAACTCTTATAATAGGAAAAGCGCTCCCGAGGACACATGGGAATATCATCAAGCTAGTTTTCATCACGTTCATATGATTCGCGTTCGGTACTTTGATAATTTGATATGTGGGTGGACCGGTGCTTGGGTGCTGTTCTTACTTGAACAAGCATCCCACTTATGATTAACCTCTATTGCAAGCATCCGCAACTACAACAAAAGTATTAAGGTAAACCTAACCATAGCATGAAACATGTGGATCCAAATCAGCCCCTTACGAAGCAACACATAAACTAGGGTTTAAGCTTCTGTCACTCTAGCAACCCATCATCTACTTATTACTTCCCAATGCCTTCCTCTAGGCCCAAATAATGGTTAAGTGTTATGTAGTCGACGTTCACATAACACCACTAGAGGCTAGACAACATACATCTTATCAAAATATCGAACGAATACCAAATTCACATGACGACTAATAGCAAGACTTCTCCCTTGTCCTCAGGAACAAACGTAACTACTCACAAAGCATATTCATGTTCATAATCAGAGGGGTAATAATATGCATATAGGATCTGAACATATGATCTTCCACCAAATAAACCAACTAGCATCAACTACAAGGAGTAATCAACACTACTAGCAACCTACTAGCACCAATCCCGGACTTGGAGACAAGAATTGGATACAAGAGATGAACTAGGGTTTGGAGATGAGATGGTGCTGGTGAAGATGTTGATGGAGATTGCCCTTTCCCGATGAGAGGAGCGTTGGTGATGACGATGGTGATGATTTCCCCCTCCCGGAGGGAAGTATCCCCGGCAGAACAGCTCTGCCGGAGCTCTAGATTGGTTCCGCCAAGGTTCCGCCTCGTGGCGGCGGAGTCTCGTCCCGAAAGGTTCCTTCTAATTTTTTTCTCATCAGAAGACTTCATATAGCAGAAGATGGACGTCGGAGACCCACCAGGGGGCCCACGAGGTAGGGGGTGCGCCCTAGGAGGGGGGGCGCCCCCCACCCTCGTGAGCAGGGTGTGGGCCCCCTGGACTTCATCTTTGGCGAGGATTTTTTCTTTATTTATTTTAATATATTCCGTGGAGTTTCAGGACTTTTGGAGTTGCGCAGAATAGGTCTCTAATATTTCCTCCTTTTCCAGCCCAGAATTCCAACTGCCGGCATTCTCCCTCCTTATGTAAACCTTGTAAAATAAGAGAGAATAGCCATAAGTATTGTGACATAATGTGAAATAACAGCCCATAATGCGATAAATATCAATATAAAAGCATGATGCAAAATGGACGTATCAACTCCCCCAAGCTTAGACCTCGCTTGTCCTCAAGCGAAAAGCCGATAACAATAAATATGTCCTCATGTTTAGAGGTAGAGGCGTCGATAAAAATAAAATACGGACATGAAGGTATCATGATTATTCTCATAACAGCAACATATATAGATTTTGTCATATGATTACTTATATTCAAGTGATGATCTATTCACAAAAAGCAAAAGTATGAATCAGAAACCTTATTGAGCACCAACAAACTATAACCTCAGTCATTGAAGCAATTGCAATTTATCATAACATCGGAAAGAGTCTATGTCAGAGCTTAAAAGCAAGTCCACATACTCAACTATCATCTAGTCCTTAATAATCGCTAACACTCACGCAATACTTGTGGTTATGAAGTTTCAATCGGACACAGAGAAAGATAGGGGATTATAGTTTTGCCCCACAACCTTTTACCTCAAGGGTAATGTCAACAATAATAATTCATGCTCCCCTACATCCAATTATATATATATATATATATATATATATATATATATATATATATATATATATATATATATATATATATAGGGATTGACTATTCGTCACCCTGGGTGAGGAATAGTTATTCTTCACCCCCCCTCTATTTTACCATCAATGCACCGTAATTTTACGTTCCGTAAGTTTTGTCTTATTTCCGACGTAAAAAGAGACCGTAAGAAAATATATAATCATCGTAAAAAATATTTTATGTTATGTAAAATTACAAACGTAAAAACATAGTGTAAACTACACATAAACTGCAAATTTTCTTATCTTATGACCTATATTTTTAATTTTTTATGCCGAATTTTACGTAGTAAATCAATAGGAATGTAACTATTTGAATTCCAAACGTAATTTAATTATGATATGATCGTAAGATTACCTCGGGTGAAGAATAACTTATTCTGTGCCCTGGGTGATGAATAGTAACACTATATATATATATATATATATATAATGTTCTTTCCAACAAGCTGGGTTTGCCAAAGGATAAAATGAAAAAGGTAAGGTGAAGATCACCATGACTCTTGCATAAGGTAGAGGATAATAATAAAAGATAAGCCCTTCGCAAAGGGAAGCAGAGGTTGCCATGCGCTTTTATTGTTGGATGCATAAAATCCCAATGCGGAAGAACGTCACTTTATATTGCCCCTTGTGATATGAACCTTTATTATGCAGTCCGCCGCTTTTATTACTTTCACATCACAAGATCGTATAAAGCTTATTTCTCCCACACCAATCAATCATACATATTTAGAGCAATTTTTATTGCTTTGCACCGATGACAACTTACTTGAAGGATCTTACTCAATCCATAGGTAGATATGGTGGACTCTCATGGCAAAACTGGTTTAAGGGTATTTGGAAGCACAAGTAGTATCTCTACTTGATGCTGAGAATTTTGCTACCATGAGGGGGAAAGGCAAGCTCAACATGTTAGAGGATCCAAGACAACATATTTTATCTCAGATATGAGAAAACATAACTCATTACGTTGTCTTCCTTGTCCAACGTCAACTCTTTAGCATGTCATATTTTAATGAGTGCTCCCAATCATAAAAGATGTCAATGATAATATATCTATATGTGAAACCTCTCTTTTCTTATTACTTCCTATTAATTGCAACGATGACCAAAGCTATGTCTGCCAACTCCCAACAACTTTTAATCATCATACTCTTTCTATGTGAAGTCATTACTCTCAATAAGATCAATATGAACTCTTTGTTTCTTTTTATTCTTTTTCTCTTTTCTTTTATTCACCCAAGATCATGGCAAAATAATCAAGCCCTTGACTCAACACTAATATTTATCATATATATAGCTCACGGACTCGATTACATAGAGAGATCATAAAGCAAAACTCTAAACTAGATCATGCCATAAATTTACTCTACTAGATCAAGATACTACTAATAGGATCGAACTAAAGGAAAACGGTAAAGATAGGAGATGTGATTGTGATACGATACCGGGGCACCTCCCCCAAGCTTGGCGGTTGCCAAGGGGAGTGCCCATACCCATGTGATTATGTCTCCTTTGTTGGTGAAGAAGGTGGTGGTGTTGTTGATGATGCAGGCTTGTCGTCCATCTTCCAAGGCACAGGCTCACCATCATAGAAGGATGATCGAGTCTCCGGAATCCTCAAATCTGCAGCCAAACTCATCCTCTTGAATCTATATTCATACTCACAATTTTGGTTTTGCAGGTCATAGATTTGGGTTTGGAGGTGCTCGATCTTCTCATGAAGCTTGAAGATGGCCTCCCCGATGTTGTCAGCATCCAGCTTGTGGTTGCTAGTGAACTCCGCGATCATCATGTGGTTGGAGTTGCGTCCATGTTCTACCATCCCTTGACACTTGAAAACTTGTTGCTCCATTGCTTCGAGCCTCGTCTCCACGCTTCAGGTTCCCTTTGGTCCCTCTTCATCGCGGATGTGCAGCAACCCATCACGCAACTCAATGGTTTGAGGGTGTCGCAGCACCTCCGCGAGGTAAGGGTTGATGACCTTCTCGAAGAACTTGTCCTTGGAAGCACTTGGGGACGTCATGATAATCTAGATCTGTCAGAAAAACAACTTGAAACAAGAACAGAGGAGATTTGCGTGATACGGGAGTCAAAACCTTCGGGAGAATATATAATGAATTTTTACCGACCAAAATACGTATCGTGCAAGAAAACGGAGTCCGGAAGGCACACGAGGTGCTCACGAGGTAGGGGGCGCCCCCACCACCCTCGTGGGGCCCTCGTGTCCTTCCCGGACTGCTACTTATTTTTCTATTTTTCAAAATATTCCAAAACGGAGAAATATTGCCTTAAAAATTGTTTTGGAGTCGGTTTACTTACCGTACCACATACCTATTCCTTTTCGGAGTCTGAAACGGTCTGGAAAGTGTCCCTTATGTATTCCTCTGGGGTTACGCTTTCAATAATATTGGTTTCAACATTTATGGGATTACCTGAGATATAATGTTTGATTCTTTGACCGTTTACCACCTTCGGATTTGTGCCTTCGAAGTTGTTGATTTTTATGGCACCGGAACGATAGACCTCCTCGATAACATAGGGGCCTTCCCATTTAGAGAGAAGTTTTCCTGCAAAAAATCTTAAGTGAGAGTTGTATAGCAATACATAATCACCTACATTAAACTCGCGCTTTTGTATCCTTTTGTCATGCGATATTTTAACTTTTTCTTTAAACAACTTGGCATTTTCATATGCTTGGGTTCTCCATTCATCAAATGAGCTAATATCAAATAATCTCTTCTCACCGGCAATTTTAAAATCATAGTTGAGATCTTTAATAGCCCAATATGCCTTATGTTCTAGTTCGAGAGGTAAGTGACTTGCTTTTCCATAAACCATTTTATACGGAGACATACCCATAGGATTTTTATATGCAGTTCTATAGGCCCATAATGCATCATCAAGTTTCTTTGACCAATTCTTTCTAGACCTATTAACAGTCTTTTGCAAAATTAATTTGAGCTCTCTATTGCTCAACTCTACTTTACCACTAGACTGTGGGTGATAAGGAGACGCAATTCTATGATTAACATCATACTTAGCAAGCATTTTACGGAAAGCACCATGAATAAAGTGTGAACCACCATCAGTCATTAAATATCTAGGGACTCCAAACCTTGGAAAAATAACTTCCTTAAGCATTTTAATAGAGGTGTTATGATCAGCACTACTAGTTGGAATAACTTCTACCCACTTAGTAACGTAATCAACAGCAACTAAAATACGTGTATATCCATTAGAGGCAGGAAAAGGTCACATATTATCAAAGCCCCAAACATCAAATGGTTCAATAACAAGTGAATAATTCATAGGCATTTCTTGACGTCTACTAATATTACCAATTGTTTGACATTCATCACAAGACAAGACAAACTTACGGGCATCCTTGAAGAGAGTAGGCCAATAAAAACCAGATTGCAATACCTTATGTGTAGTTCTATCTCCAGCGTGGTGTCCTCCATAAGCTTCGGAGTGACACTTGCGTAGGATCTGTTCATGTTCATGCTCAGGTACACAACGTCTAATAACACCATCTACTCCTTCTTTATAAAGATGTGGGTCATCCCAAAAGTAATGTCTCAAATCATAGAAAACCTTTTTCTTTTGTTGGTATGTGAAGCTAGGTGGTATAAACTTAGCAACAATATAATTAGCATAATCAGCATACCAAGGAGTACTACGAGAAGTACTTATAACATTTAATTGTTCATCAGGAAAGCTATCATTAATAGGTAGTGGGTCATCAAGAACATTTTCTAGCCTAGACAAGTTGTCTGCAACGGGGTTCTCAGCTCCTTTTCTATCAACAATATGCAAATCAAATTCTTGTAGCAAGAGAACCCATCTAATAAGTCTAGGTTTAGCATCTTTATTTTCCATAAGATATTTAATAGCAGCATGATCAGTGTGAATAGTTACTTTAGAATCAACAATATAAGATCTGAACTTATCATAAGCGAATACAACTGCTAAAAGTTCTTTTTCAGTAGTAGCATAATTTCTTTGAGCATTGTCTAGAGTCTTACTAGCATAATGAATAACATTTAATTTCTTATCAACTCTTTGCCCTAGAACAACACCTACAGCATAATCACTAGCATCACACATAATTTCAAAGGGTAAATTCCAATCAGGTGGCTGAACAACAAGTGCAGAGACTAATGCTTTCTTAAGTATTTCAAATGCTTCTACACACTCATCATCAAAGACAAATGGTACATCTTTTTGCAATAAATTAGTCAGAGGCCGAGAAATTTTTGAGAAGTCCTTAATGAACCATCTATAAAATCCGGCGTGACCAAGGAAACTTCTTATACCTTTGATGTCCTTGGGACATGGCATCTTTTCAATAGCATCGACCTTGGCTTTATCAACTTCAATACATCTTTCGGAAACTTTGTGCCCCAAGACAATACCTTCATTAACCATAAATTGGCACTTTTCCCAATTCAAGACAAGATTAGTTTCTTCACATCTCTGCAAAACTTGATCAAGATTGCTCAAGCAATCATCAAAAGAGGAATCATAGACGGAGAAGTTGTCCATGAAAACCTCACAAATCTTTTCACAAAAGTCAGAGAATATAGCCATCATGCATCTTTGAAAGGTAGCAGGTGCATTACATAAACCAAAAGGCATACGTCTATAAGCAAAAGTACCAAAAGGGCATGTAAAAGTAGTCTTTGATTGATCTCTAGCCGACACAGGTATTTGAGAGAACCCAGAATAACCATCTAGAAAGCAGTATTGTGTATGTTTGCATAATCTTTCTAGCATTTGATCGATAAAAGGTAAGGGGTAATGATCTTTCTTGGTAGCTTTATTTAATTTACGGAAATCAATTACCATCCTATAACCTGTAATAATTCTTTGTGGAATCAATTCATCTTTATCATTAGGAACAACAGTAATACCTCCCTTCTTAGGGACACAATGGACAGGACTTACCCACTGACTATCAGCAACGGGATAAATTATACCTGCCTCCAGAAGCTTGAGTATTTCTTTTCTTACCACTTCTTTCATTTTAGGATTCAGATGTCGTTGAGGATCACGAATTGGTTTGGCATCTGCTTCCAAATTTATTTTATGTTGACATAAAGTGGGACTGATGCCCTTAAGATCATCAAGAGTATATCCAATATCAGCACGATGCTTCTTTAGAGTTTTCAATAATCTTTCTTCTTCATGCTCTGAAAGGTTAGCACTAATAATAACAAGATATATCTTCTTTTCATCAAGATAAGCATATTTAAGATTATCAGGCAACGGTTTAAGCTCAAACACAGGATCACCCTTGGGTGGAGGGGGATCCCCTAAGATTTCAACAGGCAAATTGTGTTGCAGAATAGGTTCCTATTTAAAGAATACTTCATCTATTTCCCTTATTTCATTCATGAACATATCATTTTCATGGCCTAGCAAATAGTGTTCTAAAGGATCACTAGGAGGTACGACAATAGAAGCAAGACCAGTAATCTCATCCTTACTAGGTAATTCTTCCTCACGATGTTGTTTACTAAATTTAGAGAAATTAAACTCATGAACCATATCATCCAAGCCAATAGTAACAACATTCTTTTCGCAATCTATCCTAGCATTAGCAGTATTCAAGAAGGGTCTACCAAATATAATGGGACAAAAGCTATCTTGCAGAGAAGTGAGAACAAGAAAATCAGCAGGATATTTAGTTTTCCCACACAAGACTTCAACATCTCTAACAATTCCCATCGCTGAAATAGTATCTCTATTGGCAGGTTTAATTGTGACATCAATATCTTCTAACTCAGCAGGTGAAATTTCATGCTTGATTTCTTTATACAAGTCATAAGGTATAACACTAGCACTAGCACCCATGTCACATAAGCCATGATACCTATGATCTCCTATTTTAACAGAAATAACAGGCACGCCTACCACAAGTCTATGTTTATCTTTATCACAAGGCTTAGCAATTCTAGCAGGTTCACCATCGAACTGAATAACATGCCCATCAATATTATCAGACAAGAGATCTTTAACAATAGCAATATTAGGTGCTACTTTAACTTGCTCAGGAGGTGTATAAGTTCTAATATTGCTTTTATGAACAACAGTTGAAGCTTTAGCATGATCCTTTACTCTAACAAGGAATGGTGGTTTCTCAACATAAGCAGTATGAACAATAGGATCATTATAAGTGATAGTCTTTTCTTCAACTTTAATAGGTGCAACTACTTTTACTTCTATGGGAGGATGATATTTAAACCACTTCTCCTTGGGGAGATCAACATAAGTAGCAAAAGATTCACAGAAAGAAGCTACTATCTCATAGTCAAGTCCATATTTAGCACTAAACTTACGGAAAATATCGGTGTCCATAAAAGATTTAACACAATCAAACTTAGGTGTCATACCTGACTCCTTACCTTCGTCGACGTCCCAATCTTCAGAGTTGCGTTTAATTCTATCCAATAAATTCCATTTAAATTCAATAGTATTCATCATAAAAGAGCCAGCACAAGAAGTATCGAGCATGGTTTGATTATTATGAGAAAGCCGAGCATAAAAACTTTGCATAGTTATTTCTCTCGAGAGATCATGATTGGGGCATGAATATAACATTGATTTAAGCCTCCCCCAAGCTTGAGCGATGCTTTCTCCTTCGCGAGGCTAGAAATTATATATATAATTGCGATCATGATGAACAAGATGCATAGGGTAATACTTTTGATGAAATTCCAACTTCAATCTTTTATAGTTCCATGATCTCGTATCATCACATAGCTTATACCATATCAATGCGTCTCCATTCAAAGATAAAGGGAAGACCTTCTTCTTAGCAACATCATCGGGTACACCTACAAGCTTAAATAATCCACAAACTTCATCCACATATATTAAGTGCTCATCAGGATGCTTTGTTCCATCTCCTGTAAAAGGGTTAGCTAGCCATTTTTCCATCATACCCGAAGGAAATTCAAAAGGAGTTCCATTTTCAATAGGTTCAGTAGGTTGAGGAGCAACTCTTTTCTCTACTGGACGGGGTAAAGATACCCCGAAAAAACCCCTCAGAGAATTACTTTCCATAGTATCAAGTGACAGTAAATTTCAGCACACTATATAAATTTTTCCTTACCAAATTCCACCTACCAAAGGCGCTACACTCCCCGGCAACGGCGCCAGAAAAGAGTCTTGATGACCCACAAGTATAGGGGATCTATCATAGTCCTTTTGATAAGTAAGACTGTCGAACCCAATGAGGAGCAGAAGGAAATGATAAGCGGTTTTCAGCAAGGTATTCTCTGCAAGTACTGAAACAAGTGGTAACAGATAGTTTTGTGATAAGGTAATTTGTAACGAGCAATAAGTAACAAAAGTAAATAAAGTGCAGCAAGATGGCCCAATCCTTTTTGTAGCAAAGGACAAGCCGGAACAAACTCTTATAATAAGAAGAGCGCTCCCGAGGACACATGGGAATATCGTCAAGCTAGTTTTCATCACGTTCATATGATTCACGTTCGGTACTTTGATAATTTGATATGTGGGTGGACCGGTGCTTGGGTGCTGTTCTTACTTGAACAAGCATCCCACTTATGATTAACCTCTATTGCAAGCATCCGCAACTACAACAAAAGTATTAAGGTAAACCTAACCATAGCATGAAACATGTGGATCCAAATCAGCCCCTTATGAAGCAACGCATAAACTAGGGTTTAAGCTTCTGTCACTCTAGCAACCCATCATCTACTTATTACTTCCCAATGGCTTCCTCTAGGCCCAAATAATGGAGAAGTGTTATGTAGTCGACATTCACATAACACCACTAGAGGCTAGACAACATACATCTTATCAAAATATCGAACGAATACCAAATTCACATGACTACTAATAGCAAGACTTCTCCCTTGTCCTCAGGAACAAACGTAACTACTCACAAAGCATATTCATGTTCATAATCAGAGGGGTAATAATATGCATATAGGATCTGAACATATGATCTTCCACCAAATAAACCAACTAGCATCAACTACAAGGAGTAATCAACACTACTAGCAACCTACTAGCACCAATCCCGAACTTGGAGACAAGAATTGGATACAAGAGATGAACTAGGGTTTGGAGATGAGATGGTGCTGGTGAAGATGTTGATGGAGATTGCCCTTTCCCGATGAGAGGAGCGTTGGTGATGATGATGGTGATGATTTCCCCCTCCCGGAGGGAAGTATCCCCGGCAGAACAGCTCTGCCGGAGCTCTAGATTGGTTCCGCCAAGGTTCCGCCTCGTGGCGGCGGAGTCTCGTCCCGAAAGGTTCCTTCTAATTTTTGTCTCATCAAAAGACTTCATATAGCAGAAGATGGATATCGGAGACCCGCCAGGGGGCCCACGAGGTAGGGGGTGCGCCCTAGGAGGGGGGGCGCCCCCCACCCTCGTGAGCAGGGTGTGGGCCCCCTGGACTTCATCTTTGGCGAGGATTTTTTCTTTATTTATTTTAATATATTCCGTGGAGTTTCAGGACTTTTGGAGTTGCGCAGAATAGGTCTCTAATATTTCCTCCTTTTCCAGCCCAGAATTCCAACTGCCGGCATTCTCCCTCCTTATGTAAACCTTGTAAAATAAGAGAGAATAGCCATAAGTATTGTGACATAATGTGAAATAACAGCCCATAATGCGATAAATATCAATATAAAAGCATGATGCAAAATGGACGTATCAACCGACTCCTGCCTGCATCTACTACTATTACTCCACTCATCGACCGCTATCCAGCATGCATCTAGAGTATTAAGTTCAAGAAAACAGAGTAATGCCTTAAGCAAGATGACATGAGGTAGAGGAATAAATTCATGCAATATGATAAATACCCCATCTTGTTATCCTCGATGGCAACAATACAATACGTGCCTTGCTGCCCCTACTGTCACTGGGAAAGGACACGCAAGATTGAACCCAAAGCTAAGCACTTCTCCCATTGCAAGAAAAACCAATCTAGTAGGCCAAACCAAACTGATAATTCGAAGAGACTTGCAAAGATAACCAATCATACATAAAAGAATTCAGAGAAGATTCAAATATTGTTCATAGGTAATCTTGATAAAAAACACACAATTCATCGGTGTCAACAAACACAGCGCAAAAAGAGGATTACATCAAATAGATCTCCACGAGAGAGGGGGAGAACATTGTATTGAGATCCAAAAAGAGAGAAGAAGCCATCTAGCTACTAACTATGGACCCGAAGGTCTGAAGTAAACTACTCACACTTCATCGGAGGGCCTATGGTGATGATGTAGAAGCCCTCCATGGTGGATTCCCCTTCCGGCGGAGCTCCGGAACAGGCCCCAAGATGGTATCTCGTGGGTACAGAAGGTTGCGGCGGTGGAATTAGGTTTTTGGCTTCGTATTTGATCGTTTGGGGGTACGTAGGTATATATAGGAGGAAGGAGTACGTCGGTGGAGCTTCGAGGGGCCCACGAGGCAGGGGGCATGCCCTCCACCCTCGTGACCGCCTCGTGGCTTTCTTGATGGAGGGTCCAAGTCTCCTGGATCATATTCGGTGAGAAAATCACGTTCCCGAAGGTTTCATTCTGTTTGGACTCCGTTTGATATTTCGTTTCTTCGAAACACTGAAATAGGCAAAAAACAGCAATTCTGGGCCATTATAGTCCAAAACAGTAGATAATATAGCATGGAGCAATCAAAATTATAGATACGCTAGAGATGTATCAAGCAACTCCGATGGCGCCGATCCGAAGGTTCTCCGCCGGCGAGAAAGGAAAGGTGCCCCGCAATGTTCCAGGGCCACTCCCGCCGAACAAGAGGTCGGTTCATCATCGTGACGAGGCGGCGATGCAGGTGGTGACGAGGCCTTGGTGCGAGCGGCCTCCTCCAGGGTATCCGCTACCATTGTACGCCCAAGCCGGGGGCTAAGGAGGAAGGAGCGACGAGCAGCGCCGCCCGCGCCGCGCCCAGGGTCGCCGCGCGATGGCGACGCGTGCCATTGCCCCTGGAATCCACGCCATGGATTCCTCGCGCGAGCTGGTTCTATGGGCGCCGATGCCTCCAAGCTCTTGGATCCGCTTCCCCCGGTTCTTCTCTGACTTGATGCCGCCGAGGGGGCCTCTCGAGCTCTGGTTGCAGCATGTCTACTGCGACGCTCCAACGACCGGAGTAGAGGTCGAGGCGGTCCCCACCGGCAAGATCTTCATGACCCACGGCTGGGGCGAGGTCATGCGGGTTTGCCGCACGAAAGGCGCCTTTGCGATCCACTTCGAGTATGACGGTGCCTCCATGCTTTTCTTCAAGGTCTTCGACGCGGAGGGCCGCCGCTTGGAGTATTGCCCTGGAGGGGAGTGCCAGGATGACGCATGCTCCGCTCGCGGGTACTCCAGCAGCAGTGACCCACGCGAGTCCAGCGGTTCTCCTAAGCTCTACGAGACTCCGGAGACGAGCGATGACAACTACGTGCCCCCGAGCTCTCGCCGGGCTCGGAGCAGGGCTGTGGCGTCCAGCCGCTGCCGCCGCTGATCTGGATGGGGTTGGCGTCGGCCTCACGCGACCCACTGTTGATGATGGCGTCAGCCACGGGAGGGTGTAGATAGGATTCTACTAAGTTCTCGTATTTTATTCCCTGCGAGGAATCAAGAAAAGCCCCGCGGGGGCGTGTAAGGATCTGTGATGTCTTTTGTGTATATCTTCCATATTATGAAAATCTGCGAGTGCATGTCCTGTTAAGGCTCGGTCTCCCCTTTCCAACCTCACGACAGCTTATTGCTCTACGCTGACAGGTCCCGGTCCCCAAGCAGGCTGCAGCCGTCGCTGGTATGCCATGTCGCGTGCCGTGGTCAAGGCCAGGAGGTGAGCGGCCCGAGGTCCAGTAAGAGCTCCTAAGGCGCGATGCTCAAGGGGTACCCTTTAGCGCTCAAGAAACTGTGGTAAGATAAGAAAGGGAGGTGACGTGGCCGTGACAGGGCTGCAGCGAGCGTGTCCCCTAGGTTCCAACAACTTAGTCATCCTGGGCTCGTGACTTATCTTGGCGGTCCGGGGTCGATTCTCCGCGGTGCGCCAGACCTGTGCGCAAACATCCGCAGTGTAGCTAGGTTATGACCGTATGGGTCCTCCCCCTTCCAATGCTCTCCTTCGTGCTCTACGTCCTCAGGTCCCGGCCTTCAAGCAAGCTCAGCTGCCGCTGGTATGCCAGGTCGCGATGCCGTGGTCAAGGCCAGGGGGTGAGGGCTGGAGAGCCAGTAAGAGCTCCTGAGTCGCGATGCTCAGGAGCCCCCCTTTTAACATGCAAGCGGATTACTCGAAAGAGGTGGGAGCTCGTGGTGACGCCTGGTGCTATCCTCGTGAGATTCTTGTGAGCCAGCACAAGGGAGAACACAATCTGCCGTTATGGTCGCTAGCCCGCTGTTGGTTGCTCCGCGAGGGGGTGAAGGCACTGAGGGCCCGTTGAGGTGACGTGCGCGGGGCGTGCCATGAGCCAGAGCTCGACCGCTCAGGTTTATCAACGTGGCAGGGACGGACCCGTGCACCAGCGCCGTGCCGGCGTAAGGAGGCCCCGTGGGAGGCGACGATCGAGCAGGTGATAACGACATGTAGATTACGCATGAAAGGCAGATCAGCTTGGGTAAATGCAGAAATACACATGCCATTGGGTCAGGCCCGAGCGGCTTGGGGATGATGCAGCCCGAGGGGCGCCCCCAACAGGGTAGACTAAAGACATAAAAAGGGGTACATGCCACAGGGACGGACCCACGCGGCCTGGGAATGATGCAGCCCGAGGGGCGCTCCCAGCTGAATGAACTTGGAAAATGTCACATGGTTCTGTCGACGAAGGAGAATTGGGGCAGCTGAAGGTACGCGGCGAAGGGATTGCTCCTCACGAGCCACCGGGGCCCTGAGCCTCGGGAGGCTCTGGGGGCTCAGGTGGTTCCCTGAGGACCGTCTCCATCTCCGCCAGGACGGCGTGGTGCCTGGCCTCCTGAGCTGCCAGGACACGTCGCAGGTTGCGCTGATAGGCTGACGACACGCTCGGCAGGCCGAAAGGCATGCGAACGTAGTTGTGTGGTGGACCCTCGCAACGGCCCACGCGCGAAGGCCAGAAAAGCTCCTGAGAAGTGGCCCTGTTGAGCCCTAGGACGTCGATGCAGACATGCAACCCGGCATCCTCGCCTGGATGGGGAGCTATGCCTCGTGAGCGGCGTTCGCCGCGCATGGCCCTCGCGTCTTGCAGTTCCTGAGTGGTCTTAGTGATAAACTCCTATGCGGTGGGCGCTCCTTGCCCTGTGTTCTCCTGAGGGAAACGTGTCGCGAAGCACGCCTCCAAGTGGTGCCCGAGCACCTCCCTCGTGATGTTGGTAAGGTCTGAGGCCCTCCAGAAGAGAGCCCCTGAGCCCTGCCCGAGGAGGGTGCTGGGCGGGCCTTCCTGTGCGATAGAGGGAGGCGCCCCTGGAGCGGGCGCTGATCCTGACTAGGTTCCAGCCGCGACGCCACCCTCCTGAGGTCCGGCACGCTGCAACTGCTTCTTCTTCTTGGGGAGAGCCTCAGGAGGGCCCTCGCCCTTGCTGTCGGGGTCATCGGTTGCTGCAGCTTGGAAGGCACGCTCGAGGGAGCACACCGCGTCTCTTTCTTCGCATGGGACCGTGATGATTCTGCCCCTTCCCGGCATCTTGAGGACGTTGTAGCCATGGTGTGTCACCGCCATGAACTTGGCCAGGGCTGGATACCCAAGGATGGTGTTGTATGGCAGACGGATGCGCGCGACGTCGAAGTCGATGAGCTTGGTGCGGTAGTTCTTGCGTTCCCCGAAGGTGACAGGGAGGCGGACCTGCCCTATCGGTGTGGTGGAGCCGTCGATCACTCCTGAGAAAGGCTTGGTAGGCTGAACCTGGTCATATGGCACTTGGAGGTTGTCAAATCGTGTCGACGGACAGGACGTTGAGCCCTACGCCACCGTCGATGAGGGTCTTGGTAACTTGCATGTTGCTGATGACTGGGGAGCAAAGCATCGGGAGGGCGCCAGCGGTCGCTGCGCACTTGAGCCGATCTGCCGAGTTGAAGGTGATTGCGCACTGGGACCACGTGAGCGGGCGCGTGGCTTCAAGGTTGGGGAGGACTGCATTCACTTCACGAGCAAAATATTTGAAGATACGCTGCGAGGCTGGGGCTTGGGCTCCGCCCAAGATGCACGCAATAGCGCGCGGCTCCTCGAAGCTCCCAGCCCCCTTGTCCTGATGGTGGTCGTCATTCCTTCTTGGTGGTGGCGGTAGCGGGGGAAGACCGGCGTTGCCCTGAGGACGATCCTCGCGAGGCTGGTCCCTCCAGGCACCCTCACGAGGATGATCCTGCCAGCGGTCCTCACGAGGCCAGTCACGCCACTCCTGGCGCGGGCCACGTTCATCCCAGCATCCGCCTCCACGTCCTCCTCCTCGGACGTAGCCCCGGTCGCTGCGCTCAGGGCGACAACCGAAGCGTCCTTCACGAATGGCTCTGAGCTCTTGACAGTCGCTGGTGTTGTGGGTGTTCAGGTTGTGAAAGGCACAGAACGGTCGGCTGCTCTTGGATGACTCGGGCTGGTCTATGCCTCGCTTGGTGTCTAGCTCTACTGCGAGCAGCTGCTCCCTTGCGCTTCACGTCCTTGGCCTTGGCTTTCTTCTCCTCTGGGTCCGGGCCGGCAGCTCGAGGAGGGAGAGGCGCCCTTCCTCAGCTCTTGCGCACTTGGTCGCCAGGTTGAACAGCTCCTATGATGTGCACAGCTCCTTGTGGATAGCGAGCTCTTCCTTCATCTTGACGTCAGGGACGCCATCAGAGAACACAGAGATGATGGCCTCGGCCGTCACCTTGGGGATCTTGAGACGAATGTTGTTGAAGTGCTGGATGAACTTCTGGAGGGTCTCTCCTGGTTGTTGCTTGATGCGGTGCAGGTCACCCGCGGCCGACGGGCGGTCGCGAGTGCCCTAGAAGTTGGCGATGAAGCGGTCACGCATCTCGCCCCAGGAGGAGATCGAGCCCGGAGGCAGGTTCAGGAGCCACGAACGGGCGCCGTCTTTGAGTGCCATGGGGAACCAGTTCGCCATGATCTTTTCGTCATCGTTGGCCGCCTCGATGCTCAACTCGTAGAGCTGCAGGAACTCCGCGGGGTCGGGGGTCCCGTCGTAGCGAGGAGGCAGATCTAGCTTGAACTTGCCCGGCCAGGCGACGCTACGCAGCTCGGGGGTGAAGGCGCGGCAGCCGGCCGTGGTCGCCGGGGCCTGTCTTTGGGGCAGAGCTTGGTCTTGACGCCCACATGCCGCCACGGCAAGCGACACGGGGCCCTGCTGCGGTAGACGATCCTGGCGCGGCAGTGCAAGGAGTGGCGGAGCGTTCTCTTGCGGTGGAGGGACTTCTTGACAGCTTCTCTTCACGCGCGGGGCGCAGGACGTGGCGGGTCGCATCATGGGGCCGTGCGCCTTGGCGCCAGGGTGCCGTCTTGGGGCAGAGGTGGTGGAGGCGCTCTGCGAGCTACATCGCCCGTAGCTGGCGGAGGGTGAGGCGGAGAGAGGGACGGCGCAGGGAAGCCCCCTGCGGCGCGGACGAGCTCGGCGATGCGGTCGAGCTAGTCCTCGTAGAGGTCGTCGACCGAGCGGTAGCGCAGGAGCTCGTGCGCCATGAGGAGCGCGGCCTGTGCGTCCATGGGAGCGCGACGAGCATGGGACGAGGAATCGGCCGGGGTCAGCGATGGAGTGGCGGTGCGGCCGTCCCGTCGCACCGAGGGGTGCAGCGAGGACGCTTGCTGCTCGTTCCCCGCCGGACCGGTGGCGGCGTTGGCGGCAGGAGACAGAGAACGACGAGGTGGCCCACCGACGAGAGCCGTCTGAGCGACGCGAGTGGCTAGGGCAGCACGGCGCTCTGCACAAGCACGGCGAGCGTCGGCCATGGAAACGACGGAGCAACTAGACGCGAGACGGCGGGAACGAAGCTCCGGCGCACCCCTACCTGGCACGCCAAATGTCGGATCACGGGTTCCGGCAAAACCCTTAAGGTTCGAACACTGGGGTGTGCACGAAGATTTCTTCCCTACCGATCTACGCCCTAGCTCTCTAAGATCTCATAGATGAACTCGACAAACTCGCAACACAGAAAGACACAAGATTTATACTGGTTCGGGCAACTGTTGTGGTGTAATACCCTACTCCAGTGTGGTGGTGGTGGATTGCCTCTCTGGCTGATGATGAACAGTACAAGGGGAAGAACAGCCTCCTAAGGTTGAGGTGTTCTTGTGCTCGGTGTGTGGTTAAGGATTGGCTCAAGACTAGATGCCTCTACTGCAATGGCTAGTTCTACTTATATAGGCCCTGGTCCTCTCCCCAAATATTGAGTGGGAAGGGAGCCAACAACGGTGGCGAATTTGAAAGGGGACAACTAGTACAACTTATCCTGACAAAAGCGGTCTTCGCCTGCAAAAGGCTCTGGTGATGACGCCGTCTTGGGCTCCATGGTGACCTCTATCTTGCAGTCCTGCTGGCCTTGGTCTCGTTGCACCGATATGAAAACCTTTGCATGATGCCTCGGTACTCCGCGCCTACGCATGCCCCCTTAGCACCAAAGAGGAAACAATGACACTGCGCGCGCTGGCGCCCGCCTGATCCTGATCGTCATGGCTCACGTCACGAGAGCCTCGCGAGGTTTGCCCTGCCTTGATATCTTCGCTCCTCGCGAGGCAGCCTGGTGAGGCCGCTCCTCAGGAGGTCTTGCGTCGTCCACCTCGCGAGGGTCTTGTATGCCTCGCTGATGAAGATGGGCTGTACAGGCCTGCAGCATAGCCACGCCATGGGCCGCAGGCAAGAAAGTCTGGGGGACCCCCGTTACCACAACGCCGACAGTCCAAATAAAAAAATTAAAAAAAGAGAAAGGCCAAAAAAAGAAAGGCCCAAAAAAATAAAAAAGAAAGAAAGAAAAAGAAATAAAAAGGGACAATGCTACTATCCTTTTTCCACACTTGTGCTTCAAAGTAGCACAATGATCTTTATGATAGAGAGTCTCTTGTTTTGTCATTTTCATATACTAGTGGGAATTTTTCATTATAGAACTTGGCTTCTATATCCCAACAATGGGCTTCCTCAAATTCCCTAGGTCTTCGTGAGCAAGCAAGTTGGATGCACACCCACTTAGTTTCTTTTGTTGAGCTTTCATACATTTATAGCTCTAGTACATTCGTTGCATGGCAATCCCTACTCCTTGCATTGACATCAATTGATGGGAATCTCCCTAGCCCATTGATTAGCCGCGTCAATGTGAGACTTTCTCCTTTTTTGTCTTCTCCACACAACCCCCATCATCATATTCTATTCCACCCATAGTGTTATATCCATGGCTCACGCTCATGTATTGCCTAAAAGTTGAAAAAGTTTGAGATAACTAAAGTATGAAACAATTGCTTGGCTTGGCATCGGGGTTGTGCAAGATGAGAGCATCTTGTGTGACAAAAATGAAGCATGGCCAAACTATATGATTTTATAGGGATGAGCTTTCTTTGGCTATGTTATTTTGAGAAGACATAATTGCTTGGTTAGTATGCTTGAAGTATTATTATTTTTATGTCAACATTAAACTTTTATCTTGAATCTTTCGGATCTGAACATTCATGCCACAATAAAGAAAATTACATTGAAGAATATGCTAAGTAGCATTCCACATCAAAAATTCTGTTTTTATCATTTACCTACTCGAGGACAAGCAGAAATTAAGCTTGGGGATGCTTGATACGTCTCCAACGTATCTATAATTTTTTATTGCTCCATGCTATTATATATTCTGTTTTGGATGTTTAATGGGCTTATTTATACACTTTTATATTATTTTTGGGGCTAACCTATTAACCCAAGGCCCAGTGCAAATTGCTGTTTTTTTGCTTATTTCAGTATTTCACAGAAAAGGAATATCAAATGGAGTCCAAACGGAATGAAACCTTCGGGAGCGTGATTTTTGGATCAAATGTGATCCAGAGGACTTGGAGTGGACGTCAAGAAACGAATGAGGAGGCCACGAGGCAGGGGGCGCGCCTACCCCCTGGGCGCGCCCTCCACCCTCGTGGGCCCCTCGTGGCTCCACCGACCTACTTCTTCCTCCTTTATATACCTACGTACCCCCAAACCATCGAGGAGCACCATGAAAACCTAATTCCACCGCCGCAACCTTCTGTACCCGTGAGATCCCATCTTGGGGCCTTTTCCGGCACTCTGTCGGAGGGGGAATCAATCACGGAGGGCTTCTACATCAACACCATAGCCTCTCCGATGATGTGTGAGTAGTTTACCACAGACCTTCTAGGTGGCTGGGATACTATGCCCTTCTTATTAGAGGCTCAAAGACGAGTTCTTTGAAGGAAGCAAAATAACCCATGTGTCTCGGATGAATTCTACCCTCTTTTTGTGCCGGGAAGAAGAATGATATCCAACTCAAAGTCAAGGAAAGCGGCCTAGACTTTTGATGGAAGGCTTATGAACATGGATTGGTCTGATAAAGCCAATTTTTCGGCGAATCAAATACTTTCTAAGAGCACTAGACCTTCTCTCTTTCAGGATTGATTCCCACTCACTGCCTGATAGCAGGCTTGGCCCATGAGACCTATTGTCTTATTGTACTGGCTCACTTCACTACTTTGGAGGATGGGTTTTTCCCCTTTTTGGTTCGCAAACGCTCTAACCCATCGAGAAGCTCCATCCAAATTGGAGTTGATGTGAGCACTTCCCCAGAGGCAGAGGCGGTCCATAGTTATTAGCTAGATGGCTTCTTCTCTCTCTTTGGATCTCAATACAAAGTTCTCCTCGATTTCCTTGGAGATCTATTTGATGTAACTCTTTTTGCGGTGTGTTTGTCGAGATCCGATGAATTGTGGGTTTATGATCAAGATTATCTATGAACAATATTTGAATCTTCTATGAATTCTTTTATGTATGATTGGTTATCTTTGCAAGTCACTCCAAATTATCAGTTTGGTTTGGCCTACTAGATTGATCTTTCTTGCAATGGGAGAAGTGCTTAGCTTTGGGTTCAATCATGCGGTGCTCGATCCCAGTGATAGTAGGGGAAACGACACGTATTGTATTGTTGCCATCGAGGATAAAAAGATGGGGTTTATATGATATTGCTTGAGTTTATCCCTCTACATCATGTCATCTCACCTAATGCGTTACTCTGTTCTTATGAACTTAATACTCTAGATGCATGCTGGATAGCGGTCGATGAGTGGATTAATAGTAGTAGATGCAGGCAGGAGTCAGTCTACTTGTTGTGGACGCGATGCCTATATACATGATCATGCCTAGATATTCTCATAATTATGCACTTTTCTATCAATTGCTCGACAGTAATTTGTTCACCCACCGTAATAATTATGCTATCTTGAGAGAAGCCACTAGTGAAACCTATGGCCCCCGGGTCTATTACCATCATATTAATCTCCCGTCAACGAGCTATTTCTGTCGCCATTTATTTTTCTTTCTTTACTTTTAATCTTTATCGTAAAAATACCAAAAATATTATCTTATCATCTCTATCAGATCTCACTTTTGCAAGTGGCCGTGAAGGGATTGTCAACCCCTTTATCGCGTTGGTTGCAAGGTTCTTATTTGTTTGTGTAGGTACGATGGACTTGCGTGTGGCCTCCTACTGGATTGATACCTTGGTTCTCAAAAACTGAGGGAAATACTTACACTACTTTGCTGCATCACCCTTTCCTCTTCAAGGATAAAACCAATGCATTCTCAAGAGGTAGTGGGATGTCGGGATGCGCATCTGCATCGACGTCCCAGGGCTCAATAGGGTCGCATCTCAAGAGCTCTTCTGCCCTTCGCGCGTGGGACGCTGCGAGGGCCCACCGCACAGCTACGTTCGCATGCCATTTATCCCGCCGAGCGTCGCATCCGCCTACCAGCGCAACTTGCGGCGCGTCCTGGCAGCTCAGGAGGCCAGGCACCATGCAGTCCTGGCGGAGATGGAGATGGTCCTCAAGGAACTGCCTGGACCACCAGAGCCTCCTGAGGCTCAGGGCCCTCGTGGCTCGTGAGGACCAACCCCTTCGTCGCGTAACTTCAGCTGCCCCAACACCCCTTCCGCAATGGAACCAGGTGACATTTTCCAAGTTTATTTAGCTGGGAGCGTGTGACGCCCGGGTAATTAAGCTACAGTAACTCTCTAGAAATGGTGCCACGTCACCTCGGTTAGTGTTGATAATCTCGCGTTAGTTCAAAAAAAAAACGATTCGTAATTCAACTTCAAGTTAAAGACAAACAATAAAACTTTTCAAAGATTAAAACCAAAATGTTCGGGTTGTGCCAGTTAATGCATACGTGATTATGATGAAGAATCCACATCTTTATATAATGTATAAATGCACTAAAATAATGTAAACGGTTGCCAAAAACATTATTTAAATACCTTTGGTATTTTATAAAATACTAAACTATTTTATTTTGGGTAAAACCTTTTGTGGCAGAGGGTTATTTTGAAACGTTATTTTAGGAGCTATTGTCATATTTTAATAACTAAAAATAATGTGGAACTAAAATTAAAACAGGAAAGAAATAGAAAACAAGAGGACATATAAAACAAAACTAACAAAAAATGCAAAAGAGAACCCCCCTCCTCACTGGGCTTCAGCCCAGCAGGCCAACGGGCCAACTAGGCTGGCCCACCCGCGCCTACTAACCTCCCCACCCCCGAAACCCTAGCGCACACACCCCACTTCCCCCCACCACGATCCATCTCAACCTCCTCTGCTCCCGATTGGATCGACGGAATTGACCCCAATGTCACCGCCCGAGACCACGTTGCCGGAGCCACCACCGTTGCTCTACACCTCGACCTCCCCATCCTAGACAGCCCGCACCGGACTGCTTCTTCCTCGACTCCTCCACCTCCCCGACCGGATCTGGGTCGCGCCTCTAGCGCCCCCGACGCCGTCGCCGCCCATCTCTGCTGTCGCCTCCTCGTCTCCTCCTCGCCGGGCGCCAACAAGCCTCGCCGCCCCCTCAAGTCCAGGCGCCACCCCACCTCGTCTCTGTCGTCGGCGTGAACCAGGTCAAGTCGGAGCGCTCCAGAGCCGTCGCCCTCGATCCATCCCCTCCGACCACGTCGCCTGCGTCGCCGCTCGATCTGCACACTCTGGTCGCCCCCGACGCGTCTGAGCACGCCAACAGCTCCGGGGTGAGCTCCCGTGGCTACTCCCCCTCCCCCCCTCCTCGATTCACCGCCGTAGGCCGCCATATGCGTCGTCTGGTGTCTGGCCAGTGGGCTCGGTCACCGCGACCGTGACTGCGCACAGCCCGCGTCGCCTTTAGCCTGCCGCGCGCGCCGCGTTGCGCTCGCCCGACGAGCTCCCCGCACCCGCGCTCACGAAGAGCGTGCACCCCGACGCCCCTGGACGCACCCACGACCGCGCCCGCCGACGATGCTCAGCCTGCTGCTGCTCCCCGCCGTGTGCGCGCGCGCACGCGCCACCCGCCACCGATTCCGTCCCGCGCCGGTCTTGCCGCGGCCCGCCAATGCGCAGCCTTGGCCACCTGTGCCGCTGTTGTCGCTCGTTGCTGTGGCCGCCGGCGCCCAGCGCCGTTCCCTCCCTGTCGACCTGGGCGGGTGCCCAGTGCCCGCTCCAGGCGCCCGCTAACACCGAACCCACTATGGCCTGTGGCCCAATGACATGTGGGGCCCAGCCCCTAGAACATTAAAAAAGGATAAAAAAGGAAAAGAATTAAAAATAAATAATAATAATAATGATACATTAATTTAGTTAAATTAATTAAATTAATTAATCCTAATTAATTAATCTAATTAACTTCTTAGTTTAATTAAACAGTAATTAGTTAGTTAAACCCTAATTAAACCTGTTATTAAACAGTCAATGACATCGGGACCCACACGTCAGTGACCCAGTCAACCTCTGTTGACTGCTGATGTCATGCTGACGTCATGATGATGTCAGCAAACCCTGTTCTGGATAATGTTGCATTAAAGTAATTAAATAAATTCTAAAAATGATTTAAATCTCTAAAATTTAATATAAAATAAACCGTAGCTCAGATGAAATTACTTTCTACATGAAAGTTGCTCAGAACGACGGGACGAACACGGATATGCAACCCGTTCGTCTGCCACGCATCTCTAACCTATCGAACTCGCAACTTTCCCCCTCCGGCTCCTCTTCCCGAAAACACGAAACACCGGGGATACTTTCCCGGTTGTGTACCCCCTTCGCCGGTATCACCTACCCCTGTGTTAGATCACCTCTAGCACCGCGTTTGTCTTGTTATGGTTTGATTGCTATGTTGTTTATTGTGTTCCCCCTCCGTTACTTTTTCCGATAGACCCCGAGACCGACGCCGCTGCTACCCAGTACGACTACGGAGTCCACGACCCCTCTCTCTTGCCAGAGCAACCAGGAAAGCCCCCCCCTTGATCACCATATATCGCCTACTCTTTTCTATACTGCTTGCATTAGAGTAGTGTAGCATGTTACTGCTTTCGGTTAATCCTATTCTGATGCATAGCCTGTCCTTGTTACTACTGTTGTTACCTTTACCTGCAATCCTACTGCTTAGTATAGGGTGCTAGTGTTCCATCAGTGGCCCTACACTCTTGTCCGTCTGCCATGCTATACTACTGGGCCGTGATCACTTCGGGAGGTGATCACGGGTACATACTATATACTTTACACTGTTACATTACCTGTGATATTGTTCGGAGATGGGGGCTGAAGGGGCAGGTAGTTCCACCCAGGTAGTGGTGGGCCTGGGTTCCCGACGGCGCCCGACTGTTACTTTGTGGCGGAGCGACAGGGCAGGTTGAGACCACCTAGGAGAGAGGTGGCCTGGCCCTGGTCGGCGTTTGCGGATACTTAACACGCTTAACGAGATCTTGGTATTTGATCTGAGTCTGGCCATTTGGTCTATACGCACTAACCAACTACGCGGGAACAGTTCTGGGCACTCGACGTCGTGGTATCAGTCGAAGCCTTCGTGATGTCAGCGACTGAGTGGCGCGCGCCGCATTGGATCGGAAGCTCGCGCTTGTATTAAGGGGGCTAGATCTGCTTCCGGCCGCGTTCGCAACGTGCAGGTGTGCTATGGGCGATGGGCCCAGACCCCTGTGCGCTTAGGATTAGACCGGCGTGCTGACCGCTCTGTTGTGCCTAGGTGGGGCTGCGACGTGTTGATCTTCCAAGGCCGGGCATGACCCAGGAAAGTGTGTCCGGCCAAATCGGATCAAGCGTGTTGGGTTATGTGGTGCACCCCTGCAGGGAAGTTTATCTATTCGAATAGCTGTGTCCCTCGGTAAAAGGACGACCCGGAGTTGTACCTTGACCTTATGACAACTAGAACCGGATACTTAATAAAACACACCCTTCCAAGTGCCAGATACAACCCGGTGATCGCTCTCTGACAGGGCATCGAGGAGGGGATCGCCGGGTAGGATTATGCTATGCGATGCTACTTGGAGGACTTCGGTCTACTCTCTTCTATATACTGCAAGACGGAGGCTGCCAGAAGCGTAGTCTTCGACAGGATTAGATATCCCCCTCTTATTCTTGCATTCTGCAGTTCAGTCTACTGATATGACCCCTTACACATATACCCATGCATATGTAGTGTAGCTCCTTGCTTGCGAGTACTTTGGATGAGTACTCACGGTTGCTTTGTTTCCCCTTTTTCCCCATTCCTCTACCCGATTGCTGCAATCAGACGATGGAGCCCAGGATCCAGACGCCACCGTCGACGACGACTCCTTCTACACTGGAGGTGCCTACTACTACGGGCAGCCCGCTGACGACGACCAGGAGTAGTTTAGGAGGATCCCAGGCAGGAGGCCTGCGTCTCTTTCGATCTTTATCCCAGTTTGTGCTAGCCATCTTATGGCAACTTGTTTAACTTATGTCTGTACTCGGATATTGTTGCTTCCGCTGAATCGTCTATGATCGAGCACTTGTATTCGAGCCCTCGAGGCCCCTGGCTTGTATTATGATGCTTGTATGACTTATTTATTTTTAGAGTTGTGTTGTGATATCTTCCCATGAGTCCCTGATCTTGATCGTACATGTTTGCGTGTATGATTAGTGTACGATTGAATCGGGGGCGTCACAAGTTGGTATCAGAGCCAACTGCCTGTAGGAATCCCCTTCCACACTCCTTGGCCGAAGTCGAGTCTAGACATTACAAAACTTTTACTAACATGGCTGTGTGTCTTACGGGCACATGTCGCCATTGGGTGGTAGTAGGATCTTTTATTCCTCGTCTATACTCTGGGACTCTAATCTCTCTTCTATTCGGGTTAAATTATTTTGCTGAAATCTAACTCTAGGTTCTCGTTACCACTTCCTGCCGGAGAGCCCTTTCATTACAGATGATCGACCGCTTCAACATAAGATTTTGACAATACTCTCCGATGTTTCCCCGAGACCCTTGTGCCCTTCGCCGTTGCAATTCCATACCACCGATAAATCCCTATGGAAAGCTACATACACTTGTCGTCCATAACTTCATTCCCAATTGATCTTGTTATTACAAGATACCCCGAAATTCTCTCTAATGTTCAGATAATACTTTGTGCCTATTGCCTTGAAGTTCTTGGCCACATGAATACCTCTACTGATAATTCCTCGCACTTACCGAGTATCCGCTCATTCCCAGTTCTTTAGGTGTTTCACAAAGGTCTTTGAAATACTATTTGATCCTCCAAAAATACTTAGTAGCTTATTGTTCTGCAAATACTTGTCTGCTTGCATTATGGATGCTTCCCATATGTCTGGCTATATTCATTAGTCTCCTTTGACGCCGTCTTTTGATCCTATTGATTCAACATGAGTGTGAATGCCCGCAATCATCGGTTGATCCTTTTAAATTATCTTTCCGGTTCAGATGTCATTTTGAACATGAGATGGATCTCGACCAGTCAAGTTACCATCGATGGTATCCCTAAGCCTACTCAACCTATCCCTCCTTAATCAGAGTGTTTGCTTCTGATCCCTTGATTTGGAAATCAGAATTCCTTTGCATTTGAGCTTTGAATTAGTTAGTTGTTTCTGCCTTTGCATTGTTTCTTCCTCTGTTTGAGTACCGATGTTTACATCAGATTCCTTGAGAACCATCGGATCCTTTGTTGGATTTTATCCGACAACGTCCTTCATATTCAATAACCTTGTGATCCTTTCCTAGGATACATAATGCCTTTGAAAAATTGTATCCTCTACTTTCTCAACCATGCTCTACTTTTGAGCTTGTGTTATTTACTCCTGAAGTTCATGGTATATGTTATAAGAAGCCCCGATGGGTTGAACCTATGCCTTCCTTAATCTATGTGAACTCGAAAGTTTTCACGGGTCATACTCCTCTGGTAATTCACTAGGTAGGTTTTGGCACTGAAATCATTTTTATCTACAGCAGTGAATGAAAGGATATGCATTGAAGAAGTGGGAGTCGACCTTGAACTTTGTGTTCATGCCCATGGACACAATGTAGATCCTATCCTGGAAGCTTCTTGTATTAATAGCTATTTCCTTGATATAATATCCTTTGGTTTCGGTGAATTGATCCTTTGCAATCATGGTTCCGACCATATGTTCTTCTTTGATCCCATTTCTTGGGCAAGTTTAAGCACTTGTCTTCTGTGGATCAATACACTAGTCCAACCTTTACTTTGATCTACCATCGAGTATTACCCCCTGGTATCTCAAGATTATCACGGAACTGCATAACTTCTTATGAGTTCTTCATCAAGTGCTACATTCTCATCGATTCCAATTTTTCACGGGCTCTGAGTTGTTAAACACTCGAAGACACCGATAACCTACTCGAGTCCGCATCGCGATTAAGAAACTCTCGGTAACCTTCATTACTTACGAGTTTGAACTCAATCACGTCATTCCTAGCCTGTTTGGCTGTATCCTTGTCATGCCGATTTAACTGTGCTACCTGGCCCTTCTTCCCATAGCACAAATTTTTGACGATGCGCTAAGCTTACGTCGATCTTTCCTCATCATATCATTTTGCTTTGGACAACAAGCTTGCTTTGGAGTTTGTGTCGTACCCTTGGTTCCATTAACCTTTCACTTCATCATTCCTTTGACTTGATGTCATCGCCGATCTATTACATCTTCGTGGAGCCTCTCGACAAAATTTGTCGTGATCATCATCAACATCTTGACTCCTTCCTGGATATCAATTGAATTCATGATGAGAAATACCATCCTTGCCCTAGATGATTTGTGTTGTCATCGACCACTTTAATGCCTCCCCTCCAACACAAACTTGTTCGTGTTTTGTGTTATACCTTGAGATCCTTGCTATCCAGCAATTGTTCTTCTTTACCTTGGAGTATTACCATCTTTTATGTCAAGAATGTCGTGAGTATTTCACCACCTCTTGAGAATTCTTGATATAAGTGATACTTATCACGATCACCATTCTTTTCTTTGTCCTCGTGTTTTTTTTTCTAACCGGAATACTGACAATTGGGTTGTCATGTGAAATTTCAAAACTTCTAGCAACCCTATTGCTTTGAAGTTACTGGTTGACAGTTCATTCTTAAACTATTGGTTATTGGGTCACCATTCTAACATTGGTCATGCTACCTAGCCCATATAACGGGTGCATCTTTCAACCAATGTTTAATTGTGCAGGTTTTCCTCGAGCATACCTCATTATACCATTTGACCTGGAAATGTTATCTCCTTGTTCACATAATTGTGGAAATCCATCCTTTGGAAATCTCGATGATTTGTCGCTGAGTCCATCAGCCACCTCCTCATCCTCTCCTTGGTTTACTGATGAACTCTTGTTTCGGAACTCGGTTCCATAGTTCATTTCCCGAGAATCTTAATGTCTTCTCGTCATTTTGTCGCACCTTTTCTTCTCAGGCATCCTGAGCCTGAAGTATCCTCACACCATTCAAATCTGAATCTCGGTCAGATATGATGGTTGGAACATATTTTCAAGAGTTATAACATTGTTCCTCTTATGACTCGGTAAGGTGATGTCATGCCTAGCACACCTGGCCGGAGGACCTAGTGTTATAGTTTTTTTAACAAGGTTAACCATTCTTCCATGAGGAAATTGAATGACTTGTTTAATAAGTTTTTCCTGATGGATCCTTTGTGTATCCAAGGTCTTATCTTTGCTTGAAGACCTTGTCAATGCTATCTCGAAGCATATCTGTGATACTCCGATCTTTGATAAGAACATTTGAAACAAATGTTATGTTTTCTTTATCAATTATCCAAAACACGGTTGTATGGGTTTTTTCATCAAATTCCCCTCCCCTTACCTAAATGGTTTTTACTTTATATCCCGTCGTGGATACCTTGCTCTCCTTGTCCTTGGGAAGAATATACCCTTGAAGTATGTGTTTAAACACATTTTCATTTCCATTGTTCAGTTTAATCTGATAATCGTATTTTCCTTTCCGTTGGTTGGTTTAACGTTTCTTGTGATCTGTAATATCTAAGCAGTAATATTCTCCTGCTTATGTAAACACCTTGGTGTACAACTCTGTCAGTAAGACCCTGTTACTATTGTTGATGACATTCCGGTAGCCACCGATGGACGAGAACTTTGCCTATTCGTCCGCCTCGTTTCGACGAGCAGGAAAATGGTTCTCTTCGTCCCTCGCCCTTGGTACCAATGTTGTTGCTGACATAACTGACATGGTACTCTCTCACATGACTTGCTATCATGACCGTGCAAGATGTCACTGCTCCTATTTAAAAAACACACCTGGTGGGCCCATAACCCACAGTTCCACAGGATCGAAACCTGACTCTCCTGTACACCACTGTAACGCCCGGATAATCTTGCTACAGTAATCCCACGCTAATCATGCCACGTCATCCCGATTACTGTTGCTAAACGTCCGTTAGTTCAAACCGCGTCAAATTCAAATTTAAAAATAATGTCGACAATACAAGTTTTCGAAAGTAGAAACAAAAATGTTCGGTGGTTGCCAAATATTACAAGGGTAAGTATGGTACAGCTAACACAATTTTACAAAATACCTAAATGACCTAAACTAACTAAAACAGAAAAAGAAAATAAATAAAAAGAAAAGAGAAACTACAAAAACAGAAACAACAAACAAAAAAAAGGAGAGAAAGGCCCCCCCACTGGGCTTCAGCCCAGCAGGCCGGCCCAATCAGCCGCCCCCTCCCCTTATCCACTACCTCCCCGAACCCTAACCCCCACCCGATCCCCACTCTTCCCCACTCGTCCCACCCCCGCGCGTCTCCCTCGTCCCTCCCCGATCTGGATCGGGGGAGACGGCGCCTCGACCCCGCGGCCTCATCCCTGCGCCCCGTCGCCGGCCGGCGCCGCCCACCTCCGCCGGCCCCTCCTCATCGCCTCCCCACACCGCCTCCTCAACTCTCCCCCCGATCCAGATCGGGGGCAGTGAACAGCGGCGACCGCGCCGCCCCGCACCCCTGACGCCGACGCCCGTCCCCGGTGCCACCCCAACGCCCCACCTCGCCGCGCGCTGGACTGCCTCGCCCCTCCTTCTCCCTCGCACATCGCCCGGACCGCCGGCGCCGCCTGGTGCCGCCTCGCCGCGACCCCGCCGCAGGAGCCCCCCTCGACGGAGTCACCACCTCGCGGACGCCGCGCTCCTCCGTCCTTGCAACTGCCCCGTTGTCTTCGACTGCACGCCGCCACGCCGCACGTCGTCCTCGACCTCCGTCGAGCCCACTTCCATGAACCCTACGCCGCCCTGTGAGCTTCCCCCTCTTCCTCTCTTCCTCGCGCGCACGCGCCCACGCCATGGCCTTCTTCCCCCGGCTCCGCTGGCGCCGCCGTGGCCTCGCCTCGCCCGGCGTGCCATCGCCTCCCCTTCCCCCCCGAATACGCCCCGCGGGCGCTGCCCCGCCTCGCCGGCGTTGCTGCGGCTTCCCCGCCGGCGACCGGACTGGCCCCGCCGTGCCGCTGGTCTCACCCGAGGCCAGCGCCCGGGTTGGCCCCTGTCGGGCGCCCCCGCGCCCGAAACCATTAGCGCTTGTGTACCCGTTAGGCCCCATGGCCCTATGACACATGGGCCCCGCCCAGAGAACGTTTTAATAAAAAAAGAATTAAAAAAATAGTAATAAATAAATAATGAAAATAATTAATTAATCAATCAATTAATTAACTTAATTAATTCTGATTAAATTACCAATTAAGATTAATTAACCTAAGGATTAATTAATCTAATTAACTACTGTTAATTAGCTAATTAATTAGTATGACAGTGGGGCCCACCCCATTAATTAATTATGATTAGTTTAATTAATCTGTTAATAAAAATGTGTCACTGACCAGTGGGACCCACTGGTCAGGTTGACCAGTCAACGCTGTTGACTGCTGATGTCATGTTGACGTCATGATGACGTCAGCAAACACTATTCTGTATAATGTTGGTTTAAAGCAATTAAATAAATCCTAAAATCATTTTAATCTTTTAAAATTAATATAAAATAAACCGTAGCTCGGATGGGAAAACATTGTACATGAAAGTTGCTCAGAACGACGAGGCGGATACGGATACGCAACCCGTTCGTCCGCCACACATCCCTAACCTATCGAACTCGCAACTTTCCCCCTCTGGTTCATTTGTTTGAAAACGCGAAACACCGGGGATACTTTCCCGGATGTTTTCCAACTTCGCCGGTATCACCTCCGGTTGCGTTAGGTAACCCCTAGCACTGTGTATCACCATGTTATGCTTTGTGTTGCTTTGATTGCTCGGTTATTTATTATGTTCCCCCTCCATTACTTCTTTCCGGTAGACTCCGAGACTACTGCCGATGTCCATGTGTTCGACTGCATTGAAGATGACCATTACTTCTTGCCAAAGCAACCAGGCAACCCCCCCCCTTGATCACCAGATATCGCCTACTCTCCTCTATACTGCTTGCATTAGAGTAGTGTAGCATGTTACTGCTTTCGTTATTCCTATCCTGATGCATAGCCTGTTTTTGATACTGCTGTTGATACCTTTACCTGCAATCCTACTGCTTAGTATAGGATGCTAGTGTTCCATCAGTGGCCCTACACTCTTGTCCGTCTTCCATGCTATATTACTGGGCCGTGATCACTTCGGGAAGTGATCGCGGGCATATACTATATACTTTACACTGTTACCTGTGATACTGTTCGGAGATGGGGGCTGAAGGGGCAGGTGGTTCTACCCAGGTAGTGGTGGGCCTGGGTTCCCGACGGCCCCCGACTGTTACTTTGTGGCGGAGCGGCAGGGCAGATTCAGACCACCTAGGAGAGAGGTGGGCCTGGCCCTAGTCGGTGTTCGCGATCCTTAACACGCTTAACGAGATCTGGGTATTTGATCTGAGTCTGGCCATTTGGTCTATACGCACTAACCACCTACGCGGGAGTAGTTATGGGTATCCCGACGTCGTGGTATCAGCCGAAGCACTTCTTGACGTCAGCGACTGAGTGGCGCGCACCGGGTTGGACCGCGTAACGTGACTTCCGTTGTACTGGAGGTTGCTAGGTCTGCTCACCGGCCGCGTTCGCAACGTGCAGGTGTGCTCAGGGCGATGGGCCCAGACCCCTGCGCGCATAGGTTTAGACCGGCATGCTGACCGCTCTGTTGTGCCTAGGTGGGGCTGCGACATGTTGATCTTCCGAGGCCGGGCATGACCCAGAAAAGTGTGTCCGGCCAAATGGGATCAAGCGTGTTGGGCTATGTGGTGCACCCCTGCAGGGAAGTTAATCTATTCGAATAGCCGTGTCCCTCGGTAAAAGGACGACCCGGAGTTGTACCTTGACCTTATGACAACTAGAACCGGATACTTAATAAAACACACCCTTCCAAGTGCCAGATACAACCCGGTGATCGCTCTCTAACAGGGCAGCGAGGAGGGGATCGCCGGGTAGGATTATGCTATGCGAGGCTACTTGGAGGACTTCAGTCTACTCTCTTCTATATGCTGCAAGACGGAGGCGACCAGAAGCGTAGTCTTTGATAAGACTAGCTATCCCCCTCTTATTCTGGCATTCTGCAGTTCAGTCCACTGATATGGCCCTTTACACATATATCCATGCATATGTAGTGTAGCTCCTTGCTTGCGAGTACTTTGGATGAGTACTCACGGTTGCTTTTCTCCCCCTTTTTCCCCTTTCGCTTCTACCCCGTTGCCGCAACCAGATGTTGGAGCCCAGGATCCAGACGCCATCGTCGACGATGACTCCTACTACACCGGAGGTGTCTACTACTACGTGCAGCCCGCTGACGATGACCAAGAGTAGTTAGGAGGATCCCAGGCAGGAGGCCTGCGCCTCGTTCGATCTGTATCCCAGTTTGTGCTAGCCTTCTTAAGGCAAAACTTGTTTAACTTATGTCTGTACTCAGATATTGTTGCTTCCGCTGACTCGTCTATGATCGAGCACTCGTATTCGAGCCCTCGAGGCCCCTGGCTTGTATTATGATGCTTGTATGACTTATTTTTATTTGTAGAGTTATGTTGTGATATCTTCCCGTGAGTCCCTGATCTTGATCGTACACATTTGCGTGCATGATTAGTGTACGATTGAATCGGGGGCGTCACAAGTTGGTATCAGAGTCGACTGCCTGTAGGAATCCCCCTTCCACACTCCTTGGCCGAAGTCGAGTCTAGACATTGAAAAAACTTTTACTAACTTGGCTGTGTGCCTTACGGGCCCACGTCGCCATCGGGTGGTACTAGGATCTTTTACTCCTCAACCTATACTCTGGGACTCTGACATCTCTTCTATTCGGGTTAAATGATTTTACCAAGGCTGACTCTAGGTTCTCGATAATACTTTCTCCCAGAGAGCCCCTTATTACAGATGATCGTCTGCTGCACCAGAAGAATCCGAAGATACTCTTCGATGTTCTCTTGAGACTTTATGACGTCGCTTTTGCAATTCCCATCCATCGATAAACCTCTATGGATAACCACGTACACTTGTCATTCATACCTTCATCCCCAGTTGATCTTGTTATTACAAGATACATCGAAATTCTCTCTATTGTTCCGAGAATACTTTGTGCATACTGCCTTGCAGTTCTTTGCCACCTGAATACCCCTGCGGATAATTCCTCGCTCTTACCGAGTATCCGCTCATCCCCAGTTGTTCATGTGTTTCACAAAAGTCTTCTAAATACTATTCGATCTTACGAGGACCCTCATTAGCCTATGGCTCTTGAAATGCTTGCCTGCTTGCATTTTGGTTAATTCCAATGGCTAACAATATTCATGGATGCCCTTTGCCTTTATCATCTTGGGTCCCTTGATTCAATATGTTGCGAATGCTCGCAATCCTCAATCAGATCCTAGAATTCATCCTTCCGGCTCAGACGTCATATTAAACATGAGCTAGATCTCGACCAATGAAATTGCCATCGATTATACCCTTAAGCCTACTCAACTTATCCACCCTTGGACAGAGTGTTTGCTTCTGGGCCCTTGATTTGGAAATTATGATTCCTTGCCTTTGATGCTTTGAGATAGTCAGTTGTTTCTATAATCTAAGGCCCTTGCCTGGATTCTTCCTCTGGCTGTGTGCCGATGCTCACATCAGCTCCGTTACGAACCATCAAGTCCTTTGTTGAATTATCATCTGACAGTGTCCTTCGTATACAAAAACCTCGAGAAGTTCTTTTCGGGATACATAATACCATTGGTAAATCCCGTTCTTTGATTTGGCCAACCATGCTCTACTTTCGAGCTGGTGATAATTACTATTGAAGCTTGTGGTATATGTTTCCACGATACCCTGACGGGTTGAACCTATGCCTTCCTTTATATGTGTGAAATCGGAAGTTTTCACGAGTCATACTCATCTGGTATTTCACCAGGTAAAACTTTCAACACTAATGCCTTTATCCAAGCGAAAAGTGAATGGAAGGTTATACATTGAAGAAGTGGGAGTCGACCTTGAACCTTGCGTTCATGCCCAGAGACACGATGTATAACTTATCATGGAAGCTGCTCGTAAAAATAATTACCCCTTGTTATAAGTTCATCTTGTATCCGTGGTTCGATCCTTGATGATCGTGGATTCCGACCATGTTCTCCTTTAAATACCAATTCTTGTGCAAGTTTAAGCACTTGTCTTTTGCAGAGCAATACCCCGGTCCAACCTCTACTTTGATTCGTCGTCGAGTATTACCCCCTGGTATCTCGAGATTATCTTGGAACTGCATAACTTCTTATGAGTTCTTCATCAAGTACTACATTCTCACTGATTATAGTTTTTTCACGAGCTTCGAGTTATTAAACACTCAAGGACATCGATAACTGAATCGAGTCCGCGTCGCGATTAAACAACTCTTAGAAATCTTCTTTACTTGCGAGTTTGTACTCAATCACGTCATTCCTAGCCTGATTGGCTATATCATTATCGTGCTAAATTTTAACTGTGCTACCGGGTCCTTCCTCTCGGAGCACAACTTTTCGACGATGAGCTAAGCTTACGTCGATCTTTCTCGTCATATCAGTTCACCTTGAACAACAAGCTTGATTTCAAGTTTGTGTCCTACCCATGATTCCAATAACCTTCCGTTTCATCATTCATTTGACTTGATGTCATCGCTGATCGATTACATCTTCAGGTAAACTCTCGACAAATGTGTCGTGATCATCACCAACAATGACATGCCTTCTTCCAAGTCCGAATTGAAATCATGATGGGAAATACCATCCTTGCCCCTCGATGATTGTGTTATCATCGACCACTTTATTGCCTTCCGCTCAACACAAACTTGTTAGTGTTTTGTGTTATACCTTGAGATCCACGCTATCCAACAATTGTTCTTCTTTACCTTGGAGTATTACCATCTTTTGTGTCAATAATGTCATGAGAATTTCGCCACCTCTTAGAAATTCTCGATATGATCATACTTCTCACCGTCACCATTCTTCCTTGGTCCCCAAGTTGTTTTAACCAGGATACCAATATGCTAACAATGTTGTTTGAGTTCTGTACTTCTAGCAACCCTATTGCTTTGAAGTTAACGATCGACAGTTCGATCTTAGACTGCTGGTTATTGAATCGTCACTCTAACATTGATCTTGCTGCCTCAGCTCATACTTCGGGCACACCTTTCAACTATGATTGATGGTGTATGTTTTCCTAGAGCATACAACATTATATCATTTGAATTGACTAGTGTCATCTTCTTGTTCACATTATTGTGGAAAGCCATCCGTTTGAAATTCTGGATGAATTGTCGCTGAGCCCATCAGCCACCTTCTCATCCCCTCCTTGGTTTAATGATGAACTATTATTCCAGGAACCCTCTCCCATGGTTCATTTCCCGAGAATCTTGCAATGTCATTTCGACTATTTGTGCTGCACCTTTTTCTTCTCGGACATCCTGAGTTTGAGGTATCATGACACCATTCAGATCTGAATCTCGGTCAGATATGATGGTTGGGTCATTTCCAAGAGTTATAACATTGGCCTTTATATGACCCGGTAAGGTGATGTCATGCCTAGCACACCTGGCCGAAGGCCCTATTGTTATAGTTTCCTTTTCAGCAAGGTTACCCATTCTTCCACGTGGAAACTATAAGACTTATACTACAAGTTGTTCCTGATAAATCCTTCTTGTACCCAAAGTCCGACCTTCGCTTCAAGACCATATCAATGCTATCGCGAAACATGTTTGTGGTACTCCTATCATCGATAAGAACACCTGAAGCACAATGCTAAATTTTCTTAAACAATTATCCAAACATCGTTATATGGATAATGTCATGGAAGTTCTCTCCCCTACCTAAGGAGTTTTCTACATAATATCTTGTCATGGATATCATGCTCTGCTTGTCCTTGGGAAGGATATACCCCTGAAATGTGTGTTTAAACACATTTTTCCTTTCCATTGTTCTGTTCAACCTGTTGATCACATTTTCCTTCCCATTGGTTTGTTTGACCTTTCTTGTGATCTATATAATCTAAGCAGTAATAATTCACTTCTTATATATAAACACCTCGGTGTACAACTCTGCCAGTGAGACCCTGTTATTATTGTTGGTGACATTCTGGTAGCCACCGATGGACGAGAACCTTGCCTATTGGTCTGCTTCGTTCAACGAGTAGGAAAATGGTTCTCCTCATCCCTCGCCCTTGGTACCGACGTTGATGCCGACATAACTGACATGCTATTACCCGACATGTCTTGCTATCATGACCATGCAATATGTCGTTGTCCTCTTCCTTTTACCCACATGGTGGGCCCATAACCCACAGTTCCTCAGGATCAAAACCTGACTCTTCTGTATATCCCTGTCTCCAAAGTTAATTCTTGGGTCTGGCTACATATGTAATTGCCGAGTCACCTTCCTAGTGTTCTACTCTGGTATCAGACGCAATACTTAATCTCTTTGCCTTGAACCCTTTCACCTGCTGACTAGGCATTGAATGATTGCCTGGCTACTTGAAACTCCATATTGTACCTTCGAACTTTACTCTTGATATGGTTTAATTGTTCGACTCGAGAGGTACTCTTAGGCTCATTCATGGGTTAATCCCAGAATATTACCCTTATAGCATTCTGTCCTTGCTGATCTGCCCCATTAATCTTTCGTTAGTATGATGAAGACTCCGAAGAAGGATGCCTACTTCATCATGATGACCCGAAGCAGAGAAATGAAGACGTCAACGAAAGGGATTAACTTCTTTGAGAAGAGCAGCCAAGACCAAGAACATTTGTTAGAATATCGTAACTAGACGTTTCCCCCTTGCTCTACCTCTTAAATCTCGGGACGAGATTTCTTGTAGTGGAGGAGATTTGTAACGCCCGTATAATCTTGATATAGTAATCCCACGCTAATCATGCCACGTCATCCCGATTACTGTTGCTAAACGTCCGTTAGTTCAAACCGCGTCAAATTCAAATTTAAAAATAATGTCGACAATAAAAGCTTTCGAAAGTAGAAACAAAAATGTTCGGTGGTTGCCAACTATTACAAGGGTAATTATGGTACAGCTAACACAATTTTACAAAATACCTAAATGACCTAAACTAACTAAAACAGAAAAAGAAAATAAATAAAAAGAAAAGAGAAACTACAAAAACAGAAACAACAAACAAAAAAAGGAGAGAAAGGCCCCCCCACTGGGCTTCGGCCCAGCAGGCCGGCCCAATCGGCCGCCCCCTCCCCTTATCCACTACCTCCCCGAACCCTAACCCCCCACCCGATCCCCACTCTTCCCCACTCGTCCCACCCCCGCGCGTCTCCCTCGTCCCTCCCCGATCTGGATCGGGGGAGACGGTGCCTCGACCCCGCGGCCTCATCCCTGCGCCCCGTCGCCGTCCGGCGCCGCCCGCCTCCGCCGGCCCCTCCTCATCGCCTCCCCACACCGCCTCCTCAACTCTCCCCCCGATCCAGATCGGGGGCAGTGAACAGCGGCGACCACGCCGCCCCGCACCCTGACGCCGACGCCCGTCCCCGGTGCCACCCCGACGCCCCACCTCGCCGCGCGCTGGACTGCCTCGCCCCTCCTTCTCCCTCGCACGTCGCCCGGACCGCCAACGCCGCCTGGTGCCGCCTCGCCGCGACCCTGCCGCAGGAGCCCCCCTCGACGGAGTCACCACCTCGCGGACGCCGCGCTCCTCCGTCCTTGCCACTGCCCCGTCGTCTTCGACTGCACGCCACCACGCCGCACGTCGTCCTCGACCTCCGTCGAGCCCACTTCCATGAACCCTACGCCGCCCTGTGAGCTTCCCCCTCTTCCTCTCTTCCTCGCGCGCACGCGCCCACGCCATGGCCTTCTTCCCCCGGCTCCGCTGGCGCCGCCGTGGCCTCGCCTCGCCCGGCGTGCCATCGCGCGTCCCCTGTGCGCGCTTGCGCCTCCCCTTCCCCCCGAATACGCCCCACGGGCGCTGCCCCGCCTCGCCGGCGTTGCTGCTGCTTCCCCGCCGGCGACCGGACTGGCCCCGCCGCGCCGCTGGTCTCACCCGAGGCCAGCGCCCGGGTTGGCCCCTGTCGGGCGCCCCCGCGCTCGAAACCATTAGCGCTCGTGTACCCGTTAGGCCCCATGGCCCTATGACACATGGGCCCCGCCAAGAGAACGTTTTAATAAAAAAAGAATTAAAAAATAGTAATAAATAAATAATGAAAATAATTAATTAATCAAATAATTAATTAACTTAATTAATTCTGATTAAATTACCAATTAAGATTAATTAACCTAAGGATTAATTAACCTAATTAACTACTGTTAATTAGCTAATTAATTAGTATGACAGTGGGGCCCACCCCATTAATTAATTATGATTAGTTTAATTAATCTGTTAATAAAAATGTGTCACTGACCAGTGGGACCCACTGGTCAGGTTGACCAGTCAACGCTGTTGACTGCTGACGTCATGATGACGTCAGCAAACACTATTCTGGATAATGTTGGTTTAAAGCAATTAAATAAATCCTAAATGATTTTAATCTTTTAAAATTAATATAAAATAAACCGTAGCTCGGATGGAAAAACTTTGTACATGAAAGTTGCTCAGAACGACGAGACGGATACGGATACGCAACCCGTTCGTCCGCCACACATCCCTAACCTATCGAACTTGCAACTTTCCCCCTCCGGTTCATCTGTTTGAAAACGCGAAACACCGGGGATACTTTCCCGGATGTTTTCCAACTTCGCCGGTATCACCTCCGATTGCGTTAGGTCACCCCTAGCACCGCGTATCACCATGTTATGCTTTGTGTTGCTTTGATTGCTCGGTTATTTATTATGTTCCCCCTCCGTTACTCCTTTCCGGTAGACTCCGAGACTACTGCCGATGTCCATGTGTTCGACTACATTGAAGATGACCATTCCTTCTTGCCAAAGCAACCAGGCAAGCCCCCCCCCCCTTGATCACCAGATATCGCCTACTCTCCTCTATACTGCTTGCATTAGAGTAGTGTAGCATGTTACTGCTTTCGTTATTCCTATCCTGATGCATAGCCTGTTTTTGATACTGTTGTTGATACCTTTACCTGCAATCCTACTGCTTAGTATAGGATGCTAGTGTTCCATCAGTGGCCCTACACTCTTGTCCGTCTGCCATGCTATATGACTGGGCCGTGATCACTTCGGGAAGTGATCGCGGGCATATACTATATACTTTACACTGTTACCTGTGATACTGTTCGGAGATGGGGGCTGAAGGGGCAGGTGGTTCCACCCAGGTAGTGGTGGGGCTGGGTTCCCGACGGCCCCCGACTGTTACTTTGTGGCGGAGCGGCAGGGCAGGTTCAGACCACCTAGGAGAGAGGTGGGCCTGGCCCTAGTCGGTGTTCGCGATCCTTAACACGCTTAACGAGATCTGGGTATTTGATCTGAGTCTGGCCATTTGGTCTATACGCACTAACCACCTACGCGGGAGTAGTTATGGGTATCCCGACGTCGTGGTATCAGCCGAAGCACTTCTTGACGTCAGCGACTGAGTGGCGCGCGCCGAGTTGGACCGCGTAACGTGACTTCCGTCGTACTGGAGGTTGCTAGGTCTGCTCACCGGTCGTGTTCGCAACGTGCAGGTGTGCTCAGGGCGATGGGCCCAGACCCCTGGGCGCATAGGTTTAGACTGGCGTGCTGACCGCTCTGTTGTGCCTAGGTGGGGCTGCGACGTGTTGATCTTCCGAGGCCGGGCATGACCCAGAAAAGTGTGTCCGGCCAAATGGGATCAAGCGTGTTGGGCTATGTGGTGCACCCCTGCAAGGAAGTTAATCTATTCGAATAGCCGTGTCCCTCGGTAAAAGGACGACCCGGAGTTGTACCTTGACCTTATGACAACTAGAACCGGATACTTAATAAAACACACCCTTCCAAGTGCCAGATACAACCCGGTGATCGCTCTCTAACAGGGCATCGAGGAGGGGATCGCCAGGTAGGATTATGCTATGCGAGGCTACTTGGAGGACTTCAGTCTACTCTCTTCTATATGCTGCAAGACGGAGGCGACCAGAAGCGTAGTCTTCGATAAGACTAGCTATCCCCCTCTTATTCTGGCATTCTGCAGTTCAGTCCACTGATATGGCCCTTTACACATATATCCATGCATATGTAGTGTAGCTCCTTGCTTGCAAGTACTTTGGATGAGTACTCACGGTTGCTTTTCTCCTCCTTTTTCCCCTTTCCCTTCTACCCGGTTGCCGCAACCAGATGTTGGAGCCCAGGATCCAGACGCCATCGTCGACGACGACTCCTACTACACCGGAGGTGTCTACTACTACGTGCAGCCCGCTGACGATGACCAAGAGTAGTTAGGAGGATCCCAGGTAGGAGGCCTGCGCCTCGTTCGATCTGTATCCCAGTTTGTGCTAGCCTTCTTAAGGCAAAACTTGTTTAACTTATGTCTGTACTCAGATATTGTTGCTTTCGCTGACTCGTCTATGATCGAGCACTTGTATTCGAGCCCTCGAGGCCCCTGGCTTGTATTATGATGCTTGTATGACTTATTTTTATTTGTAGAGTTGTGTTGTGATATCTTCCCGTGAGTCCCTGATCTTGATCGTACACATTTGCGTGCATGATTAGTGTACGATTGAATCGGGGGCGTCACAACCACATGTTCCCCAGGTTATTCATTGTGTGTGGCCTCGTATGTAATTCACGGGCCACCGTCCCAAGTGATCTATTCTGGTATCAGACGCAATACTAAATCTCGTTGCTCTGGACCCGTTTCGCATGTTGTTTCAGACATCGAACGATTGCCTATCCGTTTGAAACTTCTCATGGTACCTTCTTACTTTGCTCTCGATAACTTCTTAAGTTTCAATTCGAGAGATACTTATGCTTCTTCCCCTGAGTTAACCATCCGATGATCAAGTTTGTTAGAATCCGGCCTTATAGAGTCCCCCCCCTTATCCTTTCGTAAGTCCAGTGAAGCTCCTGAAGGAAGGACAACAATTTCATCATGGTGCATTGAGGCATGGGAGTGAAGACATCAATGCTATGAATTGACCTCTTCGAGGAGAGCAACTAAAGACGAGAAGATCTGCTAGACTTCGTAACCAGAACTTCCCCCTTACACCCCTCTTAAATCTCGGGACGAGATTTCTTGTAGTGGAGGAGAATTGTGACGCCCGGGTTATTGAGCTATAGTAACTCTCTAGAAATGGTGCGACGTCACCTCGGTTAGTGTTGATAATCTCGCGTTAGTTCAAAAAAAAAAGATTCGTAATTCAACTTCAAGTTAAAGACAAATAATAAAACTTTTCAAAGATTAAAACCAAAATGTTCGGGTTGTGCCAGTTAATGAATAGGTGATTATGATGAAGAATCCACATCTTTATATAATGTATAAATGCACTAAAATAATTTAAACGGTAGCCAAAACATTATTTAAATACCTTTGGTATTTTGTAAAATACTAAACTATTTTATTTTGGGTTAAAACCTTTTGTGGCAGAGGGTTATTTTGAAACGTTATTTTAGGAGCTATTGTCATATTTTAATAACTAAAAATAATGTGGAACTAAAATTAAAACAGGAAAGAATTAGAAAATAAGAGGACATATAAAACAAAAGTAACAAAAAATGCAAAAGAGAACCCCCACTCACTGGGCTTCGGCCCAGCAGGCCAACGGGCCAACCAGGCCGGCCCACCCGCGCCTACTAACCTCCCCACCCCCGAAACCCTAGCGCACACACCCCACTTCCCCCCACCACGATCAATCTCAACCTCCTCTGCTCCCGATTGGATCGGGGGAATTGACCCCAATGTCGCCGCCCGAGACCACGTTGCCGGAGCGCCACCGTTGCTCTACACCTCGACCTCCCCATCCTAGACAGCCCGCACCGGATCGCTTCTTCCTCGACGCCTCCACCTCCCCGACCGGATCTGGGTCGCGCCTCTGGCGCCCCCGACGCCGTCGCCGCCCATCTCATGTCCAGGCGCCACCCCACCTCGTCTCCGTCGTCGGCGTGAACCAGGTCAAGCCGGAGCGCTCCGGAGCCGTCGCCTTCGATCCATCCCCTCCGACCACGTCGCCTACGTCGCCGCTCGATCTGCACACTCTGGTCGCCCCCAACGCGTCTGAGCATGCCAACAGCTCCGGGGTGAGCTCCCGTGGCTACTCCCCCTCTCCCCCTCCTCGATTCACCGCCATAGGCCGCCATACGCGCCGTCCGGTGTCTGGCCAGTGGGCTCGGTCAACGCGACCATGACTGCGCCCAGCCCGCGTCGCCGTTAGCCTGCCGCGCGCGCCCCCGACGCCCCACCGCGCCGCGTTGCGCTCGCCCGACGTGCTCCCCGCACCCGCACTCACGAAGAGCGTGCACCCCGACGCCCCTGAACGCACCCACGACCGCGCCCGCCGACGATGCTCAGCCTGCTGCTGCTCCCCGCCGTGTGCGCGCGCGCACGCGCCACCCGCCACCGATTCCGTCCCGCGGCGGTCTTGCCGCGGCCCGCCAACGCGCAGCCTTGGCCCCCTGTGCCGCTGCTGTCGCTCGTCGCTGTGGCCGCCGGCGCCCAGCGCCGTTCCCTCCCTGTCGACCTGGGCGGGTGCCCAGTGCCCGCTCCAGGCGCCCGCTAACACCGAACCCACTATGGCCTGTGGCCCAATGACATGTGGGGCCCAGCCCCTAGAACATTAAAAAAGGATAAAAAAGGAAAAGAATAAAAAATAAATAATAATAAAAATGATACATTAATTTAGTTAAATTAATTAAGTTAATTAATCCTAATTAATTAATCTAATTAACTTCTTAGTTTAATTAAACAGTAATTAGTTAGTTAAACCCTAATTAAACCTGTTATTAAACAGTCAATGACATGCGGGACCCACACGTCAGCGACCCAGTCAACCTCTGTTGGCTGCTGATGTCATGCTGACGTCATGATGACGTCAGCAAACCCTGTTCTGGATAATCTTGCATTAAAGTAATTAAATAAATTCTAAAAATGATTTAAATCTCTAAAATTTAATATAAAATAAACCGTAGCTCAGATGAAATTACTTTCTACATGAAAGTTGCTCAGAACGACGAGACGAACACGGATAAGCAGCCCGTTCGTCTGCCACACATCCCTAACCTATCGAACTCGCAACTTTCCCCCTCCGGCTCCTCTTCCCGAAAACACGAAACACCGGGGATACTTTCCCGGTTGTTCCCCCCCCTTCGCCGGTATCACCTACCCCTGCGTTAGATCACCTCTAGCACCGCATTTGTCTTGTTATGCTCTGATTGCTATGTTGTTTATTGTGTTCCCCCTCCGTTACTTTTTCCGATAGACCCCGAGCGACGCCGCTGCTACCCAGTACGACTACGGAGTTGACGACCCCTCTCTCTTGCCAGAGCAACCAGGAAAGCCCCCCCCCCCTTGATCACCATATATCGCCTACTCTCTTCTATACTGCTTGCATTAGAGTAGTGTAGCATGTTACTGCTTTCGGTTAATCCTATTATGATGCATAGCATGTCCTTGTTACTATTGTTGTTACCTTTACCTGCAATCCTACTGCTTAGTATAGGGTGCTAGTGTTCCATCAGTGGCCCTACACTCTTGTCCGTCTGCCATGCTATACTACTGGGCCGTGATCACGGGTATATACTATATACTTTACATTGTTACATTACCTGTGATACTGTTCGGAGATGGGGGCTGAAGGGGAAGGTGGTTCCACCCAGGTAGTGGTGGGCCTGGGTTCCCGACGGCCCCCGACTGTTACTTTGTAGCGGAGCGACAGGGCAGGTTGAGACCACCTAGGAGAGAGGTGGCCTGGCCCTGGTCGGCATTCACGGATACTTAACACGCTTAACGAGATCTTGGTATTTGATCTGAGTCTGGCCATTTGGTCTATACGCACTAACCAACTACGCGGGAACAGTTATGGGCACTCGACATCGTGGTATCAGCCGAAGCCTTCGTGACGTCAGCGACTGAGTGGCGCGCGCCGCATTGGATCGTAAGCTTGCGCTTGTATTAAGGGGCTAGATCTTCTTCCGTCCGCGTTCGCAACGTGCAGGTGTGCTATGGGCGATGGGCCCAGACCCCTGTGCGCTTAGGATTAGACCGGCGTGCTGATTGCTCTGTTGTGCCTAGGTGGGGCTGCGACGTGTTGATCTTCCAAGGCCGGGCATGACCCAGGAAAGTGTGTCCGGCCAAATGGGATCAAGCGTGTTGGGTTATGTGGTGCACCCCTGCAGGGAAGTTTATCTATTCGAATAGCTGTGTCCCTCGGTAAAAGGACGACCCGGAGTTGTACCTTGACCTTATGACAACTAGAACCGGATACTTAATAAAACACACCCTTCCAAGTGCCAGATACAACCCGGTGATCGCTCTTTGACAGGGCATCGAGGTGGGGATCGCCGGGTAGGATTATGCTATGCGATGCTACTTGGAGGACTTCAGTCTACTCTCTTCTATATACTGCAAGACGGAGGCTGCCAGAAGCGTAGTCTACGACAGGATTAGATATCCCCCTCTTATTCTGGCATTCTGCAGTTCAGTCCACTGATATGGCCCCTTACACATATACCCATGCATATGTAGTGTAGCTCCTTGCTTGCGAGTACTTTGGATGAGTACTCACGGTTGCTTTGTTTCCCCCTTTTCCCCATTCCTCTACCCGATTGCTGCAACCAGACGATGGAGCCCAGGATCCAGACGCCACCGTCGACGACGACTCCTTCTACACTGGAGGTGCCTACTACTACGGGCAGCTCGCTGACGAAGACCAGGAGTAGTTTAGGAGGATCCCAGGCAGGAGGCCTGCGCCTCTTTCGATCTGTATCCCAGTTTGTGCTAGCCATCTTATGGCAACTTGTTTAACTTATGTCTGTACTCAGATATTGTTGCTTCCGCTGACTCGTCTATGATCGAGCACTTGTATTCGAGCCCTCGAGGCCCCTGGCTTGTATTATGATGCTTGTATGACTTATTTATTTTTAGAGTTGTGTTGTGATATCTTCCCTTGAGTCCCTGATCTTGATCGTACACGTTTGCGTGTATGATTAGTGTACGATTGAATCGGGGGCGTCATAGAGCACCCTCAGGGCTGCATCATTCCCAGGCCGCGTGGGTCCGTCCCTATGGCATGTATCCCTTCTTGTTTATGTCTTTAGCTTACCTTGCTGGGGGCGCCCCTCGGGCTGCATCATCCCCAAGCCGCTCGGGCCTGACCCAGTGGCATGTATCTCCCCTGCGTTTACTTGAGCCAGTTTGCTTTCCATGTTTAATCTATCTATGACTATCACCTACTTGGTTGTCACCTGCCACGGGAGCTACCCACGCTGGCATGGCCCTTGTGCTTGGGTTCGTCCCCGCAACGTCGACAAATCTGAGCGGTCGAGCTCTGGCCACGCGCGCCACCTCACCAGGCCCTCAGTGTCTCCATTCTCTTGGGGAGCAACCAGTGGCCGCCCGACTATCATAACGGCAATCTGCGCCCTACCTCATGCTGACTTGCAGGAACCTCCTGAGGACCACGGCAGGCAGCACCGCGGGCTCCCTCTTCTCTCATGTAATCTGCTTGCGCATTAAAAGGGGGGCGCCTGAGTATCGCGACTCAGGATCTCTTACTGGCTCTCCAGCCCTCACCACCTGGCCTTGACCATGGCATCGCGACCTGGCACACCTGCGGCAGCTGAGCTTGCTCGCGGGCCGGGACATGAGGACGTAGAGCACGAAGGAGAGCGTGGGAAGAGGAGGAGGCTCGTACGGGCCTGACCTAGCTAAGCTACGACTGCCTATGCACGAGCCTGGCATCTCGCGAAGGACCGACCTTGGGCTGCCAAGATAAGTTTCACGCTCGGGTCAAGCAATCGCTACGGCATAGAGTTCTCATTTGTGTTGCCCCGCTGCGGCAACGTAGTCTCCCTTTCCTACCTCTCGGTGGTCGCTTGCGCGCCAAAGGGGACCTTCTGAGCATCGCGTCTCAGGGGCTCTTACTGGACCTTGGGCCGCTCACCTCCTAGCCTTGACCACGGCATCATGACCTGTCATACCACCGACGGCCAAAGCCTGCCTGGGGACCGAGACCTGCCGGCGTAGAGCACCAAGCCGTCGTGAGGTTAGAAAGGGGGAAACCGAGATGAAACGGGTCACGCACACGCACAACTTCATAATAAGGGTAATATCAACAAAGGACATTGCGGACCCTTTACACGCCCCCGCGTGGTACTTCTCGATTCCTCGCAGGGAACAAAAGGAAAGAACTTCTAGGAGCCCTATCTACACGCGCTCGGTGGACGACGTCATCATAAAAAGTGGGCCACGAGAGGCTGGCGCCAACCTCATCCAGATCAGCTGCAGCCTTGCTCCGGGCATGGCGAGAGCTTGGGGGCACGTAGCTGTCGTCGCTCGTCTCCGGAGTCTCGTAGAGCTCAGGAGAATTGCTGGACTCCCAGGTGTCGCTGCTACTTCCAGGGGAGCTGCTGGCCACGTGGGAAGCAGGCCTTGCCCCTGCTGCGACGCCGTCCTAACGGCCCCTTCCGGAGCAGCACTCCAGGCGGCGGCCTTCCGCGTCGAAGACCTTGAAGGACAGCGTGGAGGCACCGTCGTACTCGAAGTGGATCACGAGGGCGCCCTCCGCACGGCACACTCGAGCGACCTCACCCCAGCCTCGGGTCATGAAGGTCTTCCCGAGGAGACGGCCTCGACTTCCGCTCCAGTCACCGGCGCATCGCAGTCGGCGTGTGCAGCCAAAGCTCGAGGGGCCCCCTTGGCGGCATCTCGGCAGAGAAGAAGGAAGGGAAGCGGATCCAAGTGCTCGGAGGCATCGCCGCCCACAGCACAAGTTCGCGCGAGGAGTCCGCGGCGTGGACTCCAGGGGCAGCGACGCGCGCCACCGCGGTACGACGACCATGGCCGTGGTGGGCGCGGCGCCGCTCGCCGCCTCTTCCTCCTGAGCCCTCGGCTTGGGCATACAGGGGCAACGGATACCCAGGAGGACGCCGCTCGTGCCAAGGCCTTGTCACCTCCTGCATCACCACCACGTCATGATGGTGGACCGGCCTCTTCTTTGGCGGGAGCGTCCCTGGATCGTTGCGGTGAGTCTTTCCTTTCTCCGTAGCAAAAAACCTTCGGATCGGCGCCATTGGTGTCACTACTGGCGATGGAGCAAAGGGGGAGAAGCGATCGGAATGGGAAGAGATGGGCGAGGGGGGCTCTGCCCCCTCCCCATTTATAGCAGGAGAAGGCCAACCAGCGCCCCCACGATCACAGGTAATAATGGTTTTTCCTTGCATGCAGCAGGGACTCGTCCAGTCGGGTAGTTGCCGAGGCAGTGTGGGGAAGCGGAGACGCCCACGTCCAATAAACCGCCACGCGTCGACCAAGGCCGCAGGCTGTTGGGGCCCACGGCGCTCCGCACTTGCCCTTTGGCTTCGCCTCAAAGCCAAGCCCGAGCGCGCCTTGGGCCTGGGGGCTACTGTCGGCGTTCTGGGAATGGGGGTCCCCACACTTGCGTGCCCGCGGCCCATGGTGTGGCTCTGCAAACGGGCCCGTACGGCCCATCTTCACCAACAAGCATTCGAGACCCTCGCGAGGCGGATGACACAAGACCTCCTCCGGAGCGGCCTCACCAGGCTGGCTCGCGAGGGGCAGAGAGATCAAGGCAAGGCAAACATCGCGAGGTTCCAATGACGTGAGCCATGACGATCGAGACCAGGCGAGCGCCAGCACATGCAGTGTCCTTGTTTCCTCCTTGGTGCTAAGGAGGCAAGTGCAGGCGAGGAGTACTGAGGCATCAAGCAAAGGTTTCCATATTGGTGCAACGAGACCAAGACCAGCAGGACGACAAGATGGAGGTCACCTTGGAGCCCAAGGCGGCGTCACCACCAGAACCTTTGGAAGGCGAAGACTGCTTTTGTCAGGATAACTTGTACTAGTTGTCCCCTTTCAAATTGGCCGTTATGGCATCCCGTCCCGCTCAATATTTGGGGAGAGGACCAGGGCCTCTATAAATAGGATTAGCCACCATAGTAGGAGGCAACGGAGCCTCAGCCATCTCATCTTGGACTAGATCCAACCCATCCTCACACCCACTAAGCACAAGAACACCTCACCTCAGGAGGTTGTTCTTCCCCTTGTACTGTTTATCCTCAGCCCAAGAGGCAATCCACCACACCACACTGGAGTAGGGTATTACACCACAACGGTGGCCCGAACCAGTATAAATCTTGTGTCCCTTGTGTTGCGAGTTCGTCGAGTTAGCCTTAGAGATCCCGGAGAGGCTGGGGGCGTGATTTGGTAGGGGGGATCTTCGTGCGCACCCCAGTGTTCGAACCTTGAGGGTTTTGTCGGAACCCGAGATCCGACACTTGGAGCTTGCCTGACCTGTTTTCCTAGGTCAACCAAAGTTAGCACCAGCGGTAGTACCGCTAGTAACCACGGTAGTACCGCCCAACGATACTAGCGCTGGTCACTACTGGTCCACTATCACTTAGGGGTTCCCTTCTCTACAACGTTTGATTACCCATTGGCTGGAAATCAGGCGTAGCCCAGTCGATACAGGTCAAAGCTCTAAACACAGCATCATCATCTGTAAGATTTGATGGATCAATGTCAGAAGCGAAGGTATGCTTATGAGTCGGCGGTATGAGATCCACCTCCTGATGAACCAGCGCCTTCACCTTCTTGTTATCAGTGTCATAAGCTGCTTGGTATTGGGACAAATATGTGTCTTCAGCCAGCTTGCTTGCCAATGGCCGCATTTCTCTTGCTATCTTTGCAAAATCATCCGCGATGAAGGGAGACTCGTCCTCTTTCACACTAGGGCAGTCATGGCACCGGCTTTGGCAGCGGATCGTTTTAACTCCTCAATCCTTTGGGGCAGTACTGATAGCTTCTCCAGTGTCTCCTTGATGAGGGAGGGTGGATGTTTATTATGAATAGCAGCAACGATTGTCCGTTGAGCGCCAGTATATAACTGTTCTACCAGAGTATAGACAACCTTAAGCTTGATGTGCATGTCTGAACCCAAATTGGCGCTTCGGGAGCTACATCAGTAAAAATATTGGTCAGTCGACAGATGATTATGATATGTTGTTGGTGGAAAGGAGGGTATTTTTTTCTACTTACCAAACATGGTTGATGTCATGCTGTTGATTTGATGCTTTAAACTAGACAACTCATCAGTTACCGGTTTAAGGGCTACTTCGGCATCCTCTGCTCTCTTTAATAAAGCTGCCTTTTTGGTCTCCTAGACGGTTCTATCAGTATTGAAGCTTTGTTTCAACTGATCAATGTTTTCCAATCCAGTCTTCAGCTCTGATTTGGCTTTTGAAGTCTCAGATTGTTGAGTTTGAATATTGGCCCTCAGATCTTTGACTTGGGATTCCTTCTCATTTAGTTCAGCCTGCGACATGAACAACATGGAAGGTATTATAATCATGATTATTTTTGAAGTCCCAAGAACAATTCAAGTATTTTCCTTGGAACTTGGGGGCTAATGCCTATTGCTATTTTCAAGACGAGTTTATATGATGACACGGGCAAAGTAATATGATCTGGTTTATACATACTTGAATTTTTCAGCTATGGTGATAAGTCCCGGCTTTTCATACTGATTAAACCGGTCCTTGGGGGCTACAGGTGCAAAGTTGATCACTACAAATTGAAATCTCGGCTTAACTTAGTAGTTTAAGCCGGCCCTTGGGGCTACTAGTTTGATCTTCACATATTTATGACTATCTAAAAGTCTACAGTACATTCAATGCTATCATATTCTATAGACTTGGCGGCTGATAGAGGTATATTTATATGAAAAGGATTGTGCTGGATTACCTCAAAGCGCTCCTTCATCAAGTTGACTAAGCCGGCTTCAAAGTCACGGCTGGTGTGAAGGTGGTTCAAGTAACCAGAGTGAATCTCTTGAGCGCTAAATTGAGAATAACTTTCCAAGTCAAATTTCCGTCTGCCCTTGTCAACAGCAAAGAACACCTCCTTGGCGCTGTGTTTGGACGGGGCAATGGGGTTGCCTGGGGCCTGATAAGCCATCCCAGTAATCATTATATCATCAGTTCTCTGAGTCGGTTGAGCAGGACTGGGCGCTTTATCATTTTCTGGATCAGCGTCCATGGCATCTTGAGTGACGGGGTGGTCCTCTGGAGGGGGGTCATCCATAACAGCTTCTGACACTTGATGCAAAGTCTCAGTTGTGGCAGGTTGTTCCGGATCAACATTTTTGGGCTCTTTAGCCGGTTTGTTGATTTTCTACTTCTTGCTGGGCTTTGACATAGCGCTGAATAGGAAGCATGAGATGGAGTTAATATGACAATTAAGTGTATGATTCAAAGCATATAGACTTAATATTCTCACCCAGGCATAGTCTTGAAAGCCGGGATTTGAGTCCCAGTTGAGTCGCCGGAGGAGGAATGAGACGATCCCTGATAGTTTGAATCATACGGGTTAAGAGGTTGTCGAAAAAGACCCGCCTTTGGATAAGATAAGTCAGAAATATTTGAAACCTCTGGTCGACGCTTGCGAGGTGCTAGGGTGTTCAGTAAGCCGGAGGATAAAACTCAACCGCCGATGTTTCGGGTTGTGCGGCGGGCTTCATGCTGCTGTTTTTTTCAAAATAAAGTTGGGATCCAAATAAGCTAAAGGGTGAGAAAATCTTACTTTCCGGCTTGCTTGTTGAGTTTTCTGTGTTGGCAGAGGTTCTGAGCCGGAGGAAAGAGTAATTACCTCTTCATCATCTGCACAGCTGGCCTCCACATCATCATCCTGATAATAGTCATTGTCAATAAGATGTACAAAAAATGAGCCAAGGGAATCAAGGTCTACCTCCGACTCATCATCATTATCATCTAAGTTGAATAACTCGGCAGGATTGGTCTTTTTCTTGGCAGACTTTTTGATAGCTTTGCTCTTTGTGCGTGTCTTCTTGACCGGCTTATCTAATTTCTTCTTCCAGAAAGAGGAATCGGCCTGTACAAATAAAATGGGTTATGAAAACAGTCTAAATGAAAGACAGTGCTTAAGCCGGAAAAGGCTTAAAAAATTACAGCTGGTGGTTGGTTGAGAGTGCAGAAATGTATCAGTCCGACTTTGCTGCAATCTTCCAGACTCCCGTTCAGGAGAGATTTGGTCATTTCATTGATGTCCTCTTCAGTCATCTCTGTCTGGCAGTGGCAAAGTGGATCTTTCAAGTCACCAGTGTACTCACACATTAAGCTGGGTCGGGGGCTTAAGGGCAATATCCTCCATGAAACCCAGCACCGTACAAGGTCAATACCGGTTAAATCGTTAGCCATGAAGGCCCTGATTTTTGAAAAAATGGGCGCATATTTGGCCCGTTCCTTTGTGCTGATGCGGTCTTGCAAAGGATGCCTATTGCTAAGTCGGTTGGCGCGATAACCCGGCAGAGGGGTTTCCCCTTCTGGGGAGGTGTCTTTGCAATAAAACTAGGTTTGGTTCCAGTCTTTGGGATGACTGGGCAAGGTGGCAGCTGGAAAAGTGGCTTCTTTCTGCCGTTGTATGGAGACGCCACCTAGCTCTAGGCTGGGCCTGCCAATGAACTCGTTCTACCGGTTTATGTAATAAAATTCCCTGAACAGCTCTACGGTGGGCTCCTGTTGAAGGTACACCTTGCAGAATACTTGGAAGTTGTAGATGTTTGACATGGAATTTGGTCCGATGTCTTGTGGATGGAGCTTGAAAGAGTGCAGCACATCACGAAAGAATTTTGAGCCAGGAGGGCTGAAGCCACGGAGCATATGGTCAGTGAAAACAATGACTTCACCATCCTTGGGCTCAGGAGGATTTTCCATTCCTCGGACCCTCCGAAGAATGACATCTTTTTAGCCAAGACACCTGTTTGAACATATTCATTCAAGTTTTCCTCGATGACCCGGGAAACAACTCAATTGCAGGCAGTGACAGTTTTGCCCAGTTTTTATGAAGGCCTGAAAGAAAGAAATATTGCCGGTTTAAGTTTAAAGTTGCTAAGCTGGACTGTTGATTCAAAAGTAAGGTGCTACAAACGGCGGATGTGTAAAGCTGGAAGATGAATAGTGAAGTACGTGGATATTCACATTGGAGGCTTAAAAGGGGACTAATGGTGCCTGCCAGGTTAATATTATGCTGTTAAACTGGCCGGAGTTTAAAAGTCAAGGTATATTGTCGGTGTACAAAAGTAGCGGCCCTCTTTGTACCCCTTTACTTGTGCACGGGCAGTTAGAGCCGCACCTACGGCCACACTTAGCAGGGCAGAGAAAGGAAGAAAAAGTACAAGACCACCAGAGAAGCGCCAAGCCAGAGGCGCGAGGAACAAAGGGACAAGGTGGGCTTTCCCCGGCAAGAGCCTTGCCGGGGCAGCTTACGTAGCCCCAGCAAGAACCTTGCCGAGGCAACTTGCCCAACACCAGCGAGGCTGCCACCCTTGAGCCTAAGAGTTCCAACACCATAAACGACATTGGAACCAAGACTCGGGAGGCGCCTGCATGGTGGCATGCAGATCTTTGTGAAGACAAAGGGCCTGCGAGGCCTAGACAGGAACCAGAGAACAAGACAACAGCGAGGCTCCTTTCCGAGGATGCCCACGAGGCCCCGGCCAGGCTCCTGCCGAAGATACCCACGAGGCCCCGGCAAGGCTCCTGCCGAAGATACCCACGAGGCCCAGGAAAGGCTCTTGCTGAGGGTGCCCGCAAGGCCCCAGCAAGACCCTTGCCGGGAATACCAGCAAGACCGCGGCAAGGCCTTGCCGCCCCGTCGCCGCCCCAGCTCAGCGGCCAACCCACCATCTAAGCAAGTACCCACGTGGCAGTACGTGGCTCCTAAGCCAACTAGTAAAGCACCTATGTGGTGGCATGCAGATCTTCGTGAAGACCCTGCCACCACACCAGCTCAGCAACCTGCCAGCCTACATGGCGTTGCATGCCTCGTTGTCCTGGACGCATGTCGGAGCAAGACGAAGCGGCGACGGACGGGACAGGCTTTGTTGCCGTCCCCGATAAAACAAGAGGACACCTAAGTAGCGCATTTAATGTGTTTTGTCCTACGGTGCCAGGGATAAACTCGACTACTGTACAACTTTCCACCTCCTGTGTGCCACTGTGGCAGCCCCTTTGACTATAAAAGGAGGCCCGCGGCATACTAAGAGAGGATTCGAACTTTTTGGACCCTGCACGCTCTGTAGCAAGTCCAAGAACACCAGATAAACACAAACCAGCAGGAGTAGGGTATTACGCGTCGCTCGCGGCCCGAACCTGGATAAACCCCCCGCGTTGATCTTCTAATCCCGCTCTTTCCACAGCCCCACGCCCGCCAACCGTAGAAGGGATTCTTCGTGATCCCATAGGTTTCGTTTCCACCGACATCTTTGGCACGCCAGGTAGTGGGCGCGAGCTGTGAAAATCTGGTTTGGAAGTTAGCGCATTGACTTCGTCATCACCATGGCCCCCAAGAAGAAGAGGATCACAGCGATCGGCTCGTCCGAAGCTAGCCCGTTCGCGCCAGTGTGGGCAGGCGACCGGGTGGCCGCGGATGGTGTCGGAGTCGTAGCCCGTGAGCATCCACGACACTCTGGCAATCGGAGCCAGGCGAGCAGCGTCGTTTGAGTCCAATATGATGAGCCACACGTAGGTGGGTCCGGGGACGGGGCCGTGCTGCCCACGGGCAGTGCAGCAACCTCTATGGCACCCCAGCTGGCACCCGCGCCGCGTCCTTCCCAGGGCACGCATGATGAGCGACACCGCGATGCGGAGCTCCCGGGCACCGCCGCGGGAAGAGCCCTGTGCGCCACTCTCAAGACGCACCAGACCGGCGTGCGCACCGGGACGCCGGCGGAAATGGCGCGCGTGCAACTGCTCCTAGACTTCCCCCTGCTATGGAGAAGCTCGACGAGTGGAGGGCCACCATCCGAATCCTTGTCAGCTTCGCCAACAAAGATGAGCCAGTCCCAGCGGGACCCTCGTGCCGGTGTTCTATCGAGCCAGTGCATGCCGGCGGTGGGAGGATCAGAGATGTTGCGACCATGGTGCACTCTCCTCCCCCACGGCCGTGACAGCAGCCACCGGCTCGTCGGGCCGATGCCTGTGACAACGTTTCCACCACATCGTCCGACCCACGAACCCGCTGCGACCAATGTCGAGTTCTTCGAGAGCGAGCTCGGGAAGACGTTCGAATCACTCAAATCGGTGTGCAGGGCCTGCTATGGACCACCCAGCGCCGGGGGGCTCCGGCGACTTGCCTTACAAGGTGGGTTGTCCGGCATTTACCCGAGAGCTGCGGCAGTTCCAGTGGCCCTCCCACTGCATGTTCAAGCCTGATGTTGGGGAGAAGTACAACGGCTAGACTCACCAATCGGAGTTCCTCATCATCTACACCATCGCGATGCAAGCTGCCGGAGCTCGCGACGCCAAGGTGCTTGCCAATTACTTCCCGTTGGCACTGAAACCCAACATCATGTCATGATTGATGCATTTGCCAGTGGATTCCATTTCTTCTTGGTCAGATTTGTGTCATGAGTTTGTTGGCGCCTTCACTGGAGGCCACCAAGCTCATGGCCAGGCAAGCAATTTGCACATCATCCCCCAGAAAGAAGGCGAAAACCTATGCAAGTACATACAGAGGTTCAGCCAGGTGCAGTACAACATCCTAGATGTTCATCCCGCCGCTGTCATCAGCGCATTCCACCAGAATGTGCGCAACCGCAAGATGCGTGAAGAGTTGGCGATAAACAAGGTCAAGGATGTGGCCGAACTTTATGTTCTGGCCGATAGATGTGCTCGAGCTGAAGAGGGGAGAAGTACCCCAGCGAAGACGTCGGTGCGGAAACCGACTCCACAAACGAAGACACCACCGCCCCGACAAAGAAGGGGCGGCACCGCAACAGGAAGCGTAAGGGCAAGACTGTGCTTGACGTTGAGGGATCTGGCGACCCCGGCGCCGCCAAGAAGGCCAAGGCTGACGACCCCGGCAAGGAGGTTGCCGGGTGCGCTACCTGCCGGGCCTTGGCGGCCGCCGACTAGCCAGGAGGCTCCGATAAGCAGTACTGGATGATCCACCACACCAAGGGCCATGACCTCCAGAACTGCCGACAGGTTGAGCTGCTTGCAGAAAACCAGAAGGCTGAATATGAAAGGCAAGACAAGGAGAAGGGTCAGGATGGTCCTGAGGGGTCCAGCAAAAAGCACGGCGGCCAAGGAGGTCGCCGCGGCAAAGATAGTCAACAAGAGAGGCCCGCTCGAGGCCGCGATAAGAAGGAGGAAGATGATGATCATGACGAGGATGATGAGTCCGGCGAGCACGAGTTCCAGAAAGCTATAGAGGCCATGTGCATTGATGGTGGCGCCTCGCTGCACACCTCTCACCGCCAACTAAAGCAGTGGGCGCGTGAGGTCACTGCGGTGGAGCCGTCATTTGATGCCCAGAAGCCATTGAAGTGGTCCCGCACACCGATCATTTTCCACACCAAGGGCCACCCTGATCGCACAACTGCGGTCGGCTGTTTGCCATTGTTGGCTTCGCCAACAATACGCAACCTCAAGGTGACGAAAGTGTTGATCGATGGTGGGGCCGGTGTGAATTTAATCTCGCCCGCTGTGATCAAGAAGCTGCAGATTCCTGATGGAGATCTCGAAGAGACGGGCACGTTTCAAGGGGTCAACCCGGGAAGGAGCCAGCCTAAAGGTAAAATCACGCTGCTCGTTACATTTGGGGGCAAGCTGAACTATAGGACGGGGAAGATCATCTTTGATGTCGACGAGATCCCCTTGCCATATAATGGGATCCTTGGCCGCCCAGCACTGGCTAAGTTTATGGCTGCGTCACACTACGCCTACAACACATTGAAGATGCCAGGGCCGCTGACCATCATCACCGTCCCCTCCGACAAGAAATACACGCTCATCTGCGCCGACCAACTCTACTGAGAGGCAGTTGCGGCAATTGCCGCCAAGGCACTTGCTCCTGCCGCTGAAGCTCCGGGGAGGAAGAAGGCCGGCAAGACCTCTGCCAGCAAGACCCTTTTCGGCAAGACCTTTTCTGGCAAGACCTCTTGCACCCACTCCGGCAAGCGCACCTCTTCAGAGTGTTGTGCTCCCGTTGAGGACGTGCCAGAGAGCTCCACCGGCAAGAGCAAGAAGTCCAAGGCTACACTACCAGAGACCAAGAAGGTGTCCATCAAGGCACGGGTGGGGCTTTTACCATAAGCTCCATCCTCGACAGCAAATAGGAAAGTGCGCTCGTCGCCTTCCTGCGAGCGAATGTTGATGTATTTGCATGGCAAGCATCTGACATCCCTGGTGTTCCCAGGGAGGTGATTGGGCACCATCTTATTGTCTGTCCTCATGTGCGGCCCATCAAGCAGAAGGTCAGGAAGTAAGCTTGGGAGCGACAAGAGTTCATCATTGAAGAGATCAGGAAGTTGGAGGCGGCAGGCCTGGTTAGATGAGTACTCCACCCCACGTGGTTGGCCAATCCAGTGGTGGTGCATAAGGCGAATGGGAAGTGGAGGCTGTGTATTGACTACACAGCTATCAATAAAGCATGTCCAAAGGATCCTTTCCCCCTGCCACGCATCGACCAGATTGTAGACTCCACTATCGGGTGTGACCTGCTGTCATTCCTCGACGCCTATTCAGGATACCACCAGATCTTCATGATGAAGGAAGACGAAGAGAAGACCGCGTTCATGACCCCATGTGGTACGTGCTGTTTTGTACGAATGCCTTTCGGGTTGAAGAGTGTTGGTTCGATGTTTGCCCGGGCGGTCCATATTGGTTTTGAGCCCCAGCTGCATAGAAATATGGAAGCCTATATGGATGATATAGTAGTCAAGACCAAGGACAGGGCCATGCTCGTACAAGATTTAGAAGAAACATTTGCAAATCTACGCAAGATCAACCTCAAGCTCAACCTAGAGAAGTGTGTGTTCGGTGTCCCGTCCGGCAAACTTCTTGGGTTCTTTGTGTCTCAATGCGGAATCGAAGCAAATCCTGACAAGATCAAAGCCATTAAGCAGATTGAGGCGCCGAAACGAGTCAGGGACGTCCATAGGCTCGCCGGCTGCATTGCTGCCCTGAGCACACCCTCCCCTTTTTCAAAGTTTTGAAAAAGGCGGGTCGGGTAAAATGGACTCCGGAGGCAGAGGCAGCGCTGCAATATTTGAAGAGGTACCTTTCATCCACGCCAATACTAGTCGCACCTAAACCACAAGAGCCATTGCAGCTATACTTAGCGGCAACGAATCAAGTGGTCAGTGTTGCGCTAGTGGCGCAGAGGGAACTCGAGAGAGAAGTAGCAGTAGCAGCGGAGCCATCAGATGATGGGCCGGGGGCCTCCCCAGCGGGGCTTGACGCCGGCAAGGCGGAACCCCCGGCAAGGCCCGGTCTCGGTAAGGCGGAGTCTGCGCAGATGGGCGAAATTGAATAGAAGAAGAAGATGGTGCAGCACCCAGTTTATTTTGTCAGTTCCCTCTTGCAGGGGGCTAGGTCAAGCTATTCTGGCATGCAGAAGCTACTTTTCGGCTTCCTCATGGCCTCGAGAAAGCCGCGCCACTATTTCCAAGCACATGAGATCACCGTTCTCACCCGCCTCCCGTTGCAACGAATCTTGCACAACCCAGATGCAACTGGGAGGATTGTGGAGTGGGCATTGGAGCTGCCGAGCTTTGGCCTCAAGTTTGAAAGTACTTCAACGATCAAGAGCCGAGCCTTGGCAGAGTTCATAGCAGAATGGACTGCAATGCCCAACGAAGAAGTTCAAGAGACCACCCTTCCCGGCAAGGAAACGTGTCGCGATAGGATTATGTACTTTGATGGAGATTTCTCATTGCAAGGTGCTGGTGCTGGCGTACTACTCATCGCGCCCACCGGAGAGCACCGCAAGTACGTAGTCCAGATGCACTTTCCCCGGGAAAAATCAATGAACAACACAACGGAGTACGAGGGACTACTTGCTGGTCTCAGGATCGCGGTAGACCTCGGAATCAGGAAGCTCATCATTAGAGGTGATTCACAGCTCGTCGTCAAGGAAGTTAACAAGGATTACCAGAGCCTGCTGATGGGGGCCTATGTGGATGAAGTGAGGAAGTTGGAAGAGCATTTTGACGGGCTACAGGCAGAGCATGTTCCCCGAGCAGAGAACAACATTTCCGACTACCTGCCAAAACGCGTTGCCCTCAAGTTGCTTGTGGAACCAGGTATCTTTGTGGTTCAATTAACTCAGCCATCCGTTGACCCGTCAGCAGGACAGAACAAATGAAGGAAGGCGGGCCCCAACAAGTACTTTCCCGCTGAGCTCCCAGGAGCCGCCGGCAAGGACGTTATCGGGTGTCCCAAGCCCGTCGAAGAGCAGCAACCCCCGGCAGGGCCCCAAGCCCTGGTCGTAGAGGCAGCTACCCTTACGGCCGAAGATGTGCCTTTAGTCCTTGCCGTCGAGCCCCAAGCTCTGACATGCGCGCAGTCCACCGTCCGTTTCCTCCAAACAGGAGAGCTCCCCGAGGAGCAGGAAGAAGCAGAGAAAGTAGCCCATTAGTCCAGCATGTACCAGTTTGTGGATGATGCCCTATACAGAAGGAGATCGAACGGTGTGAAGTTGAAGTGCATTCCTCGGGAGGACGGACTGAGGCTGTTGGCAGAGATACATGGAGGCATGTCTGGCTCCCACATAGGGTCGAGAGCCCTTGTCGGCAAGGCATTCCGGCAGGGTTTCTTCTAGCCCACCACTCTCCAGGATGCGACGGCACTAGTAACCAAGTGTGAAGCATGCTAGTTCCATTCAAAGAAGCTTCATCAACCGGCTCAAGCTCTTCAGACTATCCCTCTTTCCTGGCCATTTTCGGTCTGGGGGCTCGATATACTGGGCCCCTTTCCCCGTGCTATCGGGGGCTTTGAGTACTTGTACATCACAATCGACAAGTTCACAAAGTGGCCGAAAGTGGAGCCGGTGAGAAAGGTGACGGCACAGTCAGCCGTCAAGTTCTTCAAGGGGCTAGTCTACCGTTTTGGTGTGCCCAATAGGATCATCACCGACAACAGCACACAGTTCACAAGCCGCACCTTCATGCAGTACATTTAGGATCTCATCAGCAAGGTTTGTTTTACTTCTGTTGGTCATCCCAGAAGTAACGGCCAGGCTGAGAGAGCGAATGCAGAAGTGTTGCTGGGCCTCAAGACCAGAACTTTTGACAAGCTACACAAGTGTGGAAGGCGCTGGATTGATGAATTGCCAACGGTTCTTTGGTCGATCAGGGCGACGCCAAATCGAGCCACTGGCCAGACACCCTTTGCCCTGGTATACGGGGCAGAAGCAGTTCTCCCCACGGAACTCATATACGGGTCACCTCGAGTGCTCACTTATGATGAGCTTGAGCAAGAGCAGTTGCACCAAGAGGATGCGACGCTCCTTGAGGAAGATCGTCTTCGGGCTGCTGTGCGAGCCGCTCGCTACCAGCAAGCCTTGCGCCGCTATCATAGCCGCAAGGTTCACACCCGAAGCCTTGAGGAAGGCGACCTTGTTCTTCGGCGAATTCAATCCGCCAAGAATTCAAACAAGTTGACGCCAAAGTGGGAAGGACCTTACCGGGTAATACGAGTCACCAGGCCCGGCGCAGTCTGCCTGCAGATCGAAGATGGCATTCCGGTGAGCAATTACTAGAATATCGAACATCTTCGCAAGTTTTACCCCTAAGGCACGGTTGCTAGGAGCCCCGGCGACCCCCATTTTGTACTAGCCTTTCCAGCAAGGCATGTAACCCTATGTACAGAGCCAGGCGTAGACCCTGAGCATAAATAAATGAAGCGCTGACGCCCTAAGTTTTAGCATGCATGCTAGGTTGAGTCTCTCTCTTTCTTAGGGTCGATAGTGCTTAGCGGCGACTAACCCCTAGCATAGAGGTTGAGTGTGCGTCTCTCTGTTCCTTCCCGTCCTTTCTTTTGGTTCGCAGGATGCGCGGGCGTTTCTGCTGAGCTGTTTGGGGGAAAGGAAACAGGACGACGCCCCAACCCCGGCAAGCCAAGGTTTCCGGGAGCTGCAGAATCCAGAGATCTGACCACAGCAAGCCAAGGTTGCCAGGGGCTGCAGAAACAGATAAGTCTTTCATCCACCACTCTACACTTCCGTATGGGACTTGAACGTACGATGCTTCACTCACTCTTATACCGTCATGCTCCCTCTTTCCCGTGCCCAAGAACCTTTTTTGGGCCGGAACATGGTTTTAGTGCGATGGAAAGGGAACAAATGAAGGGCCTAAACCTACTTTGCCCCTACCTCCACCAAGAGCGTGAGTGTAGTCGAGCTATAGAGCAGGAGGATGGCAAGGTCTGTTGCCGGGTAACGATGTTTATTTAAGATAACAAGGATTCGATCCTTGGTGTGGGCCTCGCTCGCGCACAAAAGAACCCATCAAACACCCCTATTATTCATTAATACATTGTTAACAAATACAATTCATACGGAGTGTGAGCTTGAGCAAGGGGATTACAAAGTTTAAATTCAACAAGTGCCCGCGGGCTTAAGATCTAAAAAAAGGATAAGATGCCCGCAATCCCTTTCTTGTCCCTCTCCTCAGGAAGAGGATCGAGATGGTAGGGGGGCAAAAGGAGTGCCTAGGCGAGGTACGAGCAGCACCTATGGCCACACTTAGCAGGGCAGAGAAAGGAAGCAAAAGTACAAGACCATTAGAGCAGCGCCAAGCCAGAGGCGCGAGGAGCAAAGGGACAAGGTGGGCTTTCCTTGACGAGAGCCTTGCCGGTGCGGCTTACGTACCCCGGCTAGAACCTTGCCAGGGCAACTTGCCCAACACTAGCGAGGCTACCACCCTTGAGCCTAAGAGTTCCAACACCATCAACGACATTGGAACCAAGACTCGGGAGGCGCCTGCATGGTGGCATGCAAATCTTTGTGAAGACAAAGGGCCTGCAAGGCCTAGACAGGAACCAGAGAACAAGACAACAACGAGGCTCCTTGCCGAGGATGCCCACGAGGCCCCGGCAAGGCTCCTGGCGAAGATACCCATGAGGCCCCGGCAAGACTCTTGCCGAGGGCGCCCGCAAGGCCCCGGCAAGACCCTTGCTGGGAATATCAGCAAGACCGTGGCAAGGCCTTGTCGCCCCATCGCCGACCCAGCTCAGCGGCCGACCCACCATCTAAGCAAGTACCCACGTGGCAGTACGTGGCTCCTAAGCCAACTAGTCAAGAACCTGCATGGTGGCATGCAGATCTTCGTGAAGACCCTGCCACCACACCAGCTCAGCAACCTGCCAGCCTACATGGCGTTGCATGCCTCATTGGCCTGGACGTATGTCGGAGCAAGGCGAAGCAACGACGGACGGGACGCGCTTCGTTGTCATCCCCGATAAAGCAAGAGGACACCTAAGTAGCGCATTTAATGCGTTTTGTCCTATGGTGCCAGGGATAAACTCGACTATTGTACAACTTTCCACCTCATGTGTGCCACTGTGGCAACCCCTTTGACTATAAAAGGAGGCCTGCGGCGTACTGAGAGAGGATTTGAACTTTTTGGACCCTGCACGCTCTATAGCAAGTCCAAGAACACTAGATTAACACAAACCAGTAGGAGTAGGGTATTACGCGTCGCTCGCGGCCCGAACCTGGATAAACCCCTCGCGTTGATCTTCTAATCCCTCTCTTTCCATAGCCCCGCACCTGCCAACCGTAGAAGGGATTCTTCGTGATCCCATAGGTGTCGTTTCCACCGACATATATAGTGCAGAACCAAATTATGAAGATAAATAAGCAAGCATGGTTAAGTCGGAGAACATTGTCGGGTTATACAAGTGATGAAGTGTATGATGGCGGCTGAAACGGAGTCCAATGTCGTATGGCGGGTCACGATTTATGATATAAGCCGCCATGGCAGTTGTGGTACTTCAAATCTATCAGTGAAAATTTTGCTAAGTGATGGATAAACAGATTTCACAGATTGGAGCTATAATTTTGGATCTATGGCAGTTCAGAAAATGCAGTTTATTCTAAACCTAAGGTGGCGGCAGCAGAAAAGTCTGTGTGCTCCGATGAGATCTTCTATGAAGAGGAAGTATTCTGATGTCAAAACGAATGTTAAACTGCTACCGCACAAGTTTCATGCTATATTCTGATCAAAAGCTACTCGAGCTAAAGGAGAAAGCAAAGAACAGCGAAGAACGTCGATGAACAAGGCTAACCCTAATGCAGATCTGTGGTATAAGGAGATGAATACTTACATATGCAGATGGACTGCGGTGGAGCGCCGACGTTCTCTGGACCCGTCAGGTTGATGCAGCGGATGGAGGACGGCGGCGGCGGAGCTCGAGGCTGCAGAGGAGTCGTGAGAGGAAGACAAAGACGGGAAGGCAAGGGGGAAAATGAGAAGGACCCCCATCCCTATTTATAAAAGGATGGATACAGGGCATGCACGGGAATTGAGGAGGCTGAAATCATCATGTGGCTATATGGATGCCTCGATTTTTGGGATGATCATTAAGATAAGGATCAGTTAAAAAATGTTCTGGGCCTCGTGTGAAATCAATGCGAAATGACGTCATGGCGGGTTAAGGAGATTCTGTGAGCTGACGTCATGGCGGGTTATAACAAATTTGTTAAAAGGATGATGCAATATTTTGACAAGTCAGGTACTGAAGATTGGTGTGAACAAGTTCAAATCAACCTGAGGCCTAATGTTGGGGATATAACTACTGGGTATGAACCGCCCAGGAGGGGTCGGGTTATACTACTGGCAACTTATCAATGAAGATGGCGGATCATAGCATGCCTATTAACGGCCCAAGACCCAGAGGCGACTTGAGGCCCAAGAGGATGAACCACCATATGTATAACTTGTGTTGTAAGGCAAGCTTAGTTAGTCACCAAGCCAGACATGTTGTGTATGAGCTGACCGGGACTCTGTAAGCCGTCGGGCATCAACCTGTGTATATAAAGGGGTGACCCGGCGGCGGGTTAAGAACAAGAAACAACAAGTCGAGAACTAGGTCAAGCATATTCGCTCCCTGGTAATCGAAACCCAAGCAACACAACCCCAAAATGGAGTAGGCCTTTACCTCCACTGCGAGGGGTTGAACCAGTATAAACTCTCTGTGTCCTTTGTCCCGATTAACCCCTTTAAGCTAACCTAGTTGTGATGCCTCCATGACTAAGTCCTTTCGCTAGGACATCTGCCGTGTCAAGTCCACAACAAGCACCCTAGACGGTTGAGGTCACCTCAGAGCCACAATCCATTGTGGTGAAGCTCCGTGGTATTGTTGGGAGCCTCCGATCAAGTTGTGGAGATAGCCCGAACCTTGTTTGTAAAGGTTCGGTCGCCTCCTTCAAGGGCACCACTAGTGGAATCACGGCATCTCGCATTGTGTGAGGGTGTGAGGAGAATACGGTGGCCCTAGTGGCTTCTTGGGGAGCATTGTGCCTCCACACCGCTCCAACGGAGACGTACTTCCCGGGAGGGAAGGAACTTCGATAACAAATCCACATCTCCACCGGCTCCACTTGTGGTTATCTCTTTCCTTTACTTTTTGCAAGCCATTATTGTGTTGTATCCTTTGCTTGCACTTGTTGTTGTTGTTGTTTGCATCATACAGGTTGTTTACCTAGTTGCACATCTAGACAATCTATTTGTTGCTAAACCTAATTTGTTAAGAAAAGCTAAAAAATGGTAGTTGCCTATTCACACCCCCCCTCTAGTCAACCATATCGATCCTTTCAATGGGTAAGTCATGTTCATTGTGTCCCTAAGAAAGGAGGTATTACCGTTGTTCCTAATGATAAAAATGAACTCATTCCACAAAGTATAGTGACTGGCTATAGAATGGTAATTGATTTTAGAAAATTAAACAAAACTACTTGAAAAGATCATTACCCTTTGCCTTTCATTGATCAAATGTTAGAAAGATTATCTAAGCACACACACTTTTGCTTTGTTGATGGATATTCTGGTTTCTCTCAAATACCTGTATCACAACCCAATCAAGAGAAAACCACCTTTACTTGTCCTTTTGGAACTTATGCTTATAGACGTATGCCTTTTGGTTTATGCAATGGACCTGCTACCTTTCAAATATGTATGACTGCTATATTCTCTGATTTTTGTGAAACGATTGTTGAGGTTTTCATGGATGATTTCTCCGTTTACGGAACTTCTTTCGATGATTTCTTATGAAACCTTGATAGAGTTTTGCAGAGATGTGAACAAACTAATCTTGCCTTGAATTGGGAGAAGTGCCACTTTATGGTGAATGAAGGTATTGTCTTGGGGACAAAATTTCCAAGCGAGGTATTGAGGTGGATAAAGCTAAAGTTGATGCAATCGAGAAAATGCCATGTCCTAAAGACAATAAAGGTATTCATAGTTTCCTTGGTCATGTTGGTTTCTATAGGTGGTTTATTAAAGACTTCTCTAAATTTTCTAGGCCTCTTACTAATCTCTTGCAAAAGGATGTTCCATTTGTTTTTGATGATGATTGTGTAGAAGCCTTTGAAACACTTAAGAAAGCCTTAACTTCTGCACCTATTGTTCAACAAGCTGATTGGAACTTGCCATTCGAAATTATGTGTGATGCTAGTGATTATGTTGTTGGTGCCGTTTTAGGACAGAGAGTTGATAAGAAATTGAATGTTATTCATTATGCTAGTAAAACTCTAGACGGTGCCCAAAGAAATTATGCTACTATTGAAAAATAATTTTTAGCAGTTGTGTTTGCTTGTGATAAATTCAGATCTTACATAGTTGATTCTAAAGTAATTGTTCACACTGATCATGCTACTATTAAATATCTTATGGAAAAGAAAGATGCTAAACCTAGACTCATGAGGTGGGTTCTTTTGCTACAAGTACTTGACTTGCGCATCATATATATGAAGGGAGCTAAGAATCCTATTGCTGATAACTTGTCTAGGTTAGAAAACGTCCTAGATGACCCACTACCTATTGATGATAGCTTCCCTGATGAACAACTAGCTGTCATAAATGCTTGTCATAATACTCCTTGGTATGCTGACTATGCTAATTATATTGTTGCTAAATTTATACCACCTAGTTTCATGTACCAACAAAAGAAAAAATTCCTCTATGATTTAAGACATTACTTTTGGGATGACCCACATCTTTATAAAGAAGTAGTAGATTGTATTATTAGACGTTGTATACCTGAGCATGAACAGGGACAAATCCTACGGAAATGTCACTCCAAAGCTTATGGAGGGCATCATGCGGGAGATAGAACTACACATAAGGTATTCCAAATCTGGTTTTTATTGGCCTACTCTTTTTAAGGATGCACGTAAGTTTGTCTTATCTTGTGATGAATGTCAAAGAATTGGTAACATTGGTAAGCGTCAGGAAATGCCTATGAATTTTTCACTTGTTATTGGACCATTTGATGTTTGGGATTTTGATTTTATGGGACCTTTTCCTTCCTCTAATGGGTATACACATATTTTGGTTGTTGTCGATTATGTCACTGATACGTCTCCAACGTATCTATAATTTTTTATTGTTCCATGCTGTTATATTATCATTCTTGGATGTTTTACAATCATTTTATAGCAACTTTATATCAATCTTTGGGACTAACCTATTGACATAGTGCCCAGTGCCATTTGTTGTTTTTTACTTCGCAGAAAATTAATACCAAACGGAGTCCAAACGCAGCGAAACTTTTTGGTAATTTTTTCTGGACCAGAAGACACCTGTTGGGCCAAGAAACTACCTGAGGGGAGCTCCGAGGGGAGTGTCGGTGTCAAAACCGGCGGATCTCAGGTAGGGGGTCCCGAACTGTGCGTCTAGGATCGATGGTAACAGGAGACGGGGGACACGATGTTTACCCAGGTTCGGGCCCTCTCTATGGAGGTAATACCCTACTTCCTGCTTGATTGATCTTGATGAATATGAGTATTACAAGAGTTGATCTACCACAAGATCGCAATGGCTAAACCCTAAAAGCCTAGCCTATGAATATATGGTAATGAATGTGTCCTATCCGGACTATGCTCTCCGGTTTATATAGACACCGGAGAGATCTAGGGTTACATGGGGTCGGTTACATAAGAAGGAATCTTCACAGCTGGCTGCCTAGCTTGCCTTCCACGCCAAGGAGAGTCCAGTCCGGACACGAGTATGGTCTTCGGTCTTCACAGCCCATCAGTCCAGCTCACGAATAACATACCGGACGCCCGAGGACCCCTTAGTCCAGGACTCCCTCAGTAGCCCCTGAACCTAGCTTCAATGACGAGGAGTCCAGCGCGCAGATTGTCTTCGGCATTGCAAGGCGGGTTCTCCTTCCTCCGAACTCCAAAATAATCTTCGGGTGCGACGATAGTATCCAGACCTGCTATGTGCCCTTCACAACCGTAGAAAAAACATATATATTTCACACGACCTCTATCCGCCGACAGTTTTTGAGTAACATGACGCCACACCTGCCTGGTCCTTTTTTTCAAACCGTTTGGCCAGCCCACCTTCCCACATCTTGAGAAGCGGTTCTATTGGCACGTCCTGTCAGAGCGGAGATCGTGTCCCCTTATTACGGGATTTCCATTAATACAAGCGCGGGTAATCCAACTGCGCCCTTTACACTACCCACTGGGAACAGGCAGTTTTTATGACCAACGGGGGGGCGGCTGATATTCGTAGCCTTTGTAAGGGGATAAGGATTCGTGCCCTTCACCCACGCCCCCTCCTTCTCCGTCCTTCCGTCCTCGAGCTCCAGCGCAGAAGCTCCCACCTTCCTCTGTTTCCAAAAAGCATTTAGCCATGTCTAGATCCGGAGTGGGAGGCAAGTGGATGACCTCCTCCGTGAAGCCGGAAGACATCAAGGAGCTCCGCGAGGCCGGATACCTGGCCGAGGGAATCGTCCACCGACTCCCCGCCGAGGGACAGATCGTGCCTACCCCCGAACCTCAAGAGAGGGTAGTGTTCCTTGCGCATTTCGCCCGTGGTTTAGTATTCCCTCTCCACCCATTTGTTCGTGGATTGATGTTTTACTATGGACTAGATTTCCATGACCTCGCCCCCAACTTCATTCTTAATATCTCCGCATTGGTAGCTGTATGTGAAGCCTTTATCCGCATTCCACCTCACTTTGGCCTTTGGCTGAAGACTTTCAATGTAAAGCCAAAGGTGGTGCGCGGCCAACAGGCCGAGTGCGGACGTGCCATGGTGGGCAAGATGCCCAATATCACCTAGCTCGAAGGCTCCTTCATAGAGACGGTGAAAGGATGGCAATCGGGGTGGTTCTATATCATCGAGCCGCGTGACGCCAACTGGGAAGCGGCTCCCGAATTCCGATCCGGAGTCCCGATGTGACTTACCTCCTGGCAGGAGAAGGGCCTGACCCGGGGATCTTTGGAAGAGATCACGGAGCTCCAAACGTGCCTCCACAACATGATAACCCGGAAGATCAAGCTCGTTGATGTGATTCAGGTCATGCATATACACCGGATCCTTCCGTGTCAGCGTCGGGCCTATTATTTATGGGAGTTCGATCCGGCAAAGCACCATATGCTGCAGAAGCTCTTCGGCACAACGCACGAAGATATCTGGAAGGTGCTCTTCAAGGGCAGCGAGACACCGCCACCCTCGACCAAAGATCACGGGCTCAACTTTAAGCGTCAGGCTAATTCGGTAAGCCATCAAGGTATAGTCTTTAAGGACATGCTTTGAGGAAGGATACTAAGCCTTCTTATCAGTTTCTTTTTTAGGCCTGGGTCGATCTAGCGAGATGGACTAACAGTCCGGCTCCGCTGCCCGAGGACGAAGAGACCCCACTCCTTGCGGAGATGCTATTTCCGGCGCCTTATGACGTGCCGGAAAAGAAGGTCAAAACCACGGCCAAGGGGACCAGGAGTGGCCTTCGCCGAAGGAGCACCTTGGTTATCTCGTCTGGCAGTGAGACAGACCCCTCAGCTGCCGACAATGGCGATGAGGTGGAAAGTGACTCCCCCCTGCGGGAGGAAGAAAGAAAAGGGAGCCTCCACGAGTTTGGAGACGGAGGCGTCCAAGAGGGGGAGGGGCTCCCTCGCGGTTAACTCCGCGTGGGATGTTGATAGCAGTCCGGAGCGACCTCGCCGATCCAAGCCTCGGGCCGCTTCGTAAGTATCAGGATCTGCAAACATCTGGCCTTCCTCGTTTGTAGTATTGACATATTTTAAACTTCACCGCTGCAGTCTGGCACGCGATGGGTCTGTGATGTCTAATACACAGCCTTCTTCTTGTAGACGTTGTTGGGACTCCAAGTGCAGAGGTTTGTAGGACAGTAGAAAATTTCCCTCAAGTGGATGACCCAAGGTTTATCAATCCTTGGGAGGCGTAGGATGAAAATGGTCTCTCTCAAGCAACCCTGCAACCAAATAACAAAGAGTCTCTTGTGTCCCCAACACACCCAAAACAATGGTAAATTGTATAGATGCACTAGTTCGGCGAAGAGATGGTGATACAAGTGCAATATGGATGGTAGATATAGGTTTTTGTAATCTGAAAATATAAAAACAGAAAGGTAACTAATGATAAAAGTGAGCACAAATGGTATTGCAATGTGTTGAAACAAGGCCTAGGGTTCATACTTTCACTAGTGCAAGTTCTCTCAACAATAAAAACATAACTGGATCATATAAATATCCATCAACATGAAACAAAGAGTCACTCAAAGTCACTAATAGCGGAGAACAAACGAAGATATTATGGTAAGGTATGAAACCACCTCAAAGTTATTCTTTCGGATCGATCTATTCAAGAGTTCATACTAGAATAACACCTTAAGACACAAATCAACCAAAACCCTAATGTCACCTAGATACTCCATTGTCACCTCAAGTATCCGTGGGTATGATTATACGATATGCATCACACAATCTCAGATTCATCTATTCAAACCAACACAAAGTACTTCAAAGAGTGCCCCAAAGTTTCTATCGGAGAGTCAAGACGAAAACGTGTGCCAACCCCTATGCATAGGTTCATGGGCGGAACCCGCAAGTTGATCACCAAAACATACATCCAGTGGATCACGTGATATCCCAATGTCACCACAGATACGCACATGCAAGACATACATCAAGTGTTCTCAAATCCTTAAAGACTCAATCCGATAAGATAACTTCAAAGGGAAAACTCAATCCATTACAAAAGAGTAGAGGGGGAGAAACATCATAAGATCCAACAATAATAGCAAAGCTCGCGATACATCAAGATCATATCACCTCAAGAACACGAGAGAGAGAGAGAGATCAAACACATAGCTACTAGTACATACCCTCAGCCCCAAGGGTGAACTACTCCCTCCTCGTCATGGAGAGCGTCGGGATGATGAAGATGGCCACCGGTGAGGGATCCCCCCTCCGGCAGGGTGCCGAAACAGGGTCCCAATTGGTTTTTGGTGGCTACAGAGGCTTGCGGCGGCGGAACTCCCGATCTCTTCTATTCCCCGAAGGTTTTAGGGTATATGGATATATATAGGCGAAAGAAGTCAGTCAGGTGAGCCACGAGGGGCCCACGAGGGTGGAGGGCGCACCCATGGGGGTGGGCGCGCCCCCCTGCCTCGTGCTCTCCTCGTTGATCCCCTGACATGCACTCCAAGTCTCCCGGATTGCTTTCTTTCCAAAAATAACTCTCCCGAAGGTTTCATTCCGTTTGGACTCCGTTTGATATTCCTTTTCTTCTAAACACTGAAACAAGGGGGGAAACAGGAACTGGCACTGGGCTCTGGGTTAATAGGTTAGTCCCAAAAATCATATAAAAGTGCTTAGTAAAGCCCATTAATCATCCAAAACAGAATATAATATAGCATGAAGCAATCAAAAATTATAGATACGCTGGAGACGTATCAGTCCCCGCGATCCTCGATGGAGGATTCGCTGGCCATGGAGGAGATGCCTAGCATGTCTCCGCCACCTGCTCATTCCGTTTCGCCCAAGGGCGATGACGAGGTGGCATCCAAAAAGACTTTCCCAGGCCTGGGGGATTCCGGAGATCATCAGGGTGACGACCCAGGATGACTCCTCGGCCACCGGACACACGGGGGATAAAGTTCCCCCGGGGACTAATGATAGGGCCCGGGTTCCCTTCGGGCCTCAGCCGGATACTACTCCAGAGGTTTTCATGGCTCCGGGGTCCTGCCAAAAGCGGACTGACCGAAGCCTGCACTAGCCTTCTAACAGGCTTTGAGGTAAGTAATGTGATTGTAGAAAAAATATCAATACATAGACAGTATCCCCTGATGCTCTGTGTGGCGTTCGGGAGGAAAAGCCAGCCAGAGGATCAAGAATGAATATCGCAGGAGTCTAACATGGGTTGTCTATGTTAATAAGCAGGTATCACTGCAGGCTGCCACTGCTCATGCTGCGGAGGTCTCCGGACTGAAGCGGAAACTAGAGCGGGCCGAGGAGGAGCTCGGCCTGGTGAAGAAGCACCTGGAGGATAGCCGAGGTATGCAGTAACATGTTGGTATATTTCAAAAAAATGAGATAGTCCGGCCAGACTAAAGTGTCAGAAACTTGATTAGGGGCCACGACCGAGGTGGCAACCCTTAAAAAGTTGTTAGCCGAGGTCGAGGATAAAGCGACCAAGGAACGCGCTTTGCGCGAGAAGCACGAGGCCCGGGTTGGCGAGGCGCAGCAACAACTCCAGGGCGCGTTAGATAAAGTTGAGTCCTTGGAGCGTGATTGTAGGGCGCAAGAGTCCGAGTTGGCGAAGGCTCGCCAGAGCGCCCAGGACGCACGAGCCGAGGCCCAAAGCGCCCTTCGGGAACTTCAGGTGGCCGAGAAGATTACGGTGGGTAAGTTTTTCACCTATGCAGAGCAAGTGTGTGGAAGAAACATTCCTTGTACTTATCCTGAATGTGGGTTTTTCCAGCGGGGTTTAAAGATCTGACGCATAGTGCATCGGATGCGGCTGAGCATTATAGAACTGAAGAGGGGATGTCTACGGAGAAGCTGTTCTGGGCCCAATATCTGGGATCCGAACATCCGATGACCTTCAGCGACCAGCTGAAGCAGTTGGTCGAGCTGCACAGGTTGGCAGAGCTAGCCATGAAGGACTTGACAGTCCGACTATGGCCCGCCAATCCTGTACCTAGTAGCTACTTCGGACACGTGCAGCAGCTTGTGAGTGCCTGTCCGCGGCTCGAAGCCGTGAAGCGGTCGGTCTGTATTGAAGGTGCGCGTATGGCCTTTGCCCGCGTCAAGACGCATTGGGCAAAGCTGGATGCCAAGAAGCTGATGACCGAGGGACCGCTGGAGGGCAAGGAGGATCGTCGACCCGAGCACTATTTTGAAGGTGTCCTAGAGGGGTCTCGCCTTGTGGTGGAACAATGTTCAAAGGATATCATATTCCCATGAGAACATGTGTATTATCTTGCCCTTTGATATGTAATATAATGTTTGTTTATTTTAAACTTTCACCTCCTGTGCGGTTGTTTATGAAATCTGAGGGTTGACCAGTCGTCGGCTTCTGCCCCCTCGTATATAATACGGGGGTGTTCGGGATAAATCTAAACACTCTTTACTCCATGTTCTGGTCCTTGAAGGAGGTATTTAGCGCAACGAACAAGGCAATCAGACTATGTGGCCTTTACCGCCCTCACTTAGCCATAGGGGTTTGACAATTGAGAAAATGGGCGAAGCCCCTGGTATTCGGAAGACCGAATTGGGGGTGCTATAGACGCCTAATCGGAAGAAGCGATTCTTCGCAAGAAGCGGAAAAAATCTCCAACAATTTAGAACCTCTCGAACAGCTGACCAGCTCTCGCCACATCATGCCAGTCAGTTTTCGGCTTTCTCTACTGAGGTGCTCGTCCGAAAGAACCGGGACACAATCACAGTAGTTCTCCCTTTACTACCCTAGCCGATACAACGGAACGTAAGGTAGTAAGCACAGGAGCCGGGCAACCCAACTATTGACCAAAGACATGATTCAGAGCCGATGCATATAATGCTATAAGTTCGGGGTGCCGAACTGTACTGTAAAAGTATTCGGACTTTATTGCCGTAATGCGGGGCATAATGGAGCCCCTGGCGTGGTAATGTGTACCATTGTGTACGCGTGCAAAGAGTGAGAAATACAAAGCTGAGGAAACAAGAAATTTAAATAACTAGTTGATGCTACCGTGTATTCACCATTGTGATATTACTAGTACATCGAGGCATACTTTGCACAAGTAATGCGATAAGCAAGTAAGGCTATTTGACATGCCGAAACCAAGGGCGGGCTACAAGCGGGTATGAAAATTGGGTATGGCAATCGGTGAGTAGAGATCACATGGGGATTCCCTCGTGAGCCAGAGCTCCTTTCCTCCTTGGTGTGTTCTACAAGCGGGCTGTCCGTATGAACCTCGAAAAGAGAAGAGAACCCATAAAAAGAAAAAGTAAAAGCGTGCGGATCCCAGGGTCGGTCGAGCCGTACAGTGGGTCGCAGACGAGTTATGCCTCCGTCAATTCCCGTGAGGTTTTCAGTGCGTGGTATTAGTGTCGTTGCCTCGTCGGGGCTGGGACGGAGGTCGAATTGCTAGTTCGGCTCGAGCCGAGCTGTCCTGCCGCAGTGTGGTCCGGACCCTCTTAGGATCGGAAGCCGGATTCAAATGTTGCTTGAGAAGGCCGCTCTGTACTTCTGCTGCTAGGGCGGCAGTGTGCTCCTCTGTACGGAAGGGACGTTCCGTATTTCCATTTATTGTAATGGTGCCACGTGGACCGGGCATCTTGAGTTTGAGATAAGCGTAATGAGGCACAATGTTGAATCTGGCGAATGTCGTTCGTCCGAGCAAAGCGTGATAGCCACTGCGGAACGGGGCGATATCGAAGGTCAGTTCTTCGCTTCGGAAGTTATCCGAGGAACCAAGTACTACCTCCAACGTTATTGAGCCCGTACAACGGGCCTCTACGCTTGGTATGACTCCTTTAAAGGTAGTCTTTGTAGGCTTGACCCGTGAGGGGTCAATGCTCATTTTACATGATGTATCCTGATAGAGCAGGTTGAGGCTGCTACCGCCATCCATTAGGACTCGTGTCAGGTGAAATCCGTTAATAATTGGGTCCAGGACCAGTGCGGCCGAACCACTGTGGCGGATGCTGGTTGGGTGATCTCGGTGGTCAAAGGTGATCGGAAATGACGACCGCGGATTGAATTTTGGGGCAACTGGCTCTAACGCGTAGACGTCCCTAAGTGCGCGATTGCGCTCCCTTTTGGGGATGTGTGTAGCATTATCATGTTCACCATTTTGACTTGATGTGGAAATTTCTTTTGTCCTCCGGTGTCTTGCTGTCGGGGCCCTTCGTCATCGTCCTCGCTCTATGACTCCACTTCCTTGTTTCTACCGTTTGCCTTGCTGGCTTGTTTAAAGACCCGACAATCTCAGTTAGTGTGGTTGGACGGTTTACCTTTGGTGCCGTGTATCTAGAAAGGACGATCGAGTATACGGTCCAAGCTAGATGGTCCTCCGCTACTCCTTTTATAGGGCTTTTTTCGCTGGCCGGACTTAGAGCCGTTGAATCCGGCGTGAACTGTAGTGTCATCGGTGTTATCGCCATTGTTTCGGCGTTTGTGTCTGTTGCGCCGGGGCTTGCCGGTGCTGTTGTTGGCCTCGGAGGGGCCTATTTCATTGGTTGTGTTTGTACTGCGAGCCAGCCAACTATCCTCTCCCGCGCAGAAGCGGGGCATAAGTGCCGTGAGGGCTACCATGGACCTTTCCTTGGCTGAGGTGGCGAGCGAGCCATTCGTCCCGGATGCTATGTTTGAAGGCTGCTAGGGCTTCAGCATCCGGACAGTCAACGATCTGGTTCTTTTTGGTTAGGAACCTAGTCCAGAATTTTTCGGCTGATTCTCCGGATTGTTGAACTATGTGTCTTAAGTCATCGGCATCGGGTGGCCGGACATATGTACCTTGGAAGTTGTCGAGGAAGGCCTCTTCCAAGTCCTCCCAGCTGCCGATGGAGTTTTCCGGCAGATTGTTTAACCAGTGTCGAGCTGGTCCTTTGAGCTTCAATGGGAGGTATTTGATGGCGTGGAGGTCATCTCCTCGGGCCATGTGGATGTGGAGAATAAAATCCTCGATACACACTGCTGGATCGGTTGTGCCATCATATGATTCGATATTGACGGGTTTGAACCCCTCGGGGAATTCGTGATCCAGTACTTCATCTGTGAAGCAGAGAGGGTGTGCGGCACCTCTGTATCGGGCCACATCGCAGCGTAGCTCTGATGGAGTCCGTCTGTGGCATTCATGTCCGAATGGGTAGCCATCGTCGTGCCTCGAGGCACGCCCTCGTGATCCGTAGATCGATCTTGTATGCCCTGCTCTACTGTCCAGGATTTGCCGGAGGTCGTACGTGTGACCCCGAACTCTTTCGTCTCTATTTTTTGGGGTGGTGGGGCGGTCTGCTGTTCGGCCTGACTTGCCGCTTTATCCCGACCGCGGGGTGGCCGTTGGGGCGCCCTGTCCCGACCACGTGGTGGTCGTTCCGCATTACGCAAGGGAGATGTATGCTCCAGTGCTTCCTCGTCGAAGTGAGGTAGCAGTCTGCGTTTCGAGTAGCTCTTTGTTGGGCGCCTGAGGCCGTATTCTTCGGCTGTCAGGACATCGGTCCACCTGTCGATGAGCAGATCTTGTTCGGCTTGAAGCTGCTGTTGTTTCTTTTTCAGGCTCCTTGCAGTGGCTATGAGCTGAAGCTTAAAGCGCTCCTGCTCCAGAGGATCCTCAGGCACGATGAAGTCTTCATTGCCGAGGCTTGTCTCCTCTTCGGAGGGTGGACGGTAGTTGTCGTCCTCCGAGTCATCTTCTATGGCCTGTTCGTCAGGGTTGTCTTGCCTGTTGTCATGTTCCTCCTGTTCGGATGTAGCTCCGACAGGGTCTTCGTTGTTTTCGGCGCCACCTGGAGTACTATTCTCTCCGGTGCCCGTGTTGCCGTCCTTTAAGCGGCGAGGCTTAGAACGGCGCTTGGGGCGTTGACGTTTGGACTGCGTCTCAGAGGTTTTATTCGCATCTGGCTCTTCGTTGTCGTCGCCAGATCCTTTGGGTGTATCAACCATGTACACGTCGTATGAAGAGGTAACTTATTGATATAGTGCCCAGTGCCAGTTGTATTTTACTTCGCAGAAAATATATACCAAACGGAGTCCAAACGCAACGAAACTTTTTTGTGATTTTTTTGGACCAGAAGACACATGTTGGGCCAAGAAAGTACATGAGGGGAGCTCCGAGGGGAGCACAACCCACCAGGGTGCGCTTGGGGGCCCAGGCGCGCCCAGGTGGGTTGTGCCCACCTTGGTGGCCTCCCACACCGTCTCTTTGCTCTATAAATACCCCAATATTCCATAAACCCTATGGGAGTCGACGAAAATCAATTCCAGCCGCCGCAAGTTCCAGAACCACCAGATCCAATCTAGACACCATCACGGAGGGGTTCATCATCCTCATTGGTGCCTCTCCGATGATGCGTGAGTAGTTCATTGTAGACCTACGGGTCCGTAGTTAGTAGCTAGATGGCTTCCTCTCTCTCTATTTTGATTGTCGATACAATGGTCTCTTGGAGATCTAGTAACTCTTCTTGCGGTGTGTTTGTTGGGATCCGATGAACTTTGAGTTTACGATCAGATCTATGTTTTTATCCGTGAAAGTTATTTGGGTTTCTTTAATCCCTTATATGCATGATTACTTATAGCCTCGTATTCTTCTTTGAATCTTTGGTTTAGTTAGGCCGACTAGATCATTTTTTCTTGCCATGGGAAGAGGTGCTTTGTGATGGGTTCGATCTTACGGTGCTTGATCCCAGTGACAGAAGGGGAACCGACACGTATGTATTGTTGCTATTAAGGATAACAAGATGGGGTATATTTCTACATAAATTGATTTTGTCTACATCATGTCATCATTCTTATTGCATTACTCCGTTTCTCCATGAACTTAATACACTAGATGCATGCTGGATAGCGGTCGATATGTGGAGTAATAGTAGTAGATGCAGGCAGGAGTCGGTCTACTAATCTTGGACGTGATGCCTATATAATGATCATTGCCTGGATATCGTCATGATTATTTGAAGTTCTATCAATTGCCCAATACTAATTTGTCTACCCACTGTATGCTATTTTTTCTCGAGAGAAGCCACTAGTGAAATCTACAGCCCCCGGGTCTCTTCTTTATTGTATTTGCCTTCGCGATCTATTTTTATTTGCTTTTATTTTCAGATCTAATAATCCAAGAATACAAAAATACCTTGCTGCAATTTTTATTTGTTTATTTTATCTCGCGTTCCCGCGAGATCTATTTGTCCAATCTACTACAATTTTACCTATCTTTTTACCCGTGGGGGATTGACAACCCCTCTCTTATGTCGGGTTGCAAGTATTTGTTCTTTGTGTGCAAGAGTTGTTTACGTGTGTTTCGTGGTTCTTCTACTGGTTCGATAATCTTGGTCTCATCACTGAGGGAAATACCTACCGTAGATGTGTTGCATCATCCCTTCTTGTTTGGGGAAATACCGACGGAGTTCAAGCTGGCATCAGTCACTAAGTTGGTAGAAGTTATTCCAACAAGTAGTGTTGATCATAACACCTCCATTAAAATGCTTAAAGAAATTATCTTCCCAAGGTTTGGAGTCCCTAGATATTTAATGACTAATGGTGGTTCACATTTTATTCATGGTACTTTCCGAAAATTGCTTGCTAAATATGATGACAACCATAGAATTGCATCTCCTTATCATCCTCAATCTAGTGGTCAAGATGAACTTAGCAATAGAGAAATAAAATTAATATTACAAAAACTGTCAATAGGTCCCTAAAGAATTGGTCTAAGAAACTTGATGATGCTTTGGGGCTATAGAACAACTTATAAGAATCCTATGGGTATGTCCCCATACAAAATGGATTATGGAAAGGCTTGTCATTTGCCTCTTGAGTTAGAACATAAGGCATAATGGGCAATTAAAGAACTCAATTATGATTTCGAACTTGCCGATGTAAAGAGGTTATTTTATATTAGCTCACTAGATGAATGGAGAACCCAAGCCTATGAAAATGCCAAATTGTTTAGAGAAAAGGTTAAAAGATGGAATGATAAAAGAATCCAAAAGTCAGAATTCAAAGTAGGTGAACATGTTCTATTACACAATTCTCGTTTTAGATTTTTTGCAAGAAAACTTCTTTACAAATGGGAAGGACCATATGTCACCGAAGAAGTCTACCGCTCTGGAGCTATTAAGATTAATAATGTCGAAGGCACTAATCCGAAGGTGGTCAATGGACAAAGAATTAAGCACTATATTGCAGGTACACCCATTAATATTGAAACTAACATTATCCAAACCATGACACCGGAGGAACACATAAAAAAACCTTCGAGAACACTCCAGAACCCTGAAAAGGAAGAGGTACGTGATACGGTAAGTAAACGAATTCCAAAAATTCCGCAAAATTATTTTTTGTCAGTTTTGGAATATTAGAAAAAATAAAAAATAATAAACAACCAGGAAGGCAACCCAGGTGCCCACTAGGCCCCAGGGCACGCCTGCCCCACCTGGCTTGCCCTAGTGGGTAGTGGGCCCCTCGGGCACCTTCCTGACTGTGTTTTCCTATGGTATACTTGTTTCCCAAGATTAAAATTCTTTATATATACCCCCGAATGATTTGACCACTGCATCGTGGAAATATCCCATGTTATGATGGGGAGAATTGATGATGGAGGCAATCCGGGAAAATTTGGGGGAAGTCCCCTCCTAGATCCTCCCTCCTTGCGCCGGTGGCCACTCCGGCCCCGGCGGCCACACTGTCCCTACCAGTGGCCACTCCGGCCCTGGTAGCCACCCCTCTCCTCAAGATGGTGCCCTTTCCTCTCAACTTTGATCGTGGGAAGAAGTTCCAAGCGGATATGAAGGCCAAGTTTGGTCACCCAGTGGTTTTCTCGCCGGGTTTCGTCAAAAGGAATTTACCTAGGTGGTTTCATTTAGCCGTGCTCCCTTCAGGCTTAATGTGCACACGGTTAGTGTTTCTCTTCTAGCCATGTTTGGGGGTTATGCCCAAGGTTTTCGTGTTCGTTTCTTGAAGGATAGGTCTTACAAGTTCTCGGTTGCTTCAAAAGCAGTTGGTTTTGAGATTTATAATGCGGGCAAAATTGTTGAGAAGGATTTTGAGTTGGTTTTTAATCTTTGGAACTATGGTGGTCCGAATTGGCAACGGGAAGAATTTCTATACTATGCTGAGCTTGACAAGGAATGGACCTTGGTTGGAAGGTCCGGCAAGGCCATTGTTCCTAACACCGGTGATCACCGGAGCTATTCCGCGGTGGTCAGAGATGGTAGATCTATTTTTGAACGATTATCGGGTCCCATTCATGAGGACTCCAATCAAGGACTTAACGGCAATTCATTACAAATTAATCATGTTCAAGTCAGGCCTCAGATGGAGCGCCAGGTTGTGCAACGTTCATTTGCACGTAATCACGTGGTTTGCCATGCATGCGGGGCCAACAGTCACATGGCCCGCTTTTGCACTACTCCTAATCTGCCTGGGCTTTGGCCTTTTATTCATTTTGATTCTTTACCGAACCCACCTGAAGAGGCCTGGGACGAAGGAGAAGTGGAGTCTTGGTTTCGTTGTCTTGGGACGGCGGCACAGATTCGGCAGGTGCCTTCATTTAAGGAGCTGGTCAAAGATTTTTTTCCCAAACTTCCAGCCGGGACCATAGCTTGCCTCCTCGCATTTCACTCCACTTTCCTGCTCTGCTGCCACCTCTGCTCCTGCATCGACAAGCTCACCGCCGCTGCCATTGTTATCAGACAGAGCTCTGGTCGCCGCCTTGCCGGAGACGTCTCCGATGGCCAATAACCCCATAGACCCTGAGCCTTTCGTCCTGCATGGTTTTTAGATTCAGGTGATTGATGGGCGAAATGGGGTTTCTCGCGCGATTGTCCCTCATCGTCCGAGAAGACACGAAGAGTGGGCGATTGCAAGCATCCACCCGCAACCGAATGAGGTATTTTTTCCCAATGTTCGTGAGGTGTTGGAGGAGTTTCTTCAGGGAGTTGAGCAAGTTGGTTTTAGAGAAATCCAACCATGCCCTTTTGGAGAAGCATATGTTAAGTTCACGCATGTCAGAGATAGAGATAGGCTCATTCAGCAGGGCCCGCGTGCTTTTGGTGATGTTTTTATCTCTTTTACGAAGGACAATCAAGGAAGAAATTGGCGTAGGGTTCATTTCAACAGAACTTGTTGGCTGCTATTTGTGGGGGTCCCCTTTGATTTCTGTAATTCAGAAGATATTGCCTCTGCGGTATCCAAGTGGGGCAAGATCATTAGTTGGGAGAGAGAGGATGCCCTAAAGGGTAAGATCTTGGTTAAGGCTAGAGTTACAGAGCTTGGTGACATTCCAAAAATTATAAGGTGGTCTGAAGGGGAACAATTTGAGGAGGCGTCCTGGACCTGCTCTGTTGAAGTGCTTCTTGAAGAAATGCTGGGTGGTGGGCCTGCCGATGAGGACCCCATTCCACCTGATGGTGTGGACCCACACCCTGTGCCCCAACATGCTAATGATTTCCCAGGTTTCTAGCCACTGCCTAATCACAATATTCATGCTCCTAATGAAGACGGGGATGATTGGGAAGAACAAGCAGACCAAGAGGACCGTTGGGCTTTCCCACAACCAATTCCTGTTCTTCCACAACAGCCTCAAGTTGTAATTCCAGCTCTGCTAGAAGATGGGGCTCCCAACAGTAGTATTACCACAACTGTATCTCCATCTGAGGGTTTACTTTCTCTGACCCACTCAGCCAGTGAAGAGGTCAACCAAGGTGTTCAAGTCCCTCCAATTGGTCAAGGGCTTCTTAACATTGCCATGGCATATAATGCAGTGGGGGAAGAGGAGGATGAAGATCATCTTCACCCACAGAATGTGGTCATGGAGCCTGTTGTGCTTATTCAGAATGTGGTTGCTGAATAGCAACAAAATTTGCGGACAGTTCCCACAACAGATTTGCCCTCTGCTGTCAGAGACACTGAAGTTACTGGCACCTCTTTGACCATCTTGGACTTTGACAAGAAAAATGATGTTGTCCAAGAAATTACACCTGCTGGAAATAGTTCTGAAGCTGTTTCTGTTACTGACAGTATTGCTGAAAGTGTGTTATATCGACTAGAGGGGGGTGAATAGGCGATTTTTATGAAATTCTTCACTGAGGAATTTGCTCGTGAGGAAATTCCTTAGCGAAGAACTACTAGCAGTGGAATAAGTACTCAGAAGTAAACATGGCAGATTACATGCATGGTCATCATGATGAAATGAAGACCAACACAGAGTACACAAAGCGTAAACACAGGATAACTCTAGATGAAGACAAAACAGACTGAAGAAATTGAACTGAGGAAATTGAGAAAGTCTTCAGTCAAAGTCTTCAAGCACAGATATGAACAAACACACAACACAATAATGAGGAAATGAAAGTGCTGAGGAAATAGAACCAGTAAGATTGGTGAAGACAATGATTTGGAAGACCAGTTCCAACTGTTGTCTCAGTTGTACATCTGGTTGGAGCGGCTGAGTATTTAAACTCGAGGACACCTAGTCCCAGACACACAGTCCTCACCGTATTCTCCTTGAGCTAAGGACACACAGTCCTCGCCCAATCACTCGTGGTAAGTCTTCAGGTGACTTCCAAACCTTCACAGACTTGGTCACTCGGCGATCCACAATTCCTCTTGGATGCTCTAGACCTTGACGCCTAACCGTCTAGAAGAAGCACAGTCTTCAAAGGTAACAAGCGTCGGATCCACGCAGGATCAATCTCTTCAGTGATGCTCAATCACTTTGGGTTTGTAGGTGTTTTGGGTTTGGGTTTGGTTTTTCCTCACTCGATGATTTTCGCTCAAAGTCCTCGGAGGATGGGTTGCTCTCAAATGAAAAGTGTCAAGTTCACACGGAGAAGCCAACCAGCTAGTGGTTGTAGGGGGCGGCTATTTATAGCCTAGGGAGCAGCCCGACATGATAAGACATAAATGCCCTTCAATGATATGACCGTTATGTGGAAAAGATATTTTGGGACAGCTGGCGCGTAGCACAGCAACGGTCGGAAATTTGAGGTACAAATTCCTCAGGGCTATCATGTTCCTCACTGTGTAGGCAATTCGCACTGGCAAATTCCTAACTCCTCAGTCAGAGCAAAGTCCTCAGTGACCAGAAGAACTGTGTCTCTGTCACTGAAGAATTTGACTGAACTGTATGAGATTTCCAACGGCTTCACTCGAAGGGATTGGTAGGTGTAGGATTTGAGTTGAGCATCACTTGGAAATTTTCTCCTTAGTATTTCCTCGACCCCCTTTAACAGTACGGTGTTTCCTATGACTCAAGAAAGAGAAAATGAAACTACGAAAACAAAAGTCTTCATGCTTCATGTTCCTCGGATGAATACCAAGTCTTCAAGGTCACACCAATTTCTTCACTTTCATAGTCTTCAGAAAGTCTTCAAAATATCAAAGTCTTCAGTCGAAGAACTTCATTTTTAGGGGTCGACTTTCTCTGTAAATATCAAACTCCACATAGACTTATAGACCTATGTACACTCATAAACGCATTAGATACTTAACCTATAAGTCTTCAATACACCAAAATCACTAAGGGGCACTAGATGCACTTACGATCTCCCCCTTTTTGGTGATTGATGACAACATAGGTTAAGTTTTCAACGGGGATAAATATATGAAGTGTAAATACTGATATTGAGGAATTTGATTGCAAGATATAGAAGAACTCCCCCTGAAGATGTGCATAGTGAGGAATTTGCTTTTGAAGCAATGCACACTTGAAGAGTTGAATCATGGAGATCTCCCCCTATATCTTGTAATTCATAGACGCATTTGATATGTAATATGAAGAATTTGAAATGCATGATGAAATATGGTGCCTGATGAAATTCAGCATGCGTATGATAATATTATTGAGGAATAAGCATGCAGAATAGCGCATCAAAAGTATCAAAGCATAGTGCAACAAAAGTATCAGCGCACCATCGGGTTTAAGATTACAACTCGATCCAATAAAAGTTTCGGAAGAACGAGAGTTGTAACTTAGCAAAAAACAAATATGCCCTTATTATAGACCCGCTTGAAGACTAACTCAGATTTCTCCCCCTTTGTCATCAAATGACCAAAAGGATCGAAACTGAGGACTAACGCCCCTGAAGATTTTCAAGTTGATGAAGGAGCGCCAGCGTTGTTGGGGTCGGTCGTTGAAGTAGGGCCTGCTGCAGTGTCGTCCAAGTCTTCATTTTCATCTGTGTCGCGTGATGAAGAATATGAACTGGCCACCAAAGAAGGAACTCAGACCTTCTTGTATTTCTTCGGAGGAGGTGCAGACCAGGCAAATTCTTCATTGAGACCCATTTTCTTCAGATCAGCAGCGATGTAGACTTGAGACAGAACAACCCAAGTGCAGTTGAGGGTTTCATGGAGGTAGTAGTGGTTTTTCTTCAGTGCATTGTGTGTGGAAGTCATGTTGTGAAGAATTGAACCAAACTGACGCTTGACCCATTTGTGATTGCGATCAACCTTTTGATGAAGACTGAGGAGTAACTCATGGTCAGTCATCACCCTGGGTGCTGTGGCTTGAGGATTTTGCTTTGCAGTGTTGGAAGCAGAGTCATGTGTGGCAGAGTCATCATTGGTGGAATAAGAAGCAGCCTTGCGAAATTGACCATCCAATGGACGAATACCTTCATCTATCACAGAAGTGGCCTTGCCCTTTTCTTCAGCTGAGGAAAATGTCCGTTTGAGAACTTCAATGGGAGGCAAGTAGCTGCAGTGGTTGAGAGTTTCAGCCTTGTAGTTGAGTGAAGACCTTGTCCTGATGAATCTCATTATCCAAGGTGCATAAGGCTTTAGCTCAAATGGTGACATAGCAATGTTGGCCAGAGTCCTCATGAAGAAATCATGGAAGTTGACGGGAACGCCATGAATGATGTTGAAAAGCATATTCTTCATGATGCCAACGACTTCTTCATCAGTCGAGTCGTGGCCTTTGATGGGACTCATTGTCTTCGTCGGAATGCGATAGACAGTCCTTGGCACATATAACAATTCCTTGACGAGGAATTTGGTTCGAGGTGCTTGCCCTGGCTTCAGAGGCTTCATCAGCACTTGCATATAGTGATTTGAAAGCTCAGGTTCGTTGTAAACACAACGTGCATCTTCAGTGGGTGGACTCAGAGGAAGGACACGAAGCAATTCAGATGCTGGGGCCTTATGATGTGTGTTCTCAGTCATCTAGTCCAGAACCCATGAATTCGCATCTTCAGGGTTGCCGGTGATGTGCAACGTTGCATAGAACTGAAGAATGAGTTCTTCATTCCAATCGCATATGTCTGTGCAGAAATTGAGCAGCCCAGCATCGTGAAGAACACTGAGGACTGGCGTGAAGCACGGCAAAGACTCCATATCCACGTGAGGAATATGTGCATGGTCGAAGACTTTGTCTTTGTTGTAAAGCACTGAGGAATAGAAATTGGCTTGGCTGGCTGTCCAGAAACGCCTCTTCCTTATGCGAGCAGAGTCATATGGGTTGTATTCAGTGAAGAACACGTGCTCGCCATAGAAGTCTTCAGCCTTGAATTTCTATTTTCGTGAGAACGGATCCTTTGGCCTTGGCAGAGGAGTGTCAGTGAGTTGCATCATGACCTCGGGAATCACAATCTTAGGTTCTTCAGGCTGAGGAATTTCAGGATTTTCCTCAGGTGCAGTCACCTTTTCAGCTTCAGCAGCAGTTTCTTCAGCACTAGTGGCTGGAATTTCTTCATTCACAGATGCAGTGGGATGAGTTTCTTCAGAGCCCATTTGAACAGTTTGTGCAGGGGAGTGAGGAATTTGTTGCAGTGGAGTGAAGAGTGGGGAATTGGGGTGTTGACTTTCCCAAAAGTCATCATTCATCAACGGAGTTGTGCTGCCAATATCCACATCTTCATAATCAACTTCTTCAACACCAGCCTCTTCAGCATCAAACTGAGGCATTGGTGATGAGACCTTTGGGGTTGAAGGGATTGAATCCACTTCAATTTCTTCATCAATCCGCTCTGAGGAAGCAGCAGATTGAGTTTCTTCATCTGATCCACTTGGGATCTCATAGTCTTCACCAAAAGGAACAAGGTCCTTTGATGGCATGGATGAGATAGGAACAGCATCAATTGGATTAGCAAATGAGCTGGTCATGGGTTTCATCTTCTTCGGAGCTGAAGATTCTGAAGCTTGTGATGCTTTCCTCTTCTTCACTGCAGCTCGCTCTGTAGCCTTTGTCTTCTTCACATCCAATGCGGATGGAAGGATCGGAGTAGGTGTAGGCGCAGGTGGAGCTGAGGAATCTGGTTGATTTTCCTCAGGCGCAACTGATGCAGTTGCCCTGGTTTCTTCAATCTCTTCAGGCGCACCACTAGTGGATTCCCTGGCAATTTCATCAGCGGCTGGAGCAGAGTCATCAGCCCTGGAACTAGCATTTTCTTCAGCAGCCTAAAAGTCATCAGCAGTGCTGGCATGTTCTTCAGTGGGCTGAACAGATGATTCAGCTTGAGGAACTTCTTGCTGCGATGGAGCTGCAACATTGGTGAATTTCTCAGTCAGTTTCACAAACCTGACTTTTGCTCCTTTCCAGTCAGCATAGTATGCATCAAAGTCATCGCTGAGGGCTTTGATGTCAGCCTGCATCTTGATGAGTTCTTCAGGCTTCATTGTGAGAACGTTTTTCCTTAGCAGTTTCTCTTTCCTGTACTGCGATTTCTTGATCTGCCTGGCCCTATCATATTTCCACTTCTCCTCTTGGATGAAGTGAGTCGGCATGTGACTTTGTCCAGGAGTCAGTTTGAAGTCAGGCATAGGTGTGTTTGGATCCTTATGCCAGATATTGATGTAACCGAGGATCGCTCTAGGATCCAGCAGTAGGGGCATAGGTGTGCCTTTGGCTTTAGCAGCCCTTTCTTGGCGGTCTCTGATGATTTCACCAAGTTCTTCTTCATCAGCTTCATCATCATCAGATGGTACAGTAAAGACTACCTGCTTCTTGTTGGGACTTGGGCGATTACCGCGTCCAGCAGTAGCCTTTTTCTTCAGCAGAGAGGGTCCAGCTGAGGAATTTGGTGCAGCTGAGGAACTAGCTGAGACACCAGAGGCAATAGAGATGTCAGTAGTCCTTTGGCACGAGGCCAGATGCACAGGTGCTGAGGACTTAGTCGGAACAGCTGAGGACTGTGGAGGAGGTGCTGAGGACTTTGGTGGAGCAGGAGGAGCATGAGGAATTTGCTTTGAAGATTTTGAAGTTTCTGGCCGTGAGGGCGCAGCTGAGGAACTTGGCCGTGAGGGCATTGATGTTGAAGCAGTTGGCTTGCGAGCGGGCTTCTTGAGCATCGCTTTCTTCGGCCTGACAGAAGCCTCAGTGGCAGCAGCAGCAGCAGAGTCTTCATTGAATTTCCTCACTGCTTCTCTGGCTTGCCTTGCCAGTTTAGCTTGGCGCTTGGCCCATTCTTCAGGAAAATCCTCACCGCGTTTGATGCTAGTGGGGTCAGCCACTTGGCCAGGTGCCAATGGGGCTCTTGGGCATGGAGGGTTTAGTATGAATTTCTTCATGTACTTTGGAGTAACATATCTGTACTCCCTCCATTCACGTGCCCATCTCCGTTCAATCTTCTGAATGCGCAACTTGCGCTGATTTTTACCTTCCTCGGGAGGTGTGCAATACCCAGCATAGATGTCCTCAGGTATTTCAAAAGCTGTCATAACCTCGGGCTTCTTTCCTCCTTTCTGTGGCCTTTTACCTTCAGACATTTTCTTCAGATGAGGAATTTGAACAATTGAATTATCTGAAGAAGTATGCAACTTTTCTTCGAGGAATGCTACAAATGAGTTAAGTTGATGAGAACCTAATGATTCAGCAGCGGACATGTGTACCTGTGAACAGAGTATAGTTGCGAGGAATTTGGAGAGGTCATATGCGTTCTCAGAGGGTTTTTCATAAAGAACAAGTTTGAGGAATTTGACCAGATTCGTCTTGAGGAATTTCACTAAGCGCTTTATATCTTAGGTTCCAGAGTTGTATAGATCAAGGATCCACATAATTGAGGAATCTTGAAGAAAATGAGGCTTAGGGAAATGAATCAAGAACAGATAACATGTGAGGTGTTTTGTGTGTGAGAATTTGAAGAATAAAACACCTTTCAAGATTTTGTAGAAAAGTTTCAAATCAAAGAGGGCAGTAAAATTAGCTTTTAATTACCCTGAACGAAGAACACGACGAACTGTGAGTTGGAACAGGGAAGTTCGTCGATGCAGATCTTCCACGCCCTAACTTGGCGGAGGAAGACGTCTACGGCGGCGACAGAGGTGAAGATTTCCGCAGTCGGCGCGAGTACGACGGCGATGAGGTCGAGGCAGTGAAGCTTTTCCTCACCGGCGACGATGGAGTAGCGGCGGCGCTAGGGTTTGGAAGCTCGAGCGGGGGAGTGAGATCGAGCGGGGTAAAAGAAGTGAGGACAGCGACAGGGGTATTTATAGCCACAGTGAAAAAGCTGCTCGCCCGAAGATTTAGGACAAACATGCCCTTGGCCGTTCTCCTTCTTGCGACATGTGTCACCCACGTACTGTGTAGTGGAGATCGTGTAAGATCGTGGGTGGATAAAATAATGCATCGTGGGATGCGGAACGGTTTGAGCAGCAAAACCGAAAGTTTGGATAAGATTAGTTTTAACGTTCCGTTCGCAATTTCTTCAGCTGACAAGGACACAGTGAAGAATTTGAACGAGTTTCAAATAGAACGCACATGAAGAATTTGTGAATAGATTGGATTGAGTATAGCATAGAGGGGAAGGGTCCGATCACATTCACTTAGCAGAAAACACCAACTTGAAGAAATAGCCATAAGTGAATGTTGTAGAGGACATAAACTCACATATATATATATATATATATATATATATATATATATATATATATATATATAGCCAATGAAGAAAAACGACGGCACAAGTGAAGATTTTGCAAGTTGAAGAATTTGAACAACTGAGGAATTTCAAAAGTTGAGGAAAAACTCAAATTGAAGATTTTCAACTTTTGTGGTGGCGTGACCCACCGTATAAGAATGATGTTCAGACACCGCGTACAATTGTCGTAGGGTTCTGAGAATCAAATTCTTCATTAATTTCTTCACACTTAGAGTGTTATTCTTCATTGATTGAAGAAAAATGTTTCTTCATGTGTTGCACATCTAAGTCATCAAGTCTGCATAAGTGTTAGGATGAGTGCCTTTTCAAAGTACATTCGAAGACTCTAAGATATTTAGCTCACACCGCAACTTGCTAAATCTCTTCTCATCCAAGGGCTTAGTGAAGATATCGGCTAGCTGTTCTTCAGTCTTCACATGCTCAATAGAAATGTCGCCCTTCAACACATGATCACGAAGAAAATGATGACGAATATGAATGTGCTTTGTCTTCGAGTGCTGAACTGGGTTGTGAGCAATCTTGATGGCACTCTCATTGTCACAGAGGAGAGGCACATTCTTCACGTTGATGCCATAGTCCTTGAGCGTTTGCTTCATCCATAGTAATTGAGCACAGCAAGAACCAACATCAATGTACTCAGCTTCAGCAGTAGACAGTGATACGCAGTTCTGTTTCTTCGAGGACCAACAGACCAACGATCGTCCGTGGAAATGACAAGTACCAGATGTTGACTTGCGGTCCACACGGCCACCAGCATAGTCAGAGTCTGAATATCCAATGAGATCAAAATCCGAGCCCTTGGGATACCATAATCCTAGTGTTGGTGTGTGAGCTAAATATCGAAGAATATGCTTCACAGCCTTATGGTGTGATTCCTTCGGTGCAGCTTGAAATCGTGCACACATGCAAACACTAAGCATTATATCTGGCCTAGATGCACATAAGTACAATAAAGAGCCAATCATGGAGCGGTATACCTTATGATCGAAGTCAATACCATTTTCATCAGTGCATAGATGACCATTTGTGGGCATAGGAATTTTGATGCCTTTGCAATCTTGCATGCCGAATTTCTTCAGGACATCCTTGAGGTATTTCTCCTGAGATATGAATATGCCATTGCGCTGTTGACGAATTTGAAGACCTAAGAAGAATTTCAACTCTCCCATCATAGACATTTGATATTCTTCACTCATCATATAGGCAAATTCATCACTATAACGTTGGTCAGTACAGCCAAAGATGATATCATCAACATATATTTGGCACACAAACTGTTCACCATCATATGATTTAGTAAAGAGAGTGGGATCGAGTGAACCGGGTGTGAAGCCTTTCTTCATGAAGAATTCCTTCAATGTATCATACCACGCCCGTGGGGCCTGCTTGAGGCCATAGAGGGCCTTGTTAAGTCTGAAGACTTTGCCAGGATGTTTTGGATCTTCAAAACCTGGGGGTTGAGCAACATATACTTCTTCCTCAAGCTTACCATTGAGGAATGCACTTTTCACATCCATTTGGTATAAGATGATATCATGATGGTTAGCATAAGCAAGCAATATGCGAATAGCCTCATGTCTAGCAACAGGTGCAAAAGTTTCATCGAAATCAATTCCTTCAACCTGTGTGTAGCCTTGAGCTACTAGTCGTGCCTTATTCCTCACCACAACACCATTTTCATCTTGCTTGTTGCGGTAGATCCACTTTGTGCCAATGATGTTATGCTTGCGAGGATCGAAACGATTGACTAGTTCCCATACGTTGTTGAGCTTGAACTGATGTAATTCTTCTTGCATGGCCTGAATCCACTCAGTCTCCAGAAATGCTTCATCTACCTTAGTGGGCTCTGTGATAGAGACAAAAGCAAAGTGCCCACAAAAGTTAGATAGATGTGAAGCTTTTGAGCGTGTGAGAGGACCTGGTGCTCTAATGTCATCGATGATCTTCTCCACTTGCACTTCTTTTGCAACGCGAGGGTGAGCTGGTTGTCGTTGAGGAATTTGATCAGCATTTTCTTCAGCATCAATTTCCTCAGCAGTTTCTTCAGGTTCATCAGCTCGACGTTCTTCACGTTCTGAAATGAATTCTTCAGCAGATTCTTCAGTAGGAATGACATCTTCAGTAGCCTTGTGCTTGATAGCATCCTCAGGTGTTGGTTCATCTAACACAGAAGGTAGGTACTCTCTTTGCGAGCCATTAGTTTCATCGAACCGCACATCTATAGTTTCAACAATCTTGTGAAGAACATTGTTGAAGACTCTGTAGGTGTGCGAGTCCTTTCCGTAACCAAGCATAAAACCTTCATGTGCTTTCGGTGAAAATTTAGAGTTGTGATGAGGATCTCGAATCCAGCATTTAGCACCGAAGACTTTGAAATAACTCACATTGGGTTTCTTGTCAGTGAGGAGTTCATAGGCAGTCTTCTTGAAGAATTTGTGAAGATATACTCTGTTGATGATATGGCACGCAGTATCAATTGCATCAACCCAGAAACGACGAGGGGTTTTGTACTCATCGAGCATAGTGCGAGCCATCTCAGTAAGAGTCATGTTCTTGCGCTCCATGACGCCATTCTGTTGAGGAGTATAAGGAGCAGATAACTCATGAGTAATACCAAGTTCATCAAGATAGTCATCGAGACCCGAATTCTTGAACTCGGTGCCATTGTCACTTCTGATGTGCTTGATCTTCACACCAAAGTTGGTTGAAGCCCTCGAGGAAAATCGTTTGAAGACTTCCTGCACTTTAGTTTTGTAAGAGACAAGGTGTACCCATGTGTAACGAGAGTAATCATCAACAATAACAAAGCCATATTGAGATGCTTCATTTGAAACAGAGGAATAATGATTAGGACCGAAGGGATCCATGTGAAGCAATTCGAATGGACGAGTAGTGGTCATGATAGTCTTCACTGGATGCTTGGCCTTTGTCATCTTTCCAGCTTCACAGGCACCACACAAGTGATCCTTGAGGAATTTGACATTCTCAATGCCAATGACATGCTTCTTCTTCGCAAGCGTGTTCAAATTCCTCATGCCTGCATGACCAAGTCGTCGGTGCCATAGCCACCCTTCTGAAGCTTTTGCAAGTAGGCACACGGCTGGTTGTGAATCTGCAGAGAAATCAACAATATACAAGTCTCCTCTCCTAAAGCCTTCGAAGACTTTGGATTTGTCAGCTTCCATAATCACAACACAACGATACTTGCCAAAGACAACAACCATAAAGATCACAAAGCATTGAGACAGACATAAGATTGTATCCTAAGGACTCAACAAGCATGACTTTGTCCATGTGTCGATCCTTTGTGATAGCAACCTTACCTAGACCCAATACCTGACTTTTGCTTTTATCAGCGAAGATGATATGCTTCATGTGGGACTCTGATAAGGGAGCATCCATCAACAGATTCCTGTCACCGGTCATGTGATTTGTACATCCACTATCAAGTACCCATTCAGTGGCTTTGGGTTGATCATCCTGCAGATAAATTAGTGCATCTTATGACCTCATATACTTCAGCAGTGAAGAATATGATATCACAATTCATCAGATCAATTTCATCAAGCGGTAGAACAAATAAAACAGAGGGAGGACGTGTGAAATGAAAGTTCATTTCATCATGGTTAGCTTGCGTCCTTTCAGGCATTTTGTCAGGTCCCCAGCAAATTTTTCAGACGTTATAGCACGTCTGGAGACCTGACCCTGCAGAAGAGATTAGTTCTTTTTCTTCACCACCCACATCTGAAGGGGTGGCAAAGAGTTCATCACTCTGCGAGCTCCATATGAGAATGGTGGCAAAGCAGCCAAACCATTTCGTTTCACATAAGAGGGGTTAGGGTAAGCATATGCATAAGCAGAGAAATTCTTCGAGGACTTATGAACATAATGATTAGAAGAATAATGCTCATATTCATAGCCCTTGGCTCTTCCCTGTGAAACAGAGTTGTTAGCACGATGATGTTCATATGAGGATTTTGATCCATGTGAGGAATTTGATCCTCTTGAGGAATTTGGTCCGTATGAGGACTTGGATCCATATGAAGAATTTGGTCCATGTGAAGAATTTGATCTGGGGTTCCTTTTCTTCACAGGTAGTGTCATGAGGACATTCACCTTCAAGGCATCTTTTGGGAACCCAGATTTTCTTCATAGGGGAACCGTTCCTGCAGTTAGTGCCAACATATCTAGCAAATACTTCACCATTCTGATTTTTGAACAGTTTATAGTTGGAGTCAAATGACTCATCAGAAGAATGAGAAGATTCACATGTATAGCCAGATAAATTAGATGGATCAACTGGAGGTCCCTTTGCAGCAACCCATGAGGTTTTGGGGTACTGCTCAGGCTTCCAATATGTACCATCAGCATTGAGTTTCCTCTCAAAGGCAATACCCTCTTTCCTAGGGTTCCTGTTGAGGATCTGCTTTTTAAGCACATCACAAAGAGTCTGATGCCCTTTGAGGCTTTTGGACATGCCTGTAATGTACAATTCCTTCAGCCCTGCATCGTCAGTAATACTAGCAATGTCCTCAGATGAGGAATTAGTGATAGCAGAGACAGGTGAAGAACTTGTAACATTTGAAGCATTTGAACATTCAGGTGAAGAATTAGCAGATTCTCGTTCAATGCATTATAAACATGGAGGAATAAATTCTTCCTGAGCAGCGCTGATTTGTTGAGCAAGTAATGAATCACGCTCCTTCTGAAGATCTTCATAACTCTCTCTTAGCTTCTCAAGATCTTGCTTCTTTTGAAGATATTCATAAGAAAGCTTCTCATGATCAGATAAGAGAGTGTTATGATGACTCTGAAGGTTCTCAAACCTGGTCTGAAGTCTCTGAAGATTTTTAGATAAGGCCTTAGTGCGATCCAGATCTTCACCCAACATATCATCACTTTTGTCTAGCATGTTTTGAACCTTTTCAAAAGCCTTTTGTTGTTGCACAGCAATCTTACCAAGTTTAGAGTAGCTAGGCTTAAGATTTTCATCAGATTCATCATCACTAGATTCAGAGGAGGCGTATTTGAGTACCTTGGCACCCTTTGCCATGAAGCAATAGGTGGGAGCGTATTCATCACTGCCTTCATCAGCCTTGTTGGTGAGATCACTTTCTTCAGCGTTGAAGATGGATTTGCTGACGAATGCACTAGCGAGGGCTAGGCTCGCCACACCAGACTCAGAATCATCAGATTCTTCTTCTGCTTCATTTTCTTCAGATTCAGCCTCAGAGTCCATTTCCTTGCCAATGAATGCCCGAGCCTTCTTGGAGCTGCTCTTCTTGTGAGACGAAGACTTTGAGGATTTTGATGATGAAGATTTTGAGGACTTCTTCTTTTTCTTCGCATCATCAGAACTGTAATCCTTATATTTCTTCTTCTTTGATTCCTTTTCCCACTGAGGACAATCTTGAATGTAATGTCCTGGTTTCTTGCACTTGTGAAAAAGCCTCTTCTTATAGTCATTGGATGAGGAATCATTGCTCCTTGAGGGTTTTCCAAAGCGACCATGTCTTGAAAACTTCTGGAATTTCTTCACAAGCAGTGCTAGATCATGACTCGGTTCTTCAGGATCACCAAGGCTGCTACCAGAGTCTTCATCTTCGGACTCAGAAACTGCCTTGGCCTTCAGTGCACGTGATCTACCGTAGCTCGAACCATAGAGATCTCTCTTTTCAGCAAGCTGGAACTCATGAGTGTTAAGCCTCTCGAGGATATCAGTGGGGTCAAGTGACTTGTAATCAGCACGCTCTTGTATCATCAGTGCCAGAGTGTCAAATGAGGAATCAAGCGATCTCAGCAATTTATTCACCACCTCGTGGTCGGTGATGTCAGTGGCACCAAGTGCTTGAAGCTCATTTGAGATGTCAGTGAGGCGATCGAAGGTTTGCTGAACATTTTCATTGTCGAGTCTCTTGAAGCAGTTGAAGAGATTGCGAAGAACATCAACTCGAGAGTCACGCTGAGTTGAAACTCCTTCATTAACCTTGGACAGCCTATCCCAGATAAGCTTAGCAGTCTCCAAAGCACTCACTCTACCATACTGTCCTTTGCTCAGATGGCCACATATGATATTCTTCGCTTGAGAGTCGAGTTGCTTGAATCTCTTCACATCGGTAGCGTTCAGTGAGGGTGTGACGGAGGGAACACCATTTTCCACAACATACCAGAGATCGTTATCAATTTCCTCAAGATGCATTCGCATCTTATTCTTCTAGTAGGGGTAGTCCGTCCCATCGAAGGTAGGACACCCAGCAGAGACCTTGATCATACCTGCGGTAGACATAACTAAAACTCCAGGCGGTTAAACCAAAATCACACAGAACAAGGGAGTACCTTGCTCTGATACCAATTGAAAGTGCGTTATATCGACTAGAGGGGGGTGAATAGGCGATTTTTATGAAATTCTTCACTAAGGAATTTGCTCGTGAGGAAATTCCTTAGCGAAGAACTACTAGCAGCGGAATAAGTACTCAAAAGTAAACATGGCAGATTACATGCATGGTCATCATGATGAAATGAAGACCAACACAGAGTACAGAAAGCGTAAACACAGGATAACTCTAGATGAAGACAAAACAGACTGAAGAAATTGAACTGAGGAAATTGAGAAAGTCTTCAGTCAAAGTCTTCAAGCACAGATATGAACAAACACACAACACAGTAATGAGGAAATGAAAGTGTTGAGGAAATAGAACCAGTAAGCTTGGTGAAGACAATGATTTGGTAGACCAGTTCCAACTGTTGTCTCAGTTGTACATCTGGTTGGAGCGGCTGAGTATTTAAACTCGAGGACACCTAGTCCCGGACACACAGTCCTCACTGTATTCTCCTTGAGCTGAGGACACACAGTCCTCGCCCAATCACTCGTGGTAAGTCTTCAGGTGACTTCCAAACCTTCACAGACTTGGTCACTCGGCGATCCACAATTCCTCTTGGATGCTCTAGACCTTGACGCCTAACCGTCCGGAAGAAGCACAGTCTTCAAAGGTAACAAGCGTCGGATCCACGCAGGATCAATCTCTTCAGTGATGCTCAATCACTTTGGGTTTGTAGGTGTTTTGGGTTTGGGTTTGGTTTTTCCTCACTTGATGATTTTCGCTCAAAGTCCTCGGAGGATGGGTTGCTCTCAAATGACAAGTGTCAAGTTCACGCAGAGCTGCCAACCAGCTAGTGGTTGTAGGGGGCGGCTATTTATAGCCTAGGGAGCAGCCCGACATGATAAGACATAAATGCCCTTCAATGATATGACCGTTATGTGGACAAGATATTTTGGGACAGTTGGCGCGTAGCACAGCAACGGTCGGAAATTTGAGGTACAAATTCCTCAGGGCTATCATGTTCCTCACTGTGTAGGCAATTCGCACTAGCGAATTCCTAACTCCTCAGTCAGAGCAAAGTCCTCAATGACCAGAAGAATTGCGTCTCTGTCACTGAAGAATTTGACTGAACTGTATGAGATTTCCAACGGCTTCACTCGAAGGGATTGGTAGGTGCAGGATTTGAGTTGAGCATCACTTGGAAATTTTCTCCTTAGTATTTCCTCGACCCCCTTTAACAGTACCGTGTTTCCTATGACTCAAGAAAGAGAAAATGAAACTACGAAAACAAAAGTCTTCACGCTTCATGTTCCTCGAATGAATACCAAGTCTTCAAGGTCACACCAATTTCTTCACTTTCAAAGTCTTCAGAAAGTCTTCAAAATATCAAAGTCTTCAGTCGAAGAACTTCATTTTTAGGGGTCGACTTTCTCTGTAAATATCAAACTCCTCATAGACTTATAGACCTGTGTACACTCATAAACGCATTAGATACTTAACCTATAAGTCTTCAATACACCAAAATCACTAAGGGGCACTAGATGCACTTACAATTGCTGCTGCAGTAACCATCCCTACAACTCAAGTGATTATTCAAGATATCAAGGGCAAGGCAGATGTTCCAATCCCTCACATTGGTTCCTCAACAGAAGTGAATACTAATGGTAACTATGGGTCCTTCTCTTTGCCAGGATCTCCTTATATGCTTGAAATACACTCATTGGCTCTAGATCATGCTTTGCAAGTTATTGATGGCACACATTTAATTTCTGAAGAAGGGCTAGACTTGTGGATTCAGCATTTTGCACCAGCAACCCAAGAAGCTGCACCTACTTTCAAAATTGAAATTCCAGTAAGTTGGTTTAACTTCATAATCCATTTGCTCTTGACACCTGATAAGTTTGGCTGGACCATGCATTTGCTCAAATCTGATATATGGAAACTGTTGACTGCTAATTGTGAGCAAGAAGAAACTCTGCTTTTTCATATACCTGATGGATGTACCACTTCCCAGGCACCCACCTACAAAGATTTCATCCTTGGTCTGGGCAAGGAAAATGAAGGAACCAGTCCTGCTGCTCATTCCTCCACTGGAGCAGGTAGCCCTCTTCAACAAGTGTCTCCAAATAAAGTCTTGCCACTTGGAGAGGCTATCTCAAGAAAAAGGAGAGAGAAAGAACCTTTGGTGGAAACTGAGGTAAGGAGGAGTGACAGGATTAAGATGGATAATAAGGGCTATAGAATAAAATCATGTGATGCTAAATCTTGTTTGCCATGTAATGCTATACCTCCACTTATTCAGAATACAATGGTTAAAAACCTGACTAAATCTTTCTATAAGGTTGCTGAGGATGAACTCCAGGAAAAGTTGCCCAAAAAACCTAAGAAGAAGGGGCAGGAGGAGGTGGCCAAGGTGTCCAAGGCCACAGGAGATGCTGTCAAGTCAAAGCCTGTGTGATGATGAGTTTTCAACAACAGCCTGAGTTAAATAGCAGAATGGTCTGCTGTTCTATTTTGGGAAATAATTGTCATATGTATGCAGTGAACTATAACTCTTGCAATTGTTGCACAATGGTTGTTTGCCATGGGTGGCACCTTTTGTCTGTTATCTGTACTCTGCTTAAGTATCAACTCTGGTCTCCTACTGTGGGAGCGACTTCTGTTTTATCTGCAACTGTGAAAGTTCTTAGATATCATACTAGTTGTTTTGGTTCTCTTGGTCACCTGTATCTGTGAAATGCTGGAATGCAGCCTCATGTTGTATGTGCACTGTTGTTTATGTGGATCTCAATAACACTGTTGTTTGGGATAATCATCAGGGGGTGGGCCATGTTGATCAATGGGACTTAATTTTGGTCTTTAATGAATAACAACAGAACTTGGAATATCCTCAACTGGAATGTGAGGGGTATTAATTCTTCAGATAAGTGGTTGGCTATTAGGCAAAAAGTGGAAGAAAGTGCTGCTGGGATTGTGTGCTTGCAGGAAACTAAGAGAGAGGACTTTGATTTAACCTATATTCATAAAGTGTGTCCTCAAAGATTTAATAAATTTGAATACTTACCTTCCATTGGGGCATCTGGGGGTATACTCACTACTTGGAATGGAGCTCTATTCACTAGAGAATTAATGTTTCAAAACAAGTTTTCCTTATCCATCCAATTCACTTGTAGAACATCTTCCAAATGTTGGATCCTCACAAACATCTATGGTCCTTGCAATCATGAGGATAAAATTGAGTTCATTGAATGGTTTGGTAATATACAAATGCCCAATGATGTGGATTGGATTATCATGGGGGATTTTAAATTTATTAGAACACCAGAGGACAGAAATAAACCTGGAGGAAATGTTAATAAAATGCTTATGTTTAATGAGGCTATAAGTGAACTTGGTTTGATTGAACTCCCTCTAAAAGGCAGACAGTTTAGCTGGAGTAACATGCAAGACAACCCCCTCCTGGAGAAGTTAGACTGGTTTTTCACCTCTGCTGCTTGGATGACAAGCTACCCAGATACTGTGGCTCTTCCCATGGCTAAGCCAATTTCTGATCATCTTCCTTGCATGATAAAAATTGGCACAAATATCCCAAAATCTAATGTGTTCAGATTTGAAAACTATTGGCTCAATCACAGCTCTTTTAAGCTGGTGGTTCAGACTGCTTGGAATATTCCAGTAGGTCATACAGATTGTGCAAAAAAGATCAATGCGAAATTCAAAAATGTTAGAAGAGCACTTGAGTTGTGGGCTAAAAACCTTGCATGTCATAAGAAGCAAATTGCATATCTAAATGACTGTATCTTTCTATGGGACATGATTGAGGAATACAGGGAACTGTCAGTGTTTGAGAATAATTGCAGGACAATGCTAAAGGATTTATTATTAACTATGCTCAATAATCAGAAGATTTACTAGAAACGGAGAGGAAAAATTAAAGGAGTAAAGTTTGGAGATGAGAACACAAAATTCTTCCATATTAAAGCTTCTATTAACCACATGCACAATAAAATTGCTATGATGTTGAACAAGGATCAAGTGGAAATAACAGATCATGATGGAAAGGCTGCAATCCTATGTGAGGCTTTTAAAGATAGATTGGGGCAATCCAATGGACACTCCATGCATTTTGACTTAAATGATCTGTATGAAAACATTGTGGACCCCCAAATTTTCATTGATCTGGAAAAACCTTTTTCTCAAGAAGAAATTAAGGATGTGGTAAAAAACCTGCCTGCAGATAAATCACCAGGGCCAGATGGATTCAATAATGAGTTTATCAAAAGTTGTGGGATATTATTAAGACTGATGTCTTTGAGCTTATAATGGCATTCCATGCTGGGAATGTAAATCTAGAGAGCATCAACTCCTCTTTCATCACTCTAGTGCCAAAAAAAGAAGTGCCACTTTCCCCAAATGACTTCAGGCCAATTTCTTTGCTAAATGGAGTACTGAAAATCATTACAAAATTGTTGGCCAATAGATTACAAAGAGTTATTCTGCAAATGGTGCATATTAATCAATATGGTTTCCTCAAAGATAGAGTGATCCAGAATTGCCTAGGATGGGCATATGAGTACATCCACCAGTGTCACAAGTCTAAGGAGGAAATCTTAGTAATCAAATTGGATTTTGAGAAGGCCTTTGATACAATTGAGCATGCAGCAATCATTGATATTTTTAGAGCTAAAGGTTTTGGAGAGAAATGGATTTCATGGATGAATGCTCTGTTCACAACTGCATCATCTTCTGTATTACTAAATGGTGTACCTGGGAAAAGAATTTACATAAGAAGAGGAGTAAGATAAGGGGACCCATACTCTCCTTTAATATTTGTGCTGGCTGCTGATCTGTTACAATCTATTCTTAACAAAGCCATGAGGTTAAACTTGATCACTGCTCCACTTCAAGTCAACTCTTGTCCTCACTTCCCAATTGTGCAATATGCAGATGACACTCTGGTGGTTATGCAAGCTGATTCTAGGCAGTTGTTCTGTTTAAAGGTACTTCTAAATACTTTTGCTACAGCAACTGGGCTCAAAGTAAATTATGGGAAGTCAATTATGGTACCTTTGAACATTGCAGAAGACAGGGTTGAAATATTTACAAACACCTTGCAGTGTGCTAGAGGAAACTTCCCCTTTACTTACCTTGGTCTACCCTTGGGCATATACAAACCAACTGTTGAGCAATGCCTCCCCCTAGTTAACAGGATTGCCAAAAGATTGGCTGGTATTTCTATATTCATGACCCAAGCTGGAAAATTACTTCTGGTCAAGTCAGTGATGACATCATTATCAGTTTTCTTCATGTGTTGTCTGGACATTCCTATTACAATAAAGAAATAGATCATCAAGTATTTGAGACACTGTCTTTGGAGAGGCCCTGATATGGAGGACAGAAGACCTGCTTTGGTGGCTTGGCACACTGTGTGTAGACCCAAGGACCAGGGAGGATTAGGAGTACTAGATATCTTTACACACAACAAAACCCTGCTAATGAAGAACCTTCACAAATTCTTCAACAGACATGACATTCCTTGGGTCAACCTGATTTGGGAAACTTACTATAATGATGGGAAATTACCAGGGGGCAATATGGTAGGATCATTCTGGTGGAAGTCCAACTTAGCTCTCATTGATCAGTACAAAGCTATTGCTAAATGTAATGTGGGAGATGGAGTCAGTGCATTCTTTTTGGATGGTCTATGGAACCAAGCAATACTTAAACACCAATTCCCCCACTTATTATCTTTTGTCAGAAATCCTCAACTGAACATTCAACAAGTGTTGCAGATTGAATACTTGCAGGATCTCTTCTATCTCCCTTTGACAACAGAAGCATATGAGGAATTCTTACAAATGGAAGATATTTGCATTTCCATGAGGCAATCTGAATACCTAGACACATTGGACACATGGAGTTACATTTGGGGGACTGAACACTATTCATCCATCAAAGCATATAAAGTTTTAATTGGACACAAGCAGACCCCTCCACATTTCAACTGGATCTGGCAGAGTTCCTGTCAGCCAAAGCATAAAGTCTTCTTCTGGCAACTTCTCCATGATAGAGTCAACACAAGAAATTTACTTAGAAGAAAGAATTTTGTGTTGGAGGCTTATAACTGTGTTGTTGGAGGTTGTCAACAAGAAGAAACACTGCATCATCTTTTTTGGGCTGCCAATTCGTTCAACAATGTTGGGACTTCATATGTCCAACAAGAACACCAAACCTGTCTGTGTTAGAAGCGTTTCAAGACCTTAAAGACAAGCTAAGATACCCATTTTACATGGAGATCATCATTCTTGGAGCATGGGCCATCTGGATAACCAGAAATAATAAGATTTTCGAAAACATTGCCCCTTCTTTTCAAGGCTGGAAGTTCATTTTTTCTAGAGGAACTAAAGCTTTTAAAGTTTAGGATGAGGAAGAAGCATGAGAGGCAATTTTCTGTTTGGCTTGAAGGCCTTTTGTAATTTTTTTTCTATTTGTAGACTAGTTGGCTTTTTGTTTTTTCTTTCTTTCTTTTCTTTCTCCTAGTTTATAGTTTCTTTTTTTCTTAAGGCTTACCTCAAGCCTTTCCAGATTGCTTGTTACTTTGCTCTCTTAATTTATAAAAATCGCAGTGGGGTTTTACCCTACTGTTTATAGTCAAAAAAATATCCCATGTTCTTGTTTCGTGTTATTTTTCTGATAGGTTTAGATCGCCATGGCTGCACCAAGCTCCTCCAAGGACAAGTTCTTTGAGAAGGTCATCAACCCCTACCTACGTGAGGTGTTGAAGCACCCTCAAGCCATTGATATGTGTGAGGGAGTGCTCCACATCTGGGATGTTCAAGGGCCCAAGAAGACGGGAAGCATGGAGGCCAGGCTCGAGGCGGTGGAGCGGGAGATCTTCAAGTGCAAAGGGATGGTGGAGCATGGACTCAGTGCCAATCATTCCATGATCACAGAATTCACCCGTGATCACATGGTGGATGGCCGGTCTATGAAGGACAACTTCTTCACTTTCAACGAGCAAATCAACTTTCTGCAAAGCCAAATCTATGATCTTCAAAATAAAAAAAATTAGTACGAAGCAAGGTTTAAAGGTATGAGTTTAGCTGCAAGTTTCGGGACTCGAGAGACTCATGCATCCTCTTATGATGGTGAACCCTTGCCATGGAAGCCGGAGGATAAGCCTCCCACCACACCACCATCATCATCACCAAAGAAGGAGACTTGAGTACACGGGTATGGGCACTCCCCTTGGCTTTCGCCAAGCTTGGGGAAGATGCCCCCGTATCGTATCACCATCACTTTTATTACCTTCACCGGTTTTTAGCTCGATCCTTAGTTATTTTGTGATTTTGTTGAATGAAAGTTTAGTATAATCTATTTTCGAGTGCTAGTTTCGTGATCTATCTATCTATGTAATCGAGTGAGAGTTATACTTCTTTACTTTCTTGTTTCAATCAAAATAAAGAAAATAATGAAAAAAATCATATGCTAATCTTATGGAAAGTAATGACATCACATAAGGAAAAGTATAAGTGGTAAAATTTATTGAAAGTTGACAAAATAGCATTGGTCAATGATGCAATTCATGAAAGAATTAATAAGCGCATGACAACCTATGCTTCCCTCTGCGAAGGGCCTATCTTTTACTTTTATGTATTTACTTTTTATGCAAGAGTCAAAAGTGTTCTCCTATATTCCTTTTCATTTTCTCTTCTGCAAGCATCATGTGGTGGGGAAAGATCTAGGCACATACATCCAGTTGGATATGAGTGATCAAGAGTTATTATTGTTGACATCACCCTTGAGGTGAATAAGTTGGGAGGCAAAACTATAAGCCCCTATCTTTCTATGTGTCTGGCTGAAACTTTTTGCTCCATATATATGTTGTGAGTGTTAGCAATCATGGTTGAGTATGTGGACTTGCCAAAGGGCTCCGATATGAGACCCTTCCTGAAAAATATATGAATTGCAATTGCAAAGTTGAGTGAGAACATAGTTTGTTAGTTTTCAAGAAATTTTATGCTTTATACTTCAATGTTGTGATGAATTGCTACTTGCTCATAAGAAGTTTTATGATGAAGTTTATTGATGTTATAATAATAAGCATGATACTACTATGTCTGTATTTTGTTTTTATTGACACCTCTCTCTCTCTCTAAGCATGTGGACATGATTTTCGATATCGGCTTTCGCTTGAGGACAAGCGAGGTCTAAGCTTAGGGGAGTTGATACGTCAATTTTGTATCATGTTTTTTCTACTGTTATTTATAGTGTTTTTATGCAATATAATACTTTGTGGAGTAATTCTAATGCCTTTATCTCATAATATGCAAGGTTTACACAAAGAGATAGAATGCCGGCAGCTGGACTTCTGGCCTGAAAAAGCTATGTCGAAGATATACCTATTCTGCACATCTCCAAATGAGATGAAATTTTACGGAGAATTGTTTTAGAATATATAAAAAAATACCGGAGAAAAATACTGAAGGGGGCCACCCATGTGTCCACTAGGCACCAGAGCGCGCCACCCCTTCCAGGCGCGCCCTAGTGGGTAGTTGGCTACCTGGCCCACCTCTGGTGCCCATCTTCTAGCATAGAAGGTCTTTTGACCTAGAAAAAATAAAGGGGGGACTTTTGAGAAGGAGCGTCGCCGTCTCGAGGCGGAACTTGGGCAGGAGCATTTTTGCTCTCCAGCGGAGCGATTCCGCCGAGGAAACTTCCCTCCAGGAGGGGGAAATCGAAGCCATCGTCATCACCAACAACTCTCTCATCTTTGGGAGACAAATCTTCATCAACATCTTCAACAACACCATCTCATCTCAAACACTAGTTCATCTCTTGTGTTCAACCTTTGTATCAAAATCTCAGATTGGTACCTGTGGTTGACTAGTAGTGTTGATTACATCTTGTAGTTGATGCTAGCCAGTTTATTTGGTGGAAGATTATATGTTAAGATCCATTATGATATTTTTTACACCTCTGATCTTGACCATGAATATGTTGTGTGAGTAGTTACTTTTGTTCTTGAGGACATGGGAGAAGTCTCATCATAAGTAATCATGTGAATTTGATATTCGTTCGATATTTCGATGATATGTATGTGTCCCTTAGTGGTGTTATGTGAACATTGACTACATGACATTTCACCATGTTTGGGCCTAAGGGGATACATTGTGGAGTAGTTATTAGATGATGGGTTGGTAGAGTGACAGAAACTTGAACCCTAGTTTACGCGCTATTTCGTAAGGGGATGATTTGGATCCTTATGTTTATTGCTACTGTTAGATTTTATATTAATTCTTCTTTCGGAGTTGCGGCTACTTGCGAGGGGGTTAATCATAAGTGGGAGACTTGTTCAAGTAAGAACAACACCCAAGCACCGGTCCACCCACATATCAAATTATCAAAGTAGCGAACGCGAATCAAACCAACATGATAAAAATGACTAGATGAAATTCCCATGTATCCTCGAGAATGTTTTACCTAATATCAGAGACATTTTTGGCCTGTCCTTTGCTACAAAAAGGATTGGGCTACCTTGTTTCACTTATTGTTACTATTGTTACTTGTCACTTGTTACAAATTATTTTGCTATCAAACTACCTGTTACCGACAATTTCAGTGCTTGCAGAAATTACCTTGTTGAAAATCACTTGTCATTTCCTTCTGCTCCTTGTTGGGTCCTACACTCTTACTTATCAAAAGGACTACGATTGATCCCCTATACTTGTAGGTCACCACACTGGTACATGACTGATCCACATAATTGTCATGGATGACACCCACCTGAGACACTTTATAGGAACTTCGTGAAGAAGTCTATCATAGATTAACAGGTTTACTGTAGTGGATGTATTAGATCACGGTAAAATCAGATTCCTCGAAATTGATGCAATCTTGCAACGGTGGCATTGAGCTTTGGAGTCCTTACGCAACTATTTTAGATAACTACTTCCAAATAGCGCTAAGAATTGGCTTGGGGGACCTCACAAAAAAAGAATTGGCTCGGGGGGATTAACCACTGTCTTTTTCTGCGAAAAGAATCAGATCGATTATAAAACTTCACCAGAAGTACAAAGTATCTCAAACATAATACAAATTACATCAAGATTTCGGGACCACCGAACGACCAATATTACCGCCATAACGAGCCGTCAACACGTCATTGTCATCGTTCCCCTACCGGAGCCGGCTTGACCTTGTCGATGACAGCTCGTAAGTCTTCACGCATGTGCCCCTAAGGACCAACGCCATGGAGCCACAATTGCCGCTATTGAACCCTTCGATAGATCTAAAGCATCTAACACCAAATCTTGCGACATGACGAGAAACCCTAACCTCACCATCCCAAGAAGAAAGGTGTCAGCAGGTGCGCGGAGCCGGAGCCGACATGTTCGCAAAATGTTCATTGCCTTGATCAGAGCCTTTAGGCCCCCTTTGGTTCATAGGATAGAAATTTTATAGGAATAGGAAAATCATATGAAGTGAGATGACATGCATCTTAATTCTTATAGAGAAAGAGATGTCATTTGATGCATAGGATAGGAATTTTTACATTGAGTCTAAGCTAATGTTTTTCCCCTCCAAAATGTGAAGGATTGATTTCTATCCTATATAGGAATAGGAATCCATTCCTATAAACCAAAGGGGTTTCAAAGGAATATTTTCTTTGCAAATCCTACCCTATAAAATTCCTACAAACCAAAGGAGACCTTGCCTTTTAGAAGCAAGCATTTCCGTAGCTTCTATTTTTCCTAAAGCTAATGAACCCAATTGAAGAGAAAAACTTGGGATAAATAATAAAGCGGCATGAATCTACGTAGAAGCTTCGTTGACGTAGTCCAAACGGATGAACTCAAGGGGGATTGAAGCCCGAAAGACAAATCGGAAAAGTAGCGTCGCCATCTGTCCGAGCGCCGCACCTGCGGGAAGTAAAAAGCCTAACCTAAACTACTAACCGGAGCGGAGCCACTGGGATTCCTCTCCCCACCACCGGCCGCCGGAGCGGCAGACGGAGGGGATGTGAATCCACAGGCTCACTGATGCAGTTTGGAGGGGAAAGTTTGCCCTACTCGCCTAGGTTAGGGGAAAGAAATGAGAGGAAGTTGTAGATTTCTGATTAAGGCGACTACTAAGTGTTGGTAAGCCGGCCGAAACTTTCGGCGGGCCGCCTTTGAGTGGTTCGATCGCAGCCTATCGTACGGGCATGGTCGTACTTGGCTTTCATCCTCTATTTCACAGAGCGCCTCGTGGACAAAAAAAGAGGGGGAAATCTCCTCCCCACACACACACAGATCGCGCTCATCCTCTGCCTCGCAGCACTAGACCATTCACAGATCCACAGCTCGCGCCGCCGCTGGTACTGTCCTCCTCGTCACCGCACGCAGAAACATCCGCGTAGCTCCTTGTCATGTCGGTCGCCGGTGGTAGCTGCTGAAGTTGTCGGTTGCAGCAAAAATATGGCCCACGCAGCCACTGGAGGTAGCTGTCTTTCCTGCTGGTTGATGCAAAAACACGGCGATCGCCATCGTCGGTGGTAGTTGCCATTGTCTTCGGTTGTAGCACTGGGCTATCTAGTTGCAGCAAAAAACGGTCGCCACCATCGTCGGTTGTTGCAATGATTTGGCCGGTTCCAGCAATAGGCTGGACGGTTGCAGCAAAAGATGCTCGCCGTGGTTGCCGTCACAACTCGGTTGTTGTCGATGGTAGCAAAAATAGTTTCCGGTTGTAGCATTCAGCTGGCTGGTTGTAGCAAAAAATCTGCCCAGTTCCAGCTCCTATTCTCGGCTGTAGCAAAACATGCTGTCGGTTCCAGCTCCGGTCGATGCTGGAACTGGTGAAAGCAGATGCTGGAACCGGGAGATAGGAGAACTGGAACTGGCGAGAGCAGATGATGGAAAGCCCTCCGACTCCATCACCGATGATGGAAAACTGTTGGAACCGTAGGCACCAAAAGCTAGAAGCAGCCATCAGGGATGCTGGAAAAGCCCATGACGTCAATGTTGGGACCATAGGCACCAAGAGCTGGAACCGTAGCCCCAAAAAGCTGGAACCGGCATGGAAATTGTTGTGATGGTCGAGAGAGTGGTTGCGTTGTTGCCGCCGATTTGCTGGTATAGGCGCACAAAAAAGTTGCAACCAGGTGGTGGGGAAGCTACAACCAGCAAACATCGTGGCCGTTTGCAGCTCACGGTGTGGCCGGGTAGAAAGCTCCTCTGCTGTCGAGCATGGTCCATCTCTGGCGATATGGGTCGTCGGGAAGCAGGAAGGAGAAGGCCGTCGCATGGAGCTTTATAGGAAAAAAAAGAGAAAAAAAGCTCGCCGAAAGACGAAAAAGAAAAGCACACGGGCGGTCTGCCAACGGTCGCCTTGCCGGAGCTTGGATGCGACAATGCATGCGAGAGGGAAGGAGCGATGCAGGCGAACGAGCTCTCGAGCAGATGAAAAAGAGCAAGAAAGGCGATGAAAGGGATAGATTTCTGTGGACGAGCGGCGTTGGGGATGAAGACGTGCGTGGGACCCATGTCCGTGTGGCGCACGTGCAGCGGACCCGCACAAAGTTCCGCTGGCGCATCGATCATAAACGTTCTCCTTGTCTTATAGGGATGCTAATAGGGTGACACACAACTTGATTAGATGTTCATTATTCTAAATCTGTTGTTATTTGGGATGAAGATGCCCTAGCTTTCTTCTTTTTCAGATTTTGTACTAGATGATAGTTAGGGCCTGTTTGGTTGGAGATTTAGGGATTGTTTGGTTCCAGCCTTAGCTTGCCAAGCCAAAGGTGTGGCGTGCCACAACTTTCCAGGCATGCGTTTGGTTCTATACTAATGTTTGGCTTGCCACAGTGCGTAGTGATTTCTCCTGTAAGATTTTCGCCAAAAGGTGTGGTGTTTGTTTTGCTCGTCACACTTCTGTGATGCGTCACAGGTGCCATGCCTAAGGTGAGGTATCAGCCACACCTGTGGCGCGCCGCAAAAGTGTGGCGAGCAAAACAAACGCCACACCTTTTGGCGAAAATCCTACTGAAGAAATCAATATGCACTGTGGCAAGCCAAACATTAGTATAGAACCAAATACATGTCTGAAAAGTTGTGGCACGCCACACCTTTGGCTTGGCAAGCTAAGGCTGGAACCAAACAGCCCCTTACTCTCTGGTGCACGTCATACGGCAGTCTCGCTAAAAGAAGCACTAGTGGTTGGGGCGCCACCCGGTGGCGCCGCATGAGAGGGAGCTGAGCGGTGCCAGGTGGGCTGCGCCCCTTTCCCTTTCTTATCTGTACTTTTTTCTCAAATCAATGGACTTAATTTTGAATCTAGACTTGAGAACACCCGGTTTTATTAATGTAGGCCTAAAATTTCGATTCTATAATTGAGTTTAAGAACTACAAATCACAAAGCCAAACTGTCAGAGGGCTCAAACCTTCTCAATCTTTACCCACACTTGCTAGCACGTGAACATGAAGGCCACAGTGATGGACTTGCTGGTGATGACGGCATCTACGACTGCCACCTTCGCTTGCTCTCCACCGCGTCCTCCATTTCATAAGCGTATAACCCTCCAAGTCCAATCCCACCACTCCTTCCCCTGGTTCGTGGCATGATGTTGTCAAATTGAGATTGTTTCATTTGGTCCCTTAACCTGTCTGTCAGTTTCTCTTCTTCTGCCTGGACATAGTACATCATTGACCTGTGAGTGCAATCATAAATGGGCACAACTATCCACAAATAGCAATAGATACCCCCCCTGCAAAAAAAGATAGCAATAAATACGACTGTGAAGGAATACGTTACCATTTTTCAAAGAAGAGAATGCTTATATTCAATAAAGGAAGAATATGATCATCATAGTGATGAAATGCATACCAATGGCCATGTATAAAAGCTTCCGAGGGTGAACCATGAGAAAGATCATACCTATGTAATCAAGCATGTACAGCAAATGTTGTCGTCGAGGGCTGTGGAAGTAGAAGAGAGAACCACAGTCAACGTAGAATTTGATATTGATAAAGTTGAAAGGTTCCTATTAGGGGGAAATAAAATGCTTCTAGTAAGACTGTTGATAAATAGCACTGTGCAACCTGCAAACTGCAGGGCCTCCTAACTAAAATAAAAATGAATATTTTTGGGAGATTCATTTGTCCAGACATTAATTTGCAGTGTAGTTTGACAGAAAGCGAAAGACTCGGATATAATCATAAAACCACAGCATAAAGTTTGAATAGTTGAACTACAACATCCTCTTGACAATTTTGTAGTTCTTTTTAGTTGCAACTATCATAGGTAATAGTAAAAGAATAACGAACAGATGTACTTTTATATAGGATTAAAAATGTGGAGAGAAAATGAATACATATGGTTTGATAAAATATATGAAGTCTTAGGAAGAAAATATATTTGGCTCACACCTTAGAAAGTTGTACCTAAAATTACAAGATAGCGGACCATGAAGGTTAGCAAGCCAATATAAATGCATGATTGGTTACAAAGCATGGAGCTGCGTAGCATGGACGAGTTCTTGTTGCTGCCTAGCATAGAGCAACCATGATAGTGCACTAACAAATGCGATACAAATTCATTTCATGGCAGGAAATTGCAGATGCTAGGTTATATGAAGCACACACTTACTTAACAATAACTACGATCAAAACTATAGAAGGAACATATCAATAAGATGTTCTGTAGAACTACAACATTCTGATTGCCATATCTTTCATAGAAAGGTACATGTCTATCCACCTCATCTTCATATGAGAAAAATAAAGCATCCAAATATAAAAATGATACAAAACTATAAATAAGAAGGGGCTAGTGAAAATCAAAAGAGGAAACTTATCCATACCACGTCTTTTTAAACCAAAGGATCCCTCATCGAGTCATATTTTCTACATCCTACAAATTATTTAAAGAATAGTACACCATGGCATACTAATGAAATTTCTAGAGTTAAACCTATCAACTTTGGTAGATACATACTTGAATTTGTACCTTTGTTCCTGCCATCTTCTGTCAAGATCGCACACCTTTAGCTTGTACTGCAGGTTTATAGAAACTCAGTTCAAGCTACATTCTCCAGCAACAATTAAAGATTTGCGTAACATTTTTTTAGCTATATAGAATCATGTAACTGAAATAGTAGTACAGAGCTACAATGTCATGCTTCCTATTGGCTCTTACATATTAATTGGATTACTATGTAATCACGTTACTGAAACAGTACATAAGCACATGCAGTTTGCATGCCAGGTTTTCTCTAAGAATAAATTTAGGTATATGACACAATAAAATAATAGTAATTGTTTAACAGAAACTGCTAGTACCACTTTGATTCCTATGGCGAGTTGAAAATAAGAATAAATTGGATTACTATGTAATCATGTTACTGAAAGAATAAGAGTAGTGATAGTTCAACAGAAACTACAAGCAGAAGGCTGGGAACAAACCTGAATCCTTAGATCTATAATTAAAATCTCTGTAGTTGAAAATAAAAAACGGGGACCAATAGAACAAAACATGGAAACTGAAAAGTAGTTCTTATATAAACAACCCTTTCCCTCTCACGGTCAAGGGGAATCAATGATATGAGGATGGGGACTGGAACATGTGGAACCTCCCTTTTATCTGAGAGTTAAAATCAGCCCTACAAAATGTGGTTTGCATTTTAAAAGCCAAGTTAACTATTCAATCACACAGAGGTTGTCCTTTCACTGTTGGTCATGTTCAGGAGCAATGGTATGAAGCAGAAATCCGAGATTAGTTGATACTCCCTCCATTCCACAATGTAGTGCTTCCTCTATCCACGTGCTTCAACTTTGACCGTAAATTGAACTATCAAGACCGATTGCGGCGGGAGCAAAAATTATATCAATGAATTCGTATTCGAAAGAAGTTTTCAATTATATAATTTTTTCTCTCGCCGCAGTTGGTCTCGTTGGTTAAATTTATGGTCAAAGTTGGACCTCGGGAAGCACGGGCGCACTATATTTTGGAATGGAGGGAGTATCACAATGTCATCTTGTTGTCAAGAATATGCATATGAAATAGAGTACAGTGAAAACAATAATTTATGAGAGTAGTTGTGTGCTGTCATTCTAGGAAGTGCACTTGTGGAGAAACTAATCATGCACAGCCGAAATAATACCAATCAACAAATTAACCATCAAGAAATATATAGAGAAAAATGGAGATATTATACCCATTCTATACCAGCTGCATGACCTCCTCTGCATCAGAACACAACAGCGATGGCAGGTAGACCAACGCAACAGCGTTGTCCTAACTCTCCACACTGCTCGATCCTCCAGTTCGCCTATTGTCGACCATTGCATTCCCTCCTCCAAACAGTCCCCTCCCCCCCCCCCCCCTTCATTTTATTTTTGTCATGAGACTAAAGACATGCCATCGTCTTTATTCCACATAATATCAACAAAAAATATTCAGTTAGTACAAACATGATGCAAGGCAACAGTTCAGCAGAATATAATCGCAAAACATAAAATCTCCTTTTTACATAAACTGAATAGGGCCAGCTTGCAGATCCAAAATTCACATCACCCGACTCAGAGCATGCATGCCAAGGGGATATCAAGGAATGGAGAACTGAATACTCATATGTTTTTACTGGATTATCTCTGTACTGCCTATTTAGTTGATGGATATTGTCCCTTGTTGGTCAGGTCTGAACTTTTTAAGAAGAAAGCATGCATAGTTCTTTCAGCAAGTACACATATATGCATCCTGAAACAACAGATAGAAGAGGGGATGTTGTCTCTGCATCCATACATGTGTCACACCATCTTACAATCCATGTCTAAATTAGCAAGATCAGAATAATGGGGGTTGATCTACCATACAGCTCACCTTAAAACTCGGCGAGAGAGGACTACGTCGCAGGGAAGAGGGGCTGGATGGGAAGGGAGCAGAGAAAACTGGACGCGCTCGGGGAGGGAGGATGCAGAGGAGGCAACCGTAGTGTCGATGCAGCTCCCGCAGCCATGCCGCTGCAGCTGCTATTCTGCCGCACAAGCGTCCCAAGGACCGCCCGGAGCAAATCCCATTGTCCTGCTCCCGCAGCACGTCGCCACCAATGACCTATTCGAACAGGATCCGCGCGGCACCGACCGGCCAACCCAGCAACACGCCACGGCTTGTCCATCGAGCTCCGACGCCACCATGACCAGATCCATCCTCCCACCCGTCTTCCTCCGCCTCGATGTCTCCCACGTGGCTCTCAAAGTCGCCGCCGCCGTGCTCATCGACGAGAGCCACCGACACCGGAACGACGAGCCGAGAGGAAAGAAGGGGAGAGAGGATGGGACGATGCGCGTGGTGAATCCGGGATATTTGTCTTGCTTCGAAGGGAAGGAAAGGGTCCATCGCTGCCTTTAACCTGGGAAGGTGTTATCTGCCGTAACTCTCTCTCGTCAATACAGTAGTAACAGGGACACGTGGACATTGCGAGCGCTCGGTCTTGATGCACACCTGAATGGTTTTAATTCTCACATGCGCGCGGAGATGAGCAAACATGCACACGCCCCGAAAACCAAAGAGATAACTTACCACGGCTTGTGCTGTTCCGTTGTGCTCTTCGTCCGAACCGACCTGGCGATCGACGTGTCTCCGTCATGTCACAAGGACGTGCTTACGTACGTCGGCGATGAATCATCGAACGTCTCCTGCTCGGTTGATCACCCGCGCGTAGGTACGTCCTGCTGCGCCGGTGCACCGTGCATGGAGCAACCAACACTTAGCGCGCGCGTTGCCCCATGTGTTGTGCCGCTTGTTGTCGCGCGTGCTTCGGTTGGCCTGGCCCTGGCGGCAGCAGTACACGTACATGCGTGCCGCGCGCCAGCCACCTGATCGGTCAGTCCGTCCATGTCACGAACCGATCGATTGATCACACCGTGCTGACGCTCGTGCTTTCGTGTCATGTTCTGTAGCTATTTTTTTCACAAAAAAATGTCACGCTAACTGCCACACGTGTGGCAGGAAGGGAGACGCACCGCACGTCTCTAGTGTAAACAGATTGTCACGTCATCGCATGCATGCATGTAGGAATTTTTTTGGATTTTCAGTTTTTTAAATGTTTTATCTCTTAAACGAGAAATCCGATTTTTTCACCATTAAATCCCTCGCAATGAGATCTTCGAAACTAGATCCCATGTTGATATGTTTTGATGAAAAAAAATTTGGATTAAAAGTTGCCATGTCTATTGCATATGAATTACCACGATGTTTACACTGAAGTTGCCATGATATGTTTTAGCTATTTTCTTCTACATTTAAAAGTAAATTTTGACATTTATAAAACGGGGAATTAAGAAACTAGACTTGCCATGAACCATAAACTAAAATTGCCATGATACATGCATGTAAAATTGTCATGGTTCATACAAAAAATAATTTTCATGGTCAAAGTACTGGAGTTGCCATCATCAAAATACTAAAATTGTCATGATCTACAAACTAAAATTGCCACATGGCAACTTTAGTTTAAGCCCTATGGCAACTGCAATGTAAACATCATGGCAACTTCTGGCAAAAAAAATCGTCCAAACATTTCAACATGGGGTCTAGTTTTGAAAATCTCGTCGAGACGGATTTAATGGTGAAAACGGATTTTTAGTTCGCTTTTTTATTTAGGAGATACAACATTTTTAAGCCGAAAACCAAAAAAAATTCTGCTGATGTCATCTATTCATACGTGGCAAAATGAGTGGTGATGGAGGCGTGTGGGCGATATGCAAACGCCCACACGTGTGGGCGTTAACATTTCCGGAAAAAAAAATGCTCTGTAGCTATTTCATGGGTCGCGCGTCTGTCGGTCGGCACCGGGAAACAGCTAGGACGGCGCCCTACTTGCGTCTTGCGTGCGCTCCATTTGTCGCAGGTCACAGTGCATGTCCTCTCGTCCGCGAAGCCTGGGCTGATTGTTCGGTCGATCGGTCCTGCCGTTCCGCCGAGATCGACTGCCCTTTTTTTTCGAATGTAAAAGATCGCATTAGTCAAGTTTGTTCAAATATTTTTTGTTCAAGTTTGTTCAAATACAATCTCTTTTTTAGGGGTGTTCAAATACAATCCTGCTGGTATAAAATGTTGATCTCCTCTGGGCCTCGCAACCAAACAGCGGTTCGAGGGAGAGCCCGCCCCAACTGGGCAAGAGTATGGCTCACCTTATTCTAGTTGGTTGTTTTCTATGATGGAAATGTTATCACATGATGAGCTTACAAGGATGAGAGTAACCTTATGGGAAATATGGACGGCAAGAAGAAATTTAGTTCACGTGGGCATTCACGAGAGTCCCCTCTCTACTCATTTGTTCATTAACAGGTTCATATCGGAGCTTGATCAGATCAACCCACATAAATCACGAGTCCCTTTGGCGCCGGTGGTGAGCAGGAACAAATGGCTACCCCCGCCTATGGGGTGCATCAAGATGAATGTTGACACGGGCGTTTCAGTGGATCATAATGTTGGCTCCGCTGCAGCGGTTTGTCGCGACAGGGACGGCACATATTTGGGCTCCTCGCTGGAGACTATAGCTTGCAAAGAGGCTCTCTCATTGGCTAAAGATCTTGGAATGAGGCATCTCTATATTGCATATGATAATCAAGGAAGTGAGCAATGGCATTCACATAAACAATGATGGATCATAGGGGGAGGGGGAGGGGGCGGGGTCATCAAAGAAGTTAAGTAGATGGAGAAAAGTTTTGGTTCTTGTACTTTTGTTCATGAATTTCGAAGCTCATAAGATAGATAGGTATGGTGTCTCCCTTTCCCCGGGAAGACATAGTTGGTTAGGCAATCCACATGATATTCTTGTAATACCTGTAAATATTGTTTCATATGAATAAAGCATAGCTATCTTTCCTTAAAAATGAACAAAAGAAATTAAATGCTCACGGCGCTGGTCTAATAGGCATTTTTTTTGGAAATATGCCCTAGAGGCAATAATAAATTGATTATTTATATTTCCTTGTTCATGATAATCGTTTATTATCCATGCTAGAATTGTATTGATAGGAAACTCAGATACATGTGTGGATACATAGACAACACCATGTCCCTAGTAAGCCTCTAGTTGACTAGCTCGTTGATCAATAGATGGTTACGGTTTCCTGACCATGGACATTGGATGTCGTTGATAACGGGATCACATCATTAGGAGAATGATGTGATGGACAAGACCCAATCCTAAGCCTAGCACAAGATCATGTAGTTCGTATGCTAAAGCTTTTCTAATGTCAAGTATCATTTCCTTAGACCATGAGATTGTGCAACTCCCGGATACCGTAGGAATACTTTGGGTGTGCCAAACGTCACAACGTAACTGGGTGGCTATAAAGGTACACTACAGGTATCTCCGAAAGTGTCTGTTGGGTTGGCACGAATCGAGACTGGGATTTGTCACTCCGTGTGACGGAGAGGTATCTCTGGGCCCACTCGGTAGGACATCATCATAATGTGCACAATGTGATCAAGGAGTTGATCACGGGATGATGTGTTGCGGAACGAGTAAAAGAGACTTGTCGGTAACGAGATTGAACAAGGTATCGGGATATCGACTATCGAATCTCGGGCAAGTATCGTACCGATAGACAAAGAGAATTGTATACGGGATTGATGAAGTCCTTGACATCGTGGTTCATCCGATGAGATCATCGTGGAACATGTGGGAGCCAACATGGGTATCCAGATCCCGCTGTTGGTTATTGACCGGAGAACGTCTCGGTCATGTCTGCATGTCTCCCGAACCCGTAGGGTCTACACACCTAAGGTTCGATGACGCTAGGGTTATAAAGGAAGTTTGTATGTGGTTACCAAATGTTGTTCGGAGTCCCGGATGAGATCCCGGACGTCACGAGGAGCTCCGGAATGGTCCGTAGGTAAAGATTTATATATAGGAAGTATGGTTTTGGCCACCGGAAGAGTTCTGGGCATCACCGGTAGTGTACCGGGACCACCGGAGGTGTCCGGGGGTCCACCAAGTGGGGCCACCAGCCCCAGAAGGTTGCGTGGGCCAAGTGTGGGAGGGAACCAGCCCCAGGTGGGCTGGTGCGCCCCCCCCCCCCACCAAGGCCCAATGCGCCTCCTAGAGGGGAAGGGGGCAAACCCTAGGGCAGATGGGCCCTAAGGCCCACCCCTGGTGCGCCTCCCCCTCTCCCCCCTTTGGCCGCAACCCTAGATGGGTTTTGGGGCTGCCGCCACCCCTAGGGAGGGAACCCTAGATGGGGGCGCAGCCCCTCCCCTCCCCCTATATATACTTGAGGTTTTGGGGCTGCCCAACATACGATTTGATCTCCCTCTTGGCGCAGCCCTACCTCTCTCCCTCCTCCTCTCTCGCGGTGCTTGGCGAAGCCCTGCAGGATTGCCATGCTCCTCCACCACCACCACGCCATTGTGCTGCAGCTGGATGGAGTCTTCCTCAACCTCTCCCTCTCTCCTTGCTGGATCAAGGCATGGGAGACGTCACCGGGTTGTACGTGTGTTGAACGCGGAGGTGCCGTCCGTTCGGCACTTGGTCATCGGTGATTTGGATCACGACGAGTACGACTCCATCAACCCCGTTCACTTGAACGCTTCCGCTTAGCGATCTACAAGGGTATGTAGATGCACTCTCTTTCCCCTCGTTGCTGGTTTCTCCATAGATAGATCTTGGTGACACGTAGGAAAATTTTAAATTTCTGCTACGTTCCCCAACAGTGGCATCATGAGCTAGGTCTATTGTGTAGATTCTTTGCACGAGTAGAACACAAAGTAGTTGTGGGCGTTGATTTTGTTCAATATGCTTACCGTTACTAGTCAATCTTGATTCGGCGGCATTGTGGGATGAAGCGGCCCGGACCGACCTTACACGTACACTTACGTGAGACAGGTTCCACCGACTGACATGCACTAGTTGCGTAAGGTGGCTAGCGGGTGCCAGTCTCTCCCACTTTAGTCGGATCGGATTCGATGAAAAGGGTCCTTATGAAGGGTAAATAGCAATTGACATATCACGTTGTGGTTTTGCGTAGGTAAGAAACGTTCTTGCTAGAAACCCATAGCAGCCACGTAAAACATGCAAACAACAATTAGAGGACGTCTAACTTGTTTTTGCAGGGTATGCCATGTGATGTGATATGGCCAAAAGGATGTGATGAATGATATATGTGATCTATGAGATTGATCATGCTCTTGTAATAGGAATCACGACTTGCATGTCGATGAGTATGACAACCGGCAGGAGCCATAGGAGTTGTCCTTAATTTATTTATGACCTGCGTGTCAACATAAACGTCATGTAATTACTTTACTTTATTGCTAACCGTTAGCCATAGTAGTAGAAGTAATAGTTGACGTGACAACTTCATGAAGACACAATGATGGAGATCATGATGATGGAGATCATGATGATGGAGATCATGGTGTCATGCCGGTGACGACGATGATCATGGAGCCCCGAAGATGGAGATCAAAAGGAGCAAAGTGATGATGGCCATATCATGTCACTATTTGATTGCATGTGATGTTTATCATGTTTATACATCTTATTTGCTTAGAACGACGGTAGTAAATAAGATGATCCCTCATTAAAATTTCAAGAAAGTGTTCCCCCTAACTGTGCACCGTTGCGAAAGTTCGTCGTTTCGAAGCACCACGTGATGATCGGGTGTGATAGATTCTTACGTTCACATACAACGGGTGTAAGACAGATTTACACACGCGAAACACTTAGGTTGACTTGACGAGCCTAGCATGTACAGACATGGCCTCGGAACACAAGAGACCGAAAGGTCGAGCATGAGTCGTATGGTAGATACGATCAACATGAAGATGTTCACCGATGATGACTAGTCCGTCTCACGTGATGATCGGACACGGCCTAGTTGACTCGGATCATGTAATCACTTGGATGACTAGAGGGATGTCTATCTGAGTGGGAGTTCATAAGATGAACTTAATTATCCTGAACATAGTCAAAAGGTCTTTGCAAATTATGTCGTAAGCTCGCGCTTTAGTTCTACTGTTTTAGATATGATCCTAGAGAAAATATAGTTGAAAGTTGATAGTAGCAATTATGCGGACAGTAGAAGGCTTGTGTCCTTAATGCACCGCTCGGTGTGCTGGACCTCGAACGTGGTGTGTGAATGTTGCGAACATCTGACATACACGTTTTGATGACTACATGATAGTTCGCTAATGATAAATGGTTTAGAATTGAAGCACCGAAGACATTTTTTGAAATGTCGCGAAACATATGAGATGTTTCGAGGGCTGAAATTGGGATTTCAGGCTCGTGCCCACGTCAAGAGGTATAAGACCTCCGACGATTTTCTTGGCCTGCAAACTAAGGGACAAAAGCTCAATTGTTGAGCTTGTGCTCAGATTGTCTGAGTACAACAATCACTTGAATCGAGTGGGAGTTGATCTTCCAGACAAGATAGTGATGTTTCTCCAAAGTCATTGCCACCAAGCTGCTAGAGCTTCGTAATGAACTATAACATATCAGGGATAGATATGATGATCCTTGAAATATTCGCGATGTTTGACACCGCGAAAGTAGAAATCAAGAAGGAGCATCAATTGTTGATGGTTAGTGAAACCACTAGTTTCAAGAAGGGCAAGGGCAAGAAGGGATACTTCATGAAACGGCAACTCAGCTGCTGCTCTAGTGGAGAAACCCAAGGTTGAACCCAAACCCGAGACTGAGTGCTTCTGTAATAAGGGGAACAGCCACTGGAGCAGAATTACCCTAAATACTTGGTAGGTGAGAAGGCTGTCGATAGAAGTATATTGGATATACATTATGTGAATGTGTACTTTACTAGTACTCCTAGTAGCATCAGGGTATTAGATACCGGTTCGGTTGCTAAGTGTTAGTAACTCGAAATAAAAGCTACGGAATAAACGGAGACTAGCTAAAGGTGAGCTGACAAGATGTGTTGGAAGTGCTTCCAAGATTGATATGATCAAGCATCGCACGCTCCCTCTACCATCGAGATTGGTGTTAAACCTAAATAATTGTTATTTGGTGTTTGCGTTGAGCGTAGACATGATTGGATTATGTCTATCGCAATACGGTTATTCATTTAAGGAGAATAATGGTTACTCTATTTATTTGAATAATACCTTCAATGGTCTTGCACCTAAAATGAATGGTTTATTGAATCTCGATCATAGTGATACACATGTTCATGCCAAAAGATATAAGATAGTAATGATAGTACCACCTACTTGTGGCACTGCCATGTAAGTCATATTGGTATAAAACGCATGAAGAAGCTCCATGTTGATGGATCTTTGGACTCACTCATTTTTGAAAAGGATTGAGACATGTGAACCATGTCTATTGGTATATACGCATGAAGAAACTCCATGCAGATGGACCGTTTGGACTCACTTGATTTTGAATCGCTTGAGACATGCAGATCATACCACATGGGCAAGATGACTGAAAGCTTCGGTTTCAGTAAAATGGAACAAGAAAGCAACTTGTTGGAAGTAACACATTTTGATGTGTGCAGTCCAATGAGTGCTGAGGCACGCAGTGGATATCGTTATAATCTTACTTCACAGATGATTTGACTAGATACTGAGCATATTTACTTGATGAAACACAAGTCTGAATTATTGAATGGTTCAAGTAATTTCAGAGTGAAGTTGAATACCATCGTGACAAGAGGATAAAATATCTATGATATGATCATAGAAATGAATATCTGAGTTACGAGTTTGGCACTGTGGAAATTGTTTCACGACTAGTACCTCCTGGAACACCATAGAGTGATGGTGTGTCTGAACATCATAACTATTGGATATGATGACGTCTCTTATCTAATTACCACTATCGTTCATGGGTTAGGCATTGGAGACAACCGCACTCACTCTAAATAGGGCACCACGTAATTCCGATGAGATGACACCGTATGAACTATGGTTTAGAGAAACCTAAGCTGTCATTTCTTAAAAGTTTGGGGCTACGACGCTTATATGAAAAAGTTTCAGGCTGATAAGCTCGAACCCAAAGCGGATAACTGCATCTTCATAGGACACCCAAAACAGTTGGGTATACCTCCTGTCTCAGATCCGAAAGCAATAGGGATTGTTTCTCGAATCGGGTCCTTTCTCGAGGAAAAGTTTCTCTCGAAAGACTTGAGTGGGAGGATGGTGGAGACTTGATGAGGTTATTGAACCGTCACTTCAACTAGTGTATAGCAGGGCACAAAGAGTTGTTCCTGTGGCACCTACACCAATTGAAGTGGAAGCTTATGATAGTGATCATGAGACTTCAGATCAAGTCACTACAGTACCTCGTAGGACGACGAGGATGCGTACTACTTCAGAGTGGTACGTAATCCTGTCTTGGAAGTCATGTTGCTAGACAACAATGAGCCTACGAGCTATGGAGAAGCGATGGTGGGCCCGGATTCCGATGAATGGCTCGAGGCCATAAAATCCGAGAGAGGATCCATGTATGAAAACAAAGTGTAGGCTTTGGCAGAACGGCTCGATGGTCGTGAGGCTGTTGAGTACAGATGGATTTTAAAAGGAAGACGGACAATGATGATAAATGTCACCATTAAGAAAGCTCGACTTGTCATTAAGATGTTTTCCGACAAGTTCAAGGAGTTGACTGCGATGAGGCTTTCTCACTCGTAGCGATGCTAAGAGTCTGTTGGAATTATGTTAGCGATTACTACATTATTTATGAAATTGTGCAGATAGGATGTCAAAACATTGTTTCCTCGATGATTTTCTTGAGGAAAGGTTGTATGTGATACAACCAGAAGATTTTTGTCAATCCTGAAAGATGCTAACAAGTATGCAAAGCTCCAGCAATCCTTCTAAGGACTTGAGTAAGCATCTCGGAGTTGGAATGTACGCTTTGATGAGATGATCAAAGATTTGGGTTTATACAAAGTTTATGAGAAACTTGTATTTCCAAAGAAGTGAGTGGGAGCACTATAGAATTTCTGATGAGTATATGTTGTTGACATATTGTTGATCAGAAATGATGTAGAATTTCTGGAAAGCATATAGGGTTATTTGAAAAGTGTTTTCAATGGAAAACCTGGATTAAGCTACTTAAACATTGAGCATCAAGATCTATAAGGATAGATCAAAATCGCTTAATAGTACTTTCAAACAAACACATACCACGACAAGATTTTGAAGGAGTTCAAAATAGATCAGCAAAGAAGGAGTTCTCGGCTGTGTTACAAGGTGTGAGTATTGAGCAAGACTCAAGACATGACCACGGCAGAATAGAAAGGACGAAGGTCGTCCCCTATGCTTTAGTCGTAGGCTCTAAAGTATGCTATGTTATGTACCGCACCTGAAGTGTGCCAAACCATGAGTCAGTCAAGGGGTACAAGTGTGATCTAGAAATGGATCACAGGACAACGGTCAAAGTTATCCTTAGTAACTAGTGGACTAAGGAATTTTCTCGATTATGGAGGTGGTAAAAGAGTTCGTCATAAAGGGTTACGCCGATGCAAGCTTTGACACTAATCCAGATTATTCTGAGTAGTAAACTGGATTCGTATAGTAGAACAGTTATTTGGAATAGCACCAAATAGAGCGTGGTAACTGCATCTAGGAGATGACATAGATATTTGTAAAGCACACACGGATCTGAAAGGTTCAGACCCGTTGACTATAACCTCTCTCACAAGCATAACATGATCAAACCCAGAACTCTTGGGTGTTAGTCACATAGGGATGTGACCTTGAGTGTTAATCACATATCGATGTGAACTAGATTATTGACTCTAGTGCAAGTGGGAGACTGTTGGAAATATGCCCTAGAGGCAATAATAAATTGATTATTATTATATTTCCTTGTTCATGATAATCGTTTATTATCCATGCTAGAATTGTATTGATAGGAAACTCAGATACATGTGTGGATACATAGACAACACCATGTCCCTAGTAAGCCTCTAGTTGACTAGCTCGTTGATCAATAGATGGTTACGGTTTCCTGACCATGGACATTGGATGTCGTTGATAACGGGATCACATCATTAGGAGAATGATGTGATGGACAAGACCCAATCCTAAGCCTAGCACAAGATCATGTAGTTCGTATGCTAAAGCTTTTCTAATGTCAAGTATCATTTCCTTAGACCATGAGAGTGTGCAACTCCCGGATACCGTAGGAATACTTTGGGTGTGCCAAACGTCACAACGTAACTGGGTGGCTATAAAGGTACACTACAGGTATCTCCGAAAGTGTCTGTTGGGTTGGCACGAATCGAGACTGGGATTTGTCACTCCGTGTGACGGAGAGGTATCTCTGGGCCCACTCGGTAGGATATCATCATAATGTGCACAATGTGATCAAGGAGTTGATCACGGGATGATGTGTTGCGGAACGAGTAAAAGAGACTTGCCGGTAACGAGATTGGACAAGGTATCGGGATACCGACGATGAATCTCGGGCAAGTATCGTACCGATAGACAAAGGGAATTGTATACGGGATTGATGAAGTCCTTGACATCGTGGTTCATCCGATCAGATCATCGTGGAACATGTGGGAGCCAACATGGGTATCCAGATCCCGCTGTTGGTTATTGACCGGAGAACGTCTCGGTCATGTCTGCATGTCTCCCGAACCCGTAGGGTCTACACACTTAAGGTTCGATGACGCTAGGGTTATAAAGGAAGTTTGTATGTGGTTACCGAATGTTGTTAGGAGTCCCGGATGAGATCCCGGACGTCACGAGGAGCTCCGGAATGGTCCGGAGGTAAAGATTTATATATAGAAAGTATGGTTTTGGCCACCGGAAGAGTTCTGGGCATCACCGGTAGTGTACCGGGACCACCGGAGGTGTCCGGGGGTCCACCAAGTGGGGCCACCAGCCCCAGAAGGTTGCGTGGGCCAAGTGTGGGAGGGGACCAGCCCCAGGTGGGCTGGTGCGCCCCCCCCCCCACCAAGGCCCAAGGCGCCTCCTAGAGGGGAAGGGGGCAAACCCTAGGGCAGATGGGCCCTAAGGCCCACCCCTGGTGCGCCTCCCCCTCTCCCCCCTTTGGCCGCAACCCTAGATGGGTTTTGGGGCTGCCGCCACCCCTAGGGAGGGAACCCTAGATGGGGGCGCAGCCCCTCCCCTCCCCCTATATATACTTGAGGTTTTGGGGCTGCCCAACATACGATTTGATCTCCCTCTTGGCGCAGCCCTACCTCTCTCCCTCCTCCTCTCTCGCGGTGCTTGGCGAAGCCCTGCAGGATTGCCACGCTCCTCCACCACCACCACGCCATTGTGCTGCAGCTGGATGGAGTCTTCCTCAACCTCTCCCTCTCTCCTTGCTGGATCAAGGCATGGGAGACGTCACCGGGCTGTACGTGTGTTGAACGCGGAGGTGCCGTCCGTTCGGCACTTGGTCATCGGTGATTTGGATCACGACGAGTACGACTCCATCAACCCCGTTCACTTGAACGCTTCCGCTTAGCGATCTACAAGGGTATGTAGATGCACTCTCTTTCCCCTCGTTGCTGGTTTCTCCATAGATAGATCTTGGTGACACGTAAGAAAATTTTAAATTTCTGCTACGTTCCCCAACAGTTTTATCTCCCCTACAAGAGAGGCTAAGGGGATCTATTTGGATTTGCATGATTCATCATATTAGCCACGACCAAACAATATGTCTCGACTATGATGATGTCAAAAAAAATCTGTCTCGACTATGATAGGTAAAGTGGTCCATTTGAGGGCGAGCGCCGCTTGCAGTGAGTTCCGCCTCCAACGCACTCGCACATGTGATAAGGTATCGACATGATGAGAAGATGATCTCACCGTCATGGTTTCTTAGGATCATGCCCGCACCGCCTGAGTTGTCGACTTCCCTCCATGCACCATCCATGTTGAGCTTTGTCGACCCCTAGGGCGGTCTCTCCCATCACTCTAGTGGTTGGTTATAGGTAGCTGGCGCCGCAGACCTCTTCCGTATGCTTCCTTGGGTCTGCTTCAGAAGACACATGCAGTCGTTCCTCCTGACAGTTTTTTTGTGACCCATGCAATCGTTCCTCCTGGCAGTTCAAAGAGCCTACGAAGATAATGGGCAAGATCATTGTGCTTTGTAGGACGATTGTCTTTGTATTGTATGTGGAACTCGTGACACATGCAATCTAGATGGCTCTACCCAATGGAATAAACATAGGGCCCACCGGCAATGTACGGGTCGGCACTCGCAAGGAGCATGCAACGGCGGCAGACAAGGTGGCTCTAGACATACCCTTGACACATGCCCCATGGATCCCTAAGTGGCCAGGTATGTGACTTATTTGGTTGTTGGCATGCGCTGGGTTGGTTTATCCCCTGCGCAGTTACGGGTCGGTTCAAAGTCGTTACTTTCCGGCTCCATTTTTTCAACCACTTTAGGTATGTTGTCGGTTGCTAGTTAGGACGTCGTTAGGGAGGCTGGTCCTCGGTACATTTGGATTGGCTTCAGGTACTCAGTTCATAACGTTTGGTGTTGCCTTGGTTGCCATGTGCCCATGTAACGAACATAACATGATCATAGTCATTGACATCGTGTTTCACCAATGATTCTGGAAAAACATCGTTTGGATGGCTCACTTGGCTTCTTGATGAGTGCCCGCCTCTGCGTCTTACTCTGTTGTTAGTGTGCACCATGTTGGGTTATGTCGGGCACCTCTCTTGCTCTGTTGTAGGCCCGGTGGACGATCGTTTCTTTTCGGTTCTGGGTTCCGATCACTTTTGGTGTGTTGTTGGTGGTCGGTTAGGTCGTCATTGGGGAGGCTGATTATCGGTTTGTTTGGGGCGGACCCATGTTGCTTGGTTTGTACATTTTGGTGTTGCCTTGCTCAGCATGCGATCATGTGATGGTCCTTACGGACTACTCCATAGGAGTGGGTTGTTATTTACTGTTATGTACAATCCGGCAAAGCGTCCCACAGGCCCTGGACGGCCAGGGCCCATGACGGCAAAGGTCCGGGAAGGCAAAGCCCGGGTAAAAGCGTTGCCCAATGCCAAGCATGCAGCATGCTGACCCGGGCATACGCAAACAAAGTTGCCCAGCCAAGCCCCTCATAGCAGCCCCATAAGGCAAGGTTGGGCATGCAACATTTCGAGTCGGGCGCACGCGAGCACACGTCTCTCACGCGACCGAACCAACCCATCTAGCGGACTCAGCGCAAAGGGACGTGCCTCGAGGGACCAACACTTGCCTTTCTTGCTCCGCACTGCTCTTCCCACGCCACCCAAACCAACGTTCATGCATGACCTCTTTGCCACCGAGCTCCTATCTGAGTGTGGCGAGTACGAACAAGTGTTTTTCATGATCCAGGGGTGGTTACCCATGTTTGTTAGTCTGTCTGTTGCTTCTTTGTGTCCATATATGCGGATAATTCATAAATTGAACATTTATTAGAAGTGTTGCCCATGGCTTGCTTAACTTCCTGGCTGCGGTTGATCTTTGTGCCAAGGGTGCAACAACTCATCTAGTTGATTGAAATGTTACATCCTTTGAAGATGTTGAACCCACTTCTTTGGATGAGATTGAAAACTTAAAGGAACAATTATGTAATCTGATCACTTTGAAGAGAGAGAGATGCCCGGCTTCCAAAACATGATAACAATATAGCTCCCACTGATTCTTCTGTGAGTCGAATCTTAGATTGCAAGAATTTGACAGCCAGAAAGAATTCCCAAAGGCCTTGGTGTGTCTTCATAGTTGACTGGCAAATTCCAATCGGAGCAAATGGAATCTTCAAAAGCGTGCCTTTTTACAACGTTTAGATGTGCTAGCGACATCCTATCTGTGGCGTCTAGTGTTCTTCATAGTTGCTGGCCACCGGAGCGGAGTACGGGGTATGATGATCGCCGCCGCCGGAGAGGCCAGTGGCACAGAGCGATGGCTAGAGAGCGGTGGCTATGAGTGTTCGCTTGTGTCTTTTTGTTCAAACTTGAGTTAATTACACTATTGATACATAAACTTGCACTCGATGTATAAATCCATACATAAACTTGAAAAATGACACAAATTGACCCTATAACTTGCATTCCGAGTACGTATCGGTACATTTTCGTTAACTCTCCGTTAAACACGACACGTGAGCTGCACGTACATGTGCTAGCCACTACACCACCTGTTCTTATATGTTTATGTTAGAGATAGATATTATTTATATGCTTATGTTTATGTGGTGGCGTTTGAACAAGTTTTGTTTTCTTCTTAATGTGAGTATCTTTTCACTCGATTCAGAAAATTTAAGTGATAACTTTTTTAGGGTTCAAACTCAAGACGTTGTGTCGCACGCGTCAGACACTAGCCATTGCAACCTCCTACTTGTTGTTAACGTTAGAGATATATAGTTATTTATATTTTTTTATTAGGAAAATTGATTTGAATCTAAAATATGTGTTGCAGAGGGTTTATTGTGTGAGTGGGTCTCTCAACACTGTTTTTCCCGTTCGGCTGGCTATCTGAAATTTCCGTGAGCCATGAATGCTTTTGACCGTTAAAAAAACTAGAATTCAAATGGTTAGATGATCATATGCATATGTTTTCGCATAATAGCTTTTGTCCAAATGATAAGGCGTGAACCATAACAACTCATATGCGAAAACTGGACCTTTTTTGCGTTGAATAACACTTCTTTAAAACATGCACGAGGTGCGTTAGCGACGTCTCAAACCGCACCCTTCTCATAAAAACATGGCGAGCTGATTGCCGGAACGGGCGACACAGTTTGTGAGGTAGGTGATTAAATATATTATATTTTTAGAATAAAATTTTGAATTAAAATTCGTTTGAAATTTCCCCCTTCTCATTGTACTTGTTCTTCTCTTAGTTAGATAGCTTGCTCCCCTCCTCTCTTCTCTCTTCCCCCTCCCTTGTAAATGCTCTCTGACAGGACTTGTACTAATTAAATTCTAGGTAAGTAATAGAAAGTCAGTGGGGGGCTCCCCTACTGTCGTTGGCCCTCAAAAAATAATTCAAACAAAAAAATACCTAAAAAGTCAAGATTTTCTGGAACCCGGGTTTTCTGGTCCCTTCATAAAAAAATAAAATCAAGAAAAAGAACTTATTTCGAACCCCCTGTGCGGCACGTATTTTGGCTTCTAATCAATTATTATGCTAAACAGTATAATGTTTTAATCGAACAAAAAATAATGAAAAAAAAACTTGCTCAAACCTCTGTGCAACGTGTATTTTGGCTTCAAATCAATTACTATTCCCAAATGTATAAACAGAATCGATCTCTACAATGAACAAAACCTACCAGGTGGTGTAGTGGCTAGCAAATGGGACTCATCACCCTTTAAATTCTGGCTGGCCGCGTTAATTCTATTACGGTATGTTTCAGTTTCTTTCCTTGCAACTTACTTGTCGAACCCACGCGTAGGTTGTAACATCCCAAATTTTCAATTTGGAATGTTATACATTAGATCATCATGCATAACATATTTTCTTGCATTTTGATCGATCCTAGAAAATTTCACACAACTCAAGGACCCTCGGAGAGAGTTGGAGATTTCGTTATTTTCATATTTGAGTTTTCTCAAATTTTGAAAAGAGGATCATTTGATTTATTTATTTTATCTTCAAATATTTTTCCAATATCAAATATATGAGAGGGAATAATATGACTTTCCCAAATTTTAGGAAAAATGAAGATTTAATAAATAAAATCAAATTTCGGATTTGTCGGAGTTTGTTTGCCTTTTATTTGGATAGGGAAAAATGCGCGTTTTCAAAAATTGGATTTTGCCCGGAGAAAAGTTCATTTTGTTCGACTCATTTTTAGGACTCGGGGAAAATTTACTTTATTAGTTTTGGAGTCCGTTAGATTTTCTTTTTCTGTGTTTTTCCGCGCGCGAAACCGATTTAAAAAAAAATTCCGCGCGCCTGGGCCAAAGGCCCAGCCGGCCGGCCAGGAGGCCATCGCCACGCCGCGCCGCGCGCCAGGCAGGAGCCGCCGCCGCCGCCTCTTTTTGGAAAGTCCTAGTAGGACTCTGTAACATCCCAAATTTCCTATTTGGAATGTTTTACAATTATAGCTAAGCATCCATGCATTTTGTTTTAATTGAGTGGCATTTGGAAAATTCAGAGGCATTGATTTTTATTTGAATTTGAATTTGATTTTTGGCAATTGAAATTTATTTCAAAAGTACCTGACAAATACTTGAGAAAAGTATGAGAGGAGTAAACATGACACTCCAAAGAAAAAAAAATGTCAGAAGAAAATATTGCCAAAAAGTTTGAATTCAAATTTGGTTTTTATTTGGAATTTACAAAAAAAAAATGTTTTTATTTTTGTTTCTGTTTTGCCTCTGAAAAAAATGTTCACGTTGTAGGATTTATTTTTATGATTTTATTGATATATATATGTCCTATACAAAACTATTATAGATTTCTCTATATTCTATTTTTTTCTGTCTTTATTCAAAAAAAAAAAAAAGGAAACGAGACCCAGGCGCCAGCCAGGCCAACCGGCCCAGCCAGCGCCGAGCCGCGGCCCAGCTACCACCCCGAGCCGGCCTGCACCGACGCCCGCGCCCGAAACCTATCCCGCCCGGTCGCCCGCTCTCTCCCCTCTCTCCCTCTCTCACCGACGCGCCGGCCCCACCCTTCTCCTTCCTTCCCACGCCGCGCCATCACCGCGCCATCACCGCCGCCGTCGCCGGAATCCCGGGGATCGCGGGATCCCTCCCCGATTCGCCCCCGCCTCCAAGCCGGGCACCCCCTATAAATACCCAACCCCCCTCGACCCATTCCCCACCCCTCCCCCTCGCCTAACCCCTCCGCTCCGCCGCGATTTCTCGCCGGAGTCCGACGCCGCCGCCGCGCCATTGCTCCACCCCGAGCTCCACCGACCACCCCGAGCCCCACTGACTCCACCACCGCCTCCGCAACACTCCGCCGCCTCTCCCCGACGTCTCCGCCGCCACCCAGGACCACCGGAGCCACCGCACCGTCGTCGCCCGAGCCGCCGTTGTCCGTCGCCGTCGCCGCCACCGCGGTGAGTCGCCGGAGCCGCCCGCCGCCGTTCGATCTGAAATCTAGGGCCTAGATTAGATCTACGAAGGGGTATGGTTTATTTATTTTAGATCGGTTTTAGTTTCGGTTTAGATCGGTTTATTTTAGTACGGTTTAGTTAGACCGGCCCGACTGGTTTATTTCTTATAGCCCGTAGACGTTTTAGTTATATAGCGACCAGAGCGTTTTTTTGTTAGCCCACGGCCCGTTAGCGCGTTAGTATTTTTTTTTATGTTAATTTTCGTTTCTGTTTTTAACAGAATAGTTCCAGTTTTGTAAAATCCATATCATTTAGGTTACTTAATATTTTTAGTTGATTCTTTTTTTGTTAGTTTACAAATTTGTTGTAGTTTCTGTATAAATTAGATTCTGCCATGTTTTAGGTTTTTAAAAAACTGTTTATATTAGTTTTAGTCAGATTAGTTTTTCGGCTATAAATTGAGTTAGGATTATTATTTTTCAGTGATTCTTTTTGCTACTGCTTTGTTTTGACCTTGCCTAGCAGTAGGAATTTATTTTAGTAATTTTAGTCTTTATTAAAAATAGTTTTATGCGAAAAACAAGTGTTTCTATTTTATTTTAATTGCTGCTGTTTTCTACTGTTCTAATTAGTTTTAAGTTTTATTTTACCTCTGTTATAGTTTATTTTAGATTAGTTTCTATAGCTACAGAGGATGAACTTTTATTTACAGTAGAAAAAAAAATTATTTTTGCTTTGCTAGAATTGTTTTAGGCATAATATGAGTTCTATAATAGCTTTTAATATGATTCCTTTTGCTCCTAGTTTGTTTAAAGTTTTCCTTGCTGTTAGTTAGCAAGATCCATGCTTAGGTTCTGTTAAGAAAATTTGTAGTTGTGTAAAACTATTTCTTAGTTGTTGCTTGATGTGGTGAAAATCCTCGATTTGCTTTCTTCGAGTTTTTCTTGGGTTTTGGTTTGAGTGCTTGGGTGTTTTACTTCAACTTGCTGTTATGTTAGATTGTACTATACTTATTTGTGCTATTGTTTGACTCGGTAGAATTCCCGGAGTGCGAAGCCTGCTATTACGAGTCGCTAGCTTTTGAAGACCGTCAGCCAGGCAAGTCATTTGATCATGTTTTTCAATACCTATGATTTTGTTGCATTAGAATTATGCCTCCCCACCATGCATGCAGTAGGAGAATTTTAAGTTATGTTCTTGAGTAGTATCATGAGGTAGGATGAACCCAAATCCCCTTACCATTGCCCGGGACGATGTAGTTTATTTTGCTATGCTCGTAGACGGGGTTGGTTGAGAGATTCATAAATGAGATGTGAGAGTCAAGTTGATGACAACCCCATGATTTCAAGCTCAAGATGGACTTCAAAATTCACTACTGGGTGGAGGACGGTTGACGGGCACCCTGGAGAAACCAGCGGATGGCCGGGATGCATGGAGAAGCGCCATGACATCTTGCGGAAAGCTTCACCCAGCCACGAAGGGACGGATGGATACACCTTGACCGGATGCTTACCTGTGCAGCCGCAAGTCATTATGGGCTCTGGCTGGGTTGACCCTAGGCGTAACTCTGGACGGACGGTGCCAGCAGATGTAGAAGAACGGTAGGACATGGATGGGCACCGGCAGTGACCAGAGAAACTCTACGGAAGACCCTGTTTCGTTCGTCCCGTCTTCAAACACCAGGCAGTGCGAGGACATAAAGGAGGGAACGATTCTTGCGGGTAAAGTGCACAAGACTCTGCAGAGTAACAACCTAATCGATTAGCCGTGTCCCCGGTTACGGACAAATGAGCCTCTGGAAATTGGAGTATTTCAGAAATCTCAACACTGAACTTAATAAATTAATTTGAGGGGTTATTTAATAATTGGGAATGAGACATTGGTTGGCGGAACCATCTCAATAACAACCAACATTTTGTAGTAATTGCCAGCAAATCCTTTGTCATAGGGAAAAATTGGCTTTTTCGCAAAAACATAAAACTTAGAGCCCCACAGCCAAATTGCATATAGTGTTAGTATTATTATTGTTGTGCTCTCTATGATTTGCCGGCATATTCAAAATGCTGACCTACACGGCTGCAACGTCTTATGTTGCAGAAGAGTTTTCCGACCAGGAGTGAGGCTACGATCCACGCTTGGCGATTGCCCTATGGAGTCGGATGGACTCGCTATTCGTCTACGCTTCCGCAGCTTTATTTTAGTTTATTTCTCATGAGTTGGCCTTCGGCCGAATTTATTATGATGTAATAAAGACTCGATATGAGAACCGTGTAATAAATTCAGGTGTGATTGAACTTTGAATCTTTGCATCAATGTACTGTGTGTGCCAGCATTCTTGGGATGGTACAGCTACACAGAGACTTGACCGATTTCGGGTCGGGTCGCTACAGAGATGGTATCAGAGCACACGCTGACCGTAGGACGTAACCCCTAGGATCGGAAAGCCATAGGAAGAGACTATTCTATTTTATGTCCTTATCATTCCGTAATTCTCCCCTGTTCATTTCTGACTTCTCTCCGATTTTCAACTTCCTAGATGGCCGTCAAGTTCATCCCAGTTCTGCTCCCGGAGTTTTGCCAGCCAGATGAGACAATGCTTTTCGGCAGGAGGCTGGTCCAGATCACCAAGGAATTGAAGATTGCTCTGCCGTCGATCACCGGGACACCTATCATGGCATTTCCAGAAGACCGTCGCTATAGGATTAAGGTGCACATACCAGGGAGGACCTTCGGAAGTCTCTCGGTGCCCGTTGACTTCAGGTTCACTGCTCCCACTTGGATCCTCGGGAGAAACATAGCAGTTCATACTGCACTTGGACGCATCCAGGAGGAATACAGGGCCGAGCTTGTTGGACCAGACCACGCCATGATTTCTCGCAGGACTGCAGATGGAGAGATTATCCGCACCATAGATGACGACTCCGTTCACTCATATGTCCAAGACTTGGAGGCTCACATCAGGACTCTAGAGATCTAGATGCGCAGGAGTTTGAAGACGGACCAAAAGATGCATCTTCGTGAAATTGATCTGGAGGATGCAGCACGTGAAGCCCACTATGAGCATGAGGAAGAAATCAAGGATTTTATGGATAGAATGAAGGAACGAGATAATTATATTGCCACACTGCAGGAGAAGATGGACTTGGGGGAAGAACTTTTTCCGAGTGGAGATGATAGACCTCTCGTGAGCAATGACCAGGACTATGAAGAGAGCTCCACCGAAGGAAGTCGCAAGAGGAGGCGCCGCACCAGAGGACACAACACCGGAGGACACCGCACCAGAGGACGCAAGGATAATTGATGAAGACATTTAGTGGACCACCATGTTATTTTACTTTTTCATCGATCAGTTAGGCCGTTATATTTTGCGATTAGTCATGAGATTTTGTAATCCGAGATTGAACGTTTGAGATGAATGAATAAATGATTGGTGTGTTTATGATTGTGCATTCATATGGGTAGTGCTATTTTCTCATTAGACCCTTGTTCTATTCTAATTTCTCATCCACTCCAAAACACCAGATGCCTCCGAGACGTGACCCCGGTTCCAACTTTCCGCCGGAGCTCACCCAGCTGATCCAGCAGCAGAATGCCCTAATGCAGATGCTCATCCAGAACCAGAACAACAACAACAACAACAATCCACCGCCACCACCCCCTGTTGACAACTTGACCCGCTTCCTAAGGCTGAATCCGCCGGTGTTCTCTAGCAGCACTGAGCCGATTGTGGCCGATGATTGGCTCCGCAAGGTCGGAAGGGAGTTAGTAACTGCTGGATGCACAGATGCAGAGAAGGTGCGCTTTGCCGCACATCAGCTTGATGGACCTGCAGCCTCTTGGTGGGAGAACTACACCACCACTTATCCCATCGCCACCATCACGTGGGATCAGTTCCAGCAGGCTTTTCGCACCGCCCATGTCTCAGCTGGAGCCATGAGTCTGAAGAAGCGTGAGTTCCGCAACTTACGCCAGGGGAATCGTACTGTGGGGCAGTATGTGGATGAGTTTAGCCAGCTAGCTCGTTATGCCCCGGATGATGTGGCCACAGATGCCGCAAAACAGGAGAAGTTCCTCGAAGGCCTTAATGATGAGCTGGGAATGCAACTGATGGTGGCCACATTCAATAACTATCAGGAGCTGGTAGATAAGGCCATCATCCTTGAAGGCAAACAACAGCAGATTGATAGCCGCAAGCGAAAGTATAGTCAGGGGAAGTATAACTCAGGAGCTCAGCAGAAGCCTCGCTACACCCCATACCAGGGAGGCCACAACCATCACACTCATGGAGGACATAACCATGGAGGACATAACCATGGAGGGAATGGGAACAATCGCAACAACAACACCAACTTCAAGTCTGGCAGTGGAGGCAATGGCAACCAGCACCGTCCTGCTCCGGCTCAGAAGGATCTGAGTCACATCACTTGTTTCAAGTGCCAAAAGACAGGACACTATGCCACCGACTGCCCGGAGGCCAAGCAGAGGAATGGAAACGGCAACGGCAATGGAAGCTCAGCAAAGAAGCCCAACCCTTTTCCTCGTGCTCAGGTGAATCACATTGACGTGGAGGACGTCTATGAACAGCCAGAAACTGTGGTTGGTAAGTTTTTGTTAAATTCACGTCCAGTATTGGTACTCTTTGATTCTGGTGCAACGCATTCATTCATATCAAGGGTAGTTGTGGAAAAGTACGGGTTGCCCACTAGAACCCTTAGAACCCCACTTCAGGTCAGTTCCCCAGGAGGAGAAATGACGGCAGGCTTAGGCTGTCGTTCAACCCTCAGCATCGGAAATCATGATTTTCCCGCAGAACTCATAGTATTGGAATCCCAGAGTTTGGATGTAATCCTAGGCATGGATTGGTTGACCAAGTTTGAAGGAAACATCGACTGCGCCCGCAAGACGATTTTGCTCACCACCCCGGAGCAGAAAAGGATCAAGTATGTATCCAGACGCACTCCGACGAAACATCAGGTGAATTCCCTCACGGGAGTTGTTCAGGAGGAAGTGCCCGTAGTACAAGATTTTCCTGATGTATTCCCGGAGGAATTACCAGGAATGCCACCGGACAGAGACATTGAATTTCTGATTGAGTTATTGCCCGGCACAGCCCCAATATCCAAGAGACCTTATCGGATGCCCCCGAACGATTTGGAAGAGATCAAGAAGCAAATCAATGAGCTATTGGAGAAAGGATATATTCGCCCAAGTTCGTCACCTTGGGGAGCCCCAGTTCTTTTGGTAGAGAAGAAGGATGGAACTCTGAGAATGGTTGTGGATTATCGTTCATTGAACGACGTGACCATCAAGAACAAGTACCCTCTGCCGATGATTAACGATCTATTTGATCAGCTAGTTGGAGCCAAGGTATTCTCCAAGATCGATCTTCGATCAGGGTATCATCAGTTGAAGATTCGTGAACAGGATATACCCAAAACAGCTTTCACCACCAGGTATGGTTTATATGAGTATACCGTCATGTCATTTGGATTGACTAATGCCCCTGCATACTTCATGAATTTGATGAACAAGGTATTTATGGAATATCTGGACAAGTTTGTCGTGGTGTTCATCGATGATATACTGATTTTCTCCAAGAGCGAGGAAGAGCATAAGGAACATTTGCGTCTAGTTCTGGAGAAACTCCGAGAACATCAGTTATATGCCAAGTTCAGCAAATGTGAATTTTGGCTGAAGGAAGTCGGATTCCTCGGACATGTTATTTCAGGAGAAGGAATAGCAGTCGACCCCACCAAGGTTGAATCGGTCACCAACTGGCAGTCCCCCACCTCAGTCAAGGAGATCCGCAGTTTTCTCGGACTCGCAGGATATTACCGGAGATTTATTGAGAACTTCTCGAAGATTGCAAAGCCCATGACTGAGCTGTTGAAGAAGGAAGCCAAGTACATTTGGACCGAGGATTGTGAGGCCAGTTTTCAGGAGCTGAAGAAACGTCTGGTTACAGCCCCAGTGCTCATTTTGCCGGACATACACAAGGATTACCAGGTATATTGTGATGCTTCTCGTCAAGGACTCGGAGGAGTACTCATGCAGGAAGGAAAAGTTGTAGCTTATACCTCCAGACAGCTACGACCTCACGAGATGAATTATGCCACACACGATTTGGAGTTAGCAGCCGTAGTGCATGCACTCAAGACCTGGAGACATTTCCTTGTCGGAAACAGTTGTGATGTTTACACAGATCATAAGAGCCTGAAGTATATTTTCACGCAGAAGGAATTGAACCTCAGGCAGAGGAGATGGCTTGAATTGATCAAGGACTATGACATGAGATTGCATTATCACCCAGGGAAGGCAAATGTTGTAGCAGATGCCTTGAGCCGTAAAAGCTATGTGAACACTCTCATAGCTGGAGGATTACCTCAGGAATTAACCGATGATCTCAGAGAGCTCCGACTTGAGATAGTACCGAGAGGATATGTCGCCACCTTGGATATTCAGTCCACTTTGACCGAAAGAATCCGTGACGCCCAGAAGACGGACAAGGAAATTGCTGAGATAAAGGAAAAGATGAGTAACGGAAAGGCTAAAGGTTTTCGTGAAGATGAGCACGGAACTTTATGGTTTGAGGATCGCATCTATGTGCCCAATGACCCAGAGGTCAGGAAGTTAATTCTTCAGGAGGCCCATGATTCACCGTACTCGATTCACCCAGGCAACACCAAGATGTATCTGGATTTGAAGGAAAGTTTCTGGTGGACAGGTATGAAGAAGGATATTGCCGAGTACGTAGCAGTATGCGATGTTTACCAGCGAGTAAAAGCGGAACATCAGAAGCCGGCAGGGTTACTTCAACCTCTGCCGATACCCGAGTGGAAATGGGAAAAACTTGGAATGGATTTTATCACAGGATTACCGAGGACCCGTTCAGGGTATGATTCCATCTGGGTAGTGGTTGATCGCTTGACCAAGGTAGCTCATTTCATTCCCGTGAAGACAACCTATACCAGTGCTAAGTTAGCCAAGATATACATGACCAGGATCGTATGTCTGCATGGAGTTCCGAGGAGTATCGTGTCAGATAGAGGAACGCAATTTACCTCAAAGTTTTGGAATCAGTTGCATGAAACTTTGGGTACGAGGCTAGAGTTTAGCACAGCCTTCCATCCGCAGACAGATGGACAGACCGAGAGAGTCAATCAGATTCTGGAGGACATGTTGAGAGCTTGTGCGCTAGACTATGGGTCTAGCTGGGATGATAATTTGCCATACGCAGAGTTCTCGTACAATAACAGTTATCAGACCAGTCTGAAGATGGCCCCTTTCGAAGCTCTATACGGAAGGAGGTGTAGAACACCATTGCTGTGGGATGGTGTTGGAGACCGAAAGCTTTTTGGTCCCGATCTTATCAGAGACTCCGAAGAGAAGGTCAAGCTGATTCGAGATAGACTCAAGATAGCTCAATCGAGACAGAAGAGTTATGCCGACAGTAAACGCAAGGAGGTAACATATGAAATTGGAGACCGAGCATATCTCCGCGTGTCCCCACTTCGTGGAATCAAGAGGTTCGGTGTTAAAGGAAAGTTGGCACCCAGATTCATTGGCCCCTACAAAATCCTCGAACGCAGAGGAGAAGTTGCATACAAGTTGGAATTGCCGGAAGGATTGTCCGGAGTTCATGATGTCTTCCATGTTTCTCAGCTGAAGAAATGTCATGCCGAGATGGCCGATATTCCGTTGAGAGACACAGTGCCCCTAGAGGCCATACATCTCGACAGTGATCTAACTTATGAGGAGAAACCCGTCAAAATTCTCGAGACTGCGACCAGAGTCACCCGCAGCAAGATCATCAAGTTTTGCAAGGTTCTGTGGAGTAATCATTCCGAAGAGGAAGCCACCTGGGAGCGAGAAGAAGATCTCCGCCGAGACCACGCGCACCTATTTGCTAGCCAACCCGAATCTCGAGGGCGAGATTCATCTTAAGGTGGGTAGGTTTGTAACATCCCAAATTTCCTATTTGGAATGTTTTACAATTATAGCTAAGCATCCATGCATTTTGTTTTAATTGAGTGGCATTTGGAAAATTCAGAGGCATTGATTTTTATTTGAATTTGAATTTGATTTTTGGCAATTGAAATTTATTTCAAAAGTACCTGACAAATACTTGAGAAAAGTATGAGAGGAGTAAACATGACACTCCAAAGAAAAAAAAATGTCAGAAGAAAATATTGCCAAAAAGTTTGAATTCAAATTTGGTTTTTATTTGGAATTTACAAAAAAAAAATGTTTTTATTTTTGTTTCTGTTTTGCCTCTGAAAAAAATGTTCACGTTGTAGGATTTATTTTTATGATTTTATTGATATATATATGTCCTATACAAAACTATTATAGATTTCTCTATATTCTATTTTTTTCTGTCTTTATTCAAAAAAAAAAAAAAGGAAACGAGACCCAGGCGCCAGCCAGGCCAACCGGCCCAGCCAGCGCCGAGCCGCGGCCCAGCTACCACCCCGAGCCGGCCTGCACCGACGCCCGCGCCCGAAACCTATCCCGCCCGGTCGCCCGCTCTCTCCCCTCTCTCCCTCTCTCACCGACGCGCCGGCCCCACCCTTCTCCTTCCTTCCCACGCCGCGCCATCACCGCGCCATCACCGCCGCCGTCGCCGGAATCCCGGGGATCGCGGGATCCCTCCCCGATTCGCCCCCGCCTCCAAGCCGGGCACCCCCTATAAATACCCAACCCCCCTCGACCCATTCCCCACCCCTCCCCCTCGCCTAACCCCTCCGCTCCGCCGCGATTTCTCGCCGGAGTCCGACGCCGCCGCCGCGCCATTGCTCCACCCCGAGCTCCACCGACCACCCCGAGCCCCACTGACTCCACCACCGCCTCCGCAACACTCCGCCGCCTCTCCCCGACGTCTCCGCCGCCACCCAGGACCACCGGAGCCACCGCACCGTCGTCGCCCGAGCCGCCGTTGTCCGTCGCCGTCGCCGCCACCGCGGTGAGTCGCCGGAGCCGCCCGCCGCCGTTCGATCTGAAATCTAGGGCCTAGATTAGATCTACGAAGGGGTATGGTTTATTTATTTTAGATCGGTTTTAGTTTCGGTTTAGATCGGTTTATTTTAGTACGGTTTAGTTAGACCGGCCCGACTGGTTTATTTCTTATAGCCCGTAGACGTTTTAGTTATATAGCGACCAGAGCGTTTTTTTGTTAGCCCACGGCCCGTTAGCGCGTTAGTATTTTTTTTTATGTTAATTTTCGTTTCTGTTTTTAACAGAATAGTTCCAGTTTTGTAAAATCCATATCATTTAGGTTACTTAATATTTTTAGTTGATTCTTTTTTTGTTAGTTTACAAATTTGTTGTAGTTTCTGTATAAATTAGATTCTGCCATGTTTTAGGTTTTTAAAAAACTGTTTATATTAGTTTTAGTCAGATTAGTTTTTCGGCTATAAATTGAGTTAGGATTATTATTTTTCAGTGATTCTTTTTGCTACTGCTTTGTTTTGACCTTGCCTAGCAGTAGGAATTTATTTTAGTAATTTTAGTCTTTATTAAAAATAGTTTTATGCGAAAAACAAGTGTTTCTATTTTATTTTAATTGCTGCTGTTTTCTACTGTTCTAATTAGTTTTAAGTTTTATTTTACCTCTGTTATAGTTTATTTTAGATTAGTTTCTATAGCTACAGAGGATGAACTTTTATTTACAGTAGAAAAAAAAAATTATTTTTGCTTTGCTAGAATTGTTTTAGGCATAATATGAGTTCTATAATAGCTTTTAATATGATTCCTTTTGCTCCTAGTTTGTTTAAAGTTTTCCTTGCTGTTAGTTAGCAAGATCCATGCTTAGGTTCTGTTAAGAAAATTTGTAGTTGTGTAAAACTATTTCTTAGTTGTTGCTTGATGTGGTGAAAATCCTCGATTTGCTTTCTTCGAGTTTTTCTTGGGTTTTGGTTTGAGTGCTTGGGTGTTTTACTTCAACTTGCTGTTATGTTAGATTGTACTATACTTATTTGTGCTATTGTTTGACTCGGTAGAATTCCCGGAGTGCGAAGCCTGCTATTACGAGTCGCTAGCTTTTGAAGACCGTCAGCCAGGCAAGTCATTTGATCATGTTTTTCAATACCTATGATTTTGTTGCATTAGAATTATGCCTCCCCACCATGCATGCAGTAGGAGAATTTTAAGTTATGTTCTTGAGTAGTATCATGAGGTAGGATGAACCCAAATCCCCTTACCATTGCCCGGGACGATGTAGTTTATTTTGCTATGCTCGTAGACGGGGTTGGTTGAGAGATTCATAAATGAGATGTGAGAGTCAAGTTGATGACAACCCCATGATTTCAAGCTCAAGATGGACTTCAAAATTCACTACTGGGTGGAGGACGGTTGACGGGCACCCTGGAGAAACCAGCGGATGGCCGGGATGCATGGAGAAGCGCCATGACATCTTGCGGAAAGCTTCACCCAGCCACGAAGGGACGGATGGATACACCTTGACCGGATGCTTACCTGTGCAGCCGCAAGTCATTATGGGCTCTGGCTGGGTTGACCCTAGGCGTAACTCTGGACGGACGGTGCCAGCAGATGTAGAAGAACGGTAGGACATGGATGGGCACCGGCAGTGACCAGAGAAACTCTACGGAAGACCCTGTTTCGTTCGTCCCGTCTTCAAACACCAGGCAGTGCGAGGACATAAAGGAGGGAACGATTCTTGCGGGTAAAGTGCACAAGACTCTGCAGAGTAACAACCTAATCGATTAGCCGTGTCCCCGGTTACGGACAAATGAGCCTCTGGAAATTGGAGTATTTCAGAAATCTCAACACTGAACTTAATAAATTAATTTGAGGGGTTATTTAATAATTGGGAATGAGACATTGGTTGGCGGAACCATCTCAATAACAACCAACATTTTGTAGTAATTGCCAGCAAATCCTTTGTCATAGGGAAAAATTGGCTTTTTCGCAAAAACATAAAACTTAGAGCCCCACAGCCAAATTGCATATAGTGTTAGTATTATTATTGTTGTGCTCTCTATGATTTGCCGGCATATTCAAAATGCTGATCTACACGGCTGCAATGTCTTATGTTGCAGAAGAGTTTTCCGACCAGGAGTGAGGCTACGATCCACGCTTGGCGATTGCCCTATGGAGTCGGATGGACTCGCTATTCGTCTACGCTTCCGCAGCTTTATTTTAGTTTATTTCTCATGAGTTGGCCTTCGGCCGAATTTATTATGATGTAATAAAGACTCGATATGAGAACCGTGTAATAAATTCAGGTGTGATTGAACTTTGAATCTTTGCATCAATGTACTGTGTGTGTCAGCATTCTTGGGATGGTACAGCTACACAGAGACTTGACCGATTTCGGGTCGGGTCGCTACAGACTCTTGTCCTACTTCCGTTATTTCGTTTTTGTTTTCTAGATCTTTCCTACTCCTATTCTTATTCCTTGATCCCTCCTCCAAGAAACCCCTCCCCTCCCCAATATAAATACCCCCACACCCCCCCTCTAAATCATCAAACCCAAAGCCCCAAGCCACCACCCCGCCGCACCACCGCCGAGGTAGTCGCGCCGCGTCTCTTTCTCTTTCATCGGATCGTTTTCTTCTAATCATTCCGATACTTTTCTTCTCTTCCGATTCGTTTTCTTTCCAGTTCTTTTCTAAACCGTTCCGGTTTTCTAGATCGGTTTTTCGTTCGGTTTTCTTTTCCGAAACCCTAGATCGGATTCGTTTTCTTTTCCGATTTAGTTGCCTCGAGACTGTTCGCCGGACCGTTCATTCTAATGAACATGATCACCGGATTCTTCTAGGTTAACAAATGTCCGTTCGTTCAACCGTTCTTGTTTTTCTTCTCGACGGATTTATTCCGCGATCGCGATCTCAGATCCGATCATCGTTCTAGTTTATCTTCTCACTTGTTTATCGGAATCAGGTGATTCAAGCGCTTGGAGTTTCGTTTCGAAACTGCCGTTCCGTCTAATCAACTTAAACAAAGTTTTGCTATGGTAAAATTTGACCTAGTTTCACTTTGCTAGAACCGAGCTGTTTTCTTTCGCCGTTTGTTTTCCGTTGTTTTGTTCGATTCGCTTCTTTTTGCAACCGGAGTTCTTAAGTTGAACTTTCTGGTTCGATCTTTTGTTCGAGTTTTCCATGTGCATTAGATGAGTACTTATTGTATGCTTGTTGTTTGTCTGCGATAGATCACCCGGAGTGCGCCGCCTGTTATTTCGAAGCTCTAGGTTTCGCGGATCCTCAGCAAGGCAAGTAACACTTTGATCATACCATTTCTACTACCCAGTTTTATTGCATTAGATCAATCCTCAAACACTGCATGATTAGGATCTAATTAATTTGTGGGATGGGAAGTAGTTGAGGTAGTACCTATTACCTGTTTTACTTATGAAACCTTTGGGAGTTACTTCTACGTTTGCTTATTATGCCATGCTATGCTAGTAGACATGGATTGGGTGAGTGATATCCATGACAGATGTGAGTATTGTTAATTAATGGTTTTATCTAAGGTGGCAACTTAAATACACATCTGGGTAGATTGAGGCACCTGGTTTCTATCAGGACTTGCCTGTTTTTCTTTGGACTGCCACCCAGGCTCAAAGGGATCATAAGATCATTCATGCTAGTAACTTCCGTGTGCAGCCACAAGCCATTATGGGCTCTGGCGTAGTTGACTAAGTCGTGCGAACTCTTACAGGGTAGACTAGCAGATGTAGGGGAAAGTAGGTGTACCGCTCTATCCAAACGTAAGGTGCTAGCCTTCTGAAAGACTATGTCTCGGTCATCCGTTTCTCAAACACCAAGTAGTGCGAGAAACCAAACGGAGGCGATCGAGTCTTGTGGGGAAAAGTGCGCAAACCTCTGCAGAGTGTACAAACTAATCATGATTAGTCGTGTCCCCGGTTATGGACATCTTGAGTATCTAGTATTTGAATATCATGTGAATCTCATCATGTTACTTCTAATTAATATTGTTGGGTTTATAATTGTTCACTTAATTGGGATCGGAATGCTGTCAACCATTCTCGATGTTTTCAACCACCATGATAGTTAAATAAATTTATTCCTTTGCAGTAGGGAAAAATTGGCTTTACGCAAAACTGTAACCATAGAGCTTTTCCACCAGCCATACATGCATGTAGTATAGGCTCATCATTCATTACTCTCTATGTGTTACATTGCCAGCATATTCCATGTGCTGACCCGTTTTCGGGCTGCAACTTTCATGTTGCAGACTTTTCAGGCGACGAGTAAGGTGCTTTTAGGTCGTGGTTCTATACTCAGTGATGTCGTCTTCTGCTGTTATCATTATTAGATGGTCTTAAGCCATATTTATTGTAATAAGTTCTCTTTGAGACATCGATGTAATAAGTGTGTGATTGCTACTCTGCTATAAATCCTTCAAAGTACTGTGTGGTGTCAGCATTACCGATCCAGGGATGACACCGGAGCACAGAGACTTGACCATCTGAGGTCGGGTCGCTACAGAGATGGTATCAGAGCACACGCTGACTGTAGGACACGACCACTAAGTTAAAGCCATAGATCACTATTCTCCTCTCATTTCTAACTCCTCATCTTTTCTACTCTTTTAGGATGACGGACGCGAAGATCAAGTACGCGCAACCGGATGAAGACACACCTTTTGGATTTCACTTGAAGGAAGTCACCAAGTACCTCAACATTGGACTACCAAGCTTCACCGGGACCTTCAACGCCACTCTGCCTGAAGAGGAGCGCTGGAAGATTCAAGCTCATGTTCCGGGAAGGACATTCGCGCCAATCACGAAGCCCATAGATAGTGTTTTCAGTGCACCAACCTGGAGTCTGGGAAAGAGCATGGCAGCTCATATCACCATGGGACGCATTGGAGAAGTTTATCAAGAAGACCTCAAGGACACTATCTACCAGATTTGCGGACGCCGAGATGAACAATGGGAGATAGTCAGCACCAAGAAGGATAGATCCATTGCAGCTTTCATCCAGGAGTTAAACCAGCACATTCGACGCCAAGAGAACCAGATGTGCAATGATATGATAGAGTTGAAAAATGCGAAGGCAACGATCATCGAGCTAGAAGGAGAACTGAAGGGTACACGCAAAGACTACATGGACGAGATCGTAGCTCTAGCCAGACACAATGTTGATCTCAAGCAGGAGATTGAAGAACTCAAGGGGAGATTAGCATTCAAGAATGAAGACAAGTACGTCACATGCCCAAGCAACTACATCATCATCGACGACACCGATTCGGATCCAAGTGAACCCGACTTTGAAGACGAAGCTGGAATAGACATCATGGAGTCTTCCACCGATTCAAATTAATAGATGACCACCATATATTAGTAGCATTATTTCCTCCATGTAAACATTATAGTCCACGTACTTTTGCGATAGTTCTAGACCATTTGTAAGCCCTTGTTTGATTGAATGAAGTGATTTTGTGTGAATTTGTTTCATGTGCATTTGGGTAGTGTTTTCTCTTAGACCTTATTCTATTCTTAATTCTCATCTTTTCTAAACCCTCAGATGCCTCCGAGACGTGACAATGGATTCCCACCGGAGCTCACTCAGTTGATCCAGCAGCAGAACCAATTGATGCAGTTGTTAGTCCAGAATCAGCAGAACAACAACAACAACAACAACAACAACCCTCCGCCGCCGCCACCTGTTGATCACCTAGCCCGTTTCCTTAGGCTGAATCCGCCGGTGTTTTCCAGTAGCACCGAGCCAATAGTAGCAGACGATTGGCTCCGCAAGATAGGAAGGGAGTTGACCACTGCAGGATGCACAGACGTGGAGAAAGTGAAGTTTGCCGCACATCAGCTTCACGGACCCGCGGCAGCATGGTGGGAGAATTTCACAGCCACTTACCCAGTTGACACTATCACATGGGATCAGTTTCAGCAAGCTTTCCGCACTGCCCATGTTTCAACAGGATCTATGGCCATGAAGAAGCGTGAGTTTCGCAACTTACGCCAAGGAGGAAGGACAGTTGGCCGGTACGTTGACAACTTCAGCAAGTTAGCACGTTATGCCCCTGATGACGTTGCTACGGATGCCGCTAAGCAGGAGAAGTTTCTAGAAGGCCTGAATGATGAGCTAAGCATGCAGTTGATGGTAGCAAGTTTCAACAACTACCAGGAGTTGGTAGATCGCGCCATCATGATTGAAGGGAAGCAACAACAGATTGAGAACCGCAAGAGGAAGTATGGATAGGGGAAGTATAACTCTGGAGCCCAACAGAAGCCCCGTTTTACCCCTAAACCGGGAGTTCAGTTTCAGCATACCCATGGAGGAAGTGGAACGCACAACCATAATGACCACAAGAATGGTAATGGGAATGGAGGAAGCAACGGCCAGAACCGTACCACCCCATCAACCCCAGCCAAGAGAGATCTGAGTCAAGTCACCTGTTTCAAGTGTTCCAAGACCGGACATTATGCCAATGAATGTCCCGAAGGCCAGAATGGCAATGGAAGCTCAGGGAAGAAGCCAAACCCTTTCAACAGGGGACAGGTGAACCACGTTAGCGTGGAGGAGGTTGAAGCTCAGCCTGATGCAATAATCGGTAAGTTTTTGGTTAAGTCATTTACTGCACTTGTTCTTTTCGATACTGGTGCATCGCATTCATACATATCAAGGGGATTCGTGGAAAAGTATAACCTGCCCACTAGGATTCTTAAGACACCTATGCTAGTAAGCTCGCCAGGAGCAGAATACATGGCTAGACAAGGATGTTTTCAAGTGCCATTAAGTATAGGAAGGCATGTTTTCCCAACGAATTTAATCATCCTGGAATCCCAAGGTTTGGATGTAATTCTCGGTATGGATTGGTTGTCGATGTATGGAGGAAACATCGATTGCGCCAGTAAGACAATTTTGCTTACAACGCCTGAAGGAAGAAGGATCAAGTATGTATCACGACATGGATCAAATAGGAATCAAGTGAATTCTTTATCAGGAGTTGTACAGGAGGAAGTACCAGTGGTAAAGGATTTTCCTGATGTATTTCCTGAGGAATTGCCAGGCATGCCACCGGATAGAGACATTGAGTTTTTGATTGAGCTTTTGCCAAGCACTAGGCCAATATCGAAGAGACCGTACAGGATGCCCGCACAAGATTTGATGGAAATTAAGAAGCAGATCAAGGAGTTACTGGATAAAGGTTACATTCTCCCAAGTTCTTCGCCTTGGGGATCACCAGTACTTCTAGTGGAGAAGAAGGATGGATCGTTAAGGATGGTTGTTGATTACCGTGGATTGAATGAAGTAACCATCAAGAACAAGTACCCATTGCCAATGATTAATGATCTGTTTGATCGGTTGCAAGGAGCTAAAGTGTTTTCCAAGATCGATTTGCGATCAGGGTACCATCAGTTGAAGATTCGAGAGCAGGACATACCCAAGACAGCTTTTACCACGAGATACGGATTGTATGAGTATACCGTTATGTCATTTGGACTGACTAACGCACCTGCCTATTTTATGAACCTGATGAACAAAGTGTTTATGGAGTTCTTGGATAAGTTCGTCGTAGTGTTCATTGATGACATTCTGATTTTCTCAAAGAATGAAGAAGAGCATAAGGAACATTTGCGTTTGGTTTTGCAGAAACTAAGGGAACATCAGTTGCATGCCAAATTCAGCAAATGTGAGTTTTGGTTGAAGGAAGTTGGATTTCTTGGACATGTTATATCCGGAGAAGGTATAGCAGTTGACCCCACCAAGGTTGAGACCGTAACCGAATGGGAAGCACCCACGACAGTTGGAGAGATCCGGAGTTTTCTTGGACTCGCAGGATACTACCGGAGATTCATTGAGAATTTCTCAAAGATTGCAAAGCCTATGACTGAATTGTTGAAGAAGGATACTAAGTTCAATTGGACTGAGGAATGTGAGGCCAGTTTTCAGGAGTTGAAGAAACGATTGGTTTCCTCACCAGTGTAGATTATGCCAGATCAGACCAAGGATTATGAGGTGTATTGCGACGCTTCACGTCGAGGACTTGGAGCAGTGCTTATGCAGGAAGGAAGAGTTGTTTCGTATGCCTCATGACAACTGAAACCCCATGAATTAAATTATGCTACGCATGATTTGGAGTTAGCAGCCGTAGTGCATGCATTGAAAACTTGGAGACATTTTCTCATTGGGAATCATTGTGAAGTATATACGGATCACAAAAGTTTGAAGTATATTTTCACGCAGAAGGAGTTAAACCTCAGACAAAGGAGATGGTTGGAGCTCATTAAGGATTACGATATGAGATTGCATTACCATCCAGGAAAGGCTAATGTAGTAGCCGACGCATTGAGCCGTAAGAGCCATGTCAATACATTGATGACGGGAGAAAGACCAAAGGAGTTAGCCGAGAATTTTCGCGAGCTATGTTTGGAAATAGTTCCGAGAGGCTATGTAGCAGCATTGGAGATTCAGTCAACATTGATGGATAAAATCAGAGAAGCTCAGAAATCTGACAAGGAGATTGCAGACATAAAGAAGAAAATGAGCGAAGGAAAAGCAAAGGGATTTCATGAGGATGAGCACGATACCCTATGGTTTGAGGACCGTGTTTATGTGCCCAATGACCCGGAGATCAGGAAGTTGATTCTGCAAGAGGCACATGATTCACCCTATTCGATTCACCCAGGAAATACCAAGATGTATTTGGATTTGAAGGAAACATTCTGGTGGACCGGAATGAAGAAGGATATTGCAGCATATGTAGAAGTTTGTGATGTATGTCATAGAGTGAAGGCCGAACATCATAAGCCAGCCGGATTGTTACAACCATTGCCGATACCCGAATGGAAGTGGGATAAGATAGGCATGGATTTTATCACAGGACTACCCAGGACAAAAGCGGACTATGACTCGATATGGGTAGTAGTTGATCGTTTGACGAAGGTAGCACATTTCATCCCAGTTAAGACCACTTACACCAGTGCTAAGTTGGCAAAGATATACATGACTAGGATCATTTGCTTGCATGGAGTTCCGAGGAGTATCGTATCAGATAGAGGAACCCAATTTACCTCAAAGTTTTGGAATCAGTTGCACGAAACTTTGGGAACCAGACTAATGTTCAGCACAGCTTTTCACCCGCAGACGGATGGACAGACTGAGAGAGTCAATCAGATTTTGGAAGATATGCTGAGAGCCTGTGCACTAGATTATGGATCTAGTTGGGACGATAACTTGTCGTATGCGAAGTTTTCTTATAACAACAGTTACCAAACCAGTTTGAAGATGGCACCTTTCGAAGCTTTATACGAAAGGAGGTGCAGGACACCGTTGTCATGGGACGAAGTTGGAGACCGTCAGTTCTTTGGACCCGATCTGATCAAGGAGTCTGAACGGAAAGTTAAGTTGATTCGCGATAGGCTCAAGGTAGCCCAATCAAGGCAGAAGAGCTACGCAGATTCTAAGCGCAAGGAGATAGTTTACGAAACTGGAGACAGAGTTTATCTTTGAGTATCCCCACTTCGAGGAGTTAAGCGCTTTGGAGTTAAGGGAAAGTTAGCACCGCGTTTTGTTGGACCGTATAAGATCTTGCAACGCATGGGAGAAGTCGCTTATAAGTTGGAATTACCGGAAGGACTGTCAGGAGTTCATGATGTATTCCATGTTTCTCAGCTGAAGAAATGTCACGCCAAAATGGCGGAGGTACCGCTAAGAGATAAAGTGCCGCTTGAAGCCATTCAGTTAAAGGATGACTTAACGTATGAAGAGAAGCCAGTTAAGATTCTCGAATATGCCAGCAGAGTTACCCGCCGCAAGGTTATCAAGTTTTGCAAAGTTCAGTGGAACCACCACTCAGAGGATGAAGCCACCTGGGAGCGAGAAGAAGATTTGCTCAAGGACCACCCTCACCTATTTTCTAGCCAACCCGAATCTCGAGGACGAGATTCATCTTAAGGGGGGTAGGTTTGTAACATCCCAAATTTTCAATTTGGAATGTTATACATTAGATCATCATGCATAACATATTTTCTTGCATTTTGATCGATCCTAGAAAATTTCACACAACTCAAGGACCCTCGGAGAGAGTTGGAGATTTCGTTATTTTCATATTTGAGTTTTCTCAAATTTTGAAAAGAGGATCATTTGATTTATTTATTTTATCTTCAAATATTTTTCCAATATCAAATATATGAGAGGGAATAATATGACTTTCCCAAATTTTAGGAAAAATGAAGATTTAATAAATAAAATCAAATTTCGGATTTGTCGGAGTTTGTTTGCCTTTTATTTGGATAGGGAAAAATGCGCGTTTTCAAAAATTGCATTTTGCCCGGAGAAAAGTTCATTTTGTTCGACTCATTTTTAGGAGTCGGGGAAAATTTACTTTATTAGTTTTGGAGTCCGTTAGATTTTCTTTTTCTGTGTTTTTCCGCGTGCGAAACCGATTTAAAAAAAAATTCCGCGCGCCTGGGCCAAAGGCCCAGCCGGCCGGCCAGGAGGCCATCGCCACGCCGCGCCGCGCGCCAGGCAGGAGCCGCCGCCGCCGCCTCTTTTTGGAAAGTCCTAGTAGGACTCTTGTCCTACTTCCGTTATTCCGTTTTTGTTTTCTAGATCTTTCCTACTCCTATTCTTATTCCTTGATCCCTCCTCCAAGAAACCCCTCCCCTCCCCAATATAAATACCCCCACACCCCCCTCTAAATCATCAAACCCAAAGCCCCAAGCCACCACCGCGCCTCACCCCGCGCCCCTCACCCGCGCCGCCGCCGCCAGCGCCGCCGCCGTTCGCCGTCGCCGCCGCACCACCGCCGAGGTAGTCGCGCCGCGTCTCTTTCTCTTTCATCGGATCGTTTTCTTCTAATCGTTCCGATACTTTTCTTCTCTTCCGATTCGTTTTCTTTCCAGTTCTTTTCTAAACCGTTCCGGTTTTCTAGATCGGTTTTTCATTCGGTTTTCTTTTCCGAAACCCTAGATCGGATTCGTTTTCTTTTCCGATTTAGTTGCCTCGAGACTGTTCGCCGGACCGTTTGTTCTAACGAACGTGATCACCGGATTCCTCTAGGTTAACGAACGTCCGTTCGTTCAACCGTTCTTCTTTTTCTTCTCGACGGATTTATTCCGCGATCGCGATCTCAGATCCGATCATCGTTCTAGTTTATATTCTCACTCGTTTATCGGAATCAGGTGATTCAAGCGCCTGGAGTTTCGTTTCGAAACCGCCGTTCCGTCTAATCAACTTAAACATAGTTTTGCTATGGTAAAATTTGACCTAGTTTCACTTTGCTAGAACCGAGCTATTTTCTTTCGCCGTTTGTTTTCCGTTGTTTTGTTCGATTCGCTTCTTTTTGCAACCAGAGTTCTTAAGTTGAACTTTCTGGTTCGATCTTTTGTTCGAGTTTTCCCTGTGCATTAGATGAGTACTTATTGTATGCTTGTTGTTTGTCTGCGATAGATCACCCGGAGTGCGCCGCCTATTATTTCGAAGCTCTAGGTTTCGCGGATCCTCAGCAAGGCAAGTAACACTTTGATCATACCATTTCTACTATCCAGTTTTATTGCATTAGATCAATCCTCAAACACTGCATGATTAGGATCTAATTAATTTGTGGGATGGGAAGTAGTTGAGGTAGTACCTATTACCTGTTTTACTTATGAAACCTTTGGGAGTTACTTCTACGTTTGCTTATTATGCCATGCTATGCTATTAGACGTGGATTGGGTGAGTGGTATCCATGACAGATGTGAGTATTATTAATTAATGGTTTTATCTAAGGTGGCAACTTAAATACACATCTGGGTAGATTGAGGCACCTGGTTTCTATCAGGACTTGCCTGTTTTTCTTTGGACCGCCACCCAGGCTCAAAGGGATCATAAGATCATTCATGCTAGTAACTTCCGTGTGCAGCCACAAGCCATTATGGGCTCTGGCGTAGTTGACTAAGTCGTGCGAACTCTTACAGGGTAGACTAACAGATGTAGGGGAAAGTAGGTGTACCGCTCTATCCAAACGTAAGGTGCTAGACTTCTGAAAGACTATGTCTCGGTTATCCGTTTGTCAAACACCAAGTAGTGCGAGAAACCAAACGGAGGCGATCGAGTCTTGTGGGGAAAAGTGCGCAAACCTCTGCAGAGTGTACAAACTAATCATGATTAGTCGTGTCCCCGGTTATGGACATCTTGAGTATCTAGTATTTGAATATCATGTGAATCTCATCATGTTACTTCTAATTAATATTGTTGGGTTTATAATTGTTCACTTAATTGGGATCGGAATGCTGTCAACCATTCTCGATGTTTTCAACCACCATGATAGTTAAATAAATTTATTCCTTTGCAGTAGGGAAAAATTGGCTTTACGCAAAACTGTAACCATAGAGCTTTTCCACCAGCCATACATGCATGTAGTATAGGCTCATCATTCATTACTCTCTATGTGTTACATTGCCAGCATATTCCATGTGCTGACCCGTTTTCGGGCTGCAACTTTCATGTTGCAGACTTTTCAGGCGACGAGTAAGGTGCTTTTAGGTCGTGGTTCTATACTCAGTGATGTCGTCTTCTGCTGTTATCATTATTAGATGGTCTTAAGCCATATTTATTGTAATAAGTTCTCTTTGAGACATCGATGTAATAAGTGTGTGATTGCTACTCTGCTATAAATCCTTCAAAGTACTGTGTGGTGTCAGCATTACCGATCCAGGGATGACACCGGAGCACAGAGACTTGACCATCTGAGGTCGGGTCGCTACATAGGTAGGAGTGTGGGCCAGCTGGCATGCAGTGTTTAACGAAGAGTTAACGAAAAATATACTAAAATGTACCCAAAACACAAGTTGTAAGGTCAGTTTGTGTCATTTTTCAAGTTTATATATGAATTTGTACATCGAGTGCAAGTTTATGTATCAAAAGTGTAATTAACTCTTCAAACTTTTTCTATGTCATCGTATAACTTCAGTAAGTAGGAATAGGAAAGATGCAGCAGTTCTATAGAGAGCCGGTGAGTGATTTTCTCAGAAGATCGTGCAGAACCAGAAACCTCGATTAGCTAACATTGTGCCTAGGAACCAAAGAGAGGCAGCTAATATTCTGCCTAGGAACCAAAGAGAGGCAATCATACATCAGTAGTTACCTACATCGAAGTGACTCATACTCCAGGCTTACACAGAAAGCATAAGACACCTTGAATGTGACATCAAGGACATACTTAACATTTGGCAGATGTTTACATAAAAAAGAATTGGCCGCCACCTCAATTCACAAAGTTAAGCTGGCCAGCCATTACAAAATTCAGGACCAGGGCAGATCACAATCGGTGTGATCTCCTAGTTGAGTACGTATACCACTGATCTCTTCCAGATAATAATACAACACAATTTTCCTCCCACATACATAAATGCACGACGCATGTACAGAGACAAACACAAAATGAATGACAATGACTACTGGCTGACCTATCTATCCTCTAAAGAAATCTGAACAGTATGATCGATGCCACAACTCAAACCGTATGAAGGGGAAAATATTCAGATGGCGCACACCGACTCCATCACGGGCTTTCAACTGGTCTTATAAAGAAAACATCCGGTCATCATGAATGCTGCGGAGCAACCATGAAGGCCAAGTCATGAGGCTGCAAAGCAGCTTGAACTATATCCTGCACCGCTTTGTTTCGTCTGCAAACCTCTGATATTTCAGCGAATCTATCCGTCAAGGAACCAAGACTAGATCCCGATGATGCATCGGATATAATTGTCAAGAATCTTGAGCGTTCTGAATCTGTTAGGGCTTGTGGGGGTATAAGGGCAATGCAATCCCTTGTCCAATTCAACATATTCCCACCAAAAGCTCTGCTAAGGGACAGCAGAACATATGAGACCTGCAAAGTTTCCATACAGAAGGGATATAAAGTTCATTCTTCAATCATTACTGTCAAGAGTAAGCATAACACAGTCTTTAGGGCATATCTTCGCTTAAAGCTCACAGGCAGGATTGTATATAAACAGCAACACTCTTTACCAATCTACATACCTCCTCCAAGCGACCAGACGGTAGCGCCCCTGTTAAGGAAGCAATCATTATTCTTGCAAGTGTTGCACCTCGCTGGAGTACAATTGTGTTTATTAGATCCCGGTACTTTTCCCCCTCGGGTGATTTTGCAAGATCAAAGGTGTCAGATAAGAAACAGAGTATGGATTTGCAGGCCTCCCTATAACATATCACAAAAAATAAGGTATCAATTAGCCACCACGATATCAGATTGCATCATTAAACAAGGATAACAAGCATATGCAGCTCATATAACAATTCTGACTCGATTCTAGTGTCTATCTTTATTCTCCCCTGTTTTCAGAAATATAGGGCGTCTTAGGATGCGTGCAGTCAGCCTTTTATAACTTTAGCCAATAGTTTGTGGAAAACAATGTGGATTGACTACAAAAGTATACTCTCTGAATTTTTCAATGATTTCATATTACATTTTATCTATTTATTATAGCATATTGTGATTAAAGTCGTAGTCAAAATCTTGCATTGAGGCTGTATAAAATCAAATATGCCTTATATATTTTAACAGAAGGATAAGAAACACAATATAGATTGTGGAAGTACTTAATCTTGGAGGCACTACCTATGTTGTATAGTTACACCAGCCATTGCACAATCAACCAATCTTGGAAAAATCTCTGTAGGTACAAATAGATCAGGACAGTAACGAATACATCTTGACGCAAGCAGAAAGCAATCATCAGCTATGTCGGGTCTAGCTGTAAAATCCTGCAATGTAGGAAATGAAATCCACTGAATTAGTTATCGCTTGCTTTATTAATATGTTACCATGAGCGGATCAGCAACACAAGGGGCGAAAGCAGGAATGGTTACTTGAATAGTTCTGAGCAGTTGTATTGTATGATTAAAGAGTGTCTGTATCAGACATGTAAGATAGCTCGCACAAGATGGATCAGACCCAAATATCTACACAAAAAATGTTGTCAGAACAATCAAAATACAGCTAAAAAATACATCACTAGACTTCTGAAATAGCAAGAACCTTAATAACTTCACTGGATAAGTAAAGGAAGCAAGACTGATTGTGTTGCTGATATAGTGTTTGGATTTCTAGAAGCATTGCACCAATGGTGAATCCCATGGACCTCCCACATGTCCTTACCTACAGCACAGAAAAGATAATAAATATAGTAAGCATGAAAGTTTGGCAAAGAATCCACATGCATGTTGTGTTAAAGTGATATCATGATTCAGCTAGAAAATACTAAAATTGCTCTCCATAAAAGTGAAAACCGCAAATCTGAAGAGAAAGTAAGGCATGATTTGCAATATCATATTTATCATTTCTTAAACCTGGAAGTGTTACAGTCATACTAATCCCACCAAGGAAGAATCAGAACTCTCAAGAGTCGAGACAGTATGTGGAAAAAGATAATTGCTCCGATTATGCCTTCTGACAGGACTTGTATTCGATCTGAATGTAAATTGCATTCAAACAACAAGCAACATAAATAAATAAAATTAATTAACTTACAGCAAATTTGCAAGATCGGCATAGAGACTCCATGGTCCGTGTATCCCATGCCCGACTGCGCAAAAGAGTTTATTAGTAAAGTAGGGATGGATGAGATCTGCCATATATATGTACAAGTAGAAACTTCTCCCAGAATTTTGTCTGGTGCCCATACTCACTGATCAAAGATAATCTTCAGTGTGGGCCAGTATCTATTGACAGCTTCAGCAACCACTTCTGGAAGTTTCACATTGCTGCAACAGTTTGGAGGATTTAATACAAAACCAAAACTTGGATGAGCAAAAAGATAAATGGGAGGTCACCACCTAAAAATGGTCGACAACCGGTCTATGTGAACGGTTAAATGCCGAGCAGGAACTTGTTGAAGAGCACTTTCACCTTGCTGGATTATTTCCTAGTTTTTCAAATAAAAAATTAGCAAGGATCATATCAACAGTTAACTATCAAAGATTGCTGCTCACCTGCAAGCTATTAATTATTGGCATGCAGATTAACTCCAGGGCTCTTCTAGCATGGTCTTGCGGAAGCGTCGTGATAACCACACTGATTTGAGTTGTGAATGAACAAGTAAGGTGACATGTTGAATGCAATCAAAATAGTAATAATAGCTAAGGGGAATTAAGGAACCTTAAGGCTTCAACCAAATGCAATGAGTCCTCTGAAGAAACTTTGTAACCACCAACTCCACTTATTGCAACATGATAGATCTGGAAAAGGCCATCCAATGAACCCGAGAACTTTCCCCTACAGTCTTATCACCAAAAAAGGAAATAAAATAACTAAGCTGTCAACTCCTTATGCCAACAACAGAAATCTACCGTAAAATTCAAACAACATGGAAATATAAACAGATACTTCGTAAACTATTCGATGTCGTAATATATATCACAACTTCGTATATATATTATATATACAAGGGCAATAAAACAAAACGGAGCACCCTGCCAGCCTTCTCAGTCACGCCGTCTGCACTCTATTGCATCCGATCTGAAATGAACAGCCAAGATCTCTGTGTAGCAGGAGCTGGACAAACGTATGTACAACCAATTTGTATGCTAGACAGTACATCTGAAATTAACAGCCAAGATCTTTGTGTGGCAGGAGCCGGACAAACGTATGTACAACCAATTTGTATGCTAGACAGTACAATTATTGCTTAGCCAAAATTGCCTGTACGTTCTGGTCTCGGCAGCACCCCTGTTGAGCAAGCCAGAGGAAAGCTATTTACCCAGTTGTCATTCTAAGATTTGGAAAAGAACAGAACAACAAAAATATTTTTAGCAAAAAGAGACTATGCTTAAGCCTGAGGAAAGCTATTTACCCTGTTGTCATTCTAAGATTTGGAAAAGAACAGAACAACAAAAATATTTTAGAAAGAGACTATGCTTATGGTTCTTTCCTGGCAAGACCTAGGAATAAAGGCATTTGATCAAAAAAATGGGGGAAAACCTTGCATGGAGCTACAAAAATTGCGCACATCATGACCCATTAGCACCTGATGATTTTTCAGTTTGCCGTTTGCCACAGTCTCAACCATAAGCTTTTTACAGTTTTCTCTCCCGCTTTATTAGTATATATAAAGGGAACCTTTGGCCTTTTCTAAAAAGGAGGGACATGTAATATATATGAATTCATTCTTGCTTCTTAGAAGAAAGATATTTTGTAGAACTTCAATCTTTAGGACTAGAAAAATCTTTGCACTTGATTTCAAAGCAAACTTTTCATTTAGTCTAATCTCTTGAAAAAATATGTATGCCTCATGAGTTCCCATGTTTTTCCTACGGTGTAGCACAACTAATAGGAAGAAATGGGAAGGAAACAATAATCAATTCATTCCAGTCAGATAGGTCCATTAAAAAGAAGTGGATAATGAGGTAGTACCTTCACATATATACTTAAATGACACAGAAGCAGCTGCAGCTGTATCCTCTGATGTACTCATGCCCTTGTTGAGAATATCAACCAAAGGTGGTAGGATGGGCAGTTCAGCTGGGGCAGCATCAATCCATTTTGAAAATGCTCCAATGGTTGAACAAACTGCAAGATTCAAGCGTATTTGAACTCCTGTCGTCAACATAATCAAGCTAGGAAAACTAAATCTCACAAAGTTTCTGCCCAACAACTGTGCCTAAACAGCCCTAACTTATTATAAACCTAGCATCTGAACCAGACATCACAGGCAGTAAATAGCTACTGTCTACAATGTGATAAAACAAACGCTGAGCTAAGAACGAGGACTTCTGAAATGCCGATTACACAAAACAAACCTGTCTGTAGCAACTGTTCTTGGTGAGGAAACCTTGGAAGCAATGGCATAACCTTCAAAGAACAGCATGACCACATTATGTTAACCAGACCTCATTAACAATGATTGTAATGGAAAGGCGCAGAAAAAATAACCATCCAGCAAAAAGATCTTACAACCGATCAGTTGACAATTTGACACTCAAGATAACAAGATGCCATTCATACCTGCGGTAATATTTCCTTCTCTTCAATCGAAACCGATTTAGCAATGGCTTGAATACAGAAAAGGGCAGCCTCTAATGGTTGCCAATTCTGGTTCTGTTCGGCACCGCTTCCACATGCCTGAAATCCAAAAGCATACCGCTTTGGTTACAGAAAACCAAACAAATTTCTTGGTGGGACTGGGAAGCTACAAGACTAATCATCAGCCAAAGATATACCATCGTACACGAGCAGAGAAACTAATCTTATAAAAATGAATAGACAAAAACTTACGATGGTATATCATACTAACTACACAACATAAGCACAAACAAGAGGCAGATAAACAACTCAAATTAAGTTATTTGGTACAGTTTGCATAAATTGTAGTGCCTCAAATAAGAATTTAAATTGTATTACTAGCATGAGCAACAAAAGTAGTGATTGTGAAAAGGCCAGACAGGAGTAGAGCTCAACAAATTACACTTCACTGAACTTGCTATAGTATATTCCATAAAAATAATTTAATTCCAACAAAAAGAAACAGATGGATAAGTAGAAACTCACAGGCTAGACCATCAATAAGAACTATGAAACAAATAGTCCAATTTGACAAGTATAGATACTAGCACTGAGCAGTGGTGGCTAGGGAAGAGAATTGTTGAGCGTGCAAACAGACTCGCCTGAATTAACTTCATGAAAAGTATTTTTAGCGTCGAGTCACCTCCAAGGACATCAGTTGCATCAAGTAGCACGTCACTAACCGCTGAAAAATGAATGGTTCTGTAATTATTTGGCAGTTGCATGACATAGACAATATGAACTACAAGATTAACTAAGTTAAAACAAATCAGGAAGCATACCATATCTAGCATATCTGAAATCCCTCCGGTCTTCCTCCGAGAAAGTGTGGAAGTCCTCAGGGTATTCAACTCGGGAACTAACCTGATTCAGTATCGAAACAGCATGAGATGAACAGGAAATCCCAACAAACAATATATGTAATGAATGATTAGTCGCACTCCATGTTTTTATTGCATGGCGCATCACAAAAATATGAGCATTATACTAAAAGGACCCCCCCCCCCTCCTCAAACATACCAGAGACACAAGAACTTCAAACGGAGGACGGAATAGTTGCATTCTTCTATTTCTTTCAGCTTCAATCGACACCTCAGATCCACACGATGTATATGAATCCCTACAATTTGTAAGCACTGAATTGGTTGTTTCTCAAGTAAAACCAGTAATGTTTCAAAAAAATACCTCCCAGTTAGATTACGCTTAAGATGGTGCCAGAAATTAAACGTCATGGAGGATATGTCAAATTCTGAATGGGAAGTAACTTCCAGTAGTGCATTTACTATTTGCATGGCATCGCCTGAACCTGCAAAACATAATTGTAAGTGTAATTCTTAAATGGTCAGGATGATTTGGTTCATGTACAGCATGAAAAAACATATCCATATTTTGATCATCGTCATCATCGATGAAGTGTTACCTGTTGCAATCAAGTCAACATAGGAATCACCCATGTCTGCAAATAAACGAGCAATAGCTTTTACATCTTCTTCATCCTGGTAATAGAAAAAGAGTTATCAATGACAATGATGAAAAACACATGTGGATACACATTTTACCATGTAACAGTACAAGTGCTTATGTAAATCTAAGTATCCAACACTACACTAATAAATAACAATCAAGGAGAAATCTGCAGATGGAGGAATCCAATGTGCTTGGTTTGAACCCAACTCAATCACACAAAAAAAATGGTAGCTAAGAAATTGGTGAATGCTTTGGCTAATCTTGGCAAGAAAATAAATTGGGAGCAGATACAGAAGCATGAGCATGCAAAAAAATTGTGACCACCCAAGCCAGAGCAAAAAATTTGGCATGACCAAATATTTGGTATGGTGGATCTGGGCACAAAACAAACACATTGATAGATCATTAATGCAGAGTATGGTAAAGATGTTACATACCTTAGATGTGTCTTTCAGCTGCTCTTTGAGGCCCATAACATGAGGGATGAGAATTTGGATCAGCGGAAACTGTTCAGTAATGCCACAAGAATCTCGAGATACAGTAAAATGTATCAACTCAGAGGTAACTGGCAAGTTAGAGACGAGCGTATTATTAGCAAGCTGCTAACAAAATCCTGAGAACATAGGGTCTATGTTAGGTTTAACTGAATGCAGCCATTCACAATAATTATGGTGGGCTTGGTCAAGCATAGCCTATCCAATAAGCTAGGTTTGGGGACTTCTTTGCTTATAAGATCAGAAGGCCAGCTTACGCGACAAGCTTGAGAAGCTTTTTGGAACAATTTTGAGCTTACAAATTTACAAGGACAACGGTGTGAAGAAATATCTCCTTATATAAATCAAGAAAAAAATCACATTTCATAAACATATCTTCGAGCTGGTCCAATGAAACTCATGCATCATCAAGCACCAGAGATAGGTGGACCCATCAGGACCATAAATTAGTTGACCCTAGCAATGTCGATAGATAGTAGTGTCTTCAGTGAAGCAGCAGCAGAGCAGCATGTGAATCAAGATCTTGGCAACAATTGGGAAATGTAAGAAAGCGTCGCATTCGGGGGAAGGGGGGGGGCTGGTTTTTCCGTTTGGCTGGTTTTTAGAGGTCAGTAAATCTTGAACTAGAAAATAAACATCTTGTTACTCAAAGAAGTTGCAGTTGAAACTCGATGTATCCAATCTACACTCTGCTGAGCTACGCAGCTTCCACAATGAGCCAGCGGGGTTGATTAGGGCTTGGTAGCTCCACCGATATGAGCGCACAGAGGTAGTGGTGCATAGCATGGAGAAAGAGGGAGGAGAGTTGGAGGGGAAGCCTGCAAGAGGTCAGGGTTCGTGATGGCACAGCCATGCCGAGGGGAGGGGGGGGGGCTAAGTTAAAATGTCTGCAAGGAAGACACATTGTCCATCCTCATCTCTGTCAGCACCGCACTGCAGCAAAGATCACTGACATCCAGACCCATAGTTGTATTGCAAAAGAGCACCTATCTGAAACTAGCAATAAGACTCGCCAAAGTTTCATTGACCTCTAGAGACTAGCACCGGAAATTAGTTTTTAGTGAAACTTGTCGAAACCTACACAAGCATGAATCTTCTCATCCAGCTCTGGAGACCTGCACCAGAAATCTGTTTGTATGAAGAAACATGTTGAAACCTAGTTAAGTGTTAATTGATTTTGCTTGTAACCAGAAACATGTGCTTGGATTTGACTGGAACTTGTTGTAATATGAAGCCCAAAATTTGTACAAAACCACATCCCAATTCCATATGTGTTCCCTGGAAACTCCCAGATTTTTAGTGACCTTGAGCAAAGATCCATAATTGATTTGCATTCTTCCTTTGAACTTGATTATCCATAAATTTAACATCACAAATAGCAAGAATTACCCAATACTATTGTAGTTCGTCGTGCATAGAAAAAACATGCCTAGAGCAGATGGTCGAAAAATTAACCAAACTCAATGTGTCAACTTTTCTATGTTGGTAGCAACTGAATAAGGTGAACAGTAGTACATCACTGTGGTAGCAAGAGCATAGCAGGAAATGATTGACTGAGGTGACAAATGAAGAAAAAATGAGGAACTGGCAAGAGATGAACTAAAATATGATAGGAACTATGTGCGCTAGCAAACAATACCATTTACAGCTGCCTCCAGAAATTGATCTGTGTTCAAGGAAGAGAGTGCCGTATGGACCAAAGGATGTGAAGCAAGGGTAGCTGCGGTAATTCTGAGAAAAAATAAAAGAGAACTTCCATAAATTCATACTGTTTGGCAGCAGTAGTATAGAAAGAATACAAAATATTAGATGTACCACAACAGTTAGATTCTCAAGGAATGAAGTATTACTATATCAAAATGGCAGAAGCAGCATACCCATGACAGAAACGAAGCCAAGAAGCAAAACCCTCCAAAACCTGCGAAAGGAAGAACCAGTATTAACTGCCAAAATACTCCCACTCCCCTCATTCCATGACTATGTCTAGGAATTTCATATATGTAGTTCTGGCCTCTGGGTTCAGATAAGCATATTTGAAGCATTAATATGGATAAAATGTCTGCCTGACTGAAAAGAGATCCGTCTGAACTCTGAAGTTACAAGTGAGACTGCTCCCAGACTATCGGGAAAGCCGTGTACCGTGTAACAATCTAAGCTAGTTTGTAACGCAATGAGAATATGTGCAAACATCAAAATTACTTTTGCTAGTACATGAAAGTGGATAGCACATTATAAACCAACCTTCTAATTGAACCCCTTATCTTAGTACAAGGGGCCATAACATAACCAGTGAAAAGAACTGCAACAAAATACCTCTCAAGTATAGTACTTTCAAATGTACTTCATAACGGCCAAAAGAAAGGGAAATAGCCCAGAGGTCTCAGTTATGGAGGGATTTTGCATATGCATGCAAGATATGAAACATCGTCTGAGATGGTTTGGGCATATTCAGCGCAGGCCTCCAGAAGCTCCAGTGCATAGCGGACGGCTAAAGCGTGCGGAGAATGTCAAGAGAGGGCGGGGTAGACCGAATCTGACATGGGAGGAGTCCGTTAAGAGAGACCTGAAGGATTGGAGTATCACCAAAGAGCTAGCTATGGACAGGGGTGCGTGGAAGCTTGCTATCCATGTGCCAGAGCCATGAGTTGGTTGCGAGATCTTATGGGTTTCACCTCTAGCCTACCACAACTTGTTTGGGACTAAAGGCTTTGTTGTTGTTGTTGTTGTTGTATGCAAGATATGAAACAACAGATAATGGAAATATTGGGTTTACTATTCAAGTGTTCTGTATAGCTCAATTGAACGCTATCGGTTCTCATTGCCTTCTGTACTTGTTGAGTTATTTTAGCAAACGCTTTACCCCTAAAGCATTACTTTTTTTCAGTGGCTTTCCTTTTCTTCTGCTTGGAGCAGGTGCGGGTGTGGACTTACTTATCACACCTATGAAGCAGGTTTCTTTAGCTACTTTAGCATGTAATGAGTTTGATTGTGCCATATGAAGCTATCTTTACGAGGAAGAAATTAACCTGTTCTTTTAGCTCGTCAAAACCCAAGCAAGCAGTCAATAGACTAAGAGCAACATTAGCTGATGAACAAAGGTCGTTCTCAAACTGATTGCGCCTTTCAGGACGAGCAGCTATTTTATAACTAGAAGTTTCCTGTCAAGATAGCATACAAATAGGTTACGATGTCAACCAAGAAAAAGTATAATATACATTGAATGTGATATACAACAAGTCCTTCATTGATTATATTAGGACAATCTGGACACTTGTTCATTGAGTGTGATAGTTCTGGACCATAAGATTTTGAGCATATGATGTACATCACTCTACTGAACTCGACACTACGCCATGGAAAACATATATGGTTAAAATATACCGTTGTATGATTTAAAACAAATCTGGTTCAAGATTTGGAAGCTCTAGGAAAATCATCTATGATATCTATGAGTGTGATTCATCGATGATCTACTTTTTTATTGAAAATAGAAACATGACCATTGACAACCACCGACTACTAAGAGAAAACTTCTGCAAATGGTAAAGAGAGAAGAACAAAGTTTGTTGCTTCACCAACTTATGAAAAGAAGCCAAAAATGCCCAATTTACATGGCATGCAATCATATGTTCAGCTTATTTGACTCAAGACTAACAGATTATTAAGTGCTTAAGAGAAGGCATGAAACTTCAATTTGCAAGGCATACAATCACATGTTCAGCTTATTTGACTCAAAATTAACAGATTATTAAGTGCTTAAAAGAATGCATGAAAGTTAATATGATATTGTAAAATGACCTAACAAATTACAAGTGAAACTTCAGCTACGAATAGCTTTTATCCCTTTTCCTCTATATAAACAGAGGATATGAGGACTAATATTATTCGAGAGTCTGAGACTGATAGGCAACCAAATGAAGCTAAATTTGTTATGTACCTGTGGCAAGATAATAAGCAGTTCAAGGAAACTTGGAATGAACTCTTGTTGAGATTTCATTTCATCGCCTAGCCAGTTCACGATGCCACCACCTCCCCAGTCCTCCACAGGTACATGCACAGCCAGAGCAGCAATTGCAATACAAATCTGAACATGGTAGAACAAGTGTTGTTGTCATTAGAATTTTGTCAGTATAAAATATGCTTGCTTAATTCAATCATCTACCTGTGTTCTAACTTTTGGTGGTCCTTTGTTAAATTTCTTTAGCAATCCCTGCAGATGGAAAACAGTTAAACAAAAAAGGGACAAAGCCCTTAGCAAGATCGACCCATCAAAGACCCAAAGGGGCAGATCCAATTAATCTCGGCCATCAAATCATGTTAATCCAACGACCTAGACTGCTTCAATGTCGAGCGCTCAACACGTTTAGCGTGCAATTAATTGTATGCCAAATATAGTGCTAATCACATAATAACACGCAAATAATATCCTACTTAATATCCGCATGCATTTAATATACTTCCAAATTAACGTGCATTGCACGTACACATTGACTAGTTAGGGGAAGAGGTCCACTTGTCAACCCTCAACTTACCACTTCGCTTAAGACTCAACCCTCGACTCAAAAACCGGTTACTCCACAACCCCTACCGTTCAAAACACACCCTTCACTCCATTTCACTGGTTTTGACCATTGGTTTGACCTGGTTTAGCTCACGTAGACGCCAGCTAAATGTGTGATGTGGCGAGGATAGATATGGCCCCATCTATCTCTCATGTGACTATGTGAGCATTTTATCAAACAGTTGGCGTGCAAGGTCTGAAGTTGCCGACAATGGTTAGCTGCGTCATCCGGCCGCAGCGATCCAGGTGATCAGCTGACGCAGCGGTGCAGGTCTTCGTCATCGACACGCGTGGAAACCCACACCGTGCTCGCCACAAAGCACGCAGGGTGCGCGTCCAGGCCGAGCATCACGACGAGCGCGTGCTCAGCCAACGAGTTCCTCCGCCTGCGCGTGCTCGTGGAGCGGGAGACGGCGCCTCCATGGTGTAGGCTAGGGGAGGCTCAGGGCCACATGGGGGCATTGCCAGCGCCGTCGCTGGCGGCAGCAGAGATAAACAGTGAGCATGAGGATGGTCACGGTGGTGCCTGCGGCGACGAGGACCTATGCGCAGAGGACGAGCACAGGAGTGCGCCATAGCCAGGTGCTAAGGAAGCCAACAGCAGCTGCTTGGGCTGCTGCCCATGGATGTGAATGTAGTGCAACGTCGGTGCCCATGCCTCATTGATGCCCATGGATGTGGGCGCTGGTCGCTGGACGTCGTCGTCTTGCTCACATCGGTTCAGCGACACGAGCAGCAGCTCGTTGTGGTCGCCCTGTACGCTGAGTACTCTCTGACGTCATGTACGATGCAATTCCCTTATCGGCCGGTGCATTTGGCCGATAGAAACAAGCAGGTACAAGCTAGCAAAGCTAAGCAAATAGGCTGGTGAATTGATTCTTTAGAGATAAACACGTGCGCAACACAAGCCAGCTGCCCTAAGCACCTTAATTGACACCGGGAAGGCGGTGAGGCAGCTACTGTAGGGCACTGTGGCGCCCTTGCGGGAGCGCAAGCCGGCCGACATCGTCACCTCAAGCTACGTGTCGCTGCTCCAGGTGTAGGCGCTGAGGGCGGAGCTGCGCAGGAGCCCGAGCTGGCCGAGTCCACGCCGGCGCCGGCATGGGGATCGAGCAGGGAGCACGCGTGGGCATTGGCGCGGCGTGAGCTCGCGGCTTCCATGGTGGCATAATCTCCTCTCATGCCGTATGCGCGTCCCTACTGCTCTTGGGCAAGTCAGGGGAGCTCTCCCAGGAGAACGGCACCTGCATTCGCAACGGCGAGGCGGCACACAGCAAGCTGCTAGGCATGTCCATGGAGGCACACAAGCGGTGGGGAGCGGTGAGTCCGGCAGCAGAGACAACGTGGGCAAGTAGAGGGGGCACAGGGTCTGAGCGAGCAATTGGAGCACGATAGCAAGGGGAGCGCTCGAGCGCACAAAAGGTGCTTGAAACTGTCACGATGGAGATGTGTAAATGGGTATATTATAACATGTGGGACCAGTCACTTTTTTAAGTATAGTCAAGGTGACGTGGCAAACGTTGACGAGGCAGTCAAGTTGGTGAAAACCAGTCTACTCAGCGAAAACCAGATTGAGGCAAGTGCAGGGTTGAGTTTAGAACTGTTTGGCAAGTTGGAGGTGTGAAGTAATCGGTTTTGAAGTTGAGGGTTGATCCTTAAACAAAGTGGTATGTTGAGGGTTGAAAAGTGGACTTAGAATTGATAGTAGTGCAAACCAGAGTTACACAAATTATACTCTTATATTAAAAAACTTGAAAAGCTGATGCTTACATATAGAGAGTCTTGCAATGGTCGAAAAGCTTCTGACGGTAACTCCTCAAAATCCCTTTGCACCTAAAATGCAAGCATATTCAAGATAAATCATGAAGAGTTACACTAATTAACAAGTTTCTAGATAGTAAGAAATAGCATAATCCATCTATGTATGCATGTTTCACCTTGCTTCTGAGAGTCTGAGAACAAAACATGAGAGTCTCTAAATTGCTGCTTTCGTCATGAAGTAAGCTGTCAGCTACCTGCATAATGAGAACAGAAATGATTGGATGCCTTCGGGATAACCACCAACCACAAAATAAACAAGATGGCCCAGTGTAAAATAAAATACTTTGCACCATAATTAAAAACTGCCTCCAAATCTGAAATAAACCTGCATTTGCTAGGAAGACACTCTGTGTATACAATAAGAAAAACATAGTGACATGGTACAATGAAAATGAATTTTAGAGCGCATCAAACTTTTCATGGAATTTTCCTCAACTGATAAATACCATGGCAGTGAGTAGAAAAGATTGGATAGCCAGTCCCACAGCTAACAATGCAACTTAAACTAACAGCAAAAACTGAACTTGCCCACATTCCCAGGGTTTACAAATTCAACTTGCAGCAAAGTTCAGCACAGAACTAGAATTCAATCCTGCGTCATCTAAAGCAGTTCATATTCTGGCCACTGGCTAAAACCAAGCCTGATCTGCTTTACGTTTTCAAAACTCTAGTCTTGACACTACAATGAATACTAAAGCAGCTCTACATTAGCTGTCACACCCACAGGCCCAAATTGAAATCCAATAAAACGATCAGACACTGGAGAAGCAGAAGAAAAGCACGCTTCGAACAAAACAAATCTCAATACATGGCCTCCAACCACCACTCTAGAGCAATCACACAGCTCAACCACTCCAATATCTCGGAAATTCTGCGCCAGCCGGGCCAAATCCATACAAACACGCCCACATCCCACTCTCACCACACCGAATTCACCGCCTGAATATCTCTGTAGGCAAACGAACACGATTGGGGGACATGAATCGAATCGAGCCGAGGAGGAAGCCTGCGCGCACCTGCCACGCGTCCAGCGTGTGCTGAAACTTCTGCAGCCAGCGGTCGGCAGCGGTGCGGATGGTATCGTCGGGGTGGTGGTACAGCGCCGCGAGCGCCTCCTTCACCGTCGCCGTGGCCTGCGCCTCCATGCCGGCGCCGAACCCTACCTCCTCCCCGACTGTGCCGCCGCTGGCGCGATGACGTGAGTAACCCTCGACGGTGGACGATTTCCGCGGCGTACTGGATCTGCGGCCGGCGATTCGGGGCGGGTAGGGTTTTTGGAGGAGGAGAAGAAATTTGAAACGGAGCAGGAGAGAGGGGCCTGCGCGAGTGTGCGGGATTCGATTCGATGGACGGGAGAAGGGAGGGGGAGACGCGAGACGAGAGACAATTGTTTGAGATTTTCTTTTCTTTTCCGTTTTTGTTTCTGCGCCGATGACAATTGTTTTTTTTTTTTTTGAAAGTGACAATTGTTGTGAGCTGTACCTGTCTCCGTGCGCGTGTGATACATTAATTAATTATTATTATTATTTTTGACGGTGATACATTAATTAATTATTATTAATTGATAGGTTGGCTCCCTGGGATGATATCCTTTGGAAAAAGGAAATGATTCTCCTGGCGACACGCTTGCTGGCCGTTGGATCAAACTCGATCTAAAGGACCATGTGTAGCTTCCCCGACCACCACCTCCGCTCCCTCCTTAATCCACACAACATGACGGTTCATCCCTCCCCTTATTCTTTCATTCCCGAGCAGCTCCATGCCTATCTCATTCGCGCACGGGTGCTTTGCTGCGCTTCGGGTACGCAAGCCACACCCGCTCCTTACCCACCCATTGTTTCTCTGCACTGACGAGTCGTGATACGGCGAGGGCGCGGCGATGCGAAGATGGTCGGCGGCGATGAGGGAGGAGCAGGCAGCCACGGATGTTGCGACCGGTGGCCATGGTTGCTGGGATAGGCATGTCGTGCTACATGTGTCGACAGTGACCAGCAATAACCAGTGTTGCAACCAGCAGCTGTTGGTGGTGGAGACGGTGGCCTCTGGTGCTGCAATCGAGGGAAAGTTGCAACCACACTGTCCAGTTGCTGCAAAGCACCGTACGGTCATCCCCGTAGACACACCACCATCACCCCCAAACACCAAGTGGGCCAATTACTAGAGCCCACGCAAGGGCTATGAAAACCGGGGCTACTTCTTTCCTTATCGAGCTCCTCTTCAACTCACATGAGACATGGCTACCTCGAGCGGAGACCTTGTGCATCCTTAGGTGCCAAGGAGAAGGCCATGAAGAAGCAATGGGACAAGACCAAGAATTAACAAGAGCAAACGAGGAGAAGGAGAAGAAGATGCGCAAGAATGCATTTGCCCAGACGATCCAGACACCATCCCGGATCATCCAGGCCGAGCTGCCTCTTTGTACAAGCGTCCGAACTGGACATCCAGACCCTGATCAAACGACCCAGACACCTACGGATGATCTAAGCAACCCTCGGACATCCGGCCACCAACTCGGACGTCCGGGTAGGACACCCGAAGCTTTCACATGAAGTCGAACCATCCGGGTACCTACCTGGATATCCGGCAATTGCCCAAATAATCCGGGTAGCTACTCGGATGATCCGGCCATGCCTGCTCACAGCTCGCCCAAGAGGCCATGTATTCCTCTCCCTCACCCCCAAATCCACTTGTACTATAATAGACGACCCCTCCCTCATTTCCAGGGTTAGCAAAGTATATTGAACAAACTGAGAGAGCTTTGCTCCTTATACCTCCTCCTAGAGGATCAAGCCCTCCTAAGGGAGAAGAATCTCTCAAGATTGCCAAGCCCACATAAACTAGAAGGATCCCCATCACAGGATCACCAAGACCTCCCATGGGAGATGTTGGGGAATGCAGTATTTTCAAAAAAATTCCTACGCACACGCAAGATCCATCTAGGTGATGCATAGCAACGAGAGGGAAGAGTGTTTTCTACGTACCCTCGTAGACCGAAAGCGGAAGCGTTATGACAACACGGTTGATGTAGTCGTACGTCTTCACGATCCGACCGATCGTAGCACCGAAGGTATGGCACCTCCGTGATCTGCACACGTTCAGCTCGGTGACGTCCCACAGACTCTAGATCCAGCTGAGGTCGAAGGAGAGTTTCGTCAGCACGACGGCGCGGTGACGATGATGATGAAGCTACCGGTGCAGGGCTTCGCCTAAGCACTGCAACGATATGACCGAGGTGGAAATCTGTGGAGGGGGCACCGCACACGGCTAAACAATCAACTTGTGTGTCTATGGGGTGCCCCCTCCCCCGTATATAAAGGAGTGGAGGAGGGGGAGGGCCGTCCCTCTCATGGCGTGCCCAAGGGAGGAGTCCTACTCCCGGTGGGAGTAGGATTCCCCCTTCCCTAGTTGGAGTAGGAGAGGAAGGAAGGAGGAGAGAGGGAGAAGGAAAGGGGGGCCGGTCCCCCACCCCAATTCGGATTGGGCTTGGGGTGGGGGCGCCCCTCCCTTGGTCGCCTCCTCCTCTCTCCCTCTAAGGCCCAATAAGGCCCATACACTCCCCGGGGGGTTCCGGTAACCCCTTGGTACTTCGGTAAATGCCCAAACTCACCCGAAACCATTCCAATGTCCAAACATAGCCTTCCAATATATCAATCTTTATGTCTCGACCATTTCTAGACTCCTCATCATGTCCGTGATCATATCCGGGACTCCGAACAACCTTCGGTACATCAAAACACATAAACTCATAATACCGATCGTCATCGAACGTTAAGCGTGCGGACCCTACGGGTTCGAGAACTATGTAGACATGACCGAGACTCATCTCCGGTCAATAACCAATAGCGGAACCTGGATGCTCATATTGGTTCCTACATATTCTACGAAGATCTTTATGGGTCAAACCGCATAACAACATGCGTTGCTCCCTTTGTCATCGGTATGTTACTTGCCTGAGATTCGATCGTCGGTATCTCAATACCTAGTTCAATCTCATTACCGGCAAGTCTCTTTACTCGTTCCGTAATGCATCATCCCGTAACTAACTCATTAGTCACATTGCTTGCAAGGCTTATAGTGATGTGCATTACCGAGAGGGCCCAGAGATACCTCTCCGACAATCGGAATGACAAATCCTAATCTCAATCTATGCCAACTCAACAAACACCATCGGAGACACCTGTAGAGCATCTTTATAATCACCTAGTTATGTCGTGACGTTTGATAGCACACTAAGTGTTCCTCCGGTATTCGGGAGTTGCATAATCTCATAGTCATAGGAACATGTATAAGTTATGAAGAAAGCAATAACAACAAACTAAACGATCATCTTGCTAAGCTAACGGATGGGTCAAGTCAATCACATCATTCTCTAATGATGTGATCCGTTAATCAAATGACAACTCATGTCCATGACTAGGAAACTTAACCATCTTTGATTAATGAGCTAGTCAAGTAGAGGCATACTAGTGACACTCATTTTGTCTATGTATTCACACATGTACTAAGTTTTCGGTTAATACAACTGTCGGTGTCAAAATCGGCGGATCTCGGGTAGGGGGTCCCGAACTGTGCGTCTAGGCGGATGGTAACAGGAGACAAGGGACACAAAGTTTTACCCAGGTTCGGGCTCTCTCGATGGAGGTAAAACCCTACGTCCTGCTTGATTAATATTGATGATATGGGTAGTACAAGAGTAGATCTACCACGAGATCAAGGATGCTAAACCCTAGAAGCTAGCCTATGGTATGATTGTTGTATGTTGTGTTGTCCTACGGACTAAAAACCCTCCGGTTTATATAGACACCGGAGAGGGTTAGGGTTACACAAAGTCGGTTACAATGGTAGGAGATCTAAACATCCGCATCGCCAAGCTTGCCTTCCACGCCAAGGAAAGTCCCATCCGGACACGGGACGAAGTCTTCAATCTTGTATCTTCATAGTCCAGGAGTCCGGCTGATGGTATAGTCCGGCCATCCGGACACCCCCTAATCCAGGACTCCCTCAGTAGCCCCTGAACCAGGCTTCAATGACGACGAGTCCGGCGCGCAGATTGTCTTCGGCATTGCAAGGCGGGTTCCTCCTCCAAGTACTTCATAAAAGATTGTTAACACTAAGGATAGTGTCCGGCTCTGCAAAATAAGTTTCCACATATTGCCATAGAGAGAATAATATTTACACAAATCTAATCTGCTGACGTATTCCGTAGCGTGACATCACAGTACGGCCAAGCCTTTATTCGAATCGTTTTCACTTCCCCACCTCAGCGCATTTTGCGAGGTAGTTTCCTTGGCACGTCTTGTCGAAGCAGAGATCGTGCCCCCTTTATTTATGGGATTCTCATCAATACGGACGTGGGTAACCCAATCGTGCCCGTTAGCACATTTTCTCGATTAAAGGCGAGTCCCAAACGGTTACGGGGATGGCCCTTGGTATTCAACCTCTTATAAATAGACCAAGGCCTTACCCCTCTCTTTCAATCTCAGACGAGTTCGCCCCGTCGCCTCGAGTTCCAACACCCTAGGCTCTAGATTTCAGGCGCTTCGGACCTTCACAATGTCCGGTTCCGACCATCACGGCCGATGGATGCCCTCCTCCGTCACGGAGGAGGACGTGCTAAAGTTGAGAGAGGCCAAGTTCTTGACCGGCGAAATTTCGCATAGGCTGCCTGCTCAAGGGCAGGCTATTCCCAGTCCCCAGCCCGGTGAGAGCGTGGTGTTCGTGTCTCACTTCCTTCGGGGGTTAGGCTTCCCCATGGATCCCTTTGTGAGGGGGCTGATGTTCTATTATGGGCTGGAATTTCACGACTTAGCTCCGGAGTCCATCCTCCATGTTTCCTCATTCATCGTTGTGTGTGAAGCATTCCTCCGTGTTACTCCTCACTTTGGATTATGGCTCAAGACCTTTAAGGTAGAGGCGAAGATGATTGAGGGACGGCACGCAGAGTGCGGAGGCGCTGTTATAAGCAAGAAGGTTGATGCTCCATGGCCCGAGGGCCCTTTTCAAGAGGAGCTCGGTTTGTGGCAACGAGAGTGGTTCTACATTACCGCTCCCAGGGGCACCAAGTGGGTGGCGTCGCCTGCCTTTCGCTCGGGCCCCCGAAAGCAGCTAGGGTCGTGGGTCAATAAAGGCCTAGATTGGGGGCCACCCCAGGACGTGCCTTTATTGCGGGGCCGCATCAGGGATCTCTTAGAAAGAGGTCTCAGCTTGGTCAAAGTGACGCAAGTCATGCTGATCCGCCGAACACTGCCCGGCAAACGTCGCTCCCTTCGTTTGTGGGAGTTTAATCCGGAGGGATCACGAGCTCTCCAGCATTTTATGGGCGCAACGCTCATGGAGATGTATAAGCTGTTCTTCGGATCACAAGCAATGTGTCCGGATTTGACCGAGGACGCAGGTCTGAGCTGCAATCGCCCGGATACTCAAGTAAGTAGCCTTGTGCCCGGACTCGTTATCCGTATATTTGTCATAAACTTGCCCCTAAAAGAGCTGTCCTTTTAAACAGGAGTGGATAGCGAAAGCAAAGCTGATCAGGTGTCTGGCTCCCCTCCCCGAGACCAAACCGGATCCCGTGCTAGTTAGGATGCTGAAGAGTGTGCCTTTGGGGGAAAGTGAGGGAGGGGACAAGGAAACTACGGCCTCCTCGAAGGAGGCTGTTCGGAAGGGAGGAACCGAAAATTCCTCTCCTCAGGGGAAGAAGAGGACTGCCTCTAAAAACCCGGAGACTATGGCCTTAAAGCGGGGGGAAAATCCTTGTCAGAGGGTCCTACGCCGGGGGATACCTCGGTCGAACTATGCCCTCAAGGGGACCAGCCCTCCAGCGAGCCGTAAGTAGGGAAAGATTATATTTTTGAGAGAGAAATCCTTGCTTTATATCTGAGAAGATTAACCGAAATTTAACCTTGTAGCTCGGACCTCAGCCCTTCTCAGCAGAGCTCGTCTTCAGGGGACCTTCTTCCGGAGATGATGGAGAGCGGGACGCCTTCCCCTGCCGTACCACCTAGCGAGGCGGGCGACCCTGAGGTGTCGTCGCGGAGGGCTTCTCCGAATCTGGCAGGGGCGGAAGGTAGCCATATGGCCCCCCAAGGTTCTCCGTGTCCGGCCTTCGAAAGAGGCCATAGGACGAATCCGACACTGCCTGGTGCTTGGTCGGAGGAGCTGAAGAATCTGCTAGGGTGAGCTTCTATCTCAGAGGAGCACCGTGCGTTGATGGGCACGGTGATTGAAAGGATTTCGTCCGTGGAAAGCGGATTGCACGAGGCTGTCAGAAGTTTACTGACAGGTTTTGAGGTACGTAAAATAATGTACATTTTCTGATAGTTGCGCATAAATAAGATGCGCCCTGTGTAGATAGTAGCCCCTGAGACTCTGTGCGTTGTCAAAAGTGACGACGCGCAGAGGATCATAATCCCAGGCCTAAAATATCGCCTTTGTATGTAGGTGGCGAAGTGTCCGGAATCCAGCCGGACAGATGATTTTGCCGAGCTAAAGCGGCAACTTGACGTGGCAGACACCGACATCGCGCTCGTCAACAAGCGGCTTGATGAGGCTCAAGGTATGTAATTCCTTGGGCGGCACCTGGTAAGAGGAGCTTTATGCCAGTATCTTACAATGTGTGTGCTTGACGCAGATGGTGCGGCCGCCGTGGAGAGTCTTCGGGCGGAACTTGCCCGAGCTAAGGAACAAGCCAGAAAAAGTGATGCGGCTGCCGAGAAGGCCCTTGAAGAGCTGAGAGCCGAACAGGCTGCTCACTGCCGAAGCAAGAAAGAGGTGGCCGAGATGGCCGTGAAGCTAAAGAGCGCTGCTGACCGTTGCAAGCTTCTGGAAAAAGAAGATCGGGCGGAACACACAGACTTGAAGAAGGACGTTGCCGATGCCAAGGATGCTCGCTCTGCGATGAGAGCTGCGAGGGAGGAGCTTCGTGAAGCCGGAGAGATCGCGGTTGGAAAGCCCTTTATGCTGCAGAGGAAGTTTTGTGATCCTAAGCATGCTCCGCTGGACCGGCTGTGGAGTACGACGGACATCTCTCTGGATTTGGCGGCAAGTGCTGCTGATGCGACCGAACACTTTCGAGATCAAGGAGATCGCGAAGTGGAGAAACTCTTTTGGTCGCAGTTCCATAATCCAGAGCGTCCACTGTCAGTGGCCGATCGTCTGGCCGAATGGGCCGAGCTGAATAGGTTGTCCGGACTCGCCATGAAGTGTGTCATGAGTCATTTGTGGCCGGGGAGATCGGAGCCGAAGAGTTATTTCAGCTTGGTGCAGCAATTCCTTGGTGCGGTGCCACATATCAATGCAATGAAGAGGTCAGCATGTATAGAGGGCGCACGGATGGCTCTTGCCCATGTCAAGACATACTGGGTGGAGATGGAGACCACCGTTGTTGCATCCGAGATTCTGACAAAAGCCGAGTACCCTCCGAGCACTTTTCAGGAAGTCCTTGAAGGCGCTCGTGTAATAGAGACGCAGTGCTCGAAGGATGCTATGTTCTAATAGCATATTTAATTGTAAAGCAATATTTTGATAAATTGTAGTAGCCTTTTATACTTGTGCCTTCAAGTATTTGAAACACATCCTGTGCGGCCGTTTTAAGATATATATATATAATCTGAAAGATGGCAGTCGTTGGCTTCAGCCCCCACGCACATAGTGCGGGGGTGCTCGCAGAAGGTGCATTTTCACACTTAATCCAATGTCTTGGTCCTACAAAGGAGGTGATAACGCAGCCAGCTAGACAACCGGACTATAATGCTTTAACACTTTCACTTAGCCATAGGAGCTTGACAGTGAGGCTACTTAAATAGCCCCTGGTGGCACCTGCGCTCGCCCGAAGTCGGGGCGCATATTTGCTTGGCCGGGAAACGACCCTTCGTTAATGCGGAGGAATCCTATAGATTCTGGTGAGTCATCGAGTGGTTGACCAGTCTCACGCTATATCATGACAGTCAGTTTTCGGCTTTCTCTACTGAGGTGCTCGCCTGGCCGAACCGGGGCACAATCGTAGTAGTTCTCCTGGTGCCGCCTTAGCCGATAGTGCGGAACGTAAGGCAGCCAAACACAAGAGCCGGGCAACCCAACATTTGACCAAAGACATGATTCGGAGCTGATGCATATAAGGCCAAACTCGCGACGCCGAACACTCCCTAAGGTATTCGGTCTTTATGAGTGCGGGCGGGACAACACCCTTGGTTATAAGCCCCTAGTGTCTAGGTACGCGCAAAATTCCTGACGTGGCCACATGCCAAGACGTCAGTCCCCTCCTTGATTATAACGAAAAACCGGAGGATGTGTATTAACAAGAGACAGTAAAAAAGGTTTACACAGTGTCTTAATCTGAAAAGAATCCTTGGAACGGGTCCCTGCTGCACGTCTGCGCCTGTGTCTCCGTTGTGCCGTATCCTGGACGGGCGCAGCACGATGTTCATCTGTAAAAGAGAAGAACTTAGTTGAAAAATAAAAAAGGGTCGTGCCGAACAAAATTTATACTAAGTAATCAAAGTATAGATTAAATGGGTAAAATTGAGCTTGATTGTCTCATATTGTACATGCGCGGAGCCCCTAGCGCAGGGGTATACGGTTATTAAGCCTTTATTAATGATATGTTTACGCCGGACTCGTCCAGCCGTGTCCGTGGTCTTAACGACCTGTTTTGGATGTTTTTGGCTGATGAAGCCGTATTATTGTGGGGCTGTTAAGGCAGCCGCACGATCCTCCACGGGGGGTGCACTCAATGTTTTCCCTTTAAAGAGATGATGCCTCGTGGACCGGGCATCTTGAGCGTAAGAGATGCGTAATGCGGTATTGCGTTAAAGCGGGCAAAAGCTTCGCGTCCCAGCAGTGCTTGATAGCGACTTGAGAATGGGACGATGTGGAAAGTTAGCTTTTCGCGGCGGAAGTTATCGGGGAAGCCGAATATGACTTCAAGCCGGAGAAAGCCCATGCAATGGGTATCCGGACCTGGCGCCACTCCTTGAAAGGAGGTTTTACTGTGGCGAATTCTTGTTGGGTCTATCCCCATGTGGCGGATCGTGTCCTGATATATCAGGTTTAGACCACTGCCGCCGTCCATCAGGACATTTGTAAACTGGAGTCCGCCAATTATTGGATCGAGTACCAAGGCAATCCAGCCTGCGCTCCTGATATTTCTAGAGTAATCCCGATGATCGAAGACGATTGGTTTTGTCAACCAGTGGCGGGACTCCTTTGGGATAGGTCGTATGGCGCGTGCCGCACGTTTTGTTATGTGAAGTAAGTTTACTATTTTTACTTCTTGTGGAAAATTCTTTTGTTTCCTAGTGCTCTGCTTTTGGGGTTCGTCATCGTCTTCGCTTGGTGTGTCGAGCCCCTTGTGTTCGGCGTTGAGTCTGCAGGATTGTTTGAAGACCCAACAATCTCTGTGGGTATGGTTAGCAGGCTTCCCGGGAGTACTGTGTATTTGACATATCCTGTCCAAGATTTTGTTTAGGTTAGATAGCTCGTCCCTGTTATCCTGGAGGGGCGGCTTTGTCTGATTCTGTCGTGAGCTTTTGAATCCGGCGTTGACTGTCGTGCTCTTAGGACTGTTTTCCTTAGTCCGGCGACGATCCTTGTTGCGTCGCGGTTTTCCGTTTCCATCCCTAGTTTCGGATGTACTTGGGTCGCTGGTGCTACATCTTGCCAACCAACTGTCCTCTCCTGCGCAAAAGCGGGTCATGAGGCTTGTTAATGCGGCCATTGTTCTTGGCTTTTCTTGGCCAAGGTGTCTGGCTAGCCATTCGTCTCGAATGTTGTGCCTAAAAGCTGCTAGGGCTTCGGCGTCCGGACAGTCGACTATCTGATTCTTTTTAGTAAGAAATCTGTTCCAGAATTGCCGAGCTGACTCTCCGGGCTGTTGAGTTATGTGACTGAGATCGTCTGCATCTGGAGGGCGGACATAGGTCCCTTGAAAATTTGCTCGAAAAGCGTCCTCGAGCTCTTCCCAACTTCCAATTGTGTTTTCAGGAAGGCTTTTAAGCCAATGCCGGGCTGGCCCTTTAAGCTTAAGGGGTAAGTATTTTATGGCGTGGAGGTCATCTCCTCTGGCCATATGTATGTGGAGGATATAATCCTCGATCCAGACTCCAGGGTCTGTTGTTCCGTCGTACGCCTCTATGTTTACGGGTTTAAATCCCGCTGGAAATTCGTAATCCAGGACCTCCTCGGTGAAACATAGGGGGTGTGCGGCACCCCTGTATTTGGGTGTGCCGTGGCGTTCGGATACTGGTTTTGTTGCATTGCTTACGAGAGCTTGCTTTCTTGGCCCATAAATAGACCTGGCCGGGCCATCTTTTTGTGCGAGTCCTTGAGTGGGTCGCATGCCGGCTTGAGTGCGGCGCCGCTTGCCGTTTTATGCTGGCCATGGGGTCGTCTATCCGACCGGGTGGCTTTCTTACTTTTTGAATGCGAGGGCTCTAAGGCCTCTTCGTCGAATTCAGACAGTAGCTTTCGCTTCGGATAGCTTTTAGTGCGGCGACTATCGCCGTATTTGTCTGCGGTATTGATTACTTTGCTCCATCTGATTCTGAGTGCATCTTCCGCAGTTTTTAGCTTCCGCTTCTGCTTTTTCAGGCTACGTGCGGTTGCAGCGAGCCTTTTGTGGAGGTTCTTCTGTTCCGTGGCCTTATCCGGCGTAACGCCATCCGGAATGCCGTTTTCGCCGGGGACAGGTTGTTCAGTTTCTTTATCCGAGTTGCCCTGTTTGGACGGTTGCTCCAAGGTATGCTCGTCGCCTGCCGGCTCATCCTGCTCTATGGCTGGGTCTGTGTCGAGGCGGGGTTTGGGCGGCGTTTACGCCGCCGCTTTGATTGCTTTTCGAGAGATCCATTCCTCGTTGCATCCCCGTGTTCCTCGTTGTCGCTTCCTTTAGGTGTATCCACCATGTACACATCATGAGATGAGGTGGCTGTCCAATGCCCTATAGGCGTTGGTTCATATGCGTCTCCTGCATCGTCGTCCATACCGTCGATGTCTTCAGAGTTGAAATTGAGCACGTCCTTTAAATTATCGACGGTGGCTACCAAATGGGTGGTGGGTGGGTTTTGAATTTCTTCATCGTCTGTATCCCAACCTTGCTGACCGTAGTCCGGCCAGGGCTCTCCTGATAAAGAGAGAGACTTTAGTGACTTCAGGATGTTGCCGAAGGGCGAGTGCCGAAAGATGTCCGCAGCGGTGAACTCCATGATCGGCGCCCAATCGGATTCGATCGGCAGGCGCGCGGAGGGCTTGGATTCCGGAGAAGAATCCGGCCCCTCGGAGTCACGGGCCTTGCGGAGTGCGGGGCTGGTGTTCGGCTCAATCGCCTTTGAGATCGCAGCCCCCGAGGCGGCGTCTAACCGCTCATCCTCGATCGGCGCAGCCGGCTCCGAATTAAGGGTCGGAACCGAAGCGTGTGCGGCCTCCAGGGCACTGTTCAGCGGCAGAGCTAGATCATGCCCATCGAGACAGTGCGGCGCGCTCGGCTGTGGCTCGAATCCGTCGAAGATCAAGTCCCAGCTGATGTCAGCCGTGTAGTTTAAACTTCCAAATCTGACCTGATGGCCAGGGGCGTAGCTTTCGATCTGCTCCAGATGGCCAAGCGAATTGGCCCGCAGTGCGAAGCCGCCGAAAACGAAGATCTGTCCGGGGAGAAAAGTCTCACCCTGGACTGCATCGTTGTTGATGATCGAAGGAGCCATCGGGCCTAAAAGCGACGACAAGAGGAACTCTCAATGAAAGCACCAATGTCGGTGTCAAAACCGGCGGATCTCGGGTAGGGGGTCCCGAACTGTGCGTCTAGGCGGATGGTAATAGGAGACAAGGGACACGAAGTTTTACCCAGGTTCGGGCCCTCTCGATGGAGGTAAAACCCTACATCCTGCTTGATTAATATTGATGATATGGGTAGTACAAGAGTAGATCTACCACGAGATCAAGGAGGCTAAACCCTAGAAGCTAGCCTATGGTATGATTGTTGTATGTTGTGTTGTCCTACGGACTAAAAACCCTCCGGTTTATATAGACACCGGAGAGGGTTAGGGCTACACAAAGTCGTTTACAATGGTAGGAGATCTAAACATCCGCATCGTCAAGCTTGCCTTCCACGCCAAGGAAAGTCCCATCCGGACACGGGACGAAGTCTTCAATCTTGTATCTTCATAGTCCAGGAGTCCGGCTGATGGTATAGTCCGGCCATCCGGACACCCCCTAATCCAGGACTCCCTCAACAACTCTAGCATGAACAATAAACATTTATCATGATATAAGGAAATATAAATAACAACTTTATTATTGCCTCTAGGGCATATTTCGTTCAGTCTCCCACTTGCACTAGAGTCAATAATCTAGATTACATGGTAATGATCCTAACACCCATGGAGTCTTGGTGCTGATCATGTTTTGCTCGTGAGAGAGGCTTAGTCAACGGGTCTGCAACATTCAGATCCATATGTATCTTGCAAATCTCTATGTCTCCCTCCTTGACTTGATAGCGGATGGAATTGAAGCGTCTCTTGATGTGCTTGGTTCTCTTGTGAAATCTGGATTCCTTTGCCAAGGCAATTGCACCAGTATTTTCACAAAAGATTTTCATTGGACCCGATGCACTAGGTATGACACCTAGATCGGTTATGAACTCTTTCATCCAGACTCCTTCATTTGCTGCTTCCGAAGTAGCTATGTACTCCGCTTCACACGTAGATCCCGCCACGACGCTCTGCTTGGACTGCACCAACTGACAGCTCCACCATTCAATTAAAATATGTATCCGGTTTGTGACCTAGAGTCATCCGGATTAGTGTCAAAGCTTGCATCGACGTAACCATTTACGACGAGCTCTTTGTCACCTCCATAAATGAGAAACATATCCTTAGTCCTTTTCAGGTATTTCAGGATGTTCTTGACCGTTGTCCAGTGATCCACTCCTGGATTACTTTGGTACCTCCCTGCTAAACTAATAGCAAGGCACACATCAGGTCTGGTACACAGCATTGCATACATGATAGAACCTATGGCTGAAGTATAGGGAATGACTTTCATTTTCTCTCTATCTTCTGCAGTGGTCGGGCATTGAGTCTGACTCAACTTCACACCTTGTAACACAGGCAAGAACTCTTTCTTTGCTTGATCCATTTTGAACTTCTTCAAAATTTTATAAAGGTATGTGCTTTGTGAAAGTCTAGTTAAGCGTCTTGATCTATCTCTATAGATCTTGATGCCTAATATATAAGCAGCTTCACCGAGGTCTTTCATTGAAAAATTCTTATTCAAGTATCCTTTTATGCTATTCAAAAATTCAATATCATTTCCGATCAATAATATGTCATCCACATGTAATATCAGAAATTCTACAGAGCTCCCACTCACTTTCTTGTAAATACAGGCTTCTCCAAAAGTCTGTATAAAACCATATGCTTTTATCACACTATCAAAGCGTATATTCCAACTCCGAGATGCTTGCACCAGTCCATAAATGGATCGCTGGAGCTTACACACTTTGTTAACACCTTTTGGATCGACAAAACCTTCTGGCTGCATCATATACAACTCTTCTTTAAGATATCCATTAAGGAATGCAGTTTTGACATTCATTTGCCAAATTTCATAATCATAAAATGCGGCAATTGCTAACATGATTTGGACGGACTTAAGCATTGCTATGGGTGAGAAGGTCTCATCGTAGTCAACTCCTTGAACTTGTCGAAAACCTTTCGCAACAAGTCGAGCTTTGTAGACAGTAACATTAGCGTCAGTGTCAGTCTTCTTCTTGAAGATCCATTTATTCTCTATGGCTTGCCGATCATCGGGCAAGTCAACCGAAGTCCACACTTTGTTCACATACATGGATCCCATCTCAGATTTCATGGCCTCAAGCCATTTTGCGGAATCTGGGCTCATCATCGCTTCCTCATAGTTCGTAGGTTCGTCATTGTCAAGTAACATGACCTCCAGAACAGGATTAACGTACCACTCTAGTGCAGATCTTACTTTGGTTGACCTACGAGGTTCGGTAGTAACTTGATTAGAAGTTCCATGACCATCATCATTAGCTTCCTCACTTACTGGTGTAGGAATCACTGGAACTGATTTCTATGATGAACTACTTTCCAATAAGGGAGCGGGTATAGTTACCTCATCAAGTACTACTTTCCTCCCACTCACTTCTTTCGAGAGAAACTCCTTCTCTAGAAAGGATCCATTCTTAGCAACGAATATCTTGCCTTCGGATCTGTGATAGAAGGTGTACCCAACAGTCTCCTTTGGGTATCCTATGAAGACACATTTCTCTGATTTGGGTTCGAGCTTATCAGGTTGAAGCTTTTTCGCATAAGCATCGCAGCCCCAAACTTTAAGAAACGACAACTTGGGTTTCTTGCCAAACCACAGTTCATAAGGTGTCATCTCAACGGATTTAGATAGTGCCCTATTTAACATGAATGCAGTCGTCTCTAAAGCATAACCCCAAAATGATAGCGGTAAATCAGTAAGAGACATCATAGATCGCACCATATCTAATAAAGTACGATTACGACGTTCGGACACACCATTACGCTGTGGTGTTCCGGGTGGCGTGAGTTGTGAAACTATTCAACATTGTTTCAAATGAAGACCAAACTCGTAACTAAAATATTCTCCTCCACGATCAGATCATAGAAACTTTATTTTCTTGTTACGATGATTTTCCACTTCACTCTGAAATTCTTTGAACTTTTCAAATGTTTCAGACTTATGTTTCATCAAGTAGATATACCCATATTTGCTCAAGTCATCTATGCAGGTAAGAAAATAATGATACCCGCCACGAGCATCAACACTCATCGGACCGCATACATCAGTATGTATTATTTCCAACAAGTCTGTTGCTTGCTCCATTGTTCTGGAGAATGGAGTCTTAGTTATCTTGCCGATGGGGCATGGTTCGCAAGAATCAAGTGATTCCAAAAGCCCATCAGCATGGAGTTTCTTCATGCGCTTTACACCAATATGACCTAAATGGTAGTGCCACAAATAAGTTGCACTATCATTATTAAACTTATATCTTTTGGCTTCAATACTATGAACATGTGTATCACTACTATCAAGAGTTAGTAAAAATAAACCACTCATCAAGGGTGCATGACCATAAAAGATATTACTCATATAAATAGAACAACCATCATTCTCTGATTTAAATGAATAACCGTCTCGCATCAAACAAGATCCAGATATAATGTTCATGCTCAACGCTGGCACCAAATAACAATTATTTAGGTCTAAAATTAATCCCGAAGGTAGATGTAGAGGTAGCGTGACGACTGCGATCACATCGACTTTGGAACCATTTCCCACGCGCATCGTCACCTCGTCCTTAGAGAATCTTTGCTTAATCCGTAGCCCCTATTTCGAGTTGCAAATATTAGCAACAGAACCAATATCAAATACCCAGGCGCTACTGCGAGCATTAGTAAGGTATACATCAATAACATGTATATCAAATATACCTTCACTTTGCCATCCTTCTTCTCCACCAAATACTTGGGGCAGTTTCGCTTCCAGTGACCAGTCCCTTTGCAGTAGAAGCACTCAGTCTCAGGCTTAGGTCCAGACTTGGGCTTCTTCACTTGAGCAGCAACTTGCTTGTTGTTCTTCTTGAAGTTCCCCTTCTTCCCTTTACCCTTTTTATTGAAACTTGTGGTCTTGTTGACATCAACACTTGATGCTCTTTCTTGATTTCTACCTCCGCAGCCTTTAGCATCGGAAAGAGCTCGGGAATTGTCTTATCCACCCCTTGCATATTATAGTTCATCATGAAGCTCTTGTAGCTTGGTGGCAGTGATTGAAGAACTCTGTCAATGACACTATCATCAGGAAGATTAACTCCTAGTTGAGTCAAGTGGTTGTGGTACCCAGACATTCTGAGTATATGTTCATGACATAACCATTCTCCTCCATTTTGCAGCTGTAAAACTTATTGGAGACTTCATATCTCTCAATCCGGACATTTGCTTGAAATATTAACTTCAACTCCTGGAACATCTCATATGCTCCATGACGTTCAAAATGTCGTTGAAGTCCCGGTTCTAAGTCGTAAAGCATGGCACACTGAACTATCGAATAGTCATCAGCTTTGCTCTGCCAGACATTCATAACATCTAGCGTTGCTCCTGCAGCGGGTTTGGCACCTAGCGGTGCTTCCAGGACGTAATTCGTCTGTGCAGCAATGAGGATAATCCTCAAGTTATGGACCCAGTCCGTGTAATTGCTACCATCATCTTTCAACTTAGCTTTCTCTAGGAACGCGTTAAAATTCAATGGAACAACAACACAGGCCATTTATCTACAACAACATAGACATGCAAAATACTATCAGATACTAAGTTCATGATAGATTAAAGTTCAATTAATCATATTAATTAAGAACCCCCACTTAGATAGACATCCCTCTAATCATCTAAGTGATCACGTGATCCATATCAACTAAACCATGTTCGATCAGTACGTGAGATGGAGTAGTTTTCAATGGTGAACATCACTATGTTGATCATATCTATTATATGATTCACGCTCGACCTTTCAGTCTCAGTGTTTCGAGGCCATATTTGCATATGTTAGGCTCGTCAAGTTTAACCCGAGTATTCTGCATGTGCAAAACTGGCTTGCACCCTTTGTATGTGAAAGTAGAGCTTATCACACCCGATCATCACGTGGTGTCTCGGCACGACGAACTGTAGCAACGGTGCATACTCAGGGAGAACACTTATACTCTTGAAATTTAGTGAGAGATCATCTTATAATGCTACCGCCGAACTAAGCAAAAGAAGATGCATAAAGGATAAACATCACATGCAATCAATATAAGTGATATGATATGGCCATCATCATCTTGTGCCTTTGATCTCCATCTCCAAAGCACCGTCATGATTACCATCGTCACCAGCTTCACACCTTGATCTCCATCAAAACATCGTTGTCATCTCGCCAACTATTGCTTCTACGACTATCGCTATCGCTTAGTGATAAAGTAAAGCAATTACATGGTGATTGCATTTCGTACAATAAAGCGACAACCATATGGCTCCTGCCAGTTACTAATAACTGTGTTACAAAACATGATCATATCATACAACAATTTATATAATCACGTCTTGACCATATCACATCACAACATGCCCTGCAAAAACAATTTAGACGTCCTCTACTTTGTTGTTTCAAGTTTTACGTTGCTGCTGTGGGCTTAGCAAGAACCGTTCTTACCTACGCATCAAAACCAAACGATTTTTCGTCAAGTTTGTTGTTTTAACCTTCAATAAGGACCGGGCGTAGTCACACTTGATCCAAATAAAGTTGGAGAAACAGACACCCACTAGCCACCTGTGTGCAAAGCACGTCGGTAGAACCAGTCTCGCGTAAGTGTATGCGTAATGTCGGTCTGAGCCGCTTCATCCAACAATACCGCCGAATCAAAGTATGGCATGCTGGTAAGCAGTATGACTATTATCGCCAATAACTCTTTGTGTTCTATTCGTGCATATAACATCTACGCATAAACCTGGCTCGGATGCCACTGTTGGGGAACACAGTAATTTCAAAAAAAATCCTACGCACACGCAAGATCCATCTAGGTGATTGATACGTCTCCGTCGTATCTACTTTTCCAAACACTTTTGCCCTTGTTTTGGACTCTAACTTGCATGATTTGAATGGAACTAACCCGGACTGATGCTGTTTTCAGCAGAATTGCCATGGTGTTATTTTTGTGCGGAAATAAAAGTTCTCAGAATGACCTGAAACTTCACGGAGAATATTTTTGGAATTAATAAAAAATACTGGCGAAAGAATCAAGGCCAGGGGGCCCACACCCTGTCCACAAGGGTGGGGGCGCGCCTACCCCCTGGGCATGCCCCCTGCCTCGTGGGCCCCCTGGAGCTCCACTGACATCAACTCCAACTCTATATATTCATGTTCCGGGAGAAAAAAATCAGAAAGGAAGATTCATCGCGTTTTACGATACGGAGCTGCCGGCAAGCCCTAAACTCTCTCGGGAGGGCTGATCTGGAGTCCGTCCGGGGCTCCGGAGAGGGGAATCCGTCGCCATTGTCATCATCAACCATCCTCAATCACCAATTTCATGATGCTCACCGCGGTGCATGAGTAATTCCATCGTAGGCTTGCTGGACGGTGATGGGTTGGATGAGATTTATCATGTAATCGAGTTAGTTTTGTTAGGGTTTGATCCCTAGTATCCACTATGTTCCGAGATTGATGTTGCTATGACTTTCAGATCTGAACCTATTATGTTTTCATGAATATATGTGAGTTCTTGATCCTATCTTGCAAGTCATTAGTCACCTACTATGTGTTATGATCCGGCAACCCCGAAGTGACAATAATCGGGACCACTCCCAGTGATGACCGTAGTTTGACGAGTTCATGTATTCACTATGTGTTAATGATTTGGCCCGGTACTCTATTAAAAGGAGGCCTTAATATTCCTTAGTTTCCAATAGGACCCCGCTGCCACGGGAGGGTAGGACAAAAGATGTCATGCAAGTTCTTTTCCATAAACATGTATGACTATATTCAGAATACATGCCTACATTACATTGATGAATTGGAGCTAGTTCTGGGTTACCCTATTTTATAATTGTTGCATGAATAATCGCATCCGGCATAATTCTCCATCACCGATCCAATGCCTACGAGCTTTTCACATATTGTTCTTCGCTTATTTACTTTACCGTTGCCAATGTTACAATCACTACAAAACTGCTACTGTTACTTTTGCCACCGTTACCATTACTTCCATACTACTTTGATACTAAATATTTTGCTGCAGATATTAAGTTATCCATGTGTGGTTGAATTGACAACTCAACTGCTAATACTTGAGAATATTCTTTGGCTCCCCTTGTGTCGAATCAATAAATTTGGGTTTAATAATCTACCCTCGAAAATAGTTGTGATCCCCTATACTTGTGGGTTATCAAGACTAATTTCTGGCGCCGTTGCCGGGGAGCATAACTCTATTCTTTGAGTCGCTTGGGATTTACATCTGCTGGTCACTATGAGGAACTTGAAAGACGAAAGAACTAAGACTTTTCCCTCAACTACGAGGGGAGGTAAGGAACTGCCATCTAGCTCTGCACTTGATTCACCTTCTGTTTTGAGTAAGCTTGCGACACCTAAACCTGCTTCTGCTATTAATTCTGATATGTCGCATGTTATTGATGATGCCACTTCTGCTATGCATGATACTTATGATGAAACTACTTCTATGCTTGATACTACTGTGCCGCTAGGTGAATTTCTTGATGAACAACTTGCTAGGGCTAGAGAGAATGAAATTATTGAAACTGATAATATTGATGAAAGTGATGATGAAGATTCTCCCCCTAGATATGAATTGCCAGTTGTGCCTGAGGGTTATGTTATGGATGAAGAAACTGCTAGAGACTTTCTTGCTTGCAATGATAGAAGTGATCTTAAGAAATTATTAGTTAGGCTGAAAGAAAAAAATCTCTGAATGCTAGAATGAAATATGACCCTGCTTTTGCTACTTCACCTATCTTTGTTACTGATAAAGATTATGATTTCTCTATTGATCCTGAGATAATTACTTTGGTTGAATCTGATCCTTTTTATGGCTATGAATCTGAAACTGTTGTGGCACATCTTACTAAATTAAATGATATAGCCACCCTGTTCACTAATGATGAGAAAACTCGTTACTATTATATTGTTAAATTATTTTGGTTCTCATTAAAGGGTGATGCTAAGATATGGTTTAATTCTCTTGATCCTGGTTGTGTGCATAGTCCCCAGGATATGATTTATTACTTCTCTGCTAAATATTTCCCTGCTCATAAGAAACAAGCTGCTTTAAGGAAAACATATAATTTTGTGCAAATTGAAGAAGAGAGTCTCCCACAAGCTTGGGGGAGGCTTCTCCAATTACTTAATGCTTTACCTGATCATCCTCTCATGAAAAATGAAATACTTGATATCTTTTATAATGGACTAACCGATACTTCGAGAGACCACCTGGATAGTTGTGCTGGTTGTGTTTTCAGGGAAAGAATAGTTGATCAAGCTGAATTTCTATTGAATAATATGTCGACTAATGCAAATAATTGGACACTTCCTAAACCAACTCCGAAGAAAAGGGGTGTTCTATTTCTCAGTCCTGAAGATATGCAAGAGGCAAAGAAATCTATGAAAGAAAAAGGTATAAAAGCTGAAGATGTTAAGAATTTACCTCCTGTTGAAGAAATACATGGTCTTAATTCATCACCTATTGAAGAAACACACGGTCTTGATAACCCGACACAGGTAGTAAAGGTAAACTCTCTATATAGATATGATAAAGCTGAAATCCCTCCTGCTAAGTTTGCTAGCCAATGTTTGGATTAGTTTGATAACTTTATGGTTAAGCAAGAAGATTTTAATGCTTATTTTGGTAGACAACTGAAACACAATGCTTATATGATTGAACACTTTGGTGATTATATGTCTAGAGTTAAAGGTGAACTTAAACTCATTAGTAAACATGCTTCTATGGTTACCACTCAAGTAGAACAAGTACTTAAAGATTAGAATGATTTGCTCAATGAATTGAATAGTAAGAATAATGACTTTGCTGTTAGAGTTGCAACTAGAGGGGGTAAAGAGACTCAGGAACATTTGTATCCTGAGGGCCACCCTAAGAGAATTGAGCAGGATTCACAGAGAAATAACGTTGATACACCTAGTCCTTCTAAGAGGAAGAAAAAGAAAAATGGTAAAACTTTGCATGCTTCTAGTGAACCTATTGTTGACACACCTGAGAATCCCAATGATATTTCTATTTCTGATGCTGAAACACAATCTGGTGATGAACATGAACCTAGTGATAATGTTAATGATGATGTTCATGTTGATGCTCAACCTAGTAATAACAATGATGTAGAAATTGAACCTGTTGTTGATCTTGATAACTCACAATCAAAGAATCAACATTATGATAAGAGAGACTTTGTTGCTAGGAAGCACGGTAAAGAAAGAGAGCCATGGGTTTAGAAACCCATGCCTTTTCCTCCCAAACCATCCAAGGAAAAGGATGATGAGGATTTTGAGCGCTTTGCTAAAATGATTAGACCTATATTTTTGCGTATGCGTTTGACTGATATGCTCAAAATGAATCCTTATGCTAAGTACATGAAATATATTGTTACAAATAAAAGAAAGATACCGGAAGCTGAAATTTCCACATGGAGAAACTAGGAGATCCAGGAGTACCAACTATACCATGCTCCATTAAAAGAAACTATGTTAAAACTGCTTTATGTGATCTTGGAGCCGGTGTTAGTGTTATGCCTCTCTCTTTATATGGTAGACTTGATTTGAATAAGTTGAAACCTACTGAAATATCTTTGCAAATGGCCGATAAATCAACTGCTATACCTGTCGGCATTTGTGAGGATGTGCCTGTTGTAGTTGCAAACGTTACTATTTTAATGGACTTTGTTATTCTTGATATTCCCGAGGGCGATAGTATGTCTATTATTCTTGGAAGACCCTTTTTGAATACTGCAGGGGCTGTTATTGATTGCAATAAAGGCAATGCCACTTTTCATGTTAATGGAAATGAGCATACGGTACACTTTCCGAGGAAACAACCTCATGTCCACAGTATCAATTATATTGGAAAAATTCCAACTATTACTATTGGAGGTTTTGAATTTCCTCTTCCTACTGTTAAGAAGAGATATGATATTCTTATTGTCGGGGATGTGCATATCCCCGTTGAGGTAACCTAGTGTTATATGAAATTTCTCCGATTCCATGTTATTTGAAAAGAGTTTGTTAACAAGACTTGATCAATCTTGTTAGTGGATTTTGTTTGATGAGCATGAGATGGATGAAGTTAGAAAGCACAACCTTCTATACCCTCCTTTTATTTCTGTTATTTAGATTAAATAAAGCAAAAATAGTATTTTCTGTCTGTTTTCTGAATTATCCTTGCAATAAAAAATACCCCAAAAATAAAAGTTCTCCAAATGCGCCGAAAATGAAATATGTTTTTTCTAGAATGTTTGAGAATATCTGGCACTGAGAACACATTAGGGGGAGCAAGCACCTGGCCACGAGGGTCCACGGCACCCCACTGCCTCATGGGCCCATGGTGGCTCCCCTCCACTTATTCCAGCCACCACACACTCCTTCCTCCCCCAAAAAATCACCAACCAGCTCAAGCACGAGTTCTAGCTCATTTTGCTACGATTTTTGATCTCCTAGCTCAAAGCTCCACTCAAAAAACTGCTTTGGCGGATTGTTCTTCGGTATGTGACTCCTCCAATGGTCCAATCAGTTTTTGTTCTAGTGCTTTATTCATTGCAATTTTTTGCTGCCTAGGTGACCCTATTCTTGAGCTTGCATGTCAAATTTATATGGTCCCAAGTAGTTCTAATGCATGATATAGTCTCTAGGCACTTGCGGGAGTAGTTACTATTAATTTTGTTGAGTTTGGTTCACTTTTATTTGAAGTTACTAAAAATTTCAGAAATTTTCAGAAAATGGTGAAGAGATTTTTGAGGGGTTCTTCGAGCCGAAGCTCGAAGGATAAGCAAAGTGAAGAAGACGAGAGGCCCAAATATAATATCCCTCACACCATGGAGGTTCGGCCGTGTGAATGGCCTTGTGATGAATTCCTGAGAGCAGCCTGATACGTCTCCAACATATCTATAATTATTTATTGTTTCATGCTATAATATATTTTGTTTTGGACATTATTGGGCTTTATTATACACTTTTATATTATTTTTGGGACTAACCTATTAACCGGAGGCCCAGCCCAGAATTGTTGTTTTTTTTGCCTATTTCAGAGTTTCGCAGAAAAAGAATATCAAATGGAGTCCAAACGGAATGAAACCTTCGGGAACGTGATTTTCGGAACGAACGTGATCCAGAGGACTTGGACCCTACGTCAAGACATCAACCAGGAGGCCACGAGGTAGGGGGGCGCGCGTACCCCCTGGGTGCGCCCTCCACCCTTGTGGGCCCCATGTTGCTCCACCGACGTACTTCTTCCTCCTATATATACCTACGTACCCCCAAACTACCAGATACGGAGCCAAAAACCTAATTCCACCGCTGCAACCTTCTGTACCCGTGAGATCCCATCTTGGGGCCTGTTCCGGAGCTCCGCCGGAGGGGGCATCGATCACGGAGGGCTTCTACATCAACACCATAGCCTCTCCGATGAAGTGTGAGTAGTTTACCTCAGACCTTCGGGTCCATAGTTATTAGCTAGATGGCTTCTTCTCTCTTTTTGGATCTCAATACAATGTTCTCCCCCTCTCTCGTGGAGATCTATTTGATGTAATCTTATTTTGCAGTGTGTTTGTTGAGACCGATGAATTGTGGGTTTATGATCAAGTTTATCTATGAACAATATTTGAATCTTCTCTGAATTCTTTTATGTATGATTGGTTATCTTTGCAAGTCTCTTCGAATTATCAGTTTAGTTTGGCCTACTAGATTGATCTTTCTTGCAATGGGAGAAGTGCTTAGCTTTGGGTTCAATCTTGCGGTGTCCTTTCCCAGTGACAGTAGGGGCAGCAAGGCACGTATTGTATTATTGCCATCGAGGATAACAAGATGGGGTTTATATCATATTGCATGAGTTTATCCCTCTACATCATGTCATCTTGCTTAAAGCGTTACTCTGTTCTTATGAACTTAATACTCTAGATGCATGCTGGATAGCGGTCGATGTGTGGAGTAATAGTAGTAGATGCAGGCAGGAGTCGGTCTACTTGTCTCGGACGTGATGCCTATATACATGATCATACCTAGATATTCTCATAACTATGCTCAATTCTGTCAATCGCTTAACAGTAATTTGTTCACCCACCGTAAATACTTATGCTCTTGAGAGAAGCCACTAGTGAAACCTATGGCCCCCGGGTCTATTTTCCATCATAATCTCCCGACAACAAGCTATTTCTGGCGCCGTTTTTATTTTGTTTACTTTACTTTGCATCTTTATCATAAAAATGCCAAAAATATTATCCTATCATATCTATCAGATCTCACTCTCGTAAGTGATCGTGTAGGGATTGACAACACCTTATCGCGTTGGTTGCGAGGATTTATTTGTTTGTGTAGGTGCGAGGGACTCGTGCGTGGCCTCCTACTGGATTGATACCTTGTTTCTCAAAAACTGAGGGAAACACTTACGCTACTTTGCTGCATCACCCTTTCCTCTTCAAGGGAAAACCAACGCAGTGCTCAAGAGGTAACAAGAAGGATTTCTGGCACCGTTGCCGGGGAGTCTACGCAAAATCAACATACCAAGTACCCATCACAAACCCTTATCTCCCGCATTACATTATTTGCCATTTCCCTCTCGTTTTCCTCTCCCCCACTTCACCCTTGCCGTTTTATTTGCCCTCTCTTTTTCGTTTGCCTCTTTTTGCCCGTCTCTTGTCTGCTTGTGTGTTGGATTGCTTGCTTGTCACGATGGCTCAAGATAATACTAAATTGTGTGACTTTACCAATACCAACAACAATGATTTCCTTAGCACTCTGATTGCTCCTCTTACCAATACTGAATCTTGCGAAATCAATACTGCTATGTTGAATCTTGTCATGAAAGATCAATTTGCCGGCCTTCCTAGTGAAGATGTCGCTACTCATCTAAATAGCTTCGTTGATTTGTGTGATATGAAAAAGAAGAAAGATGTGGATAATGATAGTGTTAAATTGAAGCTATTTCCTTTTTCGCTTAGAGATCGTGCTAAAGCTTGGTTTTCATCTTTGCCTAAAAATAGTATTGATTCTCGGAATAAGTGCAAAGATGCTTTTATCTCTAAGTATTTTCCTCCCGCTAAGATCATCTCTCTTAGAAACGATATTATGAATTTTAATCAACTTGATCATGAACATGTTGCACAAGCTTGGGAGAGGACTAAATTAATGATACGTAATTGCCCTATGCATGGTTTGAATTTGTGGATGATTATACAAAATTATTATGCCGGATTGAATTTTGCTTCTAGAAATCTTTTAGATTCGGCTGCGGGAGGCACTTTTATGGAAATCACTTTAGGAGAATCTACTAAACTCCTAGATAATATTATGGTTAATTATTCTCAATGGCACACTGAAAGATCTACTAATAAAGAAGTGCATGCGATAGAAGAAATTAATGTTTTGACTGGAAAGATGGATGAACTTATGAAATTATTTGCTACTAAAAGTGTTTCTTATGACCCTAATGATATGCCTTTGTCTACTTTGATTGATAATAATAATGAGCCTATGGATGTGAATTTTGTTGGTAGGAATAATTTTGGTAACAACGCGTATAGAGGAAACTTTAATCCTAGACCATATCCTAGTAATTGCTCAAATAATTATGGTAATTCCTACAACAATTCTTATGGAAACTTTAATAAGATGCCCTCTGAATTTGAGACTAGTGTTAAGGAATTTATGAATTCACAAAAGAATTCCAATGCTTTGCTTGAAGAAAAATTGCTTAAAGTTGATGAATTGGCTAGGAACGTTGATAGAATTTCTCTTGATGTTGATTCTCTGAAACTTAGATCTATTCCACCTAGGCATGATATCAATGAGTCTCTCAAAGCCATGAGAATTTCCATTGATGAGTGCAAAGAAAGAACCGCTAGGATGCGTGCGAAGAAAGCTTGCTTTGTAAAAGTGTGTTCTTCTAGTTCCTATGAAAATAAAGATGAAGATCTAAAAGTTATTGATGTGTCCCCTATTAAATCTTTGTTTTGCAATATGAATCTTGATAATGATGGGACTGAATATGATCCACCTTTACCTAGAAGGCATTCCAGAAATTCGGAGTTTTTAGATCTTGATGCTAAATTTGATAAAAGTGGGATTGAAGAGATCAAAACACTAGATATTAATGAACCCACTATTTTGGATTTCAAGGAATTTTATTATGATAATTGCTCTTTGATAGATTGTATTTCCTTGTTGCAATCTGTGCTAAATTCTCCACATGTTTATAGTCAAAATAAAGCTTTTACTAAACATATCGTTGATGCTTTGATGCAATCTTATGAAGAAAAACTTGAGTTGGAAGTTTCTATCCCTAGAAAACTTTATGATGAGTGGGAACCTACTATTAAAATTAAAATCAAGGATCATGAGTTCTATGCTTTGTGTGATTTGGGTGCTTGTGTTTCCACGATTCCAAAGACTTTGTGCGATTTGCTAGGTTTTCGTGATTTTGATTATTGCTCTCTAAACTTGCACCTTGCGGATTCCACTATTAAGAAACCTATGGGAAGAATTTATGATGTTCTTATTGTTGCAAATAGGAACTATTTGCCCGTAAATTTTATTGTTCTTGATATAGGTTGCAATTCTTCATGTCCTATTATTCTTGGTAGACCTTTCCTTAGAACGATTGGTGCAATTATTGATATGAAGGAAGGGAATATTAGATTCCAATTTCCGTTAAGGAAAGGCATGGAACACTTTCCTAGAAATAAAATAAAATTACCATATGAATCTATTATGAGAGCCACTAATGGATTGCCTGCCAAAGATGGCAATACCTAGATCTATCCTTGCTATTATGCCTAGCTAGGGGCGTTAAACGATAGCGCTTGTTGGGAGGCAACCCAATTTTATTTTTTATTTTTTTGCTTTTTTGCTTCTGTTTAGGAATAAATCTTTGATCTAGCCTCTGGTTAGATGTATTTTATGTTTTAATTAGTGTTTGTGCCAAGTTAAACCTATAGGATCTTCTTGGATGATACTTATTTGATCTTGCTGAAATTTCCAGAAACTTTCTGTTCACGAAAATAATTGTTAAAAAGCACCAGAACGTGATAAAATATTTATTCCAATTGTTGCTAATCAATAAACAAATTTTCTTGGTCTTCATGTTTTGGATGAATTTTGGGAGTTCCAGAAGTTTGTGTTAGTTACAGATTACTACAGGCTATTCTATTTTTGACAGATTCTGTTTTTCGTGTGTTGTTTGCTTATTTTGATGAATCTATGGCTAGTAAAATAGTATATAAACCATATAGAAGTTGGAATACAGTAGGTTTAACACCAATATTAAAAAAGAATGAGTCCACTACAGTACCTTGAAGTGGTGTTTTGTTTTCTTTCGCTAACGGAGCTCACGAGATTTTGTGTTGAGTTTTGTGTTGTGAAGTTTTCAAGTTTTGGGTGAAAGATTTGATGGATTATGGAACAAGGAGTAGTAAGAGCCTAAGCTTGGGGATGCCCATGGCACCCCAAGATAATCTAAGGATACCTAAAAGCCAAAGCTTGGGGATGCCCCGGAAGGCATCCCCTCTTTCGTCTACTTCCATCGGTAACTTTACTTGGAGCTATTTTTTTATTCACCACATGATATGTGTTTTGCTTGGAGCGTCTTGTATTATTTGAGTCTTTATTTGTTAGTTTACCACAATCATCTTTGCTGTACACACCTTTTGAGAGAGACACACATGATTCGGAAATTACTAGAATACTCTATGTGCTTCACTTATATCTTTTGAGTTATATAGTTTTTGCTCTAGTACTTCACTTATATATTTTAGAGCACGGTGGTGGTTTTGTTTTATAGAAACTATTATTATGTCATGCTTCACTTAGATTATTTTGAGAGTCTTAAACAACATGGTAATTTGCTTAAATAATCCTAATATGCTAGGTATCCAAGTCTAGTAAAAAAATTCTTATGAGTGTGTTGAATACTATGAGAAGTTAGATGCTTGATAATTGTTTTGAGATATGGAGATGATGATATTAGAGTCATGATAGTTGATTAGTTGTGAATTTGAGGAATACTTGTGTTAAAGTTTGTGATTCCCGTAGCATGCACGTATGGTGAACCGTTATGTGATGAAGTGGGAGCATGATTTATTTATTGATTGTCTTCCTTATGAGTGGCGGTCGGGGACGAGCGATGGTCTTTTCCTACCAATCTATCCCCCTAGGAGCATGCGCGTAATACTTTGCTTTGATAACTTGTAGATTTTTGCAATAAGTATATGAGTTCTTTATGACTAATGTTGAGTCCATGGATTATACGCACTTTTCTTCCTTCCACCATTGCTAGCCTCTCTAATATCGCGCACTTTTCGCCGATATCATACACCCACCATATACCTTCCTCAAAACAGGCACCATACCTACCTATCATGGCATTTCCATAGCCATTCCAAGATATGTTGCCATGCAACTTACCACCGTTCCGTTTACTATGACACACTCCATCATTGTCATATTACTTTGCATGATCATGTAGTTGACATTGTATTTGTGGCAAAGCCACCGTTCATAATTCTTTCATACATGTCAATCTTGATTCATTGCATATACTGGTACACCACCGGAGGCATTCACATAGAGTCATATTTTGTTCTAAGTATTGAGTTGTAATTGTTGAGTTGTAAGAAAATAAAAGTGTGATGATTATCATTTTTAGAGCATTGTCCCAAGTGAGGAAAGGATGATGGAGACTATGATTCCCCCACAAGTCGGGATGAGACTCCGGACGAAAAAAAAGAGGCCATAAAAATGAGAGAAGAAAAGGCCCAAATAAAAAAATGAGAGAAAAAGAGAGAAGGGACAATGCTACTATGCTTTTACCACACTTGTGCTTCAAAGTAGCACCATGATCTTCATGATAAAGAGTCTCCTGGGAATTTTTCATTATAGAACTTGGCTTGTATATTCCAATGATGGGCTTCCTCAAAATGCCCTAGGTCTTCGTGAGCAAGCGAGTTGGATGCACACCCACTTAGTTTCTTTTGTTGAGCTTTCATATACTTGTAGCTCTAGTGCATCCGTTGCATGGCAATCCCTACTCACGCACATTGATATCTATTAATGGGCATCTCCATAGCCCGTTGATACGCCTAGTTGATGTGAGACTATCTTCTCCCTTTTTTGTCTTCTCCACAACCACCATTCTATTCCACATATAGTGCTATGTCCATGACTCACGCTCATGTATTGCGTGAAGATTAAAAAAGTTTGAGAACATTAAAGTATGAAACAATTGCTTGTCTTGTCATCGGGGTTGTGCATGATTTAAATATTTTGTGTGGTGAACATAGAGCTTAGCCAGAGTATATGATTTTGTAGGCATAACTTTCTTTGGCCATGTTATTTTGAGAAGACATGATTGCTTAGTTAGTATGCTTGAAGTATTATTATTTTTACGTCAATATTGAACTTTTATCTTGAATCTTTCGGATCTGAATATTCATACCACAATTAAGAAGAATTACAGTGAAATTATGCCAAGTAGCATTCCATATCAAAAATTATGTTTCTATCATTTACCTACTCGAGGACGAGCAGGAATTAAGCTTGGGGATGCTTGATACGTCTCCAACGTATCTATAATTTTTGATTGTTCCATGCTATAATATATTCTGTTTTGGACATTATTGGGCTTTATTATACACTTTTATATTATTTTTGGGACTAACCTATTAACCGGAGGCCCAACCCAGAATTGCTATTTTTTTGCCTATTTCAGAGTTCCGCAGAAAAAGAATATCAAAAGGAGTCCAAACGGAATGAAACCTTCGGGAACGTGATTTTCGGAACGAACGTGATCCAGAGGACTTGGACCCTACGTCAAGACATCAACCAGGAGGCCACAAGGTAGGGGGACGCGCCTACCCCCCTGGGCACGCCCTCCACCCTTGTGGGCCCCATGTTGCTCCACCGACGTACTTCTTCCTCCTATATATACCTACTTACCCCCAAACTACCAGATACGGAGCCAAAAACCTAATTCCACCGCCGCAACCTTCTGTACCCGTGAGATCCCATCTTGGGGCCTGTTCCGGAGCTCCGCCGTAGGGGGCATCGATCACAGAGGGCTTCTACATCAACACCATAGCCTCTCCGATGAAGTGTGAGTAGTTTACCACAGACCTTCGGGTCCATAGTTATTATCTAGATGGCTTCTTCTCTCTTTTTTGATCTCAATACAATGTTCTCCCCCTCTCTCGTGGAGATCTATTCGATGTAATCTTCTTTTGCGGTGTGTTTCTTGAGACTGATGAATTGTGGGTTTATGATCAAGTTTATCTATGAACAATATTTGAATCTTCTCTGAATTCTTTTATGTATGATTGGTTATCTTTGCAAGTCTCTTCGAATTATCAGTTTAGTTTGGCCTACTAGATTGATCTTTCTTGCAATGGGAGAAGTGCTTAGCTTTGGGTTCAATCTTGCGGTGTCCTTTCCCAGTGATAGTAGGGGCAGCAAGGCACGTATTGTATTGTTGCCATCGAGGATAACAAGATGGGGTTTATATCATATTGCATGAGTTTATCCCTCTACATCATGTCATCTTGCTTAAAGCGTTACTCTGTTCTTATGAACTTAATACTCTAGATGCATGCTGGATAGTGGTCGATGTGTGGAGTAATAGTAGTAGATGCAGGCAGGAGTCGGTCTACTTGTCTCGGACGTGATGCCTATATACATGATCATACCTAGATATTCTTATAACTATGCTCAATTCTGTCAATTGCTTAACAGTAATTTGTTCACCCACCGTAAATACTTATGTTCTTGAGAGAAGCCACTAGTGAAACCTATGGCCCCGGGGTCTATTTTCCATCATATTAATCTCCCGACAATAAGCTATTTCTGGCGCCATTTTTATTTTGTTTAATTTGCTTTGCATCTTTATCATAAAAATACCAAAAATATTATCCTATCATATCTATCAGATCTCACTCTCGTGAGTGTAGGGATTGACAACCCCTTATCGCGTTGGTTGCGAGGATTTATTTGTTTGTGTAGGTGCGAGGGACTCGTGTGTGGCCTCCTACTGGATTGATACCTTGGTTCTCAAAATTTGAGGGAAATACTTACACTACTTTGCTGCATCACCCTTTCCTCTTCAAGGGAAAACCAACGCAGTGCTCAAGAGGTAGCACAGCCAGGATTTATGATGATTTTTATGAGTTGGCTGAGAATACACGCCTCACCGACTTCCTCCGCGACCAACGCGAACAGTATCTCCTACTCACTAATATTTTTGTGCAAAATTTTCATTTCCATGCTAGGAGGTCACCACCTTCGGTGGATTTCTATTTATATGATGAGTATAAGGAGATGTCCCTCTATGAATTTTGTGAGGTCTGCAAGTTGCCCTTTTCGGGCAGTGTAGAGGAACCACATCGTAACGATGTGGAGGGGTTTATTGATACAATTGCTGTAGGGGAAACGATGTGGAGTGGTATCCGTCGATTATCGGGTCTAACACCAAGGCAGCCCATCCTGCATGCCGGATACTTGCCGAGTAATCCTGATGGTCGAAGGTGATCGGTTGGGACGACCAGTGGCAGAACTCCGTGATGATAGGCCCTGGGGCATGTGTCTCTAGGAGTGCCGCTCTGTTTCTCCCCTTCATCACGTGTAACACGTTTACTGTTTTGACTTCTTGTGGGAACTTCTTCTGTTCCCCAGTGCTTTGCTTGCGAGGCTCGTCCTCGTCTTTGCTTGGTGTATCCTGCCCCTTGTGTTCGGCGTTGAGCTTGCCGGACTGCTCGAAGACCCAACATTCTCTATGGGTATGATTTGCAGGTTTATCGGGGGTGCTGTGGATCTGACATAGTTTGTCCAGAATCTTGTTTAGGCTGGACAGTTCGTCTCTGTTGCCTTTGGAGGGCAGCTTTTGCTGACCTGGTCGAGAGTGTCTGAATCCGGCGTTTACCGTTGTGCTCCTCGGGCTGTCTTCTTTATTCTGGCGCTTGTTTTTGCTGCATCGTGCCTTCCCGTTTCCGCCCCTGACTTCGGATGTACTTGGTTCGCTGGTGCTACATCGGGCTAACCAGTTGTCCTCGCCCGTGCAAAAGTGGGTCATGAGGCTTCTTAATGCTGCCATTGTTCTCGGCTTTTCTTGGCCGAGGTGTCTGGCAAGCCATTCGTCTCAAACGCTGTGTTTGAAAGCTGCTAGGGCTTCGGCGTCCGGACAATCGACTATTTGGTTCTTTTTGGTGAGAAACCTGTTCCAAAGCTTTTGGGCTGACTCTCCGGGCTACTGAGTTATATGACTTAAAACGTCTGCATCCGGTGGTCGGACATAGGTCCCTTGAAAATTTGCCCAAAAAGTGTCCTCGAGCTCTTCCCAGCTTCCAATGGAGTTTTCGGAGAGGCTTTTAAGCCAGTGCCGAGCTGGCCCTTTGAGCTTGAGGGGTAAGTACTTGATGGCATGGAGATCGTCTCCTCGAGCCATGTGGATATGGAGGATGTAGTTCTCAATCCAGACCCCAGGGTCTGTCGTTCCGTCGTACGCCTCTATGTTTACGGGTTTGAATCCCTCTGGAAATCCATGGTCCAGCACCTCATCGGTGAAACATAGGGTGTGTGCGGCACCCTTGTATTTGGGTGTACCGTGGTGTTCGGATTTTTGTTGTGTTGCATTGCGTGCTGGAGCGCGCTTGCTTGGCCCGTAGATGGATCTGGTTGCGCCGTCCTTTTGATGCGAGCCCTAACGTGGAACGCGTACTGGCTTGTGTACGGTGTCGTTTGCCGCTCTCTGTTGTCCACGAGGTCATCTATCCGACCGGATGGCTGTTTTGTTTTTTGATTGCGGGGGCTCTAGCGCCTCATCATCAAATTCAGGTAGCAGCTTTCGCTTCGGGTAGCTCTTTGTGTGGCGACTGCCGCCGTACTTTGCTGTAGTGTTGAGTACTTTACTCCATCTAATTCTGAGTGTGTCTTGTGTAGTCATGAGCCTTTGCTTCTGCTTTTGCAGACTCCTCGCAGTGGCAACATGCCTTTGATGGGTATTCTGTTGCTCCGGGTGCCTGTCCGGTGTGATGTCATCCGGACTGTTATCTTCGCCGGAGATGGGTTGTTCGGTTTGATTCTCCGTGTTGCCGTGGTTGGACGGTGGTTCAATGCCGTGTTCGTCATCCACTTGCTCACCCTGCTCTATCGCTAGGTCTATATGATCGCTGTTTCTGCCGAGGCAGGATTTGGAGCGGCGCTTACGCCGCCGCTTTGACTGCTTCTCGAGGGAACGATCCTTGGCTGCGTCCTTCCGTTCCTCGTCTTCGTTTTCTTTGGGTGTGTCCACCATGTATACATCATATGATGAAGTGGGCGTACAGTGCCCTGTGGGCAGTGGCTCCTGTTCGTCTCCTACATCGTCATCCATACCGTCGATGTCTTCAGAGTCGAAGGCGAGCATGTCGGTCAAATCGTCGACAGTGGCTACTAAGTGGGTGGTGGGTGGGCGGCGAATTTCTTCGTCGTCCGCATCCCGATCTGGCCGGCCATAGTTCGGCCAGGACTCTCCTGACAAGGAGAGAGACCTTAATGAGTTCAGTATGTCGCCAAAGGGCGAGTGCTGAAAGATATCCGCGGAGCTGAACTCCATGATTGGCGCCCAGTTGGATTCGATGGGCATGGGCGCAGGCGGTTCGGAGTTTGTGGCCGGGGAAGAATCTGGCAGTTCGGCGCCAGGGCTCCCGTGAAGGGTAAGGTCGGCATTTGGCTCGATCGCTGTTGAAAATGCGGACTCCGTGGCGAGGTCTATCCACCCGTCCTTGGATGGCGCAATTGGCTCTGAATTGAGGGTCGGAGCGGTTGCCGGTGCGATCTCCTGAACACTGTCCGATGGTAGAGCTAAATCATGCTCATCGTGACCGTGCGGCGCATTCGGCAAGGGCTCGAATCCATCGAAGATCAAGTCTCCGCGGATGTCGGCCGTGTGGTTTATGCTTCCAAACCTGACCTGGTGGCCAGGGACGTAACTCTCGATCTGCTCCAGATGGCCAAGCGAGTTTGCTCGCAGTGCAGAGCCGCCGAATACAAAGATCTGTACGGGAAGAAAAGTCTCACCCTGGACTGTATCTCTATCAATGATTGAAGGGGCCATCAAGCCTAACGATGACGACACAGAGGAACTCTCAATGAAAGCACCAATGTCGGTGTCAAAACCGGCGGATCTCGGGTAGGGGGTCCCGAACTGTGCGTCTAGGCGGATGGTAACATGAGACGGGGGACACGATGTTTTTACCCAGGTTCGGGCCCTCTCGATGGAGGTAAAACCCTACTCCTGCTTGATTGATCTTGATGATATGAGTATTACAAGAGTTGATCTACCACGAGATCGAAGAGGCTAAACCCTAGAAGCTAGCCTGCGGACTAAACCCTGCTGTTTATATAGACACCGGAGGAGGCTAAACCCTAGAAGCTAGCCTGCGGACTAAACCCACGAGATGATATGAGTATTACAAGAGTTGATCTACCACAATATGGTATGATTGTTCTTCTCGGTCCTACGGACTAAACCCTGCGGTTTATATAGACACCGGAGGGGGCTAGGGTTACACAGAGTCGGTTACAAGGAAGGAGATCTACATATCCGTATCGCCAAGCTTGCCTTCCACTCCAAGGAGAGTCCCATCCGGACACGGGACGAAGTCTTCAATCTTGTATCTTCATAGTCCAACAGTCCGGCCAAAGGATATAGCCCGGCTGTCCGGATACCCCCTAATCCAGGACTCCCTCAGTTACCGTTACTTCCATACTACTTTGATACTAAATACTTCACTGCAGATATTAAGTTATCGAGGTGTGGTTGAATTGACAACTCAACTGCTAATACTTGAGAATATTCTTTGGCTCCCCTTGTGTCGAATCAATAAATTTTGGTTGAATACTCTACCCTCGAAAACTGTTGTGATCCACTATACTTATGGGTTATCAGTGATGCATAGCAATGAGAGGGAAGACTGTTGTCGACAACGCGGTTGATGTAGTCGTACGTCTTCATGATCCAACCGATCCTAGCACCGAAGGTACGGCACCTCCGCGATCTGCACACGTTCAGCTTGGTGACGTCCCACGAACTCTAGATCCAGCTGAGGACGAAGGAGAGTTTCGTCAGCACGACAGCGTGGTGATGGTGATGATTAAGCTACTGGCGCATGGCTTCGTGTAAGCACTACAAGATATGACCGAGGTGGAAATCTGTGGAGGGGGGCACCGCACACGGCTAAACAATCAACTTGTGTGTCTATGGGTTGCCCCCTCCCCGTATATAAAGGAGTGGAGGAGGGGGAGGCCGGCCCTCTCATGGCGTGCCCAAGGGGGGAATCCTACTCCCGATGGGAGTAGCATTCCCCCTTCCCTAGTTGGAGTAGGAGAGGAAGGAATAAGGAGAGAGGGAGAAGGAAACACTACAAAAAAATACACTTCCGTGATGATACGTGTTTGTCATAGTAGGTCGTGTTTTTTGTCATGCATGTACATCCATGACGATTTTATGACAGAATCAAGATAGTCATACCTGTCCTGTCGTTGAAGTGTTCCATGACATTATCAAAATTATCATCACGGAAGTGTCCACTTCCATGACAATAAATCGCGCGTGACAGAAGTGCGTTCGTCAAGGGTGACCGACACGTGGCATCCACTGTAACGGAACGCTGTTAAGCTATCGGGTCCGGTTTTGGATCCGATAACCCATTAACAGCCCGGACCAATGGGGATTTTCCACGTGTAAAATCATCATTGGCCACAGGAAACACGTGTTGCCTCACCGTTGGGACAAATGTCATCCACTCATTGGACAGGAGGCGCCTATGATAGGTCGACACGTGGCACGACCCAACAGTGGCCCATTTCGGTGAAAAAGGCCGGCCCAGTAAAAATTAGCAGGCCGGCCCATATAAGGCCTACTTGTGTTAGGACCATTTAAGCCCACAGCCCATATGAGATGTGCCAATTCGGCCCGTCAACGGCCCGTTAAAGATTTGACACCATTGCAGCCCATCGTCAGTTTGAGCCCGTTAATAGCCCGCTATATATTTGGGCTCAATATTGGCCTGATGAGACTGTTAACGGCCCATTTAATGGATGGGCCAATTTCCAGGATGTACATCTTTCGGCCTTTTAGCGACCCATTTAAATGTTGGGCTAATTTCCGGCCCGGTGTGTCTTTCAGCCTGTTGACGGCCCATAAATCTGATGGGCCATTTGTAGTCGGACCTGAGTTTCGTCCTTTTAGCGGCCCATTTAAGTGTTGGGCCAATTTCTAGCCCGGTGTCACTTTCATCGTGTTGATTTCCCATAAATCAGTTGGGCCATTTGTAGTCGGACCTGAGTTTTGGCCTTTTAGCGACCCATTTAAGTGTTGGGCCATTTCCCGGCCCTGTGTTCCTTTCGGCCTGTTAACGGACCATAAATGAGTTGGGCCATTTGTAGTCGGACCTTAGTTTTGGCCTTTTAACGGCCCATGCCCTTCATGGTCCAATACCAGCCCGGTTTCTCTTTCGGCCTGCTAAAGGCCCACAACACAGTTGGGCCGTTTACAATATGACCTGACTTTCGGCCTCTTAGCGGCCCATGATCTTCATGGTCCAGTACAAGCTCGCTGTCTCTTTCGGCCTGCTAAAGGCCTACAATATAGTTGGGCCATATGTATCCCAAACTTAGTAACGGCCTGTTAACGGCCCGTGAAATAAATTGGGGCCACCTGTTGCCCGCTTCGATGTCGACTTGTTAACGACCCGGGAGGTAAGAGGGCCGACCATTAACTTTCGGCCTAGTAACGGCCCATTAACTTAATGGGCTCACTAAAGTTCGTTCATGTCTTTAGGCCAAATTAGATAATTTGAGCCCATTACGACGAGCAATTATGCACAGGACCAGAACCGATCAAGCAAAGGTACGACATACAGGGAATAACGTTGCACATCCAACATATATTACAGGAAATTACATCCACTGGGCAATCAAAGATTGATGCCAGTGCAAATAAATGAGCAGAACCTAACCATCTACAACGTCACAATCTGCAACCTCAGCACAGATGACGCCCATAAGCATGTGGGCAAGTTCTTGCTGCTTTGCTACACTGTCTCTGAAAACATTGATCAGTTGTTGTGTCGCACGACTCTGCACCTCTGATTCATCCACCATTTCCATCATTGCTTCAACCATTAATTGGTTCACAAACATACATTTATTCCGTTGCATTCGAGACAAAGGATACTGAACAGATTCAGATGGCGATTTTGGCAGGCTTGTATTATTGATAGTGGAGAGTGTCTCGACCACTGCATCATAACATAAATTAGGACGGGAACCAAACAAATTAATCATGAGTTATTGCCATATTACCTGGCCTAGATTTACTAGAAAGAAACAATGGGGTTGCCTTGTTGTTTTCAGAGTTTGTCTTCTTATCTTCAGCAGCCTGCACAAAATTAACACACTAGCATTGCTATCATTGGCCAAGTCAGATAATAGGAAAGCAACATTGACACAACGAACGTTTGGGCAACTAGCCTACACCAAATTAACACAATATGGCACAACTATCATCAGCCAGGTAAGGTAATACGAAAGCAACATTGACACAATGAATGAATGGGCAACCAGAGAAGCACTACAATTCAGTAATGTGCGTGATATGAGATAGTACATTCATGCAGCTCAGTATGCAAAACTACCAGGTAGTTTTCCTTAAAAATTTCAACATTGGCGCCTTTAACATTTTGCTACAACTAATTTTAGATCAGATAAAGGTTAGATTCATGTCGATTAACAAAATACATGCTGATGTAAAAATATAGTGATATACAACAGGTACTTACATCAGCATTGGAGCACAGAGAATTCTCGCAAGATATTTTCCTTGAATACGATCCCAATGGAGGAAGTCTTGTATCGTTTAACCTTATTTTCTAAAAGAGAGATGGGTAAGAAACATGTAGAAAATATGATCAGAATGCTATAAAATTTCATGATGCGAGGGTATGCACACGCTTCTTAGAATGGAGTTGACATTCTTTTTCTGGACTGGAGCGGACTAGTTCTTTGGCCACTGGAATCTGCTTATTATTAGTGGGAGTTGGGTTTCTCTGTGCTGGAGCAGTATCTATGAAAAATGGAGTTGGTTTATTATCTCCTGGCATTTGGATCTTTTGCAAAGACCTGGTTTGTAACCCTTCAAATTCCAACATAGCCGTCTTCCCCTTGCATGCCTTATATAGAAGAATGGTGATTCAGTTATAAAACATGCTACAACAGAGATGAAATAGGTACTGAAGAATAGAAAGGCATGACATATTGACATGTATTCCCTGCATCCGGAAATAAATGGATGGGTCTAGGCGTATTTCAGTTCTAGATATATCCAGTTTTATCCATTTCTGCGACATTTAATCCGGACAGAGGGGGTATGATGTAAGAGCTAGGGATACGATAGGACAACACAGTAAAAAAACACTGGAAAACCCACTGCAGAACCAAAGTATTCAAACCCACTGATATGAGATAGTACACTCATGCAACTCAGGATGCAAAACTACCAGGCAGTTTTCCTTGCAAAAATCAACATTGTGGCCTTTAATCATACATTTTGCTACAACTAAATTTAGATTAGATAAAGGTTGGATTCACGTTGATTAACAAAATACATGCTGATGTAAAAATAGGTACTTACATCTACATTGGAGCACAGAGAATTCCTGCAAGAATCTTTCCTCATAAACGATACCATTGCAGAAATTCTTCTATCTGTTAAGCTTATTTTCTAAAAGAGAGATGGGTAAGAAACATGCAGAAAATATGATCAGCATGCTATAAAATTTCATGATGCAAGGATACGCACACGCTTCTTAGAATTGAGTTGACATATTTTTGCTGGACTGGAGCAGACTAGTTCTTTGGCCACTGGAATCTGCTTATTACCAGTAGGAGTTGGGTTTCTCTGTGCTGGAGCAGTATCTATAAAAACTGGAGTTGGTTTATTATCTCCTGGCGTTTGGATCTTTTGCAAAGGCCTTGTTTGTAACCCTTCAGATTCTAACATAGTCGTCTTCCCCTTGCATGCCTTGTATAGAAGAATGGTGCTTTAATTATAAACATGCGACATCAAAGAGATGGAATAGGTACTGAAGAATAGAAAGGCATGACATATTGACATGTATTCCCTCCATCCGGAAAAAATGGATGGGTCTAGGCGTATTTCAGTTCTAGATACATCCTTTTTTATCCATTTCGGCAACATGTAATCCGGACGGAGGGAGTATGGTGTAAGAGCTAGGGATACGACAGGACAACACAGCAAAAAAAAAACACTAGTTGAATGTAAAACTGTATGCTAGAGGAATACGTACAGAAATAACTAAGGCAACATACACGTGTATGATTGGGAAAATAAGATGGCATTGCAACAAAGCACTAGAACAACACTTCAATGTAAAAAACATGGTATGGTAGACAGATGAAGTACATACTGATGAATAACAATGCATAAGATATTCAGAAGCATGATGTCCAAATTAAGCAGATGACATTGCGATAGAGTAGAATGACAATACCTGAATTGGAAAACATGTTATCATGAATGGAATAGGTACTGAAAAACAGGAAGGCATGACATATTTACATGCATGATCAGCATGCTAAGCACATGGCATTGCAACAGAGTAGATACACTCCAGGACATTATATGCATGTTGTACCCATATCACAGGCCAAGTTAGAGCAAGGACCTTGTGGGGTGAAGAGGATTCATCATCTTTCTGCAAGTCTTCTGAAGAACTGCCTTTACATGTTCCATCATATTGGGTATCATTGACATCAAGTTTATTGGCCTTTACATTGCTTCGTGAGGTTCTTGTGGATATATCAGTGTGTGCAATTATATCTGACATGCACGGAAGACAACTAGTAGTTAGATTTATGTAATGAGTGCCTGTAGGAGACGACATAAATAGTAGGACTGGGATTAACTAGCAGCGACAGGTCTCATAAACTAAAGGGAGAACACAGATGAAAGCTACAGAATATGTATCGTTTGTACTCGAGATTAACTAGATGGCACACAAAAGTATTAAAGAACAACATAGGTAATACTTGAAGTGGTATAATACTATAATCACTAGCCTGTGGGATAGCATTGGCTGATGGATGATAACTATGGAACAACGTTACCTAAAGAACAAGTATCTTAGTTGAACTATGGAACATCGTTAACTCCTGAACAAGACCCATAAGAGATCAGCATGAATATACAGTGAAATGTGATGATCTATTTTCCATGCTTAGATGAATAACAAAGCCATAAATGTTCCACACAAGTAAGATGAGGGTACAACCTATCTGGCTGCCATCCATAGGAGTGAGCATCATGTGCTGACTTGTCGATGGCCCTGCAGTTGTTGTTGCTGTCCATGTCGGGCACGCGCATTTGATGCAGGGAACTGTTGAGTGGGGACTATAGCTCCCTTCTGGTGTATGCTTCCCTTGTTGGAGCAGCTGCGGTGAGTCGGAAGACAGTGTGTCTGAAGATGCAGATAACACATAATGTTAAGAATGACATATCTCTTTGATTTGAAGAAATACACTAAGAGACCAACAACAAGGTATGGGAGTGGTCACACGTCTGTTGACTGAAGACTAAATTGGGGTCACACGATTTTATTTTATTTTGGTACTGTCCAATCTATGCCGGATGGCTGGCCGTCTTATGCCTCCCGGCTGACACTGTTCGGAATCTTCCCTGAAGAACCAGCGACCAACGACAGAGCAGCCTGCCTCCGCCGTCCGTGGTCCCGGCCAAAACCCCGCTCCCCGCCCCACCGCACTGCCGTGGTTGCGCCGCCCCCGGGCCAATCCACAAAGACTCCCCGTCATCCAGACCCGGCGGCGATAGTACCTTCAACCCACGCAACTCTAAAATATAGCCATCTAAGCGCTGCTTCCTCGGCGAACTTGCGGCCCCGCACCCTTACGTTAGACACCAGCCAACCGGCAGCCTAGGAGCTCTGTCGCCTCGAGGGGTGCTGCTTCCCATTGGGAATCGATTGGCCCAGAATAAAAGTTCAGACAACTAACGCCTAAATATAGTGATTTGAGATGAGGGTGCGGCCTATCTGGCGGCATGGTGAAGTAGGCAGGTCCAGCTGCCAAGTCGGTGAGGCCGGCGCGGTTGCGTTGGCGACCGGCGACAAGGAAAGAGCGATGTCGCGACGATCGACGGCTATGCGGAAGCAGCTCCAGGACTCTGGACGGATCCGAAGTTGGAGCCGCTCCGGCGCCGTGAACAACGGCGGGGGTGAATCGGCTCCGGTACGGTTCACGCGGCCATCGTCGAGGCAGCACCAACAGCACGGAGTAAGAGGCACAAGGCCCAGTGCACGACAACAAATGGACAACGTCTCCGGCATTAGGGGGAGGGCGGCTGTGAAATTGGTATGGTGGGGGGCGCCATGGAGGTGGTGCTGAGGTTTCGCGGCTCGGGAGAAGGGAGCTTCCCGGGGAGAAGGTGATTTAGCGCCCACAAGGTATGAATGGGGGTGGGTGGGGGGGGGGGAATTGGGAGGGGAGTGGAACCATGTCTTACGGACGCATTTGTTCGAAATGTGAGGGGGAGTTACAGTTCTACCCTTGCCTATAGGCTTCTCAGCTTGGGTCTGTGTACTGAGGGTCGGGGATAGTAGAGTAACTTTGCTTCTCCCCAAATAGTGGGCGGGAGCGAGGAGGGCGTGTTTTGAACTATAGTGGGCGCGAGCGATTTCGGGCGAGGAGAGCGTGTTTTGAAATAGTGGGCGCGAGCTATTTCGGGCGAGGAGAGCGTGTTTTGCCAACCATGGTTTATGAATTATTCGGCACATGTCATTTCGGCTGAGGAGAAGGCACGCTTGGATGAAGTTACGAACCTACCCTCGATGTACAATGGGCCAATTGATGCGTGTCCCACATAGGACGGTAATTTTGCGTCTCCCATTTATTTGCTCGGGAATTCCACCGAGAAGAGAGGATGTTTAACGGTTCGTTCAAATTTTGGAAGAACGAGCATCCACGTCTACCTTACCAAGTCGATACGGATCAAATTTTGAAATATTAGCTTGCCACTTCTTTTTTAGATGGAGAGATGATGCTCGGGAGTAATGTGTTTTTACATGCTCATTGCTAGAGATTTACTATATGACAAATAGTTGACCCACTCAAAAACGCGAATCAAACCCAAAATGAAATATCTCGATTCAATGAAATAGCTCGTTCAGTAGGTCAAAATAGTGAACTAAATCCAAAATTGAACACCTCAATCGAGTAGCATGTTGTACAGTATTATAGTACTCCATGAACATGTTGAAAGTCAAATTAATGAACTTGTTTGATATACGCATATATCCGTTCATGTGTGGATTGCAGACAACATGTTCTCCAATTTAAATATTTGAATGCAAGTTTATATCGAAACATGGTTTATATCAGTCTTTGATGCATAAAACGCGACCTCCCCCTCTCCCGGACTCCTGTTCTCCCTCTCTCTCTCTCTCTCTCTCTCTCTCTCTCTCTCTCTCTCTCTCTCTCTCTCTCTCTCTCTCTCTCTCTCTCTCGCGCGCGCGCGCGCGCGCGCGCGCGCGCGCGCGCCGACAATCTTCAATTCTGTCGCACGCATCCGACACAAAAACCTTGTTGGTCCCTCTCCCTTTCTCTCCCTCTCCCTCTCTCTCTCTCTCTCTCTCTGTGTGTGTGTGTGGGGGGGGGGACTTTCTAGTTCGCATGCATATATACACCATCCATAGGTCTCTCTCGCACACTATGTATGATACTCTAGCTAGTCCAAGCTAGATATCTTGGGTGCACTCATCATACGCACACAAATTCCTTGGCTCTTTGCCCGTAACTCTCTCATGCACCACTATGTCGTCTCGGAGCTCTTCCCCCCTCTCTCAAACTCTCCATTCACCTGGGTCACACATACACATGCATGTCTCACTCGCACTCGATAGGCGCATCTAAAACTCTATCTCTCCCCCTCGTTCTCTCTCCATCTCACACGCGCACACACACAATCTCATGCCCAGCTAGCCAAGTATGATGGTCTCTCACTCAATTGTAAGCACACGCAGTCCCCCCTATATGTATATGACTAGCTAATCTTAGTCTCCATCACAAACATGTGCATGGTCTATCTCGATTTCTCTCGGGACATCTTTCTATCATGCACGCACTCCTGCGATCTCCCACCCATATAGCCCCCTCATGATCTCGATGGGATATCTCTATCACAAACACACCCTCTCTCCCTCCCCATGCGTCCATGCCATCCATGTGTCCCTCTCGACCTTTGTTCCTTGTTGGCCAGACCTCTATTGGACATGTGCTACAGGGGTGTCTCTCTCCGTTGCAAACAATCACACACTAGCTATCTTCGTGTATCTCCTCGCCTCGCTTTTCCATCTCAGAGATGCATGCGTGCTATGTTCGCATAAGAAACGAAAAAACACACACTCTCTCTAATTTCTCGTTTGTTGTCACTTTCTCTTTCACACACATACTCTTTTTGCACACTTACTCATTCTCCTTCACACGCACTTGATCTGTCTCGACTGAGGCACCCTCCTCGGTCCATAGCATATAGATTTATTGAAAAGTCAAACATCACAAAGTTTGACCATGTACGTGGAGAAAAAGAATTACATCTAGTATGGCAAACATATACCATTAGATTCACCATGAGATGTAGTTTTGTATGATGTGTCTTTGGTATTGTAGATATAAATAACATTTGTGTAAACCTGATCAAAGTTTCCAAAGTTTGACTTCTAAAAAATTTACATGCACTGCATTATCGAGCAGATGGAATATCTCTTTCCCCCTCTCAGCTATGTGACGCACCACTCAGCCTTATTGGGGCTCCTCAATCTCTCTCAAACTTTATTGGTCAGTTTGGTTCGTGACCTAACCCTCATGCCTTGATGGCCGGTATTGCCTGGTGTGGACGTGAGATGTAAAATATTTCTGCCTGGCCAGGCTTGTGTGGTGCGGAAGCCTTTGGTTCATGCTTGGGCCAGACAAAGCATCAACGTCCATCAATCAATCCATGCATCAATTATTTAATGCTAATATCCATCCATGTTGCTGTTAGCCTCGTGGCCACACGACCAGGCACGGCCAGACGTTCGAAATCAATCGCCTGGGCTAGGCTACTTGCAGTGTCTGGAGTTCAACCAGGCTAATTAAAGTGCAAGGGAACCCAGGCCAGGCGAGCTTTCTTTTTCAGAGGGTAGCAACCAAACAAGCGTGCATGAAATCCAGCCACAACCCCAGGCCAGGCAAAAGATGCTCAAGACGCAAGCCAAACTGGCCTTATATCTCCCTGGTTCACACATACACATGTCTCGCTTGCGCTATACATATAGACCCATCCAACACTCTCCGCCCTTGTTCTCTCTCCATGTGACATGCACCCCCCTAAGTACCATAATCCCTCACTCCATCATAGGCGCAAGCACTCGCCCCCTCCTAAGTATGATTATCTCTTACTAGCCATCAGGAACACACGTATTGTCTCCTTCCATCCATACGTCTATCTCGATATCTCTCGGGGCATCTTCTATCGCGCACATACCTTGTCACTCGATCTCCCACCCATGTACTCCCATCACGGTCTCTAGGGGATCTCTCTATGACAAACATACACTCTCTCCTCCCCATGTCTGCATTTTCTCCATACGTCTCTCTCGACCTCTCTCCCTTGTTTGTCAGACCCCTCTTGGCCACGTGCTAGGGGTCTTGCTCTCTCGGTTCCAAACAACCACACACTATCTCCTCACCTTGCCTTTGTTGTCGAAGATGCATGTGTGATATGTTTGCATAAGACACGCACGCTTTTTCTCTACTTTTATCGTGTGTTGTCCATGTCTCTTTCACACACGCACACACACTTTTTTCACTCTCTCTCTCTCTCTAGTTAGGGACTCTGTCACGTCCATAAGCATATGGATGTTTTGAAAAGTCAAACCTCAGAAAAGTTTGACCAGGTATATGTGGAGAAAAACATTTACATCTCGAACGATCATTAGATTCATCACAACATGTACTTACTTCATACTATCATTTATCTTTGGTATTGTAGATATAAGTAATTTCTTTATAAACTTGGTCAAAGTTTCAAAAGTTTGACTTAAAAAAATGTTGGAACTACATTATCGAACGGACGGAGTAGCTCTTTCTCTCTCTCTGCTATCTCTCACGGGCCTCCCCTCTCACTCAAACTCTCTATACCGACGGATTATACGCTCACCGTATCAGCGTATAGCTCCGTATATTGTTTAGTTGACCGGTCAACCAATCCACATGCTGCCTTGTCAGCTCGTGTTCTGTATCTTCGTGTGTTGGCCCATGTGGCAGTGGGTGAAAATAAGTAAACTAGAGGCCCATCTGACATGCGGTGAAGTAAACAAGGTTGAAACCACTCGGGGTAGCACCCCGCACGCTAGTAAACTGAGGGCGCATTGAGGACAAACTTCTTGCGCGCGAAGGATGCACTCGCGCACAATTCACCACTGCGCGGCGGCATGCATAGAAGGACGCACTCACGCACACCCAGCACACAACACACACCAGCACACGTGTACACCGGCGTTGCCGCCGGTTGGGATGGACGGCGAGGCAGCCAACAAGCGGAGGCGGCTCGAGCCAAAACCGCATCCGGCGAGCCTGGACTTCATCAGCAGCCTCCCCGACGACATGTTGCTCGTCATCATCGGCCTCCTCCCACAAAATCTGCCGTGCAGACCGCCCTGCTCTCCCGGCGGTGGCGCCCCCTCTGGCGCTACGTCCCCCTCAACCTCACCGTCGACAGCTGCCTCTGCAACGGGGATTGCAAACGCATGGCCGCAGTCTCCAAGATCCTTTCATCGCACCCTGGGCCAGCCAAACGCCTTGACATCCGCATGTTCAGTACCAACTTCAAGGTCCAACCCAAGTCCGACGAGTGGTTCTTATCCCCTGCCCTAGATCAGCTCGAGGAGCTCAGCTTTGAGGCTGGACGATGTCGCTCTCTGCCGCCGTCCGTGCTCCACCTCACGCCAACGCTGCGCCGTGCCAGCTTCAGCTCCTGCTATCTTCCCCAGATTAAAGCCGCGTCCGCCCTTCTTCTCCCTCAACTCAAGCAGCTCGACCTCTTCGACGTTGTCATCTCGAAGAAGGCTATGGAGCACCTGCTCCGCAGCTGTACTGCGCTCGAGTACCTTCGTCTTGAGCAGATCCACGGGTTCATTAGCCTCCACATCGCCTCGACGAATCTCCGACGAATTTATGTGTCTTGCTGGCCCCGCAACAAGACATCAATTGGGAAGAGATCACTCCAGCTGTTCCACGTTATGGTCATTGAGAATGCACCTTTCCTTGAGAGATTGCTTGTATCGGATCTAGAAAGTCCAACAAAAATCAGGGTCATTGACGCACCGAAATTGACAGCGTTGGTGTACTCGTCTGCCAAATTCTCCGAACTCTTTATTGGATCCGTAATCGTTCAGGTACATCACTCATCTTCTTCTCCGTCTTCTTGAAATTCACATTTTTAAATTTCTTCTTGATGTATTTACGACCGTCTTCCAGAAAATGATTCCCACAAGCTTGACCCAGTCCATGCGCACAATGAAGATCCTAGCACTAAAATATATCGGCCCCAATCTGGATCAAGTTGTTGGATTCCTTACATGCTTTCCGTGCACGGAGAAGCTACTCATCAAGGTGAAACTTCTTTCCTATGAGTAAACGGTAATCACAACGTAGCACAATTTTTTCGTAATTTTCCCAAATTACGATGACAAGTGTAGTGTTCAAAACTGCATCTACGCACTGCACCGAAAGAAATGTTTTTAGTATTTTTTCTCACGTGATCACCTGCATCATTTTTACGCTGTACTACTATAGTAGCCTAGGCTAGTCATAGTGGAAAGTAACTTAGATTACTCCAGTAACTCTATGGTTACCCTAAGAGCAAGTACTACCTCCGTCCTGGTTTACTCTTCCAATTTTGTAGTATTAAAATTTGACCATAGATTTAACTGACAAAATGTTAATGCATGTCACTAAGAACTATATCGTTGGATTCGTATTTGAACATAATTTCAAATGGTGTAATTTTTAGTGACATGCATTGGCATTTTCTTAGGTAAATCTATGGTCAAAATTTTATACTAAATACGAGGTAGTATTCCCTCCGTCCCAAAATTCTTGTCTTACATTTGTTTAGATACGGACGTATCTAACACTAAAATGTAACTAGATACATCCGTATTTAGACAAATTTAAGACAAGAATTTTGGGACGGATGGAGTACAAAAGTGGGCTATGTAGGCCAAAACATGTGCCAAATTCACTTGTGATGCATTTGGCATCGATGCCCCTCCATTGCTCACCTGGTGCCCCAATCTGGATCACCTACTTTGCTCCGGTGCCAAATTAACTCACGCAATGAAAAAACATTGCGTGGGAGAGAGAGAGGACCGAGGCAATAAAAAAACACTTGTTTGGGAGAGTAAGAGGCTGGAGTAGTTGGTTTGATTGATTTGTTTATACATGTGGGTCTGTGTGCACAGCGGTGCCAACTCTCTCACATCGCGAGAGCAGTGCCAAAATCTTTTGATTTGACATCGATGCGTATTATGTGGCATACTTTTGCAAAATATGGCATCGGCCACATAGTGGAAGGCAACAAATGCCCAAGCTCTTCACGTGCTCCTAGTTAAATGAGAGGAAACAGAAAGAGAAAGAGAGAGAGAGAGAGAGAGAGAGAGAGTGAAAAAATATCACTAGCCAGCCAACCCTATCGTATGAGCGAATGATATTGGTACCTCTTGATGACACGACAATCTTATGCAGCCAACTGCTCTAATATGTTCTCTTCTTTTGCAGATAAAAAAGACCCGAAAGTGAAAAATGTGCTGCACTATAACAATCTCATCGAATGCCTTGATCTCCATCTTACAGAAATTGATTTGATCGACTACCGAGGCAGCACATCTGAGATTAAATTGGCCAGGTTCTTTGTTCTGGAGGCAAGTGTGCTCAAGGTCATGAGGTTTGGCGTTCTCTGGCGCAACAATGAATGGCGTGCTGATCACCGCAAGCGTCTAAGCCTAAATGACAAAGTCTCCGCAGAAGCTGAATTTGTTTTTGAAACATCAAGTGGCCAAAGACTCAAAAACTTATTTGCCCATTAGTGACTTGTCAGGGCGGTGGATTTTAGTTTGTACGATAATGCTGCATCCACCTAAAGTAACAAAAGTTCTTACGTAAACTTCCTCGTAATTCCCTCTTCGTAGGTGCATCATTACTCCTAACATTTGTAATATCAGTTTGAAACTTGTAATATTGCCGTGTCCTATTCCTGCGTTTTCAAAATCCTGCGAATCAAACAGGTCCTGAGTTGGTGATGATGTTGTGCCTCCCATCTTTCACCAATAGCCGTCAGATCTAGATCTGACGCATACAAACCAAGCTTCTCCATTTTTGCAAAAAGATGCCCGCACTTGTTCCCTATTTATAAACAACTCCTTGTCTCTCACAATCAGCCTTATCTCCTCCCCACCACATCTAGAAGGCCGTGGAAAAATCTGGCGCGATGGCCGCTGCTGGAGCCGTCCACCCCCAATCTTGGTGTTCCGTGCAATGCACGGGCATCTACGCACGGGAAATTATGTCAAAAAGGGCTAGTTGTAAGCAGGCTAGCTCTACAACCATGATGATAGTGACTGTAGACGGTGAGGCTGACTATGGTATGCCGAACACGGTGCCTATACTCAGATATCATCTCCGGCGCAGGGTCTTGTCACTTCACTATGAGGAGCAACACGTAATAATTTGACCAACGGGTAGTACAGTGCTAGTACTCCTACTACTACATTGGTAGTACTACTACTAGTACTAGTAGCACCACCGTCTGGATTTAGGAGTACTACCACGTCCATCTGGATTTTAGTATTTGACTAGCAATATCTAGTAATGCATGTCACAAAAAATGTACTACTCCCTCTGTAAATAAATGCATGGTGTTTTATTCCTATCGGCAAGAGAACTTATTTTTTTGCTAACTAGAGTACTAATAGGATCACATGCAATGAACTAAACACTGCATGTCATGTTTGGTAGTCTCAAGTCATTGAAAGCATGCACGGCCCACATCTCTCATTGGTTGATATGTCACGAAATAAGAAACTAGGAGGGAGTTAATGCACCGTGCCTAAGTATTTTGGGATTATTTGGATTTCGTAAGGTGACTTACACAACATTTTTGTTTACATGCATTAAAATTTTATTAGTTAAATCAAAGGTCAAAACTTGGCGCAAAATGCAAAGGGGACCAATAAACCAGTAAACATCAAACTTCTCTCGTTTGGCCCCAACTAGAGGTCCGGTGAGATGACTATACTGCACCGGCACGGAGGGGGACGCAGCTTCATTGACTTATGGCAACTGCCTTTGGGTGAATGACACGTGGGCCCAGAGGGTGGCTGGCCCACCTATCATACAACCAAAGGCAGGTGTAGTAGAGGGCCGATGAGTAGTACGAAATCCTACGCACCTACGCATGCTAACCAAGGGCAAGAGTGATCACTCGAATTGCAAGATCAGTTGACTAGAAGCTAAGCTAGACCCATGGAGGCGATGAGCGCGAGCATCAGCCGGCTGTGCCAGATGGTCCACGACACCGGCCTGCGGCCCGGCACCGAGGAACGTCTCTAGGTAATATTGCTTGAGGCCGCCAGGGCGAGGGGCCGCTTGGACGACAACTGCGTCTCCTTGTTCGACGAGGTCCTCGTCGGTTTGCTCGACAAGTTCACCGTCGTCAAGAGGCTTGCGGACGACTTTGACGTAAGCCTCCAGCCGACGCGCCCAGGCTCTGCGATGCCCGCCACCCTCAATGGCCACTATGGTGACAACCTCTTCGATGCACTAGTAGCTCTGCGACTGCCCGCCGTCGCGCCGGAGAATGTCCACCTCGAGGTCGCGCTCGCCGTGCAGCGCCTGGTGCAGCAAGACACCATCGACATAATCACCCACGTCTACACACAAATTGTCCACAAGGACTACTACATGCAAGAGGAGGACGATAGGACACTGGCCTTCTTGGACCGCAGGGCAACCTTGGACGACACTATTCAGAAGCATGTTGAGCTCGCCGCTGCTCCTCACACGTCGGTTGGTGACCCGGCGCACTAGGGCGTGAGGATGTCGTTGATGGATCCGTATGTATTTTTATCTTTCCGTCAAATCCATGTAGTAGTATATGATACTACAGTAATTATCTTACCTTTCGCATCAACTTCGTAATTTTCGTACGTACTCCATGCATGAACAGCACCAGAACCAAACTTCTCATTACTCTAGGCAAAATCGTTATTTTCTATCTATCGGTCCCGCCATGGAGCAGAACCAAATTTTACAAGTTACGAGTTCAAAAGGAAAAGCCTGCCGTGTTCGCGTCGCACCCCCACACGGTTGGTCCGGCACGCCGCTCAAGCGGGAATGCGCGCGGTGTTGCATTTTCACTTACAAGTGGGACCGCAGTTGAGCAAACCGACTATCGTCAAACCCCCACCCCGCCCACCGCGCGATGGCTGAGAAAACAGGAGGGAGAAGAGATGGCTGTAGCATGGACTCCAAGAAAATTGGTGTCGGATGGGACTCGTGTGGGTGGCGTGTGTCGTACTGCTAGACGTGAATGCTAGTTATGGCCCATGCCACCCCACTATATCGAGCCTATATCGAGGTACGTAGAACAAATTTCCTGCAGTCCGTGCTCAGCCCTCCTCTATCTCTCTTCTCAGCCAGCCAGCAGACGCGCGGAGCCCATCGTCTGTTTGCTCACATGTGGCCCCACATATCAGTGAAAACGCAAGAGGACCCACTGAACCTGCACATCTTTCACCTCGATGTGTTGGTGATGAAAAACAAATCCAATAAAGATCTTCGGTGGCCGCTTTTGGAGTTACTCAAGAGTAGTAAGATTCTATTTACAGTTTAACCCAAGATGCACATCTCGTGGCTTCAACTACCACTCTATTTTCTTTCATGACACGACCTGGATGCTGGATGTCCCACGTGTCGGCAAAAGGAGAAAGAACCCGACCAAATCTTCGGTTGTGCTCTCGGATTAGACTAGTTGTGCTAACTTAAAATTTTTATTGTGTACTCCCTCCATTCCAAAATACTTGACTTCCATTTGTCCAAAAATGGATGTACCTATATACTAAAACATGTCTAGATACATATATATTTTGACAAATAGAAGGCATGTATTGTGCAACGGAGGGAGTAGAATGGATGCAAGTTTTTGTATTGGGAAGAAGAGTACATACATATATTGATGGAGCGCAATTTAGTAGATGTTCTATCACTTTTAGCTAGCACAGAGTCTAGAGATGAGATTAGTGCACTTGTTGATACTCCTACTAGAATAGAGGCTAGACATGAGACTAGATGCGAGGAAGCAACATCTACTTCTTTACACTCGAAGAAGAAAGAAGCACGCAAGATCGAGCCTCCGCAGATCAATAATGAATGCATCGAGAAGGCACTAATCCAACTTACAGGAGTAGTAAAATGTATTCTTGTGGTTCTTGTTTTCTTTGGTCTTGCTTTTCTAGTCAAAATTATCGTTGGAGTTCGTGCAAAACGGAGGTCCATTTGGGGTCGTGCGTTGGAGTTGGCCTTACAAGTGGGACCGCAGTTAAGGAAACCGACTATCGGCAAACCCCCACCTCGCCCGCCGCGCTACGGCTGACGTTAGAGAAACGACGAGGTTGAAGAGATTGCTCTAGCACGGACTCCAAGAAATAATATGGTGTCAAATGGATGTCGTGGTGGTGGCATGTGACGTACTCCTGGACGTGAATGCTTGTTCTGGCCCATGCCACCCTACTATTCCTACTACTTACTCCTACTATATAGTACTAGTATCGAGGATTCGAGGTGCTGGTTATGTACAGCGAACACATTAACATATGGCTACAGTAAAAGCACCCGCCCGACGCGCGAAGCATGTGAAGCTAGTACAAATAGTGTACTACTATTGTTGATTGGCCTCATCCGATAACCTGTTGCAATGCACGTACAATTATGTATTCGGAAAATATTTTTTTGCCTCGTCGCACCACTCACTCAGAGAAGCGACTCGAAAGCCATTCATAAATTTAGTAAGTTTATCACAGGCATATCATTTTATTACATACAACAGGTCATCAACCCACATCGACAACGAGGATAAATTATAAATACTAAAGTTTTCACCACACAACAAATAACAAGCAATGAAATGAACTTCAACTCAACCATTCCTCGGCGTTGGAAACGCTTGCTTTGAACCACAAGTGATTCTCTGGGACGGGCCATCCATTGTCAACCTGGAGACCAACGCAGGACTGATAATCCAGGCTGAAGCGGCCTACTATATCAGTACCAGGGTAGGGAACCACCCAAATGTTCGAGGTATAGACACAGTTGCTTCTCATAAATGGTACTAGTAATGTTGTGTCAACAGCAGTTGGATCGCCTTTCACCATCATCGGATAGTTTTGTCCAAGGAAGAGCGAGTTTTCTCCAAGACTATCAATTCTGTACCAGGGAGAAGGAGTTGGCGCTAGCACACTAGTATCCATCCCGAATACCATGCAACGGGTGTTGGAATAGGTCCGGGGAGTGCAACCATGGGAGACTACACCTGCTTCCTTAGCAGTAACATCATCAGTGGGCTGTATACACACAAGAAGAGGTGATCCATCGGAATTAGTTGCCAGGCGCCATGGAGTATATGGGCGCTGCTCGTCCTCATGCTCGTGATCATCACCATCGTCATCTCCCCCTTGGTTATATTTTTTTTTCAAGTATAGGTGGTGGGATGTTCACAGGACCTTGGAAACACAAGAAGAAGGTTAATTAGTAAAGGGAAACTTGCTAACCCGCATGCATGTGTGTTGGGGAACGTAGTAATTTCAAAAAATTTCCTACGCACACGCAAGACCATGGTGATGCATAGCAACGAGAGGGGAGAGTGTTGTCTACGTACCCTCGTAGACCGAAGCAGAAGCGTTGACGCAGCGTAGAGGAAGTAGTCGTACGTTCTCCTCGCGATCCAACCGATCACAGCACCGTTACTCCGGCACCTCCGAGTTCTTAGCACACGTTCAGCTCGATGACGATCCCCGGGCTCCGATCCAGCAAAGCGTCGGGGAAGAGTTCCGTCAGCACGACGGCGTGGTGACGATCTTGATGTGTTACCGGCGCAGGGCTTCGCCTAAGCACTGCAACGATATGACCGAGGTGGAATTTGGTGGAAGGGGGCACCGCACACGGCTAAGGAACGATCCGTAGATCAACTTGTGTGTCTATGGGGTGCCCCCTTCCCCTGTATATAAAGGATGGAGGAGGAGGAGGCCGGCCAAGGCAAAGGTGCGGCCAGGACTAGGATTCCTACTAGGACTCCAAGTCCTAGTAGGAGTCCACCAAAAGGGGAGGAAGGGAGAAGGAATAGGAGGAGAAGGAGTGGTGGCCGGCCCCCTTTTCCCTAGTCCAATTCGGACCAGAGGGGAGGGGGGCGCAGCAGCCTTTTTCCTCTTCCCACTAAAGCCCATCAAGGCCCATTACTTCTCCCGTAATCCCGTAACTCCCCGGTACCTCCGAAAATAACCGAACCACTCAGAACCCTTCCGATGTCCGAATATAGTCGTCCAATATATCGATCTTTACATCTCGACCATTTCGAGACTCCTCGTCATGTCCCCGATCTCATCCGGGACTCCGAACTCCTTCGTTGCATCAAAACTCATAAACTCATAATATAACTGTCATCGAAACCTTAAGCGTGCGGACCCTACGGTTCGAGAACAATGTAGACATGACCGAGACACATCTCTGGTCAATAACCAATAGCGGGACCTGGATGCCCATATTGGCTCCTACATATTCTGCGAAGATCTTTATCGGTCAGACCGCATAACAACATATGTTGTTCCCTTTGTCATCGGTATGTTACTTGCCCGAGATTCGATCGTCGGTATCCAATACCTAGTTCAATCTCGTTACCGGCAAGTCTCTTTACTCGTTCCGTAATACATCATCTCACAACTAACACATTAGTTGCAATGCTTGCAAGGCTTATGTGATGTGCATTACCGAGAGGGCCCAGAGATACCTCTCCGACAATCGGAGTGACAAATCCTAATCTCGAAATACGCCAACCCAACATGTACCTTCGGGGACACCTGTAGAGCACCTTTATAATCACCCAGTTACGTTGTGACGTTTGGTAGCACACAAAGTGTTCCTACGGTAAACGGGAGTTGCATAATCTCATAGTTAAAGGAACATGTATAAGTCATGGATAAAAGCAATAGCAACATACTAAACGATCGGGTGCTATGCTAATGGAATGGGTCATGTCAATCAGATCAGTCAACTAATGATGTGATCTCGTTAATCAAATAACAACTCTTTGTTCATGGTTAGGAAACATAACCATCTTTGATTAATGAGCTAGTCAAGTAGAGGCATACTAGTGACACTCTGTTTGTCTATGTATTCACACATGTATTATGTTTCCAGTTAATACAATTCTAGCATGAATAATAAACATTTATCATGATATAAGGAAATAAATAATAACTTTATTATTGCCTCTAGGGCATATTTCCTTCAGTCTCCCACTTGCACTAGAGTCAATAATCTAGATCACATCACCATGTGATTAACATCAATAGTTCACATCATCATGTGATTAACACCCATAGTTCACATCGATATGTGACCAACACCCAAAGGGTTTACTAGATTCAGTAATCTAGTTCACATCGCTATGTGATTAACACCCAAAGAGTACTACGGTGTGATCATGTTTTGCTTGTGAGAGAAATTTAGTCAACGGGTCTTCCACATTCAGATCCGTTATGTATTTTGCAATTTTCTATGTCTACAATGCTCTGCACGGAGCTACTTTAGCTAATTGCTCCCACTTTCAATATGTATCTAGATTGAGACTTAGAGTCATCTAGATTAGTGTCAAAACTTGCATCGACGTAACCTTTTACGACGAACCTTTTTGTCACCTCCATAATCGAGAAACATATCCTTATTCCACTAAGGATAATTTTGACCGCCGTCCAGTGATCTACTCCTAGATCACTATTGTACTCCCGTGCCAATCTCAGGGTAGGGTATACAATAGGTCTGGTACACAGCATGGCATACTTTATAGAACCTATGGCCAAAGCATAGGGAATGACTTTCATTCTCTTTCTATCTTCTGCCGTGGTCGGGCTTTGAGTCTTACTCAATTTCACACCTTGTAACACAGGAAAGAACTCTTTCTTTGACTGTTCCATTTTGAACTACTTCAAAATCTTGTCAAGGTATGTACTCATTGAAAACTTATCAAGCGTCTTGATCTATCTCTATAGATCTTGATGCTCAATATGTAAGTAGCTTTACCGAGGTCCTTTCTTCGAAAAACTCCTTTCAAATACTCCTTTATGCTTCACAGAATAATTCTACATTATTTCCGATCAATAATATGTCATTTACATATACTTATCAGAAATGCTGTAGTGCTCCCACTCACTTTCTTGTAAATACAGGCTTCACCGCAAGTCTGTATAAAACTATATGCTTTGATCAACTTATCAAAGCGTATATTCCAACTCTGAGATGCTTGCACCAGTCCATAGATGGACCGCTGGAGCTTGCATATTTTGTTAGCACCTTTAGGATTGACAAAACCTTCTGGTTGCATCATATACAACTCTTCTTTAATAAATCTATTAAGGAATGCAGTTTTTGTTTATCCATTTGCCAGATTTCATAAAATGCGACAATTGCTAATATGATTCGGACAGACTTAAGCATAGATACGAGTGAGAAACTCTCATCGTAGTCAACACTTTGAACTTGTCGAAAACCTTTTGCGACAATTCTAGCTTTGTAGATAGTAACACTACTATCAGCGTCCGTCTTCCTCTTGAAGATCCATTTATATTCTATGGCTTGCCGATCACCGGGCAAATCCATCAAAGTCCATACTTTGTTCTCATACATGGATCATATCTCAGATTTCATGGCCTCTAACCATTTCGCGGAATCTGGGCTCATCATCGCTTCTTCATAGTTCGCAAGTTCGTCATGGTCTAGTAACGTGACTTCCAGAACAGGATTACCGTACCACTCTGGTGCGGATCTCACTCTGGTTTACCTACGAGATTCGGTAGTAACTTGATCTTGAAGTTACATGATCATCATCATTAGCTTCCTTACAAATTGGTGTAGTAGTCACAAGAACAGATTTCTGTGATGAACTACTTTCCAATAAGGGAGAAGGTACAATTACCTTATCAAGTTCTACTTTCCTCCCACTTACTTCTTTCGAGAGAATCTCCTTCTCTAGAAAGGATCCATTCTCAGCAACGAATATCTTGCCTTTGGATCTGTGATAGAAGGTGTACCCAACAGTCTCCTTTGGGTACCTATGAAGACACATTTCTCCGATTTGGGTTTGAGCTTATCAGGATGAAACTTTTTCACATAAGCATCGTAACCCCAAACTTTAAGAAACGACAACTTTGGTTTCTTGCCAAACCACAGTTCATTTTGTGTCGTCTCAACGGACTTTAGATGGTGCCCCTTTTATGCAGCTGTCTCTAATGCATGATCCCAAAATGATATTGGTAAATCGGTAAGAAACATCATAGATTGTACTATATCCAATAAAGTACGGTTATGACGTTCGGACACACCATTATGCTGTGGTGTTCCAGGTGGCATGAATTTGTGAAAATATTCCACATTGTTTTAATTGAAGACCAAACTCGTAACTCAAATATTTGTCTCCGCGATCAGATCGTAGAAACCTTATTTTCTTGTCACGATGATTTTCACTTCACTCTAAAATTCTTTGAACTTTTCAAACATTTCAGACTTATGTTTCATCAAGTAGATATACCCATATCTGCTCAAATCATCTGTGAAGGTTAGAAAATAAAGATACTTGTCGCGAGCCTTAATATTCATCGGACCATATACATCAGTATGTATGATTTCCAACAAATCTGTTGCTTGCTCCATTGTTCCGGAGAACGTCGTTCTAGTCATCTTGCCCAAGAGGCATGGTTCGCAAGCATCAAGTGATTCATAATCAAGTGATTCCAAAATCCCATCAGCATGGAGTTTCTTCATGCGCTTTACACCAATATGACCTAAACGGCAGTGCCACAAATAGGTTGCACTATCATTATTAACTTCGCATCTTTTGGTTTCAATATTATGAATATGTGTATCACTACGATCGAGATCCAATGAACTATTTTCATTGGTGTGTATGACCATAGAAGGTTTTATTCATGTAAACAGAACAACAATTGTTCTCTAACTTAAATGAATAACTGTATTGCAATTAACATGATCAAATCATATTCATGCTCAACGCAAACACCAAATAACACTTATTTAGTTTCAACACTAATCCCGAAAGTATAGGGAGTGTGTGATGATGATCATATCAATCTTGGAACCACTTCCAATACACATCGTCACCTTGCCCTTTAACTAGTCTTTGTTCATTCTGCAACTCCCGTTTCGAGTTACTAATCTTAGCAACTTGAACCAGTATCAAATACTGAGGGGTTGCTATGAACACTAGTAAAGTACACATCAATAACATGTATATCAAATATACTTATGTTCACTTTGCCATCCTTCTTATCCGCCAATCACTTGGGGTAGTTCCGCTTCCAGTGACCAGTCCCTTTGCAGTAGAAGCACTTAGTCTCAGGCTTAGGACCAGACTTGGGCTTTTTCACTTGAGCAGCAACTTGCTTGCCGTTCTTCTTGAAGTTCCCCTTCTTTCCTTTTGCCCTTTTGAAACTAGTGATCTTGTCAACCATCAACACTTGATGTTTTTCTTTGATTTCTACCTTCGCCGATTTTAGCATCGCGAAGAGCTTGGGAATATTTTCCGTTATCCCTTGCATATTATAGTTCATCACGAAGTTCTACTAACTTGGTGATGGTGACTAGAGAATTCTGTCAATCACTATCTTATCTGGAAGATTAACTCCCACTTGATTCAAGCGATTGTAGTACCCAGACAATTTGAGCACATGCTCACTAGTTGAGCGATTCTCCTCCATCTTTTAGCTATAGAACTTGTTGGAGACTTCATATCTCTCAACTCGGGTATATGCCTGAAATATTAACTTCAACTCCTGGAACATCTCATATGCTCCATGACGTTCAAAACGTCTTTGAAGTCCCGATTCTAAGCAGTTAAGCATGGTGCACTAAACTATTAAGTAGTCATCATATTGAGCTTAGCAAAACGTTCATAACGTCTGCATCTGCTCCTGCAAACGGTCCGTCACCTAGCGGTGCATCAAGGACAAAATTCTTCTGTGCAGCAATGAGGATAAACCTCAGATTACGGATCCAATCCGCATCATTGCTACTAACATTTTTCAACACAATTTTCTCTAGGAACATATCAAAATAAATATAGGGAAGCAACAACGCGAGCTATTGATCTACAACATAGATATGCTAATACTACCAGGACTAAGTTCATGATAAATTTAAGTTCAATTAATCATATTACTTAAGAACTCCCACTTAGATAGACATCTCTCTAATCCTCTAAGTGATCACGTGATCCAAATCAACTAAACCATGTCCGATCATCACGTGAGATGGAGTAGTTTCAATGGTGAACATCACTATGTTGATCATATCTACTATATGATTCACGCTCGACCTTTCGGTCTCCGTGTTCCGAGGCCATATCTGTTATATGCTAGGCTCGTCAAGTTAAACCTGAGTATTCCGCGTGTGCAATTGTTTTGCACCCGTTGTATTTGAACGTAGAGCCTATCACACCCGATCATCACGTGGTGTCTCAGCACGAAGAACTTTCGCAACGGTGCATACTCAGGGAGAACACTTCTTGATAATTTAGTGAGAGATCATCTTATAATGCTACCGTCAATCAAAGCAAGATAAGATGCATAAAAAGATAAACATCACATGCAATCAATATAAGTGATATGATATGGCCATCATCATCTCGTGCTTGTGATCTCCATCTTCGAAGCACCGTCATGATCACCATCGTCACCGGCGCGACACCTTGATCTCCATCGTAGCATCGTTGTCGTCTCGCCAATCTTATGCTTCCAATACTATCACTACCGCTTAGTAATAAAGTAAAGCATTACATCGCGATTGCATTGCATACAATAAAGCGACAACCATATGGCTCCTGCCAGTTGCCGATAACTCGGTTACAAAACATGATCATCTCATACAATAAAATTTAGCATCATGTCTTGACCATATCACATCACAACATGCCCTGCAAAAACAAGTTAGACGTCCTCTACTTTGTTGTTGCAAGTTTTACGTGGCTGCTACGGGCTTTAAGCAAGAACTCATCTTACCTACGCATCAAAACCACAACGGTAGTTTGTCAAATAGACTCCGTTTTAACCTTCTCAAGGACCGGGCGTAGCCACACTCGGTTCAACTAAAGTTGGAGAGACAGTCTTCCGCAAGCCATCTATGTGCAAAGCACGTCGAGGGAACCGGTCTCGCGTAAGCGTACGCGTAAGGTTGGTCCGGATCGTCTCGTCCAACAATACCGCTGAACCAAAGTATGACATGCTGGTAGGCAGTATGACTTGTATCGCCCACAACTCACTTGTGTTCTACTCGTGCAAATAACATCAAACCATAAAACCTAGGCTCGGATGCCACTGTTGGGGAACGTAGTAATTTCAAAAAATTTCCTACGCACACGCAAGACCATGGTGATGCATAGCAACGAGAGGGGAGAGTGTTGTCTACGTACCCTCGTAGACCGAAGCGGAAGCGTTGACGCAGCGTAGAGGAAGTAGTCGTACGTTCTCCTCGCGATCCAACCGATCACAGCACCGTTACTCCGGCACCTCCGAGTTCTTAGCACACGTTCAGCTCGATGACGATCCCCGGGCTCCGATCCAGCAAAGCGTCGGGGAAGAGTTCCGTCAGCACGACGGCGTGGTGACGATCTTGATGTGTTATCGGCGCAGGGCTTCGCCTAAGCACTGCAACGATATGACCGAGGTGGAATTTGGTGGAAGGGGGCACCGCACACGGCTAAGGAACGATCCGTAGATCAACTTGTGTGTCTATGGGGTGCCCCCTGCCCCTGTATATAAAGGATGGAGGAGGAGGAGGCCGGCCAAGGCAAAGGTGTTGGGGAACGTAGTAATTTCAAAAAAAATTCCTACGCACACGCAAGATCATGGTGATGCATAGCAACGAGAGGGGAGAGTGTTGTCTACGTACCCTCGTAGACCGAAGCGGAAGCGTTGACACAACGTAGAGGAAGTAGTCGTACGTTCTCCTCGCGATCCAACCGATCACAGCACCGTTACTCCGGCACCTCCGAGTTCTTGGCACACGTTCAGCTCGATGACGATCCCCGGGCTTCGATCCAGCAAAGCGTCGAGGAAGAGTTCCGTCAGCACGACGGCGTGGTGACGATCTTGATGTGTTACCGGCGCAGGGCTTCGCCTAAGCACTACAACGATATGATCGAGGTGGAATTTGGTGGAAGGGGGCACCGCACACGGCTAAGGAACGATCCGTAGATCAACTTGTGTGTCTTTGGGGTGCCCCTGCCCCCGTATATAAAGGAGCCAAGGGGGAGGGGCTGGCCGGCCAAGCCTTGGCGCGCCAGAGATCCTACTCCCTCTGGGAGTAGGATTCCCCCCCCCCCCAATCCTAGTTGGACTAGGATTCTTCAAGGGGGAGAGAGAGAGAGAGGGGGGCGCCCACCTCTCCTAGTCCTAATAGGACTAGGGGAAGGGGGGGGAGGCGCGCAGCCCATGGGGCATCCCTCTCACCTCTCCTCCAAGGCCCATGTTGGCCCATTATGCTCCCGGGGGGTTCCGGTAACCCTCCCGGTATTCCGGTAAAATCCTGATTTCACCTGGAATGCATCCGATGTCCAAACATAGGCTTCCAATATATCATTCTTTACGTCTCGACCATTTCGAGACTCCTCGTCATGTCCGTGATCACATCCGGGACTCCGAACTCCTTCGGTACATCAAAATGTATAAACTCATAATAACTGTCATCGTAACGTTAAGCGTGCGGACCCTACGGTTTGAGAACAATGTAGACATGACCGAGACACGTTTCCGGTCAATAACCAACAGCGGGACCTGGATGCCCATATTGGCTCCTACATATTCTACGAAGATCTTTATCGGTCAGACCGCATAACAACATACGTTGTTCCCTTTGTCATCGGTATGTTACTTGCCCGAGATTCGATCGTCGGTATCCAATACCTAGTTCAATCTCGTTACCGGCAAGTCTCTTTACTCGTTCCGTAATACATCATCTCGCAACTAACTCATTGGTTGCAATGCTTGCAAGGCTTTATGTGATGTGCATTACCGAGAAGGCCCTGAGATACCTCTCCGACAATCGGAGTGACAAATCCTCATCTTGAAATATGCCAACCCAATATGTACCTTCGGAGACACCTGTAGAGCACCTTTATAATCACCCAGTTACGTTGTGACGTTTGGTAGCACACAAAGTGTTCCTACGGCAAACGGGAGTTGCATAATCTCATAGTTTAAAGGAACATGTATAAGTCATGGATAAAAGCAATAGCAACATACTAAACGATCGGGTGCTATGCTAATGGAATGGGTCATGTCAATCAGATCATTCAACTAATGATGTGATCTCGTTAATCAAATAACAACTCTTTGTTCATGGCTAGGAAACATAACCATCTTTGATTAATGAGCTAGTCAAGTAGAGGCATACTAGTGACATTCTGTTTGTCTATGTATTCACACATGTATTATGTTTCCAGTTAATACAATTCTAGCATGAATAATAAACATTTATCATGATATAAGGAAATAAATAATAACTTTATTATTGCCTCTAGGGCATATTTTCTTCAGTCTCCCACTTGCACTAGAGTCAATAATCTAGATTACAAAGTAATGATTCTAACACCCATGGAGTCTTGGTGCTGATCATGTTTTGCTCGTGGAAGAGGCTTAGTCAACGGGTCTGCAATATTCAGATCCGTATGTATCTTGCATATCTCTATGTCTCCCACCTGGACCAAATCCCGGATGGAGTTGAAGCGTCTTTTGATGTGTTTGGTTCTTTTGTGAAATCTGGATTCCTTTGCCAAGGCAATTGCACCAGTATTGTCACAAAAGATTTTCATTGGACCCGATACGCTAGGTACAACACCTAGATCGGATATGAACTCCTTCATCCAGACTCCTTCATTAGCTGCTTCCGAAGCGTCTATGTACTCAGCTTCACATGTAGATCCCGCCACGACGCTTTGTTTAGAACTGCACCAACTGACAGCTCCACCGTTTAATGTAAATACGTATCCGGTTTGCGATTTGGAATCGTCCGGATCAGTGTCAAAGCTTGCATCGACGTAACCGTTTACGACGAGCTCTTTGTCACCTCCATAAATGAGAAACATATCCTTAGTCCTTCTCAAGTACTTAAGGATGTTCTTGACCGCTGTCCAGTGATCCACTCCTGGATTACTTTGGTACCTGCCTGCTAAACTTACAGCAAGGCACACATCAGGTCTGGTACACAGCATTGCATACATGATAGAGCCTATGGCTGAAGCATAGGGAACATTTTTCATTTTCTCTCTATCTTCTGCGGTGGTCGGGCATTGAGTCTTACTCAACTTCACACCTTGTGCCACAGGCAAGAACCCTTTCTTTGCCTGATCCATTTTGAACTTTTTCAAAACTTTGTCAAGGTATGTGCTTTGTGAAAGTCCTATTAAGCGTCTTGATCTATCTCTATAGATCTTAATGCCCAATATGTAAGCAGCTTCACCGAGGTCTTCCATTGAAAAACTCTTATTCAAGTATCCCTTTATGCTATCCAGAAATTCTATATTATTTCCGATCAACAATATGTCATCCACATATAATATCAGAAATGCTACAGAGCTCCCACTCACTTTCTTGTAAATACAGGCTTCTCCAAAAGTCTGTATAAAACCAAATGCTTTGATCACACTATCAAAGCGTTTATTCCAACTCCGAGAGGCTTGCACCAGTCCATAAATGGATCGCTGGAGCTTGCACACTTTGTTAGCTCCCTTTGGATCGACAAAACCTTCTGGTTGCATCATATACAACTCTTCTTCCAGAAATCCATTCAGGAATGCAGTTTTGACATCCATTTGCCAAATTTCATAATCATAAAATGCGGCAACTGCTAACATGATTCGGACAGACTTAAGCATCGCTACGGGTGAGAAAGTCTCATCGTAGTCAATCCCTTGAACTTGTCGAAAACCTTTTGCAACAAGTCGAGCTTTATAGACAGTAACATTACCATCAGCGTCAGTCTTCTTCTTAAAATCCATTTATTCTCAATTGCTTGCCGATCATCGGGCAAGTCAACCAAAGTCCACACTTTGTTCTCATACATGGATCTCATCTCAGATTTCATGGCCTCAAGCCACTTTGCGGAATCTGGGCTCACCATCGCTTCTTCATAGTTCGTAGGTTCATCATGGTCTAGTAACATGACTTCCAAAATAGGATTACCGTACCACTCTGGTGCGGATCTTACTCTGGTTGATCTACGAAGTTCAGTAGAAACTTGATCTGAAGTTTCATGATCATTATCATTAGCTTCCTCCCTATTTGATGTAGGTGTCACAGAAACAGATTTCTGTGATGTACTACTTCTCAATAAGGGAGTAGATACTGTTATCTCATCAAGTTCTACTTTCCTCCCACTCACTTCTTTCGAGAGAAACTCCTTCTCTAGAAAGTTTCCGACTTTAGCAACAAAAATTTTGCCTTCGGATCTGTGATAGAAGGTATACCCAATAGTCTCCTTTGGGTATCCTATGAAGACACATTTTTTCGATTTGGGTTCGAGCTTATCAGGTTGAAGCTTTTTCACATAAGCATCGCAGCCCCAAACTTTAAGAAACGACAACTTTGGTTTCTTGCCAAACCACAGTTCATAAGGCGTCGTCTCAACGGATTTTGATGGTGCCCTATTTAACGTGAATGCGGCCGTCTCTAGAGCATAACCCCAAAAAGATAGCGGTAAATCGGTAAGAGACATCATAGATCGTACCATATCCAGTAAAGTACGATTACGACGTTCGGACACACCATTACGTTGTGGTGTTCCGGGTGGCGTGAGTTGCAAAACTATTCCACATTGTTTCAAATGTAGACCAAACTCGTAACTCAAATATTCTCCTCCACGATCAGATCGTAGAAACTTTATTTTCTTGTTACGATGATTTTCCACTTCACTCTGAAATTCTTTGAACTTTTCAAATGTTTCAGACTTGTGTTTCATTAAGTAGATATACCCATATCTGCTTAAATCATCAGTGAAGGTGAGAAAATAACGATATCCGCCACGAGCCTCAACATTCATTGGACCACATACATCAGTATGTATGATTTCCAATAAATCTGTTGCTCTCTCCACAGTACCGGAGAACGGTGTTTTAGTCATCTTGCCCATAAGGCACGGTTCGCAAGTGCCAAGTGATTCATAATCAAGTGACTCCAAAAGTCCATCAGTATGGAGTTTCTTCATGCGTTTTATACCGATATGACCTAAACGGCAGTGCCACAAATAAGTTGCACTATCATTATCAACTCTGCATCTTTTGGCTTCAACATTATGAATATGTGTATTACTACTATCGAGATTAAGTAAGAACAAACCATTCTTTAATGGCGCATGACCATAAAAGATATTACTCATATAAATAGAACAACCATTATTCTCTGATTTAAATGAATAACCGTCTCACATCAAACAAGATCCAGATATAATGTTCATGCTCAACGCTGGTACTAAATAACAATTATTTAGATCTAATATTAATCCCGAAGGTAGATGTAGAGGTAGCGTGCCGACCGCGATCACATCGACTTTGGAACTATTTCCCACGCGCATCGTCACCTCGTCCTTAGCCAATCTTCGCTTAATCCGTAGCCCCTGTTTCGAGTTGCAAATATTAGCAACAGAACCAGTATCAAATACCCAGGTGCTACTGCGAGAATTAGTAAGGTACACATCAATAACATGTATATCATATATACCTTTGTTAACCTTGCCATCCTTCTTATCCGCCAAATACTTGGGGCAGTTCCGCTTCCAGTGACCAGTCTGCTTGCAATAGAAGCACTCAGTTTCAGGCTTAGGTCTAGACTTGGGTTTCTTCTCTTGAGTAGCAACTTGCTTGCTGTTCTTTTTGAAGTTCCCCTTTTTCTTCCCTTTGCCCTTTTTCTTGAAACTAGTGGTTTTGTTAACCATCAACACTTGATGCTCCTTTTTGATTTCTACCTCCGCGGCTTTTAGCATCGCGAAGAGCTCGGGCATAGTTTTGGTCATCCCTTGCATATTATAGTTCATCACGAAGCTCTTTTAGCTTGCTGGCAGTGATTGGAGAATTCTGTCAATGACGCAATCATCCGGAAGATTAACTCCCAGTTGAATCAAGTGATTGTTATACCCAGACATTCTGAGTATATGCTCACTGACAGAACCGTTCTCCTCCATTTTACAGCTATAGAACTTATTGGAGACTTCATATCTCTCAATCCGGGCATTTGCTTGAAATATTAACTTAAACTCCTGGAACATCTCATATGCTCCATGGTGTTCAAAACGTCGTTGAAGTCCCGATTCTAAGCCGTAAAGCATGGCACACTGAACTATAGAGTAGTCATCAGCTTTGCTTTGGCAGACGTTCACAACATCTGGCGTAGCTCTTGCACCAGGCCTGGCACCTAGCGGTGCTTCCAGGACGTAATTCTTCTGTGCAGCAATGAGGATAATCCTCAAGTTACGGACCCAGTCCGTGTAATTGCTACCATCATCTTTCAACCTTGCTTTCTCAAGGAACGCATTAAAATTCAACGGAACAACAGCACGAGCCATCTATCTACACAACATAGACAAGCAAGATACTATCAGGTACTAAGTTCATGATAAATTAAAGTTCAATTAATCATATTACTTAAGAACTCCCACTTAGATAGACATCTCTCTAATCCTCTAAGTGATCACGTGATCCAAATCAACTAAACCATGTCCGATCATCACGTGAGATGGAGTAGTTTCAATGGTGAACATCACTATGTTGATCATATCTACTATATGATTCATGCTCAACCTTTTGGTCTCTGTGTTCCGAGGCCATATCTGTATATGCTAGGCTCGTCAAGTTAAACCTGAGTATTCCGCGTGTGCAACTGTTTTGCACCCGTTGTATTTGAACGTAGAGCCTATCACACCCGATCATCACGTGGTGTCTCAGCACGAAGAACTTTCGCAACGGTGCATACTCAGGGAGAACACTTCTTGATAATTTAGTGAGAGATCATCTTATAATGCTACCGTCAATCAAAGCAAGATAAGATGCATAAAAGGATAAACATCACATGCAATCAATATAAGTGATATGATATGGCCATCATCATCTTGTGCTTGTGATCTCCATCTTCGAAGCACCGTCATGATCACCATCGTCACCGGCGCGACACCTTGATCTTCATCGCAGCATCGTTGTCGTCTCGCCAATCTTATGCTTCCACGACTATCACTACCGTTTAGTAATAAAGTAAAGCATTACATCGCGATTGCATTGCATACAATAAAGCGACAACCATATGGCTCCTGCCAGTTGCCGATAACTCGGTTACAAAACATGATCATCTCATACAATAAAATTTAGCATCATGTCTTGACCATATCACATCACAGCATGCCCTGCAAAAACAAGTTAGACGTCCTCTACTTTGTTGTTGCAAGTTTTACGTGGCTGCTACGGGCTTAAGCAAGAACTCATCTTACCTACGCATCAATACCACAACGATAGTTTGTCAAATAGACTCCATTTTAACCTTCTCAAGGACCGGGCGTAGCCACACTCGGTTCAACTAAAGTTGGAGAGACAGTCTTCCGCAAGCCATCTATGTGCTAAGCACGTCGAGGGAACCGGTCTCGCGTAAGCGTACGCGTAAGGTTGGTCCGGATCGTCTCGTCCAACAATACCGCTGAACCAAAGTATGACATGCTGGTAGGCAGTATGACTTGTATCGCCCACAACTCACTTGTGTTCTACTCGTGCAAATAACATCAAACCATAAAAACCTAGGCTCGGATGCCACTGTTGGGGAACGTAGTAATTTCAAAAAAAATTTCCTACGCACACGCAAGATCATGGTGATGCATAGCAACGAGAGGGGAGAGTGTTGTCTACGTACCCTCGTAGACCGAAGCGGAAGCGTTGACACAACGTAGAGGAAGTAGTCGTACGTTCTCCTCGCGATCCAACCGATCACAGCACCGTTACTCCGGCACCTCCGAGTTCTTGGCACACGTTCAGCTCGATGACGATCCCCGGGCTTCGATCCAGCAAAGCGTCGAGGAAGAGTTCCGTCAGCACGACGGCGTGGTGACGATCTTGATGTGTTACCGGCGCAGGGCTTCGCCTAAGCACTACAACGATATGATCGAGGTGGAATTTGGTGTAAGGGGGCACCGCACACGGCTAAGGAACGATCCGTAGATCAACTTGTGTGTCTTTGGGGTGCCCCCTGCCCCCGTATATAAAGGAGCCAAGGGGGAGGGGCTGGCCGGCCAAGCCTTGGCGCGCCAGAGAGTCCTACTCCCTCTGGGAGTAGGATTCCCCCCCCCCCCCAATCCTAGTTGGACTAGGATTCTCCAAGGGGGAGAGAGAGAGAGAGGGGGGCGCCCACCTCTCCTAGTCCTAATAGGACTAGGGGAAGGGGGGGAGGCGCGCAGCCCATGGGGCATCCCTCTCACCTCTCCTCCAAGGCCCATGTTGGCCCATTATGCTCCCGGGGGGTTCCGGTAACCCTCCCGGTATTCCGGTAAAATCCTGATTTCACCTGGAATGCATCCGATGTCCAAACATAGGCTTTCAATATATCATTCTTTACGTCTCGACCATTTCGAGACTCCTCGTCATGTCCGTGATCACATCCGGGACTCCGAACTCCTTCGGTACATCAAAATGTATAAACTCATAATAACTGTCATCGTAACGTTAAGCGTGCGGACCCTACGGTTCGAGAACAATGTAGACATGACCGAGACACGTTTCCGGTCAATAACCAACAGCGGGACCTGGATGCCCATATTGTCTCCTACATATTCTACGAAGATCTTTATCGGTCAGACCGCATAACAACATACGTTGTTCCCTTTGTCATCGGTATGTTACTTGCCCGAGATTCGATCGTCGGTATCCAATACCTAGTTCAATCTCGTTACCGGCAAGTCTCTTTACTCGTTCCGTAATACATCATCTCGCAACTAACTCATTGGTTGCAATGCTTGCAAGGCTTTATGTGATGTGCATTACCGAGAAGGCCCTGAGATACCTCTCCGACAATCGGAGTGACAAATCCTCATCTTGAAATATGCCAACCCAATATGTACCTTCGGAGACACCTGTAGAGCACCTTTATAATCACCCAGTTACGTTGTGACGTTTGGTAGCACACAAAGTGTTCCTACGGCAAACGGGAGTTGCATAATCTCATAGTTTAAAGGAACATGTATAAGTCATGGATAAAAGCAATAGCAACATACTAAACGATCGGGTGCTATGCTAATGGAATGGGTCATGTCAATCAGATCATTCAACTAATGATGTGATCTCGTTAATCAAATAACAACTCTTTGTTCATGGCTAGGAAACATAACCATCTTTGATTAATGAGCTAGTCAAGTAGAGGCATACTAGTGACATTCTGTTTGTCTATGTATTCACACATGTATTATGTTTCCAGTTAATACAATTTTAGCATGAATAATAAACATTTATCATGATATAAGGAAATAAATAATAACTTTATTATTGCCTCTAGGGCATATTTCCTTCAAAAGGTGCGGCCAGGACTAGGATTCCTACTAGGACTCCAAGTCCTAGTAGGAGTCCACCAAAAGGGGAGGAAGGGAGAAGGAATAGGAGGAGAAGGAGAGGTGGCCGGCCCCCTTTTCCCTAGTCCAATTCGGACTAGAGGGGAGGGGGGGGGGGGGCGCAGCAGCCTTTTTCCTCTTCCCACTAAAGCCCATCAAGGCCCATTACTTCTCCCGTAATCCCGTAACTCCCCGGTACCTCCGAAAATACCCGAACCACTCAGAACCCTTCCGATGTCCGAATATAGTCGTCCAATATATCGATCTTTACGTCTCGACCATTTCGAGACTCCTCGTCATGTCCCCGATCTCATCCGGGACTCCGAACTCCTTCGGTACATCAAAACTCATAAACTCATAATATAACTGTCATCGAAACCTTAAGCGTGCGGACCCTACGGTTCGAGAACAATGTAGACATGACCGAGACACATCTCCGGTCAATAACCAATAGCGGGACCTGGATGCCCATATTGGCTCCTACATATTCTGCGAAGATCTTTATCGGTCAGACCGCATAACAACATATGTTGTTCCCTTTGTCATCGGTATGTTACTTGCCCGAGATTCGATCGTCGGTATCCAATACCTAGTTCAATCTCGTTACCGGCAAGTCTCTTTACTCGTTCCGTAATACATCATCTCACAACTAACACATTAGTTGCAATGCTTGCAAGGCTTATGTGATGTGCATTACCGAGAGGGCCCAGAGATACCTCTCCGACAATCGGAGTGACAAATCCTAATCTCGAAATACGCCAACCCAACATGTACCTTCGGAGACACCTGTAGAGCACCTTTATAATCACCCAGTTACGTTGTGACGTTTGGTAGCACACAAAGTGTTCCTACGGTAAACGGGAGTTGCATAATCTCATAGTTAAAGGAACATGTATAAGTCATGGATAAAAGCAATAGCAACATACTAAATGATCGGGTGCTATGCTAATGGAATGGGTCATGTCAATCAGATCAGTCAACTAATGATGTGATCTCGTTAATCAAATAACAACTCTTTGTTCATGGTTAGGAAACATAACCATCTTTGATTAATGAGCTAGTCAAGTAGAGGCATACTAGTGACACTCTGTTTGTCTATGTATTCACACATGTATTATGTTTCCAGTTAATACAATTCTAGCATGAATAGTAAACATTTATCATGATATAAGGAAATAAATAATAACTTTATTATTGCCTCTAGGGCATATTTCCTTCAATGTGGATGAAACAATTATAATTACGGTGGAAGACAAACGTACCGAAACTACGAGGATCCCATGCAAAAACAGTGCCACGAGTGGTGGCAGCAAACACAAGGCCCTCGTATTGAATTGCATCACAGTACTCATCCGTGTACAGAAACTGGTTTTTAAGCAATATCCATCGAGTCAAACCACCAAGGACGACAACAAGCTTGTCGAAGATAGCAACAACTTCATAGTTGTTGTAATTCCAAGAGCGGTTGGGAACTCGACAAATTGCTATCTTCCATAGAAGACAGTCACCATGATCGTATTTGAATGTGCGTACAATACCAGTGTGCTCAACCACTGGGCAGTCTGCTGAGATTTTTGGAAGTGGAACCTGGTCACGAGTGTACACGTTCACAAGTTCCCACTCGCAGTTGGACCCAATTTAAACAACCCAATCTCCATTTGCGCCCGCCCAAGCCTTGCCCTCAAGCGATGGCATCTTAACATCATACGTATCATTATCAAGCAGCATCAACTTGCACAGGGCGAGGCCTCCGTCGTGCCGGCGCTAGTCATCAGGGTCACGCCGAAGAAGATAGGGGAGATCAAAACCGCTCCTTGACTCTTGGGTTCCTTGTAATGATGTTATTAGTTGAGTCGAGAATGGGCTTGAACAAACCTGCCATGCTAGCCGAGGTGATGACGTCACACCGATCAATGAGTTCCTCCACCACGTCATCTTTCAGATCGGGGCAGGAATAACGGGGTCATTTCCGGCCTGTTCCCTCCATGGAGAAGACGATTGAATAATGGTAGAAGAAAGGGTGAAAGGCTGAAGGAAAATGGAGGAGGGAGAGGAAGAGCGTGCGATAGTAGTTCCAAATCGAGAGGGAAAGGTGAAGAGTCAGTGGACGATTGCGAGTTTGCCACGGTTCACGAAGAGGCGCCCCGGCCTACACGTCCATTCGGAAATACTCCTACTACTCGCCGTCGTCTCACTGATATGTTGGAACGGGACCACATGTCAACGAAACATGGTGTGTATTTTCTCGTGCAAAATGCGATCTGGCCGCGTTGGCCCGAGGTGCCGCATTAGTTATCGACCTTTATTTTTTTAATGGCGTGCCGATCAGTTTTGAAGCACGACTAACTGGTACTGTACACGGAGAAAATGTAAACTACTCTACCACTACTCCACCTCAGTACTAGTAGTATAAAAAAGATATATAGGCTGGAGCTTCAGCGCTTTCTTGCTAAGGGCTGCCCACTTGCTTCTCACACTACCACCCTCTCTCCAGATCTAAAAAAGATGGCCCCTCTCTCCCTCCTCACCGGTGGTCACAGATCCGCCGGGGAAGAAAAGGACGTGCAGCGTTGACGCACTCGTCGTCGGCGAGCGAGGTCACGCACTGACGACAAGGCCGCCCTCTCAGACCTAGCGCCTGCGCGGGATGGCCTCCGTCCCCAAGCTCGTTGCCGTAGTGTGTGCGGAGTACGACGACCACGAGCGAAGCCACTTCCCGTCGACCCTCAGGTATGCTACCTCTTTTCGAACCATAACCTTGTTCTATTGTCCCATCTGCCACGTCATTGCATGTGGATCTTTTTCCACTCCACCATCTTCCCAATTTGCTATCCTCTGCTCTGCTGGACACGCAGACGAACACCATAATTTGCACTATTAAAGGAAACCCTACTTCATGCAGACTAATCCATGTCTGGTTGAATAAGGAAAGGAAGGGAGACTGTACTCTCCAAGAGAGTAGGCATTGAACCCGCATCTAGGTTGAAAAGGGGAAAATCAGTAGCTAAGGAACGAGTCTCGTGTCTCTTGGTTGAAGAAGGGTAGAAAGGCATGACAACGCAATAGAGAATGACCAGGTCGATCGGTTTGTTGTCCTCGCATAGGAAAAAGGTGGCTAAAGAGAACAAAAATGAGACGTAATCCACATATGCTGCCTGGATATTTGTTGCTCTGGGCAACCATACCTCCCTCACCACTCTGCGTCCGTGGAGGTACATCGTACTAGTGCGCCCACTGTCCGAATGGGCCTCCCATGCTCTTATTGCCACTTTTTTTGTTGTTAGTATAACGCCAGCAGTCAAGTCAAGCAATGCTACTGCTAAAGTGATGCCACATTTAACTAATGCCGCTCTTAGTCTAATGCCACCGATAAATTTAAGCAATGCCATTTAATGTCACTGGATTATTTCAGGGTTAGCTGTTGATTGTGGATGTATTAAAGATTTTTCAGCAAAGGCATTCTAATGCTGTTGCACAGTCAGTATACCAACGATGAAACTTGTTCCTACCTTCAGATTTTTGCACTGTTAATGCTTATAGGTTACATACATCACTTTCATGAGATAAGTTAATTTTTTTGTACAATGTCACCAAAATGCCAAGGCGCTGATGTCATTTTATTTTGGTTAAACTGCACAGACAATTATGAAGACAAGAGGAAAGGTCAAGAGTGGGCACCTCCTCCTCCGGCTGTTCTCTTGATTCGTTCGATCAAGTTTTTATGTTTGATCGATTATCAAGATTGGGATAGCAATTTTTAAGGTCCCCCCGAGTTCGAAATGATATTTACCTTGGAGGTACATGGTTTGCAATTTTTTTATACTATCATTAGTTAATAATGCTAGTTACCTTCAGACTTTTGTATTTGGTTTAATGCTCATGCACAACTAGTATACCAATGCTGAAACCTGTTACCTTTACATTTTGTATTGTTAATTCTTATAGAAACCTTCCAGTGCTAGAGTTTATTGAAATCTGTTCAGTAAAACCGTTATACTATACCCTGTAATAAACTAACTGCTCTACTGTTGCACTAGCCACTGGATTAGTGTATATTTGTAGTATTCGAATGGTGTTGCATTAGCGTATGGACATAAATAAAGTGTGACAAGCTTTCCCATATATGTGCTCAAGAAAACTACTACCTGTTTTTCTAAATACTAGACGTTTGGTTACTTTAAATTGAACCGCGAAAACGTCTTATATTAAGGAACAAAGGGTGTAGAGTTCACTCAAATTATCCCGATAAAGCTAGTCACACCTTTGTTAAAATTAATGTTCATTATGTTATCGGAGGAGGTCTATATGTTTGTCTCTAATGCCTGTCAACTACATACCTGACATCATGATGTAATGTTAAGTCATTTACTTTTGTACAGTGTCACTGAATTGTCAAGGCGATGATGGCATTTTATTTTAGTAGAACCGCACAAAATTTGCTTAAAAGAAGAGGAAAGGTCAGGAATGGCTCAGTTTTTCAGAAAAAACTATGTATGCCTTCCTGACATCAGCCGCTGTTGCTTTATTTATTCCTTCAAACAGGTGGTTAGAAACAGTCTTGCTACCTTTTCCCATTAAGAAATTGAAATGCTTATATTTGTGAGTTTATGCTTCAACTAGTGCCACTTTTAGAGTAATCATACTTTCAATATCTATGCAAACAGGGATGCTCGATTTTAGTGGAACTGCACAAAAAGTCCAACTGGTTCAACATTAGGATCATGTTTTTTCCAAACCTTTATATCCAATTGGTGGCACTATGAGCTGTTCATTACGAAGGTACATGGTTTGATACTATCTTGCTACTCTTTTTGTACTGTCATTAGATAGTAATACTAGTGGTTTGCATGTGAATTTATTTGCAGGGTGGACCTATATTGGGGGTGCAGGACAAGATTCAATGATTGGATGCTCAATTTCGGTTGTATCGATTTCACCTCTTGGTCTGATGAACATGGATATCCTTGGTCTGATGAAGAATAGGCGCTATATTTCTGCTCTGAACCAGCAAATCAATTCAATATGAAATTGTCCAGGGCAAAACATAACTGTATCAGATTGTCTAGTGCAGAACATGACAAATGCTAAGCGGAAGAGACATGTTTAAACCGAAAATACAAGGTGTGGTATATGTTTACTAGCTGCTTGATATTTGTGCAGACAGAGATGTCTGCCCATTGCTATTTGGCAAACAAACAAAGTGTCCGCAATTTTGGTTGAATTGCACAAGAGAATAGTATAGTCACTGCATGCAGTGCCATTTGAAAATAGACACAGAAAGATTGGATAGTCACTTCATGGACTGCAGAAAAGTAGTACTGTACTATTTATTGGCCAACACTAGGTGCTTCATTGCTTTGGTCTGATTATACAATGGGCATCATTTTGCCTAAGTTAAAGTTTGTACTCCGAAAATAGTCTCGCGGTGTGATCGAGAGAAGACCAAATCATATTGCAGTGGATGTTCTTCCATCATGTGTGGTTCATTCTCATGGTTCCAGCTGTTGGTGAAACCACTTACGTTTGCAAGAGGAATTATAGACTTCACAAACAAATTTTTCTTTCAGTGTGTACTGAATGTTGGCCAAGAGAAGCATCCATGTTAGTAGGAAGAACATATGTTTTTCTAGATCTTTGCTTTTGGAGCTAAATATTTGTATATGATCTGTGAATCATTGAGATGCATTAACATGTTGATCTTATGTATGGGAATCGTACTAGTTAGTTTTTGTTGCGACGCAAGATCCGAAGTGGCTGATCTTTGCTTTTGGAGCTACATATTTGTATATGATCTGTGAATCATTGAGATGCATTAACAGTTACTTATTTCTGTTCGCTCAGTGTTTACAAGTTACTGATCGATCACTAGCTAGCCTACAAATGCGCTCCTGGCAATTTTATTTGCGACGCAAGATGCGAAGTAGCAGTTTTTTTGAATAAAAATGCCTACCTCTGAAGAAACTGACAAGCTACACTATCGATCCTACACGGATAAAAATGCCTACCTCTGAAGAAACTGACAAGCTACACTATCGATCCTACACGGATAAATAGCGGATCACGCACGTACTACCTCCTTTCCGGTTTGCAGGGCTTAATTCAAGAAACGACCTACTCGATCCTACACGAATAAATAGTGGATCACGCACATACTAGTACCTCCTTTCCGGTTTGCAGGGCTTAATTCAAAACTCTCACCAACCAAGGTACTCCCTCCGTCCGGGTTTATTAGTCCCGTGAGCAAAGCAGCAAGACCAAGGCATGGCAATAATTAACAGCATGCAGAAGTTTAAGCCTAATTAATTCCAGCGATTTAAGTGGCTGCATGCGTGCCCTCGGCTGCGAATCATTGCATGCTGCTTCGCGTACTGCCTGCGAGCGATTCTGAGTGCCTGCATGCAGCCGGCCGTAATTAAGGCAGCTAATGATGCAAAAAAAGATACGCTTTAATTGTTGCAGGCTTTTTAAATCCGTGGAATCATTATTGACAAGGAGGGAGATGATTCGAGTGCACTCGTTTGACCGCCATGCCGGCGTGCGACCCAGACGGGACGGGACGACACAATCATAATTTTAGTTTCTCTAGTTTTCCACGGCAAGCTGGCGCGCTAAGCCATTATGCATTGGATTCCGATGACCGTCGCGCTACCTTCCGCCTGTAAGTACTGTTTCCCGGCCTTCTCCGGTGCCACCGTGACCCAACTCGCCATATCCTCATAAGCCCCCACCGCCCCGACGTCGCTTGCCACATCCGCCATGCCCTCGCCCGTCCGCTGTAGGCGACGTTGGAGGCGGTCACCGCTGGAACTAGTGTTCGGGTTTTCACCGGAAGGCAGACGGAGGGAGGAAGCATTCTATCTGTCTTTAGATGGCAATGCGGATATCGAGGAGTTGTTGGAGTGCGACCGCATGGCGGAGGAGCAGGAGTTGTTGGAGCGCGACCGCCTGGCAGAGGAGCAGCGTATCACCGATTTGCGCCGCCAGCAGGACATGGAGCAGCAGCACACCAACGCTCTGAGTCGCGAGCAGAGCGCCCGCAACTGGGCTAACTACATGGAGGCCGACGCCCGACAAATAGCCCTGGAGGCTATCGGGCACGCACGCGATCACGACACCGATTTTTACTACCAGCTCGTCAAGTGGGTTTCCCGCTTGGAAGCCGAAGCTTCGGTGGACCACGCCGGCATGGAAAGGGCCAACGCGCGCGAGCAATGCGCCCTATCGCACCTCTTGCAAGTCCGAGGTGAGGCGCATGACGCCGGTGCCGGCGTTTAGCGTGTACCATAGATGGCGGCCGGCATCATCTAGTTAGCTAAGAGTAAGTTAGTACTTGCATGCTACTAGAGTATTAGTGGGAGTAGATAGTTAACTTGGCTATGATGGTTGTCAACGTGGAAGTTCAGTACTCTATATGTGGATCAGACCTGTTACTTTGCTCTGAATGTTGAACTTTCCGTTTGAACGTATGGAATGGGCTGTTATTTTTTTAAATGTGTTGTATTTGTCCTCCACGGGTTTAGAGGCTGACTTGTGGTCCTAGCAAGTTGACACGTACACAATCATGAGATGATTGTACGTGGAGGGGATGACAGCAGGGACCCGCCAAGGTCATGGTGGTACGCAAGCAAGTGCCTCCTTATTTCAAGCCAATAAAAAGGGCTCCTCCTAGTGGATTTCTGACATCAGGGTCCCATGCCATTATCAACGTAGTCAATAAACGAGAGAATTGCACAACGAGCGGCTGACACCAGGGACCCAGCAGCTCGCCCAGTATTTTTTGTTTTGGGTTAATTTGATAAATGCCACTCCAAATCTGGTGTATCCGAGAAATGCCACTGCAATTTCCAAACTTAGAAAAATGCCATTTCATGCCATTTCTAGTGGCATTTTTCGAAGTCTGGAGTGGCATTTTTCAAAATTTGCAAACTACAGTGGCGTTTTTCAAAGTTTGCAAAAATTGCAGTGGCATTTTTCAAAGTTTGAAAATTGCAGTGGCATTTTTATGAATCGCCATAATTGGAGTGGCATTTACCTAATTTGTTTCTGAGACGGAAGCAGGGTGTCAACTGGGCTGTGCGGGACACTCTGGCCTGTCTAGAGAACCTTTTCTTTTATGTTTTCCACACACCAGCCCAGTAGTTTTTCTTTCTTTCTGAAAATGGCTAGCCCAGTTTTTTTGTGACTTGTCAAGTAAGTCGCTTTATCAGGCCTGTCGGGCTGCAAATCTTTCAAGACGAAGAGAGCTTCATTCGAATGGCCGAGAAAATGGCCCATCAGTAATGAGAAATGGGCTGTACATTTTTAAAACACATCAAACTGGCAATTAGTTTCAAATATCTTTTTTTCATTTCGAGATTTTAAATTGCATTGACTTTTATGCGTGGAGAATTTATTGGATTTTATATTGATATACATTTATTTTTAAAATCAATCTGAATGTGACTCGAAATTTCGGGATTAAAAACAGTTCAGGCCTCACCGACATATGCAAAATTTCGTATAATTTTTTAACCGTGGCCACAATATGGGCTGTAATGCTAACAAAAAGAATATGGGCTCCAAAAAACCCGTAAGAATTAGCAAATGGGCTGTAACAGATGGGCTGTATGATATTTTCCACAGATTTGAGGCTTTCCACAGATGGCCTGTATACTGTTGGATGTGCATCCAACGGCCGTCGCGCTTCTTCAATCTCTGCTCTTCCTGCTCCAGCCGCTCAAACAAGCGCCTGCGGGACTACCTGCTCCCTCCTCCCTACGGCCGGCTGTGCTGCAGCGCAGGCCCACCACCCCACCGTACTCCCATCACCGGCCTAGACATCCCTCTACTCATCCACACCTACTGTTATTCTCCGGCGACGGCAGACGAACCAGTAAACCCTCATACAGTCGTACTTCCCTCCGCGTGGGAAACAAAAACAACTGCCGAGTCTTCCCTGCCTCCGTGTCGTTCCCTTCCTAGGCCTCACCGCCGTCCACCGCCCTGGTGCTCTCGGCGTGGCGTGGTCAACGTGGTCAACGACCGACATGCATCTGAAGTGGACTGTACGTGGAGAGGCTGACAGCTGGGTCCACGGCAGCACGCAAGGAAATGCCTCCTTATTACGTGCAAAATAATGATTCCTCCACCTGACATCTGGGACCCACCGAAAGGGCCTCTGTATTTCGCGAAAAAACGTTACCGCCGCTGATAGCTCGGAACCACCAGCTATATCTTCGCACGCAAGGAAGTGCCTCCTTATTATGCACAAAAACATGAATACTCCCCCTGCTTGTTTCTTGACTGCTTGTTTCTGATTCTTGCAGTTTCCTTATTCTTCTGTGGGGGCGCGCCAGCGCACCCACTGGGTGTAGCCCCCGAGTTCTGGGCCGGCTGCTGAGCAGGCGTCTCGGAACTTAAAGGTATGTTCTGAGTGCTAACCCTTTCTTTTCTTCTGTTGTCTTTGTTGCAGGATTACCACAACATCCGTGCGGCCGCCTTCAACTCCTAGGTCCAAGAGCTGGCCAAGCAGACCACTGACTTGGCCGACAGCCGGAGTAAGCACTCCGCTCTTCGTTGTCGCGGGGGCGGACCAGCACACCCGCGCGGTATAGCCCGTGAGATTCAGGCCGACTACTGAGCAGACGGGTCGGATCTTCCGGCGACCACTTTTTCTCTTTTCTTTCATTGAATCGCTCGATCCTTAGTCTCGCGGGGGCGTGCCAGCGCACCCGCAGAGTGTAGCCCCCGAGATTCGGGCCGACTGCCGAGCAGTCGGGTCGGGTCTTCCGGCAACTACCTCTTTCTTTGTTGGTTTGCTGATCTCTTTTCTTTCTTGTCTTCTACAGGAGCCAACGCCACCTTACGACAACAATTGGGCGAGGCTCAGACCGCACTGCACGCCAAGGAAGAGGAGCGCCTCAAGGTGGAGCAAGAGCGTGACCGCCTGGCCAAGCAGTTGGCTGACCAGGCGGACAAGCACCAGGTGGAGCTGCAGAAGCTCAAGGACGCGGAGGAGGCCCTTCAGGCTGAGTTCAAGACTCAGCGCTCGAACTGGGTCGAGAAGGAGAGAGCCTTGTCGGACGGCTACGGCGAGATCGAGGACCTGCTCGATGGTGAGTTGTCCTTCTCTTTCTTCCGTCTGCCGACTTGTCGTATGAGCCGGCTTCTGGCCTCATACTTCTTTTTTCTTCTTATGCAGAGTATTTCCCTGGTTACTCCATCGCCGCCAGGCAAGCCATCGAGGCTCGCCGCGATGAGGGAGGCTGGCTGGTGCCATGATCGCGCCCAACGCCGCACGGACCCTCGCTGAGCAGCTGCTTGCCATCCAAGCTTGTCTCCAGCCGGCGCATCGGGATCTCCGCCGTCTTCAGCGTGCCGGAGCCCAGGTGGTCTCCGCCCTCTGGTCGGGTGATCCCGTTCTACGCACATCAGTTGAACCTCTGACTGGTTGGAGGTGTCCATTGGCCGCATCAAGGCGTGGAAGGGCTCCTCCACCCGGGAGGGTGCACGGCGAGCCTTGGAGTTTGTCAAGAGGTGGTACCCTGGGCTGAACTTAGACCAGCTGGCCACTCTCCGTGCTGAAGCCGACGAAGAGTTGGAGGCGCTGGCGCCCGAGCTCTATCACCACGGCGCAGCAATCGTCGAGTACACAGACACCAGCGTCTTCCTCCCCGAGCTAGATGAGGTGGGTGCCAAGGTGCCGCCCAACTGGTTCGGGTTGAACCCAGAAGGCGGCGAGGACTCGGCGGAGGAGATCGCCTCCAGCGATGAGGTCGAGGAGGAGGAGGAGGACGGTGAAGACGACGCGCCGGATGGTGACGACGACAGCCGGCCTCTGCCTGACCAAGTCTCGACCAACAACAGCACACCAGCGAGCCGACTGCTTCCGATGCTGACCAGGCTGAGACCCATCGGGCAGCCGCTCCACCACCCGAAGCCTCGACCTCCACCGACCCCTCCGATCTGGCTGCTGCTCCTCTGGCCTAGGTGGCCGAGTTATCTTTTCTTTTCCTGTTTTGTAACCTCTTGAACAAAATTGTTAAGTTCGCGCAGCTGGGGTGTATTCAAACTCCGTTGAATGCTGGCTGAGGGCCTTTTTGCTATGTAAATTGTCTTTGCCGATTTTCGACTTGTCTTTCTTTTCTATTCCTTTGGCTTTTCCCTTTGCCGCCTTCCCTTGGCTTCCCTCTTGCCAGCCGGACAGCCGCTCTGCAGTCTGTGGCTGGGTCAAGTACTTGGCCGTTTTGGGAAGGCAAGTACTTTAACCGTTGGTAGAGTGTAGCAAATTAAGTTAGAAACCGGCTGGCCGGCTTCTCAGTAGCCGGTCGGCGAGGCAAGGAGCCGGCTCGGCCTATGCAAATGCTTTAGTCCTTAGCCATTTTTTGTGTGGGCACCGTTTCCTGCCTTTAACTCTTGCCGGACGGTCAGTCCCTCTGCGAGCTGCGGCTTGTGGCAAGAGAAGGATTAGGTGCCGACACACTACTTGTCCGACTGCAGGTAGCATTGACATAGTACAAGGCGGCAAGCCCCCGGGCCGACTGGTCGAACCCAGTGCCAGGCAGAGTAATGAAATAACATACTCATAGGCATAGATCTTATCATATAGATAAAAAGGGTAGCCCCCGAGTGCTCCTCGAGGGACCCAATGTCTTAGTGCTTAATACAAAAGGTAGCGTGGTACATATTGAATCAACTATAAAATCTTCGGAGGAGATTTGCGTTCCATGGGCGCTCCGATTCCTTGCCTGAATCATCTCTCTTGCGTGCTCTGGGCTTCTGCGCGTCGATGAGGTAGTAGGAGTCGTTGCCCAATGCTTTGCTGATGATGAAGGGGCCTTCTCAAGGGGCCGAGAGCTTGTGCTGGCCAGCTGTTCACTGGATCAGTCGGAGCACAAGGTCTCCCTCTTGGAAGGATCTTGGCTTGACCTTTCGACTATGGTAGCGGCACAGACTCTTCTGGTAGATGGCGGACCGGCTGAGTGCCAACAGCCGACCCTCTTCCGGGAGATCGACACCATCTTCTCGTGCTTCCTTTGCCTCCGCATCCGTGTACATGGTGACGCGAGGTGAGTCAAACTCAATGTCAGTTGGGATGACGGCCTCGACACCATACACAAGGAAGAATGGAGTGAAGTCGGTTGATTTGTTTGTAGTGGTGCGTAGGCTCCAGAGGACGGCTGACAGCTCGCCGATCCAGCAGCCGGCCGGCTGCTCCAGTGGCTCGACCAGTCGGGGCTTGATGCTAGAGAGGATGAGGCCGTTTGCTCGCTTGACTTGGTCGTTTGACTACGGATGGGCAACAGATGCTAAGTCCAATCGGATGCCCTGCATCGCGCAGAAATGGGCCAAGGCTCCCTTGGCAAAGTTCGTGCCATTGTCGGTGATGATGCTATGTGGCACACCGTATCGGACAGTGATAACTGCGATGAAGGTCAGAGCAGTCGGACCGTTCAACTTCTTGATTGGCTTTGCTTCAATCCACTTGGTGAATTTGTCCATGGCGATGAGCAGATGGGTCATGCCGCTTCGTGCTGTCTTGAATGGTCCCACCATGTCCAGCCCCCACACGACAAAGGGCCAAGTGAGCGAGATGGTCTTGAGTGCAGAAGCTGGCAAATGTTGCTTGGACTTGAACTTCTGGCACCCTTTGTAATGCTTGACCAACTCGTTGGCGTCTTCCAAAGCAGTCGGCGAGAAGAAACCATGGCAGAAAGCTTTGGCGACAAGGGATCTTGAGGCCGCGTGGTGGCCGCACTCGCCTTGGTGGATATCTTTGAGGATTGCTTGGCCCTTCTCTGGTTCTACGCAGCGCTGGAAGACTCCAGTCATGCTGCGCCTGACAAGCTCTCTATTTACTATCGTGTAGGCTCCTGCTCGGCGCTGTACTTGCCGGACTGAGATCTCATCGGTCAGCAGCTCTCTGTTCACTAGAAACTTGAGGATGGGCAGTGCCCTTGAAGGTGATTGAACTTCTTCTACTGCCACTACGACCACTTGTACTAGGGCGGTTGGGTTGGGAGGCGGCGGGTTGGAGTCAGCTGCCGCTTGCTGCATTGCTGAAGTCCCCGAGCCGACTGCTGTAGCCCCTGGGCCGGGTTGTGAAGTCCCCGGGCTGGGTGCGACTGTTGCAGTCCCCGAGCTGCTTGGTGAAGTCCCTAGGCCGACTGCTGCAGCCCCTGGGCCGGGTGCGACTGCTGCAGTCCCTGCGCCGCCTGCTGAAGTTCCCGGGCCGGCTGCTGTAGCCCCCGAGTCGGATCCGACAGCTTCAGGAGGAGCCGGCACGAAGATGGACTCAGATTCTGGAGAAGGCTTGATTGACGGCTTGTGGAGGCACTGAAGGGAGACACCGGCTGGTATTGCTTGACGGGTGGAGCAGATCCGCGCCAGGGTATCAGCTGGCTCGTTTTTATTTCGTGGCACGTGAAGGAACTCGCACCCCTCAAAATATCCGCTGAGCTGCTGAACGAGAAAGCGGTAACTTGCCATGTTTGCATCCTTGGCGTCCCAGTCACCAAACGACTGTTGGACCACAAAGTCGGAGTCACCATAGCACAGGATCCGGCAGATACCGACCTCTTTGGCTAGCCGGAGGCCGTGTATCAGTGCTTCATACTCGGCCACATTGTTGGAGGTGGTGAAATGGATTTGCAATGTGTATCTGAGCTTGTCACCTTAGGGAGAAGTAAAAACAACGCCGGCTCCCAAGCCGGTGTGCATCTTTGAGCCATCAAAGTGCATTCACCAATGAGTGGAGTCGGGAGCTGGCGGCAAGTACTAGGTCTCGGCCCAGTCAACAAGGAAGTCGGCCAGTGCTTGGGACTTGATGGTGGTGCGTGGCTGGTAGAAGATGGTGTAGGGGGCCAACTCGATGGCCCATTTGGCCACCCAACCATATGCATCTCCGTTTCCAATGATCTCGGCCAGCGGGGCAGTGCAGACAACCGTGACTGGGTGCTCTTGAAAGTATGGCTTCAGTTTCTTGGCGGCAAAGTGCACGCCGTAGCACATCTTCTTGTAGTGAGGGTAGTTCTGCTTCGAGGTTGACAACACCTCGCTCAAATAGTACACGGGCCTCTGGACCGGCTGTGCTCTGCTGTCTTCTGGGCGCTCTACTACCATGATAGTGCTGACCACCCGGCTGGTGGCGGCGATGTAGAGGTACATGGGCTCTTTAGCAGTCGGGGCCGCCAGGACAGGCGACGTGGTCAACATCTTCTTTAACTGGAGAAAAGCTTCATCCGCCTTGTCATTCCACTCGAAATGAGTGGTCTTCTTCATGAGCTAGTACAGGGGAAGGGCCTTCTCACCCAGTCGACTGATGAAGCGGATGATGGATGCCAAACAGCCGGTGAATTTCTGGACGTCTCTCAGTCGGGTGGGCCTCTCCATCCTCTCGATGGCCTTGATCTTCATAGGGCTGCACTCAATGCCGCGCTCTGAGACCAGGAAGCCAAGGAGCTGGCCGGCTGGTACTCCAAAGACGCATTTCTCTGGGTTGAGCTTGATCTGAAACCGATGCAGATTTTCAAAAGTTTCCTTGAGATCTTCCAAGAGGGTACTGTGCTTCTCCGTCTTCACCACAATATCATCTACATAGACGTGGGCATTTCTGCCGAGTTGCTTGAGGAGGCACTTCTGCATGCAACGCTAAAACGTGGCACCAGCATTTCTCATGCCGAGTGTCATGGTCAGGTAGCAGAAGACTCCGAATGGCGTGATGAAGGCGGTCTTCAGGCGGTCTGCCGGGTTCAACTTGATTTGGTGGTAACCTGAGTAGGCATCCAAGAAACTCAACAGCTCACATCCGGCTGTGGAGTCTATCACTTGGTCAATCCGGGGTAATGCAAACGGATCCTTGGGGCAGGCTTTGTTGAGACTGGTGTAATCAATGCACATGCGCCACTTGTTGTTTTCTTCAGTACAAGGACTGGGTTGGCAAGCCATTCTGGGAAGAAGACTTCCATAATGAAGCTGGCTGCCAACAGGTGGGCGATCTCTTCTCTGACAATTCTTCTCTTCTCCTCCGACAGTCGGCGGAGGGGTTGCTTGACTGGTTTGGCATCTGCTCTCACATGTAGCTTGTGCTCGGCAAAATCCGTCGGAACACCCGGCAATCCGACATGTCTTTGGGAGACCATGGAAAGATGTCCCGATTCTCACGGAGGAAATCGACGAGCTCGCTTTCCTATTTGCTATCAAGGTTGGCACCTATGACAGTGTGCCTCTCCGGGTGCTCAGGGTCCAAGGGGATCTTATTTGTCTCTTTGGCTGGCTGGAAGGAGCCCTGGGTCTCTGACTCTTTGGGTTCTGGTGACAGGTCCGGCTGCTTGCCGACCATGGCCACCACCCAGTCCAGGAGCTTCTTCTCAGCAGCAATCACAAGGGACTCGGCTAGCTGGCTGCAGCACAGGCGGACGACTTCTCATAGTCTCCATTGATCGTGATAATGCCCTTGGTCCCTGACATCTTCAGCTTGAGGTAGGCATAATGGGGGACTGTCGGTGTCAAAAACGGCGGATCTCGGGTAGGGGGTCCCGAACTGTGCGTCTAAGGCGGATGGTAACAGGAGGCGGGGGACATGATGTTTACCCAGGTTCAGGCCCTCTCGATGGAGGTAATACCCTAGTTCCTGCTTGATTGATCTTGATGATATGAGTACTACAAGAGTTGATCTACCACGAGATCGTAGAGGCTAAACCCTAGAAGCTAGGCTATGGTATGATTGTTGTTGTCCTACGGACTAGACCCTCCGGTTTATATAGACACCGGAGGGGGCTAGGGTTACACAGAGTCGGTTATAAGGGAGGAGATCTACATATCCGTATTGCCAAGCTTGCCTTCCACGCCAAGGAGAGTCCCATTCGGACACGGGACGAAGTCTTCAATCTTGTATCTTCATAGTCCAACAGTCCAGCTAAAGTATATAGTCCGGCCGTCCGAGGACCCCCTAATCCAGGACTCCCTCAGTAGCCCCTGAACCAGGCTTCAATGACGATGAGTCCGGCGCGCAGATTGTCTTCGGCATTGCAAGGCGGGTTTGTAACTCCCTCGATGCGATTATATCTCCCACGTGTCGAAGCACGACTTAGAGGCATAACCGCATTGAAGGCAATGTCGCAAGTGAGGTAATCTTCACACAACCCATGTAATACATAAGGGAAAGAGATACATAGTTGGCTTACAATCGCCACTTCACACAAATAAATGAATAAAACATTACATCATACAGTTACAAACAGGGCCCGACTACGGAGCCAAAATAAAAGAAGAAACCCCAAAAGCGACAAAGGTCCACGATCGGCCCCAACTGGGCTCCACTACTGATCGACTAGAACGAAACAACATAAAGGGCAAGATCTCCATCGAACTCCTCCTTGAGCTCGGGTGCGTCACCTGCACGGTTTCACCGGCACCTGCAAACTGGTTTGGAAGTATCTGGTGAGTCACGAGGACTCAGCAATCTCACACCCGCGAGATCAAGACTATTTAAGCTTAAAGGTAGGACAGGGTAGTGAGGTGAGCTGCAGCAGCGACTAGCATATATGGTGGCTAACATACGCAAATGAGAGAGAGAAGAGAAGGCAAAAGCACGGTCGAACAACTATGATCAAGAAGTGATCCTGAACTACTTACGTCAAACATAACTCCAACAACCGTGTTCACTTCCCGGACCCCGCCGAGAAGAGACCATCACGGTTACACACGCGGTTGGTGTATTTTAATTAAGATCAACTTCAGGTTTTTTTACAACCGGACATTAACAAATTCCCATCTGCCCATAACCGCGGGCACGGCTTTCGAAAGATAATACCCTGCAGGGGTGTCCCAACTTAGCCCATGATAAGCTCTCGCGATCAACGAAGGATATTCCTTCTCCCCGGGAAGACCCGATCAGTCTCGGAATCCCGGCTACAAGACATTTCGACAGTAACAAAACAAGTCCAGCAAAGCCGCCCGATGCGCCGACATCCTGATAGGAGCTGCACATATCTCGTTCTCAGGGCAACATCGGATAAGTCAAGCTACGAGTAAAACCAGGCCTCAAGTTTCCACGAGGGGGCCCCGCAGGCTGCTCGGTTCAGACCAACACCTAGACAAGCATTGGCCCGGGGGGGGGGCTAAATAAAGATGACCCTTGGGTTAATTACTCCCAAGGGAAAGTAGGTGGTGGTGAGGCAAATGGTAAAGTCTTATTCAAAGCGAACTATCAAGGGGGTCCCATAAATCACCCGACCGCGTTAGGGACGCAAAATCCGGGAACATAACACCGATATGACGGAAACTAGGGCGACAAGAGTGGAACAAAACACCAGGCATAAGGCCGAGCCTTCCACCCTTTACCAAGTATATAGATGCATTAATTAAATAAGATATATTGTGATATCCCAACAAGTAAACATGTTCCAACAAGGAACAACATCTCCATGTTCCAACAAGGAACAAACTTCATCTTCACCTGCAACTAACAACGCTATAAGAGGGGCTGAGCAAAGCGGTAACATAGCCAAACAACGGTTTGCAAGGACAAGGTGGGTTAGAGGCTTGGTTTGACAATATGGGAGGCATGATAAGCAAGTGGTAGGTATCGCAGCATAGGCATAGCAAAAGACCGAGCAATTAGCAAGCAAAGATAGAAGTGATTTCGAGGGTATGGTCATCTTGCCTGAAATCCCGCTAGGAGGAAGAACGAGTCCATGAAGAAGACAAACGGACGTAGTCGAACGAATCCTCACAACTCCGGAACGAAAACCGAAGCTAACGAGAGAAGCAACCCGGAAAGAAACAAACAACATAGTAAACAAACATCACATAAACATGGCATGATGCACAATCAAGTACGATGCATGTCCGGTTAAATATGCATGGCATGGCAAAGTGCATCAAACAACGCTACAAATTAAGTGGAGCTCAATATGCAACGAGTTGCATATTGACGAAACACCACATAAATTATTTAGTTATCTCCCGTTTATGTACCCAACAATATTAAATGTTGTTGAACATGGCAAGAGGTGAAACTTAAGTAAGCTAACTATTGCAAGTTTAAATGAGGCCGGAAGAACAAACAACAATTCCGGAAAATCCTCATATGCATATTTCGAATTTGGTACTGTTCTGCCCTAAAACATATTTTAGAGTTATTAAACAGGAAAATAAAGTGCAACATGTTAAACTAGGCATTTTTCTACCCCATTTACATATAAAGTTTATTAAATTCTGAGCTACGGTTAAATAGTTATGAAATAAATCATTTTAGCATGGCATTTAGCAAAATAAATGCAAACAACAATTTTAATCATTTTAAATGTTGTTATCATGATGCGGATGACAATTTCAAGTTTTATGCAATTTTATGAAAATGTTAACATGAGCATATTATGAAGCATTTGGTCACCATGGCGGAACGAAAGGGGTGCCACGGCAACAAATCCGAAAATGGTGCCACGGCAACATATCGGTTTCCGGTACTCGAATGAGATACCGGTGCAAAAGGAAGCGTGCGGATGCGAGTTGGGCAAGATGGTGGGGTGATCCCGGATACCGGGTTCCCACGAGACGATGGCATGGCAACGAGTGACAATTCAGACACGGTGAAAACGGTGCATCTCATACAACCATGCATTCATCCACGGGTCATCGTTCTCAGCAGTTATACCTTTGAAGCGTGTATTTTCGAAGCGGACCGGTTCGGAGAGGAAGTAGTAGTTCACGGGTCGTCGAGGGAAGTAGAGGAAGTAGTTGTTCCACGACGGTAGTAGTGGAAGTAGTCGTTCTCGCGGGCGTAGTGGAAGTAGTTGTACACGACGACGATAGAGGTACTCGCGACGGTAGTCGTTCACATTCACGTTACACGGGTCTTCGGCGACGGTCGTCGTACATGGTTCGGAGTGGTACTTGCATCTTCAGACTTGATGAATCCGAGGGCTTCGGGGTCGACGGTAGTGGTACTTGGCGAAATGTACGTCGGCGGTAGTGGAACTTGGCGCATCCAACGTTTTCGAGCGTAGAGGTACACGTTACGTAGACGTTCGAATCACCGGAAGAGGTACTTGATGAATCCTGAAACGGACTTGGCGTCTTCGCGTGTAGGGGTACTTGGCGTTTCCGGTTCGGTGGTCGTTTCGGGCGCCGTATGTCGTGGTACTTGGCGTGCATCAACTGTTGACCAACAGTGTGCAGGAGGCAGCAAGGCATGGCCGACTTGGAGTGCAACCGAAGATGGACTCCGGGTGTCTGTGTTGTCCTGGCCACGACAAAGGCAGCAAGGCCAACGGGGCAGCCAGCTCATCGGGGTCCGATGCAGGGACGGGCAGAACAGGCGGCGATGGTGGAGGTCGAGCGTGGCAGGAGCAGCTCGGTCAATCGCGAGACGAGGCGAGCGAGCTGCTGCTCGTAACTGAAGAGCAGGGGCAAGGGACCAGCGGACGCGGAGGATCCGAGCAGGCAAAGCAGAGGGTCGCTGGCGACGGAAGACGATGGATGCAGGCGCAGGTGCTCGAGGAGCTCCTCTCCTCGGGCGCGGGGAACAGGGACGCCATGGGGACCAGGCGCGAGGTGGAGGGAGCAGCTCTGGCGATGGCGCTCGCCAGCGCGGCGCCGAAGACGGCAGGGCGAGGAGGAGGGCGCGACCTCCTCTGGAGCAGCGTGACGAGGCGAAGATGGGCGACGGCGGCGGCCTTGGGTGCGGCTATGGCGAGGGCTTGAGGCCGCGGGGAAGGAAGGAGCGGCAGCGGGGCCGCGAGGGGAGGAGGCTGCTGGAGGCGGCCGGTGCTCGAGAGGGAGGCGCGCGGGAGGCCGCGAGGGGGGTCGGTCGCGAGGGGAGGGAGATGGGGATCGAGGAGAGGGCGAGGGGATCGGGCGCTGGGTGGAAGAGAGGAGTGGGGATCGGGAGAGAGATGGGATAGAGGGAAGTGGCGGCGGCAGAGGGAACGAGAGGGAGAGGCAGAGCGGGCTAGGGTTAGGACAGGGGGTCGGCTGGGCCTTGGAGGCCGGCGGCTGGGCTTAGGTGGCCTGCGCGGGAGGTTGGGAGGCCCAGGCTGCTGGGCTCCTTCTCTCACTCACTCTAATAAAGAAAAAAAAATAGAGATAAAGAAAGAAAAGAAAGAGGGGTTAGAGGAAGGAGTTTGACACGCAGACAATTTTTACGGACTCGTAAAAATGTGCATGGTCCACGAAAAATAGGAGAGGCATGATTGCAAGAATTAAATTCAAATTCATTTGAATTTAATTCAAATGGTTTGAACAAGGACGAGGATTTAGAAGTGTTCAAAAATGTTGAGAAATTAGGAAGAGCCTCGACAAATGGGAAAAGAAATGTTGGCAAAGTTTGGAGGTGAAACTTGAAGCACAAGAGGCATGGACTTAAATTGCAAGTGTGTTATGGTGCATTCCAATTAATGGAATATTTTATTATAGCTATCTAAATATCGAGAGGATATGTTTTAAAGAGAATCACCATGTGAATTCCCTCGATTTAAATGGATCAAAGATCCATGCCCTTTATTTAGATGAGAAGCAAAAGATTTATGACATGATGCAATGCACATGATGCAAAGATATGAAATGCATGACACGCAAGCAAAAGACGAGGCAACAACAGCAACTAAGCGGAGGACACCTGGCACATCGGTCTCGGGGCGTTACAGGGTTCTTCCTTCGAATACTCCATAGAAGATTTTGAACACAAGGATAGTGTCCGGGTCTACAAAACAAATTCCACATACCACCGTAGAGAGAATAATATTTCCACAAATCTAATCCGCTGACAACTTTTCATAACGTGACATCACAGCATGGCCTAGTCATTATTCGAACCGTTTTTCTCAACCAGCCTGCCACTGCACGTTTCGCGAGGCGGTTTTATTAGTATGTCTTGTCGAAGCAGAGATCGTGTTCCCCTTATTACAGGATTCTCATCAATATGGGTATGGGTAACCCAATCATGCCCGTTGGTATGACTCCTCGATTTTAGGCAAGTTCCAAACGGCCACGCGGAGGACGCTTGATATTCACCCTCTTTATAAAGAGGCCAAGGCCTGTCCTTTTCTTCTCGCACTCAATCGAACCCTTTCCCCACCTTGAGTTCCAACTCCCAAGGCTCAGGCTAGGCGCTTTGGACCTTCAATCATGTCCGGATCCAACCTTCAAGGTCGGTGGATGCCCTCCTTTGTCAGAGAGGAGGACATCAAGAAGCTAAGAGAAGCCAGGTATCTAACCACCGAAATCTCGCACAAGCTACCTGCTCGAGGGAAGGTCATTCCCACTCCCGAACCCGTCGAGAGCGTCATATTCGTCTCCCACTTCCTCCAAGGGCTAGGCCTTAGTCTAGATCCCTTTGTTAGGGGGCTCATGTTCTATTATGCGCTGGATTAGGCCTTCCCCCATGTTACCCTGCACTTCAGCTTATGGCTCAAGACCTTTAATGTGGAGCGGAAGATGATTAATGGGCGACACGCAGAATGCGGAGGTGCCGTAATAAGCAAAGGCGCCGATGTTCCATGGCCAAAGGGTTCCTTCCTGGAGGTATCCAGCTTATGGCAACGGGAGTGGTTTTACATTACAGCTCCCCGTGGTACTAAGTGGGTGGCCACCCCTGCCTTCCGCTCGGGCCCCCCGCCACAACTGACATCATGGATCAACAAGGGGCTGGACTGGGGGCCAATAAATGATGTGCCGATATTGCAGAGTCGCATCCGAGATCTCCTCGAGAGAGATGTCAGCCTGGTCACAGTATTGCAAGTCATGCTAGTTCGTCGAGTCCCGCCTTGCAAACATCGACCTCTCCATATGTGGGAGTTCAACCTGGAAGGACCGCGAGCTATTCAGCACTTCCTCGGCATGACGCTCGAAGAGATGTACAGATTGTTCTTCGGATCACAAATAAAGTGTCCGGACACCACCGAGGATGCGGGTCTGAGCTGCAACCGTCCAGATACCCAAGTAAGTAGTTCTTCGGCCGAACATGTTGTCTCTTTATTTATCACAACATCATTTTGAAAAGTCGCTCTTTGACCAGGACTGGGTAAGAAAGGCGAAGATGATCAGGTGTTCAGCCCTCCTTCCCGAAGGCTCAGCAGATCCAGTACTGGCCAGAATGCTTGAGCTCGTGCCTTATCAAGCGCCCTCAGGGGAAGATAAAGGGGGGGGGGGGAATAAAGAGGCTGAAAGTGGGCCTCACTCATTATTCATCCAAACCGGGGGAATTAGCGCCTCTGCGAAGGAGGATAACCGGGGAGAAGAATCTGAAATTCCCTCTCCCCAGGGAAGGAAGAGGACCACGTCTGAACACTTGGAAACAATGGTTTCCAAACGAGGGAAGAAATCTTCGCCAGAGGGTCCTGCCCCGGAGGGTATCCTTACCGCACAGTGCCCGCAAGGGGATCAGCCCTCCACCGAGCTGTAAGTAAACAAAAGTACTCCATAGTAAACATATCCTGCTTTTATTTCTGAGGACAATAACCGAAGCGTATGTCTTGTAGTTCGGATCGTAGCCCTTCTCGACAGAGTTCGTCTTCGGGGATCTTCTTCCGGAGATGATGGAGAGCGAAACACCTCCCCATGCCTCCCCGCCTCATGAGATGGGCGACCCTGAGGTGTTGTCATGGAGGATTTCTCCTGATCCGCCAAGGCCATAGGGTAACCCTTTGGCCACCCGAAGTCCAGAGTATTCGGTTCCTAAGGAGAGCAATAGAAAGAGGCCGGGACTGTCCGATGAGCGACCGGACGCACTGATGAATCTTCTGGAGCAAGCGGCTATCTCAGAGGCGCATCGTACGCTAATGGGTATGGTGGTTGAGAGGATTTCATCCGCCGAAAGCAGGATGCATGAAGCTTTTATGAGCCTGCTGAGAGGCTTTGAGGTACGCAAAGTAGTATATATTTTTGACGGTACCGCACATGCTAGGTGTGCCCTATGCAGATAGTAGCCCCTGAGACTCTGGTTGTTGTCAAAAAAGGCAGCAAACAGAGGATCATAGTCCCAGGTAATAATCATGCCGCCTTCATGTGCAGGTGTCTGAAGGTCCGGTGGCTAGCCGGACTGGTGAGTTTGCTGAGCTGAAGCGGCAACTTGATGCGTCAGATGCCGACATCGTGCTTGTAAACAAGCGGCTTGACGAGGCACAGGGTATGTATTTTCTCCGGTGATCAACACATATCGAGAGGAGCATGATGCTAGTATCTTTAATATGTTGTGACTGCAGATGGAGCTGCCGCCCTGGAGACCCTTCGGGCGGAACTTGCCCGAGCCAAGGAACAAGCCAGGAAAAGTGATGCGGCCGCTCTAAAGGCGGTCGAAGAGCTGAGAGCCGAACAGGCTGCGCATTGCCAAAGCAAAGATAAAATAGCCAAGATGGATGTTGAGTTGAAAGATGCCGACGACCGTTACGAGCTTCTTGAAAAGGAAAGCCGGACGAAGACGACGGACCTGGCGAAGGCCATGGTAGCAGCCAAGGAAGCCCGCTCTAAAATCAGAGCAGCGAAGGAGGAGCTACGTCAAGCCGGAGATATCGCGGCTGGGAAGCCCTTTTTGTTGCGGTTGAAGTTTGGAGATCCTAATACTACAAAAAATACACTTCCGTCATGATACGTGTTTGTCACAGTAGGTCGCGTTTTTTGTCATGCATGTACATCCATGACAAATTTATGACAGAATCAAGATAGTCATACCTGTGCTGTCGTAGAAGTGTTCCATGACATTACCAAAATTATCATCACGGAAGTGTCCACTTCCATGACGATAAATCACGCGTACAGAAGTGCTTTCGTCAAGGGTGACCGACACGTGGCATCCACCGTAACAGAACGCCCTTAAGCTATCGGGTCAGGTTTTGGATCTGATAACCCGTTAACAGCCCCGACCAATGGGGATTTTCCACGTGTAAAATCATCATTGGCTAGAGGAAACACGTGTCGGCTCATCGTTGGGACAGATGTCATCCACTCACTGGACAGAAGGCGCCTATGATACGTTGACACGTGGCATGGCCCAACAGTGGCACATTCCTGTGAAAAGGCCGTCCCGTTTGACTTGGTCAAAAGCTGGCGGGCTGGCCCATGGAAAGCCTGTTAACGGCATGTTCGCATATATCCCATTTACAGCCCGCTAACCCAAGGCCCGTTACGCCCTATCCGAATTAGGCCCAGTAGCGTCATCTGGGCCATCCAATATGACTCCAGCCCATTTTCACTTCTGGCCCATGTATAGCCCATGACATCTTTCGGCCCATATGAGGCCCTTTGTAACTCTTGGCCCATTAGCGGCCCATGCTGAAACTGGCCCGTAATGAACAATGTATTACTTTACACCCATTAACGGCCCATGGTGAAACTGGCCCGTAATGAACAGTGTATCACTTTACACCCATTAACGGCCCGTTATTCCATTGGGCCGTTTCTAGCCCAAGTTAACTTTCGGCCTTCTGAGGGCCCATTTATTCTTGGGCTCATTTGCAGCATTCGGTTACTTACGGCCTGTTACTGTCATTTTCTTCTTGTGGGCCAAATTCAGCCCGTCATTACAGTCGGCCCGTTTGTGGACCGTTAGTCTGTTGGGACATTTTCATAGCATCACCAAATACGGCCTATTAACGGCCCGTTATGGTCAGCCCATAAAACGTATGATTTCCATTAAAGGCTCGTCTACGGCCCATTAAAGGCCCGTACAAGACCCATAAATGAGTCGGCGGCCCATGGATCCTACGAGACGTAGAAGGCCCATGGATCCTACGAGACGTACAAGGCCCATGGATCCTACGAGACGTAGAAGGCCCATGGACCCTACGAGACGTAGAAGGCCCATAGATCCGACGGCCCGTGAAGGGCCATGGTCGGGCGAGTTGGCCCCCGTTTGAACGATATAGCATATTCAAAGAATTATCCTACTCAATACTATCACCTCTAAAAAGCATACACTATACAACAAAGAGATCAAGGCATAGAAAGGTAGAATAATCCTACACTATACAATAAAGAAATTACAGTCGATTATACCCACTGGGCATTATGGTTCGGCACAGGTGATAATAAAGCACACACAAACAACAAATTACATACACTAGGCAAATACAGCTCATACATCATGGACGTGCATCAACTTAACTCCATTTGAACTATAATCTCTTCAGAAAATAGGATTGGCCGGATTCAGATAGCACAAATTTCAGTCTGCAAAATCTCCAATTCCTTCATGGTTACCTCAGTGTCTTGTTTCATTTTTTGACTCCTGCATCTAATACCTGCATGTCCAGTCTCAACTTGTTGATTATACGTTGACAATCATGTACACGTTGTCTTGCCACCTCTAGTTGATGCTCGAGAACATCAGCACATTCCAATTCCAATCCATAATCATTTGGTAACGGCCATGCCGCACTGCTCGCAGATCTTTGTGTTGATGTCACTTCATCCTGAAATGTTTCTGTAAGTACACATGACTAGGGCAAAAATATAGTTACAACAGTGAAGCGAACAAGACACTATTTTGTACTACATGGCAAAATAGGACTAATAATAATGTTACACGTCACTTTCAAAAAAATGTTACACGTCATGAAGCATAAGCAGGTGATATTTTAAAAATTATAAAAAAATAGTCTGTGCAGCCTGCATACAGAAATCCCTCTTAGCTCACCAGAGGAGCAGGATGTTGGGGCCCAACCGAAAACACAGACAAGTTAAAAATTTAGACAACACGTTGCATATAAGTAAGCAAGCAGTTCGCCATCCTGTGCCTCAGTTAAAGTCTTAGGGAGCATAATGAACAGCAGAGGGTTTCATACAAACATACTACAACAGGCAAAACTATGCAATCATTAGCGTAGTATAAACTAGATTGTGAGCCTCATGCAATAATAGTTGGTTAATAGATTGTGAGCCTCAAGAACACTTCGGCAGAGTAATTAAATGGTAAGTCCTTTAATTATGTCAACTAATAGTGATACAAGTACCGAACATCAGGCATGATTATTTGGGCATCTCATTAACTGAGGACAAATAAAGCAATTGAAAAGAGAAAATTAACTATGCCTGAAACAAACAAGGAATTGAACTGTTGAGTTGCATACAGTGACTTACCTTAGCAGGTTGAAGAGGCTCAGTGCAGCTCCTACTTCTCTTGCAAGGCTCCTTCCTAACATCTTGTACTTGGAAATCCTCAATCTTATCTTCATTGCACCCCCTCTGCAAGGTGACACAAACTAGTTACTCGTCTCCTTGGAAGATAAATATGCATACTTTCCAGTCTGTGAACACAAAAGGATGAGATTATAACAAAACAACACCACGTAATGAAACATGCCGCATCTCTTGCACTTGCACACAATGAAATGAGCATTTACTATGTCTGCACTATGTAAAAACTAGGCATACCTTCGAACTGGATCTCCAGGTACTCTTGGAGAGCCTACTGTAGTGTATAGCCAAACCTTTATGTCACCTATGAGTTAGACAAGGCCCCACTACAGCAGCCCTTAGTGTTTAAATCGTTGACAAGCTTTGTTAGAGTGTTAGGTCAAGAACAGCAAGTAATCAAAGCAAACAGTCATAGTATGGCTGGCTGATGCAAACAAGCAATTGAACAGATGTGTGAGCAAATCTTACATATCAAGAAAAGAAGCAAAGAAGGAGGCTTAAATACCATCACTTGACTGACCAGATTTAAGGGGCATTTAAACATCATGTGCAACGTATGAACTAACATAAACATTGCATATTCCAGATTCTACAATGGAATGCACATGTATTAGGTTATGCCATGTATGATGATGCCTAAATGTACGGATAGCAGGCATGAGTGATTCATCATTGCACACACAATTGAATTGCAGGTTAAGGGCCAGTTCGATTCTGCCTTTTCAGGGCATATTGTCAAAATAAGCCATAAAATATGTAAAGAAGTCATTTTTGAGTTATGGGCTTGGGCTTAACTAATTTCGCTTTGGAGGGGGGTGTTTCAGGTAGAACCTCACTAAAAATTGAAGGGAATGGGAATAGTGAAATGACTCTGTTGTCTGCCTATATTACACTCAAAATGCAACTGCTGACGCCCGTGTCACACCTGACCCTCAAGTAAAAACAAACACGCAAGCATTCATTGCCCTGCCTGCTTGCATCTCCTCTCCCCTTTCCCTCTACCTCGATCCCCTGCCTGCAGCACTAGGGTTCCTCCAGCGAGCCGTCGCCACTGGTCCCATCTGGCCTGGTCCTCGACGATGCTATGTCCAGCTAGGCTACATGGCCGACGGGTAGGGGCAAATATCCCTGGCTGCTCCTCCCTCTGACGCCGCCCCTCATTCTCATGGTCTCCAGCAGCTGCTCCACTGTGGTTCGTACAACGCACTACTCCGACGGGCGCTGCACAACTACGGCTGATGCCACACTGCGGCAGAAGGCACCTTATTCCCCCTCCCCTCCTCCCAGGCCATGGCCTTGAGGTGCTGTTGAAGGATGAGCTCATCCAACAAGGTGAGGATCTCCTCTGATTTTTTGCCAAATTTTCATTCTGATCCACTATACGATGAATTGCTATGAGCTGCTTCTGCTGCTGCTATATGATGCATTGCTATGAGCTGCTCCTGCTGCTGCTATATGATGCATTGCTATGAGCTGCTGCCACTGTATGATGAGTTGCTATGAGCTGCTGCTGCTATATGATGAATTGCTATGAGCTGCTGCTGATGCTATATGATGAGTTGCTACAAGCTGCTCCTTCTGCTGCTATATGATGAATTGCTATAAGCTGCTGCTGCTATATGATGAATTGCTATGAGCTGCTCCTGCTGCTGCTATATGATGAATTGCTATGAGCTACTGCTGGTATATGATGAATTGCGGACTATTGCTGCTGTATGATGAGTTGCTATGAGCTGTTGCTGTTGCTATATGATGCTTTCAGGTGGTGCTGCTATACGATAATAACCAGCCACTTGGACCATCAAATTTCAATAAATAATTTTTCTTCATTTAAATGTGGGTCATGCGTTCTTCATTTAAATTAGGCAATGCGATCTCTATGGAAAACATTGACCAAAGTAGATTGTGCCAAGTAGATGGTATCTTTGTATTTGCATTTTGAGCAAATAGTGATGGTCTGTTTTCCTATCATATTAATTACCACACTGAGTTCAATTTGTGATGTTTGCAAGTCAAATTAATTTCCATATGGGCAGAAAAATGAAAAATATATAATGCAATCTAGATTTTCCACTAATCATACCAAAGATAAGCTGAAAACGCAAGGAAAAGAACTGGTTGGCTTATTACATGGAGCTTATATTCACAGGTGCTTATTTTCTTAGGATAACTCGTAATATCTGTCCCTAAGAAACTTGGCTAATAGAAATGGCATACAAATAACATGTCACGATGATTGCAATGGAGGAGTGACGTACTATAGCACACTGTATAGGCTCACCGCTGCCTCTCCTTTTTTTGCGATGTTCCATGAAATTGCCACATACATCTTGTACTTTTTCATTGTGTAACCCTATCTGCAAGTTGACATGGCTAATTTCAGACATCTCTACATGATACTACATTGCATATCCCTTGCGCATATTTAAACCACCAATTAACGATTGTGTGCATACCATAAACTAGCCATGACTCTGTATGCTGGACTAGCAGGCACTCTAAGGGAGCCTAATGTAGTGCACTGGAATTCCTACATGCCACCTATGATTTTCTGTAATGTACTGCCCCTGTTCCTAAATATATGTCTTTGTAGAGATTCCAGTATGGACCACATACAGATGTATATAGATGCATTTTCGAGTGTAGATTCACTCATTTTGCTTCGTATGTAGCCTATAGTGGAATCTCTAGAAAGACTTATATTTAGGAACGGAGGTACGAGGTAGTATCATGTATGACATCTACATATCTAATTTAGCAGCCAGTAGTAGAAATCATTGTCTGCACAAAGGGATTACTGGTCGAAAAATCCTAGCAAAGCACACTGGCAGGCACATAACAATACAAGAGAGAGAGACGCGCTTACAAGATCATCGCAATGCCTCAGTCCAGGATCTTGGTTGGCCAAGCTGTTAGATCCAGAAGAAACATTGTCCTTGTAGTTTTTGCAAGCTACATAACAGGTAACAACGACTGGTTAGTATATTTGAAGTATATCGGGCAGGTGATGCGGGACGGGTTTAAAGGTGACAAGTACCTAGGCCGTGGCGGGTGCTTGGCATCTCTCCAGACGGTGGGAATCATGTTAGAAACGTCGAGGGTGATGACGCTGCGCTGGCTGTCGGGGTCCGGTAAGGAGATCTAGAACCGTCAAGTAGGGTGTTTGTGGAGCGGCTCCGGTAGGGTGGACTACGGTGTGGGCGAAGCGGATCTGTGGCCCTGGACGAGGGCGTAGGTGAAGCTGCTCTGGTGGTTGGGTTAAGGATGGTGTCGACGACGCGGATCTGTGGCCGTGGACGGGGCATCAGAAGCTGCTCCGGTGGTTGGGTTAAGGATGGTGTCGACGACGCGGATCTGTGGCCGTGGACGGTGCGTCAGAAGCTGCTCCGGTGGTTGGGTTAAGGGTGGTGTCGACGATGCGGATCTACGGCCATGGACGGGGCGTCAGAAGCTGCTCCGGTAGGTTGGATGAGGGTGCGAGGAAGCGGATATGAGGCCGTGGACTTGTGAGTTGGCAAAGCGGCCCCGGTAGGGTTGAGAATGGTATAGGCGAAGCTACTCCGGTATGGTTGACGATGGTGTCGGCGAAGCGGCTCTGGTAGGGTTGAGGAAGGTGTCGGAAAAGCGGCTCCGATAGGGTTGAGGAAGGTGTCGGCGAAGAGGATCAGAGGCCGTCGATGGGGGCGTCGATGGGGCGGCCCCAGGGGGTATGGACGAAGCGTCTTCGGTGGGGAGTACGAATGAGCCGCTGCAAATGCGTGGTGGTTGACGAGAGTACCGACGAAGCAGATCCGGCGCCGTGGACAAGGCCGGCACTGAATGGGCTGTGGTACAGTGGTGGATGAGCAGTCTACTTGTTTCTAGGGGAGGTGGGAGGGGTAGATGCGGCCGTAGAAGCAGATCCGGCGAGGTGGACGCCGCTGGCAGTGAATGGGCTATGGTACGCCGGTGGATGAGCAGTCTAGGGTTTCGAGAGGGGAGGGGAGAAAGGGCGATGAAGTATGGATGGCGTGATGTAAGATGCTCTGGTGCTGTGGAGTTAGTCATTTTTGCGGGAGGGGGAGAGGAAATGGGGGTGCCATGTAGTGGGGGAACCAGAAGTTACCAAAGCAGCCCCGACCTATCATGTAGATGAGGGAGGTATTGTAACTATTGGTCTCTGTGCACCAAGGACAAAAGGGGGATTTCGCATGCTAAAGACTAAGGTGGCGGAAATTTTAGAAGGAGGCGGGAGATTTTGCCGCCCGCGGGATCATTCGTATCCAGTTTCAACTAATTTTGGACCGTGCTAGCGGGAAGGTCATGCTAGATGTGTACACGGGGCACACGTCAGCAGTTAATAACTAGTGTGAAGTCCACCCCAGAAAAAAGACAACAACTCGGGATGATGCGCCGATAACTTGGACGTTCACATGGGCGCGACCAATCGTACATGTGTAGTGGCGCGTTTACAAAAGAAGGGATCAAACGCTCAGCCTATGTATTTCTCATGTAAATAGATAATTTAGTGCCATTGGTTATTTACTTTAAACATAATGCATTGACGTGTTAGTGTAGAGGCGCACAAAAAGAAATGGATATTGTAGTCACCTACTTAAAAGTGTTACCTCATATGATTACATAGCCTCCATTTCATAAATTGCGTACCCGTTGAATTCATATATGAATATTACATATATTACTTCAAAATAGAAACTTAAATCATCCAAGACTAATGAATTTGAATGCAAGAGTAACAATGGTGCATATACATGATAGCTACATTGGTTGTTTGAAGAAATATCACTGTAACTTTGGCATGCACAACTGAAAAGGTTTATTTAAATAGAAAAAATGTGATATGTGAGTGTCCAATCTTTATAGCGTTGAATCGATATTGTACCTTTGGCCACGATACGAAGTAGATATTGACTTATGTTCAAGCGATGCACGTCCACAATCGCTAGATAGTGATACGTGAATGAATTGTGCAATCTCTCTCACACGCATACATATCTCATTTCCCTGTGGGCATCGGAATCACACACGCGCACTTCGTGTATTTCTCTCCCTCCGTCAGGGTTAAATTCGTCTTTCTACCCCGTCCTACAAGTCTCTCACACAGAAACACACACGCTCTCTATGTCTAACATGCCCACCCCTTTAATTCCGCCCACCCACAGCCACTAATGTCTCAAAGTATAATAATGTCTCTCACACATATGCTATCTACCTATCCCTTAATATAGCTAGATATGTGTCACACAAACTCCTTCTCCCTACTAGCAAGATGCCCATGCGTTGCACGGAACATCAAGATGCATTTGTATGAGAAGTTTATCTTGTGATAGAAAAGGATGAACGAGGGAATGCCTTATTTGCAAATGCGGAGAGGGGTGTGGGTATCTTTAATTGCCATAGCTTCCTTCCTGTCCGTAGGATATAAATCGGATGGCCTATATTGCAGGATGGCAGGAACACCATCATCACCAACTCTGTTTTTTATAAGAGTAGAGATATGTGAGTGTCACTGCCCCCCCACACACCCACACTTCCCAACACCGAAGGAGTAGGGTGACACCTCGATCTTGATACTAATCTATCGACTGGCTTCTCTCTCAAACATACACACACACACACACACACACACTACCCGGCACCGAAGGAGTAGCGTGGCACATCGATCTGATAATAATCTATCTACTCCTCTTTCAAACAGACACACACACACACTCGCTAGTTGTGCCTCTGTGCCTACCGCGCACACTCTCGATACGTCTTTCTCTCCCCCCCCAACAATGACAGCAGAAGGGTGACAACTCGATCTAATCATAATCTGCCAATTGGTTTCTCTCTCAAACATTGTGTCTCGGTGCCTCGCTCGGTAGCCCCCTCGATATGTAGACTTCTCGCGCGCACATAGCTATAGTGACGATGACGCTGAACCCAGTGTGCCTTGTTTTTACCGGCCTCATGTGATAGTTTTCACCCTATTTTCTGTTAATTAACAAGGCAACCTTTCCTTTGTTACTACTAGTGAATCTGAAATCATTCGGGCAGACATAAAATATATCACTTCAACCCAATTATCGCAGCAACTATTTTAAAAGAAATTAGCTAGCTGCCCGTGCGTTTAACGGAACATCAAGATGCATTTGTACGAGTAGTTTATCTTGTGAGAGAAAAGGTTGAACGAGGGAAGGCCTTATTTGCGAACATGGAGAGACGTGTGGGTATATTTTTGCAAAATTTCCATAGTTTCTTTCCTATCCGTTAGATATAAATCCGACGGCCTATATTGCAGGATGGCACGCACACCATCATCACCAACTCTGTTTTCTATGAGTATTTGTCTTTTTAGAGATTTCAACAAGTGACTATGACCGGACCTTACCAACATACTCAAAAAAGTAGTCCATAATTTTGATGTTACCCTCTTTTCTTGGCGGTGCAGTGCCATCTGGATACCTCATAAATAAATCAAGGACAAATCTGCCCCCTTCCTGAAAAGACATACGGAGCAAAATGAGTGAATCTACACTCTAAAATATGTCTACATACACATCCGTATGTGGTAGTCCATTTGAAATCTTAAAAAGACAAATATTTAGAAACGAATGGAGTATATATAAGAGTAGACATGGAGATATATCTCCAGCATGGTCTACAACAAAAATGTGCTGGGCTAGTTAGCGCCGGATGCTTGCAACGCGATGACATGAGTTCGAATTCTGTCTTTTAACTTCATATTTTTATATTATATATTACTCTACTTATTTAATATATACTTCTTTCGCTACTGTACTGACAGTGGAACCCACAGAGTACTTAGAATACAAGATTAAGGATATACTTGTTTCTTTTTAACTTTCTGTAGGAAGCTGTAGCCACCCTGCAAGTCACCTGTACACTGTACATGCAATTAAATTTTTATAGAGGGACAATCTTACAGGCAATTAACTCAAATGGATTGGATGTCACTCTATTATTTCCATAAAGAGCATCTCCAACGGCAGCTGGCAAATTTCCTCCCGCTTCCTTAAGCGGAGGACGACATCAAACGCTAGCGGCATATTTTTTACAACTCTAACCAACTAGATGAAATTCGTGCAAACACGGACTGATTTCATATAAGCATGAAGGATTTCGTATAAAAAGCCGGATCTTCATATAAACATGATGGATTTCATTACATTTACATGAACTAAGAGGTGCCAATCCGGCTCTCTTGTATAATTAATACTCCCTCTGTCTGGAAATACTTGTCCTAGAAATGGATGTATCTAGACTTATTTTAGTTCCAAATGGCCGCCCGCGGATCCCTTTGTCTTCCTCATGTCTGTCAGACACTTGCGGGGTCGACGAAGGTCCTCGGAAGAGACAAAGAAGCAAAGAAACCACCTGAATCCGCAGTCGTCGCCTCGGCGGTGGCCTTCATGGGTCCCAAGTGGCGGCGGCCTCCCGTGTTCTACTTCTCCTCGATGATGGCGGCGGACACGGAGAAGCTGGCCACCGACTCGTCGCTCTCCATGCACCCGACTTCTGTCTCTGCCTGCATGGCGCTGCCACAGGCACGGGAGGTGCGCCCACATACACGGGAGGCGTGGCCACCGCAGACACTGGTGGCGTGGTACGACGCGACAGCGACGACGCCCGTACCGGCGTGCTCGCCGCCGTGCCGGCGTGGAGCAACTCGCCACTCCTCATCGAGCTGAACTAGAGCGGCGAGTTGCTGAACCACGCGCCTGCTTGGGGAGGCAACTGGCTCCGTCAGGCCAAGCGAGGTTGGTGAAGCACCGAGCGGCCTCGCCCGTATCCGGAGGGCTTGGCGGGCCACCCAGCCGGGTAATATGTCGGAGAACGGCTCATCGGAAGCCATCGGAAGAGTGGAGAAAATAGTGAAGGAGGAGATGGGGGAGCGGCGAAGGGGTGCGATTCTTGCCCGCTGTCTGTCTGGCCTCATGTAAATAGAGGGCGAACGGTAGGAGCTTGGCCGGCGTCTGGCCTCATTTAAACTGAGGGCGGACGGGAGGAGCTCGTTGCGTTTAATTCCGGCCCGCTCATGAACGAACGTGTGGCCGGAGTAGGATTCTCGGTTTGCATGCGGGTTTAACGGAGGGGTTTAATGGAGGCGCCGGGCGTGTAGGGGGCGGCGCAGTACTATTCGATTTGACAGCAGTAATGAGCCGTCAAATCACAAAGACCCTCGCCTCTCGTGAAACCGACCGAGCTAGACTGCCCCGCCCTCTAGCCTTTTAAAAAATGTATATACTCCACTTTTGTACAGTAGTAGTATCGATGGATTGCGCCATGGAGCAAAACTTGAAATTAAAAAAAAGTGGTACATATAAAGAGCGCTCGTCGCCAAATTATGCATATAGTACTATTAAAAAGGCTTGTCACAATAATGGTGTCGAGCACAAGTGCACAACCCACCCTCAAATAAAACTAAGCACCCTGGAATTCTTTGACAAAACTAAGCACCCTGAAATTCTTTGACAACTAAACTGCTGGCTATATGATGTTGGCCATATAAATTGTACGTATATAATGTGAAGAAACAAGTGGTAGTACTATACCAACTAAAAGATGAAATGTAAGAAATACTAGTATGTACGTACTGAAGAGTTAAAGTAACAAGAAGAAACATAACATAGTTCTGCTGGGGGCTCAGAACAACACACCCCTCAAATTAAATTAAGCACACCTAAAATTAGACTTTGCAACTATTCCGGTAGACACTACATTAGAACCACCATGAGCAACGACACTGACACCTTACTTGGAGTCCTCGTCCACGTCCTCGACTTTGTCCTTGTCCCTCTTCCTCTTGGCTGATACTTCTTTGCTTGAACCGCACACTTGACTGTTGCTCTTCATCCAACCCTTGTAGATATTGAAGCAAAGGTAGCCATCCATTGCAGCGTAGTGGATGTGGTCTATATCTAGTACATTCCGCTGCCATGCATGACGATGAAATGTGTATGGAGGTTTCTCTAGTTTACGGTACGAAGGATGAACCATGGCTCCTGCCAGGGTCAGCATTGAAGGCTGACGAGAGGACACCAGCTGATTCTTTTGGAGGTCAAAGGTGTTGCCTACAACGAGGCCTATCCGACGCAGGACTTCTTTGTCGTTACCAAAGTCTACAGTAACGAATTTGACTAGGTTGCTCTCGAGGAAGTCCTTAAAATCTTGGCACTCAACGTCGGCATGGCATATGTGGTAGACCAAGCATAAGTCATGCACGCAAACCTGGATCATGGCGGGCTTCTTCCTCTCTTCGTCCTTTAGATCCTTCTCTCGTCCCAGGACTGTGGTGTAGTCAACATCTAGCCCAGCGACCCACTCATGATCTGAGTCTTCGAACATGCGTCTGAAGCGAGAAAGGCATCCTTTCACCGTCGCGGAAGAACGGGTGTAGATGACGTCGAACTCATCGCCGGTGATGGTTCTAACCTTGTACTCACCGCCGATCATGGAGATTTGGGACGCCATGGATTTGGGAGAGGGTTAGGATTAGTGGAACTGCCGTAATGTGAATGGACGGGACGACTAGGAGCGAACCGCCGTAGTATTGAAGGACGTGCGGGGACGAGTAGGAGCGAACTGCTAGCGTGCGAGCGGCAGGGTAGTGGCTTTCCATTCTCCCATGGTACAGGCTTCCGAGAGCCCTTGGATCTGAGATCGAACGGTTGCATGGCGTGACTCTAGACCTATGGGTGAATATCCTATCCTGGAGGGTTATTATGCAAATTTTCAGCAACTTAGCATGCGACCGTTTGATCTCAGATCCAAGGGCTGCCAGCAGCCCGTATCGTGGTCGCGCCTACCACGACCGTCGCGTCGCTCGTGCGGTCGCGCCCTTGGAGATTTAACACGGTGTGTTAAGCTATCTGATGTTGGCATGTCATACATAGTCATCACTTAGTCACTCATACTAAAACAAGGTTTTGGCTATAAGGTTGGCTATAAGTGTATTTTTTTTACTTCTCTCTATCTCTTTCTTCGTACTCCCTCCGTCCCATAATATAAGAACGTTTTTGACACTAGTGTAGTGCCAAAAACGTTCTTATATTATGGGACACATGGAGTACTAGTATTTATTGCATTTGCCAAGGAGTGACCTCTTCCAATGAAATGGTGTTGCTAAGTTTGCTTCATTTAATTAGCTATAGAATCAAAATTGTCTTTTCACCTAGGTACACGCGCTTAGCACCGTTTCTTCCTTGGGTCACCAAACTAGTCTCTCTCTTCTTGATTAACTTGCCACATCAGACTTTATGCCTATGTGGCAAGCTTAAGCACTTGTAGGAGCAAGTAAGTACAATAGTGCGCTTTACATGGCATTTTTGCATATGTGGAGGAAAGAGAGGCAAGGAAAAAGTGGAGAAGTGGGCTCTCATGCAAGAGCCAGCCTCTACTACATGGTGGAGCATTGGGAGAGGCACCTGTATGGAGGTGGTCAGGAATCGGGAGACTCACGCCGGTCGTAGCACCGCAGTTAAAATGATAATGGCAAGTCAAATCACGGGGGCCCACCTGTCCAGCAGTAACTCGCTGTCAAATCACACATCCCTACGTTTGTAGCAGCCTACTCCCTCGTCTTCTCGCGTCTCTGTCGAACTGACTAGGTGGAACTGCCCCGCCTACCGTGTAGGAAAAGCCCGCGTAGTATACTCCCTCCGTCTAGGTGACCAAGGTGGAGAGGAAAACGAGAGAACTTAATGTTTAGTATTTGCTAAGGTTGGTTGTAATGGTACTAGCCTTAGCAATTTTGATGAGGTGTCATAGAATTAAATGAAGAAAGAGAGAGAGTTGAGTACTATGTGTCATACATGGCAATAAATAAAGTACTACATGATACTAATATATGATACATGGCTGTAACACCCCGGATGTAACTTGCCATATTTGTAACTCCAACTCTTGCCATTTTCGGCAATGTGATATGATATTCCCTCCGTGGTTGGGATTCCCGTCTTTTTGCATTTTGTCCTTGTCATGCATTTCATATTATGTCATCATGTGCATCGCATTCGCATACGTGTTCGTCTTATGAATCCGAGCATTTTCCCCGTTGTCCGTTTTGCAATCCGGCGCTCCTATGTTCCCCGGCGTCCCCTTTTACCTTTTTCCGTGAGCGGGTATTAAACTTTCTCGGAATGGACCGAGGTTTGTCAAGCGGCCTTGGTATAGCACCCGTAGACCGCCTGTCAAGTTTCGGGTCATTCGGAGGTCGTTTGATACTCCAACGGTTAACCGGGTAACCGTGAAAGCCTCTTTTGGGTTGCAGCCGAAAACCCCTCCAAAACAGCCCAATAACCCATCTAAGTCACTCCCATGTCCATCGCCGTTCGATCACGATCGCGTGGCCGCAAACCGCTCTCCATTTGGAGTCTCCTAGCTCCCTCTACCTATATATTTGCATCTCCCCCCGGATTTTTCGCAGTCCAAACCCTAAAAATCTTCCCTCCGCGCCGCCGGACATGTCCGCCGCCATCTAGACGCGTCCACCGCCCGCCGCCACGTCGCCCGGACCAATCCGGAGCCGCCACCTCAGCAGCGCCGCTTCCCTCCTCCTCTAGCGCGCCGCCACGTGTTCCCCCAGCGCCCCACTTCGCCGCTTCCCACGGAGCCCGTCGTGGGCCCGCGCGGGCCCAGATCCCGCCGCCGCCCGGCCTCGGCGCGCCTCCCCTGCGTCGCCACCCGCGCCGGCCACCGCGACCCTCTTCGGCCGCCGCCTCGCCGGCGCGCGCCCCCGCGCCGCCCGCGCCCGCCAACCGCCGCCGGTCGCCGCCTGCCTTCCGCCCGCGCCGCCCCGCGACTCCGGCGCCGCGCCCCGACGAGCCGCCGCCCTGCGCGCCGCGGATCCGGTCGGGTCTGACCGGATCCGGCCGCCCCGACCTCGCCGGCCACCTCCCCTCGACTCCGGCCGCCCTCCTCTGCCGCCTCCTCGCCTCCTCCCGGCCATCTCCGGCGAACCTCGTAACCCGCGCCGGAACCCTAGATCTGAGGGTATAAAATTCCTCCAAGTCTTTTTCTGGTATATTTTTGTGCCATGTTTATCGGATCATAACTTGCTGCATACTGCTCCGTTTCGTGCTTGTAATATGTTAAATTGTTCGTCTCGATGAGTACATCATTTCATCTCATTGCATCATTTTCATTTGAGCTCATCTTGATGCCCGAAATGCTGTTGGAAGAGGGCTATGTGATGTTAGTTTCAGATCTGTTTCAATAGATGCACTTTTGTCATTTTTGCCATGATTGATGTGTGCATCCTATGAATTGGAGTCCTACATATGTTTTGTAATATGCCATGCTATCTTTACAGGGGTGTATGCCATGTATTTTTGTGATCTTTGTGGTGACTAGCACAAGCATGCAAACTAGGGATCATAATGTTGCTGATTTCAGAGACTAGTAATTTAACTAAGTCATGCCCTGCTATTATTTTTATGCCATGTGTTCATGTTGTTTCAGAGAGATCTATGCCTCTTCTGAGCATGATCAGTAAGGATGTTTTGAACATATGGATTTGCTCTATCCATCCATGCCTTTTTTTGTAATTATGGAGTGCCATAGCTTGAGTCAATCGAGCTCTACTTTTGCTATAAAATGTTACTGGCAGATTTTTTACATGTTATTCGATTTTGCCAAGCTTGTTGTAGTTGATCCTTGCATGCTATGATGTTATTCTTGCCATGTCTTCTTAATGAATGTATGCTTAGTTTATCATGCAATGCTCTGTAGTGAGTGCATCGAGCTCATAAACATGCCTACTTGTTATCTGATTTTGACATGTCCAGTTTTCTGTAAGTCTGAAAACTGTAACGAAACTTGCTTAATTGACATGGGTGCTATTGTATTTTCTGGACCTTTTTGGCTCATGGTAAGTAAGAGACTTTTGTTAAATGCTTTGAGTAGATCCATGCCATGCCATAGTTTGCTATGTACTGTTCCTGTAGCATGTTGTTTCCTTGCTCTAAACATGTCATCCTGATGTTAATTTCTGGCACGATAGTAATTTCACTAAGTCTGTGAACCTGTTATCTTTTGCACTTTTTCCATGCTTGTTTGAACCTGTTATGGTGTGATTTTGCCATAGCTCAGTGTTCATCTTTTGTCAAGCATCTTGAGTAGATAACTGCCATATGATTTGATGATATGTTTGGGTGCAATAGCTTAATTTCTTGTTGCTTGCTAAGTGGCATCATGCTGTTAATGGCAGAATCTTGTCATTCTTGTTTTGCTTGTCATTTGCAAACCGTGCATCCGATTCCGGTGATCTTTATATCGATTTCAACCGAAATCACCTCACCTATCCAGTGGCATACTTGGTTTGCCAAGATTATTCCTTGTTCATATTTTCCTTCCGGAGCACGCATATGCATTGCATATCACATCTCGCATAGCATGCCATGTTTTGCATCATGTTGCTTGCGCATTGCATCGTGGTTGATAGTTGTTCCTTTGCTTGTGTTCTTGTTTTGGGTAGAGCCGGGAGACGAGTACGTGACTGAGGAACCTGTTGAGAACGCTTACGAGGATCAAGCTTTCGACAACTCTGAGAACCTTGCAGGCAAGATGACCATACCCTCGAAATCACTTCTATCTTTGCTTGCTAGATGCTCGCTCTTTTGCTATACCTATGCTGCGATACCTACCACTTGCTATATCATGCCACCCACATTGCCATGTCAGCCTCTAACCATCCATGTCCTAGCAAACCGTTGTTTGGCTATGTTACCGCTTTGCTCAGCCCCTCTTATAGCGTTGCTAGTTGCAGGTGAAGATGAAGTTTGTTCCTTGTTGGAACATGATTATGTTGGGATATCACAATATCTCTTATTTTAATTAATGCATCTATATACTTGGTAAAGGGTGGAAGGCTCGGCCTTATGCCTGGTGTTTTGTTCCACTCTTGCCACCCTAGTTTCTGTCATACCGGTGTTATGTTCCTTGATTTTGCGTTCCTTACACGGTTGGGTGATTTATGGGACCCCCTTGACAGTTCGCTTTGAATAAGACTCCTCCAGCAAGGCCCAACTTTGGTTTTACCATTTGCCACCTAAGCCTTTTTCCCCCGGGTTTTCGCGAGCCCGAGGGTCATCTTTATTTTAACCCCCCCGGGCCAGTTCTCCTTCGATTGCTGGCCCAAACTAGAGCGCTTTGCAGCGCCACCCCAAGGAAACTTGGGGTCTGGTTTTAGTTGTACGGACAGCTCATCCGGATGTGCCCTGAGACCGAGATATGTGCAGCTCCTATCAGGATTTGTTGGCACAATCGGGCGGCTTTGCTGGTCTTGTTTTATTACTGTCGAAATGTCTTGTAGTCCGGGATTCCGAGACTGATCGGGTCTTCCCGGTAGAAGGAATATCCTTCGTTGACCGTGAGAGCTTATAATGGGCTAAGTTGGGACACCCCTGCAGGGTATTATCTTTCGAAAGCCGTGCCCGTGGTTATGAGGCAGATGGGAATTTCTTAATGTCCAATTTTAGAAAACCCGAAGTTGACCTTAATTAAAACACATCAACCGCGTGTTTAACCGTGATGGTCTCTTCTCGGCGGAGTCCGGGAAGTGAACACGGTGATGGAGTTATGTTTGACGTAGGTTGTTCTAGGATCACTTCTTGATCACTTCTAGCTTCACGACCGTGCTTTGCTTCTCTTCTCGCTCTCTTTTGCGTTGTTAGCCACCATATATGCTAGTCGCTTGCCGCAGCTCCACCTCACCACCCCATCCTACCTTTAAGCTTAAATAGTCTTGATCTCGCGGGTGTGAGATTGCTAAGTCCCCGTGACTCACAGATTCTACCAAAACAGTTGCAGGTGCCGACGATGCCAGTGCAGATGACGCTTCCGAGCTCAAGTGGGAGTTCGACGAGGAACGTGGTCGTTACTATGTGTCTTTTCCTGATGATCAGTAGTGGAGCCCAGTTGGGACGATCGGGGATCTGTGTAGCATTTGGGGTAGTCTTCTTTCATTTTGGTTCCGTAGTCGGACCTTGAGTGTAATCTAGATGATGGATGTTTATTTATGTATTGTGTGAAGTGGCGACTGTAAGCCAACTATGTATCTCTTTCCCTTATGTATTACATGGGTTGTGTGAAGATTACCTCACTTGCGACATTGCTTTCAATGCGGTTATGCCTCTAAGTCGTGCTTCGACACGTGGGAGATATAGCCGCATCGAGGGCGTTACAAGTTGGTATCAGAGCCTTCCCCGACCTTAGGAGCCCCCACTGATTGATCGTTTTTAGCGGCCGAGTTGTGTCTAGAAAAATGTTTTGATTCATTTAGGAATTACGTATCGGAGAGTTTAGGAATTCTTTTTACTTCCCAGTCTCCTCATCGCTCTGGTAAGGCATCCTGACGTAGAGCTTTGACTCTTCTCTTCTCAAATTTCACTAAATTTTTTTTAGGATCACGCGGGTATCTTAGAATCATTTCGATGGTTTTATGATGACAACATTGTCTTGGTGCCTCCTGTCAGTAGGGGTTTAGTGGAGGTGTCCCGGGGAGTTGAGCTCTGAGGTGTTGTCGTCATAATCTTATCGTTGCACTTCTGGAATACCTCAGTTTAGTACGCCGGCATCGAAAATCTCTTTTGTACAGTTGTTGGTGAGATAACCCTGATAGCCTAGTACTGAGGCGAGTGCGGGAGTATTGCCATAACTCGTATAACGGATGTTTTTTCAAAGGTTGAGGTAGACGATTTCCGAAGGTTTCTTGGTTATGTGTTGAAGGATGGATATAGCTGGATCTAGGTATTGTTAGTTTGGGTGATATATTTTGTGTCCCCTGTATCCCCAACACCTGATTGCATAACCAGAAAGTTTCGGGAGTTTATAAGTGGGAATTCAAGTATCTCGTAGGATATCTTTCCAACACACACATGATACGATATGGGATCTATCATATGTTTGTTCCGGTTTATTCTGCAAGCCAATCCTTTGTTTTGTTTTCAGTTGTGATATTCGAGTTGTTTCGAGGCAGATGGTGATTCCATACCTTTATCTAAGTGGCTTCTCAGCTTATGGAAGTGTGATGCTTTACTTTGGAATTCATTCGTTCATTCTTGTTCGAATGTTTATTGTGAAGACTATATGTTGCAATTTCGATCTTTGATTCAGCTTGAATATATGTCTTTCAAGATGCTAATGGATGTCACCCTCTTCAGGATGGCTCCGCCAACGCGTCAGAATCCGGAACGCAATGAAGGGAGTCAGGCTAACCCTCCGCCACCACCTCCGCCTCCGGAGGCATGGCAAGCCTTGATGACAGCCACCAATGCCAACGCTCAGATTCTGATTCAGCTCTTGCAAGATCGCAACCAAGGGCAAGGTAATCAGGGAAATCAAGGCCAAGGCAAGAATCAGCCGCATTTCGCTACCCTCAATCAGTTCCTTGCAAATCAGCCAAAGACTTTCAGCTACTGTGTCGAGGCCACAGACGCCGATGATTGGCTCGTGGACATCAACAAGCACTTCGAATGCAGCAATGTTAGACCTGAGGACTTTGTCAAGTTTGCCTCTTTTCAACTCAAGGATCAAGCTGCTGAGTGGTTCCAACAATACAAAGATTCCAGAGGAGGTCGTGTGATTACCTGGGATGATTTCCGCCATGACTTCAAAGCTCATTACATTCCAGAAAGTGTTGTTGAGACTAAGCGTGAGGAGTTCCGCAATCTCAAGCAAGGCAACATGTCTGTGTATCAATACAACACTCAGTTCCAGAAGCTCTCTCGTTTTGCTAAGCAAGACATCCCTGATGAGAAGAGCATGATTTACCAATTCAGGCGTGGCCTTAGAGAAGATCTGCAACTAGCTCTCGTGCTTTTTGAGCCGTTAAAGTATGATGAATTCTACAACATGGCACTGAAACAAGAAGCTGCTCAGCTCAAGTGTGAGGCATCTAAGAAGAGAGTCAGGGACGCAGTTCAGTCCTCTTCTTCCTCACTAGTGGCAGCCAAGCAACAGAATTTCTGGTTGCCTCCTCCTCCTCCGTTCCGTCAGCCTTATCAGCAGAAGAACTCAGGTGGTCGTGGATCTTCCCACCCACCCAACCCAGGCTATCAGAACAAGTCTCAGAACCAAGCTCCAAGGCCAAATGCTCCTTATCATCGTCCGCTCTCAGAAGTGACTTGCAACAAATGTCAGCAAAAGGGTCACTATGCGAACAAGTGCTTCAACCAAAGGCGCCTTCCGCCTCCTCCTCCTCCTGTGAGATCTTCCAGCAATGCAGTGGTCAAGCATAATCCTAAGCATGCCAAAGTGAACATGATGAACGCGGCTCAGGCATAGGATTCTTCAGAAGTGATCATGGGTAATCTCTCAGTTAATGATATTCCTGCAAAAGTCTTATTTGATACTGGTGCTTCGCATTGTTTCATCTCAAGACCTTTTGCATCTAAGCATGAGTTGGGTTATCAAGTATTGCCTAGTTCTTTATCAGTGGTGTCCCCGGGTAAGCAAATGACATCTAATATTTGCGTCCCGGATGTTTCTATCAAGATGGGCGACTATAGATTTCTGGCTAAACCAATTGTTCTTGGTGACTCTGATATTGATCTTATTCTCGGGATGGACTTACTTTCTAAGCACAAGGCTCAACTTGATTGTGCTGCCAGGGAAATTCAATTGACTCACTCTTCTGACGATGTGGTCATCTATGCCGCTCGTGATGATACCATTCGGTTGTTTTCTCTCAATGAGAAGGGCGAATTGGATGCTATCTCTCAGATTCCAGTCGTTTGTGAGTACCAAGATGTCTTTCCAGAAGAGCTTCCGGGTATGCCTCCTCACCGACCAGTCTAATTCGTTATTGATCTTGAGCCTGGCACAGAACCCGTTTGCAAGCGTCCATACAAGCTTGGGCCAAAAGAGTTGAAGGAATTGAAGAAACAACTCGATGAACAAGAGCGTCTGGGTCTGATCAGACCGAGTTCATCTCCTTGGGGTTGTGGTGTTCTTTTTGTCCAGAAGAAGGATGGCACGGACCGACTTTGCGTCGATTACCGTCCATTTAACAAGAAGACAATCAAGAACAAGTACCCACTTCCCAACATCAATGAGATATTTGAGCAACTTAAAGGTGCTAAAGTGTTCTCCAAGCTTGACCTTCGTATGGGTTATCATCAAATTAGCATTCGTGAAGAAGATATTCCCAAGACAGCATTCAGAACAAGCTTTGGTTCTTATGAATATACTGTCATGTCTTTCGGCCTTGTCAATGCTCCTCCAACTTTCTCTCGAATGATGAACTTCATTTTCAACCCCTACACCAATGAATTCGTCTTGGTCTATCTCGATGATATATTGGTCTTCTCCAAGAATAAGAAGGATCATGCCAAGCATTTGCGATTGGTGCTCGACAAGCTCAGAGAGTATAAATTCTATGCGAAGTTCTCCAAATGTGAATTCTGGCTTGATGAAGTTCTTTACCTTGGGCATATCATCTCTACCAAGGGCATTGCTATTAATCCCGAGAGGGTGTCTGCAGTTTTGAATTGGGAACCTCCTCAGAATGTCAAGCAGCTTCGCAGTTTTCTTGGACTTGCAAGCTATTGCCGAAGATTTGTTGAGAATTTCTCAAAGATTGCAAAGCCTCTTTCCAACCTCCTCCAGAAGCATGTGAAGTATGTCTGGTCTCCTGAGTGTGACGTTGCTTTCAACGCTATCAAAGAGAAACTCGTCACTGCTCCAGTTTTGACTCCTCCTGACGAATCCAAGCGTTATGAAGTTTTCTGTGATGCTTCTCTTCAAGGTCTCGGTGCTGTGTTAATGCAAGAAAACAAGGTTGTGGCCTATACCTCTCGTCAGTTGAAGCCCAACGAAAAGAACTACCCCACTCACGATCTTGAGTTGGCGGCAGTTGTCCATGCGTTGATAACATGGAGTCATCTCTTGTTGGGAAGGAAAGTGGACATATTCACCGATCACAAGAGTCTCAAGTACATCTTCACTCAGCCCAACCTCAACCTCAGGCAGACTCGATGGGTCGAAATGATTCAAGAGTATAATCCGAGTATTGAATATACTCCAGGCAAGGCTAATGTGATTGCGGATGCATTGAGCAGGAAGGCTTATTGCAACAGCTTAATCCTCAAGCCCTTTCAACCGGATCTCTGTGAAGCTTTCCGCAAGTTGAATCTCCAAGTTGTTCCTCAAGGTTTTCTTGCCAACCTCATAGTCTCTCCTACTTTGGAAGATCAAATTCGTGAGGCACAACTGCTGGATACCATGGTGAAGAAGGTGAAACGTGGTATTGACAAGGGCATTTCCAAATACAAGTGCTATCGCGTTGATGACACAGATACTCTTTTCTTTGAGGACCGGTTTGTGGTTCCAAAGGGTGATCTTCGTAAAGTCATTATGAACGAGGCGCACAATTCTCTTCTGTCAATTCATCCTGGAAGTACGAAGATGTACCATGACCTCAAGCAGTCATATTGGTGGACTCGAATGAAGCGAGAAATTGCTCAATTCGTGAATGAATGTGATGTCTGCAGAAGGGTGAAAGCAGAACACCAACGACCAGCTGGTCTACTCCAACCTCTTGCTATTCCAGAATGGAAGTTTGATCATATTGAAATGGACTTCGTGACTGGTTTTCCTAAGTCCAAGCGTGGAAATGATGCCATCTTCGTCGTCATCGACAAGCTCACTAAAGTGGCTCATTTTCTTCCTATCAAAGAGTCTATCACAGTAGTGCAGCTGGCAGAGCTCTACACCTCCAGAATTGTCTCCTTGCATGGCATTCCACAATTGATTTCTTCAGACCGTGGCAGCATCTTTACCTCCAAGTTTTGGGATTCTTTTCAGAAGGCCATGGGCACAAACATTCGCTTCAGCACAGCTTTCCATCCTCAAACTAGTGGACAAGTCGAGCGTGTCAACCAAATTCTTGAAGGTATGCTCAGGGCTTGTGTCATCTCTTTCGGCATGAAGTGGGAGGATTGTCTTCCATATGTTGAGTTCTCTTACAACAACAGTTTTCAAGCGAGCTTGGGCAAAGCCCCATTCGAGATTCTCTATGGCAGAAAGTGTCGTACTCCTCTCAATTGGTCTGAGACGGGCGAACGCCAACTTCTTGGCAACGACTTGATCACAGAGGCTGAAGATATGTGTAAAGTCATTCGTGAGAATCTCAAAGCCGCTCAATCGCGCCAGAAGAGCTATTACGATAGCAAACACCGTGATGTGGCTTTCGAGATCGGAGACCATGTCTACCTCCGCGTCTCTCCAATGAAAGGCACTCGTCGCTTCGGTATCAAAGGGAAACTTGCCCCTAGATACGTCGGTCCTTTCAAGATCATCGGCAAAAGAGGCGATCTCGCCTATCAACTTGAGCTCCCCCCCAACTTTGCAAATGTGCACGATGTCTTCCACGTGTCACAGCTTCGCAAGTGCTTCAAGACGCCTGAGCGCACCATCAACTTCGAAGAAATTGATCTTCAAGAAGATTTGTCCTATCATGAGCATCCCGTTGCTATTCTTGAAGAAACTGAACGCAAGACTCGCAACAAGTCTATCAAATTCCTGAAAGTGAAGTGGTCACACCATTCAGACCGAGAAGCCACCTGGGAGCGCGAGGACCACCTCCGTTCTGAATATCCGGAGTTCTTTCAGTCCTAGATCTCGGGACGAGATCCTCTCGTAGTGGTGGAGTGTTGTAACACCCCGGATGTAACTTGCCATATTTGTAACTCCAACTCTTGCCATTTTCGACAATGTGATATGATATTCCCTCCGTGGTTGGGTTTCCCGTCTTTTTGCATTTTGTCCTTGTCATGCATTTCATATCATGTCATCATGTGCATCGCATTCGCATACGTGTTCGTCTTATGAATCCGAGCATTTTCCCCGTTGTCCGTTTTGCAATCCGGTGCTCCTATGTTCCCCGGCGTCCCCTTTTACCTTTTTCTGTGAGCGGGTATTAAACTTTCTCGGAATGGACCGAGGTTTGTTAAGCGGCCTTGGTATAGCACCGGTAGACCGCCTGTCAAGTTTCGGGTCATTCGGAGGTCGTTTGATACTCCAACGGTTAACCGGGTAACCGTGAAAGCCTCTTTTGGGTTGTAGCCCAAAACCCCTCCAAAACAACCCAATAACCCATCTAAGTCACTCCCATGTCCATCGCCGTTCGATCACGATCGCGTGGCCGCAAACCGCTCTCCATTTGGAGTCTCCTAACTCCCTCTACCTATATATTTGCATCTCCCCCCGGATTTTTCGCAGTCCAAACCCTAAAAATCTTCCCTCCGCGCCGCCGGACATGTCCGCCGCCGTCTGGATGCGTCCACCGCCCGCCGCCACGTCGCCCGGACCAATCCGGAGCCGCCACCTCAGCAGTGCCGCTTCCCTCCTCCTCTAGCGCGTCGCCACGTGTTCCCCTAGCGCCCCACTTCGCCGCGGCCCGCGGAGCCCGTCGCGGGCCCGCGCGGGCCCAGATCCCGCCGCCGCCCGGCCTCGGCGCGCCTCCCCTGCGTCGCCACCCGCGCCGGCCACCGCGACCCTCTTCAGCCGCCGCCTTGCCGGCGCGCGCCACCGCGCCGCCCGCGCCTGCCAACCGCTGCCTGTCGCCGCCTGCCTTCCGCCCGCGCCGCCCCGCGACTCCGGCGCCGCGCCCCGACGAGCCGCCGCCCCGCGCGCCGCGGATCCGGTCGGGTCGGACCGGATCCGGTCGCCTCGACCTCGCCGGCCACCTCCCCTCGACTCCGGCCGCCCTCCTCTGCCGCCTCCTCGCCTCCTCCCGGCCATCTCCGGCGAACCTCGTAACCCGCGCCGGAACCCTAGATCTGACGGTATAAAATTCCTCTAAGTCTTTTTCTGGTATATTTTTGTGCCATGTTCATCGCATCATAACTTGCTGCATATTGCTCCGTTTCGTGCGTGTAATATGTCAAATTGTTTGTCTCGATGTGTACATCATTTCATCTCATTGCATCATTTTCATTTGAGCTCATCTTCATGCCCTAAATGCTGTTGGAAGAGGGCTATGTGATGTTAGTTTCAGATCTGTTTCAGTAGATGCACTTTTGTCATTTTTGCCATGATTGATGTGTGCATCCTATGAATTGGAGTCCTACTTGTGTTTTTTAATATGCCATGCTATCTTTACAGGGGTGTTTGCCATGTATTTTTGTGATCTTTGTGGTGACTAGCACAAGCATGCAAACTAGGGATCATAATGTTGCTGATTTCAGAGACTAGTAATTTAACAAAGTCATGCCCTGCTGTTATTTTTATGCCATGTGTTCATGTTGTTTCAGAGAGATATATGCCTCTTCTGAGAATGATCAGTAAGGATGTTTTGAGCAAATGGATTTGCTCTATCCATCCATGCCTTTTTTTGTAATTATGGAGTGCCATAGCTTGAGTCAATCGAGCTCTACTTTTGCTATAAAATGTTACTGGCAGATTGTTTACATGTTATTCGATTTTGCCAAGCTTTTTGTAGTTGATCCTTGCATGCTATGATGTTATTCTTGCCATGTCTAGCTTCTATGCCATGTATTCTTAATTAATGTATACTTAGTTTATCATGCAATGCTCTGTAGTGAGTGCATCGAGCTCGTAAACAAGCCTACTTGTTATCTGATTTTGACATGTCCAGCTTTCTAGTCTGAAAACTGTAACGAAACTTGCTTAATTGACATGGGTGCTATTGTATTTTCTGGACCTTTTTGGCTCATGGTCGGTAAGGGACTTTTTTTAAATGCTTTGAGTAGATCCATGTCATGCCATATTTTGCTATGTCCTGTTCCGTTAGCATGTTGTTTACTTGCTCTAAACATGTCATCCTGATGTTAATTTCTGGCACGATAATAATTTCACTAAGTCTGTGAACCTGTTATCTTTTGCACTTTTGCCATGCTTGTTTGAACATGTTATGGTGTGATTTAGCCGTAGCTCAGTGTTCATATTTTGTTAAACATCTTGAGTAGATCACTGCCATATGCTTTGATGATATGTTTGGGTGCATTAGCTTAATTTATTGTTGCTTGCTAAGTGGCATCCTGCTGTTAATGGTAGAATCTTGTCATTCTTGTTTTGCTTGTCATTTGCAAACCGTGCATCCGATTCCGGTGATCTTTATATAGATTTCAACCGAAATCACCTCATCTATCCAGTGGCATACTTGGTTTGCCAAGATTATGCCTTGTTCATCTTTTCCTTCCGGAGCACGCATATGCATTGCATATCACATCTCGCAGATCATGCCATGTTTTGCATCATGTTGCTTGCGCATTGCATCGTGGTTGATAGTTGTTCCTTTGCTTGTGTTCTTGTTTTGGGTAGAGCCGGGAGACGAGTACGTGACCGAGGAACCTGTTGAGAACGCTTACGAGGATCAAGCTTTCGACAACTCTGAGAACCTTGCAGGCAAGATGACCATACCCTCGAAATCACTTCTATCTTTGCTTGCTAGATGCTCGCTCTTTTGCTATGCCTATGCTGCGATACCTACCACTTTCTATATCATGCCACCCACATTGCCATGTCAGCCTCTAACCATCCATGTCCTAGCAAACCGTTGTTTGGCTATGTTACCGCTTTGCTCAGCCCCTCTTATAGCGTTGCTAGTTGCAGGTGAAGATGAAGTTTGTTCCTTGTTGGAACATGATTATGTTGGGATATCACAATATCTCTTAATTTAATTAATGCATCTATATACTTGGTAAAGGGTGGAAGGCTCGGCCTTATGCCTGGTGTTTTGTTCCACTCTTGCCACCCTAGTTTCTGTCATACCGGTGTTATGTTCCTTGATTTTGTGTTCCTTACACGGTTGGGTGATTTATGGGACCCCCTTGACAGTTCACTTTGAATAAGACTCCTCCAGCAAGGCCCAACTTTGGTTTTACCATTTGCCACCTAAGCCTTTTTCCCCCGGGTTTTCGCGAGCCCGAGGGTCATCTTTATTTTAACCCCCCCGGGCCAGTTCTCCTTCGATTGCTGGCCCAAACTAGAGCGCTTTGCAGCGCCACCCCAAGGAAACTTGGGGTCTGGTTTTAGTTGTACGGACAACTCATCTGGATGTGCCCTGAGACCGAGATATGTGCAGCTCCTATCAAGATTTGTCGGCACAATCGGGCGGCTTTGCTGGTCTTGTTTTATTACTGTCGAAATGTCTTGTAGTCCGGGATTCCGAGACTGATCGGGTCTTCCCGTTAGAAGGAATATCCTTCGTTGACCGTGAGAGCTTATAATGGGCTAAGTTGGGACACCCCTGCAGGGTATTATCTTTCGAAAGCCGTGCCCGTGGTTATGAGGCAGATGGGAATTTGTTAATGTCCGGTTGTAGAAAACCCGAAGTTGACCTTAATTAAAACACATCAACCGCGTGTGTAACCGTGATGGTCTCTTCTCGGCGGAGTCCGGAAGTGAACACGGTGTTGGAGTTATGTTTGACGTAGGTTGTTCTAGGATCACTTCTTGATCACTTCTAGCTTCACGACCGTGCTTTGCTTCTCTTCTCGCTCTCTTTTGCGTTGTTAGCCACCATATATGCTAGTCGCTTGCCGCAGCTCCACCTCACCACCCCATCCTACCTTTAAGCTTAAATAGTCTTGATCTCGCGGGTGTGAGATTGCTGAGTCCCCGTGACTCACAGATTCTACCAAAACAGTTGCAGGTGCCGACAATGCCAGTGCAGATGACGCTTCCGAGCTCAAGTGGGAGTTTGACGAGGAATGTGGCCGTTACTATGTGTCTTTTCCTGATGATCAGTGGTGGAGCCCAGTTGGGACGATCGAGGATCTGTGTAGCATTTGGGGTAGTCTTCTTTCATTTTGGTTCCGTAGTTGGACCTTGAGTGTAATCTGGATGATGGATGTTTATTTATGTATTGTGTGAAGTGGCGACTGTAAGCCAACTATGTATCTCTTTCCCTTATGTATTACATGGGTTGTGTGAAGATTACCTCACTTGCGACATTGCTTTCAATGCGGTTATGCCTCTAAGTCGTGCTTCGACACGTGGGAGATATAGCCGCATCGAGGGCGTTACAATGGCGCAGGAGTACTAAGTATTATTAATACAGTTTTGCTACAACTCATCTAGATGAGATATAATTTGATCTCATTCATCTTTTATAGCCATTGGATGTGATGCTATATAAGATGCATGTGTGCTGACGTGGGTTGTATTTGTTCTTGTGCAATGAGCTGACCACTGCATGTCATGTTTGATAGTCTCAAGTCATTAAAAGCATACAAGCCCCACATCTCTTCTTGGTTTATTCCTCTATGTATGTCAAAAAAAATAAGAAACAACGTGAGAGTTAATGCACCACGCCTATGTGTTTACTATTTGGTTTTCGTAAGATGACTTAATACTCACCTAGACGGAGGGAGTATTCGATTTGACAGCGGGCGGCGCAGTTCTCGATACGGCTTTAATGCAGACGGGGGAGGGAGTAGCGGTTCCCGATATGTTGAACGGCCAATGCATCCTCCTTCAATTAATGCATGAGGGAAGTAATGGGAGGAGGTCCGGGAAAATAGGCTGCATGATGTGAATGCAACTCAGTTTGCCCTCATTGCCCTCATATAAAGGCGCCCCTCCATTCCAATGTATCTACCACATCGTACGCACCTAAGCATTTGCCTAAGCACCTATACTAAGCGCAAAAGAGCTCACTCCAGACCCATGGCGGCGATGCGCATGAGCGGCCAGCGGCTGCGCCAGATGGTCCATGACGCCGGCCTGCGACATGGCGCTGAGGATCGTCTCCAGACGGTGTTGGAGACCGGCTGGTGGATGGCTGTCGTCGATGCCAACTACGACTCTTAGTTGGACCAGATGATCGTTGCCACCAGCAACAAGTTCACCGTCCTCAAGAAGCTCGCGGACGACATCGCCGTACTCCTCCAGCCCGCGCGCCCGGGCGCCTCATTGCCTGCCACCCTAATCGGCCTCCATGGATGGAACCTCTTTCAAGAACTAGTGGCCCTGCGACTGCCCGCCGACGCCACAAAGAATGTCCACCTGGAGGTCGCGCTCGCCACGAGGCACCTCGCCCTACAAGAATTCGTCGACCTACACATCCACATGTACGGGCAAATGGTGTACATAGGTGTCTACAAGGCCAGTGAGGACGCTACGACGTTGGCCTTCCTCAACCGGTTGCAAGTCTTGGATGCCTTTGCTGAGAAGCACCTCGACCTCGCCACAAAAGCCGCCGCTCCTTAGCCACCGGTCGGTGGCCCGGCACACTAAGTTGAGGAGGAGGAGGTTGTACGTTCATGGATCCATGTTTCTTCTTGCCTTCTGTAACCACCACTGCGATCGCATCATCGTGGACTTAATTCTTATTGTGCTGTTGCATTCTCGTTCCAGTCAATACCGACATGTGCGATCCCTTTGCTTAATTATATGCATCACTGTAACTAGTACTCCATCCGTCAATTTATAAGTTGTGCTTACCTTTTCCATCAGCTTCGTGCAACGCGCGGGCATCTTGCTAGAAACACTAGAATATGTCTATATAATCCGTATGTGATAGTCCATTTGAAATCTCAAAAAAGACAAATATTTAGGTACGGAGGGAGTAATATATTAGGAGTATATCAAAACAATAGTGATTTCTTTAAAGTTTGTGAACAAATACTACTATTCTACTACTTTGGATCCATCGCAACGCACGGGCACATTGCTGGTAAAAAGGAAAAGGCCTGCCGCGTTCGCGTCGCACCCACACACGCCCGGGAATCGGGAGTACAACATGGCCCGTCCAGCAGGACACATAGCTTAGGGAAGGCGTGTTGCCTAGCATTTTCACTTTCATGTGGGACCGCCGTTGAGCAAACCGACACCCCGCCCGCCGCCGGGTTGGAAAACAGAAACAAGGGGAAGATCTAGCTGTAGCACGGAAGCCAAGAAATTTGGTGTCAGACGGGGCTCGTTGATAGAGTAGGAGCATTCCGTACTAGTACTACTCCTACTAGTACCAAGTTTGTACTCCTAATACTATATTACTAGTACTACCACTATACAACTAGTAGGTACGTGCACGACACAACATCATAGGAACAAAAAACGGGAAGATCTTGTTTTGGGTGATTTATCTTTTTTTCAATCAGCGTAGTATGAATAATATGATGTGGGGGGCACCCATGAAGCTTATGTGGCTTGGTTGCATGGCTACGGAAGGTTAGAGAAAAATAAATAGATAATGTGTTTAGAGTGCACTCCACTAAATAGATATACTTTGGATCCATTGCAATGGACCGGCACATCTATATCTATACCCCCTATATAGTGTGTGAAAAACTTTGAAAGTTGGTTGTTGGATGAAGCCAATCCGACGGTACAAAGATGGCAAATCCGAGCACTACTGGCCGTTGGATATCATCCACCAGATTCTGCCACATGTATAATCTAGAAGACTCCATGGTTGAACTTAATTCATGACTAACTTTGCCACAACTAAGCTTAGGCAAAGTTATTAGTTCTTCAAAATGAGAGCCACAAGTTGGCAAGCCTAAGGGAATCTTGCCACATTTTTTGTGTGTATGTCATGTGGCCTTAGTGTGGCTTGCCTAAGGTGTGGCTTGAACCAAACACTCACCTAAGTTAATTAAACTTGCCTAACCTTACATTCCACCAGATTTTGCCACATGTTAGAATCCAGAAAGCTCCACATGTAGAAGCATAATGCACAAACCACCAGAATCTCATGCGTGCAATGCACGTGTACCATACTAGTACTAGTTGGTAGTAGTAAGAAACAAATTCTAGTTTTGGCATGAGCTCGTACTGCGGGAGCACCATAAGACCTGCCGCAGGAGTTACATTTCCCTCTCGGGGCCCACGGGACCGAACTTCAGTGGCTTAGTGCCCGACCTATGAGTCAATGACATGCGGACCTTAAATGCGGCTGGCCCACATGTCATTCTCATGGTGGTGGCGTGGTTCGCGACTCACTCGTCCGAGATGAACTGGACGGTGGTGGTGTGGCCGTGGCGAGGGTGCCACAGCTGGGCGTCGGGGCGTTACGAGGCGTAGATGGCCACACCGGCGGGTACTACCTGTAGTACATAAGTACTCCAGCTGAGGATTGATGCTCGGGACGAAATGTGTCACAGCCGCTGGATGAAAATTCGATGGTGCGGGAGTACGGATCGGAGCACAGCAGCAGAGCAGGCAAACCGCGTCCAATCGGGTGTGTCTGTGGTAGAAAGTTGATGGTCGCCGCAGTTCAGCTGGCCCGCATGCCATGCACACAAAGGCAGAGGAGCGATGGGGCCGAGAGAGATGAGGGGCACGTCGTGGGGATGAGGATCCCCTGACGCGAACAATCCTACCATTCAGTCACTAACATGTGGGACCCATAAGCGTGGGTCCCACCTATCAGCGAAGGAAAGGCAGGGCAAGGCAGTGATAGCCACGTCAGAGGATCCATGTCCACGTCGTGGGACGTCATGCCGTGGGTTGGAGCAGCGTCGTGGGAATCGCGTGTGGGTGTGGCAGTGGCAGAAACAAGAAACGTGATGGTCGCCGTGGTTCAACTTCCATGGACAAGCTGTCATGTCTGTTGACACATGTATATCAAAACTAGAGTGTTTATATTTCAAGCACGTGAACAAGTATTATTCTACTACTTTGGATCCATTGCAACGCACGGGCCAGCACATTGGTAGTAGTAGTGTCCATCTCTATCTCTAGAGGCCTTCCCTCGTTCATCCTTTTCTCTCACAAGATAAACTACTCATACAAATGCATCTTGATGTTCTGTGGAACGCACGAGGATGTTTCCTTGGGGGTCTCTCCAGCGCGGCGTGGCCGTAGTTGCAAGTTGACGCCCGTTGAGATGCCGACGTTGAGGGGCACTCGGATTTCCTCCGATGAGCAGGTAAAATGAGTTTGATCACGTAGTAAATGCATTCTAAAGACTACTTCCGTGTCCATTTCCTAATTCTCCCCCTGCCCACTGTTTCACAGGTTAGGCTCGGTGACAAACCAGGGGACTTATTTTGTATGGGACACATCCTACGATATACTCCCTCTCTCCCAGTTTATTTGTTTTGAATCTTCTCGTTTTATAAGTTTCAAATTCAAATTTAGAGCTCCCCATCACATGTTGAGATTACAATGTCCATTAAATCGTTGCATGCATGTATAGTAAAGAAACAAATCTCGAGTTTGGCACGAGTTCATGCTGCGGGAGCACCACAAGCCCTGGCGCAGGAGTTACATTTCCCTCTCAGGGCCTTCGGGTCTGAGCTTCAGCGCCTTTACACCTACATTTGAGTCAATAACATGTGGACCCGATAGGTGACTGGCCCACATGTCATGCCGCATTCTTCTTCTTCTTCTTCTTCTTCTTCTTCTTCTTCTTCTTCTTCTTCTTCTTCTTCTTCTTCTTCTTCTTCTTCTTCTTCTTCTTCTTCTTCTTCTTCTTCTTCTTCTTCTTCTTCTTCTTCTTCTTCTTCTTCTTCTTCTTCTTCTTCTTCTTCTTCTTCTTCTTCTTCTTCTTCTTCTTCTTCTTCTTCTTCTTCTTCTTCTTCTTCTCTTCTTCTTCTTCTTCTTCTTCTTCTTCTTCTTCTTCTTCTTCTTCTTCTTCTTCTTCTTCTTCTTCTTCTTCTTCTTCTTCTTCTTCTTCTTCTTCTTCTTCTTCTTCTTCTTCTTCTTCTTCTTCTTCTTCTTCTTCTTCTTCTTCTTCTTCTTCTTCTTCTTCTTCTTCTTCTTCTTCTTCTTCTTCTTCTTCTTCTTCTTCTTCTTCTTCTTCTTCTCTTCTTCTTCTTCTTCTTCTTCTTCTTCTTCTTCTTCTTCTTCTTCTTCTTCTTCTTCTTCTTCTTCTTCTTCTTCTTCTTCTTCTTCTTCTTCTTCTTCTTCTTCTTCTTCTTCTTCTTCTTCTTCTTCTTCTTCTTCTTCTTCTTCTTCTTCTTCTTCTTCTTCTTCTTCTTCTTCTTCTTCTTCTTCTTCTTCTTCTTCTTCTTCTTCTTCTTCTTCTTCTTCTTCTTCTTCTTCTCTGTGGGAGACGGCTTCGCAACAAGCTCTTTGGACCTTGCAACTATCTCGAAACTCACATGGGCATCGAGGGCAGCATATTTTATCCGCTCGTCGTCAAGGGATAATTCTCCCATCCAGATGACCTTAATGCCACCGTCTCATCACCCTTCTGAAGATTTGTATCGAGCACAAAATTTGCTACGTCAAATAGGGATGGTGTCTGTTTATCACAATCTTCTACAGGAATTTTGATTCTGGTTTGTAGGTCAGCGATGCTTTTCAAATCAAGGTTGTACGGCTCCAACTTCTGTTTGTCCCCTTCGAAGGCTGCCCCACAGAAGTATACGTCCTCCCAGCCTCGTTAGCCAGCGTTCTCTTCCTCTGCTGCCGCGTTCTACCTTTCCATTTTTCCTCTTCTCAAGTGTGGAACGATCTGCATGCCATCCTTGATGCACCAGAACGACCACTTCATGCATCGCAGCAGGGCGTTGATTGGGCATGCACGAGAATTTGGTTCTGCTCGCAATATGGATGATACCTGAACGATGAAGTGAACAGCATGCTAGCACGGGAGACCTATTTCCGCTATACAATACTGGAGTACTCATGTTCCTACTACTAGTAGTAGTAGTAGTACAACTGTGGTACACTTGATGGTCAAAATACTATTCATCCGGTCGTCACAATGAAGTGACAACACCCTGCGCCTGACACTAGTCCACGCGGCGTGTTCGGGTTACCAAAGTCAGCCTCACCCTGTGCACTATGCAGTCTGTCACCGCCACTGTACAACACATTGGCGCCTCGCCTCATCTCCCTCTCCGCTCCCATAGCACCACTCCATCTCCATCTCCTTCTCCGTCTCCGTCTCCATCTCACTGTGCCCCCGTGTACCGTCGCCTCACTCGCCTCCCCCAGTACCACTATTCCCTCGCTAGCCGCTCCAGCACCGACATCCTTCTCCCCCGTAAATCAAGCCCCCTTCCAAACTCCACCATGGCCGAACGCGAACCGCGCAACATCCATATGAGCCGCGATTGGAGCAATATCCCAGTGACATCCTCGACCTCTGTTGTTCGTGTATGGATATGTTGGTGCTTGTGAACTTCCAGACCTCCCATGAGATTATCCTTCCTCCGTTGGATTATATAGAGTATTACCATCGCGGTCCAAGTCATCTAGATTACTACGTCAGTTGGACGGACCTTGTTTTGTAGAAGATTGTAATCTACAAAGTGCCCACACGACATGCGAATTACGCAGACTTCAAGCTAATTGCCTTGTTCGACCGCGGACTCGCCTATCTTTACGCCGTTGCCTTCTTTAGCTGGAGACAACTCGGCTCGCAGTGGATCATCGTCAAAGCTGATACACACTTCTGTTTTGCTATTGAACACAATGGCATCATCTACGCGATCGACAAAGCAGATGGCACCACGTATTGCTGGGACAGCGCGTGTAAGTTCACTACAAAAAAGACACATCTATGACATTTTGGGCCGAGCGAATTTTTTTCCTGTCATACATATGAGACTTCTATGACGATAATTGTGACAAAACCCGGTATCATCATAGATGTGGTGGGCTCCTACTTCTATGACAAAAAATCATGACAGAAAATGGGCTTTTCGTCCTGGGCGGGCCGGAGACGCTGCTGCATGACATTCTTTGGGCAATCCATGACGGAAAAAACCGTGGTAGAAGCGAGGGGGAGGAAAATTTCGGGGAGTTCCCGGTTACGGTGGGGGGTCGGGGGCCGAGCGATGCGCGTTTCTCTCGTACACGTACGTGCGTGTGTGCGAGGCATTGTCTCTAACTGAACCCGAGCGAGGCGTTGGGCTCTAACTGAACTGAGCGATTGCACTGCAGGCTACGCGTTACTGAACCCGAGCGATCGATCGATGGCTGTTAACTGAACCTGATCGAGCGATTCCTTCGCTACTGCTGCTAACTGAAGTAAATCGATGTTGCCTATGGGATGAACAGTGAGCGTTGCGGGGGGTTTGGATGAACAGTGAGCGGTGGCGTTGCCTCTGGATAAACTGGACCCCGTGGTGTGGTGGAGGGCTGGACGAACAGTAGATGGTGGAGGGGTGCCCGTGGAGGGGTGGTTGAACAGGACCCCGTGGTGTGGAGGGCTAGATGAACAGTAGACGGTGGAGGGGTGCCTGTGGAGGGGTGGTTGAACAGGACCCTGTGGTGTGGAGGGCTGGATGAACAATAGACGGTGGAGGGGTGGATGAACAGTAGCCGGTGGAGTAGCGCGTGGTGGAGGCTGGATGAACAGGAGCCCGTGGAGGCTGGAGGAGGTCAACGATGGAGATGAACAATATCCCGTGGAGTCCCGTTTTGTGGTACGCCACACCCCTCCCGATGAACAGGACCCCCGTTTCGACCGTAGCGCTCCAACACAAGTCCGTTTCGTCCGTTTTGCGGTACGCCACACCCCTCCCGATCAACAGGACCCCCGTTTCGACAGTAGGAGGTCCGTTTCCTCCGTTTTGCGGTACGCCACACCCCTCCTGATCAACAGGACCCTCGTTTCAACCGTAGGAGGTCCGTTTCCTCCGTTTTGCGGTACGCCAGACCCCTCCCGATGAACACGATCCCGTTTCGAACGTGGCCGGTCGAACACAAGGCCGTTTCCTCCTTTGTGCGGTACGCCAGGCCTCGTTTCCATCGCCTGTTCCGTCCAAGCCCTCCCAATGAACACGACCACGCATTCCGTTCCGACCCAGCCAGCTGGCTCCCACGCGTTCTGTTGCCTCCCGATGAACACGACACATTCCGTTGCCTCCCCATGAACACGACGCATTCCATTGCCTCCCCATGAACATAATGCATTCCGTTGCCTCCCCATGAACATGATGACGACGCTGTTTCTCCGTTCCGACCCAGCCATGTACACGAGCCCTCGCCGTACGTATGCGCGAGTAGGCGTTCGAGACCCCACCCGTATGTACACATACGTGGCCGTATTTTATTTCTTGCACCCTGGCCGCTGTACGTACATGTACATGCTACGTGCGCGCCTCTCCTACAACACGTGCATGCCTCTACATCCACCAGTATATATGTACATACACGTTCGCGACCAGAATGACAACGCTATGTACGCTTCGACCAGGTGGGTCCCGACTGTCACGCACTTCCTTGCCTGCGAAGATGTAGCTGGTGGGTCCCAGCAGTGAGGGGGGCGAATCATTTTTTTGCCCGGACGCACTTCCTTGCGTGCGAAGATGTAGCTGGTGGGTCCCAACAGTCATGGGCAAACGTTTTTTTCGCGAAATACGGTGGCCCGTCCGGTGGGTCCCCGCTGTCAGGTGGAGGAATAATTATTTTGCACGTAATAAGGAGGCACTTCCTTGCTGCGGCCGTGGACCCAGCTGTCTGCCTCTCCACGTACAGTCCACGTCCGATGGAAGCCGTTCCTTGACCACGTTGACCACGCCGTGCCGAGAGCACCAGGGCGGTGGACGACGGCGAGGCCTAGGAAGGGGACGACGCGGAGCCGGGGAAGAGGCGACAGTGGATGCACACGCGGAGGGGAGTACGAGGGTTCACTGGTTCGGCTGCGCTGCTGTCGCCGTAGAATAACACGGGGTGTGGGTGAGTGGAGGGATGGCCTGACCAGCAGTGGGAGTAGTAGGGGGCGGTTAGGCCTCTGCCGCATCGCAGCCGGCCACGGGAGGCAGGAGCACGAGGCACGACCGACGCTGGTTTGGGCGGCTGGAGCAAGAAGACCAGAGGTTGAAGAAGCACTACGGCCGTTGGATGGACATCTTACGGTCACTAGAGCTAGAATCATGCATATTGACTAAGTTGACAAAGCCCTCCATCCCCGTCAACTTAGTAGGCCCACAAGTCAGCCTGCCACTATACTGGGTCCCAGCTAACAGGGGGAGTATTCATTTTTTTGTGCGTAATAAGGAGGCACTTCCTTGCGTGCGAAGATATAGCTGGTGGGTCCGAGCTGTCAGCGGCGGTAACATTTTTTTTCACAAAATACAGAGGCCCTTTCGGTGGGTCCCTGATGTCAGGTGGAGGAATCATTATTTTGCGCATAATAAGGAGGCATTTCCTTGCGTGCGGCTATGGACCCAGCTGTCGGCCTCTCCACGTACAGTCCACTTCAGATGCATGTCGGTCGTTGACCACGTTGACCAGGCCGTGCCGAGAGCACCCGGGCGGTGGACGAGGCGAGGCCTAGGAAGGGAACGACACAGAGGCAGGGAAGACTTGGCAGTTGTTTCCCACGCGGAGGGGAGTACGACTGTACGAGGGTTTACTGGTTCGTCTGCCGTCGCCGGAGAATAACAACAGGTGTGGGTGAGTAGTGGGATGTCTGAGGGATGTCTAGGACAGCGATGGGAGTACAGTGGGGCAGTGAGACCTGCGCGGCAGCAGAGCCGGCCGCGGGGAGGAGGGAGCAGGCAGTCCCGCCGGCGCTTGTTTGAGCGGCTGGAGCAGGAAGAGCAGAGATTGAAGAAGCACGTCGGCCGTTGGATGGCCATCCAACAGTCACTGCTTGTGCGTCAACCTTTTTTTTAGGAAAGCCTCAAATCTGTGGAAAACAACATACAACCCATCTGCCATTATTTCTAATAATTTACAGCCCATTTGCTAATTATTAAGGTTTTTTTGGAGCCCATATTCTTTTTGTTAGCATTATAGCCCATATTGTGGCCACGGTTAAAAAATTATACGAAATTTTGCATATTTCGGTGCGGTCCAAACTGTTTTTAATCCCGAAATTTCGACTCACGTACAAACTGATTTTAAAAATAAATGTATATCAATATAAAATCCAACAAATTCTCCACGCATAAAAATTAACGTAATTTAAAATCTCGAAATGAAAAAAAGATATTTGAAACTAATTGCCGGTTTGATGTGTTTTAAAAATGTACATCACATTTCTCATTACTATAGGCCATTTTCTCGGCCAGCCGAATGAAGCTCTCCTCGTCTTGAAAGATTTGCAACCCAACAGGCCTGACAAAGCAACTTACTTGGCAAATCAGAAAAAAAACTGGGCTATGGCCGTGGACCCAGCTGTCAGCCTCTCCACGTACAGTACTCTTTCGATGGAAGTCAGTCGTTGACCACATTGACCACGCCGCGCCGAGAGCACCAAGGCGGTGGACGATGGCGAGGCCTAGGAAGGGGACGACGCGGAGCCGGGGAAGACGTGGCAGTGGATGCCCATGCGGAGAGGAGTACGAGGGTTCACTGGTTCGGCTGCGGCGTGAGGCTGCCGTCGCCGCAGAATAATAGGGGGTGTGGGTGAGTAGAGGGATACCCTGGGCCAGTGGTGGGAGTAGTAGGGGGCGGTGAGGCCTCCGCGGCATCACAGCCGGCCACGAGAGGCAGGAGCACGCAACACGACCGGCGCTGCTTTGGGCGGTTGGAGCAAGAAGACCCGAGGTTGAAGAAGCACTATGGCCGTTGGATGGACATCGTACGGTCACTGGAGCTAGAATCGTTCATATTGACTAAGTTGACAAAGCCCTCCGTCCTCGTCAACTTAGTAGGCCCACAAGTCAGCCACCCACTATGGTGGGTCCCAGCTAGCAGGGGGTATTCATTTTTTGGTGCGTAATAAGGAGGCACTTCCTTGCGTGCGAAGATATAGCTGGTGGGTCCGACCTGTCAGCGGGGGGAACGTTTTTTTCACGAAATACAGAAGCCCTTCCCACGTACAGTGCACGCACAGTGCGTAATAAGGAGGAACTTTCCTTGCGTGCGACCATGGACCTCGTGGGTCCCAGCCGTCAGGCTCTCCACGTACAGTCCTCTTTCGATGACTCTCGTATGTTGACCACGCCGCGCCGAGCGCACCGAGGCGGTGGACGACGGCGAGGCCCCAGACTGGAACGACCCGAAGATGGGGAAGACGCGTCAGTTGAGTCACAGACGGAGAGGAGTGGGAAACTTAACTGGTTTAGGTGCGGGGTGGGCCTACACTCGGCAGAGAATAACAGGAGGTGCGGAGTGGAGGGATGGCCTGGCCGTCGGCGGGGTAGCGTTTCGCTGAGGAGCGCAAAACAACGCCGCTGGACGCCGAAGGCTGGAGCAGGCGGTTCCAACAACGCTGGGGGAAGAAGATGAGAGATTGAAGAAGAATGCCGGCCGTTGGATGTAAATCCAATGCCTTCTTAGGCTTCGACCTACTGGCCCACATGTCAGCCAGTCCATTTGTTTTTAGTCCATTTGGTGGGCTGGGTGAAACAATGATGTAGCATCTATGCATCCCGTTTAAATCCTATTTGCATTTTTTTCGAAATCCGCGAACTTGCTGGGCTGGGTGAAAATATCATGTTGGGCTAGACGGAGAAATGTTATAAAAACATAAACACATGATTGCACGTCAGTAAAATCTTTGCAAGCTTATGTACGCAATCACTAGGAGTTAACTTGCCAAGTTATATATAAACAATTATTATTATTATTTTGTAAGAACTTTCAACTTACGAAATAAAATATCATTTTAATTTGATGAGTTAATAGTATGTGGGGTATTATTATTTTTTAGGCTAGACGTGGGACAATTGAGTTGGTTCTAGGGGAAAGTACTGGGAGAAAACTCAGTTTACATCGAAAAAGAAAGTGGGAGAAAATTCAGAGACCTGCTGGGTCCACCTGAGGAGGGGAATATGTTGGGAGGAAGGAGATTCAAAGCACGGCAGCCGAGTGAACTAGTTTTTTTTACGGACAAGTGAACTAGTTTACATACATAAGCAAATAGCCACTAAAAAAAGCAATCAGGTTAATGTGTTCTTAAAAGAAATATTTCGGACAAAACAGATAATTACGACACATAGGCTAATGCATGAAACACTTAAATGATAAAGGTGCTTATAAACAGATAAAGTACAACATCTAGACCTTCCTGGCACGCTTGATCATGACGCTGCGGCTGTCCGTGTACTCGTCGGTTACGGGAAGCAGACACGCCCTCATGTCCAAGATCTGCCTGTACATGTCGTAGCATGCATATGCGTCCTTGGCCGCGTAGGTTATGTAGGCTAGATTCAGAGGTACCTCCCACGTGTTCAGGTCGTCTTCTTTCATGTTGGCATATCAGGGGTCGATGATGGTCTCAGCGAGGTCAACTAGGAGTCCTTCTCCTACCCGTTGCTGATGATCTTGTATTGCTTCTGGATGTCGACAAGCTTGTTGCACCAGATGGCCGAATCGTCGCGTTCTTCCTTCTCTCCACCATAGCGAAGGTGCATTCGGTGCTGCCGATGAAAGTTCCAAGCACCCCTGACTAAAGAGGGGCTAAAACTAGTCTTGAGACTAAAAATTTTTAGTCAGGGGTACCCCTACTAAAATGTGGATTAGTCCTCTCTCTCCTCATTTAACTCCTCTCCTTTAACACAGGCGAGTTCTGGATTGGAGGGTTTGGAGGATAATAAATGCTCATTGACTTGATTTTAGTCTCTTTAGTATTTGGATGCAAGCATGGGTGAGGCTAGCGAGTTTTAGTCCCACTACTTTTAGTCATGGAACTAAAACGTATCCAAGCACCATCCAAATCTAGCAGGAAATAGGGTCCAAAGTAGTGAAATGATTGAGATAGAACATTTATTGTCAATCTAACCCTGCCATCCATACACCTCTTTCGTTTAGAGTTAGTTCAGGGTTAGAATCTAACTCTAACCTCTAACTGAGTTACAGTTCTCCTCGTCTCGGTTCATCGCCATCATACTTTCCCCATTCCTGTGTTTTCAGTATCATGCGAATCAAAGAGGCCCTTTTTTTTGCGTGAAAAATCAAAGAGGCCCTTAGACTGGTTTCGGTTTGGTCATCTTTTATAAACGTGTTATGTCCAAAATTTAATGAGCGTGCTCCGGTTTCCATGAAAATAGTCCGGTTTCATGTAGTAATTCATTCATTTATTTATTCTTCTGCGGGGGGGGGGGGGGGGGGGTTGCATGTAATTTGTGAGGTCTGAAATGTAAAGTACCCTGGCATATGCTCCGAGTCGTGCATGCACTGATCCAGATGCTCTATGTCCCACATGTCGGCGAATGGGAGCACGTGGAAATAGCCTAGGAGTACATATAGGAGGATAAATGCGTGAAATAATATGTACTGTGAAGCGTAGCCGCGGTTCGAAAAGGAGACCTAAAGTGATGACAGCTATAGGTCGCACGCACCCAACTAGTGGTACTAGACATACGACTAACTTTTCCCTCAAAAAAGAGAGGCACAAGTGCTTAGTACTCCTATTCTATAAACACGAGTCCCATCTGACAACAGCGTCCGTGCTACAGCTAGCTCTCCTCCCTTGTTTCTCTCTTCTAATTCTAAACTCGGCCGACGCCCGGTGGGCGGGGTGGGTTTGCTCAACTGCGACCCCACCTCACAGTGAAAACGTTATGACTAGAATAAAAATGCCATATACTCCCTTCGTTCATAAATATAAGCCTTTTTAGATACTATTTCAAATGGAATACAACATACAGATGTATGTAGACATAGTTTAGAGTGTAGATTCACTCATTTTGCTCCGTATGTAGTAGTCACTTGCTGGAATCTTGAGAAAGACTTATATTTGGGAATGGAGGGAGTACTATACTAATAAAACATTAAGGCCACGAGGCGATGTAGTGCTGGTTGCAGGAGGCAAGAAGAAGAGATGCATCCATCGATGACGTCCACCTCCTCGACTCAGGGCGCCGGCCCACCGAACGACGCCTAAGTAGCAGCGGCTTTCGTGGCTAGGTCGACGTGCTTCTGAACAATGGCTTCCAAAGATTCCAGCCGTTGGAAGAAGGCCAACGTCTTTCTGTCCTCGCTTGCCTTGTAGTTGCCTATGTAGATGATTTCCTCGTAGACGTGGGTGTGCAGGTCGACGGTTTCTTGCATGGCGAGGCGCTGCGCGGCGAGCGTGGCCTCGAGGTGCACATTCTTCGTCGCGACCTCCGGCACCTGCAGGGCTACCAGGGCTTGAAAGAGTTTGTCACCATGGAGGCCGATGAGGGTGGCAGGCAATGAGGAGCCTGAGCGCGCGGGCTGGAGCAGTACGGCAAGGTCGTCTATGTGCTTCTTGATGGCGGTGAACTTGCGGATGGAGTTGACCATCATGTCGTCCATGCGAGAGGCGAAGCCGGCGTTGGCGAGGGCTACGATGCCTACGGTCGCCAGCACCGTCTGGGAACGCTGCATGGTTCGGTGCCGCAGGCCGGCGCCTTGGATGCTTTGGCACAGCCGACTGCCGCTCGCGTCCATCGCCTCCATAGGTGCTTGTGGCTTCTGGTCACTTGGTCTTGGATTGGAGTGAGCAGTGTTGCGCAGAGACTTGGGAGTAGCTGGATTGGAGTGGTGGGGCGTCTTTATTATATGAGAGTCCAAACTTTGTTGCATTCACATTGTGTTGGCTCTATTCTGCTTCTCCAATTAATTCCCTCTGCATGTAATTGAGGATGCATCATTGACCGTTCAACGTCTCGGGAACCGCTACCCTCTCCCTCCAAGGCATTCAAGCACCTACGGACCCGTCGACGACGAGGTGCCTATGGTGACTTCGTAAATTTTAAGATTATAGTGTCGTGTGTGTGTGCGTTCATAGGGGTGAGTGTATGCGCGTGTATATGAGCGCTTGTGTCTGTACTGTGTAAAAACGTAAATGCATGTGAAAAAGAGACTAGTCAGTATACTCAATATTGTGCACTTCGGAGAGGAAAACGATAGAACTAGTACGTATTTATTTACGGTGCAGATTCACTCGTTTTTCTCCATATGTACTCCGTCTCGGTGTAGTCTAGTCACTTGTTGAAATTTCTAGAAGGGCAAATACTCCTTTCTGTTTTACAGGGCTATACTAGCAAGTAGTTGTACGTACTAGTACAATAGTGGGCTCACATAGCAATTTTGTCTCATGCAAGAGCCTGGCTATATGCGTGCTCCAATGTTCGCAACTGCAACGTTCGGTTTGCGCTTGGCTCTTCGCCTCTTCGAGAAGACGAACAATGATGTTACTACTACTGCTTCTACAGTGTAGAATCCACTGCTGCATGTCCGTTCACCGCGAGCGGGACGGATAGCTTGTTGTAAAAGTACTACTAAGCAAAAGCCTGTCCTCGTTTGCGAGCAACCGCGCGCATGGGTGAGGGAGAAGGCGTGTAGTAAAATCAAGCTTCTCCTCGTTGTACGAGTTGACGCGACACATCATAGCACTGGCCCCACATGGTTGCCTCTAAACTTGGCTAAAAGACCCGCAGTGTATAATATATTTGCTGCAACCTCTAACGTTTACCCACCACAAATAAAATATATGTGGCCGTATGCATCGTTCTGATGGAGAGGCCGGGGAGTCCCCCCTTTTCGAAAAAAACAAAACAAATTAAAATATATATATTCCTGTCTTGACCAGATGAGCGTGCAAACTACAATCACCAGGGTGTCAGGTAGGGCCAGAAGACTATTTTAATTTTTTTTAAACTTCGAGACGGCCAGATAGCATGGAGCCGACCCCAACGATTTTAATCTTACAGGCACGGTACACGCTATCCTAGACTACTCTACACATGAAACTGCCACACGAGCGTCCGGGCTGCGCTTGGCTCTTTGCCTCTTCGGGAAGTCGACCAATGATGGAGTACTAGTACTGCACTGGAGGAGTACTACAGTATGCTTCTGGCCATCTGACACCGATTGAACTGCTGCATGTCCACCGCGTGCGGGAGGGAGAGCGTGTAGCGAAAGCTTCTCCTAGTCTTGCCAGCCACCACGCTCATGGGCGAGGGCGGGACGCTCCTGCCTTTGCGTGTATGATAGGTGGGCCCGACAGGTGTGTGGCCAACCTATCATACAGCCAAAGGGAGGTGCAGTTAAGTCCGCGAGGGAGAGGATAATCAAACTTCTTGTTGATGTACGAGTTGACGCGACACATCAAAGCACTGCACTCGATACGTATATTTCAATAATTTGCGTTTACCGATGCATTAATTACAACGCATGCATGCATGCCGTGACTCACCTTTTGATACTTGCATGTGTTGATTTAATGCACCTTGAATTAGTATAAAATATATGACGGTAAAGCTTTGTAATACCCCGGCCCAAGTCGAGAGATGCTTGTGCACGAGGAGGGCGAGATCATGTAGACCGAACAGGACCCGACGATGGAGCTCTCTAAGGTCTCGATGGACCTCACCGTGCTCCACTGCCCCTTGTGCCTCCGCCCCTTGACGCCTCCAGTGTATGAGGTTCAAATACACCTCGTCCGTTCAGCTGATTGAGCAAGGTGCAGGTTTCTTGATTGATGTGCTATTCGGTTGATTTCTGCAGTGCAAGGGAGGGCACCTGGCCTGCGCGGACTGCCGCGTCGAGCGCCCCGGGAACCAGCGGCAGTGCCAGAAGTGCGAGCGCGGCGGTGGCTTCGACATGCGGAACATGGTGGTGGACTCCGTACTTTCGTCGGTGAGGGTGGAGTGCCCGCACGAAGGCTGTGGGCTCTACGTCACTTACCACAAGCTCGCCGATCACCAGAGTGTGTGTCCACTCGCGCCCTACAAATGCCCCGTGCCCGTCTGCGGCTACGAAGGCCCGCCGCCAGTGCTCTACCACCACATCAGCACCGCGCATCCCATGCTCGTGTACAGGATCCAGTACGGCAAGGTGCTCCAGCTGCAAGTGCCACTGTCGGAGCCACGGCTCTTGCTGTTCGCGGAGGAGGACCGCCGCGCATTTTTCTTGGTTGGCGGCGTGCCTATCGCCGTGTCGGTCATCTGCATCAGAGCGGGGGCGTCCCCACTGCTGCACTACATGGCCAAGTTGTGGGCGAACGGCCTGCCTGGGGAGCCCGAAGGCACGACCGACGCCATCGAGGTGGAAATGGAGGTGACAAGCAGCAATGATCCCGGCGACGTCGACGTGCAGGAGCTAACCTTCTTGACAGTTCCACCCAAGCTGCTAGCCGGGGCTAAGCTTGTGTCCGTCCACATTCAGATTGACAAGCTCGCGTCCTAAATCTTTCTACAGTGCCTTCTGTTTATCTTAGTAATATGCTAATATAGGGATTACCTTGCTCTACTTTAGCTTAAGAAATGGTGGGCTTTGGTGGCGATGCAGCAATTACTTCGACATCAGATCAATAATTTCTAAGAGTCGAACGGACATTTTGTGTTTGTTGGATATAAAGTTCCTTTGGGTAAGAAGTACTACTTGTCATCAAAATGGATAAAAGGAGATGTATGTAGACGTATTTTAGTTCTAGATATGTCCCTTTTTATCCATTTTGATGACAATCACTCCCTCCGTTCCATAATACATGCCTTCCATTTGTCAAAATATAGATGTATCTAGACATGTTTTAGTATATAGGTACATCCATGATAGAGCGAATCGGATGGTTGAGAACACTACAATTCGTAGCTACAGATGCGTGTGTGACTCCCAGATGCAGAGGCCGGGGGTCATCATCCTCCTTTTCTAGAAAAAACAGACTTAGATTATTGCACGTACACAGCAGTACTCCCTCCTTTCCGGTTTATAGGGCTTAATTCAAAAATCTCACCAACCAAGATGGTGAGTGGTGGAATATTTTTTGTAGTTTGCAAAAGCACCTAATCAATGCTCTTGTTTTTCTCAAAAGATTATGTTTACCAATGCATTAATTGCAACGCACGCATGCATAAAGTCCATGCATTGGTCAATTTTCTCTTAATACTTGCATGCAATGATTTAATGCACCTTGGAATCTGAACATGTGTTGGGGAACAACCAAATTGAGCCTTATAAAATGGAAAAACTAAAATTTTGAGATAAGCCCTATAAAACCGGAAAGGAGGGAGTAGAAAAAGAAGTACTCCATCCGGGAATAGTGCTGCACATCGAAACTAGAACCATCAATAAATTTTGAGCTTGCGTCTCGTCACATTCCAAATTACTCCATGCTATATTGAATTGCAAACTTGTTCACACCGATCACAGCCTAAACGGTTTCCCACTTAGGAGCGTATTAGTACCACGCTTTATTGAATTGCAAACCTGTTCACATCGATCACAACCTAAACGGTTTCCCACTTAGGAGCATATTAGTACTCGGTTATAAATACTAGTATGCCAAGATGACTGCACATTCGTCCTCAACTCCTCATCCACAAAAACAAACAAGTCATTCAGCATCCTTCCCTTGCGTCTGCCACGGACAACGTGAGTTCTGGGTCGAGAGATTGCCACCAGGGAGAGGTGAGCATGGAAGCGGAAACACGAGAGATGTCCCACCTTGCTGCGAGAGCAGCCGACCTGTCCCGCCGCGCAGAAGTAGCAGCATAGAGGCCCCGCCGCGCCGCTGAAGCAGCACGGAGGTCCTGCCGCGCCGTCGATGCAGCAGACTGGTTAGGCCGCGCCGCAGAAGCAGCAGAGATGTCCCGCCGCGCCACGAATGCAGCAGAGATGTCCCGCCGAGCTGCGGCGGCTTGGGAAAATTTCTCGCGGGCAGGCGACGACTGTTACAGGCGCATGCATGCGATCATCCATAGCCAAATGGATCAGATCTGCGGTTGGGCGAGGTTGCAGGACGACATGAAAGCCTCGTTTGAACAGGCTATCGACGTACTAAGGGAGGGCAATGCGGCTAAGGGCGACCTGCTGAGGGAGAAGATCGTCCGAAGTGCAGACCAGCAGGAGGAGACCAGTGCCTTGTTGAAGAGGACTGACGTCATCGTCAAGAAACTTATGGACGAGAGTGACATGCTCCGCAACGAGCGCCAAAGGCTGGTGGAGGAATCCGTGGATGTTCTCAAGCAGCGTCTTGAGGACACGAAAGAGCTCATCGCCGCTCGCTGTGGAGACTAGTTCCCGCGGCATGCAACAATGCATCAAGAAAGTAGAGATCAGCGAGCCAGATCCTTGTCTTCCTTCTTATTTTGCCCTTGTGTATTTCGGGCGTAGCCGCATGTGGCTTTTTTATTTATCTTTCTAATTATGTAAGACAATTAATCGTCCTTATCTTTCTGTGGAAGATCAATGTTGTGAGGCTGGAATGAAGAAAACTCTTGCTGTGGCGACCCTGGCGTTGCTGTTCTTCTAGTTGCTCCTGGGCTTCCTTCAGTTTCCTGGTTTCTTTTGTTGTAATAATCGATTTAGGATATGGTTTGTGTCGTCGGTTGTGAAACGTTGGGTTCTAGCGCGGATGTTTGGCCTTTGTTGGCCTCTTGGGATGTTGCGATTTCAATCTGGTAGCTTTTAGTCCTTCATGTTAGGCTGGAGTTGTGCTGAACTTCTTGTGAATTGTGGTGGTTTTCAGTAATGAAAATCGGAAGGGGAAAGCCCTTCTTTGATCAAAAAAATTTAATCATCCTTATATATTCATCAGTCTTGCTATAAGTCGCAGTAGATGCTATATAGGTCCGTCAGATCTTACATCAAGATCCGTGCTTTCAGATTTTCTTTTTTCTCTCTTAAATCTCAGTCGAGTGAGACATAGCCATGCCATTAAGCAGAGGCTCGGGCGCCATTAATGGAGACCTTCGGAGAGAGGTGGACGGCAGATGGAGGTCAAAGGGCTCTCCTCCCGATAAGCACGCGCAGGGGTCTGATCGCACGCCTCTCGTACTCAAATAGCTACCCTGCATGGCGCCTCCTAGCTAATAAAAAATGGGGACGCGTGGCGGCACGTAAATGGTACTAGTAAGTAGAACGCCCACGGTTTCAATAATACTTGTGTTTCCAATTGTAACTTGACAACACTTGTTCCAAAATGACTTTGTTGATTGTTAATGTGTGTGCCTTCGCAAATCGGACTGCAAATTTACCACAGCATGTTGGTGCCATGTCATGGCACCAAGCCAAGTTTCATTATTTTCATGCGTGTTTTGGATTTACAGGAATTAAAAAAACTAAGTTTCTCAATGTTTCCAACCCAGCCACGACGCCCAGAATTTTGAATTTCATTCCCATTTCTTGCATGGAACCTAGAAATTTACCCAAGGACACACATGTGATTTTTCAACCAACTTTGGTGCACTGGAACATGTGCTTGTATTTCAAATTTGAATTATGCACACAAAGGTGACACGTTCCCTCCCAGAACCACGAGCCTTCTTGAGAGAAGCTCCGATTTGCAAGAAGCTTATACCGAAATTTGTTCCTATTCGACCATTTTTTTACCACGGCATGGTAATACCATGACATGACACCATGCCAAGTTTCATGATTTTAAAACCAAGTTTCTCAATGTTCTCGACCGAGCCACAATGCCCAGATGTTTGAATTTTATTCTCATTTTTTGCATGGAGTAGAAATTCCCCCGAGGACACAAATTTGATTTTTCAACCAACTTTGGTGCACGGGAGCATGTGCTTGTAGTTCAAATTTGAATTATGCACATTAAATGACTAAAAACTCAATTAATGTGTAAATAAGGCCAAGCAAAGCCGGAATAATTCCAAAATTTAACAGGGCACTCATGTAGTTATATGTTGCCTTTGTAAATAAACTCAAGGGGGGGGGGTAGCGTATATCGTTTCACACTCAAAGGTGGCACGTTCCCTCTTAGAACCACGAGCTTCCAAATCGGCCCAATTTTTTTTCCACAACATGTTAGTGCCATGACATGACACCATGCCAAGTTTCATGATTTCCAGGCGAGTTTTGGATTCACATGACGCCCAGATGTTTGAATTTCATTCTCATTTCTTCCATGGGACCTAGAAATTCAACCTAGGACACACATGTGATTTTTCAACCCACTTTGGTGCACCGGAGCATGTGCATGCAATTCATATTTAGATTAGGCATATTAAAAGTCCAGAAACTCAATTAATGTATAAAAAGGCCAAATGAACCCGAAATAATTCCAAAATTTAACAGGGCACTCATATAGTTCTATGTTGCCTCTGTAAATAAAATCAGGGGGGAGGAAGCGTATATCGTTTCACACACAAAGGTGACACGTTCCCTCTCGGAACCACGAGGCTTGTTGAGACAATCTCTGGTTTTGCAAGAGGCTTATACCAAAACTTGTCCCAATTCAGCCAAAAATTATACGTATGAAAACAGGGTTTAGATTATCCCAAACATCTCGCTACCTTGACCAATAATGTACTATGATTTGAATTCAACATAAAATGGATAGAAATATTTGAATTGGAGAGCGTATGGTACATGTAGTTCATAGTGAAATATGATTACAGCTATATGTATGTTTTTTGTTATCAAGATAATATTTAAATTATTGTATAACTTGACAACAATCGTATTCAAATAAGGAAAATTGATTCAAATTTAGTCCATATGGTAGACGACAATATATATGTTCACATGGTGGAGTAAAATGTTCATATATGATGGAAGATCAAAATGTACGACTACATCAATTATAAACCGCAAGCTCACCTAACGATATATTCGAATTCAACATAACGTGGATTCAAAAATTGAAATTCGAGATCATGGCATCTGTAATCATATAAAAAGGGACATTACTCTTTCTTTGGTGGGAATTGATTTGTTTTTTGCTGTTGTTGAGGGAAGTGCGAATCGATTTGGTACTGTGCAGGGTAATCTTGTTCTCCCGATTTTTTTATATTTTTCTTGTAGTTTTTTCAATGGCATCTATAGCAATATAGTAAAAGGGGACATGACTCTCTTGTGTCTTGTATGAATTTTTTTTACACGTTAAATTTGTTCTGCCGAACAAGGAATCTGCACCTTGTTATCCCGAAATTTTCAAGCTCGAGTATCTTTTGTCTCACTTGCTTTGAAACTCCCGCTTCTTCAACCCGCGCCGCACCTTGTTATCCCGAAATTTTCAAGATCGAGTATCTTTTGTCTCACCTGCTTTGAAACTCCCGCTTCTTCAACCCGCGCCGCGCCTTGTTATCCCGAAATTTGGACGCGCGCGAGAACTCCCTCCTCATCCGAAATGGCTCCCGCAGCCCAGACACGCGAAACCCCCCTTCTACCCCTCAGCCGGAAATGAAGCTCCACGTCGCGGTGTCAAAACCAGTGGGGGTATGCTGGTAACTTACCCTACATTTCGGACAAGCGCGTCCCTAAGCTTGGCTCCCCCTCCCCCTTCGCCCCCCATTCGTACACCGAGGCTGCCAAAACCCGTGAAACCCCACGCTCCTCCGTCGGCCTCCCGACCACCGCCCAGCCGAAGACTCTTCCCTGACTACGTCGTCCACCGCAACAGCTCGCCGTCCCTCATCCACCGCACCGGATGAGGATCCGTTGTCGATCTCGTCGTCCCGCCGGATCAGCCGCCCCGTCCTCCACCTCCAAGGAGCTGCCCGACGTTCGCCTCGTTTATCACGCCACCTCAATCCCCACAACGCCGTCTTGACCTGCCCCACCGGAACCGTATCACCCTCACCAATTCCTCCGATGAAGCCGAGGCCAACTCGGCCCCACCAAGGAGGTTCTGCACTCACCACTGCATTTTATCTTTTATTCGATCTCACGGGGCTGCCGGTGCTTGATATCGAGCAGACATGGCGTGTCTCCATCGACGGCGCTGTCGCCGGCCACATTGTAACGCCCTCGATGCGGCTATATCTCCTACGTGTCGAAGCACGACTTAGAGGCATAACCGCATTGAAAGCAATGTCGCAAGTGAGGTAATCTTCACACAACCCATGTAATACATAAGGGAAAGAGATACATAGTTGGCTTACAATCGCCACTTCACACAATACAGGAATAAAGCATTACATCATACAGATACAATCAAGGTCCGACTACGGAACCAAAATAAAAGAAGACTACCCCAAATGCTACACAGATCCCCGATCGTCCCGACTGGGCTCCACTACTGATCAACTGAAATGAAACAACACCATGAACAAGATCTTCATCGAGCTCCTCCTTGAGCTCGGGTGCATCACCTGCACGGTTTCATCGGCACCTGCAAACTGGTTTTGGAAGTATCTGTGAGTCACGGGGACTCAGCAATCTCACACCCGCGAGATCAAGACTATTTAAGCTTAAAGGTAGGACAGGGTAGTGAGGTGGAGCTGCAGCAGCGACTAGCATATATGGTGGCTAACATACGCAAATGAGAGCGAGAAGAGAAGGCAAAGCACGGTCGAACAACTATGATCAATAAGTGATCCTGAACTACTTACGTCAAACATAACTCCAACAACCGTGTTCACTTCCCGGACCCCGCCGAGAAGAGACCATCACGGTTACACACGCGGTTGGTGTATTTTAGTTAAGATCAACTTCGGGTTTTCTACAACCGGACATTAACAAATTCCCATCTGCCACATAACCGCGGGCACGGCTTTCGAAAGTTCAAACCCTGCAGGGGTGTCCCAACTTAGCCCATGATAAGCTCTCGCGATCAACGAAGGATATTCCTTCTCCCCGGGAAGACCCAATCAGTCTCGGAATCCCGGCTACAAGACATTTCGACAGTAATAAAACAAGTCCAGCAAAACCGCCCGATGCGCCGACATCCTGATAGGAGCTGCACATATCTCGTTCTCAGGGCAACACCGGATAAGCTAAGCGTACAGGTACCAACATAACCCAAGTTGCCAAGGGACGGTCCCGCACGGTGCTCTAGTTTGGACCAACACTTAGACAAGCATTGGCCCGGGGGGCTAAATAAAGATGACCCTTGGGTTAATTACTCCCAAGGGAAAGTAGGTGGTGGTGAGGCAAATGGTAAAACCAAGGTTGGGCCTCGCTGGAAAAGTCTTATTCAAAGCGAACTGTCAAGGGGGTCCCATAAATCACCCGACCGCGTTAGGGACGCAAAATTCGGGAACATAACACCGATATGACGGAAACTAGGGTGGCAAGAGTGGAACAAAACACCAGGCATAAGGCCGAGCCTTCCACCCTTTACCAAGTATATAGATGCATTAATAATATAAAAGGTATTGTGATATCCCAACAAGTAAACATGTTCCAAACAAGGAACAACATCTCCATGTTCCAACAAGGAACAAACTTCATCTTCACCTGCAACTAACAACGCTATAAGAGGGGCTCAACAAAGCGGTAACATAGCCAAACAACGGTTTGCTAGGACAAGGTGGGTTAGAGGCTTGGTTTAACAATATGGGAGGCATGATAAGCAAGTGGTAGGTATCGCAGCATGGGCATAGCAAAAGAGCGAGCAACTAGCAAGCAAAGATAGAAGTGATTTCGAGGGTATGGTCATCTTGCCTGAAATCCCGCAAGGAAGAAGAACGAGTCCATGAAGAAGACAAACGGACGAAGACGAACGAATCCTCACAACTCCGGAACGAAACCGTAGCTAACGAGAGAAGCAGCCCGGAAAGAAGCAAACAATATAGTAAACAACCATCACATAAACATGGCATGATGCACAATCAAGTATGATGCATGTCCGGTTTAATGAGGCATGGCATGACAAAGTGCAACAAACAACACTACAAATTAAGTGGAGCTCAATATGTAACGAGTTGCATGTTGATGAAACACCAAGACAATTATTTAGTTCTCTCTCGTTTATGTACCCAACAATTTTAAATGTTGATTAACATGGCAAGGGGTGAAGCACAACAAAACTACCTATCTAGACAAGTTTAAATGAGGCCGGAACAACAAACAACAATTCCGGAAACTCCTCATGAGCATATATTAGATTTGGTACTGTTCTGCCCTAAACCATATTTTAATGTTGTTAAGCAGCAAAATAAAGTGCACCATGTTAATCTATGCATTCTTCTACCCCATTTACATATAGAGTTTATTAAATTCCGAGTTACGGTTATTAAGTTATGAAATAAATCATTTTAGCATGGCATTTAAACAAATTTAAACAAACAACATTTTAAACATTTTAAATGTTGTTATCATGATGCGGATGATAATTTCAAGTATTATGCAATTATTATTAAAAATTGACAAGAGCATTAAGAAGCATTTGGTCACCATGGCGGAACGAAAAGGGTGCCACGGCAACGAATCCGAAAATGGTGCCACGGCAACATATCGGTTCCGATAACTCGATTGAGTTGCCGGTGCAAAAGAGAAGCGTGCGGATGTGCGAAACATGCTAGAGATGGTGGGGTGCTCCCGACTACCGGGTTCCCATGGGTTAGGGGCATGGAAACGAGTGACAATTCGGACACGGTGAAAACGGTGCATCTCATTCAACACTTGCATTCGGCGGTCGTCTTGGCTGTTATACCTTCCAAGCGTGCATTTTCGGGGCGAAACGAGTTCGGTGCAATGAAGAGGAAGTAGACGATCTCGCAACGGTTGTCGTGGAAGTAGTTGTACACGTTCGTTTCGAAGAGGCACTTGACGAATCCAACATCTTCGGGGCGACGGTAGTGGAAGTAGTGGTACACGTCTCGAAGAAGGACTTGACGCTTCCGATGGGTACTTGGTGAATCCACACATAGAGGTACTTGGCGAAAATCCTGGAGACGATGCGTCCACGTACGGTTCTTGGCGACGATCTTGCTGGACCAAAAGAAGCAAGACAGGAGGCCAGAGGTGCAGCAGCGGCAACAACACGTCTTGGACACGGGGAGAGGTGCGGGGCAGTGACGGACGTTGGGGACGGGGGGAGGTGCTGGCGAGGCAGAGGACGGCGCTTGACGCGGCTCCGGCGAGAAGACGAAGCAGAGGAGGTCGAGGTCGAGCACGGGGAGGCTGGACGTCGGCGGGGCTCGAGACGGGGGCGACGACGTGGATCCGGCGGGGCGGAGCTTGGGGAGGCGACGCCATGGAGGTCAACGTGCGCGGCCGTGCGGTCGTACTCCTCCTCGAGGCAGAGGATGCAGGGGCGACGACCACGGCCGGACTTGAGGACGGGTACGGCGAGGAGGCGTGACGCCGCGAAACTGCTAGTGGCTAAGGAGCTCGGGCATGAGCTCCTGCTCGGGGAAGACGACGGGGAGGAGCTGCTGGAGGCGACGCCGGCGCACGGGCAGAGGAACGAGGAGCGGAGATGGCGCAGAGCAGCAGCCTCCAGGGTCACCGGCGCAGGGCTCTACTCCTCTCTGCGTGTGACAGCGGAGGAGGAGGACGATGGGGAGAGAGGATCAAGAGGAGGGGCGATGGGATCGGGAGAGGTGGCTGGCGGCGCTGGGTGGAAGGGAACGAGAGGGAGAGGGGGGATCGGGCAGGGGGGTTTTTCGGGCTAGGGTTAGGAGGGATGGTGGGGGCGGCTGGGCCTTGGGCCAACTGGGTCGGCCAGATACAAGTGGCGGTTGGGCTGGGATCTCTCTCCCTCACTAATTTTCTTGAAACAGAAAATAACAAAGAAGAAAAAGAGAAGAAAGGAGGTGTTTGGGAAGAAAATGGACACGCGGATAATTTTCCCGGATTCACAAAAATAAGCTTGGTCCGTGAAAATTAGGAAAGGCAAGATCCAAGGATAAGAATTCAAACTCATTTGAATTTAATTCAAATGGGTTTGAACTAGGACAAGGTTTTTCGAAGTGCCCAAAAATGTTGAGAAATTAGGTGGAGCTCCGGAAAATGATGAAAGAAATTATGGGCAAGGTTGGAGACCAGGAATTGAGATAACGAAGACATGGGATATTTTCCAAGTGTGTTATGGTTAATTCCAAATAAATGGAATAATTTTATTATAGCTCCCTAATAATATTGAGAGGCTTTACTATGTTATAAAGAGAAATCACGAGTGAATTCCCTCGATTTAAGTGGACCAAAGATCCATGCCATTTATTTAGTTGAGTTGCAAAAGATTTATGAGATGATGGCATGATGACATGATGCAATGCAAAAATAAAAGGGCAGGCACAAATGAAGCACACGGCGAAACCCGGAATAGCTGGAAGTCTTCTGGAGCGTCGGTCTCGGGGCGTTACACACATCATCCATGGCGTCTCTCCCCCATGTCATTGCTTCCTCAGCAGCGACTTCCACAACGGCACTAGCTGCAGCAGCTCCGGCTCTCGCTCGCGTTGCAGCTCTGTTCTTGCTGTCGGTCGCGCTGCTGCACTGCTCCTGCTTTCGTTCATGTTGCTGCTCTGCTCTTGCTCTGGTTTGCGCTGCTGCTGCTGCTGCACGACCTCCGGCAGCTACAGGAGTTGCTTCTTTAGCACTCGCTCACGGTGCTACTTCACGACTTGCTCTCTGCTAGTGCGTTCCCTGCTCGAGCGTCTGTTGATTTAGATCACTGCTTCTCTGCTACTAGTGCTCGAACGCCCTAAACATCTATTGCAATGCTCTGTTACTAGTTCAATCAGTTTCGACAGTAAAATTCAGTTTCGACTGTGAAGTTCATTTTCTTCAGTTAAGTTCAGAGTGAACAGTACTTACAGCATCTGTCGGAGCGGCCGTGGCGCAGCTGATGCGTTTTACATCTAGCACTTTTTGCTGATGAATTTTACATCATCTATTGCAGATGATATTAGGGTCCCACTTCAGATTAACATTGTCTGTCTTGTCATGCTTCAGCCCCGTCGCCGTACACCTTAGCGGAGCTGCTCCAACGACGGAACCGTCCATCACAGCGGAGCCGTACCCTCGGCGCCGTTTCCAGAGGCCTCAGATCTTCTTCCCTGCCTCCGACAGTCACACCAGCATCATCACCATCCTCCACGTCCAACCCAATGATTCTGAGGTCCACAAGGCTATGCCAAAGAGGTTGTACACTCGTCGCATCACTTTGTTTCTCCATTCCTCTGTTCTTCCAATTCATGTGAGCCAAACACCCAGGTTGACTGAAATCCTATGTTTCCAAATGCTCTGTTTTGCACGTGCATTCCTATCCTATTCCTGTGTTTTTCCTGTCCCTGCATTTATAGAATCCTCCAATTCTAAGGAGCCCTTACAGATTTACTTCATTTTCAGATAGGCGTCAAAGAAAACTCTGTGTTATGTCCTGCTCCTGCCGTGTCGTCATCCACCCCACCTGAGGTGAACCATCGACGGAAGCGTTCACAGCAGCAGAGATCCCCCCTGCAGACTTCCTTTCGCCGCCTCAGATCATCTTCCACGTTGCCGGCAGCCATGCCAACTGCATTACCATCATCGACTGAGCAGATGAACCTAAGGACTACACAGTTCCAGAAGAGAGGTCGCAGTCTTTCGTGTTTGCTTACGTTATAAATCGGTTATTATTACCTGCTACTTTATCGTTCAATCTTGAGTTTTGAATTGCCCATGGGTCTCATATCGAGCCAGCAAACAATAGATGATCCATTGTCTATCTTTTTAAACTGAAGCTATAATCTACCTGCTATCATTAGTTTTGGATCCATCCACTCGTTTGCTACCATCGGTCTTGATTTTTGCATGCACCCCTTAGGCCTTACAAAATCTAACTATTTTTTTATTATGCATGTCAGATATTGTACACAATCGTACTGAACATGTAGAGAAAAAGAGAAGACCGTTGCATGCGAATATAATGTCATGCAGACACCGCTCCATGGTGGGTGAAGTGGCCCCCTTCCTACATTTCCAGATTGTATTCCATAGGAAGATAACTGTTCAGATGGAGATTCAGAAGGAGCCGACCACGCCTGTTTACCACCTAAGGTGTTTGCTCTAACCTGGCATGCTGATGTTGGTCATATCATGCATATGGCGCCTTGCATTGCTTACATTATACATCTTATATGTCATCAGCTTAGTTTTGATTTGCTTTGTGTGAATGCCACCTATTTGGTTTCTATATCATACTCCCACCATTCCTAAAATATATCTATATACATCCGTATGTGGTAGTCCATTTGAAATCTCTAAAAAGACAAATATTTAGGAATGGAGGGAGTATATGGGAATTATGCAATGCCATCTTCTTTAGCCAGACATCATATACGTGAATCATGCAATGCCATCCTGTTTAGCCAGTCATCGTATATGTGAATTGTATCATGCCATATTTTTTCCATAATGTATTCCATTTGTCAACAATGTTTATACATTCATCTACTCTTCCTGTGCATCAGCCATTTGAGTCGGTCATGGGAAAATCTGGAGTGAAAACAAGGTCTTCTGAGCAGTCAGTGCTACGTATTCCCCCCCCCCCCCCGAGGTGCATGCTCTAACTTGGCTGGGTTATATTGCTCATATCATGCATATGGTGTCTTACATTGCCATGCCAACTCCTTAGATTAGACATGCATTGTGTGAATGCCTCCTGTTTGCTTTCTATATCAGATATGTGAATTATGCAATACCATGTTTTTCAGCCAGTTATCATATATGTGAATTATGCACCGCCATGGAGCCAGGCATCATATATGTGAATTATCTCATGCCATATTTTTTTTCATTACGTATTCCATTTGTCGACAATCTGTGTATATTGAACTACTCTTCATGTGTATCAGCCATTTGAGCCGGTTATGGAAAAATCTGGAGTAAAAACAAGGTCTTCAGAGCAGGCAATGGTACCTATTGAAGCATATATCTCGATGGTTACAGGGAGCTCCTCAGAGGAGGATTCAGAGACTGATGACCAGTCCTATATCCCACCTGAGGTGTATGCTCTAAGTTGCAATGTTTATATTTCTCATATGTCGGTGTACTAAAGTAGGGGTACCTTAGTACCCCGAACTTGTGCACGGGCAGTCGTAGCACCCCGCGACAAGGCTTGCCAGGTGATCGCCAAAACTCTCCATGGTCCCTTTTCGGGCCATCCAAGAACAAAGTATTTGAGCCAAGGCCCCGGCAGGAGGAGCTTGCCGGGAAGGCCGCCCGAATAGAGCAAGGCCCCGACAAGAGGAGCTTGCCGGGACGACCGCTCGAAGCACAAGGCCCCGGTAAGAGGAGCTTGCCGGGAAGGCCGACCAAGGCACGACAAGAGACATGCTGCGACGCGCCACGCGTCCTGGCAAGGACCGGTGAGCGACAAGCTCCCGGGCACGACAAGGCATCAACCGGGGCAAGGCGCTTGCCGCGGCAAGTCACCACCCCGCACCTGCGTTCCAGCTCATCCACCCACGTGTCGCTCTGGGGCCATTCCAGGCATACGTGGCGAGAGGCTGCGTAGCCAGGGGCTGGCGAGAGGCTGCGCAGCCAGGGGCTGGCGAGAGGCTGCGCAGCCAGGGGCATGCGATGGCGAAGCAACGCTGACAGGATAGCCGTCGTGGCAAACGGTGGCGCCCCTGACGGTCCCTTTTCTGCACTGTTTGGGCGACCTAGACGGGCATTTAATGCCCTTGTCCCCTGCCGTCAGAGTTAGGTATGATAGCACTGTGCAAACAGTTGTACCCAACACAGCGTTTTCCAGTTTTACCCCCGCCTATGTTGCCACCTGTGGGTAACCCCTTGCGCGTATAAAAGGAGGCCCCATGCGCAACGTAAAAGAAAAGAAGGAGGCCGCTCACGCTCGGCCTGATTATTTTGCCTGAGTGTACTGTAGCACTCAGCGCCCCCGAGCAAGAACACAATACAAACCACAAAGCAGCAGTAGGGTTTTACGCATCCGTGCGGCCTGAAGCTGGGTAAACCCCTCGTGTGCATCGCCTCGATCCGCTCTTCGCGCGACCTCCGCCCCCCGCCGAACCAGAAAGATGCTCGGTCCCCATAGGTGTTCGTGGAGGCAGATTTCCCACGACATCTTTGGCGCGCCAGGTAGGGGGCGTCGAGGTCGTGTGAACCTGATCCGGCGTCTGCACAGGCTAGATCTCCATCATCTTCATCAACATGCCACCGAAGAAGAAGGCTACGGAGGTGGCTGGTCCGTCCGCGTCGATCCCACCGCCCCTAGAGCAAACGGGTGATGGGGACGACACCGGCGGTGGAACGAACGTCGAGCCAGCTCATGGTGCCACGGCACCCGAGCATACGCCGACATCTCTCGGCGCAGGTAAGCCCTGGTATGGCCAGGCAACCTTTCGCTCTATTCCATGGAGCGGAGGCAGTTAGCCCCACGGATCTCGCGTACGGGCCACCTCGAGTGTTCGCTCACGCTGAGCTCGAGTGAGAGCAGCTGTGACGAGATGACGCGCTGCTCCTCGAGGGGGACCGTCTTCAGGCCGCTGTGCGAGCTGCTCGCTACCAGCAAGCTTTGCGCTGCTTTTATAGCCGCAAAGTTAGTGCCAGAAGTTTTGAGGAAGTGGGAAGGCCCTTACCGGGTGAAACAAGTCGCTAGGCCTGGCGTTGTCCGCCTTGAGACCGAAGATACCACTCCGGTGAGCAACTCCTGGAACGTTGGGCATCTTCGTAAGTTTTGCCCGTAAGGCGCGGTTGTCGGACCCCGTCCGGCAACCACCCTTCTATACAAGTCTTGCCGCTGTTGCATGTGATCCTTTGTACAGAGCCAGGCGCAGACCCTGTGCGCAGATTAAGTTCATGTGTTCCGCACATCTTGTCGATCTCATGCTTTTTATTCTTTGCATGTATTATCTAACACTCTGTGCAGCACTGACCCCCGGTAAGCGATGACGGGCCCTGGGGCTCTGAACCTTTATTTTCTCTTTTTCCTTTTCCTCTCAAGAAAAGGAAGATTCCCTCGCCCACAAGTTGCCAGGGAGGGAAGGGGGAAGATAATGGTGAGGACCAGGCGACGTTCGATGAAGTTTCGCCTTGCCAGAAAGCGACCTTGCCGGGCAGTGAGCCACGGAAAAGCTAAGTTGCCAAAGTTTGAGCAATCAAGTTTTTAAATTTTAAGGTTATCTTCCTCGAACGACCGTACTTTGGATGAAAAACCTGTGCGCAGAGGAACCAGCTCGTGGCTAGTCGCACCCTTACTTCGTTTCGAGTCCGCTCAACGATTTAAGTATGCTGCGACCAGACTCGCGCCCTTACTTTGTTTCGAGCTCGCTCAGCGACTTGAGTGTGCCGCAACTGCAGTTGCGCCCTTATTTCGTTTCGAGCCTGCTCAACAACTTAAGTGAACCGCGGCTAGTCACGACAAGGTTTCTTGCCGGTGACGGCACCGCCAGCGGGCTGCTGATGTCCCACACTCAGCAAGTGTGCCTACGCCGGCAAGTTCCCTAAAAGCGTAGGGCAATAACATACAAAGGAGGGAATCAAATAGAGGAAGCAACAGTGCATTCGCTACCTAAGATGAAGTTATATTACAAGATAGCTTGTCGCAGCCCTAATGAATTGTTTTCATAACTCGGCCAGCGGCGACAAGAAAAGAAAAGGGCGGGCGGCCTAATTCACACGGTCGCCCTCGATCCTCTTGATCCCGGCCACCTTTTCCACAATGGGCGCGACGAGGGCCCTGATCTCCTCCAGGCCAGCGTCTGCCGACAGGGATCTGAGGACGTTGGTGAGCTTGAGGCCTGGGTTGCGGAAGACGATCTTCACCAACACCTTGTCAAGGGCTCCAGCGCAGGCATCGCGTGTCTCGTCGGCCAGTCGCTCTGGGATCGCATCCCGGAGTTCCTGAAGGGCCGTCGCCACGCCTTTGAAGAACGAAGTGAGCTTAGCGCTGGGTGGGAGGTTCACGTCGGAGGGATACTCGTGACCCTCCATCCCCAGCAGCGACAGCTCCTTGTCGATGGAGGCGGCGATGTCCACCAGACCCTCCGTCCACTGCTCCACCGTCGCCCTGAAGTTGTTCTGGGTAACTGCGGCGCTCTTCAACAGCGCCTCGTTGTCCGTGATCTCCTTCCGCAAGGTCGCCTCTCGCTCCTTGGCGCCGTCCATCGTCTTGGACAAGGTGGCCAGCTTCATCTCGAGATCAGCATTGGAGTCCTTGGCGGCGTCGAGCTCCCTGATCTTATCGGCGAAGCGTCCTTGCAGCTCGCCGAGGGTATAAGCACCCTTCTCGCGCTCTTGTTTGAGCGCGGCGAGCTCCTCACCGCTAGCCTTAAGATCAGTGTCGAGCTGCGCCACCCTCGTCTCCAGCTCCTTCTTGGCGGCCTCGGTGGCCGCGGCAGCATCTTGCGCTTCCTTGAGGGCTCCGCCAAGCGCTTGCTCGCGCGCGGCGACCTCCTCCTTGTGGCTGGCGAGGCTGGCTTTTGCTGCACCAGCTCGCCCTCCCGCGCGGACAGCCCCTCGGCGGCAAGCCTCTGCTGCTCTTCGGATTCGGCCTTCTCGAGGATGAAGGCCGTCCGCGCCTCGTCGAGTTGCCTCCGCTCCTCCGCCAAGGATCGGAGGGCCTCCTGGTTGAGCTCCCGGAGCTCCTCGGCGCGCTTCTCCATGTCCGCTCCCGCCTTCGCGACAAGCGCTTCCCGGCGTTCCACCTTGGCTTGTCGGGCGCAGTAGAGTGACACCAGCTTCCGGAGCAGCCGCTCCTCCTCAAGCTCGCCCAGGACGAAAAGCCCATTTTCTGTCATGATTTTTGTCATAGAAGTAGGAGCCCACCACATCTATGATGATACCGGGTTTTGTCACAATTATCGTCATAGAAGTGTCATATGTATGACAGAAAAAAAATTCGTTCGGCCCAAAATGTCACGGATGTGTCTTTTATTTGTAGTGTAAGTATGCCCCTCTTGATCAATTATGGAGTTCTACAGATGCATACGTGGATTTGGCAGCGAGTGCTGCTGATGCGGACGAGTTTTTAAAAGATCAAAATGATCATGAAGTGGAAAAGCTGTTCTGGTCACAGTTCAATATTCCGGCGCGTCCGCTGCTGTTAAATGAGCGAATGGCCGAGTGGGCCGAGCTCCATAGGTTGTCCGGGCTTGCCATGAGGTCTGTTGTGGATCATCTTTGGCCGGAAGGACCAAGGCCGAATAGTTATTTTGGCTTAGTGCAACGATTCCTTGGTGTTGTGCCGCATATCGACGCCATGAAGAGGTCGGCGTGCATAGAGGGTACGCGGATGGCTCTTGCCCGTGTTAAGACATACTGGGCAGAGATGCAGGCCACCACTATTGCAACCCAGAGTTCGGCCGTAGGCCGAGCATCGGCCGAGCACTACTTTGAAGAAGTCCTCGAAGGCGCTCGTTTAATAGAGGCTCAGTGCTTGAAGAGTATCATGTTCTAGTGACATGTATCCCCATTGTAAGAACAATGTTACTTGAATTATAAAGGCTGTGTTTATACTTTTGCCTGAAAGTATTATTATGCCTCCTGTGCGGTCGTTTTATGTATATATATATATATATATATATATCCTGAAAGTTTGCAGTCGTCGGCTTCATCCCCCATGCATATAATGCGGGGGTGTTCGCAAAAGCGCGTCTTCACACTTGATCCAAAGTCTTGGTCCATTAAGGAGGTGGTAGCGCGGCGAACGAGGCAATTGGACTGTATTGCTTTAACACTTTCACTTAACCACAAGAGTTTGACAGTGGGGCTACTATATAGCCCCTGGTATTTCCGCGCTCGTCCAAGCACGGGGCGCGTACGTACATGACCAGGAAAGCCGGCCCTTCATTAATGCAGAGGAATCCCGAAGATTCCGCTAAGTCATCGAGTGGTTGACCAGTCTCGCTCTTTATCATGACAGTCAGTTTTCGGCTTTCTCTACTGAGGTGCTCATCCGGATGAACCAGGGCACAATCACAGTAGTTCTCCAGGTGCCACCATAGCCGATAGAGCGGAACATAAGGTAGCAAAATGCGGGATCCGGGAAAACCCAACATTTGACCAAAGACATGATTCGGAGCTGATGCATATAAGGCCAAACTCGCGACGCTGAACACTCCCTAAGCTATTCGGTCTTTACAACATATACCGGGCTGAGTAATGCCCTTGATAATGAACCCCGAGTGTCCAGGTACATGCATTATACTGACGTGGCGAAACGCCAATAACGTCAGCATCCCTCTCGGTTATATTGAGTATCCGGAGGATGTGAAGCAACAAGAGACAGTAAAAAAGGTTTACACAGGGTCTTAATCTAAAAAGAAACCTTTGAGCGGGGCCCTGCTGCACGTCTGCGCCTGTGTCTTCGTTGTGCCGTATCCCGAAAGGGTGTAGCACGATTATCATCTGTAAAAGAGAAAAACTTAGGTGAAAGTTGTCATGTGAAAAATTGGTTATTCTCAATAAACCATTAAAATTCAAGATAAGTAAGGTCGAGCCGAACTGTAGTCCTTTTTACATGCGGGAAGCCCCTGGTACCGCCTATGGGGGTATAACCATCAAGCCAATCGCAGGTTTATGTAAGCTGTTACAGCTAGTGATGCGCCGGACTCGTCTAGTCGTGTCCGCGGTCTTGAAGACCGATCATTTATTCTGGTTGGAGAGCGTTTAGTGTTTGGCTGTTAAAGCCGCCACACGTTCTTCCGCGCATAAGGAACGCTCAATATTTCCACTAACTGTGATGATGCCGCGGGGACCGGGCATCTTAAGCTTAAGAGAAGTGTAATGCGATACTGCCTTAAAACGAGCGAAAGTTGTTCTTCCGAATAGTGCTTGATAACCGCTTCGGAATGGAGCGATGTCGAAGGTCAACTTTTCACTTCGGAAGTTGTCAGGAGAACAGAATACAACCTCTAATACTAGAGAGCCCGTACATCGGGCGTCTGAGCCTGGTATTACTCCTTTAAAGGTAGTATTACTTGGGCTAATTCTTGTCAGGTCTATCCCCATTTTGCGGACTGTGTCCTGATATATTAGATTAAGACTACTGCCGCCGTCCATGAGGACTTGGGTGAGATGGCATCCGTCGATAATTGGGTCTAGCACCAAGGCAACCAATCCTCCGTGCCGGATACTTGTCAGGTGATCCCTGCGATCAAAGGTGATTGGGCAGGCCGACTAAGGGTTGAACTTAGGGGTGACGGGCTCTACGATGCATGTGTCTCAGAGTGCATGTTTGCTCCTTCTTTTTGTTACGTGAATCATGTTCACTGTTTTGACCTCTGGTGGGAATTTTTTCTGTCCCCTAGTGCTTGGCTGACGAGGCTCATCCTCGTCTTCACTTGGTGTCTCCTTCCCCTTGTATTCGGCGTTTAGCTTGCCGGCCTGCTTGAAGACCCAGCATTCTTTGTGGGTGTGATTTGTAGGTTTATCGGAGGTCCCATGAATCTGACATAATTTGCCTAGAATCTTGTTGAGGCTGGACGGTCCATCTCTGTTGCCTTTGAAAGGCTTTTTCCGTTGACTGGGTCGAGAGCCCCTGAATCCGGCGTTTACCGCCGTGTTGTCTGGGTTGTCTTCGTTATTTCGACGCTTGCTTTTACTGCGTCATGGTTTTCCATTACCATCCCTGACTTCAGATGTGCCTGGGTCGCTGGTGCTACTACGGGCTAGCCAGCTATCTTCGCCCACGCAAAAGCGGGTCATGAGGCTTGTTAGGGCTGCCATTGTCCTTGGTTTTTCTTGGCCGAGGTGTTTGGCGAGCCATTCATCGCGAATGTTGTGTTTGAAAGCTGCTAAGGCTTCGACGTCCGGGCATTTGACGATTTGGTTCTTCTTAGTGAGAAATCTGTTCCACAGCTTTTGGGCTGACTCTCCGGGCTGTTGAATTATATGACTTAAATCGTCTGCGTCCGGAGGTCGGACATAAGTCCCTTGAAAATTGGCCCTAAAAGCATCCTCAAGCTCCTCCCAACTTCCAATTGAATTTTCGGGGAGGCTCTTCAGCCAGTGCCGAGCTGGTCCTTTCAACTTGAGGGGCAGGTATTTAATGGCGTGGAGATCGTCTCCGCGAGCCATATGGATATGGAGGATGAAGTCCTCAATCCAGACCCCAGGGTCTGTGGTTCCGTCGTACGCCTCTATGTTCACGGGCTTGAATCCCTCTGGAAATTCATGATCCAGTACCTCATCGGTGAAGCATAGGGGGTGTGCGACACCCCTGTATTTGGATGTATCGTGGCGTTTAGACGGTTGTAGTGTTCGGTTTTGATTTTGTGTCGGAGCGCGCTTCCTAGATCCATAGATGGACCTGGTCATACCGGATTTTTGGCGCAAGTCCTCACGTAAATCATGTGTTGACTTACGTGCAGCCTCGTTAGCCGCCCTATCGCGGCCACGAGGTGGTCGATCCGGCTGATCGGCCATTTTATTCTTCGGCTGTGTAGGCTCTACTCCCTCATCATCAAACTCAGGCCACAACTTGCGCTTTGGATAGCTCTTTGTATGGCAACTACCACCATACTTTTCTTCACTTTCGAGCACTTTGTTCCATCTACTGTTGAGCGTATTCTGCGCGGCCCTAAGCCTTTGCTTTTGCTTCTTCAGACTCCTTGCGGTGGCAATAAGCCTTCTACGGAGGTTCTCCTGTTCCATGTTCCTATGTGCGTCGTCGTCCGGACTATTTTCCTCTCCGGAGAGAGGTTGATGAGCTTTATCCTCGGCATCGACGTGATTGGACAGCGGCTCCGAACTATGTTCACCGTTTGCTGGTTCATCCTGCTCTATCACTGGGTCAATGTGGTCATCGTTTCCTCCGGAGTCGACCGGGGTGCTATTTTTTCTTGTGCTGTTATCGTTGTTTTTGCCGAGGCGGGATTTGGAGCGGCGCCTACGACGTCGCTTTGGTTGCTTCTCGAGGGAGCTATCCTACAATGCATCCTTCCGTTCCTCGTAGTTGTTTTCTTTGGGTGTATCCACCACATATATATCGTGTGATGAGGTGGTTGTCCAGTGCCCTGTGGGCGGTAGTTCCTGTTCGTCTCCTGCATCGTCATCCATACCGTCGGAGTCGAGCATGTCGGTTAAATCGTCAACAATGGCTACTAAGTGGGTGGTGGGTCGGGAGCGAATTTCTTCGCCGTCCGCATCCCATTCTAGCCGGACCTAGTTCAGCCAAGGTTCTCCTGACAAGGAGAGAGACCTTAATGAATTTAGCACATCGCCAAAGGCGAGTGCTGAAAGATATCCACGGAGGTAAACTCCATGATCGGTGCCCAATCGGATTTGATAGGCACGGACGCAAGCGGCTCGGAGCCCGTGGCCGGGGACGAATCCAATGGTTCGGCAACACGGCTCCCGTAGGAGGTGAAGTCAGTATTCGGCTCTACCGCCACTGAGAGTGCGGCCTCCGTGGCGGGGTCTATCCACCCGTCCTCGGATGGTGCAATTTGTTCCGGATTGAGGGCCGGAGTAGTTGCAGGTGTGATCTCCCGAACACTATCCGACGGAAGAGTTAAGTCATGCTCGTCGAGATGGTGCGGCGCACCTGACATGGGCTCGAATCCGTCGAAGATCAAGTCTCCGTGGATGTCGGCAGTATAGTTCAAGTTTCCAAACCTGACCTGATGGCCAGGGGCGTAGCTCTCGATCTGCTACAGATGGCCAAGCGAGTTGGCCCGCAGTATGAAGCCGCCGAATACGAAGATCTGTCCGGGGAGGAAAACCTCACCCTGGATCGCATCGTTGCTGATGATCGAAGGAGCCATCAATCCTTACGGTGACGGCATAGTGGAACTCTCAATGAAAGCACCAATGTCGGTGTCAAAACCGGCGGATCTCGGGTAGGGGGTCCCGAACTGTGTGTCTAAGGCGGATGGTAACAGGAGGCGGGGGACACGATGTTTACCCAGGTTCGGGCCCTCTCGATGGAGGTAATACCCAACTTCCTGCTTGATTGATCTTGATGATATGAGTATTACAAGAGTTGGTCTACCAAGAGATCGTAGAGGCTAAACCCTACAAGCTGGACTATGGTATGATTGTTGTTGTCCTACGGACTAAACCCTCTGGTTTATATAGACACCAGAGGGGGCTAGGGTTACACAGAGTCGGTTACAAGGGAGGAGATCTACATATCCATATTGCCAAGCTTGCCTTCCACGCCAAGGAGAGTCCCATCCGGACACGGGATGAAGTCTTCAATCGTGTATCTTCATAGTCCAATAGTCCGACTAAAGTATATAGTTCGGCCGTCCGAGGACCCCCTAATCCAGGACTCCCTCAGGGACCGCCATGAACTTGGCTAGAGCTGGCCGGCCTAGGAGCACATGATAAGGGCTTTTCAGGTCAACCACCTCAAACCAGATCGGCTCCCGGCGGAAGTGATTCCTATCTCGAAAGATGACATATATCTTGATCTTGCCGATTGGTGAGCAGGAAAGGCCGGGAACAATGCCATGAAACACAGTCCGACTGGGAAGGAGCTGCTTTTGTTTGATGCACAACTTCTCCATGGTATCACGGTAAAGAATGTTGATGCTGCTGCTGCCATCTATCAGAATTCAGGAAAAATGAGCAGCTCGCCTCTCCGTGGCAAGGGTGGCATCCAACACCAAGGCATAGGGACCCGGAGAAGGCATCACTTCCGGGTGGTCAGCACGGCTCCAGCTGATAGGCTTCTCTGACCAGTGCATGAACTATGGAGCAGCTGAGGCAACTGCATTCACTTCACGGTGCTGCTGACATCGGCTGTGTCTGTCGTTGGCCACACTGGTGAAAACAACGTAAGCACCATGTTCTTCAGGGTAATCATCTTGGACTGCACCGACTGCTGGACGGGCGGCAGGCTGCTGAGGAGGCAGAGCCGATGGGCCAATAGGCGGAGGAGGTAGTCCTTCTCGCTTGGCGATGCGGACAAGCCAGTGGCACTTCCGAGTTGTATGGTTGGATGGCTTTGCACCGCTGTGGAACTTGCAGGGGGCATCGAGGGTCTACTCAAAGGAGAAAGCAGGCAACCAAGCTGGCTTGCCGCGCTTCTGGCGCTTGGGGAGTGGTTGTCCTTCAGGTTGCTGATCCTCAACTGTCGCCACCTGTCGGCTGGTGGTAGCCGGCTGGGGGGCTTTGCGCTTGTTGTCGTTCGGCTGCTGGCGCCGACTGTTGTCTCCAGCCGGCGTTCGAGGAGACGGAGGGAGCACCTTCCCAGAAGCACCCACTCGGAGCTCCGACTTCATGGAGGAGTCGGCAGTGGCGTACTTGTCTGCCATGATCAGCAGCTCGTCGAGTGTGGACGGCTCGTCGCAGAGGAGTGGGTGCTTGAGTAAGGTGCCTTCTCGGCACCCAGCAGTGAAGTACTCGATTGCTTGGACCTCATGCACCCCTTTGCAGGAGTTGTGCAGCTCAGCCCATCGCGTCAGGTAGTCGCGGGTGGACTTGTCAGGGCCTTGAACGCACAGCGAGAGCTAGCGGGGCTTGGGAGGCCGCTTGTAGGTGCTGGTGAAGTTGTGGATGAAGACCTTAGTGAAATCTACCCAGCTTTTGATGCTGCGGGGCTTCCGGCTATTCAACCATGTCCGGGCCGTGCCCTGGAGCATGAGCGGAACGTACTTCACGGCAACATGCTTTTTGCCATTCGCGATGCTGACTGCAGTGGAGTAGTCAATCAACCAATCCTCCGGCTTCACGGAGCCGTTGTACTTGGGCGTGTCTCGTGGGAGCGAGAACCCTTTGGGGAAGGGCTCATCGCGGATGCGGGGGCCGAAACAAGGCAGGCCCATCGCGTCTTCTTCTTCTAACGCCAGGGACCGAGCAAGGTGGTCGATCCGGTGGCGTGCGTCATTCTCTCCAACTCCTTCTTGGCGGCCCAGCCGGTCGCCGAGTGTCGGGTGCTCAACAGGCGGCGGGGAGGCGCGCCTCTCCCTGTGAGGAGGAGGAGGAGGCGGGTAGTTGTCCCGTCGTTCCATTGCTCGTGGGAGGCCATCTTGGTTGCGCTCGATGGTGATGCGTGTGCGGCTGCGGCTAGCAGCCGACTCTTTGTCTCGTTTGTCGCGGACGCCGCCTGTTGGCGTTCGGGAGGTCGCGCCTTGCTCTCGGCGAGGGGGCGGGTTCTTCTATGCGGCAACCGGCCTCTTGCAGCACAGCGGCCGCGCCAATGAGCTACTGAACGCACACCAATGCAGCAACGCTCATCGCCCCCGAGGTGGTCCAACTCATCTGCTGCCGCCTGGGCTGCTCGTAGGTTCTCCAGGGGCGTGGCATAGACAGGGCGGTCTGCCCCAAACATGCTGGCGATGGTAGCGCCGCGCTGCCGGACCGTGCCAATGTTGCTGGGCCCGCCAGCAGTCGGTGTGCCGCCAACAGCGCGATCGATCTCGCGCTGGTAAGCCTCCGAGAGGCGTCTCATGGTGGCCAACTTCTTGGTGCTTTCGACGAGCGAGACACGGTGAGCTTCCAGCGTCTCGGCATCAGCGTCTTCTGCGATGGGCGCAGACAGATCCCGCAGCACCACCTGCAACGGGTCTTGGGCACCCCCACCAGAGGCTCCGTCATGGCTGATGACGAGCACCTCCATGACGGTGCTTCCGCCGTTGTCGGCGTGAGGGAGAGGGTCGTCGATGACCACCACGTTGGTGGGGAAGGCGTCAAATGACACGGTGTCGGAGTCGACAAGCATCGGGTCGGTGAAGCCGATCGACTCCAGGTCGGAGGCTGGCTTGTTGGTGATGTCGAGCTTGCCAAGGAGGTCAAGGAGGCAGCTCTCGGAGCTGGCTGCTCCTGCATGGGGCGCGGGGTTGTCAGAGAGGAGGACCTCGCTGATATGGTCAGCGAGGCAGCTCGCCGCGCAGGCGAGCTCAGCGGCCTGCAGCGTGCCGACGTCAACCCCATCAAGCGTGCCTGGCTGGCTGTGCTCACTAGGGAGGAACAAGGTTCCCGTCCAGAACAGATCTCCGGACGATGGTGCACCTAGCCCCACGGTGGGCGCCAAATGTCGGGGGTGTCGTGCAACATATGCCAAACGATGGCTTATCATGGAGGGGGCTAATAATACGTCACCGGTGCCAGGAAACGGAATAAGGCACAAACATGCACGCCGACGAATCTTACCCAGGTTCATGGCTCTCCTAGGAGATAACACCCCTACTCATGCTCTGCGGGGTCTCTGCATGATCACTCAAGCAACAAAAGTTGGCTACAAGCTTGCTCCTTGAGCTGTTTCTCTAGAGGGGGAAGAAGAACAAGGCTAGCCCTAGCTTCCTCTCTCTATGTGTATGTGTGGGTGAACTAAAGTTTGAACCCTTTGCATGGGTGCCCTGGGGGTTTATATAGGCCTACCCCCCAGGGGTACAAAGGTAATCTGGCCGAGTGTAGGACCTGGCTGTCAGTGTCTATGGTCGCCGGCTTCTTCGCCGGCCGCTGGGGCCGCCGCTTGGTGGGTCCTGCCGGCTGTCTCGTACTTAGCCGACAGGCCGCGCCCGCCGCTGGCGGATCCTGCCGGCTGCTTAGTACTATGGCAATGCCGGTGATGATGTGTGCTTTGTCGGGGAGGCGTGGCTACAGTACCGCCACCTGGCGGGCGATTACGGTAGCCACTCCCCATCTCTTCTAATTAATGGTGCACGGACTTTGAGGGAGGGAGAGGGCTGCCTGCTGGGAGTCGGCCTCCCCTCGCATCGACTGGTCCGAGCTTGCTCCCTTCTGGCTTCTCGCTGACAGGTAGGGCCCACTGCGCGTGGGCCGTACCGACAGCCCGTAATGGGAGCATGGCCTTCTCTGCCATGGGTGATGTCACGGGCTGCATGGCAACAGTGCCGCACCGGGCGGGGGATGTCCGCCCAGTACGCCGCACTGTAGCCACACTCCGCCCTGGATTCGGGGGTGGCAGGCAGCACTATAGCCACACCCCATCTCTTTTGTCTTTGATTCTTGAGGGGCGCAGCCGGCCTCGATGTCTTGAAATACCATGGGAGGGTGATGAGGCTACCCGTGGTCATTTACTCCGACAACGAGCTAAAAATTTACGGTGATATTTTATGGACCAGAAGAAGCCCCCGGAGCACAAGAGTTGGGCCAGAAGAGTCCCGAGTGAACGACAAGGGTGGAGGGCGCGCCCACCCCCTAGGGGGCACCCCCTTGACTTATCGCTGACTTGTGGACCCCCTCTGACATGAAACCAACGCAAAAAATTCCTATAAATCCAGAAACTCCCAGAAAGAAACCTAGATCGGGAGTTTCGCCGCCACAAGCCTCTGTAGCCACGAAAAACCAATCGAGAGCCTGTTCCGGCACCCTGTCGGAGGGGGAAACTATCACCGATGGCCATCTTCATCATCCCAACGGACTCCATGACGAGGAGAGAGTAGTTCACCCTCGAGGCTGAGGGTATATATGTACCCGTAGCTATGTGTTTGATCTCTCTCTCTCTCTCTCTCATGTTCTTGGTTTGGCACGATCTTGATGTAACACGGGCTTTGTTATTATAGTTGGATCATATGGTGTTTCTCCCCTGTACCTTCTTGTGATGAATTGAGTTTTACCTTTGAGGTTTCACTATTTTCAGATTGAATACTATTATGGATTTGAGAACACTTGATGCATGTCTTGCATGGGATACCCGTGGTGACAATGGGGTGTTATATTGATTCACTTGATGTATGTTTTGGCACTCAACTCGCGGATTCCCGAGGTGACATTGAGGTAATCTATGCATAGGGATTGATGCACGTTTTCGTGAGGTTCTTTGTGTTGGTTTCAATATTATGAATCTGAAGTTGTTTGATGCATATCGTATAATTGACCCATGGATACTTGTGGTGACATTGGAGTATCTAGGTGACATTAGGGTTAATTGATGTGTGTCATATGGTGTCATTTGACTACGAACTCTAGGGTTGTTTGTGACACTTATAGGAATAGCTCAATGGATTGATCGGAAAGAATAACTTTGAGGTGGTTTCGTACCCAATAAGCGATTTCATCTTATGTTCTCCGTGATAGGAACTTTGGAGTGACTTTTGTCGCACGTTGAGGGATTGCCATATGATTTGATTATGTTATCATTGTTGAGAGAACTTGCACTAGTGAAAGTATGAACCCTTGTGTAAGTGCATCTAGTGCCCCTTAGTGATTTTGGTGTATTGAAGACTTATAGGTTAAGGGACTAATGCGTTTGTGAGTGTACACAGGTCTATAAGTCTAAGAGGAGTTTGATATTTACAGAGAAAGTCGACCCCTAAAAATGAAGTTCTTCGACTGAAGACTTTGGATTTCTAAAGACTTTCTGAAGACTTTGAAAGTGAAGAAATTGGTGTGCCCTTGAAGACTTGGTATTCATTCGAGGAACATGAAGCGTGAAGACTTTTGTTTTCGTAGTTTCATTTTCTCTTTCTTGAGTCTTAGGAAACACCGTACTATTAAAGGGGTCGAGGAAATACTAAGGAAAAATTTCCAAGTGATGCTCAACTCAAAATCCTACACCTACCAATCCCTTCGAGTGAAGCCACTGGAAATCTCATATAGTTCAGTCATATTCTTCAGTGACAGAGACGAAGTTCTTCTGGTCTTTGAGGAATTTGGTCTGACTGAGGAGTTAGGAATTCGCCAGTGCGGATTGCCTACACAGTGAGGAACATGATAGCCCTGAGGAATTTGATACTCAAATTTTCGACCGTTGCTGTGCTACGCGCCAGCTGTCCCAAAATATCTTATCCACCTAACGGTCATATCATTGAAGGGCATTTATGTCTTATCATGTCGAGCTGCTCCCTAGGCTATAAATAGCCACCCCCACAACCACTAGCTGGTTGGCTGCTCCGAGAGAAACTGACACTTGTCATTTGAGAGCATCCCATCCTCCGAGGACTTTGAGCGAAAATCATCAAGTGAGGAAAAGCCAAACCCAAACACCTACAAACCCATAGTGATTGAGCATCACTAAAGAGATTGATCCTGCGTGGATCCGATGCTTGTTACCTTTGAAGACTGTGCTTCCAGACGGTTAGGCGTCATGGCCTAGAGCATCCTAGAGGAATTGTGGATCACCGAGTGACTGAGTTTGTGAAGGTTCAGAAGTCACCTGAAGACTTACCATGAGTGATTGGGTGAGGTCTGTGTGACCTTAGCTCAAGGAGAATACGGTGAGGACTGTGTGTCCGGGACTGTGTGTCCTCAGGTTTTAAATACCTAGCTGCTCCAACCAGATGTACAACTGAGGCAGCAGTTGGAACTGGTCTACCAAATCATTGTCTTAACCGAGCTTACTGTTGACACACGAACACAACACATGTACGCTCGACGCCGGGGTTGATGCACCGCAGCTCACGTCAAAGGAGACCCGACCGACAGCGCGATACGCAAGACAGTCGACGGGCGCTTTTGCAGACCCGAAAACCCCACACCCCCGGGAGGGACCCCGTCAGGGAGTACGATGGCTATGGGATGCCCTAGGTAGATTCGCTCACCCCTAGAGCCTCGGGATTCGCAGCTCTCAAACACGAAGAACAGCGAAGAACGAGAGAGCAAAACGGTGGAGAGATAAAACGTAGATGAAAAAGTAGTATATTGATTTGTTCGATTGTGTGTTGTTCAATCGGCCGTCACCCCCAACATATATAAGAGGCGGCTGGACTTCCCGTACAAGTAAAGGATTCATCTAGGCTTTCCTTACAAGAAAAATTACATCAATTCACGTCCTAGAGTCCTAGTTCTATTCCAACTCGGATTCAGTCTGAATCTGGCCTAACTTCTGTCTTCCTCCTTGTGCGGGCCGCCGAGCTTGCATATGTTCTCCAATCAAGATGGCCCAAATATCAAACTTGTGCGCCTCGATGATACGAACAACCCTCATATTGATCACTTTTTCAAATAAGGCCATCTTGAATACCTTTCGAGGTCATCTTTACCTTCCAGTCGGACTCGGTCTTGCAGTAGACTGGATTATCCGAGTCTCGTAGTGAATTTGCAGGCCATATACTATCTCTGATGATGATGACTCCAAAACCAAATTTTACCATCTTGATGATACGCACAACTTATGTATTTAAGACTTCTTCATCCGAGGTCATCTTGATAAACTTTCGGGCATATGTTCAGTTTCACTCAGATTCGAGCTCATCCAGTAGGATTAGAGTCATTCACTTGGATCGTCCGACTGGACTTTTTCACTCAGAAGACAATCTTTCACTCGGATGACTATATTTCCACTTGGATGACTATATTTCCACTCGGATGACTATATTTCCACTCAGAAGGCACTATCTTATTCGATCGCCAAGTTTTCGTCCCGATGGTAATCTTTTCACTCGGAATATTTTCACCTGGAGGACAATTTCACTCGGATGACCATATTTCCACTCGGATGACTATATTTCCACCTGGATAATAATAAGTTCATCCGGTCAGCAAAATTTCACTCGACCGGTAAATTTTCACTCGACCGTAAACTTTCACTCGGATGGTAAACTTTTCACTCGGATTTTCCGACTGAAAACATAGCATGATCTTGATTTGTCTCTCCAGGCCTCATACGACCACGGATTGAGACTAATTATATATGAAAATCGATCGGCTCAATGAGGCGAAACTTTTCCGTGTTGAAGGTTTTTCAATTCAAGGCCGTCTTGAGGGCCGAATTGCTCACGCATTGCATCAGACATTCATCAACATGTGTCTGATGTCAAGCGTAATATTTTGGTCTCTGGCCTGTCCAGACCGTATTGACTATAACTTTTGCATATGAACTCGGACTAAGATGATTTATATATGAAAATCAATTGCCTCGACAAGATGAAGACAATTTCTTTAAAGTGCTCCTTCATCCGAGGTAGTCTTGAAAGCAGAATTGGCCGAAAAGCACTCGAAACACTAAATTCTGTCACTCGGAGTACAGCTTCGGCCCCTAAGATGAGGTCGGATGTCAATGACTTAAACATCAAAGTTATTCCATTCGACAACGCGCAAATTTTCATGCTGAAAAACCCTTTCACTCAAAGCCATCTCATTTTCTTTTTATGTCGTGCCAAAATCTGATGTCAACACTTACTGGTTCTATTTCCTCAACTCCTTCATTTCCTCATTGCTGTGTTGTGTGCTTGTCATATCTGTGTTTGAAGACTTTGACTGAAGACTTTCTCAATTTACTCAGTTCAATTTCTTCAGTCTGTTTGTCTTCATCCTGTGTTATCCTGTGCTTACGCTTTCTGTACTCTGTGCTTGTCTTCGTTTCATCATGATGACTATGCTTGTGTTCTATTATGTTCACTTTTGAGTACTTATTCCGCTGCAAGTAGTTCTTCGCTAAGGAATTTCCTCACCCGCAAAAATCCTCAGTGATGAATTCATAAAAATCGCCTATTCACCCCCCTCTAGTCGACATAACGCACTTTCACCCAGGCCTTGTTTTCAAGCATTGCAATACCGTTTTTGCTCACTTTTGTTACTAGTTACCTTGCTGTTTTTATATTTTAAGATTACAGAAACCTATGTCTACCATCCATATTACACTTGTATCACCATCTCTTCGCCGAACTAGTGCACCTATATAATTTACCATTGTATTGGGTGTGTTGGGGACACAAGAGACTTTTTGTTATTTGGTTGCAGGGTTGTTTGAGAGACCATCTTCATCATACGCCTCCCACGGATTGATAAACCTTAGGTTATCCACTTGAGAGAAATTTACTACGGTCCTACAAAACTCTGCGATTGGAGGCCCCACACGAGTCTACAAGAAGAAGGTTGCGTAGTAGACTTCAACCTTCTAATCTTGTGAATCTCATGTGTTTGCAAACTTAGTGGACGTGTGATTTGAATCTTGTCTTGAGTGAATTTCCCTCGTGTTCTTGAGTGTTCTTCTAGATCCCCTCCAGGTGTGGGAGATTGGGTAAGGTTGATTAAATCTTGGGGTTCTCCCGATCACTTTTCTAGCCAATTTTGTTTTGTTCTTCCTAATTTTGAAAATCCCCACAAAAATAGTCATACCAATTGTTTTGCAATTTGTTGGTCCTTGTGAGAATTTGTTGGATTTTGATCCGTGAATTTGATGTGTCGTTGGTAGATCTAGCCTCTACCCACCTTCCGCCACCTTTTCCCCCACGGAAACCAACCCTCCCACACCCCCAAAAAATTCTCGACCACTAATTTCCGTGTTCTTCCTCCCAAAATTCATACACGAGTTGACCCGCCCGAATCATCCGGATACCATCCCGGACAATCTGGACCTAGCCTGAACGATCCGGGCACTATCCCAGATCACCCGACTCCTGAATTTTCTACATTTTCGTTAGTTTTGCTACCCAAGTTCTGCATTTCTGCCCCTTTATTTCGAGGTTATTTGCATTTGCGGTCTTCCATTTCTTGAGGTGTTTCGGCTAGTTAAGGACGACTGCATCAACAACTCCACTGCCATTGCATTCACCGCCATCGATTTCGTCAACAACAACGACACCCTTCACCCTTAGACACTGCAACCGGAAGCAATATGGGTTAAACTTTATGTCACCATTAACCTTCCCTTGCCATTACACTTGATAGCCCCGAGCCTTTTGCATTACTTACCCATTGAAACTAGCCATTTGAGTATTATCGAGCCACGTCACTTGTGCACCTTAGTGATACAATTACTCCGTATAGCTACAATTGCGTGCAACTATCTTGGTATCATCTTGAGTGTCATAAGTTACTCCTGTGCATATGTCACATACTTGTCTTCAATTTTGGCTCGAGCATCAGGCATAGCGGTAAAGGAGTAATAAAAAGACACATAAGATTTTAAGCAAAGAAAAGGAAAGAGCAAGCTTATAAGCAATAACATTGAGCCATTACAATCGTATATTGGTATCATACATACTCTTGTGTTAGAATCTTGATATCATAAAGACGATGCACATGTTCTTATAGGATTGGTGCACATGTATGTATCTCACCCATTTCAGAAATCGAGCTAGTGTCTCTCTTGTGTTTGTACAACACAAGCTTTTTTCATGGAGACCACATTTTCATGCTCATTCCTTGGTTGCACAAGCACCACTTATCTATCCGTGTGTGTGTTGTGTTCTACACCTTCCTATCAATCTATTTGCTTCACAATTCACATTTGTGAATCTTTTTCAACATTTTTGATATTGTCGTGGGAAACCACGGCCACCTATGGGACCAAGAGCCCCTTTTCGGTTCAGCGGGGGGATGGCATGTTGCACAAAGAGCGGAGAAGCATGGAACAACACGACATAGATCACGCGGGCAGTCTTTACCCAGGTTCGGGCCGCCGTGAGGCGTAAAAACCTACTCCTGCTTTGGTGGATTGATGGTGGAAAACATGGTGGTGAGCGTAGCATAGCACGTTTGCCCGGCAGGGTTGCCTCGGGGCGAGAACGGCTACGCGCGTACGAGCGTGTGAGGGTGTGGATTAGCCAACCCTTTCTACGGTTCGCTTGGGCCTCCTTTTATAGATCAAGGGGTCACCACAGTGGCAAATCAGTCATTACACACTGATTAGATAGCAAATAGTGCTACCATACCTAACTCTGCAGGCTGACAGAGCGAATTAAATGCGCCGCTCAACGTCGCATCACAGCTCACCCGGCAGGCCGTGCCGAGCTGTTTTGCCAGCTCCGCCTGCTTGCTTGACACGTCTTAGGACGGGTGTCGCTTGGAGGTATTTTCTGTAGGAAGTGGCTGCCATGTGGCGAATAACAGCCACTTAGTCACTTTGTCGCTTGACACCGCACTGTCGTTTTTGGAGCCTGACACCGCACTGATCAACGACGTGCATCGTGATGAGGTGGTGCGATGGAGTGGTTTTGCCTCCGTAAGCCCCGGCAAGCCTGCCGGGACGACCCAAAGGTTTGCTTCCGGTGGTATCCCTATCCTTGCCAGACTCGCCTGCCCGACAAGGGAGGGTTTTTCCCTTAGCGATATCTTGCTTCTCTGGCTAGTCTTGGTCCTCTTGTGCTGCACGTTGGTCCTTCGAAGAACTGATCCCTTGTGCTTCAATTTGATCTTGGTGCTATGATCTTGTTCTTGTGCATGTTGGCTTACCGCCCGTGCACGAGTTAGGGGAAAACATACACCCTAGTTTGTATTCCCCGACATAAGCCCCCGGGCCTGAGCCATACGTGTCGCGGAGCACATTGGGTTAGGCCCCAAACAGTGCACAAACACATGGCAGGAGAAGGCTGCACGCACGGCGGTTCGTCATGATGACCAGTCAATCCAACGTCCACTTCGCATGATTACCACGAGGCGTGGGGGCGTGGGACTATAGCAGTTAACGTAAAAATGGTAGCTTTTTTGAAGAGTCGCGCCCTCTCCCACGTTGTTCCCCTTAAGAGGGGAAACACGGAAAGGTACTGCTCATCCATCGTCTGCCTCGCCTCCCCATCATCTTCCTTAGCAATCCAAGAAACCGCCTTTTCTTTTCGCCCACATTCGTCACCGACCCCCTTCTGATTCCTTTCCCATTCTCCCACCTTTGGAGTCATGGGGAAGAAACCCGCCGCTAGGGGATAGCAGACGGCTGTCATGAAGGCGGAGGCCATCGAGGGCAGCAAGAGGGCGACCGAGTTGGACAAGAAGCAAAGGGGAGATGTCGTCTTCTCCCCATCGAACCTCGACGGAAATGTGCTACAGGCGAGGTATGGGTATCTGTGGGGGAGGGAGGTCCCGAAGGGGCATGGTGCTCCCAATGTCCTAGCAGAGGGAGAGAAGATCCGCCAAATTCACACAAGTTCTTCTGCGCATATTTCATCTGCGGCCTCTGCCCTCCCTTCTCGGACTTTCTCGGGGCGATGATGGCAATCTATGGATTCCACCTCCTGGATTTCACGCCAAATGCAATGGCGTGGATGGAGATCTTCGCCCATCTGTGTGATAATTTTGTCGGGGTTGCTCCCAATGTAGATTTGTTCAGACACTACTTCGTCCCACGGGTGGAGAACAAGAGCCACCGCTCCGACAATATAAGTTAGATGCCACGGGTGGTGCCAAGGGAGAACTGGGATTACATCCCCGGCGAATAGCGCAACAGATGGGAGGAGTGGAGGGGAGACTGGTGCTGGATTCAGGATGGTAAGGCTCCAGAGTTCTGCCAGGAACGAACGGTATGCCTTGAGCGTGACAACGTCTGGAGGGCATTCGGCTTTACTGAGGACAGGCTCCGCCCGACAATAAATAGGATTACCCATCTAAAGGCTGCCGGGTTGACCGTTGAGCATGTAGGAGCAGACTTCCTCCTCCGTCGCATTGCTCCCCTGCAGAAGAGGGACAAATTCGCCTGGGAGTATGGGGATGCTGGGGATAGGATGAGGTTGCTTCCCGGCCTGGCCAACAACCTAATAGTTTACGGCCATGCCTGGTTGTGTGACCAACTATTTGGCTGCTTTGGGCTGTTCAAGCTGTCGGCAAGCATCATCCCACTGAACAACAACTCTGCCAAGGATCAAGTTCTGACGTGGATGCTAGATTGCAATGCCCATGGAGTTGCGGGCGATTGGCAATTGCCCTCATTGGATGAAGAGCTGGTATGGTCATCCACCTTAGTTGAAAGGGCCACTAAGGTGGAAGCCAAGATGTACAAACGCACCTCCATAGTGGAGGTGGCGTACATTAAGAAGCGGCTCGAGGAAGACAGGGCTGCCCAGGCTGCAGCAACGGTGAAGGCCGAGAAGGCAGGAAAGGGAAGAGGAAACACCGAGAGTTCTTCGCACGGTAAGGGCGGGGCGCAAGTCTTGGAAGAGGCTGCCGGGGAGGAGCTTGTCGGGGGAGAGCCTGCCGGGGACGGGCCTTCTGGGATCGAGGCTCTATATGTTGCAGCATCGGAGGCTCTAGAGGAAGAAGAGGCGGAGGAGGTGATCGAACCTGGAGAGGAGTGGCTCGTAGAAGGCCCTCAAGCCCCTGAGCCAGTCTTGGATCCATGCCCTCGCAAACGGGCGGCTAACTAGGGGTGGCAGCCCCCGATCCTGCACCCACTGCCAAGAGGGCGAAGGAGACCACCTCCAAGATCAACATCCCCGAAGCTGTGCGCCGGCAATCTCCTCGGCTCTCCGGGGCCAGGCCCCTTCCCGCCAAGCAGTCAACATGCATGGAGGGCGGCCTCAGCGCTCAGTCGAGTTCGAGCTCTTCGCAGAGCTCGTCTTCATCGAAGCACCTTATGTCCCAGCAGGAGGTGAAGTTGCCAGAGAGTTCCGCTCCCTCGCCCCGAAAGAGGAGCAGGGCATCCACACCGCCCATGGAGTTTGAGCTAAACTCCATGCTTGTTGATGAAGAATAAGGGATATCATTCCCTTCTCCTCTTTTCTTGTATTACCTTCAATATGTTTGCTTGTGTCTGTCAACTAATCTTGTTTGATGTCGCCGACAGGGAGTAGGAGGAAACGGAGACCCTTATCCACCGGACCAGGCGGCTCAAACACATAGAGCCACCGATGGTGGTGGAAGGAACATGCCCGGCAGGGAGTGGCACGAGCGCTCCGGCACCAAGCCCCTGATGTCGCTTGAAGCTACGTCGGTATTTCCCCAAAGAGGAAGGGATGATGCAGCACAACGGCGGTAGGTAGTTCCCTCAGAAATGAAACCAAGGTTATCGAACCAGTAGGAGAACCAAGCAACACAACATAAACAGCCCCTGCACACAAATAACAACACCTCGCAACCCGACGTGTTAAAGGGGTTGCCAATCTCTTTCGGGGTACTGCGCCAGAAATTGCGTGTTGACGGGGGAAAGTTGTAATAGATTGAATATATAGATGACAAATAAAATAAAGTGCAACAAAGTATTTTTGGATTTTTGGTTTAATAGATCTGAATAAAAATGCAAAGAAAAAATAGATCGCAAGCAAATATATGAGAAATAAGACCCGGGGGCCGTAGGTTTCACTAGTGGCTTCTCTCGAGAAAAATAGCAAACGGTGGGTAAACAAATTACTGTTAGGCAATTGATGGAACTTCAAATAATTATGATGATATCCAGGCAATGATCATTACATAGGCATCATGTCCAAGATTAGTAGACCGACTCCTGCCTGCATCTACTACTATTACTCCACACATCGACCGCTATCCAGCATGCATCTAGTGTATTAAGTTCATGGAAAAATGGAGTAATGCAATAAGAACAATGACATGATGTAAACAAGATCTGTCTATCTATATGGAGGTAGATATAGATCTCGTCTTTTTATCCTTAGTAGCAACGATGCATATGTGCGGTTCCCTTTCTGTCACTGGGATCGAGCACTATAAGATCGAACCCACTACCGGGCACCTCTTCCCATTGCGAGATAAATAGATCAAGTTGGCCAAACAAAACCCAAATATCAGAGAAGAAATACGAGGCTATAAGAGATCGTGCATATAAGAGATCAAAGAAACTCAAATAACTTTCATGGATATAAAAATATATAACTGATATAAACTCAAAGTTCATCATATCCCAACAAACACACCGCAAAAGAGTTACATCATATGGATCTCTAAGAGACCATTGTATTGAGAATTCAGCGAGAGAGAGAAATCCATCTAGTTACTAACTACGGACCATAGGTCTACAAGGAACTACTCACGCATCATTGGAGAGGCACCAATGGAGGTGGTGAACCCCATCCGAGATGGTGTCTAAATTGGATCTAGTGGTTCTGGACTCTGCGGCGGTTGGACGAATATTTTGTCGATGCTTCCAGCGTTCTCGTATTTTTGGGGTATTTATAGAGCAAAGAGGCGGTCCGGGGGGCACCCAAGGTGGGCACCACCCACCAGGGCGCTCCTGGGACTCCTGGCGTGCGCTGGTGGGTTGTACCCCCCTTGGGGCACCCCCAGGTGCAACCAGGGCCCATTGCCTTCCTTCTGGCCCATAAAAAATCATCATGGAGTTTCGTGGCATTTGGACTTCATCTGATATTGACTTCTTGCGATGTAAAAAACATGGGAAAAAACAGCAACTGGCACTTCGCACTATTTCAATAGGTTAGTACCAAAAAATGATATAAAATGACTATAAAATGATTATAAAACATCCAAGATTGATAATAAAACAACATGGAACAATCAAAAATTATAGATACGTTGGAGACGTATCAGCATCCCCAAGCGTAATTCCTACTCGTCCTCGAGTAGGTAAGTGATAAAAAAAGAATTTTTGATGTGGAGTGTTGTTCATCATGTCATATCATATTCTTTTCTTTATAGCATGGACATTTGGACTTTTATGTGATTCAAAGCAATAGTCTAGTTTTGACATAATAATTTAGATACTCAAGCATATCAACAAGCAACCATGTATTTCAAAATATCAACGCTAAAATAAGTTATCCCTAGCCCATCATGCTCAAACATTGATCCATTCATGAAACACACTCGAATATTAACTACACCCAATACTTAAGTATGATCATATTGCCTCATAATTGGTGCTTTTTATGAGAGAAGATGGAGACTCGATTTCAAAAAAATTGCATAAAGTAAAAGAAAGGCCCTTCACCGAGGGAAGTAGGGATTTGTAGAGGTGCCAGAGTTCAAAGCGAAAGATTAGAGATAAAAACATTTTGGGAGGTGTATCCATCCCACCAACAAAAACAACTTAGAGTTCCCAACACTTTCCATGCTAGATATGCCATAGGCGGTTCCCAAACAGAAAATAAAGTTTATTGCTTTTTCCACCATACTTTCACTTTCCATGGCTAATCGTATCCACGGGTGCCCTCCATACCAACACTTTCCAAGCAATTTATTATTTGACAACATAAAGTAAATTCATTTTTGCATTTCGGGACTGGACATCCCTAAAACCTTTCCCTTACTCTCGTGCAATGACAAGTGAATAAACACTCATCTTAAGAATAACACATCCATCATGGAAAATATTAGCCACCCATTACCGTTCCGCGAGCGAAACAAACAAACAAAAGAGAAGTTTATTTTTAAAATTAGAGATGGCACATGCAGATTTGCTTAGAATGGCAAAAGAATGCCGCATATAGGTAGATATAGTGGACTCATGTAGCAAAACTGGTTTAAAGGATTTTGGATGCACAAGTAGAGATCATACTTAGTGCAGAATGAAGGTTAGCAAAAGATTGGGAAGCGACCAACCAAGAATTGAATAATCTCATAGGCAAGCATTAAGCATAATTAACACTGAATAATGCACCACAAGTAGGATATAATTTCCATTGCATGATTATTGACTTTCGTGCATGCATAGGGAATCACAAACCTTAACATCAATATTCTTACTAGAGCACAATTACTCGTCAACGTAACTCACATATCACATCACCATATCTCAAAACTACTACTAAGAATCAAGTTTATTTTTTCCAATGATCTTGATGACATTTTCTTTTTTCTTTATCCTTCTTGGATATCTATCACTTTGGGACTAATTTTCATGTGTTGCTTTCCATAAGCTCAAACAAATATAAGTGAAGATCATGAGCATAACAAATTTTCTTTCTCTCAAAATAATTTAAGTGAAGCAAGAGAGGATTTCTTCAAAAATACTAAGCACACGGTGCTCAAAAACATATAAGTGAAGCACTAGAGCAAGTCCTAGCTCATAAAAGATTTAAATAAAGCATAGAGAGCAATTCTAACAAGTCATGACATAATTTTGGCTCTCTCAAATAGGTGTGTCCAGCAAGGATTGATGACTTAAAACAAAAAATAAAACAAGCAAAGCCACATATCATACAAGACGCTCCAAGCAAAACACAATCATGTGACGAATAAAAATATAGCCTCGAGTAAAATACCGATAGTTGTTGGAAGAAAGCGGGGATGCCACTCAGGGACATCCCCAAGCTTAGTTGGTTGATCATTTTTGGATAATAGCTTGGGATGCCGGGGCATCCCCAAGCTTAGGCTCTTACATCCTTCCTTCATCCATCGTAAGATGACCCAAAACTTGAAAACTTCAATCACACAAAACTCAACAAAACCTTCGTGAGATCCGTTAGTGTAAGAAAAATAAATCACTACTATAAGTGTTGTATCAAACTAATTCATATTTTGTTTTTGTATTATATCTACAGTATTCCAACTTTTCTATGGCAAAAACTCATCAAAGAAAACCATAGAGCCATCAAAATAAGCACACAACACAAAGAAAACAGAATCTGTCAAAACAGAACAGTCTGTAGCAATCTAATTTGTTCGAATACTTATGGAACTCCAAAAATTCTTAACAACTAGGACAACCATGCTAATTTGTATATTGATCTTATGCAAAAAGTATTAGCATTTTATCACGTTCTGGTGAATTTTTAACAATTATTTTCGTGAGCATAAAGTTTCTGTCTTTTTCAGCAAGATCAAACAACTATCACCCAGGAAGATCCTATTGGTTCTACTTGGCACAAACACTAACTAAAACACAAAAAACACAATCATAACAGTATCATAATTGTGCTAACACTCAAGAACAGAAAGCAAAAAGAAAATATAAATTTTATTCATTGGGTTGCCTCCCAACAAGCGTTATAGCTTTACGCCCTTAACTAGGCATAAAGCAAGGATCTAAGTTTTGTCATCTTTGTTTCGAGATCCATAAGATGCCCTCATGATTAGTTCATTAGGTGGCTTAATTCTAGTTCTAGGAAAGTGTTCCATACCTTTCCTCAAAGGAAATTGGAACTTAATATTGCCTTCTTTCATATCAATCACGGCACCGATAGTGCGTAAAAATGGTCTACCAAGAATAATAGGACAAGACGAATTGCAATCAATATCAAGAACAATAAAATCTATGGGCACATAATTCCTATTCGCAAGAATAAGAACATCATTAATTCTTCCCATAGGCTTTTTAATAGTAGAATCCGCCAAGTGCAAATTCAAGGAACATTCTTCAAGATTGGTAAGACCAAGTACATCACATAAAGATTTAGGAATTTTAGAAACACTAGCACCCAAGTCACACAAAGCAAAACACTCATAATTTTTAATATTGACTTTGATAGTAGGTTCCCATTCGTCACGCAATTTTCTAGGAATTGAAACCTCCAATTCCAACTTTTCTTCCAAAGCTTTCATCATAGCATCAACAATATGTTTAGTAAAAGCTTTGTTTTGTTCATAGGCATGGGGTGAATTTATCATGGATTGCAACAAAGAAATAAAATCAATCAAAGAGCAAATATCATAATTAAAGTCTTTGTAATCCAAAATAGTGGGCACATCACTAGCTAAAGTTTTGACCTCTCCAAACCCACTTTCATCAATTTTCTCAACAAGATTTTCACCCTCCAAAATATTGGGACGCCTTCTACTTAAAGTCGACTCTTCTCCAGTCCCTTTTTTATCATTCTTAACTTTACTAAACAAGGAATAAATAGAAGAAACACCAATAATTTTAAGATCTTCATCATTTGTGCAAGAATAATCACTAGAAAAAGCTTTCTCTAAAAATTCTCTTTTAGCTCTAAGCATAGCAGTTCTTTTATTACTTTCATCCATAGAAACATAAAGGGCTTTAATTGATTCATCTACTTTTGGCACAAAAAATTTCATCGTGTGTTGATAAATTCTTTAATATTATTCTCAAGATAAGAGGTGTTATTATTATTATTATAAGATTGATTTCCATATGAATTACCATAATTATTAAAGGAATTACTAGGAAAAGGCCTAGGATTAAAATTACCTCTATAAGCATTGTTGTTGAAATTATTGCGAGAAATAAAACTCACATCAATAGCATCACTATTTTGCTCAATAAAAGTGGACAAAGGTATATCACTAAAATCAATAGGAACACTTTTACTAGCAACCAATTTCATAAGAGCATCAACTTTATTACTCAAAGAAGAAATTTCTTCAACCGCATTAAATTTTGTACTAGTAGGAGCTCTTTCGGTATGCCATTGTGAATAATTTGCCATGATATTATCAAGCAATTTCGTGGCTTCACCCAAAGTAATTTCCATAAAAGTACCACCCACGGAGGAATCTAAAAGATTACGAGAAACAAAATTCAATCCTGCATAAAAAATTTGTATGATCATCCAAAGATTTAACCCATGAGTTGGGCAATTCCTTGCATCATTTTCATCCTTTCCCAAGATTGTGCAACATGCTCATGTTCAAGTTGCTTGAAATTCATGATCTGGGTTCTAAGGGAAATAATTTTTGTGGGAGGAAAATACTTAGTAATAAAAGCATCTTTGCACTTATTCCAAGAATCGATTCAGAGACTGATGACCAGTCCTATTTTCCCCCTGAGGTCTATGCTCAAACTTGGCAGGGTTATATTACCCATGTCATGCATGTTGTATTGCATTGCTTAGTTTTTACATCATATATGGATTTTTATCTGCTTACTTGATTACTATATAAATCATATATTTGAATTATATCATGCCATCATGTTTACATACACAACATCTATCTGAATTATGGCATGGCAACCCATTTAATAAAGACATTATACAATTATATCATCTCATCATGTTTAGTGTTTACAATCATCATATTTGAATTATGTCATTCTATCCATGAATTATATCATGCTATCATGTTTACATAGGCGGAATGTATGTGAATTATGGCATGCCAACCTATTTAATAAACACATTATATAGTTATATCATGTCATCATGTTTACATAGTCATCATATTTTGAACTATGTCTTTCCATCTTTTTTAGTTAGCCATCATAATGTGAAATTGTGTCATGCTATCCTGTTTAGTTAGCCATCATATATGTGAAATCATGTCATGCTATCCTGTTTGGTTAGACAACATAAATGTGAATTATTTCATGCCCTATTTTATTCCCCACTATCCATTGCACCTGTCTATCATACAATGTTTGTACATTCAATTACTTTTCTTGTTTATCAACCATTTGAATTGGAGAGGGTGATGGCAGTATCTAAGGGAGTAACAACACGGTGTTCAGAAAAGATAGTGCTACCAGTTGATGCAGATAGAACCATGGTTGTACTTGCCCAAGAACCAGCCCCACCACACATAACCCAGACTCTTGCAGATTGTACCACTACCCAGTTGGACAGAGAACTAGCTACACCCCTTCTAACCCCAACCCCAGCAGATAGTAACCCAGTTCCAATTGACACAGCACCGTCTCCACCACAGAGCACCCAAACACGAGCAGTTAGTAAGGGAACTGTAGTGCCCAAAGCACGAGGACCACCACCACTCCGAATCCCAACTCAACGCTTAAAGGAGAAGAAGAATTGTTCTCAGTTCAGGTTCTGTAGCTATGGTTCATACTCCTTTGCTCTTGCATCACTGTATTTACCCATACCAACTATTTTCAAATTTCAAGGATGGAATTGAAACTCCAATGGCGCAACAGGTATGTTTTAAACCTGTTTCTTTAACTGGTTTGCTTTTGTAACTTGCTCTATGTTGATTTCAGTTTCAATTGAATAAACAGTTATGTTCTCATGTCATGCACATTACAAGTGTTGTTATTGCTCTATAGTTTCCCACCACTTATATTATGTCTATTTTGCTTTGTCTTGAACAAATATTATTTGAACTGTGTCTCTATCTTGATTTGGCAACAAAAACTAGAATGATATAGACCATAAAGTGACCATGGTACATAGATATATGTTTGTTTCATGTTGTTATCCTGTCCACTTTACTACTGAACTGATTTACCAAAATGAGTTTCATATACAACATGGTAAACCTGTGATGTGTCTGCTTGTTTCTCTTTTAGAATGCGGATAAAATATTGGAGAATAGTACCCCATTATGCAATGGTAAAGGAAGTAATGCAGATAAGGTTCAAGATAGTGAGACATCCCTGTCGGTCTCCAAGAAAGCTGATAAAAACTATCTTGACGACAGTGAGAGAACCCAAAAGTCATGTCTTGATGTAGTGTTCATGTTACTAGCCACTACTGCTGGCACAAGCTCTTCGAACTCGCTGCCTGAATCAGTTCGTCTTCTTGAGTCTCAACTTCAAGTTGAAACACATCGATCAGATGTGCTGCAACAGGAAGCTGAAGGACTGAGGAAGTCCCTGCAGAATTCAGATGCATACTTTCTAGTGCAACAACAAGCGCTGGAGGATTTAAGCGCCAAACAAGAGAAAATTAAGAAGCTTGCTAAGCATCTTGCCAGCATTATGGGTACCCAGGATATTGTTTCTTGAGCTATTCTAAAGTGCTTTCAGTTCTGGACTTGTTTTGCTGTGGCGTTTATTTGCACTGGTCGCCAACTTTGACACCCAGTGTATATGATGTGCTGCTTCGTTCCCTATATTTGCACTGGCGGCGAACTTTGATGCCTAGTAAATGTAATATGTGTAATAGCCGTGATAGCCTAGCGTAAGTTGCTTGCTTATTTATTTCCTTGTTGTCTTGTTTATTTGTTTGCTTGTAGTCAGCACAGTTCTTTTTCCGCGGTTTGCTAGTGGCCGCAATAACCTATTTTTTAAAAACTAGGCCACAATAACCATGGGCTACATATTTACTATAGTTACCATGGGCTACATATTTACTATAGTTACCATGGGCCTCCTATGGGTCGTAGAAAAAATGGGCCTTCTAAGGGTCGTAGAAACAATGGGCCTTCTACGGGCCGTAGCATCAATGGGCCTTCTACGGGCCGTATGATCAATAGGCCAAACATGGGCCGATAACAGACCGCATTATGGGCTGTAAACGGGCTTGATTTGGAATCGTCCGTTCATGGGCCGACAATAACGGGCCGTCGTTAATCGGCCGTTTTTTATGATGCTATGAGAACGGCCCAACGGATTAACGGGCCGATTGTAACCACCGGCTGAATTTGGCCCACAAGCAGAAAAGGCCAGTAACGGGCCGTAAGTAACCGAATGCTGGAAATGAGCCCAAGAATAAATGGGCCCTGAGAAGGCCGAAAGATAACACGGGTTGGAAATGGCCCAATGGAATAATGGGTCGTTGATGGGTATAGCGGTACACTGTTCATTGCGGGCCAGATTCACCACGGGCCATTAATGGGCCAAGAGTTACAAATGGCCTCGTATGGGCCGAAAAACATCATGGGCCATACATGGGCCAGAAGTTACAATGGGCTGGAATCATATTGGACGGCCCAGATGAAGCTACTGGGCTTAATTCTGATAGGCCGTAACGGGCTGTGAGTTAGCGGGGCGTAAATGGGCTATATATGAATAGGCCGTTAACAGGCTTTCTGTGGGCGGCCCGTTACCTTTTGGCCAAGTCAAACGGGCCGGCCTTTTCACCGACAGCATAGGTATGATAATTTTGGTAATGTCATGGAACACTTCTACGACAGTATAGGTATGACTATCTTGATTCTGTCATAAAATCGTCATGGATGTACATGCATGAAAGAAAACGTGACCTACTGTGACAAACACGTATCATCACGGAAGTGTATTTTTTTGTAGTGCATCTAGCTACTAGATATGGACCCATAGGACTATGGTGAACTACTCACACATCATCAGAAGGGCAACAAGGTTGATGTAGAAGCCCTCCGTGATCTATTCCCCCTCCGGTAGAGTACCAAAAAGGCCTCCAGACAGGATCACGGAAGAACAAAAGCTTGCCATAGCGCAAAAATTGTTTCGGGTGGCTCTCTCGGGGTTTCCGAATATTTGACAATTTATAGTGGTGAAATTAGGCTAGACGGAGCCATATGGGGCCCATAAGGCATCAGGGCACGCCCTGTTGCCTTGCCGTCTCCTCGCTTCTAGCCTGGTCTCCTCCTGAAGCTTCTAGGCTCTCTATTGTCCAGAAAAAATTTGACAAAAAAATTCGTAGCATTTGAAATCCACTTGGTACAGATTTTCTGGAAAAGCAAGAACAAGAAGAAAACAACAACTGGCACTAGGCACTGAGTTAATAGGTTAGTCCCTCAAAATGATATAAAATTTTGTAAAAAGTATTCAAGATTTATAGCATAATAGCATGAAACCATAAGAAATTATAGATACGTTAGAGATGTATCAGTGGTTGATACGTCTCCAACGTATCTATAATTTATGAAGTATTCAAGTTGTTATATTATCATTCTTGGATGTTTTATAATCATTTTATAGCAACTTTATATCATTTTTTGGGACTAACCTATTGACCCAGTGCCCAGAGCCAGTTGCTGTATTTTGGTTGTTTTTTACATCGCAGGAAATCAATATCAAACGGAATCCAAACACCCAAAACTTTTTGTGGATTTTTATGGACCAGAAGACATCCAGTGGGCCAGAGAAGCACCTGGGGGGTGCCCCGAGGGAGACCCTAGATCAGAAGTTCCGCCGCCGCAGGCCTCTGTAGCCACGAAAAACCAATCTAGACCCCGTTCTGGCACCCTGCCGGGGGGGAAATCATCACCGGTGGCCATCTTCATCATCCCGGCGGACACCATGATGAGGAGGGAGTAGTCCACCCTCAGGGCCGAGGGTTTGTACCAGTAGCTATGTGTTTAATCTCTCTCCCTCTCTCTCTCTCTCGTGTTTTTGAGATGTCACGATCTTAATGTATCGCGGGCTTTGTTAATATAGTCGGATCATATGGTGTTTCCCCTCTCTATCTTGTTGTGATGAATTGAGTTTTACCTTGGAGATTTCGTCTACCCTTTGTGTCGGTGTACTAAAGTAGGGGTACCTTAGTACCCCAGACTTGTGCACGGGCAGTTGTAGCACCCTGCGGCGAGGCCCGCCCAGGAAGCGCCAAGAGAAGACCAAGCATTCAAGACAAGGCCCCCGGCAAGAGGAGCTTGCCGGGCCAAGAAGACAAGACCCCGGCAAGAGGAGCTTGCCGGGACGACTAAGCCCATGTATACCATCCAAGAACAAAGTATACGAGACAGAAGATCGAGACCCCGACAAGAGGAGCTTGTCGGGAAGGCCGAACCCAGGCACCGCGAGAGAAGCCCGCCGCGGCGCGCCATGCGCCCCGGCAAGGCCTGATAGCCGGCAAGCTATCAGGCACGGGAAGACGACCCCCGCGGCAAGCCACTTGCCGCGGCAAATCGCCACCTCAGGACTGTGCTCCAGCTCACCCGCCCACGCGTCGCTCCGGGGTTTCCCCCAAGGGCACGTGGTGGGGCACCGTGCAGCCTGGGGTATGCGGTGGCATGCAGCCACCACCGTGGCGAGCGGTGGCGCACCTAACGGTCCGCCTCGGTGCTGTCCAGGCGACCGTGACGGGCATTTAATGCCCTTGTCCCCTACCGTCAGAAGTAGGTATGATAACACTGTGCCGCACTGTAGCGCCACCGTTCCCGCACTGTTACAACTTCCACCCCTTTTACACTTTTACCCCTTTCTCTTACGTTGACACCTGTCGGTGACCCCTTTGCGCTATAAAAGGAGGCCCGTGTGCAACGTAGAGGGGGTTCCGGGGTTCGGAGATTGGGGGATCCAGACAGCCATACGCTCGGTGTAGCTAGCTCTCCAAGCTCCCGAGCTCCCCAGTTCAATACAACCAAGCAGGAGTAGGGTTTTACGCGTCCATCGCGGCCCGAACCTGGGTAAACCGCCCGTGTGCTCGCCTCGATCTGCTCTCCGTGCTCCCTCCGCCCCCCTCACCGAACAACGAAAGGGGCTCCGGCCCCATAGGTGCTCGCGGGGGACGCCGTCCGCCCCGACATCTTTGGCGCGCCAGGTAGGGGGAGCGTCGAGGTTGTGCGGATCAGATCCGGCGTTCGCGCGAGCGCGCTCTTCGTGAGCTTCTCCGAATTCGCTAGCTTCATCAACACCATGGCCCCGAAGAAGAAGGCTTCGGAGGTCGCGGGCCCGTCCGCGTCTCTTCCACCGCTTCCGGAGCCAACGGTGGGCGGGGGAGACGCCGTTGGAGGGGTGGCCACCGGCGAGAACACTCGCGGCACCACCAAATCCAAGAACAGGGCGGACGACCGAGCCTCGGCCTCCGAGGACGCGTCGCATCCGTCCCGACTAACGACGACCCAGCAGCGCCATGCCACGGGAGGTGGCATCCGCTTGCTGGACCAAGGGCAAACTGGGGGTTCACGGGACGCCCCGGGCCCCCGTCCGGACACGGGCAAGGCGAAGGCGCCGGGGAGGGACCCCGCTCTTTCTAACATTGTTAGGAGTCCGAGCGTATCCCGCTCCTCGCGCCACTCGCCCCCGTTCCCCTCCACTCCGGCAGAAGCGCTCGCGAGAGCGCAACTGCTCCTCGACTACCCTCCAGCGGCTGACAAGGCTGAGGGCTGGAGGGCCACCATCCAGAGCCTGATCGCCTTCGCCAACAACGACACGCCGCAGCAGCCGGCGACCTCACGGCCACGGCAGGTCGAGAAGACGAAGGCCGACGGCGACAAGACCGCCGGAGGTGCAACCACCATGCACTCCCCGGCGCAGAAGCAGAAGACGCCGCCCCGCTGGAGCAACGCCGACGACGGCTCTACAGCGTCGTCAGACCCGCGGACTCACCGGGACCAGCGCTGAGTCCTCGACGAGCGGCAGCAAGAAGACGCTCGAACAAGGATCGAGCGCCGCCGAGAAACTCGGCGGCAATCAGACCAGCGGGCTGGGAACGCTGTCGACGCGCACGCGCCCGGTGAACCAGGTGACTTACCGTACGCGGCAGGTTGCCCTGCGTTCACCCGTGAGCTGCGGCGCGTCCGGTGGCCCAGCACGAAGAACTTCAAGCCCGACGTACCGGAGAAGTACGACGGCAGGACGCACCCCTCGGAGTTTCTCAGCATCTACACGATCGCTGTGCAAGCTGCCGGTGGGCGCGATGAGAGGATATTGGCGAACTACTTCCCGCTCGTGCTTAAGCCGAACGTTCGTTCGTGGCTTATGCACTTGCCGGAAGGCTCCATTTCTTCCTGGGCGGATCTTTGCCATCAGTTTGTTGGCGCCTTCACAGGCGGCCACAAACCTCATGGCCAGGATAGCGACCTCCACATCCTAGCCCAGAAGGAAGGAGAATCCCTGCGCAAGTACATCCAGCGCTTCAGCCGCGTGCATCGCAACATCCCCGACGTTCACCCTGCCGCGGTTATCAGCGCGTTCCACCAGAACGTGCGTAACCGCCGCATGCGTGAAGAGATGGCCATGACCAAGATCCGGGACGTCAGCGAGCTATATGCCCTGGCTGACAAGTGCGCGCGCGCGGAGGAGGGGAGGAAACTCCCCGGGGAGGATGCTGGCGCAGGAGAAAGCGACAGTGACGACACCGCCCCGGCGAAGAGAAGCCAGCGGCGAAATAATAGGAGGAAGAACAGGAAAGAGGTGCTTGCCGTCGAAGACTCCGGCAAGGAGGCTCCCGCCAAGCAAACGCAGGCTGGCGGCTCCGGCAAGGAGCCTGCCCCCGTGGCGGCAACCGACAAGCAGGACGGCTCCGACAAGCAATACTGCAAGATCCACCGCACCAAGGGCCACGACCTCTCCAACTGCAAAAGCGTTGAGTACCTCGTCGTGCAGCAGAAGGCTGAGTACGAGAGGCGCGACAAGGGGAAGGCCCAGGGTGGAGGTGGCGAACCAAGCAAGAAGCGGCCGCCCATCGGCCGGGGAGGACGCCGCGGCAAGGCCAAGCAGCGGCAAGGCGATCGGCCTCCCCGGGGCCGCGACGAGGATGAAGAAGACGACGACGAAGACGTGGAAGACGAAGATAACAGCGAGCAGGAGTTCCAGAAGGCCACGGAGGTCCTATGCGTTGACGGCGGCGCCTCTCTGCACACCTCCCACCGCCAGCTTAAGCGGTGGGTGCGAGAGGTGAACGCAGTAGAGCCGCCCGTGGAGTCGCGCAGGCTCCTCAAATGGTCCAGCACGCCCATCATTTTCGATCTTGAGGATCACCCCGACCGCACAACCGCGGTCGGGTGCTTGCCGATGCTGGTCTCACCCACCATCCGCAACCTCAAGGTCACCAAAATGCTGGTAGACGGCGGGGCCGGGCTGAACTTGATCTCCTCCGCTGTGATCAAGAAACTCCAGATCCCAGACGGCGAGCTCGAAGAGACCGGTTCTTTCCAAGGAATCAACCCGGGGAGGAGCAAGCCCAAGGGGAAGATTACTCTGCCTGTGACCTTCGGCGGCGAGCTCAACTTCAGGACTGAGCGCATCACGTTCGACGTCGCTGATATCCCGTTACCATACAATGGGATCCTCGGCCGTCCCGCTCTCGCCAAGTTCATGGCAGCTTCCCACCACGCCTACAACGTACTCAAGATGCCGGGGCCGATAAGCGTCATCACTGTCCATGGCGACAAAAAGGACGCGCTTATCTGCGCCGACAAGATCTACCGGGATGTAGCAGCCGCGACAGAGAAGGACACGCTTGTCGCTGAAGCCCCCGGAGGGAAGAAGACAAGGACCAAATCCGGTAAGTGCTCTGGGGCCCACTCCGGCAACCGCACCTCTTCGGAGTGCTGCGCCGCCGTCGAGGACGTTCCATCGAGCTCCACCGGCAAGTACAAGAAGGGAATGACCGCTCCTCCGGCAACCAAGAAGGTGTCCGCCAAGGAGGACGGCACTGGCGGTACCTTCACCATCAGTGCCACGCTTGACAGCAAATAGGAAAGCGCGTTCGTTGCCTTCCTGCGGGCGAATGTCGACGTGTTTGCATGGCAACCGTCTGACATCCCCGGTGTTCCCAGGAGGGTGATTGAGCACAAGCTCGCTGTCTGTCCTCACGCGCGACCCGTCAAGCAGAAAGTGAGAAAGCAAGCCGTGGAGCGCCAAGAATTCATCAGCGAAGAGATCAAGAAGCTAGAGGCAGCAGGCCTAGTGAGAGGTGTGATCCATCCAACGTGGCTGGCCAATCCGGTCATCGTGCGCAAAGCCAACGGGAAGTGGAGACTGTGCATAGACTTCACCGATGTGAATAAAGCATGTCCCAAGGATCCATTTCCCTTGCCGCGCATTGACCAGATTGTCGACTCCACTGCCGGATGTGAGCTACTCTCTTTTCTTGATGCATATTCAGGCTACCACCAAGTCTTTATGGCCAAAGAAGATGAAGAGAAGACCGCATTTATCACTCCGTGTGGCACCTATTGCTTCATACGCATGCCGTTTGGACTGAAGAATGTGGGATCAACGTTTGCAAGGGTAGTGCACACTGCTTTCGAGCCACAGATCCATAGGAACGTGGAGGCCTACATGGATGACATCGTGGTGAAGAGCAGGAGCAAGGAAACCCTGGTCCAAGATCTGGAAGAGACATTTCAGAACCTGCGCAAGATACAGCTCGAGCTGAACCCCGAGAAGTGCGTCTTCGGAGTCCCCTCCGGCAAGCTTCTCGGGTTCTTTGTGTCGCAGAGGGGGATTGAAGCTAATCCCGACAAGATCAAAGCCATCGAGCAGATCGAAGCCCCAGAGCGCGTCAAGGACGTCGGAAAGCTTGCAGGTTGTGTGGCCGCCCTCAGTCGGTTCATTTCAAGGTCTGCAGAACGCGCCCTGCCCTTCTTTAAAATCTTGAAGAAGGCAGGCCCCATGCAGTGGACTCCAGAAGCGGAGGCAGCGCTGCAAGATTTGAAAAGGTACCTATCCTCCACTCCAATACTTGTCGCACCTAGACCACAGGAGAAGTTGTTGCTATACCTAGCGGCAACCAACCAGGTGGTTAGTGCTGCGTTAGTGGCGGAGAGGGAGGCCGAGGAGGAGTCTATACCGCCTGCAAGCGAATCCAGCGACAAGCGGGGGGCTGCTCCGGCAAGCTCTGGCCCCGACAAGGACAACCCTGCGCAGGAACAGGATGGAGCGCGGAAGAAGATGGTGCAGCGCCCGGTGTATTTTGTGAGTTCCCTCTTGCAGGGGGCTAGATCAAGATACTCTGGGGTGCAGAAGTTGCTTTTCGGCCTCCTCATGGCCTCGAGAAAGCTGCGCCATTACTTCCAAGCACATGAGATAACAGTAGTCACTCGCTTTCCGCTGAAGAGGATATTGCACAATCCCGAGGCAACAGGCAGGATCGTCGAGTGGGCACTGGAGTTGTCGAGCTTTGGACTCAAGTTTGAAAGTACTTCAACCATACAGAGCCGAGCTTTGGCAGAATTCATAGCTGAGTGGACCCCGACGCCAGATGGAGAAGCCCAAGAAACAAGCGCGCCCGTACAAGAAGCAACAAGCGAGTGGGTAATGTACTTCGATGGTGCCTTCTCGCTGCAAGGCGCCGGTGCTGGCGTGGTACTCATCGCGCCCACCGGAGAGCACCTCAAGTATGTTATCCAGATGCACTTCCCAAGAGAGCAAGCAACCAACAATACTGCCGAGTATGAAGGCTTGCTCGCCGGCCTCAGGATCGCGGCCGAACTTGGGATCAGAAAGCTGATTGTGCGGGGAGATTCTCAACTGGTGGTCCGGCAAGTCAACAAGAGCTACCAGAGCCCTCTGATGGAAGCTTATGTAGATGAAGTGAGGAAGCTGGAAGAACACTTTGAAGGGCTGCAAATGGAGCACGTCCCGAGAGCTCAGAATGAGATAGCAGACGGCCTTTCGAAGTGTGCTTCGTTGAAGTTACCTGTGGAACCAGGGACCTTCTTACTCAAGCTGACTCAACCATCCGTTACACCATCAGTTGGGCAGTCCAAGAAAAGGAAGTTGGTCTCCGGCGACTACTTGCAGGCGGACCTTCCTGAGACCGCCGCCAAGGTCCCCAAGATCAACAACCAGAGCGCCGAGGGACAGCCCGCTCCTGCGGATCCCAGGATCCGTCCAGTCGAAGCAGGTGTCCCCGATAAGCCTTGCTCCGGCAAGCAGATCGGCAGTCTGAACGCCGAGGGACAGCCCGCTCCTGCGGACCCCAGGATCCGTCCAGTCGAAGCAGGTGTCCCCGATAAGCCTTGCTCCGGCAAGCAGATCAGCAGTCTGAACGCTGAGGAACAGTCCGCTCCTGCGGATCCGAGGATCTGTCCAGTTGAAGCGGGGGTTCCCGACAAGCTTTGCCCCGGCAAGCTTGCCGGGGGATCACCGGCTCCGGCGGAACCAGAGGTTCTTGCCGTAGAAGCCGGGGTCCCCGCAGCGGCCTTCATGCCTTTAGTCCTTGCCATCGAGCCCCGGGCTCCGGCATGGGCGCAGCGGATCGTCCGTTTTCTGCAAACTGGAGAACTTCCCGACAACCCAGAAGAGATGGAGAAGATCACCAGGCAGTCAAGTATGTACCAGTTCGTGGACAACGAGCTGTACAGAAGGAGACTCAACGGTGTCAGATTGAAGTGCATCTCCAGGGAAGACGGACAGAAGCTGTTGGCAGAGATACACGGAGGCATATGCGGCCATCACATTGGCGCAAGAGCACTTGTCGGGAAAGCCTTCCGGCAAGGGTTCTTCTGGCAAGAAGCCCTCCAAGATGCAACTGCACTAGTAACCAAGTGTGAAGCGTGCCAGTTCCATGCAAAACAGATTCATCAGCCAGCTCAAGCTCTCCAAACAATCCCTTTATCCTGGCCCTTCTCGGTCTGGGGGCTCGATATCCTCGGCCCTTTTCCCCGAACCGTCGGGGGCTTCGAGTACTTGTACGTTGCAATCGACAAGTTCACGAAGTGGCCAGAAGTGGAGCCAGTGAGGAAGGTGACCGCGCAGTCAGCAGTCAAGTTCTTCCGGTCGATCGTCTGCCGTTTCGGAATCCCCAACAGAATCATCACGGACAACGGGACACAATTCACAAGTCGCGCCTTCATGCAATACGCCCAGGATCTCGGCGCCAAGGTCTGTTTCGCTTCGGTTGCTCACCCCAGGAGCAACGGTCAAGCAGAAAGGGCCAACGCTGAAGTGCTGCGCGGACTCAAGACCAGGACCTTCGACAGACTGCACAAGTGCGGAAGAAATTGGATTGAGGAGCTGCCGGCGGCTCTCTGGTCAATCAGAACGACACCGAGTCGAGCCACCGGACAGACGCCCTTTGCTCTGGTCTATGGAGCGGAAGCAGTTATCCCCACGGAACTCGTATACGGATCTCCTCGGGTGCTCGCTTATGACGAGCTCGAGCAAGAGCGGCTGCGCCAAGATGACGCGCTGCTCCTTGAGGAAGGACGTCTCCAGGCCGCGGTACGGGCTGCTCGATACCAGCAAGCCTTGCGTCGCTACCATAGCCGCAAGGTCAAGGCCAGGAGTCTCGAAGAGGGCGACCTTGTTCTTCGGCGCACTCAGTCGGCCAAGGATTCCAACAAGTTGACGCCAAAGTGGGAAGGACCTTATCGGGTGAGACAAGTCACGAGGCCTGGCGCTGTCCGCCTCGAGACCGAAGAAGGCGTACCAGTGAGCAACTCCTGGAACATAGAGCATCTTCGCAAGTTTCACCCATAAGGCGCGGTTGCCGTGACCTGCTCCGGCAACCATCGGTTTGTACAGGCCTTGCCGCTGCTGCATGTAACCCCTTGTACAAAGCCAGGCGAAGCCCCTGGCACCAGATAAAGTTGCCCTGCTAGGCGACCTTGTTCTTAGGCACGTTCAGTCGGCCAAGAATTATAACAAGTCGACGCCGAAGCAGGAAGGCCCTTATCGGGTGAGACGAGTCACGAGGTCCGGCGCTGTCCGCCTCAAGACCGAAGAGGGCCTACCAGTGAGCAACTCCTGGGAACATAGAGCATCTTCGCAAGTCTCGCCCATAAGGCGCGGTTGCCGTGATCCGCTCCGGCAACCATCGGTTTGTACAGGCCTTGCCGCTGTTGCATGTAACCCCTTGTACAAAGCCAGGCGAAGCCCCTGGCATCAGATAAAGCTGCCCTGTTAGGCGACCTTGTTCTTAGGCACGTTCAGTCGGCCAAGAATTATAACAAGTCGACGCCGAAGCAGGAAGGCCCTTATCGGGTGAGACGAGTCGCGAGGTCCGGCGCTGTCCGCCTCAAGACCGAAGAGGGCCTACCAGCGAGCAACTCCTGGGAACATAGAGCATCTTCGCAAGTCTCGCCCATAAGGCGCGGTTGCCGTGATCCGCTCCGGCAACCACCGGTTTGTGCAGGCCTTGCCGATGTTGCATGTAACCCCTCGTACAAAGCCAGGCGAAGCCCCTGGCCGAAGATAAAGAAGCGCTGGCGCCCTAGATTTTAGCATGCATGCTGAGTCAGAGTCTCGTCCTTGGTTAGGGTTGTCAGTTCCTAGCTGTCGCTAACCCCTAACTTAGAGGTCGAGTCCGCGTCTTTTTTCCCGTCCTTTCCCTTTGGCTCGCAGGAATTGAATGTCCTTGCCGGGCCGCTCAAGGACAAGGAAGAGGAGAAGGACGAGCCAACACCTACGCCCCGGCGAGCCAGAGTCGCCGGGGGCTGCAACCTCAGATAAGTTTTTGCATCCCTCATCATGCATTCTCTTATGGACTGTGGAATTCGAAAGCCTCCTTTCCTCCTGAAAAGCTACCGTGCTCTCTTAGCGGCAAGCCCCAGAGCGCGTTCCTGGGGCCCGTTTCGATAGCAGCCGCGGCAGCAAGGGGGGAGGGAAGCGAGGGGCCGGAACCCGCCTGCTCCCCGCCTCCGCCAAGGGCGTGAGAAAGGTCGAGCAGTGCGGGGGAGCGGCTAGGCCTGTTGCCGGGCGAGAAACTGTCTATCTTAATGATGTAAAGGATTCGTTCCTTACCGCGGTTTCCACCCGCGAGACAAATGATCCGGCAAACATCCCCTTTTCATTAAAAACATTCCACTCAGGTACAGTTCAGAGAGAATGAAAAACATGAAAGGAGGGATTACAAGGCTTAAACGCAACTAAGGCCCGAAGGCTTACAAGCTGAAAAGAGATAAGGTGCCCGTAATCCCTTTCTTGTCTCTCTCCTCAGGAGGAAGGGCAAGTAGGCGAAGAGGGCGAAAAGGGCACCTAGGCGAGCTACGGGTGGCAGAAGGCACCAAGAGAAGATCCGGGGGCTCCGCCCGGGGGTCTCCGGAGGCTGAAGAAGACGGAGGCGCCAGAGGCAGAGCTGGAAGATGAGGCAGCGGCCTTGCCGCCAGCCTCTTCCTCTTCCCCAGCCTCGCCACTCCGGCCGCCCGAGGAGATCAAGCCACCCGGCAAGAGGAGCTTGCCGGGCCGAAGAGAAGACCCCGGTGGTCGTCACCGAGAGCAAGGGTGATGACGGCGTCTGGGGCGCATCTGGAACACGAGGCACCGGAGCGTCAGCCAGCTGTCGAAGTCGGCCCGTACTCCGACTTCGCGGCCTTCGACGTCCGCCCTCTGTCCTCCTCAGCAGCCCCCCTACGCCAGCCGCCCAAGGAGACGACCCCGGGGAGTTCACGGAGCCCGGCGCGGACGATGGGGCCGCCGGTGCCACACGGAGCTGCGACCGACGCCTAGTCGGACCCGTCATCCCGGCGGCTGCTCCCCTCGTCGTCACTGTCGCTCCCCTCCTCGTCACTCTCGCTCGAGGAGGAGCCTTCGCTGTCGGAGGAGCTATCTTCGCAGCACCGGGCCCGGATGCCGGAGCCCCAGAAGGCCTTGACGGAGAGGAGGTCCTCCCCCACCAGCTTAAAGTGGAGGATGAACCCCTCCGTCAAGCTGTGGATCCAGGCGAACGTCTTCCACCCGCGGCCCAGACACACCACGCCGGGGGCTCGGGACTCGACGTGGACCCGCGTCCCACTGATCCCGCAGCCCCTCATGCGCAGGTTCAGCGTCTCAGGCTGCCCCACCTCCAACACGCTCGCGAATGGAGCGGGAAGCCGGAGGTGGCGACGAGGCGCCCGGCGCAGCCTGATAGTGAACTCACAGGGGTCGTCCCCGAGATGGACCGCGGGAAGGAACGGAGCCGCTGGCGGAGGCAAGGACGGCGCACCGATCCGACCGCCCCGAGCGCCTCGACCCCGTCCACGACCTCATCCGCGACCTCGCCCTGTCCCTCTTCCCCTGACGACCGGCTCCGCCGCCGCGGGCGCAAGGGGAGGAGGGGCGCGTTGCCTAGCAGACACCCTCGCGGCAACCGAAGAAGAACCAGGGTTCCCCCCCTCCATCGCGGATGGGGGAAGGAAACCAGAAACAGAAGGAGGAAGGAGATGGAGTGCGGATTTCCGTTGCCCCCCTTTCGCTCCTTATAAAGGGGCGGAGTGGGGACGCGGCCGCCTCGCTCCTCCAATAGGAGCGGAGGAAGGGCAGACGACTGGGGCCGACCCACCGCATCGACCCGCGCCGGCCCGACTCCCTGCCTCCGCCGCCGCAACTCCGAGTGCATGAGGACCACGCGGTGGGCGCGCAGGACCGAGGCGACGGGTGAGACGACCTCCCCCCATCCCGTGATTATGGGGAACGGACGCCTCGGAAGCCGCGCCTCACCCCCGTTGATTTATTGAGCCGCGCCTCCGCACCTCCCTCCACTTAAAGAGGGAACGGGCGTTTCGCCCCCACTACGCCGCGATAAGCGCGCGCCGCCTGGGGAAGGTGCGGCGGATGCGGAGTTAAGGAGCAGCGCGACCAAGGCCACGCGTGCCCGTGCACTGTTAGGGCCTGGCCCAACGACGCTCGGCACCGTGTGTGGCCCAGGCCCGGGGGCTCCTGTCGGTGTACTAAAGTAGGGGTACCTTAGTACCCCAGACTTGTGCACGGGCAGTTGTAGCACCCTGCGGCGAGGCCCGCCCAGGAAGCGCCAAGAGAAGACCAAGCATTCAAGACAAGGCCCCCGGCAAGAGGAGCTTGCCGGGCCAAGAAGACAAGACCCCGGCAAGAGGAGCTTGCCGGGACGACTAAGCCCATGTATACCATCCAAGAACAAAGTATACGAGACAGAAGATCGAGACCCCGACAAGAGGAGCTTGTCGGGAAGGCCGAACCCAGGCACCGCGAGAGAAGCCCGCCGCGGCGCGCCATGCGCCCCGGCAAGGCCTGATAGCCGGCAAGCTATCAGGCACGGGAAGACGACCCCCGCGGCAAGCCACTTGCCGCGGCAAATCGCCACCTTAGGACTGCGCTCCAGCTCACCCGCCCACGCGTCGCTCCGGGGTTTCCCCCAAGGGCACGTGGCGGGGCACCGCGCAGCCTGGGGTATGCGGTGGCATGCAGCCACCACCGTGGCGAGCGGTGGCGCACCTAACGGTCCGCCTCGGTGCTGTCCAGGCGACCGTGACGGGCATTTAATGCCCTTGTCCCCTACCGTCAGAAGTAGGTATGATAACACTGTGCCGCACTGTAGCGCCACCGTTCCCGCACTGTTACAACTTCCACCCCTTTTACACTTTTACCCCTTTCTCTTACGTTGACACCTGTCGGTGACCCCTTTGCGCTATAAAAGGAGGCCCGTGTGCAACGTAGAGGGGGTTCCGGGGTTCGGAGATTGGGAATCCAGACAGCCATACGCTCGGTGTAGCTAGCTCTCCAAGCTCCCGAGCTCCCCAGTTCAATACAACCAAGCAGGAGTAGGGTTTTACGCGTCCATCGCGGCCCGAACCTGGATAAACCGCCCGTGTGCTCGCCTCGATCTGCTCTCCGTGCTCCCTCCGCCCCCCTCACCGAACAACGAAAGGGGCTCCGGCCCCATAGGTGCTCGCGGGGGACGCCGTCCGCCCCGACACTTTGAGATTTCATTTTATCAGATTGAATACTTTTATGGATTTGAGAGCACTTGATATATGTCTTGCATATGAATACTCGTGGTGACAATGGGATATTATTTTGATTCACTTGATATATGTTTCGGCACTCAACTCGCGGATTCTCGAGGTGACATTTGGGTAATCTACTCATAGGGGTTGATGCACGTTCTTGTCTTTGTTTCTCCGGTAGAAATCTTTAGGCACTCTTTGAGGTTCTTTGTGTTGGATTGAGTATTATTTATCTGAAATTATTTGGTGTTATTTTAGTACGAACTCTTGGATAGATCGATCAAAAAGAATAGCTTCGAGGTGGTTCCGTATCCTACAAACAATTTCTTCTTATGTTCTCCGCTAGATAGGAACTTTGGAGTGATTCTTCATTGCATGTTGAGGGATGGTTATATGATCCAATTATATTATTATTGTTGAGACATTGCACTAGAGAAAGTATGGACCCTAGGCCTCATTTTCAAGCATTGCAATACCGTTTGTGATCCGTTTTATCAATTGCTACCTTGCTGTTTTTATTGTTCCTATTACAAAAATCAATATCTATTATCCATATTACGCTTGTATCACCATCTCTTCACCGAACTAGTGCACCTATACAAATTACCATTGTATTTGATGTGTTGGGGACACAAGAAACTTTTTATTATTTGGTTGCAGGGTTTTTTGAGAGAGACCATCTTCATCCTATGCCTCCCACGGATTGATAAACCTTAGGTCATCCACTTGAGGGAAAATCGCTACTGTCCTACAGAACTCTGTGCTTGGAGGCCCAACACGTGTCTACAAGAATAAAGTTGTGTAGTAGACATCAGTGGCATAATGAAACCTTGCATGAAACTTGTAGATCAAATGAACTAAATAATCGGGTTCGTTGCAATGCTTTTAAGATAGTGAGTGAGTAATTATTCTTGTGTAACCTTGAGGACTTGTGTGAAGTAGTGGAAAGATGTCATATGGTCATAGATGTTAATACTTGTGGTCATTTAAGTGAAACTGATTATGAAGGGTCTAAGTTGAAGAACATTGTAAGTAACCGCCATGTAGAATGGGTCAGGAAGCCTAGTAGACCTCGCTTCGTCAAACTCATCCCTTGGAGTGACCGGTCTTGTGGTTACTCGGTGTAGACTGTGAAGTATTATTGAGATGTTTTGATTTATAGTTGGGGTCTCTATAGTACTTCCACCTATCCATATTTTACTAACCTCTCCAGTACCATGCATTGCCCACTCGTACATCGAGACATATGGTGCAAACTATGTCAATATGTCCAACCTCGTGGATGATCTACTCTCTAACACATAAGCCTCATTATATATTCCTCCAGACAACCACCATAGCTATCTATGGCATTTCCGTAGCCATTCCAAGATATATTGCCATGCAACTTCTAGAGTTACTATTCATTACATGACTTGAGAATTCATTATCATTTTGATTTGCATGATCATATAGAGCTAACATGATATTTGTGGCAAAGCCACCATTTATCATTATTAATACATGTTACGCTAAATCATTGCACATGTTGGTATGCTGCCAGAGGCATTCATATGTAGTCATCATTTAGTTTGATATTATGAGTTGTAAGTAACATAAAAGTGTGATGCATTCCAGAGTGTACCCTACATGTGAGGATATATAAAAGGAGAGGCCAAATAGAGTCGATCAAAAATGAGAGAAGATATGGAGTGCGGTACTATCTTGTAACATACTTGTGATTCAAAGTAGCGCCATGTATTTCATATATACAGTTTTCATGTTATTCATTTTCATATGCTAGTGGTATTTTCACATTATAGAACTTGACTTGCATATTACTATGACGAGCTTCCTCAAATACCTAGGGTCTTCATTGAACAAGCAAGTTGGATGCACACCCACTTAGCTGCATTAGGAGAGCTTTCATACACTTATATCTCGAGTGGATCCGTTGCATGGAAATCCCTACTCCTCACATTGACATCGATTGTAAGGCATATTTATTTCCTAACGATCAAGTGGCTATGATGTGAGAATTTCTTATGTTTTTGTCTTCTCAATTAAATCCTCATCATCATTCTCTTTGCCATCCCAAGTGCTAAGGCCAAGGCTTGTGATTTGAGCATTAAGCGAAGTGCTATTTGAAAGGGGCTTGTCACAGATTTGGTTGCTTGGGTGAAGCTCTAGGTTGTGTTATGGGAAGATGTTTGAATATGATAAAGCCTTGAGTGATTGGGGCCATGTATATTATATCATGAGTATTAGCTGGTATTACATGGAAGCATTAATCCATGAAAAGCAATAGTAATATTATTTACACTTTTTTGAAGTTACTTGCTTGTTATCAATTATAAAATTATTGTTTTGAACACTTATGTACTAAGTTCACACCACTATTATTAATCAAGATCATGCTAGGTAGCATTCAACATAAAAATTATCTTTGTTTATCATTTACCTACTCGAGGACGAGCAAGAATTAAGCTTGGGATGATGATATGTCTCAAATGTATCAATATATTTCGATTGTTAAATGCTATTATTCTATCGTTTTTATATACTTCTTATAACAATTTATATTATTTTTCGAGACTAACCTATTAATCTAGCGCCCAATATTAGTTCATGTTTTCAGCTTATTTTTTGTTTCGTAGGTGTCGGTACTAAAACTGGCAGACCTCGGGGTACGGGGTCCCGAGCTGTGGATCTTGAATCTATGGGTAACAAGAGACGAATGGGACAATATTTACCCAGGTTCGGGCCCTCTAGAGGAGGTAATACCCTACGTCATGCTTTGATTGTATTGATGATGATGTGTCGAGTACAAGCTTTGATCTTCCTCAAGATCGAGAGTGGTGTTCTAACCCTAAGGCTAGGTGATTGTAGTTGTGATCATGGTCTCTACGGACTAAACCCCTCAGCTTATCTAGATAGTGGGAGGTACCTAGGGTTACACATGGTCGGTTACTAATCTAGGGATACACATGTCGGCGGCCGATGTAGTCCTTGGAGTACACGTCAAGTCTTCGGCACAGTCCATCTTGATCATGCTGAAGTGAGAGGCTTCTAGATTCCTTCCTGGTGAGAACGGTGGGCCATAGACTCAGCCCATGGACTGTGGACCAACTAGGTTGGTACCCCCTAGTCTAGGGCATTGTTAGTTGGAAATCAATACCTACGAAGGTCAAAATATGTTGCCGATTTAACACGTTTTTCGGGCAACAAGAACACTAGAAGCTTCGGGGAGCATCAAGAAAGGCCACCAGCCAACCACATGGACACATGGCGTGGCTAGGGATGGTCGTTCCACCTGTCCATGTGGGGCCCTCAGTTACCGCCTTAACTTGATTCCACTGCCATAAACCCCTATAAATATGGAAACCATCTGTTGTTCCTCCATAAGAATTTTATGGCCGCCACAAGCCTCTTTTCCAAAGAGATCCTGTCCGGAGCCCCATTCTGGAGTTCTACTGGAGGGGGAAGCCATTGCCGGAGGCCTCTATGTCAACCCCGACTGCCTCCATGACCATGTGTGGGTAGTTCCTTCAGGACCTATAGGTCCATAGTAGTAGCTAGATCTCTCTCTCTCTCTCTCTCTCTCTCTCTCTCTCCGGATCTTCAATACCATGTTCCCCTTCTTCCTTGTGTGATTGGAATCAACCCGATGTAATTTGGTGGTGTGTTTGTTGGGACATGATGAGTTGTGAGTTTATGATCATATTGTTCATTGAATTCTATTGAATCTTTTGAAGTTTCTTTGTTGTAAAAGTAAGTAGCTATGTATGCTTTCCGATCTATTTATCTTCTCTGCCAAGATTGATTGGTAGATCTTTAGAGGGACTGGTGCATAGTAGTGGATTCAATCTTGTGGTGTTCTATATCCAAGTGACAACATTATGACAAGATACATATTTGTATTATTGCCACAAAGGATAAAACGACGGGGTTTGATCTTATTTCTAGATTTCTTCCTGTCTACATTATGTCATCTTGCTTATTGTGTTACTCTGCTTATTTAAACTTTATATCTTGAGACGCATGCTAGATACGGTCTTGTGGTGGAGTAATAGTAGTAGATGTAGTTGGATTAACGGTCACTTATCACAGACATAATAATACATGTATTAGATTATGCCATGAATGATCATAGTTATAAAAATTTCTATTCTTGTCTTGCTCAACTGTAGTTTGTTACCATGATGTTTGCCTTCTTTCGAGAGAGATACCTCTATGACCTATGCCCCCCCCCAAGTCTATTCTTCCATCGATACAAACTCCTACAAAATTGCTTCTTTACTATTTGCCTTTACTATTTGTTGTACCATTACCTATCTATCTATTTGCTTTTAACCATGTAACTAGCAAGACAAGGGGCTTGCCAATCCCCTTGCCACGTTAGGTGCAAGTATTTCATCTTATTGGTGTGTAGGTGCTGCTTATCTTGACGGTTTGTTGATTCCTACCGATTCGATTAAACCTTAGTTCTTAACTAACGGAAAGCTTTGCTACTATCTACATCATCGTTCCTATTTGGGGAACCCAATGACTCCTACGAGAGTACCAGAAATTTCCGCTGCCGTTGTTCAGGAATCATCTTCTACCAAACCAGGTGCCTTCACACAAACTCCTTACCTTGTTTTATTTCTTGCCTAGTTACTTTTGCTTTTTTGCTTTGATTGCATCTTTGCTTTCCATTTTTTAAAATACCAAAAATACCTTTTTGTTATTTCTGCTTGCTTTGCTACCATGTCTACTCTTGAATAAGTTATTATTTAAAGTGCTAGTGAGGACAAGTCTATGGAAAATAAGGGGGAATCACCTAAAACACCTATCCGTGATAGTGATCCTCATGATAATGAGATTCCTTTAACATGAAAAACTAAAAGTTTTTGCACAGGAAGTGGGAATGCCATTGAAAAAGTGTTATTCAAGATTTCTTCACATGTTCAGGAGTTATATCGCGAGTGAAGGATCTATTCTTTAAAAACCTAATAGTTATGTGGATGCTATTGTTATGCTTGTGGTTGAATTTGAGTTCATGAGTGTCAAAATTACTAAGTATAGTCCCTTTAACTACTTAAGCTTGCTTGCTAGAAATTTTACTATGGAAAAGTGGGACTTTCTAAGGGAAATTTATTATGATCTATCTCTAAAATAAATGCATGATGGTAAAACTTGATAGATTTGCGTTATGCCTAGCTACAGGCCATTAGAAAGTAGCGCTTGTTGGGAGGCAACCCAATATGTATCTTTATATTTTTGTTCTTTTTAGTGGGTCACATATTTTTTCCTACGGTAGTAATTATGTTTTTAACTTTTCTTTTGCCTTTTGTGCCAAGTTAAGCCTTTGGGATGTTGCAAATGCATGTTTGTCAGGTTTTTTGCAGAAACGAAAACTTTTGCGCCCAGTATTTGAATTGTTTTTATGTACTAGAACGTGACCAATTCTTGAAATTTTTACACAATACTACATTACAAATTTTCTGCAATGTCGTTTCAGAATTTTTGGAGTTACAGACATGCATATTTAATTAGATCTTTAAGTATTGTTATTTTTTTTGACAGATTGTTGTTATGTTTTCTTTGACTGCTTGTCTTAGAGTTTCCATGGCCTATATTGGGGGATATAAATTGTGGAAATGATAGGATACGGTAGCCTTTACCTGGAAATAAATATGCATCTTATCTTGATAGTACATGATTGGGAGATTTATTTTTAATGTCCTAACCTATCTCACAAGTTATGTTAAGTTTTATGTGGATGAAATTTTTAAGATTGAGGGGTGACATCGATATGCAATGAACAAGGAGCAGCAAGAGCCTGAGCTTGGGGATTCCCAGGGCACCTCAAGGTAATATTCAAGGAAAACTCAAGTGTCTAAGCTTGGGGATGCCCCGGAAGGCATCCCCTCTTTTGTCATCAACTAGCGGTATGTCTCGGTTGGACCTAAGTTTTTATTTGTCCACATGATATGTGTTTTGCTTGAAGCGGCTTTTTTGCCTTTTTCTATTTTTTTGGTTGATTGTCACACATTATGTTCTTGTCACACTTATTAGAGAGACACACATTGATCAAATATTTATAGAATGCTCATTGATCTTCACTTATATTTGTTTGAGTTGAGGCAATTGCTCTCGCACTTCACTTATATTTGTTTGAGCATGGTGATATGTTTTTATAGAAAATATTAGGACTCTCTTTCTTCACTTATATCTTTCTAGAGAGTTGAATAGTAATGGGTAATTTGCATTGAATTATATGTTGGTCCTAAAACTAATAGGTATGTAGAAGGGGTATAATAAAAACTTGCATGAAACTTGTAGATCAATTGAACTAGATAATCTGGTTCCTTGCAATGGTTTTGAGATGGTGAGTGAGTAATTATTCTTGTGTAGACTTGAGGACTTGTGCGAAGTAGTAGAAAGATGTCATAAGGTCATACACGTTAATAATTGTGGTCATTTAAGTGGAACTGATTATAAAGGGTCTAAGTTGAAGAACATTGTAAGTAACCGCCACGTAGAGTGGGTGGGAAGCCTAACGGACCTTGCTTCGTCAAACTCACCCTTGGTGGTCGGTCTTGTGGTTCCCGGTGTAGACTATGAAGTATTAGTGAAATGTTTTGGTTTATAGTTGGGGTCTTACAGTACTTCCACCTATCCATATTTTGCTAGACTCTTCAGTATCGTGCATTGCCCACTCTCACATTGAGACATGGTGCAAACTACGCCAGTAAATTCAACCTCGTGGGATGATACACTCTCTCACACATAAGCCTCATTATATATTCCGTAGCCATTCCAAGATATATTGCCATGCAACTTCCATTGTTACTACTCATTACATGACTTGAGAATTCACTGTCATTTTGATTTACATGATCACGAGCTGACATGATATTTGTGGCAAAGCCATAGTTCATCATTATTAATATATGTTACGCTAGATCATTGCACGTCTTGGTACACTGCTAGAGGCATTCATATGTAGTTATCATTTTGTTTCATACTATGAGTTTTAAGTAAAATAAAAGTGGGATGCATTCTAGAGTGTGCGCCTACTTGTGAGGATATAAAATAGGCCAAAAAGAGCTCATCAAAGAATGAGAGAAAAAGAGAGAGGGGTGCAGTACTATCCTTTACCACACTTATGTTTCAAAGTAGCACCATTTCATATAGAGAATTTTCATGTTATTCATTTTCATATGCTAGTGGGATTTTCATATTATATAACTTGACTTTGCATAGTCCTATGACAAGCTTCCTTGAATGCTTGAGGTCTTCATTGAGCAACCAAGTTGTATGCACATCCACTTAGCTGCATTAGGAGAGCTTTCATACACTTATATCTCTAGTGCCTTCGATTACCACCTTGACATGATTCGATCGCCATAAATCCCTATAAATAGCAAAATCACCCATTGTTCCTCTAGAAGAATTTTATTACCGCTGAGGGAGTCCTGGATTAGGGGGTCCTCGGATAGCCAGACTATATACTTTGGCCGGACTATTGGACTATGAAGATACAAGATTGAAGACTTCGTCCCGTGCCCGGGTGGGACTCTCCTTTGCGTGGAAGGCAAGCTTGGCAATTAGGATATGTAGATCTCCTTCTCTGTAACCGACTCTGTGTAACCCTAGCCCCCTCCGGTGTCTATATAAACCGGAGGGTTTAGTCCATAGGACAACGACTATCATAATCATAGGCTAGCTTCTAAGGTTTAGCCTCTACGATTTTGTGGTAGATCAACTCTTGTAATACTCATATCATCAATATCAATCAAGCAGGAAGTAGGGTATTACCTCCACCGAGAGGGCCCGAACCTGGGTAAACATTGTGTCCCCTGCCTCCTGTTACCATCCGCCTTAGACGCACAGTTCGGGATCCCCTACCCGAGATCCGACGGTTTTGACACCGACATTGGTGCTTCCATTGAGAGTTCCACTATGCCGTCGTGATAAAGGCTTGATGGCTCCTTCGATCATCGGCAACGATGCGATCCAGGGTGAGGTTTTTCTCCCTGGACAGATCTTCGTATTCGGCGGCTTTGTACTGCGGGCCAACTCGCTTGGCCATCTGGAGCAGATCGAGAGCTATGCCCCTGGCCGTCAGGTCAGGAAGCTTGAACTATACTGCCGACATCCACGGAGACATGATCTTTGATGGATTCGAGCCCATGTCAGGTGCGTCTCACAGTCACAACGAGCACGACTTAGCTCTGCCGTCAGACGGTGTTCGGGAGATCACACCTGTGGCTACTCCGGCCCTCAATCCGGAGCAGATCGTGTCGTCCGAGGACGGGTGGATAGACCCCGCCACAGAGGCCGCACACTCAGCGGCGATAGAGCCGAATACAGACTTCACCTCCTATGAGACCTGCCTTACCGGACCCTTGGATTCGTCCCCGGCCACAGGCTCCGAACCGCTTGCGTCCGTGCCTATCCAATCTGATGGGGCACTGACCATGGAGTTCACCTCCGCGGATATTTTTCAGCGCTCACCCTTGGGCGATGTGCTAGATTCATTGAGGTCTCTCTCCTTGTCTGGAGACCCTTGGCCGAACTATGTCCGGCTTGAGTGGGAAGCGAACGACAAAGAAATTCATTCCCCACCCACCACCCACTTAATAGCCACTGTCGATGACTTAAACGACATGCTTGATTTCGGCTCCGTAGACATCGACGGTATGGATGACGATGAAGGAGAAGAACAGGAACCACCGCCCACAGGGCGCTGGACAGCCACCTCATCATATGATATATATATATGGTGGACACTCCCAAAGAAAGCAATGGCAATAAGGCAACAGAGGATAATCCCCTCGAGAAGCAATCTAAGCACCGGCGTCATCGGCGCCGCTCTAAGCCCTGCCATAGCAAAAGCAGCGATACCGGCCCAAGAGACAATAACGCTGCGGATAGTGCCGAAGACAAAGACAATCCCCTCCAGCCAGGCTTCGAGTGGGAGGATGGGTAAGCTAGCCCTAAGGAACAGGCGACAAACGGAGAATCAGAGGATGACAATTACATGCCCCTCTCCGAAGACGAGGTGAGCCTCGGCGACGAAGAATTTATCGTGCCTGAGGATCCCGTCGAGCAGGAGCGCTTCAAGCGTCGGCTTATAGCCACAACAAAAAGCCTGAAGAAAAAGCAGCAGCTGTCAGATCACGGGTTCCGGCAGACCCTTAAGGTTTGAACTCTGGGGTGCGCACGGAGATTATGCCCTCTACCTCTCCGTCTCACAAGGATCTAAACTACAGAACGAACAGCACAAGAGACACAGGGTTTATACTAGTTCGGGCCACCATTGTGGTGTAATACCCTACTCTAGTTTGTGGTGGGTGGATTGCCTCTTGGGATGATGAGGATGAACAGTACAAGGAAGAACGGCCTCGCGAGGGTCTGTTCTTGGCTAGGGGATGAACTGCTGGGGGAGTTCAATCGCCCTTCTCACTCTCTGGGTGTGTTGCTAGCTCTGTTCGTGGATGTTGCGTTCTAGCTGGTTTCTTGATGATGCCAAGATGCCTCTACCCTGGGGGTGGCTAGTCCTATTTATAAGCAAAGGCCCCGGGCCTCTTCCCAAATATTTGAGCGGGAAGGGCGCCAACAATTGGCCAATTTGAAGGGGAACATCTGGTACACTTATCCTGACTAAAGTTGGTCTTCGCCTGCCAAAGGCCCTGTGGTGACGCCGTCCTGGGCTCCATGGTGACCTCCTTCCCACCGTTGGACTGGTCTTGGTCTTGTTGCACCGAAATGGGTGCCTTTGCTTGATCCTCTCGCCTGCGCTTGCCCCCTTTGCACCAAAGAGGAAAGGGGAACGCTGCGCGGGCTAGCGCCCGCCTGGCACCCTCGATCGTCATGGCTTGCATCATGGGCACCTCGAGAGGTACCCCGCCTTGATCTCTCCGCCTCCTCGCGAGCCAGCCTAAGGAGGTCATGCCTGAGGAAGCGCCGTGTCGTCCGCCTCGCGAGGCTTGGCCCCTCGCGAGGGTCTTGAGTCTTGTGTTGATGAAGATGGGCCACGCTGGGCCCCCATTTGAGCCACGCCGCAGGCCGCAGGCAGGCAAGTCTGGGGACCCCCGTTCCCAGAACGCCGACAGTAGCCCCCGGGCCCAAGGCGCACCCGGACTTGGCCGTGCCGAGAGGCGAAAGGGCAAGGGCGAAGCGCCGCGGGCCCTAACAGCCTGCGGCCTTGGGCGCCGCGTGGCGGTTGTTTGGACATGGGCGTCTCCACTTCCCCACGACGCCTTGGTGACTGCGCGGATTGGACAAGTCCCTGCATGCAAATCGTGTCATGATTACCTGCGATCATGGAGGCTGACGGTTGGCCTTCGCCGGCTATAAGTACGGCACCGCACGTGTCCTTCCAGCCCATCTCTTCTTGCTTCCTCCTCTGCCTCAGTTCTTGCTCCGTCTTGGTGTGATGGCTCCATCGAGGAGGTACTTGGCTGCGGAGAAGGGGAAGGTCCTTCAGGCCGGTCCTGCCTCTCCCCCGCCCAAGCGTGGTCGTGGGCGCCCTCGGAAGCACCCGGTGGCCGCCCCGGTAGCGTTTGATGGCCACGGGGACGGCTCCCGACGTGGTGGTGGCCGAGCCGCTGTAGCTGGGGGACACGTATGGGGCACGCGCTCCCCCAGGTCGCGCTTCTGCGTTGCGCAGGTGCTGCCAGAGTTCGTCGTCTGGTCGGCGGAGCCTACTAGTGCCCGGCTCCAACTCCCTCGCTTCCTCCTTGGCATTTCCCGGCCGGAGCTCCAGGGGGCCTCTGGCTCCAGGCGGAAGGCTGCTGCAGCAGGTCCTCATGGGTTGCGCTGCAGGTTTCCGCCAATGGGGGCTTGGCCTTAACCCGTGGCTGGCAGGCATTCGCCCGCGCCCGTGGCCTGGGGCGCAGGTGCACCCTGCACTTCAGGTTTGACGGCGACGCCACCCTCTACGTGAGGGTGTTTGGGGAAGATGGTCGCCGCGCGGGGTGTTGCCCCGAGGAGCATGACCGCGGCCGGCGGCCCCGCCCCGATGGTGATGGAGGAGACAGCGCCCACGCGGACGGCGGCGGCCGCGACTCCCCAAGCTTCATCGACTCTTCCTCAAGCGACTCCTCCAGTGGTGGCCGCAGTCAGCCCCCGCGCCATTGAGCTTGCCTGGGGGGCGGTGGCTCGTCCATCCGACGTCGCGCCTCAGTGAAGCATGAGAGGGAGTCCGCCTGAGGCCCGGAGGTAGCTCGGGTTGCCTCCGTAGTCCGATGTGAGGAGGGCCACGCCGGGCTCGTCCTTTCCTTTTTCATTTTGCTTCCTGTGTAAGACAAAACAACTGCGTGGAGCCCCGTCGGGGCGTGCTGGGAATTATTGCCATTTTAGCCATTACCTCGATCTTACTTTGCATTTCCCAACTTCGTGCCTTTGCGTAGATAGTTTTTGACCCCAGCCCCCTGGGGGGGCGACCGACCCAGGCCCTGTGTGTTGGGGAACGTAGTAATTTCAAAAAAATTCCTACGCACACGCAAGATCATGGTGATGCATAGCAACGAGAGGAGAGTATGATCTACGTACCCTTGTAGATTGCAACGGAAGCGTTTGACACAATGTAGAGGAAGTAGTCGTACGTCTTCTTCCCGGTCCGACCGATCCAAGCACCGTTACTCCGGCACCTCCGAGTTCTTAGCACACGTTCAGCTCGATGATGATCCCCGGGCTCCGATCCAGCAAAGCGTCGGGGAAGAGTTCCGTCAGCACGACGGCGTGGTGACGATATTGATGTACTACAGACGCAGGGCTTCGCCTAAGCACTACGACAATATGATCGAGGTGGAATTTGGTGGAAGGGGGCACCGCACACGGCTAAGGAACGATCTCAAGGATCAACTTGTGTGTCTATGGGGTGCCCCCTGCCTCCGTATATAAAGGATCCAAGGGGGAGGGGCTGGCCGGCCAAGGGTGGCGCGCCAGGAGAGTCCTACTCCCTCCGGGAGTAGGATTCCCGCCCCCCCAATCCTAGTTGGAATAGGATTCCTCAAAGGGGGAGAGAGAGAGGGGGGGCTGGCCACCTCTCCCAGTCCTAATAGGACTAGGGGAAGGGGGAGGCGCACAGCCCATGAGGGCAGCCCTTTCACCTTTCCACCAAGGCCCATGTTGGCCCATTTGTCTCCCGGGGGGTTCCGGTAACCCTCCCGGTATTCTGGTAAAATCCCTATTTCATCCGGAACACATCTGATGTCCAAACATAGGCTTCCAATATATCAATCTTTACGTCTCGACCATTTCGAGACTCCTCGTCATGTCCGTGATCACATCCGGGACTCCGAACAACCTTCGGTACATCAAAATGCATAAACTCATAATAACTGTCATCGTAACGTTAAGCGTGCGGACCCTACGGTTCGAGAACAATGTAGACATGACCGAGACACGTCTCCGGTCAATAACCAATAGCGGGACCTGGATGCCCATATTGGCTCCTACATATTCTACAAAGATCTTTATCGGTCAGACCGCATAACAACATACGTTGTTCCCTTTGTCATCGGTATGTTACTTGCCCAAGATTCGATCGTCAGTATCCAATACTTAGTTCACTCTCGTTACTGGCAAGTCTCTTTACTCGTTCCGTAATACATCATCCCGCAACTAATTCATTAGTTGCAATGCTTGCAAGGCTTAAGTGATGTGCATTACCGAGAGGGCCCAGAGATACCTCTCCGACGATCGGAGTGACAAATCCTAATCTCGAAATACGCCAACCCAACATCTACCATTGGAGACACCTGTAGTACTCCTTTATAATCACCCAGTTACGTTGTGACGTTTGGTAGTACCCAAAGTGTTCCTCCGGCAAACGGGAGTTGCATAATCTCATAGTCATAGGAACATGTATAAGTCATGGATAAAGCAATAGCAACATACTAAACGATCGGGTGCTAAGCTAATATAATGGGTCATGTCAATCAGATCATTCAACTAATGATGTGACCTCGTTAATCAAATAACAAATCTTTGTTCATGGTTAGGAAACATAACCATCTTTGATTAACGAGCTAGTCTAGTAGAGGCATACTAGTGACACTCTGTTTGTCTATGTATTCACACATGTATTATGTTTCCGGTTAATACAATTCTAGCATGAATAATAAACCTTTATCATGATATAAGGAAATAAATAATAACTTTATTATTGCCTCTAGGGCATATTTCCTTCAGTCTCCCACTTGCACTAGAGTCAGTAATCTAGATTACACTATAATGATCCTAACACCCATGGAGTCTTGGTGCTGATCATGTTTTGCTCGTGGAAGAGGCTTAGCCAACGGGTCTGCAACATTCAGATCCGTATGTATCTTGCAAATCTCTATGTCTCCCACCTGGACTAGATCCCGGATGGAGTTGAAGCGTCTCTTGATGTGTTTGGTCCTTTTGTGAAATCTGGATTCCTTTGCCAAGGCAATTGCACCAGTATTGTCACAAAAGATTTTCATTGGACCCGATGCACTAGGTATGACACCTAGATCGGATATGAACTCCTTCATCCAGACTCCTTCGTTTGCTGCTTCCGAAGCAGCTATGTACTCCGCTTCACATGTAGATCCCGCTACGACGCTTTGTTTAGAACTGCACCAACTGACAGCTCCACCGTTCAATGTAAACACGTATCCGGTTTGCGATTTAGAATCGTCCGGATCAGTGTCAAAGCTTGCATCAACGTAACCTCTTACGGTGAGCTCTTTGTCACCTCCATATATGAGAAACATATCCTTAGTCCTTTTCAGGTATTTCAGGATGTTCTTGACCGCTGTCCAGTGATCCACTCCTGGATTACTTTGGTACCTCCCTGCTAAACTTATAGCAAGGCACACATCAGGTCTGGTACACAGCATTGCATACATGATAGAGCCTATGGCTGAAGCATAGGGAACATCTTTCATTTTCTCTCTATCTTCTGCAGTGGTCGGGCTTTGAGTCTTACTCAATCTCACACCTTGTAACACAGGCAAGAACCCTTTCTTTGCTTGATCCATTTTGAACTTCTTCAAAATCTTGTCAAGGTATGTGCTTTGTGAAAGTCCAATTAAGCGTCTTGATCTATCTCTATAGATCTTTATGCCTAATATGTAAGCAGCTTCTCCGAGGTCTTTCATTGAAAAACTTTTATTCAAGTATCCCTTTATGCTATCCAGAAATTCTATATCATTTCCAATCAGTAATATGTCATCCACATATAATATTAGAAATGCTACAGAGCTCCCACTCACTTTCTTGTAAATACAGGCTTCTCCGAAAGTCTGCATAAAACCAAATGCTTTGATCACACTATCAAAGCGTTTATTCCAACTCCGAGAGGCTTGCACCAGTCCATAAATGGATCGCTGGAGCTTGCACACTTTGTCAGCTCCCTTTGGATCGACAAAACCTTCCGGTTGCATCATATACAACTCTTCTTCCAGAAATCCATTCAGGAATGCAGTTTTGACATCCATCTGCCAAATTTCATAATCATAAAATGCGGCAATTGCTAACATGATTCGGACAGACTTAAGCATCGCTACGGGTGAGAAAGTCTCATCGTAGTCAATCCCTTGAACTTGTCGAAAACCTTTTGCGACAAGTCGAGCTTTGTAGACAGTAACATTACCATCAGCGTCAGTCTTCTTCTTAAAGATCCATTTGTTCTCAATTGCTTGCCAATCATCGGGCAAGTCAACCAAAGTCCATACTTTGTTCTCATACATGGATCCCATCTCAGATTTCATGGCTTCAAGCCACTTTGCGGAATCTGGGCTCACCATCGCTTCTTCATAGCTCGTAGGTTCATCATGATCTAATATCATGACCTCCAGAACAGGATTACCGTACCACTCTGGTGCGGATCTCACTCTGGTTGATCTACGAGGTTCAGTAGTATCTTGATCTAAAGTTTCATGATCATCATCATTAGCTTCCTCACTTATTGGTGTAGGTGTAGCAGAAACAGTTTTCTGTGATGTACTACTTCTCAATAAAGGAGTAGGTGCAGTTACCTCGTCAAGTTCTACTTTCCTCCCACTCACTTCTTTCGAAAGAAACTCCTTCTCTAGAAAGTTTCCGAACTTAGCAACAAAAGTCTTGCCTTCGGATCTGTGATAGAAGGTGTATCCAACAGTTTCCTTTGGATATCCTATGAAGACACATTTCTCCGATTTGGGTTCGAGCTTATCAGGTTGAAGTTTTTTCACATAAGCATCGCATCCCCAAACTTTAAGAAACGACAACTTTGGTTTCTTGCCAAACCATAGTTCATAAGGTGTCGTCTCAACGGATTTAGATGGTGCCCTATTTAACGTGAATGCGGCCGTCTCTAGAGCGTATCCCCAAAACGATAGTGGTAAATCAGTAAGAGACATCATAGATCGCACCATATCTAGTAAAGTACGATTACGACGTTCGGACACACCATTACGCTGTGGTGTTCCGGGTGGCGTGAGTTGCGAAACTATTCCACAATTTTTCAAATGTACACCAAACTCGTAACTCAAATATTCTCCTCCACGATCAGATCGTAGAAACTTTATTTTCTTGTTACGATGATTTTCAACTTCACTCTGAAATTCTTTGAACTTTTCAAATGTTTCAGACTTGTGTTTCATTAAGTAGATATACCCATATCTGCTTAAGTCATCTATGAAGGTGAGAAAATAACGATATCCGCCACGAGCCTCAATATTCATCGGTCCACATACATCGGTATGTATGATTTCCAACAAATCTGTTGCTCTCTCCATCGTCCCGGAGAACGGTGTTTTAGTCATCTTGCCCAAGAGGCACGGTTCGCAAGTACCAAGTGATTCATAATCAAGTGGTTCCAAAAGTCCATCAGTATGGAGTTTCTTCATGCGCTTTACACCGATATGATCTAAACGACAGTGCTACAAATAAGTTGCACTTTCATTATCAACTCTGCATCTTTTGGTTTCAACATTATGAATATGTGTATCACTACTATCGAGATTCATCAAAAATAGACCACTCTTCAAAGGTGCATGACCATAAAAGATATTACTCATATAAATAGAACAACCATTATTCTCTGATTTAAATGAATAACCGTCTCGCATTAAACAAGATCCAGATATAATGTGCATGCTCAACGCTGGCACCAAATAACAATTATTTAGGTCTAATATTAATCCCGAAGGTAGATGTAGAGGTAGCGTGCCGACCGCGATCACATCGAATTTGGAACCGTTTCCCACGCGCATCGTCACCTCGTCCTTTGCTAGTGTCCGCTTATTCTGTAGTCCCTGTTTCGAGTTGCAAATATTAGCAACAGAACCAGTATCAAATACCCAGGTGCTACTGCGAGCATTAGTAAGGTACACATCAATAACATGTATATCACATATACCATTGTTCACCTTGCCATCCTTCTTATCCGCCAAATACTTGGGGCAGTTCCGCTTCCAGTGACCAGTCTGCTTGCAGTAGAAGCACTCAGTTTCAGGCTTAGGTCCAGACTTGGGTTTCTTCTCTTGAGCAGCAACTCGCTTGCCGTTCTTCTTGAAGTTCCCCTTTTTCTTCCCTTTGCCCTTTTTCTTGAAACTAGTGGTTTTGTTAACCATCAACACTTGATGCTCCTTCTTGATTTCTACCTCCGCAGCTTTTAGCATTGCGAATAGCTCGGGAATAGTCTTTTCCATCCCTTGCATATTATAGTTCGTCACAAAGCTCTTGTAGCTTGGTGGTAGTGATTGGAGAATTCTGTCAATGACGCGATCATCCGGAAGAGTAACTCCCAATTGAATCAAGTGATTATTATACCCAGACATTTTGAGTATATGCTCACTGACAGAACTGTTCTCCTCCATCTTGCAGCTATAGAACTTATTGGAGACTTCATATCTCTCAATCCGGGAATTTGCTTGAAATATTAACTTCAACTCCTGGAACATCTCATATGCTCCATGACGTTCAAAACGTCGTTGAAGTCCTGGTTCTAAGCCGTAAAGCATGGCACACTGAACTATCGAGTAGTCATCAGCTTTGCTCTGCCAAACGTTCATAACTTCTGGTGTTGCTCTAGCAGCAGGCCTGGCACCTAGCGGTGCTTCCAGGACGTAATTCTTCTATGCAGCAATGAGGATAATCCTCAAGTTACGGACCCAGTCCGTGTAATTGCTACCATCATCTTTCAACTTTGCTTTCTCAAGGAACGCATTAAAATTTAACGGAACAACAGCACGAGCCATCTATCTACAATCAACATAAACAAGCAAGATACTATCAGGCACTAAGTTCATGATAAGTTTATGTTCAGTTAATCAAATTAATTAAGAACTCCCACTTAGATAGACATCCCTCTAATCCTCTAAGTGATCACGTGATCCAAATCAACTAAACCATAACCGATCATCACGTGATATGGAGTAGTTTTCAATGGTGAACATCGTTATGTTGATCATATCTACTATATGATTCACGCTCGACCTTTCGGTCTCTGTGTTCCGAGGTCATATCTTATATGCATAGCTCGTCAAGTATAACCTGAGTATTCCGCGTGTGCAACTGTTTTGCACCCGTTGTATTTGAACGTAGAGCCTATCACACCCGATCATCACGTGGTGTCTCAGCACGAAGAACTTTTGCAACGGTGCATACTCAGGGAGAACACTTCTTGATAATTTAGTGAGAGATCATCTTATAATGCTACCGTCAATCAAAGCAAGATAAGATGCATAAAAAGATAAACATCACATGCAATCAATATAAGTGATATGATATGGTCATCATCATCTTGTGCTTGTGATCTCCATCTCTGAATCACCGTCATGATCACCAACATCACCGGCGCGACACCTTGATCTCCATCGTAGCATCATTGTCGTCTCGCCAATCTTATGCTTCCACGACTATGTAACGCCCCGGATGCAACTTTCCATATTCGTAACTCCAACTCTTGCCTTTTCCGGAGATGCGTTTTGATATTTCCTTCATGGTTGGGTTTTTGTTTTTGTTTTGCATTTTTGTTCTTGTATTGCATCTCATCTCTTTGCTTCATGTGCATTGCATCATGGCATCTTGCACCCCTTTTTAAAACTCAAGTATAAACCGTATGGATCTTTGATCCATTTAAATCGAGGGAATTCACATGGTGATTCTCTTTAAAACATATCGTCCCAATATTAGGGAGCTATAATAAATATTTCATTATTTGGAATTGATCATAACACACTTGCAAATAAATCCCAATGCCTATGTTATCTCAATTCTTGGTCTCCAACTCTACCCATAAATCCTTTCGTCATTTTCCGGAGCCTCGCCAAAAATCTCAACATTTTTGGAACTTCCTTTTCCATGTCCTAATTCAAACCAATTGAGTGAAATTCAAATGAGTTTGAATTTACATCTTTCGATCTTGCCTTTTTCTATTTTCTCGGAACAAGCGTATTTTTGTGAGTTCGGGAAAATTATCCCCATGCCCAAATTCTTTCCCTAACCCTCTCTTTTCTTTTTCTTCTCTTTAATTGTTTTCTGCTAAAGAAAAGATAAGAGAGGGAGAGAGCAGAGAGCTAGCCCAGCCGACCTCTTGGGCCTGTCCATCTAGGCTGGCCCATTTGCGCAGCTAGCCCAGCCGCGCCTAACCCTAGCTGCCCCGATCCTCTCCTCTCGTTCCCCATCTCCCTCCCGAGCGCCGTCTTCTCCTCCTCGCTCGACCCCCCCCCCCCTCTCCCTTCGCTCGATCCCCTCTCCCCCTCGACCTCCTCCACCGCGTCGCCAGGGCCCCGAGCCCCATCTCCCTCTGCTCAATCTCCTCCTCACCCTCTCGATCTCTCGCACGCAACACACATCGCCAGGGAGAGGAGCTCCCCGCGCTGCAAGGCCCGAGTGCCTCTTCTTCCCTCCTGCATCATCTCCATAGCGCCATCGTCACCCCGGCGCCTCCTCCCGTCTCGAGCTCGTGCTCGACCGAGCTGATTCCATGGCGACGCCGCCTGGCCCCAGCCACCAGTGCGCCACGGCAAGCCCCGCCGCCGTGTCCGGTCGCTGCCGGCGACCACGGCCAGCGCAGCGCCTCTGCTGCCCGCCAGGAGCGCCACGCCGGCGACCACGAGGCAGGAGACCGCCATGGATCGCCGCCCGAAGATCCCACTCCGCCTGGATCCGGCGAGTCCTTGCGCCTGCTCTACTCCGCCCACTCTGCTCCACCTCCGTCGTGTTAAGGCCGCAGCGACCACTTCATCTCCCTACCGTCTCCGGCTGCTCAAGCCGCCAAGGACGCCGTTGCCGCTGCTCGGCTATTGTTCCTCGTCGGCCGCCTTGCACCGCAAGCACCACCACCGAACCGGGAACGCCAAGTCCGTCTTCAAACGCCTCTGCACCCCCTGCTTCTCCATGGGTTTTTGTTCATCGTCGCTGTCACCCGAGGCCCCTTGTGTTGCTTTGTCTGGACCGTCAAGATCGACTACGAGATGCCAAGAACCGTACCCGGTCCGCCAGGCATCTTCTGTGATTTTTGCCAAGTACCACAACAACGTGTCCAGTACCTCTACCGCTGTCTACCTCTACCGCCGTCTACGGAAACGCCAAGTACCCCTACGCACGAAGACGCCAAGTCCGTTTTGGGATTCATCAAGTACCACTACCGTCGACCCACGAAGACCCCGTGGACGTCAAGTTCTTTGTCGTGACCCTGAACATCTATGGAACATGAACAACTACTTCCCACGACGATCGTGAACGACTACACCGCTTGACTCGAACTGCTCGAGAATGCTCCCTTGGAAGGTATAACCGCCGAGACGACCTTCGGAGAACGTATGCATGTTGTATGAGATGCCCCTTTGTTTGCACCGTTTTCACTATGTCTGAATTGTCCCTCGTTGCCATGCCATCGTCTCGTGGGAACCCGGTATCCGGGATCACCCCACCATCATGTTCAACTCGCTTCCGTCACGCTTCCTTTTGCACCGATATCTTCATGGGTACCGGAACCGATATGTTGCCGTGGCACCATTTTCGGATTCGTTGCCATGGCACCATTTTCGGATTCATTGCCGTGGCACACTTTCTTTCCGCCACGTTGACAAATGCTTCTTAATGCTCTTATCAACATTTTCATAAATATTGCATAAAACTTGATCATGTCATTCGCATCATGATAACAACAATTAAAATGTTTAAAATGTTGTTTGTTTAAATTTGCTTAAATGCCATGCTAAAATGATTTATTTCATAACTAAATAACCGTAACTCGGAATGTAATAATTTATATATGTAAATGGGGTAGAAAAATGCATAGATTAACATGATGCACTTTATTTTCCTGTTAACAACATTAAAATTGTGTTTAGGTCAGATCAGTACCAAATTCAAAGTATGCATATGAGGGTTTTTCCGGAATTGTTGTTTGTTGTTCCGGCCTCATTTAAATTGCCTAGATAGGTAGTTTTGTTGTGCTTCACCCCTTGCCATGTTAATCAACATTTAATATTGTTGGATACATAAACAAGAGAGAACTAAATAATTGTTGTGGTGTTTCGTCAATATGCAACTCGTTGCATATTGAGCTCCACTTAATTTGTAGTGTTGTTTGTTGCACTTTGCCATGCCATGCATCTTTAAACCGGACATGCATCATACTTGGTTGTGCATCATGCCATATTCATGTGCTGGTTGTTTACTATGTTGTGTGCTTCTTTCCGGTGTTGCTTCTTCGGGTTGATTCCGTTATCATCGCGTTTGTGAGGACCCGTTCGTCTATGCCCGTTTGTCTTCTTCATGGACTCGTTCTTCTTCCTTGCGGGATCTCAGGCAAGATGACCATACCCTCGAAACCACTTCTATCTTTGCTTGCTAGTTGCTCGCTCTTTTGCTATGCCTATGCTGTGATACCTACCACTTGCTTATCATGCCTCCCATATTGTTAAACCAAGCCTCTAACCCACCTTGTCCTAGCAAACCGTTGTTTGGCTATGTTACCGCTTTGCTCGGCCCCTTTTATAGCGTTGTTAGTTGCAGGTGAAGATGAAGTTTGTTCCTTGTTGGAACATGAAGATGTTGTTCCTTGTTTGGAACATGTTTACTTGTTGGGATATCACAATATATCTTATTTAATTAATGCATCTATATACTTGGTAAAGGGTGGAAGGCTCGGCCTTATGCCTGGTGTTTTGTTCCACTCTTGCCGCCCTAGTTTTCCGTCATATCGGTGTTATGTTCCCGGATTTTGCGTCCCTAACGCGGTCGGGTGATTTATGGGACCCCCTTGACAGTTCGCTTTGAATAAGACTTTTCCAGCAAGGCCCAACATTGGTTTTACCATTGGCCTCACCTATGCCCCTTTTATTTCCCTTGGGTTTCCGGAGCCCGAGGGTCATCTTTATTTTAGCCCCCCCGGGCCAGTTCTCCTTCGAGTGCTGGTCCAAACCGAGCGATGTCCGGCGCCCCCTGGGCAATCAGGGTCTATGCCAACCCGACGTCTTGCTCATCCGGTGTGCCCTGAGACCGAGATATGTGCAGCTCCTTCAGGATTTGTCGGCACATCCGGGCGGTTTTGCTGGACTTGTTTTATTACTGTTGAAATGTCTTGTAGCCGGGATTCCGAGACTGATCGGGTCTTCCCGGGGAGAAGGAATATCCTTCGTTGATCGCGAGAGCTTATCATGGGCTAAGTTGGGACACCCCTGCAGGGTTTGAACTTTCGAAAGCCGTGCCCGCGGTTATGGGCAGATGGGAATTTGTTAATGTCCGGTTGTAGAAAACCCGAAGTTGATCTTAATTAAAATACACCAACCGCGTGTGTAACCGTGATGGTCTCTTCTCGGCAGGGTCCGGGAAGTGAACACGGTTGTTGGAGTTATGTTTGACGTAAGTAGTTCAGGATCACTTCTTGATCATAGTTGTTCGACCGTGCTTTTGCCTTCTCTTCTCGCTCTCATTTGCGTATGTTAGCCACCATATATGCTAGTCGCTTGCTGCAGCTCCACCTCATACCTTTTACCCTACCTTTAAGCTTAAATAGTCTTGATCTCGCGGGTGTGAGATTGCTGAGTCCCCGTGACTCACCAGATACTTCCAAAACCAGTTTGCAGGTGCCGCTGAGACCGTGCAGGTGACGCACCCGAGCTCAAGGAGGAGTTCGATGGAGATCTTGTGTTTTGTGTTGTTTCGTTCTAGTCGATCAGTAGTGGAGCCCAGTTGGGGTCGATCTTGGTCCTTTGTCGCTTTTGGGGTTTCTTCTTTTATTTTGGCTCCGTAGTCGGGCCCTGATTGTAGCTGTATGATGTAATGTTTTATTCATGTATTTGTGTGAAGTGGCGATTGTAAGCCAACTATGTATCTTTTCCCCTTATGTATTACATGGGATGTCTGAAGATTACCTCACTTGCGACATTGCTTTCAATGCGGTTATGCCTCTAAGTCGTGCTTCGACACGTGGGAGATATAGCCGCATCGAGGGCGTTACAAGTTGGTAATCAGAGCCTTCCCCGACCTTAGGAGCCCCCACTGTTTGATCGTCTTTAGTGGCCGAGTAGTGTCTAGAAAAATGTTTTGAGTCATTTAGGAATTATATATCGGAGAGTTTAGGAATTCTTTTTACTCCCCAGTCCCTTCGACCTTCTGGTAAGGCATCCTGACGTAGAGTTTTGACTCTTCTCTTCTCAAATTTCACTAAAAAAAATTTTAGGATCACGCGGGTATATTACAATCGTTCCGATGGTTTTATGATGACAACATTGTCTTGGTTGCCTCCTGACATTTAGGGGTTGTGGCAGTGTCCCGGGGAGTTGAGCTCCGAGGTGTTGTTGTCATAATCTTATCGTTGCGGTTTTGGAATACCTGAGTTTAGTACGCCGACATCGAAAATCTCTTTTGTACAGTTGTTGGTGAGATAACCCTGATAGCCCAGTACTGTGGCGAGTGCGGGAGTATTGCCATGACTCGTATAACGGATGCTTTTCGAAGGTTGAGGTAGATGATTTCCGAGGATTTCTTGGTTATGTGTTGAAGGATGGATACAGCTGGATCTAGGTATTGTTAGTTTGGGTGATATATTTTGTGTCCCCTGTATCCCCAACACCTGATTGCATAACCAGAAAGTTTCGGGAGTTTATGAGTGGGAATTCAAGTAGCTCCTAGAATATCTTTCCAACAGACACATGATACGATATGGGATCTATCATAGGTTTGTTTCCGGCTTATTCTCCAAGCCAAATCCTTGTTTTGTTTTATTTGTGGTATTCGAGTTGCTTCGAAGTCAAATGAGGATTCCATACCTTTTCCAAGTGGTGTTCTCATGTTTCTATGGGAGTGCCAATCCTTCATGATACTCGAGATGGTCATGTCAATCCTTTTTCAACCGGTGTGCTTCCCTTCAAGTTCATCATATTCGTTCAATTTCTGCCAGATCATTTATCAGTTCTTTGCAACGGTGTTTGTTTCATCCGTCCGAAGTTGCCTTTGTTTTCCCACCCTCCCACCCTTATTTCTTCAAGGACTCAGATTTCTCAATCAAGTATCCTTTTTATTGATGGAAGTTTCTTCATTTTTTCCTTCAATGTTCTTATCCGGTGATTTCCCATGAAGATGCTCAACAGTTTCAAGTTCATCATTCGTCATTCTTTTCCTCTCCAGTGGTTTCAATTCAAGCTTTCGGTGTCGATCATACCTTTTTCCTCGTTTCAAATGTCTTATCGTACCGGTGCATTTCTTATTCATCCACTTCTCGCTATTCAATTGTTCCGGAGTGCTGAAGATATCTCAGAAGATTCAAGTTTCCATTCTCAATTCACTCAAGTTCTTTTGAGGATGTTATCTCATTCAAGCCATTTAATTCAACCGGTGCAATATCCCTTTCAAGCAATCTTTTCATCAGTGTTTCTTTTGAGTGGGCCCTAACCCACAGGTCTTTTTCCAGGATTCTACCTGACTCTTCTAATTTTCCCGGAGCTATTCTCAAATTCATTTAAAAGTTTGACGTAAGAATGAATTATCATCAGTCATTTGTCTTTCTCCAAGATATTCCAAATTCATTTCATCGTTGGTTCAACCTTTCTAATTTTCTTCCGGAGTGCCTCAACAATTCATAGTGGTGGTTCTCATCATCATTCTCGGATTTTGAAGACCGAAGAAGAGTTTCTCTTAAATCTTGTTCCATTCTCTTCAAGATTCATGGTTCTAGATTGTTGCCATCCCCCCATAATTGTTTTGATTATGAGAATTCTTTTCACCCATCCGGAGCAATTCAGGAGTCTTTCAGTTTGATTCTCCGGAGCCCATCATCCCAGAATTATTCATCCCAGCTTTCAGCTCTCGTTCTCCAAATATTACCGGTGCATCATTCTAGTAGTACCTAATCAGCTCGTCATCTCTGCGTTCACTTGTATCTAAATTCTATCAAGTATCTTCGTTCATTTTCTAATTCTTCCCGGTGTTTCTGTATCTTTTCTTCGTTCATTTTCAATTCTTATGGTGGGTAGTTCAAGAGTTCTCTTTCTTTGTTATCATATCAATTCATTCGTTCTTTCCAAATCCTACCGGTGGTTCGTTGAAGACCTTCCCAAGTTTGCACTATATATATCTTAATCTTTTCTACAAGAATAAGTAGTATGCCAAATCCATTGCTTGTCATCAATTTAAATTGGTGAAGGGTAAGCATAATGTAATTCTTATTCTTTTTCATCGAGTAAATTCTATTCCCTATTCTGGAGGTTCTTCAAATTCTTGATTTCAATTGTTTCATCTTTTCTTTTCCTGGAGTTCCAAGCTCTCATCATCACGAAGATCCATCTAAATCATTGCAAGGCTTCAACCTTATTCTTTTCATCCTTCATTTCATTTGATCTTCCTTTTTCTTACCGGAGTTCTTTATGGAGGCTACATGATGATTCACAAAGGATTTAATTCCTTCTCGAAGTGTTCATCGAGATTCTTTTCAGAGGAGCTCAAGTATTCTTTATCTTGCATTTTAAAGTGCAATTCTTTCAACCGTATCATTCGATGTGGTATTATGTCATTCTTGATAATTGGAGTTCATGTCTCATGACTCACATGTTGTCAAGAATGAAGTATTTAAATCCATCAATCTCTTCATTGGATTTATCTGGGGTTATATTTCACCTAAAAGCTTTCCCTAAGGATTGTTGCTATTATGGTGTTTATTAATGACCCAAGTTCTTCATTTGTCCTCCCGGTGAAATAAGTCTCTCGTCTCCTTGATGATACCAATCCAATCTTTGGTTTCCGTTAGTGGCGTTTATCACCTCATAATGTTGTGATGTTTCCATAAGTCCACTACAAGTTTATTCTTTTCGTTGTTGGTTTCCCAACAACTCCATCCAATCCTTCTTTTTAAGGAGGCTCTTTCAAATTCAATTGTGGTGGAAGTTGTCATTATCTTCTCCGTTCTTTTCTTCCAACCATCTAAGTTCCATTCTGTCGTTCCGGAGGCATTGTGATGTTACTCTCTTCGACTCATCATCTCGTTTTTGCCAAGATCATATTCTTTTCCTTGCTAATCCATTTAACCGAAGTGTCGTGTTTCCATTCGAGCTCTCTCATCTTATCAAGTCTTCCATCCCTTCTCAACCGGAATGCTGTCTGAAATCTTTCTTACCCCTTGTGCCATTCTTTTAATAGTTCCAGAGGCAGTGTGTTGTTAATTTCTGCAAGTATCCTCTTATCTTGTCAAGATCGTGTTCAAATCCCTTCCATTTTCAGTCGGAGTGCTGCCCAAATTATGCCATTCTTAATCCTTCTCTTCTTGTTTTAACTGGAGTGGTTACATTATCTGTCGTGTCACTAAACCTTTTGGTTCTCGTCATATCCCATGTTCCTCTTTCCTAACGGAGTGTTTTCAACTTTGTTCATCTTCGTTGTTTTCGTTCTTTCATTTTGATTCAACCTCTCAAGGTTCCTTGGTTTCACTCTTTTGTCAAAGAAGCAAATTAGCTTTACCTCTTCTCTTTCTCTTCCGTTTTCTCCTCCGGTGCCATCCTAGATCTCGGGACGAGATCCTCTCGTAGTGGTGGAGTGTTGTAACGCCCCGGATGCAACTTTCCATATTCGTAACTCCAACTCTTGCCTTTTCCGGAGATGCGTTTTGATATTTCCTTCATGGTTGGGTTTTTGTTTTTGTTTTGCATTTTTGTTCTTGTCTTGCATCTCATCTCTTTGCTTCATGTGCATTGCATCATGGCATCTTGCACCCCTTTTTAAAACTCAAGTATAAACCGTATGGATCTTTGATCCATTTAAATCGAGGGAATTCACATGGTGATTCTCTTTAAAACATATCGTCCCAATATTAGGGAGCTATAATAAATATTTCATTATTTGGAATTGATCATAACACACTTGCAAATAAATCCCAATGCCTATGTTATCTCAATTCTTGGTCTCCAACTCTACCCATAAATCCTTTCGTCATTTACCGGAGCCTCGCCAAAAATCTCAACATTTTTGGAACTTCCTTTTCCAAGTCCTAATTCAAACCAATTGAGTGAAATTCAAATGAGTTTGAATTTACATCTTTCGATCTTGCCTTTTTCTATTTTCTCGGAACAAGCGTATTTTTGTGAGTTCGGGAAAATTATCCCTGTCGGTGTACTAAAGTAGGGGTACCTTAGTACCCCAGACTTGTGCACGGGCAGTCGTAGCACCCTGCGGCAGGGCCCGCCCTGGAAGCGCCAAGAGAAGACCAAGCTTTCAAGACAAGGCCCCCGGCAAGAGGAGCTTGCCGGGCCAAGAAGACGAGGCCCCCGGCAAGAGGAGCTTGCCGGGCCAAGAAGACAAGACCCCGGCAAGAGGAGCTTGCCGGGACGATCCCGCCGTGGCGCGCCAAGCGCCCCGGCAAGGCCTGACAGCTGGCACGCTATCAGGCACAGGAAGACGACCCCCGCGGCAAGCCACTTGCCGTGGCAAGATCGCCACCTCAAGGCTGCGCTCCAGCTCGCCCGCCACGCGTCGCTCCGGGGCTTCCCCCGAGGGCACGTGGCGAGGCACCGCGCAGCCTGGGGCATGCGGTGGCATGCAGCCGCCATCGTGGCGAACGGTGGCGCACCTAACGGTCCGCCTCGGTGCTGTCCGGGCGACCGTGACGGGCATTTAATGCCCTTGTCCCCTACCGTCAGAAGTAGGTATGATAACACTGTGCCGCACTGTAGCGCCACCGTTCCCACACTATTACAGCTACCACCCCTTTTACGCTTTTACCCCTTTCTCTTACGTTGACACCTGTCGGTGACCCCTTTGCGCTATAAAAGGAGGCCCGTGTGCAACGTAGAGGGGGTGGGGGTTCGGTTCCGGAAGGGTTCCGAGGGTTCGGTTCGGAGATTCGGCATCCAGACAGCCATACGCTCGGTGCAGCTAGCTCCCCAAGCTCCCGAGCTCCCCAGTTCAATACAACCAAGCAGGAGTAGGGTTTTACGCGTCCATCGCGGCCCGAACCTGGGTAAACCGCTCGTGTGCCCGCCTCGATCTGCTCTCTGTGCTCCCTCCGCCCCCCTCGCCGGACAACGAAAGGGGCTCCGGCCCCATAGGTGCTCGCGGGGGGACGCCCGTCCGCCCCGACATCTTTGGCGCGCCAGGTAGGGGGCGCGTCGAGGTTGTGCGGATCTGATTCAGGCGAACACCGGTAAGCTCAGGTATGAAAAGGTACCTTTCCGCCCCGCTCCGCGGGGCGGAGGCATTCCTCCCTACGGAATCGTGCACGGCCCTCCTCGAGTACCCACTCACGCAGAGTTCGGGCAAGAAGCAGCTGCTCCTTGAGGAGGACCGCCTTCCGGCCGCTGAGCGAACCGATCGCTTCCAGCGAACCCTGCGCCGCTCCTGTAGCCGCAGTGGTTAGCGCCGGAGGCCGCGAAAAAGGCGACCTCGTTCTTCGGCGCGCCTCGTCCGCCAAGATCCAAACGAGTCGACGCCGACCGTGGGAGGAGTTTCGCCAGCGCGGTTGCCGGAACCCGTTCCGCCAACCAACCTCCCTGCCCAAGTCTTGCCGCAGTTGCATGTGATCCTTGGCGCAAGGGGCGGGCGCAGACCCCGCACATCAGCAAAAGCTCCTATGCTTTGCGCTTTTTGCCTTCTACATGCTCCTCTTCGTTATTTGCGTGTATTATTTGGCATCCTGCGTAACATGCATGTCCAGTGAGCATCAGCACGCCGAAAGGCCATGTGCTTGCTTCCCTCTTTATTTTCCTCGCGCACAAAGTTTGCCGGGGGAAGGAGATGGGAGAGGAACCAAGTGCTGGAACCAAGTGCTGTCCGAGAAGAAGAAGCCTCGTCGAGGGACGAGCGTTATGCATAAGCTAAGTTATTAGAATTTGAGCAGTTCAGATTCTTAATTTTCGGTTGTCTTCCTTGGACGGTCACGCTTTGTACAGAAAACCTGTGCGCGGAGGAGCCTACCCGCGGCTAGCCGCACCCTCACCTTGTTTCGAGTACGCTCAACGATTCAAGCGAGCTGCGATGAGCGTCGCGCCCTTGTTTCGTTTCCGAGCTCACTCAACAAGCGGAGCGCGATTGCGACTGGCTGCGGCGAGGTTGCTTCCCGGTGAGGCCTTGGCCAGCAGGCTGCTATAAGCCCAAGGGCTCCTTGCCGAGAAGTTCCCCGGGAGCGTAGGGCGAAAAACGTACAAAGTAAAGGGCCAGGACAAGGAAGATAACAATGCACAGATTGGTCCAGCTAAGGTGGAAACCTTACGTGACTCGTCACAGTGACTAATGAGCTCATAACTTCGTGTGCAGCTACAAAAAGAGATAAGATAAAGGGGGGCCTAGTCTACGCGGTCACCCTCGATCCTAGAAATCTTGCCCACTCTGGCGATGATGTCGGCGACCTGCTCCTTCAGCGCCTCCATGTCAGCGTCGGCCGGCAGGCTGCGAAGAAATAATACCCGCCGGGGTAGTTGCCCTTGGCGGCGGCCGGATAGACTCGGGTGCGGGGATGCGCCTTGGTCTCCTCGGCCCAGAACAAGTAGTACTTGTTCCAGAGCTCCCGCGCGCCGAGCTTCGGCGCGAAGACGAGGTTCTGCTTCCGCAGCAAGGGAGACGGAGAATCCGGTAGCTCCGCAAGTGCGCGCGAGCGGCGGAGGAAAAATGGAGGCGGAGCGCAGATGGGATCTCTGGAGAAGAGAGATGGTAACCGAGGGAAAGGCGAACCGCCCCTACTTTCCTCCGCTACAAGAGGAAGAGGTGGGGGGGGGGACGCTTCGCCTCTCCGAATCAAGAGATCGTGCGCGACGTGACGCGCGCCTGTGCGGTTCAGCCCCGCGCACGCCACCCACGTCACGCTCACCCCGCACGCCTCGCCCCCACGACGCCGCGGTAAGCGCGCGCCGCCTGGGGAAGGCGCGGCGGATGCGGAGTCAAGGAGCAGCGCGACCAAGGCCATGCGTGCCCGTGCACCGTTAGGGCCTGGCCCAACAACGCTCGGCACCATGTGTGGCCCAGGCCCGGGGGCTCCTGTCGGTGTACTAAAGTAGGGGTACCTTAGTACCCCAGACTTGTGCACGGGCAGTCGTAGCACCCTGCGGCAGGGCCCGCCCTGGAAGCGCCAAGAGAAGACCAAGCTTTCAAGACAAGGCCCCCGGCAAGAGGAGCTTGCCGGGCCAAGAAGACGAGGCCCCCGGCAAGAGGAGCTTGCCGGGCCAAGAAGACAAGACCCCGGCAAGAGGAGCTTGCCGGGACGATCCCGACGTGGCGCGCCAAGCGCCCCGGCAAGGCCTGACAGCTGGCACGCTATCAGGCACAGGAAGACGACCCCCGCGGCAAGCCACTTGCCGCGGCAAGATCGCCACCTCAAGGCTGCGCTCCAGCTCGCCCGCCACGCGTCGCTCCGGGGCTTCCCCCGAGGGCACGTGGCGAGGCACCGCGCAGCCTGGGGCATGCGGTGGCATGCAGCCGCCATCGTGGCGAACGGTGGCGCACCTAACGGTCCGCCTCGGTGCTGTCCGGGCGACCGTGACGGGCATTTAATGCCCTTGTCCCCTACCGTCAGAAGTAGGTATGATAACACTGTGCCGCACTGTAGCGCCACCGTTCCCACACTATTACAGCTACCACCCCTTTTACGCTTTTACCCCTTTCTCTTACGTTGACACCTGTCGGTGACCCCTTTGCGCTATAAAAGGAGGCCCGTGTGCAACGTAGAGGGGGTGGGGGTTCGGTTCCGGAAGGGTTCCGAGGGTTCGGTTCGGAGATTCGGCATCCAGACAGCCATACGCTCGGTGCAGCTAGCTCCCCAAGCTCCCGAGCTCCCCAGTTCAATACAACCAAGCAGGAGTAGGGTTTTACGCGTCCATCGCGGCCCGAACCTGGGTAAACCGCTCGTGTGCCCGCCTCGATCTGCTCTCTGTGCTCCCTCCGCCCCCCTCGCCGGACAACGAAAGGGGCTCCGGCCCCATAGGTGCTCGCGGGGGGACGCCCGTCCGCCCCGACAATCCCCATGCCCAAATTCTTTCCCTAACCCTCTCTTTTCTTTTTCTTCTCTTTAATTGTTTTCTACTAAAGAAAAGATAAGAGAGGGAGAGAGCAGAGAGCTAGCCCAGCCGACCTCTTGGGCCTGTCCATCTAGGCCGGCCCATTTGCGCAGCTAGCCCAGCCGCGCCTAACCCTAGCTGCCCCGATCCTCTCCTCTCGTTCCCCATCTCCCTCCCGAGCGCCGTCTTCTCCTCCTCGCTCGACCCCCCCTCTCCCTTCGCTCAATCCCCTCTCCCCCTCGACCTCCTCCACCGCGTCGCCAGGGCCCCGAGCCCCATCTCCCTCTGCTCGATCTCCTCCTCACCCTCTCGATCTCTCGCACGCAACACACATCGCCAGGGAGAGGAGCTCCCCGCGCTGCAAGGCCCGAGTGCCTCTTCTTCCCTCCTGCTTCGTCTCCATAGCGCCATCGTCACCCCGGCGCCTCCTCCCGTCTCGAGCTCGTGCTCGACCGAGCTGATTCCATGGCGACGCCGCCTGGCCCCAGCCACCAGTGCGCCACGGCAAGCCCCGCCGCCGTGTCCGGTCGCTGCCGGCGACCACGGCCAGCGCAGCGCCTCTGCTGCCCGTCCAGGAGCGCCACGCCGGCGACCACGAGGCAGGAGACCGCCATGGATCGCCGCCCGAAGATCCCACTCCGCCGCCTGCTCTGCCTGGATCCGGCGAGTCCTTGCGCCTGCTCTACTCCGCCCACTCTGCTCCACCTCCGTCGTGTTAAGGCCGCAGCGACCACTTCATCTCCCTACCGTCTCCGGCTTCTCAAGCCGCCAAGGACGCCGTTGCCGCTGCTCGGCTATTGTTCCTCGTCGGCCGCCTTGCACCGCAAGCACCACCACCGAACCAGGAACGCCAAGTCCGTCTTCAAACGCCTCTGCACCCCCTGCTTCTCCGTGGGTTTTTGTTCGTCGTCGCTGTCACCCGAGGCCCCTTGTGTTGCTTTGTCTGGACCATCAAGATCGACTACGAGATGCCAAGAACCGTACCCGGTCCGCCAGGCATCTTCTGTGATTTTTGCCAAGTACCACAACAACGTGTCCAGTACCTCTACCGCTGTCTACCTCTACCGCCGTCTACGGAAACGCCAAGTACCCCTACGCACGAAGACGCCAAGTCCGTTTTGGGATTCATCAAGTACCACTACCGTCGACCCACGAAGACCCCGTGGACATCAAGTTCTTTGTCGTGACCCTGAACATCTACGGAACATGAACAACTATTTCCCACGACGATCGTGAACGACTACACCGCTTGACTCGAACCGCTCGAGAATGCTCCCTTGGAAGGTATAACCGCCGAGACGACCTTCGGAGAACGTATGCATGTTGTATGAGATGCCCCTTTGTTTGCACCGTTTTCACTGTGTCTGAATTGTCCCTCGTTGCCATGCCATCGTCTCGTGGGAACCCGGTATCCGGGATCACCCCACCATCATGTTCAACTCACTTCCGTCACGCTTCCTTTTGCACCGATATCTTCATGGGTACCGGAACCGATATGTTGCCGTGGCACCATTTTCGGATTCGTTGCCGTGGCACCATTTTCGGATTCATTGCCGTGGCACACTTTCTTTCCGCCACGTTGACAAATGCTTCTTAATGCTCTTATCAACATTTTCATAAATATTGCATAAAACTTGATCATGTCATTCGCATCATGATAACAACAATTAAAATGTTTAAAATGTTGTTTGTTTAAATTTGCTTAAATGCCATGCTAAAATGATTTATTTCATAACTAAATAACCGTAACTCGGAATGTAATAATTTATATATGTAAATGGGGTAGAAAAATGCATAGATTAACATGATGCACTTTATTTTCCTGTTAACAACATTAAAATTGTGTTTAGGTCAGATCAGTACCAAATTCAAAGTATGCATATGAGGGTTTTTCCGGAATTGTTGTTTGTTGTTCCGGCCTCATTTAAATTGCCTAGATAGGTAGTTTTGTTGTGCTTCACCCCTTGCCATGTTAATCAACATTTAATATTGTTGGATACATAAACAAGAGAGAACTAAATAATTGTTGTGGTGTTTCGTCAATATGCAACTCGTTGCATATTGAGCTCCACTTAATTTGTAGTGTTGTTTGTTGCACTTTGCCATGCCATGCATCTTTAAACTGGACATGCATCATACTTGGTTGTGCATCATGCCATATTCATGTGCTGGTTGTTTACTATGTTGTGTGCTTCTTTCCGGTGTTGCTTCTTCGGGTTGATTCCGTTATCATCGCGTTTGTGAGGACCCGTTCGTCTATGTCCGTTTGTCTTCTTCATGGACTCGTTCTTCTTCCTTGCGGGATCTCAGGCAAGATGACCATACCCTCGAAACCACTTCTATCTTTGCTTGCTAGTTGCTCGCTCTTTTGCTATGCCTATGCTGTGATACCTACCACTTGCTTATCATGCCTCCCATATTGTTAAACCAAGCCTCTAACCCACCTTGTCCTAGCAAACCATTGTTTGGCTATGTTACCGCTTTGCTCGGCCCCTTTTATAGCGTTGTTAGTTGCAGGTGAAGATGAAGTTTGTTCCTTGTTGGAACATGAAGATGTTGTTCCTTGTTTGGAACATGTTTACTTGTTGGGATATCACAATATATCTTATTTAATTAATGCATCTATATACTTGGTAAAGGGTGGAAGGCTCGGCCTTATGCCTGGTGTTTTGTTCCACTCTTGCCGCCCTAGTTTTCCGTCATATCGGTGTTATGTTCCCGGATTTTGCGTCCCTAACGCGGTCGGGTGATTTATGGGACCCCCTTGACAGTTCGCTTTGAATAAGACTTTTCCAGCAAGGCCCAACATTGGTTTTACCATTGGCCTCACCTATGCCCCTTTTATTTCCCTTGGGTTTCCGGAGCCCGAGGGTCATCTTTATTTTAGCCCCCCCGGGCCAGTTCTCCTTCGAGTGCTGGTCCAAACCGAGCGATGTCCGGCGCCCCCTGGGCAATCAGGGTCTATGCCAACCCGACGTCTTGCTCATCCGGTGTGCCCTGAGACCGAGATATGTGCAGCTCCTTCAGGATTTGTCGGCACATCCGGGCGGTTTTGCTGGACTTGTTTTATTACTGTTGAAATGTCTTGTAGCCGGGATTCCGAGACTGATCGGGTCTTCCCGGGGAGAAGGAATATCCTTCGTTGATCGCGAGAGCTTATCATGGGCTAAGTTGGGACACCCCTGCAGGGTTTGAACTTTCGAAAGCCGTGCCCGCGGTTATGGGCAGATGGGAATTTGTTAATGTCCGGTTGTAGAAAACCCGAAGTTGATCTTAATTAAAATACACCAACCGCGTGTGTAACCGTGATGGTCTCTTCTCGGCAGGGTCCGGGAAGTGAACACGGTTGTTGGAGTTATGTTTGACGTAAGTAGTTCAGGATCACTTCTTGATCATAGTTGTTCGACCGTGCTTTTGCCTTCTCTTCTCGCTCTCATTTGCGTATGTTAGCCACCATATATGCTAGTCGCTTGCTGCAGCTCCACCTCATACCTTTTACCCTACCTTTAAGCTTAAATAGTCTTGATCTCGCGGGTGTGAGATTGCTGAGTCCCCGTGACTCACCAGATACTTCCAAAACCAGTTTGCAGGTGCCGCTGAGACCGTGCAGGTGACGCACCCGAGCTCAAGGAGGAGTTCGATGGAGATCTTGTGTTTTGTGTTGTTTCGTTCTAGTCGATCAGTAGTGGAGCCCAGTTGGGGTCGATCTTGGTCCTTTGTCGCTTTTGGGGTTTCTTCTTTTATTTTGGCTCCGTAGTCGGGCCCTGATTGTAGCTGTATGATGTAATGTTTTATTCATGTATTTGTGTGAAGTGGCGATTGTAAGCCAACTATGTATCTTTTCCCCTTATGTATTACATGGGATGTGTGAAGATTACCTCACTTGCGACATTGCTTTCAATGCGGTTATGCCTCTAAGTCGTGCTTCGACACGTGGGAGATATAGCCGCATCGAGGGCGTTACAAGTTGGTAATCAGAGCCTTCCCCGACCTTAGGAGCCCCCACTGTTTGATCGTCTTTAGTGGCCGAGTAGTGTCTAGAAAAATGTTTTGAGTCATTTAGGAATTATATATCGGAGAGTTTAGGAATTCTTTTTACTCCCCAGTCCCTTCGACCTTCTGGTAAGGCATCCTGACGTAGAGTTTTGACTCTTCTCTTCTCAAATTTCACTAAAAAAAATTTTAGGATCACGCGGGTATATTACAATCGTTCCGATGGTTTTATGATGACAACATTGTCTTGGTTGCCTCCTGACATTTAGGGGTTGTGGCAGTGTCCCGGGGAGTTGAGCTCCGAGGTGTTGTCGTCATAATCTTATCGTTGCGGTTTTGGAATACCTGAGTTTAGTACGCCGACATCGAAAATCTCTTTTGTACAGTTGTTGGTGAGATAACCCTGATAGCCCAGTACTGTGGCGAGTGCGGGAGTATTGCCATGACTCGTATAACGGATGCTTTTCGAAGGTTGAGGTAGATGATTTCCGAGGATTTCTTGGTTATGTGTTGAAGGATGGATACAGCTGGATCTAGGTATTGTTAGTTTGGGTGATATATTTTGTGTCCCCTGTATCCCCAACACCTGATTGCATAACCAGAAAGTTTCGGGAGTTTATGAGTGGGAATTCAAGTAGATCCTAGAATATCTTTCCAACAGACACATGATACGATATGGGATCTATCATAGGTTTGTTTTATTTGTGGTATTCGAGTTGCTTCGAAGTCAAATGAGGATTCCATACCTTTTCCAAGTGGTGTTCTCATGTTTCTATGGGAGTGCCAATCCTTCATGATACTCGAGATGGTCATGTCAATCCTTTTTCAACCGGTGTGCTTCCCTTCAAGTTCATCATATTCGTTCAATTTCTGCCAGATCATTTATCAGTTCTTTGCAACGGTGTTTGTTTCATCCGTCCGAAGTTGCCTTTGTTTTCCCACCCTCCCACCCTTATTTCTTCAAGGACTCAGATTTCTCAATCAAGTATCCTTTTTATTGATGGAAGTTTCTTCATTTTTTCCTTCAATGTTCTTATCCGGTGATTTCCCATGAAGATGCTCAACAGTTTCAAGTTCATCATTCGTCATTCTTTTCCTCTCCAGTGGTTTCAATTCAAGCTTTCGGTGTCGATCATACCTTTTTCCTCGTTTCAAATGTCTTATCGTACCGGTGCATTTCCTATTCATCCACTTCTCGCTATTCAATTGTTCCGGAGTGCTGAAGATATCTCAGAAGATTCAAGTTTCCATTCTCAATTCACTCAAGTTCTTTTGAGGATGTTATCTCATTCAAGCCATTTAATTCAACCGGTGCAATATCCCTTTCAAGCAATCTTTTCATCAGTGTTTCTTTTGAGTGGGCCCTAACCCACAGGTCTTTTTCCAGGATTCTACCTGACTCTTCTAATTTTCCCGGAGCTATTCTCAAATTCATTTAAAAGTTTGACGTAAGAATGAATTATCATCAGTCATTTGTCTTTCTCCAAGATATTCCAAATTCATTTCATCGTTGGTTCAACCTTTCTAATTTTCTTCCGGAGTGCCTCAACAATTCATAGTGGTGGTTCTCATCATCATTCTCGGATTTTGAAGACCGAAGAAGAGTTTCTCTTAAATCTTGTTCCATTCTCTTCAAGATTCATGGTTCTAGCTTGTTGCCATCCCCCCATAATTGTTTTGATTATGAGAATTCTTTTCACCCATCCGGAGCAATTCAGGAGTCTTTCAGTTTGATTCTCCGGAGCCCATCATCCCAGAATTATTCATCCGGGAGTAGGATTCCCCCCCCCCCAATCCTAGTTGGAATAGGATTCCTCAAAGGGGGAGAGAGAGAGAGGGGGCCGGCCACCTCTCCTAGTCCTAATAGGACTAGGGGAAGGGGGAGGCGCACAGCCCATGAGGTTAGCCCTTTCACCTTTCCACCAAGGCCCATGTTGGCCCATTTGGCTCCCGGGGGGTTCCGGTAACCCTCCCGGTATTCCGGTAAAATCCCTATTTCATCCGGAACACATCTGATGTCCAAACATAGGCTTCCAATATATCAATCTTTACGTCTCGACCATTTCGAGACTCCTCCTCATGTCCGTGATCACATCCGGGACTCCGAACAACCTTCGGTAAATCAAAATGCATAAACTCATAATAACTGTCATCGTAACGTTAAGCGTGCGGACCCTATGGTTCGAGAACAATGTAGACATGACCGAGACACGTCTCCGGTCAATAACCAATAGCGGGACCAGGATGCCCATATTGGCTCCTACATATTCTACGAAGATCTTTATCGGTCAGACCGCATAACAACATACGTTGTTCCCTTTGTCATCGGTATGTTACTTTCCCGAGATTCGATCGTCAGTATCCAATACTTAGTTCAATCTCGTTACCATAAAGTCTCTTTACTCGTTCCGTAATACATCATCCCGCAACTAATTCATTAGTTGCAATGCTTGCAAGGCTTAAGTGATGTGCATTACCAAGAGGGCCCAGAGATACCTCTCCGACGATCGGAGTGACAAATCCTAATCTCGAAATACGCCAACCCAACATCTACCATTGGAGACACCTGTAGTACTCCTTTATAATCACCCAGTTACGTTGTGACGTTTGGTAGTACCCAAAGTGTTCCTCCGGCAAACGGGAGTTGCATAATCTCATAGTCATAGGAACATGTATAAGTCATGGATAAAGCAATAGCAACATACTAAATGATCGGGTGCTAAGCTAATATAATGGGTCATGTCAATCAGATCATTCAACTAATGATGTGACCTCGTTAATCAAATAACAACTCTTTGTTCATGGTTAGGAAACATAACCATCTTTGATTAACGAGCTAGTCTAGTAGAGGCATACTAGTGACACTCTGTTTGTCTATGTATTCACACATGTATTATGTTTCCGGTTAATACAATTCTAGCATGAATAATAAACCTTTATCATGATATAAGGAAATAAATAATAACTTTATCATTGCCTCTAGGGCATATTTCCTTCACTGTGTGCGTGTCGCGGTGCCCGAGGGGCACGGACTAAAGGGGTGCTCCTGCAGAGAGCCCGGGCCACGAAACCTTTAAGTGGCTGGAGCAGAAATGCTCGCGAGGACGTTCGAGTACCATCCCTCGCGAGGTTGTATGAGAGAAACCAAAGCGAGGAGCGAAAATCGACGAACCATAAATCAGCAGCGGTGATAACTTCAATAAAACTTCAAATGCAAGTAAACACGTCAACTGCGGAAAGCAAATGAAAAAGCCTCGTCCGGCACCTAGTCTAGTCTTCGACGTCTTCTCACCAGCGCGGATCTAAGTGCTGCCACTGGGCGTGGGAGGGAGCCCCAGGGCCTGAGGCCGACGATCCTGAGACTCCGGGGTGTGTACAGCCCCACTCATTATTACGTGAGAGTGTCACGGGGCGGCGAGCTTCACAGGCATTGGCCTTCTTCACAGGCTCCGGGCCTTTCTTCTTAGAGGTGATCAGCTTCACAGGCACTTGCCTTCTTCACAGGCTCTGGGCCTTTTCCAAAAAGAGATGAGCTTCACAGGCGTTCGCCTTCTTCACAGGCTCTAGGCCTTCTCCAAAAGAGATGATCTTCACAGGCGTTCGCCTTCTTCACAGGCTCTGGGCCTTCTCCAAAAGAGATGATCTTCACAGGCGTTCGCCTTCTTCACAGGCTCTGGGCCTTCTCCAAAAGAGATGATCTTCACAGGCGTTCGCCTTTTTCACAGGCTCTGGGCCTTTTCCGGAAAGAGATGATCTTCATAGGCGTTCGCCTTCTTCACAGGCTCTGGGCCTTTTCCAAAAAGAGATGATCTTCATAGGCGTTTGCCTTCTTCGCAGGCTCTGGGCCTTTTAGGGGTAGAACCTCCAGAGGTGCTGGATGTTCCACGCGTTCTGGATTGTCTCCCCCTCTTGAGTCTCCAAGCGCACGGAGCCTGGCCTGGAAACATGAACAACCTTGAACGGGTCCTCCCACATGGGAGAGAGCTTGTGCAGCCCCTCCCTGGAGAGGACCCGCCTGAGTACGAGGTCTCCTACCTCGAGGGTCCTGGGGCGGATGTTGCGGTAGTGATATCGTCGTAGCGCCTATTGGTACCTTGCCGCTCGCAGCGCGGCTTCCCGGCGGCGTTCCTCCCCTAGCACGAGGTCCATCCCCTGCATGGCGTCCTGCTGCGCCTCGTCGAACGCCAGGACCCGTGCGGAGCGACGCCTGACCTCGTGAGGAAGGACTGCTTCGGCTCCATAGACCAGGAAGAACGGGGTCTCCCCGGTTGGTTTGGTCGCGGTGGTGCGGATGGACCACAGCACGGATTGGAGCTCGTCGTACCAACCCTTGCCGCAGGCCTCCAGCTTCTTATTGAATGTTCTGGTCTTGAGGCCTCTCAAGACCTCCGCGTTGGCTCGTTCGGCCTGCCCGTTGCTTCGCGGGTGTGCCATCGAAGCATAGCATATCTGCGTTCCAAGGTTAGTACCGTATGTTTTGAAGAGATTACTGGTGAACTGTGAACCGTTGTCTATGATGATGCGGTTCGGCACCCCGAACCGGCTCACGATACCCCTGATGAACTTGACCGCGGAGCCCGCGGGGATGGTACGGACAGCCTCCACCTCTGGCCACTTGGTGTACTTGCCAATGGCGACGTAGAGGTAAAGGTAGCCCCCTGGCGCCCGAGGGAACGGGCCCAGGATATCCAACCCCCAAACTGCGAATGGCCACGAGAGGGGTATAGTCTGCAGGCCCCCCGCTGGTTGATGAATCTGCCTGGAATGGAACTGGCAGGCCTCACAAGCCTTCACCAATTCGATTGCGTCGTTGAGCGCGGTGGGCCAATAGAACCCACTACGGAATGCCTTGCCGACGAGGGTCCGTGATGATGAGTGGTGTCTGCAGTCTCCGTCGTGTATGTCCTCTAGTAGTTCCTTTCCTTGCTCCCCGGAGATGCAGCGCAGAGATACATCGTTTGGTCGCTTCCGGTAAAGTTCTCCATCTCTGATGCAGTATGCTGTGGCCTGCCGCGCCACATGTTCTGCTTCCTCTTCCTTTTCCGGTAGGGCCCCTTGTGTTAGATAACTCCGGAGTTCTGTGATCTAGCACTCCTCCTGAGGTTCCATCGTCAGGAGCAGGCATGCTCCTGAGGTCGGCCCACAGACCGGGGCTTCCGAGGTTGGCGGCTGGGGGAGCTCCTCTCGAGGCTGAGCCGTGTTTGATAACATCGACTGTGCTGAAGGTTTGAAGAGCCGCTCCTCGAAGACGCCGGGTTCCTGCGGCAACCGCCTGGATGCCCGTCCGGCTATGTCGTCAGCTTCCTGATTGGTGCCACGGGGCACGTGCTTCAGCTCCAGCCCCCAGAACTGCTTTTCCATCCTGCGGACCTCCGCCAGGTAGGCCTCCATATGCTCGTCCTTCGGCTCATACACCTTGTTGGAGAAATTGACTAGGAGCTGCGAGTCGCCCTTGACGGTGAGGTGCTTCACTCCCAGGGCCACCGCGGCCTTCAGCCCGGCTATCAGTCCCTCATACTCTGCTATGTTGTTGGAGACCTTTTCACCTTGCTGGAAACAGAGCTGTACGACATAATAGAGCTTATCCTGAGTGGGTGATATCAGCACCGCACCAGCCCCCGCGTCGTGCCTGGAGAACGCCCCATCTAAGTACATAACACAGCCTTCTGGCGCCTCACTTCCTGGGGAGAGGGACCGATCCTCATCGTCCTTGAGGCCTGGTGCCTCCGCCCATTCCGCCACGAAATCCGCCAATGCTGCTCCTTTGATGACCCTGGTTGTGCTGAACTCGAGCTGAAACGCCTGCAGCTCTATATTCCACTCGGCGACCCTTCCTGCCGAGTTAGGGCTCCTGAGCACTCTCTCCATGGGGTACGATGAGACGACCTTGATGGGGTGAGCCTGGAAGTAGTGACGCAGCTTGCGCGAGGCTACCAGTAACGCGAGGAGGAGCTTCTGAGGCATTGGGTACCGTGCCCTCGCGTCCCTTAGCACCGTGCTAACAAAGTAGACCGGGTGCTCAACAAGGCTGAGAGCATCTTGGGTCGCGGCGCCCTCGGGAGGTAAGGGCACCTCATGAGATGACGTGGCCTTAGGAGGTGAACCATCTGGGCATGCGGCCTCCCCTGTCTCCGGTGCGTTCTTCGGTAGCTGACCCTCTTCATCTGTGGTTGTGGCTTCCACGGGCTTTCCTTGTTCCCGTTTTGTCTTGCCTCAGGCTGCCGCTGCGGTCTTGCCCTGGCGCTCCTCCCTAACCGCAACCAGGGCTGCGCTGGCGGAGTAGGGAGTGGCGGCGAGGTAAAGCAGCAGGGGTTCTTGAGGGCGCGGAGCCACCATGACTGGGGGACTGGTTAGGTACCTCTTGAGATCTTGAAACGCCTTATCTGCCTCTTCAGTCCATTCAAAGGGCCCCTTTTTCTTCATCAGCTGAAAGAAAGGCAACGCTCGCTCCCCCAATTTGGAGATGAAGTGCCCTAGCGTGGTCACGCGCCCAGTGAGCTTCTGCATTTCTCTGAGGGTCTTTGGCGGACTCATGTCCTCGACCACCTTGAACTTCACTGGGTTAGCCTCGATGCCACCGTGGGACACGAGGAAGCCCAAGAGCTTGCCCGAGGGGACCAAAAACACACATTTCTCTAGGTTGAGTCGCAGGTTTACTGCGTCGAGGCTCGCGAAGGTCTCCTCCAGGTCTTGTATCAGGGTCTTGGCCTCCCGAGATTTCACCACAATGTCATCAACATAGGCTTCGACATTCTTCCCGAGTTGCGGGCCCAAGGTGATGTGCATCAGCCGCTGAAAGGTCACCCCTGCATTACGCAGTCCAAATGGCATGCATGTATAGCAGTATACCCCGCACGGGGTCAAGAAGGCGGTCTTCTCAACGTCTTCTACCGCCATCTTGATCTGGTGATATCCGGAGAAGGCGTCCAAGAAGCACAGCAGGTCGCACTCGGCGGTGGAATCGACGATCTGGTCGATGCGGGGGAGCGGAAACGGATCTTGCGGGCATGCCTTGTTGAGATTGGTGAAGTCGACACACATGAGTTCCTTCCCCCCTTTCTTGGGCACAACGACAGGGTTGGCCAACCAATCCGAGTATCGGACCTCGCGAATGACCCCAGCAGCTTCTAACTTGCGGGTCTCTTGGACGATGAAGGCCTGCTTCTCTGCGGACTGCCGCCTGGCCTTCTGCTTCACGGGGCCCACATTTGGGCACACATTGAGGTGATGCTCGATGACGCTCCTGGGGATCCCTGCCAACTGATCGGGCTCCCAAGCAAACACCTTCTTATTTGCACGCAGGAACCTGACCAAGGCCTCCTCCTGCTCAGGCTCAAGCTTGGCGCCTATGGTGAAAGTGGCACTAGAGGACCCGTCCTCGTCGACGGGTATCTGCTTGGTTTCTGCCTTGTCCTGGGTGAACAACTGCTTCTTCTTGGTGGGCGCAGCCCCCTTGGGCTCAGGGGTCCCCGCGTCGGCGGGCTGTGCCGATGCCGTCGTCTTGAAGGCGAGCTTGAGTACTCGCAGGGCGTCCCCGGTGTCTCCGCGCACGGTGAGGGTACCATTGCTCCCGGGCATCTTCACGAGGTTGTACGCCGGGTGCGTGGCGGCCATGAACTGAGCTAGTGCCAGGTAGCCGAGGATGGCATTGTAAGGGAGGCCAATGGGGGCGATGTCGAAGTCGACCATCTCCGTGCGGAAGTTGTCGTAGGTGCCGAAGGTTACTGGGAGCCGGATCTGTCCCAAGGAGTCGGATGATCCGCCCCCGATGCCCGAGAAAGGTCGGCTGGGTTGCAGCCGCTCCTGGGGTATGCAGAGAAGGTTGAAGGTCTCGACCAAAAGCACACTGAGGCCCGCGCCGCCATCGACAAGGGTTCTGGTGACAGCCACCTGGCAGATGATGGGGGTGCACAATAGGGGGAGCGCGCCCGAGCCGGCCAAGTTAGCGGGGTGGTCCTCCGAGCTGAAGGTCAGACCGGCCTCGCGCGCCGCCCGGTCCGGGGGAGCCCCCTGCCATGCGGAAACGGTGCTGATCCGGCGGGCGAACGGCTTGACATGGCGGCTCGTGGGCGGCGCCTGCGAGCTGCCCAGGAGGGCCGCAACGACCGGATGCGTCGATGTAGCGGTGTGGTCGCCCTGTCGCATAGGCGGATGCTGGGGTGGTGCTTGCCGCTCATTTCCCGCCGGGCCGGTGGCGGTGTTGACGGCGGGCGACGGGGGACGGCGAGAATGCCCACCGGCGAGGGCCGCTGGCGCGACGCGAGCTCGATGGGCGCTGTACATGGATGCAGCAGCCGGAGGAGGACGGAGCGGTGGAAGGCAGATTCTGGCGCACCCCTACCTGGCGCGCCAAATGTCGGATACGGGTTCCGGCAGACCCTTAAGGTTCGAACTCTGGGGTGCGCGCGGAGATTATGCCCTCTACCTCTCCGTCTCACAAGGATCTAAACTACAGAACGGACAGCACAAGAGACACAGGGTTTATACTAGTTCGGGCCACCATCGTGGTGTAATACCCTACTCTAGTTTGTAGTGGGTGGATTGCCTGTTGGGCTGATGAGGATGAACAGTACAAGGAAGAACCGCCTCGCGAGGGTCTGTTCTTGGCTAGGGGATGAACTGTTGGGGGAGTTCAATCGCCCTTCTCACTCTCTGGGTGTGTTGCTAGCTCCGTTCGTGGATGCTGCGTTCTAGCTGGTTTCTTGAAGATGCCAAGATGCCTCTACCCTGGGGGTGGCTAGTCCTATTTATAAGCAAAGGCCCTGGGCCTCTTCCCAAATATTTGAGCGGGAAGGGCGCCAACAATTGGCCAATTCGAAGGGGAACATCTGGTACACTTATCCTGACTAAAGTTGGTCTTCGCCTGCCAAAGGCCCTGTGGTGACGCCGTCCTGGGCTCCATGGTGACCTCCTTCCCACCGTTGGACTGGTCTTGGTCTTGTTGCACCGAAATGGGTGCCTTTGCTTGATCCTCTCGCCTACGCTTGCCCCCTTTGCACCAAAGAGGAAAGGGGAACGCTGCGCGGGCTGGCGCCCTCCTGGCACCCTCGATCGTCATGGCTTGCGTCATGGGCACCTCGCGAGATACCCCGCCTTGATATCTCCGCCTCCTCGCGAGCCAGCCTAAGGAGGCCATGCCTGAGGAAGCGTCGTGTCGTCCGCCTCACGAGGCTTGGCCCCTCGCGAGGGTCTTGAGTCTTGTGTTGATGAAGATGGGCCACGCTGGGCCCCCATTTGAGCCACGCCGTAGGCCGCAGGCAGGCAAGTCTGGGGACCCCCGTTCCCAGAACGCCGACAGCAGCAGCTTCAAGCTGACCAAGATCTGCTAGCGAATAGATGGATCGAGGTCCTGGCAGCCGAGGAATGCGAACTCGAACGCCCAACCAAAAGTTACCCAAAGCGCAGGTTGCTACCCCAACTCAAAGAGGAAGCATTAAAGCCTACACTACGAGCGTATGATGCGGTTGACCAGCCACCTCGTGGCCTAGACAAAGCGGCATATCAGCCCGAAGTCCAGCCCGCACCCCGTCGCCAGTCAAACAAAAACACCAAGGCCCGGGGCAACACGCAGGACCTGCGAGACATATCGGAAAACAAAGCAGGACATAAAAGACCGATCTACGGATCACGGGGCGCGCCCCAATGCATGACGACGACCGTCATGCCGGATATACTAAAAGCAAATCAGGCCGGGCCGAATACAACAGACAAGACTCGTATGAACTGCGTCGTGACATAGCTCGGCACAGAGGCGCCGCACACCCCCTATGCTTTACTGATGAAGTAATGGATCATGAATTCCCAGATGGGTTTAAACCCGTGAACATTGAATCATATGATGGTACTACAGACCTCGCGGTATGGACAGAGGATTTCTTCCTCCACATTCACATGGCCCGCGGGGATGATCTACACGCCATCAAGTATCTCCCGCTAAAACTCAAAGGGTCGGCTCGGCATTGGCTGAATAGCTTGCCGGCAAACTCCATCGGAAGTTGGGAGAACCTGGCAGACACATTCCTGAACAACTTCCAGGGCACTTATGTGCGACCACCAGATGCTGATGATTTAAGTCACATAACACAACAGCCCGGAGAGTCAGCCAGGAAATTCTGGACTCGGTTCCTAACTAAAAAGAACCAAATTGTCGACTGCCCGAATGCCGAAGGCCTAGCGGCCTTTAAACATAACATCCATGACGAGTAGCTCGCCCGACATCTCGGCCAAGAAATGCCAAAATCCATGGTAGCCCTCATGACACTCATGACCCGCTTTTGTGTGGGCGAGGATAGTTGGTTGGCCCGTAGCAACAACACAACAAGCAACCCTGGCACATCAGAGGCCAGAGATAGCAACGGCAAACCCCGACACAACAAACACAAGCGCCACAAAAATGGTGAAAACGCCGAAGATACGGCAGTCAATGCCGGATTTAGTGGCTCTAAGTCCGGTCAGCGGAAAGGGCCGTTCAAAAATGACAATTCGGGTCCGTCTAGCCTGGACCGCATACTCGACCGTACATGCCAAATTCATGGCACCCCAGGAACACCAGCCAATCATACCAATAGAGAATGTTGGGTCTTCGAACAAGCCGGCAGGTCAGGCACCAAAAACAAAGATAAGGGGTCTCAAAGCGATGATGGCGACGAGGAGCCCAGATCACCGAATACAGGAGGGAAAAAGAAATTTTCCCCACTAATCCAAACGGTGAACATGGTAAACGCCACCCATACTCCCAACCCGGACTGGATGTGCACCCTCAGGGATGTCGACTTAATGGAACCAGTCATCCCACAATACAAACTAGGGCCGATCACCTTCAACCGCACGGATCGTCCAGTTAACACCAATCAGGGCAATTCAGCCGCACTAGTCCTCGACCCAATAATTGACGGGTTCCACCTCACACGAGTCCTTATGGACAGAGGCAGCAGTCTAAACCTGCTTTACCAGGACACAGTGTGCAAGATGGGCATCAATCATTCGGTGATCAAGCCCACTAAAGCCACCTTTAGAGGTATTTGTCGGATTTCGGGTTCCGGCAGACCCTTAAGGTTCGAACTCTGGGGTGCCCGCGGAGATTATGCCCTCTACCTCTCCGTCTCGCAAAGATCTAAACTACTGAAAGAGCAACACAAGAGACACAAGGTTTATACTGGTTCGGGCCACCGATGTGGTGTAATACCCTACTCAAGTGTGGTGGGTGGATTGCCTCTTGGGCTGATGATGATGAACAATACAAGGAAGAACAGTCTCGCGAGGGTTTGCTCTTAGCTAGGACAATGAACTGCTAGGGGGAGTTCATCCGCCCTTCTCTCTCTGATGCCTATCTAACTGGTTGCCGGGTTGCTAGACGTTCCAATCTTCCTAGATGCCTCTACCCTGGGGGTGGCTAGTCCTATTTATAGGCAAAGGCCCTGGGCCTCTTCCCAAATATTGAGCGGGAAGGGCGCCAACAATTGGCCAATTTGGAGGGGAACATCTGGTACACTTATCCTGACTAAAGTTGGTCTTTGCCTGCCAAAGGCCCTATGGTGACGCCGTTCTGGGCTCCACGATGACCTCCTTCCCACCGTTGGACTGGTCTTGGTCTCATTGCACCTAAATGGGTGCCTTTGCTTGATCCTCTCGCCTGCACTTGCCCCCTTTGCACCAAAGAGGAAAGGGAGGACACTGCGCAGGCTGGCGCCCGCCTAGCACCCTTGGTCGTCATGGCTTGCGTCATGGGCACCTCGTGAGGTACCCCGCCTTGATCTCTCCGCCTCCTTGTGAGCCAGCCTAACGAGGCCGTGCCTGAGGAAGCGCCGTGTCGTCCGCCCCGCGAGGCTTGGCCCCTCGCGAGGGTCTTGGGTCTCGTGTTGATGAAGATGGGTCGTGCTGGGGCCCCTTTCGAGCCACGCCGCAGGCCGCAGCCAGGCAAGTTTGGGGACCCCCGTTCCCAGAACGCCGACAGTAGCCCCCGGGCCCAAGGCGCGCCCGGACTTGGCCGTGCCGAGAGGCGAAAGGGCAAGGGCGAAGCGCCGCGGGCCCTAACAGCCTGCGGCCTTGGGCGCCGCGTGGCGGTTGACGGGACGTGGGCGTCTCCGCTCCCCACAATGCCTCGATGATCGCGCGGATTGGACAAGTCCCTGCATGCAAATTGTGTCAAGATTACCTGCGATCGTGGAGGCCGACGGTTGGCCTTCGCCGGCTATAAGTACGGCACCGCGTGTGCCCTTCCAGTCCATCTCTCCTTGCATTCTCCTTTGCCCCGATTCTTGCTCCGCCTTGCCGTGATGGCTCCGATCCGCCGGTTCTCTGCAGCAGAGAAGGGAAAGGCTCCTCAAGAGGGACCAGATCCGCTCCCGCCGAAGAAGCGGCCTGCCCTTCATGGCCGGGACGAGGAAGACCGTCAGGTGGTGTCGAGGCCTTGGTACGAGCGGCCTCCGCCGGGGTTCCCGCTTCCCTTGTATGCCCACGTCGAGGGCCTTGAAGGGGGCGATGCCGATCCCCGCGGCCAGCGCCGTCGCCGGCGCCGACGGGTCATGAAGGTGTGGGTCGTTCCTCCTGGAGTCCACGCCGAGGGCTCCTCCCGCGAGCTCGTGCTCCACGCCGCCATGCCTCCTCGAACTTGGATTCGCTTTCCTCCCTTCTTCGCCTCTGTCTTCCCGCAGGGAAGACTCCCGGAGCTATGGCTGCAGCACCCCCGCGACCGAGGCAGAGGTCGCGGTCATTGCCTCGGGCGAGGTCTTCATGACTCGCGGCTGGGGCGAGATCGCTCGGGGTTGCAGAGCAAGGGGCGCCCTCATGATCCACCTTGAGTATGATGGCGCTTCGGTGATGTTCTTCAAGGTCTTCGACGCGAACGGGCGCCGGCTGGAGTGCTTCCCTAGGAGAGGTGGCCAGGACCTTGCCATGGTGACGGCTAGGCCCGCCGACCGCTCCCTGGACGGCTCCACAAGCGACGAGAGCGCCGGAGGATCCAGCGACGAGAGCGAGATCTCCGCGACTCCGGAGACGAGCGACGACAACTACGAGCCCACGAGCCAGTGCCGCTCGCGGAGCAGAGCGGGCCCGCTAGGCCGTCGCCGACTCTGAGCTGGATGGGGTTGGCGCTGGTGCTTGACGGCCCACTGTTGGTGATGGCGTCTTTTGCAGGGGCACGCGTAGTTAGCATTCCTTAGGATCCGTTTCCTGCGAGGAATCACACTGCGCCCAATGGGGGCTTGTAAGGTGCCTGTGATCCTTTTTGTTAATATGTAACTCTTGCTATGGAACTGTGCGAGTCGCCAATTCCGTCGTAGTTTAGTTCTCCCTTTTGAACCTCGCGAGGGCTTGGTGCTCTGCGTTGACAGGTCCCAGTCCCAAGGCAGCGTCAGCCGTCGCTGGTATGCCAGGCCGTGATGCCGTGGTCAAGGCCAGGAGGTGAGCGACCCGGGGTCCGGTAAGAGCCCCTGAGTCGCGATGCTCAGGAGGTCCCCTTTGGCGCCCAAGCAGCCGTCGCTCGGTGAGAAAGGGGAGCGACGTTGCTAGTACGGAATCGTGTTAAGTGCGGGGGTAGTGCCACGGTAGCCGGTGTTTTCGGGTGGTGACTTACCTTGTTAATCAAGGGTTATTCCTGGTGTATCATCGGGTCCACACGGCAGCAGGAGAGGATTTGCTTGGCGAGGTCCTCGCGTGCCCCTTCTCCCTCGCCTTTGCTCCCCTTTCTGCTCTACGTCCTTGGGTCCCGGCCCTCAAGCTGGTCTCAGCCGTCGCTGGTATGCCAGGTCGCGATGCCGTGGACAAGGCCAGAGGGTGAGTGCTGGAGTGCCGGTAGGATCCCTGAGTCGCGGTGCTCAGGCGCCCCCCTTTAACGTGCAAGCGGTTCGCGCGGACGAGGATGAAGGGAACTCCGTGAGGGCCTCGGCTTGCACAATTCCTTCAGGGGATCCTGCAAACTTATCATAGAAAGAAGAAGGGGTTGCCATGGTAATTATCAGTCAGCCGTTAGTTGCTTCCGGGGGGCGGCGAGGCACTGAGGGCTTGGCGAGGTGTATCTGGGCACCTGTGAGCCAGCGCGGGACTCACGGGGCCCTACCTCTAGGCGGGTTGCACCTGGCACTGGGCCTTATCTCGTGATGTGTTCCTGCAAATTTGGTTAGATGCCGGCACTCTATGTCCTCGGGTCCCGGCCCTCGAGCTTGTCTCAGCCGTCGCTAGTATGCCAGGTCACGATGCCGTGGACAAGGCCAGAGGGTGAGGGCTGGAGAGCCAGTAAGAGCCCTAAGTCGCGATGCTCAGGTACCCCCCCTTTAACGTGCAAGTGGTCGACATGGAGAAGAAGAGGTGCCATGGACAGGCATCAAGTAATCAAGCATGATAGGCGAATGCATAGCTGGAAATAAACGCAAGGGAGATACACGCCACTGGGCCTGGCCCGAGCGGCCTGGGGATGATGCAGCCCGAGGGGCGCCCCCAACAAAGCAAGCTAATGACCGAAAAATAAAAAGGGATACATGCCGCAGGGGCGAACCCACGCGGCCTGGGAATGATGCAGCCCTGGGAGGGCGTTCCCAGCCGGAAATGAAGCTTGAAAGATGTCACCTAAAGATGTCGAGGACGAAGTGGTGTTGGTGTAGCAGACTCGGTAGGCTGCGGAAGCCGATCCTCACGAGCCCCTAGGCCCAGGGGCCTCAGGAGGCTCCGGAGGCGCTGGTGGCTCCTCGCGAATCATCTCCATCTCCGCCAGGACTGCGGAACGCCTGTCTTCCTGAGTCTCCACGATGCCCCTCATGAGGCGCTGGTACGCATCAACCACGCTCGGCAAGCCGTAAGGCATGCGAATGTAGCTGTGGGGTGGACCTCCACAACGCCCCACTTGCGAGGGCTAGAGGCGTTCCGTCGTGGCGACCTGATTGAGCCCTGGTACGTCGATGCAGACACGCAGCCCACCATCCTCGCCTGGATGGGGAGCCACAGCCGGTGAACGGCGGCAACCTCTCATGATTTGTGACTCCTGTAGTTCTTGAACGGCCTTGTTGACGAACTCCTGCTGATCTGACCTTCCTTGCCTCGCTCCTTCTTGAGGGAAACGTGCTTCGAAGCACGCCTCCACGTGGTGCCCAAGCGCCTCCCTCGTGACCTTGGCCAGGTCGGTGGCCCTCCAGGTGAGAGCCCCCGAGCCCTGCCTGAGGAGGGCGCCGGGCGCGCTTTCCTATGCAATGGAAGGAGGATCCCCTTGGGCAGACGTTGGCCCCGGGGGGCCCGCCTCCTGAGGGGCAGGTCCGGACGACGCCTTCTTCTTCTTGGGGGTGGTCTCGGGAAGCCTCCTGCTTCCGCGATCTGGGTCTTCTAGTGATGCGGCCTGAAAGGCTCGCTCCAGGGAACACACTACATCCTTCTCTTCACATGGCACCGTGATGACTCCGCCACTTCCTGGCATCTTGAGGACGTTGTAGCCATGATGAGTTACGGCCATGAACTTGGCCAGTGCTGGGTACCCGAGGATGGCGTTGTACGGCAGGCGGATGTGGGCGACGTCGAAGTCGATGAGCTCGGTGCGGTAGTTGCTGCGGGCCCCGAAGGTGACAGGGAGGCGGACCTGCCCGATCGGGATCGTGGAACCGTCGGTGACTCCGGAGAAAGGCTTGGTTCGCTGAAGCTGGTCATAGGGCACTTGGAGATTGTTAAATGTTTCCACGGACAGGACGTTGAGCCCTGCTCCACCATCTATGAGGGTCCTGGTGACCAGTACGTTGCTGATGACTGGGGAGCAAAGCATCGGGAGGACCCCGGCTGTGGCCGCGCACTTGAGCTGATCCGCTGAGTTGAACGTGATGGTGCACGCCGACCACCTGAGAGGGCGCGTTGCTTCGAGCCTGGGAAGGACTGCATTCACTTCGCGGGCAAACTGCTTGAAGATGCGTTGGGAGGCTAGGGCTTGAGCTCCGCCTAGGATGCAGGCGATTGCGCGCGGCTCCTGGAAGCCCCCAGCCCCCTCGTCTTGATGGCAGTCCTCGTTCCTCCTTGGCTGAGGCGGCAGTGGAGGGAGGCCTGCGTTGCCCTGCAGGCGATCCTCACGAGGTTGATCCCGCCAGTCCCCCTCGCGAGGCAGGTCTCGCCAGCAGTCCTCGCGAGGTTGATCACGCCACCCTTGGCGCGGGCCGCGGTCTTCCCAGCGTCCTGTGTTTCTTCCTCCTCCTTGGCTGTAGCCCCGGTCAGCACGGTCGGGACTGGTCTTAGTCTCGTTGCACCGAAATGGGTGCCTTTGCTTGATCCTCTCGCCTGCACTTGCCCCCTTTGCACCAAAGAGGAAAGGGAGGACACTGCGCAGGCTGGCGCCCGCCTGGCACCCTTGGTCGTCATGGCTTGCGTCATGGGCACCTCGTGAGGTACCCCGCCTTGATCTCTCCACCTCCTCGTGAGCCAGCCTGACGAGGCTGTGCCTGAGGAAGCGCCGTGTCGTCCGCCCCGCGAGGCTTGGCCCCTCGCGAGGGTCTTGGGTCTCGTGTTGATGAAGATGGGCCATGCTGGGCCCCCTTTTGAGCCATGCCGCAGGCCGCAGGCAGGCAAGTCTGGGGACCCCCGTTCCCAGAACGCCGACAGTATTATACCAGGTGTGGAGGCCAGCTGTAAGGCTCCATCGCCCTTTAGGTAGTCTTCAGATCACTAGGCAATTACCGTGCCGAAGAGTTAATCTTCGACATCGTCCCCTTTCGCAGTGATTATCAGGCACTGCTCGGATGAACCGCGTTCGCTCGATTCAACACGGTGCCACATTATGCCTATCGAAAGCTCAAGATGCCCGGTCCGCGCGGCGTCATCACGGTTAATGGCAAGGCCGAACTCTCCCTCGGTACCAAAGAGTATACCGCTGCTTTAGCAGCAGGAGCAATGAGTGGCACCTTTCAATCGAACCTCGAGTTGACGGCCAAGCTCTCGTACACCGCCAAAGGACTCCGAACTACTTCGCGGTTGTAGGATCGGAAGTATGACTAGAGGGGGGGTGATTAGACTACTTGACCAAATAAAAACTTAACCTTTTCCCAATTTTAGTTCTTGGCAGATTTTAGCAACTTTAGGACAAGTCAAGCAATTATCACACAATTCAAGCAAGCATGCAAAGAGTATATAGCAGCGGAAAGTAAAGCATGCAACTTGCAAGAATGTAAAGGGAAGGTTTTGGAGAATTCAAACGCAATTGGAGACACGGATGTTTTTCCCGTGGTTCGGATAGGTGGTGCTATCCTACATCCACGTTGATGGAGACTTCAACCCACGAAGGGTAACGGTTGCGCGAGTCCACGGAGGGCACCACCCACGAAGGGTCCATGAAGAAGCAACCTTGTCTATCCCACCATGGCCATCGCCCACGAAGGATTTGCCTCACTAGCGGTAGATCTTCACGAAGTAGGCGATCTCCTTGCCCTTACAAACTCCTTGGTTCAACTCCACAATCTTGTCGGAGGCTCCCAAGTGACAGCTAGCCAATCTAGGAGACACCACTCTCCAAGAAGTAACAAATGGTGTGTTGATGATGAACTCCTTGCTCTTGTGCTTCAAATGATAGTCTCCCCAACACTCAACTCTCTATCATAGGATTTGGATTTGGTGGAAAGAAGATTTGAGTGGAAAGCAACTTGGGGAAGGCTAGAGATCAAGATTCATATGGTAGGAATGGAATATCTTGGCCTCAACACAAGGGTAGGTGGTTCTTTCTCAGAACATATGAGTTGGAAGTGTAGATGTGTTCTGATGGCTCTCTCTGTTGAGGAACGTTGCAGAAAATTAAAAATTTTCCTACGGTTTCACCAAGATCCATCTATGAGTTCATCTAAGCAACGAGTCATGGGAGAGAGATTGCATCTACATACCACTTTGTAGATCGCGAGCGGAAGCGTTCAACGAACGGGGATGAGGTAGTTGTACACGACGTGATCCAAATCACCGGAGATTCTAGCACCGAACGGACGGCACCTCCGCGTTCAACACACGTACGGTCAGCGTAACGTCTCCTTCTTCTTGATCCAGCAAGGCAAAGGAGAGGTTGAGGAAGATGGCTCCAGCAGCAGCATGACGGCGTGGTGATGGTGGAGCTACAGTACTCCGGCTGGGCTTCGCCGTGCTCTACGGAGGAGGAGGAGGTGTTGGACAGGGAGAGGGAGGCGCCAAGGACCAGGGGTGCGGCTGCCCCCCCTCCCCTCCCCCCTTTATATTGGCCTCTTGGGGGGGAGCCGGCCCTGGGAGATCTGATCTCCAAGGGGCGGCGGCCAGGGAGGATTTCCTCCCCCCCAAGGCACCTAGGAGGTGCCTTCCACTAGTGGGACTCTTCCCCTTTGGAACCCTAGGCGCATGGGCCTCTTGGGGCTGGTTCCCCTTGGCCCATGTAGGCCAAGGCGCACCCCCTAGAGCCCATGTGGCCCCCCGAGGCAGGTGGCCCCACCCGGTGGACCCCCGGGACCCTCCGGTGGTCCCGGTACAATACCGATAACCCCGAAACTTGTCCCGATGGCCAAAACAGCACTTCCTATATATAATTCTTTACCTCCGGACCATTCCGAAACTCCTCGTGACGTACGGGATCTCATCCGGGACTCCGAACAACATTCGGGTTACTGCATATACATATCTTCACAACCCTAGCGTCACCGAACCTTAAGTGTGTAGACCCTACGGGTTCGGGAGACATGCAGACATGACCGAGACGGCTCTCGGGCAATAACCAACAGCGGGATCTGGATACCCATGTTGTCTCCCACATGCTCCACGATGATCTCATCGGATGAACCACGATGTCGAGGATTCAATTAACCCCGTATATGATTCCCTTTGTCAATCGGTATTTTACTTGCCCGAGATTCGATCGTCGGTATCCCTATACCTCGTTCAATCTCGTTACCGACAAGTCACTTTACTCGTACCGTAATGCATGATCCCGTGATCAAACACTTTGATCACATTGAGCTCATTATGATGATGCATTACCGAGAGGGCCCGGTGATACCTCTCCGTCAAGCGGAGTGACAAATCCCAGTCTCGATCCGTGTCAACCCAACAGACACTTTCGAAGATACCCGTAGTATACCTTTATAGTCACCCAGTTACGTTGTGACGTTTGGCACACCCAAATCACTCCTACGGTATCCGGGAGTTACACGATCTCATGGTCTAAGGAAAGGATACTTGACATTGGAAAACTCTAGCAAACGAACTATGCAATCTTATGCTATGTTTAGGATTGGGTCTTGTCCATCACATCATTCTCCTAATGATGTGATCTCGTCATCATTGACATCCAATGCCCATAGTCAGGAAACCATGACTATCTGTTGATCAATGAGCTAGTCAACTAGAGGCTTACTAGGGACACGTTGTTGTCCGTTATTCACACATGTATTACGATTTCCGGATAACACAATTATAGCACGAATAAAGAGAATTATCATGAACAAGGAAATATAATAATAATGCTTTTATTATTTCCTCTAGGGCATATTTCCAACAGTCTCCCACTTGCACTAGAGTCAATAATCTAGTTACATTGTGATGAATCGAACACCCATAGAGTTCTGGTGCTGATCATGTTTTGCCTTAGGGAGAGGTTTAGTCAACGGATCTGCGACATTCAGATCCGTTTGCACTTTACAAATTTCTATGTCTCCATCTTGAACATTTTCACGAATGGAGTTGAAGCGACGGTTGATGTGCCTGGTCTTTTTGTGAAACCTGGGCTCCTTGGCAAGTGCAATAGCTCCAGTGTTGTCACAGAAGAGTTTGATTGGCCCCGACGCATTGGGTATGACTCCGAGGTCGGTGATGAACTCCTTCACCCAAATTGCTTCATGTGCTGCCTCCGAGGCTGCCATGTACTCCGCTTCACATGTAGATCCCGCCACAACGCTCTGCTTGCAACTGCACCAGCTTACTGCCCCACCATTCAAAATATACACGTATCCGGTTTGTTACTTAGAGTCATCCAGATCTGTGTCGAAGCTAGCGTCGACGTAACCCTTTACGACGAGCTCTTCGTCACCTCCATAAATGAGAAACATTTCCTTAGTCCTTTTCAGGTACTTCAGGATATTCTTGACCGCTGTCCAGTGTTCCTTGCCGGGATTACTTTGGTACCTACCTACCAAACTTACGACAAGGTTTACATCAGGTCTGGTACACAGCATGGCATACATAATAGAACCTATGGCTGAGGCATAGGGGATGACACTCATCTCTTCTATATCTTCTGCCGTGGTCGGACATTGAGCTGAGCTCAATTTCACACCTTGTAACACAGGTAAGAACCCCTTCTTAGATTGATCCATATTGAACTTCTTCAATATCTTATCAAGGTATGTGCTTTGTGAAAGACCTATGAGGCGTCTTGATCTATCTCTATAGATCTTGATGCCTAATATATAAGCAGCTTCTCCAAGGTCCTTCATTGAAAAACTTTTATTCAAGTAGGCCTTAATGCTGTCCAAGAGTTCTATATCATTTCCCATTAAAAGTATGTCGTCTACATATAATATGAGAAATGCTATAGAGCTCCCACTCACTTTCTTGTAAACGCAGGCTTCTCCATAAGTCTGCGTAAACCCAAACGCTTTGATCATCTCATCAAAGCGAATGTTCCAACTCCGAGATGCTTGCACCAGCCCATAAATCGAGCGTTGGAGCTTGCACACCTTGTCAGCATTCTTAGGATCGACAAAACCTTCCGGCTGCATCATATACAATTCTTCCTTAAGGAAACCATTAAGGAATGCCGTTTTGACGTCCATTTGCCATATTTCATAATCGTAGAATGCGGCAATTGCTAACATGATTCGGACGGACTTCAGCTTTGCTACCGGTGAGAAAGTCTCATCGTTGTCAATTCCTTGAACTTGTCAATAACCCTTAGCGACAAGCCGAGCTTTATAGATGGTCACATTACCATCCGCGTCTGTCTTCTTCTTAAAGATCCATTTATTTTCTATGGCTCGCCGCTCAACGGGCAAGTCAGTCAAAGTCCATACTTCGTTTTCATACATGGATCCTATCTCGGATTTCATGGCTTCCAGCCATTTGTCGGAATCCGGGCCCGCCATTGCTTCCTCATAGTTCGAAGGTTCACCGTTGTCTAACAACATGATTTCCAAGACAAGGTTGCCGTACCACTCTGGTGCGGAACGTGTCCTTGTGGACCTTCGAATTTCAGTAGGAACTTGATTAGAAGTATCTTGATCATCATCATTAATTTCCTCTCTAGTCGGTGCAGGCACCTCAGGAACGTTTTCTTGAGTTTCGCCATTTTCCGGTTCAAGAGGTAACACTTCATCAAGTTCTACTTTCCTCCCACTTACTTGTTTCGAGAGAAACTCTTTCTCTAGAAAGGATCCATTCTTGGCAAAAAAGATCTTGCCTTCGGATCTGAGGTAGAAGGTATACCCAACAGTTTCTTTAGGGTATCCTATGAAGACACATTTTTTCCGACTTGGGTTCGAGCTTTTCAGGTTGAAGTTTCTTGACATAAGCATCGCATCCCCAAACTTTTAGAAACGACAGCTTAGGTTTCTTCCCAAACCATAATTCATACGGTGTCGTCTCAACGGATTTCGACGGAGCCCTATTTAAAGTGAATGCGGCAGTCTCTAAAGCATAGCCCCAAGAAGATAGCGGTAAATCGGTAAGAGACATCATAGATCGTACCATATCTAATAGGGTGCGATTACGACGTTCGGACACACCATTACGCTGAGGTGTTCCAGGCAGCGTGAGTTGTGAAACTATTCCACATTTTCTTAAGTGTGTGCCAAATTCATGACTCAAGTATTCTCCTCCACGATCTGATCGTAGAAACTTGATCTTTCTATCACGTTGATTTTCAACCTCACTCTGAAATTCCTTGAACTTTTCAAAGGTCTCAGACTTGTGTTTCATTAAGTAGATATACCCATATCTACTCAAGTCATCAGTGAGGGTGAGAACATAACGATAGCCACCGCGAGCCTCAACACTCATTGGACCGCACACATCGGTATGTATGATTTCCAATAAGTTGCTTGCTCGCTCCATTGTTCCTGAGAAGGAGTCTTGGTCATTTTACCCATGAGGCATGGTTCGCACGTGTCAAATGATTCATAATCAAGAGACTCTAAAAGTCCATCTGCATGGAGCTTCTTCATGCGTTTGACACCTATGTGACCAAGGCGGCAGTGCCACAAATATGTGGGACTATTGTTATCAACTTTAACTCTTTTGGTATTCACACTATGAATATGTGTATCATCACGTACGAGATTCATTAAGAATAAACCATTAACCATCGGAGCATGACCATAAAACATATCTCTCATATAAATAGAACAACCATTATTCTCAGATTTAAATGAGTAGCCATCTCGAATTAAACGAGATCCAGACACAATGTTCATGCTCAAACTTGGCACTAAATAACAATTATTGAGGTTTAAAACTAATCCCGTAGGTAAATGTAGAGGCAGGGTGCCGACGGCGATCACATCGACCTTGGAACCATTCCCGACGCGCATCGTCACCTCGTCCTTCGCCAGTCTCCGTTTATTCCGCAGCTCCTGCTTTGAGTTACAAATGTGAGCAACTGCACCAGTATCAAATACCCAAGAGCTACTACGAGTACTGGTAAGGTACACATCAATTACATGTATATCACATATACCTTTTGTTTTTCCGGCCTTCTTGTCCGCTAAGTATTTGGGGCAGTTCCGCTTCCAGTGACCACTTCCCTTGTAATAAAAACACTCAGTCTCGGGCTTGGGTCCATTCTTTGGCTTCTTCCCGGCAACTTGCTTACCGGGCGCGGCAACTTCCTTGCCGTCCTTCTTGAAGTTCTTTTTACCCTTGCCCTTCTTGAACTTAGTGGTTTTATTCACCATCAACACTTGATGTTCCTTCTTGATTTCTACCTCTGCTGATTTCAGCATAGCATATACCTCAGGAATGGTCTTTACCATCCCCTGCATATTGTAGTTCATCACAAAGCTCTTGTAGCTAGGTGGACGTGACTGGAGGATTCTGTCAATGACCTCTTCATCCGGGAGATTAACTTCCAGTTGAGTCAAGCGGTTGTGCAACCCAGACATCTTGAGTATGTGTTCACTGACAGAGCTATTTTCCTCCATCTTACAGCTAAAGAATTTGTCGGAGACTTCATATCTCTCAACCCGGGCATGAGCTTGAAAAACCATTTTCAGCTCTTCGAACATCTCATATGCTCCATGTCTCTCAAAACGCTTTTGGAGCCCCGGCTCTAAGCTGTAAAGCATGCCGCACTGAACGAGGGAGTAATCATCGGAACGTGACTGCCAAGCGTTCATAACGTCTTGTTCTGCAGGGAGGACAGGTGCATCACCCAGCGGTGCTTGTAGGACATAATCTTTCTTGGCAGCTATGAGGATGATCCTCAGGTTCCGGACCCAGTCCGTATAGTTGCTGCCATCGTCTTTCAGCTTGGTTTTCTCTAGGAACGCGTTGAAGTTGAGGACTACGTTGGCCATTTGATCTACAAGACATATTGTAAATATTTTAGACTAAGTTCATGATAATAAAGTTCATTTAATCAAATTATTTAATGAACTCCCACTTAGATAGACATCCCTCTTCTAGTCATCTAAGTATTACATGATCCGAGTCAACTAGGCCGTGTCCGATCATCACGTGAGATGGACTAGTCAACATCGGTGAACATCTTCATGTTGATCGTATCTTCTATACGACTCATGCTCGACCTTTCGGTCTTCTGTGTTCCGAGACCATGTCTGTACATGCTAGGCTCGTCAAGTCAACCTAAGTGTTTGCATGTGTAAATCTGTCTTACACCCGTTGTATGTGAACTTTAGAATCTATCACACCCGATCATCACGTGGTGCTTCGAAACAACGAACAGTCGCAACGGTGCACAGTTAGGGGGAACACTTCTTGAAATTATTATGAGGGATCATCTTATTTACTACCGTCGTTCTAAGTAAACAAGATGCAAAACATGATAAACATCACATGCAATCAAATAATAAACGTGACATGATATGGCCAATATCACATAGCTCCTTTGATCTCCATCTTGGGGATCCATGATCATCTTCTCACTGGCTTGACACCATGATCTCCATCATCATGATCTCCATCATCGTGTCTCCATGCAGTTGCTCGCCAACTATTACTTCTACTACTATGGCTAACGCGTTTAGCAATAAAGTAAAGTAATTTACATGGCGTTTCTTAATGACACGCAGGTCATACAAAAATAAAGACAACTCCTATGGCTCCTGCCGGTTGTCATACTCATCGACATGCAAGTCGTGATTCCTATTACAATAGCATGAAGATCTCATACATCACATATAGATCATTCATCATTCATCACAACTTTGGCCATATCATATCACAAAGCACTTGCTGCAAAAACAAGTTAGACGTCCTCTAATTGTTGTTGCAAGTTTTACGTGGCTGAATTAGGGTTCTAGCAAGAATGTTTTCTTACCTACGTGAACGCCACAACGTGATTTGTCAACTTCTATTTACCCTTCATAAGGACCCTTTTCATCGAATCCGCTCCAACTAAAGTGGGAGAGACAGACACCCGCCAGCCACCTTATGCAACTAGTGCATGTTAGTCGGTGGAACCGGTCTCACGTAAGAGTACGTGTAAGGTTGGTCCAGGCCGCTTCATCCCACAATACCGTTGAAGCAAGATAAGACTAGTAGCGGCAAGAAAGTTGACAACATCTACGCCCACAACAAATTGTGTTCTACTCGTGCAATAGAGAACTATGCATAAACCTGGCTCATGATGCCACTGTTGGGGAACGTTGCAGAAAATTAAAATTTTTCCTACGGTTTCACCAAGATCCATCTCTGAGTTCATCTAAGCAACGAGTCATGGGAGAGAGATTGCATCTACATACCACTTTGTAGATCGCAAGCGGAAGCATTCAACGAACGGGGATGAGGTAGTCGTACACGACGTGATCCAAATCACCGGAGTTCCTAGCACCGAACGGACGGCACCTCCGCGTTCAACACACGTACGGTCAGCGTAACGTCTCCTTCTTCTTGATCCAGCAAGGCAAAGGAGAGGTTGAGGAAGATGGCTCCAGCAGCAGCACGACGGCGTGGTGATGGTGGAGCTACAGTACTCCGGCAGGGCTTCGCCGTGCTCCACGGAGGAGGAGGAGGTGTTGGAGAGGGAGAGGGAGGCGCCAAGGACCAGGGGTGCGGCTGCCCCCCCTCCCCTCCCCCATTTATATAGGCCTCTTGGGGGGGCGCCGGCCCTGGGAGATCTGATCTCCAAGGGGCGGCGGCCAGGGAGGATTTCCTCCCCCCCCCCAAGGCACCTAGGAGGTGCCTTCCGCTAGTGGGACTCTTCCCCTTTGGAACCCTAGGCGCATGGGCCTCTTGGGGCTGGTTCCCCTTGGCCCATGTAGGCCAAGGCGCACCCCCTAGAGCCCATGTGGCCCCCCGAGGCAGGTGGCCCCACCCGGTGGACCCCCGGGACCCTCCGGTGGTCCCGGTACAATACCGATTACCCCGAAACTTGTCCCGATGGCCAAAACAGCACTTCCTATATATAATTCTTTACCTCCGGACCATTCCGAAACTCCTCGCGACGTCCGGGATATCATCCGGGACTCCGAACAACATTCGGGTTACTGCATATACATATCTTCACAACCCTAGCGTCACCGAACCTTAAGTGTGTAGACCCTACGGGTTCAGGAGACATGCAGACATGACCGAGACGGCTCTCGGGCAATAACCAACAGCGGGATCTGGATACCCATGTTGGCTCCCACATGCTCCACGATGATCTCATCGGATGAACCACGATGTCGAGGATTCAATTAACCCCGTATACGATTCCCTTTGTCAATCGGTATTTTACTTGCCCGAGATTCGATCGTCGGTATCCCTATACCTCGTTCAATCTCGTTACCGGCAAGTCACTTTACTCGTACCGTAATGCATGATCCCGTGATCAAACACTTTGATCACATTGAGCTCATTATGATGATGCATTACCGAGAGGGCCCGGTGATACCTCTCCGTCAAGCGGAGTGACAAATCCCAGTCTCGATCCGTGTCAACCCAACAGACACTTTTGGAGATACCCGTAGTATACCTTTATAGTCACCCAGTTACGTTGTGACGTTTGGGACACCCAAAGCACTCCTACGGTATCCAAGAGTTACACGATCTCATGGTCTAAGGAAAGGATACTTGACATTGGAAAACTCTAGCAAACAAACTATGCGATCTTATGCTATGTTTAGGATTGGGTCTTGTCCATCACATCATTCTCTTAATGATGTGATCTCGTCATCATTGACATCCAATGCCCATAGTCAGGAAACCATTACTATCTATTGATCAACGAGCTAGTCAACTAGAGGCTTACTAGGGACACATTGTTGTCTGTTATTCACACATGTATTACGATTTCCGGATAACACAATTATAGCACGAATAAAGACAATTATCATGAACAAGGAAATATAATAATAATGCTTTTATTATTGCCTCTAGGGCATATTTCCAACACTCTCCACGAATGAAGAGGAGGTGGAGGGGTATATATAGCCTCCACACAAAATCCAATCGTTACACACAATTTACCAATCTCGGTGGGACCGAATCAACAAACTCGATCGGACCGAAATAGTAAACCTAGTGTCCGTTAGAGATTTTTGGTGGGACTGACATGCAACTCGGTAGGACCGATATGGTTAGGGTTAGGGCATAACGTAATCTCGGTGAGACCGATTACACAAACTCGGTGAGACCGATTTGGTAATTAGCTAACCAGAGAGTTGGTCAGGTAAAGTCGGTGGGACCGATTTGCTCTTTCGGTGAGACCAAAAAGTTACAAAAGGGAAACAGAGAGTTTACATTGCAATCTCAGTGGGACTGATCCGCTCTTTCGGTGAGACCGAAAAGTTACGAAAAGGAAACAGAGAGATTGCAATCCCATCTCGGTGAGACCGAGATCCCTATCGGTAGAACCGAATTGCTAGGGTTTGGCAGTGGCTTATGACATGTGAAACTCGGTGGCGCCGGATGGAAAGAATCGGTAGGACCGAGTTTGGCTTGGAGTTTAGGTCATTTGTGGATATGGGAAAGTAGCTAAGGATGTTGGAGCATATCATTAAGCACATGAAGCAAAAGGCTCATTAAGCAACACCTCATCCCTCCTTGATAGTATTGGCTTTTCCTATGGACTCAATATGATCTTGGATCAGTAAAATGTAAAATGAAGAGTCTTGAGCTTTTGAGCTTGAGCCAATCCTTTGTCCTTAGCATTTTGAGGGTTCCACTTTCACCATCCATGCCATGCCAATCATTGAGCTTTCCTGAAATAATTGTCTTGGAATAGCATTAGCTCAATGAGCTATATGTTGTTATGAATTACCAAAACCACCTACGGATAGTTGCACTTTCAATATCCCCCTTTTTGGTAATTGATGACAACATATAGATCAAAGCTTCGACAAATGATAATAAGAATGAATTATATCGTTGCTTTGAGAAGTATGTGATAAGTAAGAGCTCCCCCTTAATTTGTGCATATTTAAAATTTGCTTTAGACTGCAAATGCACAAATAATTAGAATTATGGGTTACTCTTCCATGTCACATACATCTTGGTGGAGCGCTCAAAATGATAATAATGAAATACATGCACTCATCACCAAGGAAAAGTGAATGACCACATAAGATAGATAAGATATATCAAGCATGCATAAGTGTAGCTTATGATCAAACACATGATCATCAATGTCTCACGGGCATAACAAAGTATCTCGACCAAAAGCAAACAATGTTTGAAAAAACCACCAAATAAAGCAATAGAGAAAAAACAACACTCTCTCTCTCTCGAAGCCTATGATCTATACATTTTTCTCCCCCTTTGGCAACAAGTTACCAAAAAGTTCCTAGAAAATGCATAGTGCTAGATCGACACTCAGGCTTGATCTTCTGGTGGTGGTGGAGTCCGGATCACTCCAAGGACGAAGGCTTCCGTAGACGTGGTTGGAGTTGGAGCTGAAGTAGATACTGGAGCTGGTTGGGCTGGTGCTGTGGCTGGAGCTGAGGCGGTGGCTCTTGTGTCAGGAACTGGCACTGCAGACGACCTTGGACCTCGTGGCACTCTGGCAAATGCATCAGTGGTAGTCTTCCCTTTCCTCTCCTGCATGTCATCTTGAAGTTGCTCCACTGCTGTTTGAATCTCTGTCACCTTGACATCCAAGTCATAGAACTTTTGTTCTACAATTCTCTCTAAGCTCTCCTGGTTCTGAGTGAGGGTGTCCAGACCTTTCTCAATCCTCAGGGTGGATGCAATCAGGTAACTGAGCTGCTCTTGCTTGTTTTTCAAGAAGTACTCAGATGCCTCCTCTTGAGTTGGCATCTTGGCAGCTTTCTCCTTCCTTGCCTTCTCCTTCTTAGCTTGTGCTTGGACTGATGATGGCTCATTTTCATTCATCACAACTTGGTTGTCCTCGAAATCTGGATGAATAGGCAAATGTTCCTTCTCCAACAAGTATGTTTCTGTGCCCATTCTTGAGTTAATCAACATCTGGATCTGAGGGGCATAACCACAGCTCCTCTTCTGATCTGCTGCAGTCCTCTTGATAGTCTCTACTATGAGGCTCATGACCTTAAATTTCTGAGGCACATCAAATATATGAAGCAGGTTGATGGCATGACCTCTGATCATCTTGTGATCTCCAGACTTGGGTAAAAGTGTCTGCCTAAGGATCCAGTTGAACGTAGGCAGTCCTAACAACAGGTGTTTCACAGACCCAAACTGGTGAGTATCAAGGTCTTCTACTGGAATCTCCTTGTACATATTTGCCATAGTGTTATGATCCATCTTTTTCTTGGCATAGACATCCAAGTCATCTTCATTTTCTTCTAGGCATTGATCAACCTTGCCCATTCCTCAACAGTTGATTGGTACCTTGTACCGTCAGACATCCATGTGATCCTTCCATCTGAATAGAAGTGTGCTGTGGAGTAGAATTGCATAATCAGCTCCTCATTCCACTTTGTGAGCTTCTGCCCAACAAAGTCAGCTACTCCACAAGTTCTTAAGCTGTCTTGCACTCCAGGGTAGTGCTCTTCATTGTCCTTGATGTACTCCCAGTCTACCCATCTCATGTCACACACAACTGGCTTCTTGTCCAATAAGACTGTCTCATAGAAGTCCTGTTGTTCCTTAGTGTGGAACCTGTAGTCAATAGCAGTCCTCCTCCTGGTAGCATATGGATCCTCTGCTCTCCATTTTCTTAGCCCAGAGTCTCTTCTGATCTTCATATCCTCAGCCACAGGATGAGCATCATTGTGGACTGGGATCTTGGGCTTCAACTTTCTCAGCACTTGGCCTTCCTCTTCTTCAACAGCTTCAGGCATTGGGGCCTTGTTCTTCTCAGCAGCTGGGATGCTCCTTGTATTTCTCTTTGGTTTTGGCTTTGGAGCTGGCTTGGCTTTGGATGCAGCCTTGGGGGCTTCCTTGGGCTTAGATGCAGTTGCCTCTGATATTATAGCATCACCCATCAGCCTGGGTGCCTTAGGTGCTGGTGCAGCAACCTCTTCTTCTTCCTCATCAAGAAGAATATTTCCTCATAGAAGGCTTGCCAACAACTCTGGCAGTGGTTGTTCTAGCTCTCTTCTTTTTCTTGTCCTGGCCAATTTCTTCCTCTTCAGATTCCATAGTGAATTTTATAGTTTCCTCAGGAACAACCTTCCTAGGCTTGGAGGTAGGAACTCTCCTAGCAGGTGCTTTCTTGTGCATTCCTGGCTTGATGGCTGCAGCTGAGCCATACTCCTTCTTGAGCACAACTCTCTTGGAAGTGGCTTCCTCCTCTGCCACATAGTCCTCATCCTCTGATTCTGAGGTTCTCTTTTTCCTTTGTCCTGTGGCAGCTTTTGGCAGGTTGCTGGGGGTGCTCCTGCTGCCTTCATCTAAAGAGCTGGAGGGACTAGTGCCCTCACTCATCTGCACTGGCTGTTCTGATATGTTCTGGCTGTCACTCTAGTCTGACATGATGAACAAGCTGACTGCTGACCCTGTGAATAGTTCATAGATGAGGTAGAGTGGATGAGCATCACAAAATGCAGAGATTTTTGCAAAAGAATGATTCAAAAACTTAGTTTTAGTTTCCCACAGAAAGCATTTCAGATCTACCGATTTTTAAACTCGGTGATACCGAAGCAGCTTTTGGAACCTAAACTAGTGAACTCGGTCAGACCGAGTCACAGTTCGGTGGCACCGAGACTGCTAGGGTTTCACAAAGTTCCAAAATCGGTCACACCGATTAGCAATACTCGGTCAGACCGAGTCTTACTTGTGCAATGGCATAAGCCAAATCGGTGGGACCGAGTTTTCCTACTCGGTGGGTCCGAGATGGTTTCGGCGGAAACCTAACCCTAAAATTTTTGGATCAAACCTATTCTACGAGTTCATTGACTGGATAGGAGTTATCAAACATGGCAAGAATCAATATGATCACAATGTGCTAGGAATCGGATTGGGGAATAGCACAAAGATCGAGTCCATACCCTAGTTCGGCGGAGACTCGCTACGGCGGGGTTGATTCCCATTGACGGCGACGCAGACCAGCGACTGGAGGCGGCTGGCGGCGAGAAGACGATCCGGAGACCACGTTGGCAGAGCGAGCTATCGCGCGGGCGAAGGGGTTCGGAGAAATTTCCAAATTTTTGCCCGTGTCTATATATAGCCCGACCCTGTCGGTGTGACCGAGTGGAACAACTCGGTGGCACCAAGATGCAAAAATGTGTACAGTTATTGCAACTCGGTGTGACCGAATGGTTCAAATCGGTTGCACCGAGATCGAAAACATAGATCAACTTAATGATCTCGGTAAGACCGAAAGTGGGTATCGGTCAGACCGAGAATCACAAAGAGGTTTTGGAAGTTTAAGTCTATGACGAATCGGGGACTCCGAGTGCTCCTCACACAGAGTGGTTCGAATCTGACTTGATCAATTTTGTGATGTAGCATGAATAGAGTTTGAGACGAGAAAAGCATAGATAGCTAGAGAAGGTTCTTAGGCATTCTTGTCCATCCACTTGGCAAAAGAAAAATAAAGCCAAACAATCAAAACAACAAGTGGATGTCCTCGAATGAGTAAAATATGCAACCAACATGCTCACACAATAAAATGGCAATTGAAATATGTGACAAAGCATGCACAACCAATTCTAGCATCTATCAAGCAATTTGCGATGACTAGGTCATCTATATATGAGTATATTGACATAGGAGTCAAATGAGAACATTTGATCATAGGTCATACTCATCGTTTAAGCTCAAGTGGGGTTACCACTTTTACATAAAGCATTGTTGTGTTCACATCATTAGAGTTGCTTTAACTCAAGTCTTAGAGTAAATCTCCCCCTAGATGTGATATCCCCCCTAAGAGGGATGAACTAACCTTGGGTTTTGTCGATGATGACTTCATGTAGATGTTGAAGATGTGGATGCTCAATGTAGATCACTTGGAGCTATCCTTTTGAGTGAATTGCACTTTCAATACCTACATGGGTTAGTCCCACAAGGAACAAACAAGGATATCCATAGACATGGAGTGATGCACACACAAGATGATGTCTATGAAAGCTTTTAGGTTACCTTGTCCCTTGTCTTACCAACAAGAGGGTTTGTGACTCCTTGAACTAGTGCAAGAAGTGGAAGTTGATTGCACTTGTTCTTGCCAAAATTATAAGAGTGAAGTATGTTGGCGGAGTAACCCTCAAGAACTCTCTAGTTCTTCTTCTTTTGGATCCACACCATCTTGATGGGAATCCTTGGAGTTGTAGTCATACTTGATGAAGTGGAACTTGAAGTAGTCTTGGGAATCCACTTGACTAAGGTCTTAGGAGCTTCTTCAAATGCATCAATTTCCTCTTGAAGCTTGTCCTTGCCTTTTTGCTTGTAGTCTTGTGGTGGAAGATCATCTTGAGTTTGTGTCCCCTCGAAAGAAGTAGGATCATACTTCTCTTGTTGAGGAACAAACTTTGTCTTGGGGTATTGATCTTCTTCCCATTCAACTCCATTGGCATTGAACTTTCGTTCAAAACCAACACCTTGATTCTTCCGGTGCCTTCCTTGCTTGCGTACAATCTCTTCGAATTGCTTACTTCCGGCAAGGCTTTTGTACACTCCTTTCTCTATGATTCCCTTCAATAAGCTGTTTACTTGCTCAAGTGTAACTTGGCTAAGAGAATCCTTAGTGGAATCAAGAGAACTACTAGAAGCAACAATGTTGGATTTAACATGATCATTGTTACTACTAGAGGAAGAATCTTTCTTGTTCTTGTTATTAGACTTGACTTGAGGCATGTAAGTGGATAAGAGTAAACGCTTGGCAATGTAAGAAGAACTTTTCTTGCGGAGATCATCATTGATTGCCTTTAAAAACTCATGTTCTTGCTCAAGATTGAGCTTTTCAAAGCGTAACTTCTCATGAGCTCTTAAAAGTTCTCGATGATCTTTGAAGATAGTTTCATGAGCTAACTTAAGAGTGTTTAGTTCTTTAGTTAGGCCTCAATTTTCTCCTTATCATTGTCATTCGTTTTATCTTGATTAGCATGATTAATTGACGTTTCATCATAGTATTCATCACTAGAGTTGTCAACAAGTAAATCATCATCACCTAACAAGTCATCTTCATCACTACTGAAATCAACATACTCAGGGTGAGTTACCTTAGGACCTTTGGCCATGAAGCATCTTCCGATTCCTTCATTTGGTGAGTCAAATATGTCGAAGGAGTTGGTTGACACAAGTGCTAGACCGGCAACACCTTCATCTTGAGTATATTCGGAATCGGAGTGATAACTTCTCTCGGAGTGGTTGTCGGAGTCGGAGCCGGATACCCATTCACCAACATGAGCTTGATGTCTTCGTTTTGTGTAGCTCCTTGATGATTTTTCCTTTCTTTCCGAATCCTTGCTCCTCCGTGAGTATCTTCGTTCATAACGATCATCTCTACTCTTTCTCTCTCTTGATGGTGATTCTTCTCTTTTTCCTCTTCTTTTTGGAGAATCTTCTCTTCTTTTGTAGGGAGCCGTAAACTCATTGGAATAGTGTCCGGGTCTTCCACGATTGTAGCAGTTTCGCTCTCGACTAGAAGATCTTTTTTCATTGTAGGACCTTGACTTGGAGCTTCAATCTTTGCTTCTACTCTTGTAGAACTTGTTGAAGTTCTTCACCATTAGGCTCAATTCTTTGTTGAAGTTTTGTTTCTCACTTGATGATGTGGGGACTTCACATGAGGCTTTGTAGGCACCACTTGATTTGTTGTGAAGTTCCTCTTTATCCTTGAGCGACATCTCATGAGCAACAATTCTTCCAATGACCTACGTTGGCTTGAGATCTTTGTAATTGGGCATCATTTGGATCAATGTGCACACGGTATCATATTTTCCATCCAAGGCTCTTAGGATCTTCTTGATGATGAATCTGTCGGTCATCTCTTCACTCCCTAAGCCGGCAATCTCGTTTGTGATGAGAGCAAGCCTAGAGTACATTTCAGCGACACCTTCACCATCCTTCATTTTGAACTTGTCAAGTTGACTTTGAAGCACATCCAATTTTGATTCCTTGACGGAGTCGGTACCTTCGTGCATATCAATCGAAGTATCCCAAATTTCCTTTGCATTCTCAAGACGGCTGATTTTGTTGAATTCTTCGGGGCACAATCCATTGAAGAGAATATCACAAGCTTGAGCGTTGTATTGTAGCATCTTCAACTCATCCGCGGTAGCTTCACGGTTTGGTTCCTTCCCGTCGAAGAAGTCACCTTGCAAACCAACACACACAATAGCCCAAACGGCGGGGTTATGTCCAAGAATATGCATTTTCATTTTATGCTTCCAACTAGCAAAATTAGTACCATCAAAGTAAGGACCTCTACGGTGATAATTTCCCTCGCTAGACGCCATACTCTCCTAGGTTGTGAAACCAAGGCTATGACTACCAAAAGCTATGGAAATCAAAGCAAATGGAGACCAAAGCTCTGATACCACTTGTAGGATCGAAAGTATGTCTAGAGGGGGGGTGATTAGACTACTTGACGAAATAAAAACTTAGCCTTTTCCCAATTTTAGTTCTTGGCAGATTTTAGCAACTTTAGGACAAGTCAAGCAATTATCACACAATTCAAGCAAGCATGCAAAGAGTATATAGCAGCGGAAAGTAAAGCATGCAACTTGCAAGAATGTAAAGGGAAGGGTTTGGAGAATTCAAACGCAATTGGAGACACGGATGTTTTTCCCGTGGTTCGGATAGGTGATGCTATCCTACATCCACGTTGATGGAGACTTCAACCCACGAAGGGTAACGGTTGCGCGAGTCCACGGAGGGCACCACCCACGAAGGGTCCATGAAGAAGCAACCTTGTCTATCCCACCATGGCCATCGCCCACGAAGGACTTGCCTCACTAGCGGTATATCTTCACGAAGTAGGCGATCTCCTTGCCCTTACAAACTCCTTGGTTCAACTCCACAATCTTGTCGGAGGCTCCCAAGTGACACCTAGCCAATCTAGGAGACACCACTCTCCAAGAAGTAACAAATGGTGTGTTGATGACGAACTCCTTGCTCTTGTGCTTCAAATGATAGTCTCCCCAACACTCAACTCTCTCTCATAGGATTTGGATTTGGTGGAAAGAAGATTTGAGTGGAAAGAAACTTGGGGAAGGCTAGAGATCAAGATTCATATGGTAGGAATGGAATATCTTGGCCTCAACACAAGGGTAGGTGGTTCTTTCTCAGAACATATGAGTTGGAAGTGTAGATGTGTTCTGATGGCTCTCTCCACGAATGAAGAGGAGGTGGAGGGGTATATATAGCCTCCACACAAAATCCAATCGTTACACACAATTTACCAATCTCGGTGGGACCGAATCAACAAACTCGGTCGGACCAAAATAGTAAACCTAGTGTCCGTTAGAGATTTTCGGTGGGACTGACATGCAACTCGGTAGGACCGATATGGTTAGGGTTAGGGCATAACATAATCTCGGTGAGACCGATTACACAAACTCGGTGAGACCGATTTGGTAATTAGCTAACCAGAGAGTTGGTCAGGTAAAGTCGGTGGGACCGATTTGCTCTTTCGGTGAGACCGAAAAGTTACAAAAGGGAAACAGAGAGTTTACATTGCAATCTCGGTGGGACCGATCCGCTCTTTCGGTGAGACCGAAAAGTTACGAAAAGGAAACAGAGAGATTGCAATCCCATCTCAGTGAGACCGAGATCCCTATCGGTAGAACCGAATTTCTAGGGTTTGGCAGTGGCTTATGACATGTGAAACTCGGTGGCGCCGGATGGAAAGAATCGGTAGGACCGAGTTTGGCTTGGAGTTTAGGTCATTTGTGGATATGGGAAAGTAGCTAAGGATGTTGGAGCATATCATTAAGCACATGAAGCAAAAGGCTCATTAAGCAACACCTCATCCCTCCTTGATAGTATTGGCTTTTCCTATTGAGGGAGTCCTGGATTAGAGGGTGTTCGGATAGCCGAACTATACCTTCAGCCGGACTCCAGGACTATGAAGATACAAGATTGAAGACTTCGTCCCGTGTCCGGAAGGATCTTTTCTTGGCGTGGAAGGCAAGCTAGGCATGCGGATATTCAAGATCTCCTACCATTGTAACCGACTCTGTGTAACCCTAACCCTATCCGGTGTCTATATAAACCGGAGGGTTGTAGTCCGTAGGACAACCATCATCATACACAATCATACCATAGGCTAGCTTCTAGGGTTTAGCCTCCTTGATCTCATGGTAGATCCACTCTTGTACTACCCCTATCATCAATATTAATCTAGCAGGAGTAGGGTTTTACCTCCACCGAGAGGGCCCAAACCTGGGTAAAATAAAGTGTCCCCTGTCTCCTGTTACCATCCGACCTTGACGCACAGTTCGGGACCCCCTACCCGAGATCCGCCGGTTTTGACACCGACATTGGTGCTTTCATTGAGAGTTCCTCTGTGTTGTCGCTTTTAGGCCCGATGGCTCCTTTGATCATCAACAACGATGAGGTCCAGGGTGAGACTTTCCTCCCCGGACAAATCTTCGTCTTCGGCGGCTTCGCTCTGCGGGCCAATTCGCTTGGTCATCTGGAGCAGATCGAAAGCTACGCCCCTGGCCATCAAGTCAGGTTTGGAAGCTTAAACTACACGGCAGATATCCGCGGAGACTTGATCTTCGACGGGTTCGAGCCATAGCCAAGCGCGCCGCACTATTTCGAGGGGCATGATACGGCTCTGCCTCCGAATAGTACCCTGGAGGCCGCACACGCTCCGGCCCCGATCTTTGACTCGGAGCCCGCTGCGTTCTTCGAGGATGAACGGTTAGACGTCACCTCGGGGGCTGCGATCTCAAAGGCGATCGAGCCGAACGCCAGCCCCGCACTCCGCACGGCCCATGACTCCAAGGAGTCGGATTCTTCTCCGAACTCCGGGCCTTCCATGCCCCCGCCGATCGAATCTGATTGGGCGCCTGTAATGGAGTTCACCGCCGCGGACATCTTTCAGTGCTCACCTTTCGGTGACATCCTGAATTCTCTCAAGTCTCTCTCTTTATCAGGAGAGCCCAGGCCGAACTATGGTCTGCGAGGTTGGGATTCGGACAACGAAGAAATTCAAAGCCCACCCACCACCCACTTAATAGCCACTGTCGACGATTGAACCGACATGCTTGACTTCGGCTCCGAAGACTTTGACGGTATGGACGACGAAGGAGGAGACGAACAAGAACCAGCACCTGTAGGGCGCTGGACCGCCACCTCGTCATATGACATATATATGGTGGATGCTCCAAAGGATGCAAATGGCAATGGAACAGCGGAAGACGACAACTCGAAAAAACCGCCAAAACGCCGGCGCCAACGGCGCCGCTCTAAATCCCGCCACAGCAGAAACGGTGATTCCGGCACGGGAGATAATACTATCCCGGACAGCGTCGAAGAACACCAGAACTAGCAAGATTCGGCGCAGGAAGATGGAAAAGCCAGCCCTCATGAGAGAGCGGCAGAGCGAGAGGTTGAGGATGATAACTACATGCCTCCCTCCGAAGACGAGGCAAGCCTCGACGACGACGAATTCGTCGTACCATCAGACCCCGCCGAACAAGAGCGTTTTCAACGCCGGCTTCTAGCCACGGCGAACAGCCTAAAGAAAAAGCAGCAACAGCTTAGAGCTGATCAAGATTTGCTAGCTGATAGATGGACTGAAGTCCTTGCGGCCGAAGAGTATGAACTCGAGCGCCCCTCCAAAAATTATCCTAAGCGCAGGCCGCTACCCCAATCAGAGGGGGAAACATATGACATGGCAGACCGGCCACCCCGTGGCCGCGACAGAGAAGCCTGTCGAACCCTTAAACAAGCCATGCCCCGGTGCCGTTCAACTAAGGCATGGGAAAACAAGACAGACCTGCGAGACGTACTGAAGGATAAAGCAAGACAAACAAGATCGATCTATGGATCACGCGGACGCCCGACGGCACGTGATGATCTTCACTCCGGACACAATAAATCCGGCCGGGTCGAACACAGCAGGCACAGCTCTTCCGAGTTGCGTCGTGACATAGCCCAGTACAGGGGCGCCGCACACCCACTATGCTTCACAGACGAAGTAATGGATCATAAAATCCTAGAGGGTTTCAAACCCGTCAATATCGAGTCGTACGATGGTACGACAGATCCGGCAGTATGGATTGAGGATTATCTCCTTCACATCCACATGGCACGTGGCGACGATCTACACGCCATCAAATACCTACCCCTTAAGCTTAAAGGACCAGCCCGGCACTGGCTTAACAGCCTACCAGTGGACTCGATCGGTTCTTGGGAGGACCTGGAAGCCGCATTCCTCGACAACTTCCAGGGGACCTATGTGCGGCCACCGGACGCCGACGACCTAAGCCACATAATTCAGCAGCCAGAAGAATCGGCCAGGCAATTCTGGACACGGTTCCTAACAAAGAAAAATCAGATAGTCGATTGTCCGGAGGCAGAGGCCCTAGCAGCCTTCAAACATAACATCCGCGACGAGTGGCTTGCCCAACACCTGGGACAGGAAAAGCCAAAAACCATGGCAGCCCTCACAACACTCATGACCCGCTTTTGCGCGGGCGAAGATAGTTGGCTAGCTCGCAGCAGCAACTTATCGAAGAAGCCTGGTAATTCGGATACCAAGGACAAAAGTGGCAGGTCACGCCGAAATAATCAAAAGCGCCGCGTTAGTAGCGAAGCAATGAGGATGCGGCAGTTAATGCCGGATTCAGAGCCTATAAATCCGGTCAGCGGAAAAAGCCATTTAAAAAGAATACCCAGGGCTCGTCCAGTTTGGACCAGATACTCGACCGCTCGTGCCAGATTCATGGCACCCCTGAAAGGCCAGCCAACCACACCAACAGGGATTGTTGGGTGTTCAAGCAGGTAGGCAAGTTAAGAGCCGAACACAAAGACAAGGGGCTGAACAGCGACGACGAGGAGGAGCCCAGGCCGCCGAACAACAATGGACAGAAGGGGTTTCCCCCACAAGTGCGGACGGTGAACATGATATACGCGACCCACATTCCCAAGCGGGAGAGGAAGCGTGCGCTACGGGACGTATACGCGATGGAGCCAGTCGCCCCAAAGTTCAACCCATGGTCCTCCTGCACGATCACTTTCGATCGAAGGGACCACCCCACTAGCATCCGTCACGGCTGTTTTGCCGCACTGGTCCTTGACCCAATCGTGGACGAATTTCATCTCACAAGAGTCCTCATGGACGGCGGCAGTAGCCTGAACCTGCTTTATCAGGATACAGTGCGGAAAATGGGCATAGATCCATCAAGGATCAAGCCCACAAGGACGACCTTTAAAGACGTCATACCAGGTGTAGAGGCCAATTGCACAGGCTCGATAACACTTGATGTGGTCTTCGGATCTCCGGATAACTTCCGAAGCGAAGAGTTAATCTTCGATATAGTCCCGTTCCGCAGTGGCTATCACGCCCTGCTCGAACGAACCGCATTCGCTAAATTCAATGCGGTGCCGCACTACGCATATCTCAAGTTCAAGATGCCAGGCCCTCGAGGAGTAATTACGGTCAGCGGAAACACAGAACACTCCATCCGTACGGAGGAGCACACGGCGGCCCTCGCAGCAGAAGTACAAAGCAACCTTTCAAGGCAACTCTCCAGTCCGGCCGTTAAAAAGCCGGACTATGCAAAGCGCGCCCGGAGTAACCTGAAACAAGACCGCCTGGCACATTTAGAGCAAGCGTAGCAATACGGCCCCGATCCCAGCCATCGCAACATAGCGGAGCAAGTACCTCGAGTACACAATTACGCCCTTAAAATTCCATGGGCACAGGGGGAGGGGCACATTAACGGCATGCCTACAATACGGCGTCAAACGTACTAGGGGCTGCCGGATTTTTCTTTTTTAACTTTCTGGACTCCACACTCTGGATAAACCTGTTCGGCCTTGTTGCCGCACAAACGATGCAAGATCCAGGAAAGCAGACAAAGCTACGCCGCATTACGGAACTCTCAGGTGGTCTCTATTTCGAGCGATATATCTGTTTTTAAATTCCGCAGCCTGTGCCTGGTCAGGACATGTTAAATAGTCTAATATATTTTTTGCTTATCGCACTACTTGTATCGTTCGGCTTTGATAAATAGCCTCTTCATAAACAATGCATAGCTTCTTGTCTATTTTTTGCATTATCCTCTTTGAATATATATGTTTATTACATAACATGATCGCACCCGTACACCATGGTACGGCAAACCACGCCAGGGGCTTCATTACCCTTTTATCTGGTGTGAGAAGTCCGTACACTTTCACAAGTGCGGCACCTCGAACTTATAGCACTATATGCATCGACTCCGAGTCATGATTTTGGTCACATGTTGGGTTTGCCCGGCTCCTATGTTTTGGTGCCTTACGTTCCGCTATATCGGCTAAGGTAGCACTAGGAGAACCACTGCGATTGTGCCCCAGTTCAGGTGGGTTGAGCACCTCAGTGGAGAAAGCTAAAACAGACTGTCATGATAAGGCGTGAGACCGGTCGCTGTTCGAGAGGTTTTTCGAGTCCTTAAAGGCTTATGCCGCTTCGAGCGAGGAGCTGGCTATGTCTGGCCAAAGGTGTGGATAGCGCCCCGAATTCGGCCTTCCGAACTAGGGGCTTCGCCGAAATTTAAAATTATAACGTTCTATGGCTAAGTGAGAGTGTTCAAGCATTATAGTCCGATTGCCTGGTTCGTTGTGCTGAGCGCCTTCCTCGAAGGACCCAACTATGGGAACAAGAGCCCTCAGGTTTATCCCGAACACCCCAGCACTAGTGGCATGGGGGCAGAAGCCGACGACTGGCCATCTCTCAATTTTCGATAAACGGCCGCACAGAAAATAATATTTTAAATTAAATAAGAATTGCTTAGCGCATATGAATAAGTTTTCAGCGCACAGGATACAAACGAGCGAGTTCATTCAAATATTACATCTTTAGTACATTCATCCGCGACAAGGCGGGCTCCGGCAAGAACTTCCTTGTAGTAGTTCTCGGGCTTGCGATGCTCCTTCCCCTGCGGCGGCCCATCCTTCACCAGCTTCTCTCCGTCCAGCTTACCCCAGTGTACCCTTACACGGGCAAGGGCCCTCCGGGCACCTTCAATGCAGACGGAGTGCTTGACGACCTCAAGCCGTGGACAGGCCTCCACCAGCCGCCGCACTAGCCCGAAATAGCTCCCAGGCAGGGCCTCTCCAGGCCACAGTCGAACTAGTAAGCCCTTCATGGCCTGTTCGGCCGCCTTGTGGAGCTCGACCAGCTGTTTCAGCTGATCACTTAAGGGCACAGGGTATCCGGCCTCAGAATACTGAGACCAGAACACACTCTCCGTCGAGCTGCCCTCCTCAGCTCGGTAGAACGCGGCGGCGTCGGATACGCTACGGGGAAGATTGGCGAACGCCCCTGGAGAACTCCGGATTTGGGTAAGTAATAGGTAGTTTACTTTTATATTCCTACTTTGCATTGAGAATGCCTTACCCGTTGCTATCTTTTTCACCTCCTCCAACTCTTGGAGGGCCTTTTGGGCTTCGGCCTTGTCACTCTTGGCGGTCTCGATGGCCGACGCGAGCTCGGATGCTTGCGCTTTTGACTCAAGCTCCAAACCCTCATGTTTTTTCATGAGACCTTGCAGCTCTTGCTGCACCTCGCCGACCTGAACCCCAAGCCTTTATCGCTCGGCGCGCTCCTCGGCCGTTTTCTTTTCGGCCTCAGTCGGCGCCTGCTTCAGGGTTGCCACCTCGGTTGCGGCCCCTACAATAAGCAGTACAATCCTGTTATTTCTTTCTGCAATCAAGCCTCTCTATAGGCACTTTTTTTTATTTTTAGGGTATTTCTTACCTTCTTTCTCCTCGAACTGCCGTTTGGCAAGGCCGAGCTCTTGCTCGGTCCGCCCGAGGTCCTTTTTAAGGACATCCACCTGCGCAGTTGTCGGTGTACTAGAGTAGGGGTACCCTAGTATCCCGAACTTGTGCACGGGCAGTCGCAGCACCCCGCGGCAAGGCCCGCCAGGTGACCGCCAAGGCTCTCTATGGTTCCTTTGGAGCCATTCGAGAACAAAGTATTTAAGCCAAGGAGACAAGTCCCCGGCAAGAGGAGCTTGCCGGGAAGGCCACTCGAGGCACAAGACCCCGGCAAGAGGAGCTTGCCGGGAAGGCCAACCAGAGCATCTCGAAGAACTTGCCGCGACGCGCCACTTGTTGGGGAACGTAGTAATTTCAAAAAAATTCCTACGCACACGAAAGATCATGGTGATGCATAGCAACGAGAGGGGAGAGTGTTGTCTACGTACCCTCGTAGACTGAAGCGGAAGCATTGACGCAATGTAGAGGAAGTAGTCGTACGTTCTCCTCGCGATCCAACCGATCACATCACCGTTACTCCGGCACCTCCGAGTTCTTGGCACACGTTCAGCTCGATGACGATCCCCGGGCTCCGATCCAGCAAAGCGTCGGGGAAGAGTTCCGTCAGCACGACGGCGTGGTGACGATCTTGATGTGTTACCGGCGCAGGGCTTCGCCTAAGCACTGCAACGATATGACCGAGGTGGAATTTGGTGGAAGGGGGCACCGCACACGGCTAAGGAACGATCCGTAGATCAACTTGTGTGTCTATGGGGTGCCCCCTGCCCCTGTATATAAAGGATGGAGGAGGAGGAGGCCGGCCAAGGCAATGGTGCGGCCAGGATATGGATTCCTACTATGACTCCAAGTCCTAGTAGGAGTCCACCAAAAGGGGAGGAAGGGAGAAGGAATAGGAGGAGAAGGAGAGGTGGCCGGCCCCCTTTTCCCTAGTCCAATTCGGACTAGAGGGGAGGGGGGGCGCAGCAGCCTTTTTTTCCTCTTCCCACTAAAGCCCATCAAGGCCCATTACTTCTCCCGTAATCCCGTAACTCCCCGGTACCTCCGAAAATACCCGAACCACTCAGAACCCTTCCGATGTTCGAATATAGTCGTCCAATATATCGATCTTTACGTCTCGACCATTTCGAGACTCCTCATCATGTCCCCGATCTCATCCGGGACTCCGAACTCCTTCGGTACATCAAAACTCATAAACTCATAATATAACTGCATCGAAACCTTAAGCGTGCGGACCCTACGGTTCGAGAACAATGTAGACATGACCGAGACACGTCTCCGGTCAATAACCAATAGCGGGACCTGGATGCCCATATTGGCTCCTACATATTCTACGAAGATCTTTATCGGTCAGACCGCATAACAACATACGTTGTTCCCTTTGTCATCGGTATGTTACTTACCCGAGATTCGATCGTCGGTATCCAATACCTAGTTCAATCTCGTTACCGGCAAGTCTCTTTACTCGTTCCATAATACATCATCTCGCAACTAACTCATTAGTTGCAATGCTTGCAAGGCTTGAGTGATGTGCATTACCGAGAGGGCCCAGAGATACCTCTCCGACAATCGGAGTGACAAATCCTAATCTCGAAATACGCCAACCCAACATCTACCTTTGGTGACACCTGTAGTACTCCTTTATAATCACCCAGTTACGTTGTGACGTTTGGTAGCACCCAAAGTGTTCCTCCGGCAAACGGGAGTTGCATAATCTCATAGTCATAGGAACATGTATAAGTCATGGATAAAAGCAATAGCAACATACTAAACGATCGGGTGCTAAGCTAATGGAATGGGTCATGTCAATCAGATCATTCAACTAATGATGTGACCTCATTAATCAAATAACAACTCCTTGTTCATGGTTAGTAAACATAACCATCTTTGATTAATGAGCTAGTCAAGTAGAGGCATACTAGTGACACTCTGTTTGTCTATGTATTCACACATGTATTATGTTTCCTGTTAATACAATTCTAGCATGAATAATAAACATTTATCATGAATTAAGGAAATAAATAATAACTTTATTATTGCCTCTAGGGCATATTTCCTTCAGTCTCCCACTTGCACTAGAGTCAATAATCTAGTTCACATCGCCATGTGTTTTACCAGCAATAGTTCACATCATCATGTGATTAACACCCATAGTTCACATCGATATGTGACCAACACACAAAGGGTTTACTAGAGTCAGTAATCTAGTTCACATCGCTTATGTGATTAACACCCAAAGAGTACTAAGGTGTGATGATGTTTTGCTTGTGAGATAATTTTAGTCCACGGGTCTGTCACATTCAGATCCTTAAGTATTTTGCAAATTTCTATGTCAACAATACTCTGCACGGAGCTACTTTAGCTAATTGCTCCCGCTTTCAATATGTATCTAGATTGAGACTTAGAGTCATCTAGATTAGTGTCAAAACTTTCATCGACGTAATCTTTTACGACGAACCTTTTGTCACCTCCATAATCGAGAAACATATCCTTATTCCATTAAGGATAATTTTGACCGCTGTCCAGTGATCTACTCCTAGATCACTATTGTACTCCCTTGCCAAACTCAGTGGTTGGGTATGCAATAGATCTGGTACACAGCATGGCATACTTCATAGAGCCTATGGCTGAGGCATAGGGAATGACTTTCATTCTCTTTCTATCTTCAGCTGTGGTCGGGCTTTGAGTCTTACTCAATTTCACACCTTGTAACACAGGCAAGAACTCTTTCTTTGACTGTTCCATTTTGAACTACTTCAAAATCTTGTCAAGGTATGTACTCATTGAAAAAACTTATCAAGCGTCTTGATCTATCTCTATAGATTTTGATGCTCAATATGTAAGCAGCTTCATCGAGGTCTTTCTTTGAAAAACTCCTTTCAAACACTCCTTTATGCTTTGCAGAATAATTCTACATTATTTCCGATCAACAATATGTCATTCACATATACTTATCAGAAATGTTGTAGTGCTCCCACTCACTTTCTTGTAAATACAGGCTTCACCGCAAGTCTGTATAAAACTATATGATTTGATCACTTATCAAAGTGTATATTCCAACTCCGAGATGCTTGCACCAGTCCATAGATGGACCGCTGGAGCTTGCATATTTTGTTAGCACCTTTAGGATTGACAAAACCTTCTGGTTGCATCATATACAACTCTTCTTTAATAAATCTATTAAGGAATGCAGTTTTGTTTATCCATTTGCCAGATTTCATAAAATGCGGCAATTGCTAACATGATTCGGACAGACTTAAGCATAGATACGAGTGAGAAACTCTCATCGTAGTCAATACTTTGAACTTGTCGAAAAACCTTTTTTCCACAATTCTAGCTTTGTAGATAGTAACACTACTATCAGTGTCCGTCTTCCTCTTGAAGATCCATTTATTTTCTTTGGCTTGCCGATCATCGGGCAAATCCCTCAAAGTCCATACTTTGTTCTCATACATGGATCATATCTCAGATTTCATGGCCTCTAACCATTTCGCGGAATCTGGGCTCATCATCGCTTCCTCATAGTTCGCAAGTTCGTCATGGTCTAGTAACATGACTTCCAGAACAGGATTACCGTACCACTCTGGTGCGGATCTCACTCTGGTTTACTTACGAGATTCGGTAGTAACTTGATCTTGAAGTTACATGATCATCATCATTAGCTTCCTTACTAATTGGTGTAGTAGTCACAAGAACAGATTTCTGTGATGAACTACTTTCCAATAAGGGAGAAGGTACAATTACCTTATCAAGTTTTCTACTTTCCTCCCACTCACTTCTTTCGAAAGAAACTCTTTCTCTAGAAAGTTTCCGAACTTAGCAACAAAAGTCTTGCCTTCGGATCTGTGATAGAACGTGTATCCAACAGTTTCCTTTGGATATCCTATGAAGACACATTTCTCCGATTTGGGTTCGAGCTTATCAGGTTGAAGCTTTTTCACATAAGCATCGCAGCCCCAAACTTTAAGAAACGACAGCTTAGGTTTATTGCTAAACCATAGTTCATACGGTGTCGTCTCAATGGATTTAGATGGTGCCCTATTTAATGTGAATGCAGCTGTCTCTAATGCATAATCCCAAAAACGATAGTGGTAGATCGGTAAGATACATCATAGATTGTACTATATCTAATAAAGTACGGTTATGACGTTCGGACGCACCATTATGCTGCGGTGTTCCAGGTGGCATGAGTTTGTGAAACTATTCCACATTGTTTTAATTGAAGACCAAACTCGTAACTCAAATATTCGTCTCTGCGATCAGATCGTAGAAACTTTATTTTCTTGTCACGATGATTTTCCACTTCACTCTGAAATTCTTTGAATTTTTCAAATGTTTCAGACTTATGTTTCATCAAGTAGATATACCCATATCTGCTCAAATCATCTGTGAAGGTCAGAAAATAATGATACTTGTCGCGAGCCTTAATATTCATCGGACCACATGAAGGAAATATGCCCTAGAGGCAATAATAAAGTTATTATTTATTTCCTTATATCATGATAAATGTTTATTATTCATGCTAGAATTGTATTAACTGGAAACATAATACATGTGTGAATACATAGACAAACAGAGTGTCACTAGTATGCCTCTACTTGACTAGCTCATTGATCAAAGATGGTTATGTTTCCTAGCCATGAACAAAGAGTTGTTATTTGATTAACGAGATCACATCATTAGTTGAATGATCTGATTGACATGACCCATTCCATTAGCATAGCACCCGATCGTTTAGTATATTGCTATTGCTTTTATCCATGACTTATACATGTTCCTTTAACTATGAGAATATGCAACTCCCATTTACCGTAGGAACACTTTGTGTGCTACCAAACGTCACAACGTAACTGGGTGATTATAAAGGTGCTCTACAGGTGTCTCCGAAGGTACATATTGGGTTGGCGTATTTCGAGATTAGGATTTGTCACTCCGATTGTCGGAGAGGTATCTCAGGGCCTTCTCGGTAATGCACATCACATAAGCCTTGCAAGCATTGCAACCAATGAGTTAGTTGCGAGATGATGTATTACGGAACGAGAAAAGAGACTTGCCGGTAACGAGATTGAACTAGGTATTGGATACCGACGATCGAATCTCGGGCAAGTAACATACCGATGACAAAGGGAACAACGTATGTTGTTATGCGGTCTGACCGATAAAGATCTTCGTAGAATATGTAGGAGCCAATATGGGCATCCAGGTCCCGCTATTGGTTATTGACTGGAGACGTGTCTCGGTCATGTCTACATTGTTCTCGAACCGTAGGGTCCGCACGCTTAAGGTTTCGATGACAGTTATATTATGAGTTTATGAGTTTTGATGTACCGAAGGAGTTCGGAGTCCCGGATGAGATCGGGGACATGACGAGGAGTCTCGAAATGGTCAAGACGTAAATATCGATATATTGGACGACTATATTCAGACATCGGAAGGGTTCTGAGTGATTCGGGTATTTTCGGGAGTACCGGGGAGTTACGGGATTACGGGAGAAGTAATGGGCCTTGATGGGCTTTAGTGGGAAGAGGAAAAGGCTGCTGCGCCCCCCCTCCCCTTTGGTCCGAATTGGACTAGGGAAAAGGGGGCCGGCCACCTCTCCTTCTCCTCCTATTCCTTCTCCCTTCCTCCCCTTTTGGTGGACTCCTACTAGGACTTGGAGTCCTAGTAGGACTCCATATGCTGGCCGCACCTTTTGCCTTGGCCGGCCTCCTCCTCCTCCATTCTTTATATACGGGGGCAGGGGGCACCCCATAGACACAAGTTGATCTACGGATCGTTCCTTAGCCGTGTGCGGTGCCCCCTTCCACCAAATTCCACCTCGATCATATCGTTGCAGTGCTTAGGCGAAGCCCTGCGTCGGTAACACATCAAGATCGTCACCACGCCGTCGTGCTGACGGAACTCTTCCTCGACGCTTTGCTGGATCGGAGCCCGGGGATCGTCATCGAGCTGAACGTGTGCCAAGAACTCGGTGGTGCCGGAGTAACGGTGCTGTGATCGGTTGGATCGCGAGGAGAACGTACGACTACTTCCTCTACGTACGACTACTTCCTCTACGTTGTGTCAACGCTTCCGCTTCGGTCTACGAGGGTACGTAGACAAACACTCTCCCCTCTCGTTGCTATGCATCACCATGATCTTGCGTGTGCGTAGGAATTTTTTTTTGAAATTACTACGTTCCCCAACAGTGGCATCCGAGCCTAGGTTTTATGGTTTGATGTTATTTGCACGAGTAGAACACAAGTGAGTTGTGGACGATACAAGTCATACTGCCTACCAGCATGTCATACTTTGGTTCAACGGTATTGTTGGACGAGACGATCCGGACCAACCTTACGCGTACGCTTACGCGAGACCGGTTCCCTCGACGTGCTTTGCACATAGATGGCTTGCGGAAGACTGTCTCTCCAACTTTAGTTGAACCGAGTGTGGCTACGCCCGGTCCTTGAGAAGGTTAAAACGGAGTCTATTTGACAAACTATCGTTGTGGTTTTGATGCGTAGGTAAGATGAGTTCTTGCTTAAGCCCGTAGCAGCCACGCAAAACTTGCAACAACAAAGTAGAGGACGTCTAACTTGTTTTTGCAGGGCATGTTGTGATGTGATATGGTCAAGACATGATGCTAAATTTTATTGTATGAGATGATCATGTTTTGTAACCGAGTTATCGGCAACTGGCAGGAGCCATATGGTTGTCGCTTTATTGTATGCAATGCAATCGCGATGTAATGCTTTACTTTATTACTAAGCGGTAGTGATAGTCGTGGAAGCATAAGATTGGCGAGACGACAACGATGCTACGATGGAGATCAAGGTGTCGCGCCGGTGACGATGGTGATCATGACGGTGCTTCGGAGATGGAGATCACAAGCACAAGATGATGATGACCATATCATATCACTTATATTGATTGCATGTGATGTTTATCCTTTTATGCATCTTATCTTGCTTTGATTGACGGTAGCATTATAAGATGATCTCTCACTAAATTATCAAGAAGTGTTCTCCCTGAGTATGCACCGTTGCGAAAGTTCTTCGTGCTGAGACACCACGTGATGATCGGGTGTGATAGGCTCTACGTTCAAATACAACGGGTGCAAAACAGTTGCACACGCGGAATACTCAGGTTTAACTTGACGAGCCTAGCATATACAGATATGGCCTCGGAACACAGAGACCGAAAGGTCGAGCGTGAATCATATAGTAGATATGATCAACATAGTGATGTTCACCATTGAAACTACTCCATCTCACGTGATGATCGGACATGGTTTAGTTGATTTGGATCACGTGATCACTTAGAGGATTAGAGGGATGTCTATCTAAGTGGGAGTTCTTAAGTAATATGATTAATTGAACTTAAATTTATCATGAACTTAGTCCTGGTAGTATTAGCATATCTATGTTGTAGATCAATAGCTCGCGTTGTTGCTTCCCTGTGTTTATTTTGATATGTTCCTAGAGAAAATTGTGTTGAAAAATGTTAGTAGCAATGATGCGGATTGGATCCGTGATCTGAGGTTTATCCTCATTGCTGCACAGAAGAATTATGTCCTTGATGCACCGCTAGGTGACGGACCTTTTGCAGGAGCAGATGCAGACGTTATGAACGTTTTTCTAGCTCAATATGATGACTACTTAATAGTTTAGTGCACCATGCTTAACGGCTTAGAATCGGGACTTCAAAGACGTTTTGAACGTCATGGACCATACGAGATGTTCCAGGAGTTGAAGTTAATATTTCAAGCAAATACCCGAGTTGAGAGATATGAAGTCTCCAACAAGTTCTATAGCTAAAAGATGGAGGAGAATCGCTCAACTAGTGAGCATGTGCTCAGATAGTCTGAGTACTACAATCGCTTGAATCAAGTGGGAGTTAATCTTCCAGATAAAATAGTGATTGACAGAATTCTCTAGTCACCATCACCAAGTTAGTAGAACTTTGTGATGAACTATAATATGCAAGGGATAACGGAAAAATATTCCCAAGCTCTTCGTGAAGCTAAAATCGGCGAAGGTAGAAATCAAAGAAAAGCATCAAGTGTTGATGGTTGACAAGATCACTAGTTTCAAGAAAAGGGCAAAAGGAAAGAAGGGGAACTTCAAGAAGAACGGCAAGCAAGTTGCTGCTCAAGTGAAAAAGCCCAAGTCTGGTCCTAAGCCTGAGACTAAGTGCTTCTACTGCAAAGGGACTGGTCACTGGAAGCGGAACTACCCCAAGTGATTGGCGGATAAGAAGGATGGCAAAGTGAACATAAGTATATTTGATATACATGTTATTGATGTGTACTTTACTAGTGTTCATAGCAACCCCTCAGTATTTGGTACTAGTTCAAGTTGCTAAGATTAGTAACTCGAAACGGGAGTTGCAGAATGAACAAAGACTAGTTAAAAGGCAAGGTGACGATGTGTGTTGGAAGTGGTTCCAAGATTGATATGATCATCATCACACACTCCCTATACTTTCGGGATTAGTGTTGAAACTAAATAAGTGTTATTTGGTGTTTGCGTTGAGCATGAATATGATTTGATCATGTTTATTGCAATACGGCTATTCATTTAAGTAAGAGAATAAATTGTTGTTCTGTTTACATGAATAAAACCTTCTATGGTTATACACACCAACGAAATGGTTTGTTGGATCTCGATCATAGTGATACACATATTCATAATATTGAAGCCAAAAGATGCAAAGTTAATAATGATAGTGCAACTTATTTGTGGCACTGCCGTTTAGGTCATATTGGTGTAAAGCGCATGAAGAAACTCCATGCTGATGGGATTTTGGAATCACTTGATTATGAATCACTTGATGCTTGCGAACCATGCCTCTTGGGCAAGATGACTAAAACGACGTTCTCCGGAACAATGGAGCAAGCAACAGATTTGTTGGAAATCATACATACTGATGTATATGGTCCGATGAATATTAAGGCTCGCGACAAGTATCATTATTTTCTAACCTTCACAGATGATTTGAGCAGATATGGGTATATCTACTTGATGAAACATAAGTCTGAAACATTTGAAAAGTTCAAAGAATTTTAGAGTGAAGTGAAAATCATCGTGACAAGAAAATAAGGTTTCTACGATCTGATCGCGGAGACAAATATTTGAGTTACGAGTTTGGTCTTCAATTAAAACAATATGGAATAATTTCACAAAATTTATGCCACCTGGAACACCACAGCATAATGGTGTGTCAGAACGTCATAACCGTACTTTATTGGATATAGTACAAACTATGATGTTTCTTACCGATTTACCAATATCGTTTTGGGATCATGCATTAGAGACAGCTGCATTCACGTTAAAAGAGGCACCATCTAAATCCGTTGAGACGACACCGTATGAACTATGGTTTAGCAATAAACCTAAGCTGTCGTTTCTTAAAGTTTGGGGCTGCGATGCTTATGTGAAAAAGCTTCAACCTGATAAGCTCGAACCCAAATCGGAGAAATGTGTCTTCATAGGATATCCAAAGGAAACTGTTGGATACACCTTCTATCACAGATCCGAAGGCAAGACTTTTTGTTGCTAAGTTCGGAAACTTTCTAGAGAAAGAGTTTCTTTCGAAAGAAGTGAGTGGGAGGAAAGTAGAACTTGATAAGGTAATTGTACCTTCTCCCTTATTGGAAAGTAGTTCATCACAGAAAACTGTTCCTGTGACTACTACACCAATTAGTGAGGAAGCTAATGATGATGATCATGTAACTTCAGATCAAGTTACTACCGAATCTCGTAAGTAAACCAGAGTGAGATCCGCACCAGAGTGGTACGGTAATCCTGTTCTGGAAGTCATGTTACTAGACCATGATGAACTTGCGAACTATGAGGAAGCGATGATGAGCCCAGATTCCGCGAAATGGTTAGAGGCCATGAAAACTGAGATATGATCCATGTATGAGAACAAAGTATGGACTTTGATGGATTTGCCCGATGATCGGCAAGCCAAAGAAAATAAATGGATCTTCAAGAGGAAGACGGACACTGATAGTAGTGTTACTATCTACAAAGCTAGAATTGTCGCAAAAGGTTTTCGACAAGTTCAAGGTGTTGACTACGATGAGAGTTTCTCACTCGTATCTATGCTTAAGTCTGTCAGAATCATGTTAGCAATTGTCGCATTTTATGAAATCCGGCAAATGGATAAACAAAACTACATTCCTTAATGGATTTATTAAAGAAGAGTTGTATACGATGCAACTAGAAGGTTTTGTCGATCCTGAAGGTGTTAACAAAATATGCAAGCTCCAGCGATCCATCTATGGACTGGTGCAAGCATCTCGGAGTTGGAATATACGCTTTGATAAGTTGATCAAAGCATATAGTTTTATACAGACTTACGGTGAAGCCTGTATTTACAAGAAAGTGAGTGGGAGCACTACAGCATTTCTGATAAGTATATGTAAATGACATATTATTGATCGGAAATAATATAGAATTATTCTGTAAAGCATAAAGGAGTATTTGAAAGGAGTTTTTCAAAGAAAGACCTCGGTGAAGTTGCTTACATATTGAGCATCAAGATCTATAGAGATAGATCAAGACGCTTGATAAGTTTTTCAATAAGTACATACCTTGGAAAATTTTTGAAGTAGTTCAAAATGGAACAGTCAAAGAAAGAGTTCTTGCCTGTATTACAAGGTGTGAAGTTGAGTAAGACTCAAAGCCCAACCACGGCAGAAGATAGAAAGAGAATGAAAGTCATTCCCTATGCTTTGGCCATAGGTTCTATAAAGTATGCCATGCTGTATACCAGCCTATTGTATACCCTACCCTGAGATTGGCACGGGAGTACAATAGTGATCTAGGAGTAGATCACTGGACGGCGGTCAAAATTATCCTTAGTGGAATAAGGATATGTTTCTCGATTATGGAGGTGACAAAAAGGTTCGTCGTAAAAGGTTACGTCGATGCAAGTTTTGACACTAATCTAGATGACTCTAAGTCTCAATCTAGATACATATTGAAAGTGGGAGCAATTAGCTAAAGTAGCTCCGTGCAGAGCATTGTAGACATAGAAAATTGCAAAATACATAACGGATCTGAATGTGGCAGACCCGTTGACTAAATTTCTCTCACAAGCAAAACATGATCACACCGTAGTACTCTTTGGGTGTTAATCACATAGCGATGTGAACTAGATTACTGAATCTAGTAAACCCTTTGGGTGTTGGTCACATATCGATGTGAACTATTGCTGATAAATCACATGGCGATGTGAACTAGATTATTGACTCTAGTGCAAGTGGGAGACTGAAGGAAATATGCCCTAGAGGCAATAATAAAGTTATTATTTATTTCCTTATATCATGATAAATGTTTATTATTCATGCTAGAATTGTATTAACTGGAAACATAATACATGTGTGAATACATAGACAAACAGAGTGTCACTAGTATGCCTCTACTTGACTAGCTCATTGATCAAAGATGGTTATGTTTCCTAGCCATGAACAAAGAGTTGTTATTTGATTAACGAGATCACATCATTAGTTGAATGATCTGATTGACATGACCCATTCCATTAGCATAGCACCCGATCGTTTAGTATATTGCTATTGCTTTTATCCATGACTTATACATGTTCCTTTAACTATGAGAATATGCAACTCCCATTTACCGTAGGAACACTTTGTGTGCTACCAAACGTCACAACGTAACTGGGTGATTATAAAGGTGCTCTACAGGTGTCTCCGAAGGTACATATTGGGTTGGCGTATTTCGAGATTAGGATTTGTCACTCCGATTGTCGGAGAGGTATCTCAGGGCCTTCTCGGTAATGCACATCACATAAGCCTTGCAAGCATTGCAACCAATGAGTTAGTTGCGAGATGATGTATTACGAAACGAGAAAAGAGACTTGCCGGTAACGAGATTGAACTAGGTATTGGATACCGACGATCGAATCTCGGGCAAGTAACATACCGATGACAAAGGGAACAACGTATGTTGTTATGCGGTCTGACCGATAAAGATCTTCGTAGAATATGTAGGAGCCAATATGGGCATCCAGGTCCCGCTATTGGTTATTGACTGGAGACGTGTCTCGGTCATGTCTACATTGTTCTCGAACCGTAGGGTCCGCACGCTTAAGGTTTCGATGACAGTTATATTATGAGTTTATGAGTTTTGATGTACCGAAGGAGTTCGGAGTCCCGGATGAGATCGGGGACATGACGAGGAGTCTCGAAATGGTCGAGACGTAAAGATCGATATATTGGACGACTATATTCGGACATCGGAAGGGTTCTGAGTGATTCGGGTATTTTCGGGAGTACCGGGGAGTTACGGGATTACGGGAGAAGTAATGGGCCTTGATGGGCTTTAGTGGGAAGAGGAAAAGGCTGCTGCGCCCCCCCTCCCCTTTGGTCCGAATTGGACTAGGGAAAAGGGGGCCGGCCACCTCTCCTTCTCCTCCTATTCCTTCTCCCTTCCTCCCCTTTTGGTGGACTCCTACTAGGACTTGGAGTCCTAGTAGGACTCCATATGCTGGCCGCACCTTTTGCCTTGGCCGGCCTCCTCCTCCTCCATCCTTTATATACGGGGGCAGGGGGCACCCCATAGACACAAGTTGATCTACGGATCGTTCCTTAGCCGTGTGCGGTGCCCCCTTCCACCAAATTCCACCTCGATCATATCGTTGCAGTGCTTAGGCGAAGCCCTGCGTCGGTAACACATCAAGATCGTCACCACGCCGTCGTGCTGACGGAACTCTTCCTCGACGCTTTGCTGGATCGGAGCCCGGGGATCGTCATCGAGCTGAACGTGTGCCAAGAACTCGGTGGTGCCGGAGTAACGGTGTTGTGATCGGTTGGATCGCGAGGAGAACGTACGACTACTTCCTCTACGTACGACTACTTCCTCTACGTTGTGTCAACGCTTCCGCTTCGGTCTACGAGGGTACGTAGACAAACACTCTCCCCTCTCGTTGCTATGCATCACCATGATCTTGCGTGTGCGTAGGAAATTTTTTTGAAATTACTACGTTCCCCAACACCACATACATCAGTATGTATGATTTTCAACAAATCTATTGCTCGCTTCATTGTTTCGGAGAATGGCGTTTTAGTCATCTTGCCCAAGAGGCATGGTTCGCAAGCATCAAGTGATTCATAATCAAGTGATTCCAAAAGTCCATCAGCATGGAGTTTCTTCATGCGCTTTACACCAATATGACCTAAACGGCAGTGCCACAAATAAGTTGCACTATCATTATTAACTTTGCATCTTTTTGGCTTCAATATTATGAATATGTGTATCACTATGATCGAGATCCAACAAACCAATTTTGTTGGTGTGTATGACAATAGAAGGTTTTATTCATGTAAACAGAACAACAATTGTTCTCTAACTTAAATGAATAATTGTACTGCAATTAACATGATCAAATCATATTCATGCTCAACGCAAACACCAAATAACACTTATTTAGTTTCAACACTAATCCCGAAAGTATAGGGAGTGTGTGATGATGATCATATCAATCTTGGAACCACTTCCAACACACATCGTCACCTTGCCCTTTAACTAGTCTTTGTTCATTCTGCAACTCCCGTTTCGAGTTACTAAATTTTAGCAACTGAACTAGTACCAAATACTAAGGGGTTGCTATGAACACTAGTAAAGTACACATCAATAACATGTATATCAAATATACTTATGTTCACTTTGCCATCCTTCTTATCCGCCAATCACTTGGGGTAGTTCCGCTTCCAGTGACCAGTCCCTTTGCAGTAGAAGCACTTAGTCTCAGGCTTAGGACCATACTTGGGCTTTTTCACTTGAGCAGCAACTTGCTTGCCGTTCTTCTTGAAGTTCCCCTTCTTTCCTTTTGCCCTTTTCTTGAAACTAGTGATCTTGTCAACCATCAACGCTTGATGTTTTTCTTTGATTTCTACCTTCGCTGATTTTAGCATCGCGATGAGCTTGGGAATATTTTCCGTTATCCCTTGCATATTATAGTTCATCACGAAGTTCTACTAACTTGGTGATGGTGACTAGAGAATTCTGTCAATCACTATCTTATCTGGAAGATTAACTCCCACTTGATTCAAGCAATTGTAGTACCCAGACAATCTGAGCACATGCTCACTAGTTGAGCGATGCTCCTCCATCTTTTAGCTATAGAAATTGTTGGAGACTTCATATCTCTCAACTCGGGTATTTGCTTGAAATATTAACTTCAACTCCTAGAACATCTCATATGCTCCATGACGTTCAAAACGTCTTTGAAGTCCCGATTCTAAGCAGTTAAGCATGGTGCACTAAACTATTAAGCAGTCATCATATTGAGCTAGCAAAACGTTCATAATGTCTGCATCTGCTCCTGCAATAGGTCCGTCACCTAGCGGTGCATCAAGGACATAATTCTTCTGTGCAGCAATGAGGATAAACCTCAGATCACGGATCCAATCCGCATCATTGCTACTAACATTTTTCAACACAATTTTCTCTAGGAACATATCAAAATAAACATAGGGAAGTAACAACGCGAGCTATTGATCTACAACATAGATATGCTAATACTACCAGGACTAAGTTCATGATAAATTAAAGTTCAGTTAATCATATTACTTAAGAACTCCCACTTAGATAGACATCCCTCTAATCCTCTAAGTGATCACGTGATCCAAATCAACTAAACCATGTCCGATCATCACGTGAGATGGAGTAGTTTCAATGGTGAACATCACTATGTTGATCATATCTACTATATGATTCACGCTCGACCTTTCGGTCTCCGTGTTCCGAGGCCATATCTGTTATATGCTAGGCTCGTCAAGTTAAACCTGAGTATTCCGCGTGTGCAACTGTTTTGCACTCGTTGTATTTGAACGTAGAGCCTATCACACCCGATCATCACGTGGTGTCTCAGCACAAAGAACTTTCGCAACGGTGCATACTCAGGGAGAACACTTCTTGATAATTAGTGAGAGATCATCTTATAATGCTACCGTCAATCAAAGCAAGATAAGATGCATAAAAGATAAACATCACATGCAATCAATATAAGTGATATGATATGGCCATCATCATCTCGTGCTTGTGATCTCCATCTTCGAAGCACCGTCATGATCACCATCGTGACCGGCGCGACACCTTGATCTCCATCGTAGCATCGTTGTCGTCTCGCCAATCTTATGCTTCCACGACTATCACTACCGCTTAGTAATAAAGTAAAGCATTACATCGCGATTGCATTGCATACAATAAAGCGACAACCATATGGCTCCTGCCAGTTGCCGATAACTCGGTTACAAAACATGATCATCTCATACAATAAAATTTAGCATCATGTCTTGACCATATCACATCACAACATGCCCTGCAAAAACAAGTTAGACGTCCTCTACTTTGTTGTTGCAAGTTTTACGTGGCTGCTACGGGCTTAAGCAAGAACTCATATTACCTACGCATCAAAACCACAACGATAGTTTGTCAAATAGACTCCGTTTTAACCTTCTCAAGGACCGGGCATAGCCACACTCGGTTCAACTAAAGTTGGAGAGAGAGTCTTCCGCAAGCCATCTATGTGCAAAGCACGTCGAGGGAACCGGTCTCGCGTAAGAGTACGCGTAAGGTTGGTCCGGATCGCCTCGTCCAACAATACCGCTGAACCAAAATATGACATGCTGGTAGGCAGTATGACTTGTATCGTCCACAACTCACTTGTGTTCTACTCGTGCAAATAACATCAAACCATAAAAACCTAGGCTCGGATGCCACTGTTGGGGAACGTAGTAATTTCAAAAAAATTCCTACGCACACGCAAGATCATGGTGATGCATAGCAACGAGAGGGGAGAGTGTTGTCTACGTACCCTCGTAGACCGAAGCGGAAGCGTTGACGCAATGTAGAGGAAGTAGTCGTACGTTCTCCTCGCGATCCAACCGATCACATCACCATTACTCCGGCACCTCCGAGTTCTTGGCACACGTTCAGCTCGATGACGATCCCCGGGCTCCGATCCAGCAAAGCGTCGGGGAAGAGTTCCGTCAGCACGACGGCGTGGTGACGATCTTGATGTGTTACCGGCGCAGGGCTTCGCCTAAGCACTGCAACGATATGACCGAGGTGGAATTTGGTGGAAGGGGGCACCGCACACGGCTAAGGAACGATCCGTAGATCAACTTGTGTGTCTATGGGGTGCCCCCTGCCCCTGTATATAAAGGATGGAGGAGGAGGAGGCCGGCCAAGGCAATGGTGCGGCCAGGATATGGATTCCTACTAGGACTCCAAGTCCTAGTAGGAGTCCACCAAAAGGGGAGGAAGGGAGAAGGAATAGGAGGAGAAGGAGAGGTGGCCGGCCCCCTTTTCCCTAGTCCAATTCGGACTAGAGGGGAGGGGGGCGCAGCAGCCTTTTTTTCCTCTTCCCACTAAAGCCCATCAAGGCCCATTACTTCTCCCGTAATCCCGTAACTCCCCGGTACCTCCGAAAATACCCGAACCACTCAGAACCCTTCCGATGTTCGAATATAGTCGTCCAATATATCGATCTTTACGTCTCGACCATTTCGAGACTCCTCATCATGTCCCCGATCTCATCCGGGACTCCGAACTCCTTCGGTACATCAAAACTCATAAACTCATAATATAACTGTCATCGAAACCTTAAGCGTGCGGACCCTACGGTTCGAGAACAATGTAGACATGACCGAGACACGTCTCCGGTCAATAACCAATAGCGGGACCTGGATGCCCATATTGGCTCCTACATATTCTACGAAGATCTTTATCGGTCAGACCGCATAACAACATACGTTGTTCCCTTTGTCATCGGTATGTTACTTACCTGAGATTCGATCGTCGGTATCCAATACCTAGTTCAATCTCATTACCGGCAAGTCTCTTTACTCGTTCCATAATACATCATCTCGCAACTAACTCATTAGTTGCAATGCTTGCAAGGCTTGAGTGATGTGCATTACCGAGAGGGCCCAGAGATACCTCTCCGACAATCGGAGTGACAAATCCTAATCTCGAAATACGCCAACCCAACATCTACCTTTGGTGACACCTGTAGTACTCCTTTATAATCACCCAGTTACGTTGTGACGTTTGGTAGCACCCAAAGTGTTCCTCCGGCAAACGGGAGTTGCATAATCTCATAGTCATAGGAACATGTATAAGTCATGGATAAAAGCAATAGCAACATACTAAACGATCGGGTGCTAAGCTAATGGAATGAGTCATGTCAATCAGATCATTCAACTAATGATGTGACCTCATTAATCAAATAACAACTCCTTGTTCATGGTTAGTAAACATAACCATCTTTGATTAATGAGCTAGTCAAGTAGAGGCATACTAGTGACACTCTGTTTGTCTATGTATTCACACATGTATTATGTTTCCTGTTAATACAATTCTAGCATGAATAATAAACATTTATCATGAATTAAGGAAATAAATAATAACTTTATTATTGCCTCTAGGGCATATTTCCTTCACCACGCGTCCCGGCAGGACTCGGCGAGCGACAAGCTCCCGGACGCGGCCAGACAACGGTCGCGGCAAGGCACTTGCCGCAGCGGGCAACCACTCTGTACCTGCGGTCCAGCTCACCCACCTACGTGTCGCTCTGGGACCCTTCCTGGCGTACGTGGCGGGAGGCTGTGCAGCCAGGGGTACACTGTGGCATGCGGTGCTGACAAGATCGCCATCGTGGCGAGCGGTGGCGCCCCTGACGGTCCCTTTTCTGCACCGTCTGGGCGACGTAGATAGGCATTTAATGCCTTTGTCCCCTACCGTCAGGGTTAGGTATGATACACTGTGTAGGTAGTTGTACCTACCACAGCATATTTCCATTTTTGCCCTTACCTACGTTGCCACCTGTCGGAGACCCCTTGAACATATAAAAGGAGGCCCATGCACAACGTAGAGAGGGATCGGCCCCCGGAGAGCGATCTCTGAGAGGACAAACAGAAGAACGCTCGGTCTCGTTAGCTGCTTGAGTGTACTGTAGCACTCAGCGCTCCCGAGCAAGAACTCAATACAATCCACAATGCAGCAGTAGGAGTGTTATCTCTCCGGAGAGCTCCGAAGCTGGGTAAAAACACCCCGTGTGCTTCGCCTCGATCTGCTCTTCGTGCGACCTCCGCCCCCCGCCGAACCGAGAAGGGGCTCCGTCCCCATAGGTGCTCGAGGAGCCAGAAAACCCCGGCATCTTTGGCGCGCCAGGTAGGGGGCGTCGAGGTTGTGTGAACCTGATCCGGCGTTCACGCGAGCTAAATCTTCATTGACTTCATCGACATGCCGCCGAAGAAGAAGGCTTCGGAGGCGGCTGCGCCGTCCGCGTCGAATCCACCGCCGCCGGAGCAAACGGCCGGTGGGGAGGACGCCGGAGGAAGAACGGGCGTCGACGAGGGAGCCCACGGTGCCACCAAGTCCAAGGACAAGACTGCGCTGCCCGTCGGCGGCGTAGCCGGCTCCCACGATGACCGGGCGTCCGTAGACGCACCGCGCCCATCTCAAGAGGCGCAGGACCGGCAGCATCGTGGTACTCACGGTACCATACGCTCGCTGGACCCAAATCGAGCTGGCGGATCCTGGGATGCTCAAGGCCAACATGCACGCCAACGTGCTGGCGCGAGCGGGGCACGGTCGCCTGGACGGAATACTGCTCCTTCTAACATCGTTGGAAGTCCGAGCATATCCCGCTCCTCGCACCGTTCGCCACCGCTACCCGCCACTCCAGCAGAAGCTTTGGCACGAGCTCAACTACTCCTAGACTTCCCTCCAACGCCAGAAAAGATCGACGACTAGAGGGCCACCATTCAGAGTCTCATCGGCTTCGCCAACGGCGACACTCCACGGCCGGTGACCACATCGCAGCCGCGGCAGGCCAGCCAGGTGCGAGCCGATGGCGACAAAACCGGTGGGGGTGCAACCACCGTGCACTCTCCGCCCCGAAGGCCAAGATCGTCGACTCGTCGGGTCCGCCACGACAGCGACTCCACTGCTTCATCAGATCCGCGAACTCATCATGATCAGCGCCACGTTCTTCACGAACGGCAGCAAGAAGACGCTCGTACCCGCATCGAGCGCCGAAGGGAAACGCGGCGTCAATCAGACCGACGCGCTGGCCCCGCTGTCGACATGCAAGCGCCAGGGGAACCAGGCGACCTGCCGTACGCGGTAGGTTGCCCTGCGTTTACTCGTGAGCTGCGGCAAGTCCAGTGGCCTAGCACGAAGAATTTCAAGCCAGACGTACCAGAGAAGTACGACGGCAGGCTGCATCCGTCGGAGTTCCTCGGCATCTACACCATCGCGGTGCAGGCTACCGGGGGGCGAGACGACAAGATCCTTGCCAACTACTTCCCTCTGGTGCTCAAGCCCAACGTCAGGTCCTGGCTCATGCACTTGCCGGAAAACTCCATATCTTCCTGGGCAGACCTATGCCATCAGTTTGTCGGCGCCTTTACAGGCGGCCACAAACCTCATGGCCAGGAGAGTGATCTTCACCTGCTTGCCCAGAAGGAAGGAGAGCCCCTGCGCAAGTACATCTAGAGATTCAGCCAAGTGCAACGCAACATCCCAGACGTCCACCCTGCCGCGGTCATCAATGCATTCCACCAGAACGTGCGCAACCGCAGGATGCGGGAGGAGATGGCGATGTGCAAGATCAGAGACGTCAGTGAGCTGTATGCCCTGGCTGACAGATGTGCACGTGCTGAGGAAGGGAGGAAACTCCCTGGAGAGAACGCAGGAACAGGAAGATCTGACAGCGATGATGCCGCCCCGGCAAGCAAAAACCGGCGGCGGAACAACAGGAAGAGGAAAGGCAAAGATGTGCTAGTTGTCGAGCAGTCCGGCAACGAAGGTGGCGCCAAGACAGCCAAGACTGGTAGCTCCGGCAAGGAGGTTGCCGCATGCGCCAACTGCCAGGCTGTGGCGGCCGCCGACAAGCAGGACGGCACCAACAAGCAGTACTACAAGATTCACCGCACCAAAGGCCATGACCTCCAGAGCTGCAAGAAGGTCGAGTAGCTCGTTGAGCTGCAAAAGGCCGAGTACGAGCGACGCGACAAGGAGAAGGCCCAAGGAGGTGCTGGAGGATCCGGTACGAAGCGCACCGACCGGGGGGGACGCCGCGGCAACGCCAAGCAGCGGCAAGGCGACAGACCTCCCTGCGGCCGCGACAAGGATGAAGATGACGACGACGACGAAGACATGGATGACGCCGAGACCAGCGAGCAGGAGTTCCAGAAAGCCACAGAAGTTTTGTGCGTTGACGGTGGTGCTTCTCTGCATACTTCACACCGCCAACTCAAGCAGTGGGTGCGGGAAGTCAATGCAGCAGAACCACCCGTTGAGTCACGCAAGCTTCTGAAATGGTCCAGCACGCCTATCATCTTTGATATTGAGGACCACCCCGATCGCACAACTGCTGTCGGGTGCTTGCCGATGTTGGTCTCACCAACTATCCGCAACCTCAAGGTCACTAAGATGCTAGTTGATGGCGGGGCCGGCTTGAACCTGATCTCCTCCGCTGTGCTCTGGAGACTCCAAGTCCCTGATAGCGAGCTCGAAGAGACCGACACGTTCCAAGGAATCAACCCGGGAAGGAGCAAGCCGAAGGGTAAGATCACGCTGCCGGTGACATTTGGCAGCAAGCTGAACTTCAGGACTGAGAGGATCACTTTCGACGTTGCCGATTTTCCATTACCCTACAATGGAATTCTCGACCGTCCAGCGCTCGCCAAGTTCATGGCAGCCTCTCACTATGCATACAACATGCTGAAGATGCCAGGCCCGATAAGTGTCATCTCTATACATGGCGACAAGAAAGACGCTCTTATCTGTGCCGACAAGATCTACCGGGAAGCAGCAGCCGCCACAGATCGCGAGACACTTGCCGCTGAAGCTCCCGGGGGGGAAGAAGAAGACCAAGTCCGGCAAGAGCTCTGATGCCCACTCCGGCAAGCGCACCTCTTCGGAGTGCTGCGCTACCATCGAGGACGCACCATCGAGCTCCACCGGCAGCAGTCAGTGCGGCGGTGGACAGCAGCGAAGCCTGCATACGCATATTTGACTTTTTTTGTTAGACTCTTGCGAAAATTACTAGATCCTATATTCGTCTTTTCTTTCCGAACACTGAACAGAGCATCAGGGGCTACTGTCTATGCGGTAAATAATTTGACATATTTCTGTTTACCTGGAACCCTGTTAGAAGGCTAGCGCAAGCTTCAGTCAGTCCGCTCTTGGCGGACTGAACCCTTTGGATCACCGTACTCGTAACAGTACGATGCTCCTCGTCAATGGTGGCGCCCTCAAGCACCTCCAGCAGATTGTCCGGCGCCTCTGGTTGGACGGAGGACGCCGGCTCAGACGGCTTACTCCTCTTGGGAGGAGTTCGCCCACCACAGACCGGGACTGTCGAGTCCGGCGCGGTGTCCGGCGCAAAGCCGGACTTGGAGCCCTGGGGGGTTTCATCCCCTTTATTCCTGGGGTCCGGGAGGTCGCCTTTCGGCTCCTCCAGGACCACCTCCTCCTGCCCCGGAGCTTGTCGCGATGCCACTTCGGCGTCGTCTGCAGTGCGGGGGGAGACAGCTGGCGGACTTGAGTTCACGTCCGACGTATCCAGGGAGCCACTCGACGAATCGTCGAGTTCGGCCCGGGGCGTGCTGCATAAAACACGAGCAATATTAGGGAAAACTGCGGATTAAAAGAATATCATGAGTCACTCTGGTATGTAAATACTTACGATGTCGCCGGACGCTTGGTTCTGTCCAGCCACTCCTCTCCGCCCTCTTCGGCGTCGTGGGAGTAGTCCGGCGGAGGGATTTTCCTTTTCCTCGACCCCTCGGCCTCCCCCGTTGGGGCGGCCTTCTTCTTCTTTTCTCCCCTCACTGGCGGGGGAGAGCTTCCTTGTTCCTCCTCCTCGTTTTCACGAGAGGAGAGCGTCGCGGACTCGTCAGATGACGAGTCCGACACCACCATGTTGCAGGAACTTTTTCGAGTCCCGGTGGTTTTCCTCTTCTTGGCCTTCTTCTCCGGCACCACGTAAGGTGCCAGAGCCATCAGCTTCACCAAGAGAGCTGGGGCCGGGTCTTTGGGCAGAGGAGCCGGACAGTTCATTGGTCCGGATATCTTCTGCCAAGCCTGTCAAAGGTAAAGGGAGTTTAGATCCTGCATAGAGTTAATCTATGAATAAGAGCTTAACGAACCTGACAAAGGTATAGATAGCTTACCTCGCTGGTGTTGCGCTGCGAGCTGTATCCGCGATCCTCGGAGGCGGATGTGGGGGACTCGACGCCTTTGGTCAGCACCTTCCAGATGTCTTCATACGTCGTGTCGAAGAGCCTGCTAAGGGTTTGGTGCTGCGCCGGGTCGAATTCCCACAAAGTAAAATCTCGTTGTTGGCACGGGAGGATCTGGCGAACGAGCATAACTTGGACTATATTGACAAGCCGGATTGGCTTGTTCACCAGGGACTGGATGCACGTTTGCAACCCAGTCACTTCTTCCTCGTTGCCCCACGACAGGCCCGTCTCTTTCCAGGACATGAGCCGCGTGGGGGGTCCGGATTTGAACTCGGGGCTGCGACCCAGTTCGGATCGCGTGGCTCGGTGATGTAAAACCACTCGTCCTGCCACCCCTTTAGGGACTCCACAAAGGAGCCATCGAACCAGAGGACGTTGGCTATCTTGCCAGCCATGGCACCTCCGCACTCCGCCTGGGTGCCGGACACCACCTTGGGCTTGACGTTGAAGGTCTTGAGCCAAAGGCCAAAGTGGGGGCGGACGCGGAGAAAGGCCTCACACACGACGATAAACGCCGAGATGTTGAGAATAAAGTTCGGGGCCAGATCGTGGAAGTCCAGGCCGTAGTAGAACATGAGCCCCCGGACAAAAGGGTGAAGTGGAAAGCCCAGTCCGCGGAGGAAGTGGGGAAGAAAAACTACCCTCTCATGGGGCCTTGGGGTAGGAAGAAGCTGCCCCTCCTCAGGAAGCCGATGCGGGATGTCCTTGGACAAGTATCCGGCTTTCCTTAACTTTTTTACTTGAGCCTCCATGACGGAGGAGACCATCCACTTGCCTCCCGCTCCGGACATTGTTGGAGAAGGTTGAGGAAGGAAGAGCGGACTTGGGCGCTGGAGCTTGAGTGCGCGAGAGATGGATCGGCAGAGGAGGAAGAAGGCGTAGGTTAAAAAGGTGAATCCTTATCCCTTTTATAAGCGGGTGCGGTTAGGCGTCCCCACCTATCTAATAAAACTCACTTGCCTCCCAAGCCTCGTGGTAAATGGCGCGGTTGGGTTACCCACGTCCGTATTAATGAGAATCCCGTTGAAAGGGGCACACGATCTCTGCTTTGACAAGACGTGCCAAGGAAACCGCCTCGCTAGACACGCTGAGGTGGAACAATGAAAGCAATTTATATAGAAGGCTTGGTCGCAGTGTTATGACGCACTGCGGAATACGTCAGCAGATTTGATTTGTGTTAATATTATTCTCTATATGGCAATATGTGGAAACTTATTTTGCAGAGCCGGACACTATTTTTGGTGTTTATAATCTTCTTGAAGGACTTGGAGGAGGAACCCGCCTTGCAATGCCGAAGACAATCTGCGCGCCGGACTCGTCGTCATTGAAGCCTGGTTCAGGGGCTACTGAGGGAGTCCTGGATTAGGGGGTGTTCGGATAGCCGAACTATACCTTCAGCCGGACTCCAGGACTATGAAGATACAAGATTGAAGACTTCGTCCCGTGTCCGGAAGGATCTTTTCTTGGCGTGGAAGGCAAGCTAGGCGTGCGGATATTCAAGATCTCCTACCATTGTAACCGACTCTGTGTAACCCTAACCCTATCCGGTGTCTATATAAATCGGAGGGTTGTAGTCCGTAGGACAACCATCATCATACACAATCATACCATAGGCTAGCTTCTAGGGTTTAGCCTCCTTGATCTCGTGGTAGATCCACTCTTGTACTACCCCTATCATCAATATTAATCTAGCAGGAGTAGGGTTTTACCTCCACTGAGAGGGCCCGAACCTGGGTAAAATAAAGTGTCCCCTGTCTCCTGTTACCATCCGACCTTGACGCACAGTTCGGGACCCCCTACCCGAGATCCGCCGGTTTTAACACCGACACCTATGGACTCAATGTGATCTTGGATCACTAAAATGTAAAATGAAGAGTCTTGAGCTTTTGAGCTTGAGCCAATCCTTTGTCCTTAGCATTTTGAGGGTTCCACTTTCACCATCCATGCCGTGCCAATCATTGAGCTTTCCTGAAATAATTGTCTTGGAATAGCATTAGCTCAATGAGCTATATGTTGTTATGAATTACCAAAACCACATAGGGATAGTTGCACTTACAGCGGTAGGATAGCCTGGCTCGTCCAGAGCTCAATTAGACACTCCGGCGAAAGCCAGGACAAGCCGCATACCACGGCTCAAGCGCTCTGCAGCACATAAACTTATCTTCCATTTTCTGTACAGGCTCATTTTCGCCCAGGCAAGGACCGGCGACATGGAAACAGCTCGAACGCGCAAGGGAACTCTTAGATATTCCCCTCGGCGACCATCCGACTGCACTCCGGATCCGCACACAACCTCTTCCCTCCTGGTCTCAGTATGTTCCACAGTCACTTTGTCTTTTTTACTTTACATGTACTCATACGCATAGACGTATTATTTAAATACGACATGTGGATTTACATGACGCTTATCTGCCATTATCTCTTATTGAAATTCTTTTGTCAAATGGCATCCGTACACCGCGATATGCCTTCAATATATGCCAGGGGCTTCGTTTTACCCATAATACGACAATAAAGTCCGAACACCTTCATGGAAGTTTGGCACCCCGAACTTATAGCATTATATGCATCAGCTCTGAATCATGTGTTGGGTCAAATGTTGGGTTTGCCCGGCTCCCATGTTTTGCTGCCTTACGTTCCGCTATATCGGCTAAGGCGACACAGGGAGAACTACTGCGATTGTGTCCCGGTTCTTCCGGACGAGCACCTCAGTAGAGAAAGCCGAAAACTGACTGTCATGATACAGCGAGAGCTGGTCAGCTATTCGAGAGGTTGTAAAATCTTTAAGGATTCCTCCCGCATAATGCCATAACCAATGCATCGTGCGATGGATCGGTTTTTCTTTCGATCAGGTGCTTATAGAGCCCCTCGTGCGGTCTTCTGAACACCAGGGGCTGCGCCTACCTTCCTTTTCTAAAGCTCCTATGGCTAAGTGAGAGTGATAAAGCCCTATAGTCCGATTGCCTGGTTCGTTGTGCTGAACACCTCCTTCAAAGGACCCAAAACTAGGATAAAGAGTGATCAGGATTATACCGAACACCCCCGTACTTCCTACGTGGGGGCAGAAGTCGACGGCTGGCCAACTCTCAGGATTAATATATAAAATAGCCACGCGGGAGGATAAACTTTTATATAACAGGCAATAAATAATAAAAATGACCTTGTTCAACATTACAAAGGACAACATGATTGTATTCATGGAAATATAATGTCCTTGGTGCATTGCTTCGTGTCGGTGGAGAACGACACCTATGGGATCACAAGCATCCCTACTGCGGTGCGGGGCGTGGGGTTGAGAGAAGAGCGGGTCTAACAAAGAGCACGCGGTTCGTTTATCCAGGTTTGGGCCGCGAGGATGCGTAAAACCCTAGTCCTGCTTTGGTGGATGTATTCTGAGTTCTTGAACTAGCTACGGAGTGTAACGAGCTCCAAAAAGTCGAATCCTTCTCCTCATCGCCTTGGGACTCCTTTTATAGGAAAAAGGGGCTGCCACAGTGGCACACAGGAGGTGGAAAGGTCTACAGTGGCACGAGGTTATCCCTCATATTATAGGACAAGGTGCATTTAATGCATCGCTTAGGTGTCCTCTTGCTTTATCGGGGACGGGGGCGAGGCCCATCCCATCCGTCACCGCTCTGCTTGGTGTGGTCGCGGGCATGGCTCTGACTGGCAATGCACAGGTAAAGGGGTACAAAAATATGCCCCTAGTTTTGTATACCGATAGGAGCCCCCGGGCCTGGGCCACACATAAGCGCGACACGTTGTTGGGTCAGGCCCAAAACGGTGCGCGTGTAGGCGGGGTGGTTTTTACCCTGGTAAGTTTTTTTGTGCGCTGTGCTTCCCACGACCCGCGTGCGTGGCGCGACATGGAGGGGCGTGCGTGACGTGGGTGGAATGCGTGGGGCGGTTTTCACACGCATGCGTCACATCGTAGTAAAGAGGCGGCTCGCGACTTCCTCGTAAAGGGAGGGAGGAGTGGAGGCGCGGCTCATTTACTGAATGGGACCGGGGCATGGTCTTCAAGGCATCCACTCCCCACGATCACGGGGTGGGGAGAGGTCGTCTCACCTGTCCCCTCGGTTCTGCAAGTCTGCCACGTGTCTTTCATGCGCTCGGGGTGGCAAACGGTGGAGGCGGGAAACCGGGTCGTCGTTGGTTGGGGCAGCGGGTCGGTCCTGGTTCCCTGCGCCTCCCGTGTCTTGATTGGCCAAGCGGAGCGGCCGAGCCCCAACCCCGTTCCTTTATAAAGAGTGGAAGGGGAGATGGCGTCCTGCATTCCTCCATCTTCTACCTCCCTTTGCTTCCACTCCTTCCTTTCATTCGTCGTGGAGAAAGGGAATCCCGGTCCTTCGACGGTGGCGGCGAGGGTTGCCGCTCGACAACGCGTCCCTCCTCCTCTTGCGCCTGTGGTGGCAGAGCCGACCATGAGGGGAAGGGGGAGGGGGCGAGGCCGTGGGCGAGGCCGGGGCAGAGGTCGCAGTGCTCGGGGAAGAGGAGGGCGGGGCGGCGTGCCAGCTTCGCCCCTGCCCATGGTGCCTTTCCCGATGGAAGGCCATGTCAGAGACCAGCCCCGCTAGTTCTTCATTAGGCTACGCCGGCCTCTGCGTCGTCGTCTTCGTCTTTTCGCCCCGTTTGCTCGGGAGGTGGAGCGTGACCGGACCCAATCCCTCAGATTGCACATGAGGGGTTGCGGGAACGAGGGCACGCGGGTCGACGTCGACTTCCCGGCTCCTCGAGTCATGTACCTCCGTCGTGGGTGGAAGACGTTCGCTCGCATCCACAGCCTGACGGCAGGGCTCATCCTCTACTTCAAATTGATGGAGGACGGCCTACTCTCCGTCAAGGTCATCGGGGAGTTCGGGACTCGCCTGAAGTGCTGCGTGGAGAGCTCCTCTGATGGAGGTTCTGACGATGGAAGCTCTTCCTCGAGCAAAAGTGACGAGGAGGACAGCGGGGCGGATAGCGGGGACGAGTCCGACTAGGTGTCGGACGCCCCGCGCCCAGGCGGGTGCGGCAGCAGCAGCATCTGCACCTGGCCTCTCCTCTGGCAAGGGTTTGCCGAGGGCGGGGCCAGCTCCTTGAACTTCTCGGGGCCATCTCCTTAAGCGGCCGGCGTCGGAGGCTGCGGAAGAGGAAGAGGGTGGGCGGCAAGGCCGTTAATACAGAGTACGCGGGCACCGACGCCTTCGTCACGTACCGCTGGTCCTGCCGCCTCGTCCTCCAGCTCTTTTCCCAGCACCGTCATCGCCGGCCTGCCCATGGGCAGCCGCCAAGGTGTTCTCTCGGTGTCTTCTGCCACTCGTAGCTCGCCTAGGCGCCCCTTTTGTCCTTTTTGCCTCCTTGACCTACCTCCTGAGGAGAGGGACAAGAAAGGGATTACGGGCATCTTATCTCTTTTTTTAATCTGTAAGCCTGCGGGCCTTTGTTAACTCTAGAACTTGTAATCCCCTTGTTCATGTTTTCATTTCGTATGAATTGTACCTGTACGGGATGTTTTTAATGAAAAAGGGATGTTTGCCGAGTTTTTCGTTCGCAGGTAAAACCCACGACAAGGAGTAAATCCTTGTTACCTTTAAGATAAACGTTTTCTCGCCCCATAATAGGCCTTGTCGTCCCCCCCACTTCGCTCGACCTTTCTCACGCCCTTGGCGGAGGCAGGGATGAGGTGGGCTTAGGCTCCTCGTTTCATTTCCTTGCTGCCGCGGCTACGACCAAACTCGGTCCCAGGAAACAAGTCCTAGGGTCCGGAATGAGGGGAGCAGGGTAGCCTAAGGATAAAATGAGGTTTCACATACCTCAGTCCATAATGAAACGCATGATAGGGGATATAGAACTTATCTGAGTCTGCTGCCCCCGGCAAACTTGGTTTGACGTGGGTGGATCTTTGCTCTTGTAGCCCCCGGCAATACTGGCTTGCCGGGGCCCGGACGCTGGTCCGTCCCCTTTCTTCCAGAGTAGCTCGGCAAGGATATTCATGTGTACTGCGAACCAAAGAAGACAGAGAAGAACAGAGAGACGCGCACTCGACCTCTAAGCTAGGGGTTAGTCGCCGCTAAGCACTATCAACCCTAACCAAGGACGAGACTCGACCTAGCATGCATGCTATAACTTAGGGTGCCAGCGCTTCATTTATTTATGCTCAGGGTCTGCGCCTGGCTCTGTACAAAGGGTCACATGCCTTGCCGGCAAAGCTCGTACAGAAGGTGGCTTGCCGGGAGGCCCGGCAAGCCGCGCCTTATGGGTAAAACTTGCGAAGATGCTCGATGTTCCAGGAGTTGCTCACTGGTACGACATCCTCAGCCTCCAGGCAGACTGCGCCAGGCCTGGTGACTCGTATTACCCGATAAGGGCCTTCCCACTTTGGAGTCAACTTATTGGAATTCTTGGCCGACTGAACGCGCCAAAGAACAAGGTCGGCTTCCTCAAAGCTTCGGGCATGAACCTTGCGGCTATGGTAGCGGCGCAAGGCTTGCTGGTAGCATGCCGCTCTCACAGCCGCCCGAAGACGATCTTCCTCAAGGAACGTCGCATCATCTTGGCGCAACGGCTCTTGCTCAAGCTCATCATAAGCGAGCACTCGAGGTGACCCGTATATGAGTTCCGTGCGGAGAACTGATTCCGCCCCGTATACTAGGGTAAAAGGTGTCTGGCTAGTGGCTCGATTTGGCATCGTCCTGACCGACCAAAGAACCGCCGGCAACTCATCAATCTAGCGCCTTCCACTCTTGTGCAGCTTGTCAAAGGTCTTCATTCTCAAGCCTCGCAACACTTCAGCATTTGCCCTCTCCGCTTGGCCGTTGCTCCGTGGATGTGCCACGGAAGCAAAACAGACCTTGCTGCCGAGGTTTCGGATGTACTGTATGAAGGTGTGGCTCGTGAACTGTGTGCCGTTGTCGGTGATGACTCTGTTTGGCACACCAAAATGGCAGATCAGTCCTTCGAAGAATTTGACGGCTGACTAAGCAGTCACCTTCCTCACTGCTTCCACCTCTGGGCACTTTGTAAACTTGTCGATTGCAATGTACAAGTACTCAAAGCCCCTGACAGCACGGGGGAAAGGCCCCAGTATATAGATCCCCTAGACCGAGAATGGCCAGGATAGAGGGATTGTTTGAAGGGCTTGAGCTGGTTGATGAAGCTTCTTTGAATGGAACTGGCATGCTTCACACTTGGTGACTAGTGCCGTCGCATCCTGGAGGGCGGTGGGCCAGAAGAAACCTTGCCGGAACGCCTTCCCGGCAAGGGCCCTTGACCCTATGTGGGAGCCACATATGCCTCCATGTATCTCTGCCAACATCTCTAGTCCTGCCTCCCGGGGGATGCACTTGAGTTTCACACCGTTCGGCCTTCTCCGGTTAAGGACGTCATCGACGAACTGGTACAGGGCGGACCGACGGGCTACTTTCTCTGCTTCTTCCTGCTCCTCAGGAAGCTCCCCTATTTGGAGGAATTGGACGGTATGCTGCGCCCATGCCGGAGCCTGAGGCTCGACGGCAAGGACCAAAGGCATCTCTTCCGCCATGGGAGCGACTGTCTCTACGGCCAGGGCCTGATGCCCCGCCGGAGCCAGTTGCTCTTGGGCAGGCTCAGCGTGTGCGGCAGTACCCTTGTCGGCAGCCCCGGGGGGCTCGGTAGGAAAGTACTTGCGGTGACCTTATTTTCTCCGCTTGCTCTGCCCTGCTGATGGATCGACGGATGGTTGAGTTAACCGGAGTAAAAAGGTACCTGGTTCCACAGGTAGCTTGAATGCGGCACGCTTTGACAGGTAATCGGCGACGTCGTTCTCCGCTCGGGGGACGTGCTTCGCCTGGATTCCGTCAAAGCGTTCCTCCAGCTTCCTCACCTCATCTACGTATGCTTCCGTCAGTGGGCTCTGATAATCTTTGTTGACTTGCCTGACAACGAGCTGCGAGTCACCCCTGACGATGAGCTTCTTAACCCCGAGGCCTGCCGCAATCCTGAGACCGGCAAGCAATCCCTCGTACTCGGCGGTGTTATTGGTGGACATCTCCCTGGGGAAGTGCATCTGGATCACACACTTGAGGTGCTCTTCGGTGGGTGCGACGAGCAGCACACCGGCACCGGTGCCTTGCAGCGAGAAGGCTCCATCAAAGTACATGATCCAATTGCGGTCTGCTTCCTTGTCGGGGAGAGTAGTCTCCTGGATTTCTTCGTCAGGCGTCGAGGTCCATTCCGCGACGAACTCCGCCAAGACTCTGCTCTGAATTGTCAAGGTACTCTCAAACTTTAAGCCGAAGCTTGACAACTCCAAGGCCCATTTCACACTCCTTCTGGTTGCGTACGGGTTGCGCAGTATCTGTTGCAACGGGAGGCGGGTGACAACAGTGATCTCGTGGGCCTGGAAGTAGTGACGCAACTTCTCGAGGCCCTAAGGAGGCCGAAGAGCAATTTTTGCACACCGGAATACCTTGACCTAGCCCCCTGCAAGAGGGAGCTGACAAAGTAAACCGAGTGCTGCATCATCTTTTTCTTGCGCACCACTTCACCTGACCGCGCGGGCATCGCCTTGGTGGCACCAGACTCTGCCGGGGGCCACGCCTTGTCGGCACCAGGCCCTGCTGGGGGAATCTTTGGCCTGCCATCCGCTGGTCCTGCCGCCATTGCTGCCTCCTCGTCAACCTCCCTTTGTGCCACTAGTGCGGCGCTGACCACTTGATTCGTCGCTGCCAGATACAGCAGTAACGGCTCTTGTGGTTTAGGCGCAACTAGTATTGGCGTGGAGGAAAGGTATTTCTTTAGGTCCTGTAGTGCGGCCTCGGCTTCTGGGGTCCACTCTATTGGGCCTGCCTTTTTCAAGATCTTGAAAAAGGGAAGGGCGCGCTCGGCGGACTTGGAGATGAACCGGCTCATGGCGGCAACGCAGCCAGTGAGCCGACATACATCCTTGATCCGCTTGGGTGTCTCGATCTGCTCAATAGCCTTGATCTTGTCTGGGTGGTGCTGGTGTTCCCGGGCCGCGGCCCGAGTCCTGTCCGCGACCGGTCCGCTGCTCGTCTGCACCGGCACGGGCCATTCGGCCCCCAACGAGCCGATCACTATGGTCGTCTTCTTCTTAGGGGCCATGGTGACAAAGAACCGCTAGGCTAACTACTAGACCAGATTCTCACAAACGCGCCCCTACCTAGCGCGCCAAAGATGTCGGTGGAGAACGAAACCTATGGGATCACAAGAATCCCTACTGCGGTTGCGGGGCGCGGGGTTGAGAGAAGAAGTGTAACGAGCTCCAAAAAGCTGAATCCTTCTCCTCGTCGCCTCAGGCCTCCTTTTATAGGAAAAAGGGGCTGCCACAGTGGCACACAGGAGGTGGAAAGGTCTACAGTGGCACCAGGTTATCCCTCGTATTACAGGACAAGGTGCATTTAATGCATCGCTTAGGTGTCCTCTTGCTTTATCGGGGACGGGTGCGAGGCCCATCCCGTCCGTCGCCGCTCCTCCAAGCTTCGACACGCGCCCTGGCCAGCGATGCATGCGGTGCCATGTAGGCAGGCAGGCAGCTGAGGTGGCGCGATGGTGGAGCCTCCACGAAGGGCTGCATGTTGCCATGCAGGTGCCTGCCCAACTGGTTGGGTCAGCAGCTGCATGCGAACGGCGGCGGAGACTTGGTTGGCGTGGGCCTGGCGGTGGTCCCGTTGGCGTCCTTGGCGAGGGCCTTGCTGGGTGGCCCGGCAAGGGTCTTGCTTGTGGCCTTCCTTGGCAAGGACCTTGTCGAGGGTCGTTGTCTTCTAATCCTCATCTGATCTTGAATATGTCTTCACAAAGATCTGCATGCCACCTTGGAGGTGCCCTCCCGAGCCCTGGCCCCACGCGGATGATGGCGTCGGGGATCGTGGGCTCAAGGGTGGCTCACTCCATTGGTGTGGGGCGAGCTGCCCCGGCAAGGGTCTCCTGCCGGGGGAACCTGCTTCGTCCCTTTGCTCTTTGTGGCCTTGGCCTTGGCGTTGTTATGGCCATCTTGGGCTTCGGTCTTACCTTGGCTCACCTCCCTCGGTCTGCTTGGTGTGGTCGCGGGCGCGGCTCTGACTGCCCGTGCACAGGTAAAGGGGTACAAAAATGTGCCCCTAGTTTTGTACACCGACACTCCGCCGCAAGGCAGGATCCTTTCAGGACACTTTCATAATATAACTCAGGCTTGCGGTGCTCCTTCCCCTCCGGCGGTCCCTCGGTCACCAGCTTTTCAGCATCCATCTTCCCCCAGTGCACCTTTGTGCGGGCGAAGCTCATTCGCGCACCCTCTATACAGACCGACCGCTTGATGACATCCAGTCGAGGGCAGGCACTTGCAAGCTGTTTCACGAGCCCGAAGTAGCTGCCTAGAATCGGCTCAGCGTGCCATAGCCGTATAATCAAATCCTTCATGGCTAGCTCGGCCACCTTCTGCAGTTCGATCAGCTGTTTTGGTTGGTTGGCAAAATGCATCGGATAATTCGGTGACAAATACTGTAACTAGAAGAGCTTATCTGTAGTGTTCCTTTCTTCGGCTCGGTAGAAGTCTGCAGCATCAGATATGCTACGTGGCAGCTCCGCAAACACCGCTGGAGAAATCCGAACTCAAAATTAGAAACATGATTTTCTCCTCAAATACTTGCTTTACATGGAAAAAAGCCTTACCCATCGCGATCTTCCTCGCCTCTTGGATCTCCTGTAGGGCGCCTTGGGTTTCCCCCTGGGCATCGAGCGCGGCCTAATGAGCCCTGGTGAGTTCGGATTCTTTCTCCATTAAACTCTTCTCCCAGGTGTCGCATTTTTTCATGGCCTCTTGAAGCTCTTGCTCAGCTTCAATAACCATGGCCTCATGCTTCTCACGAAGAGCTTGCTCTGCGGCTGCCTTTTTCTCGGCCTCGGCCACAGCCTTCTTAAGAGCCTCGACTTCGGTCATCGTCCCTAGCGCAAATCTTGAAACATATTTTATCATACTGGAAATTCGTTCGCACTGAACGCGAACAAGGCTTGTGCATACCTTGTTTATCTTCCAACTGCCTTTTCAACTAGCCAAGATCTTCTTTGGCCCGCTCCAGACTTTGATTCAGTCCGGAGACCTCCGCAGTATGAGAGGCAGCAATCGCTACAAACGCCTGCTTATAAACGAAGAGAGATAGATGTCATCAAGTGAGTCTTCTTGCGAACATAAATTTGATCCTCTGTTCGGTTCTTTCTCTTGCCGAATAGTGTATCAGGGGCTACTATCCATACTATGACACTCTTCGAAACCTCATAAAACATACTGTAGGCTTGAAAGTATATCTAGAGGGGGGTGATTAGACTACTTGACCAAATAAAAATCTAGCCTTTTCATAATTTTAGTTCTTGGCTGATTTTAGCAACTTTGGACAAGTCAAGCAATCTTAACACAATTCAAGCAAGCATGCAAAGAGTATATGAGCAGCGGAAAGAAAAGCATGCAACTTGCAAGAATGTAAAGGGAAGGGTTTGGAGGATTCAAATGCGATAGGAGACACAGATGTTTTTGTCGTGGTTCCGATAGGTGGTGCTATCGTACATCCACGTTGATGGAGACTTAAACCCACGAAGGGTAATGGCTGCGCGAGTCCATGGAGGGCTCCACCCACGAAGGATCCATGAAGAAGCAACCTTGTCTATCCCACCATGGCCGTCACCCATGAAGGACTTGCCTCACTAGCGGTAGATCTTCACGAAGTAGGCGATCTCCTTGCCCTTACAAACTCCTTGGTTCAACTCCACAATCTTGTCGGAGGCTCCCAAGTGACACCTAGCCAATCTAGGAGACACCACTCTCCAAGAAGTAACAAATGGTGTGTTGATGATGAACTCCTTGCTCTTGTGCTTCAAATGATAGTCTCCCCAACACTCAACTCTTTCTCTCACAAGATATGGATTTGGTGGAAAGAAGATTTGAGTGGAAAGCAACTTGGGGAAGGCTAGAGATCAAGATTCATATGGTAGGAATGGAATATCTTGGCCTCAACACAAGTGTAGGTGGTTCTCTCTTAGAAAAGGTAAGTTGGAAGTGTAGGTTCGTTCTGATGGCTCTCTCCACGAATGAAGAGGAGGTGGAGGGGTATATATAGCCTCCACACAAAATCTAACCGTTACACACAACTTGCCAATCTCGGTGGGACCGAATTGATAAACTCGCTCGGACCGATTCAGCAAATCTAGTGACCGTTAGGATTTTCGGTGGGACCGACATGCAACTCGGTAGGACCGATATGGTTAGGGTTAGGGCAAAACGTAATCTCGGTGAGACCGATTACACAAACTCAGTGAGACCGAATTTGGTAATAAGCTAACCAGAGAGTTGGTCAGGTAAACTCGGTGGGACCGATTCGCTCATTTCGGTGAGACCAAAATGTTACGAAGGGGAAATAGAGAGTTTACATTGCAATCTCGGTGGGACCGATCGCTCATCTCGGTGGGACCAAAAGGTTACGAAGGGAAACAGAGAGATTACAATCCCATCTTGGTGAGACCAAGATCCCTATCGGTGAGACCGTTTTGCCTAGGGTTTGTGGCAGTGGCTATGACATCTGAACTCGGTGGCGCCAGATAGAAAGAATCAGTGGGGCCGAGTTTGACTTTTGGTTTAGGTCATATGTGGATGTGAGAAAGTAGTTGAGGGCTTTGGAGCATATCACTAAGCATTTTGAGCAAGAGCCTCATTAAGCAACACCTCATCCCTCCTTGATAGTATTGGCTTTTCCTATAGACTCAATGTGATCTTGGATCACTAAAATAGAAAATGTAGAGTCTTGAGCTTTGAGCTTGAGCCAATCCTTTTGTCCTTAGCATTTTGAGGGGTCCACTTTTGTCATCCATGCCATGCCAATCGTTGAGCTTTCCTAAAATATTAATCTTGAAAGAGCATTAGCTCAATGAGCTATATGTTGTTAGGAATTACCAAAACCACCTAGGGATGGTTGCACTTTCAATCTCCCCCTTTTTGGTAATTGATGACAACATATAGATCAAAGCTTCAACAAATGATAATAAGAGTGAAAAACATTGTTGCTTTGAGAAGTATGTGAAAAGCAAGAGCTCCCCCTAAATTTGTGCATAGTTTAAGATTTGCTTTGGACTGCAAATGCACAATGAGTTAGGATCATGGGTTACTCTTACATGTCACATACATCTTGCTGGAGCGCTCAAAATGACAATAATCAAATACATGCACTCATCACCAAGCAAAGTGAATGATCATATGGGGATATAAAAGGATAATGTCATCCAACAAGCATTAAGGTAGCATATGATCAAACACATGATCAACCAAGTATCACACAAAAGCATAAAGTATCTCAAACAAGCAAATAACAAAGTTCAACCACCAATAACAAAGAGAGAACAAAGAGCAACACTCTCTCTCGAAGCCTATGATCTATACATTTTCTCCCCCTTTGGCAACAAGTTACCAAAAAGTTCATAAAAAATGCATAGTGCTAGATCAACTCTCAGGCTTGGTCTTCAGGTGGTGGTGTAGATAAAACTCCAAGGACAAAGGGATTAGTTGATGTAGATGGAGCTGGTGGCATTGAAGCTGTAGCTGGTGCAGATGAAGTTACTCTGGTGTCTGTAACTGGCATTGCAGCAGATCTCTATTCTCTGGGCACTCTAGCAAAAGCAACAGTGGTAGACTTGCCCTTCTTCTCCTGCACTTCATCCTGAAGTTGCTCAACAACTGACTGTATCTCAGTGACCTTCACATCTAAAACATAGAACTTCTACTCCATGATCCTCTCCAAGCTCTCCTGGTTTTGAGTCAGGGTGGCCAATCCATTCTCAATCCTCAGAGTGGAGGCAATCAAGTAGCCAAGCTGATCTTGCTTGCTCTTTAGAAGATACTGAGATGCCTCATCAATGGTTGGCATCTTTGCAGCCTTTTCAGTCCTTGCCTTGTCCCTCCTTGCTTGTGCTTGCACAGAAGATGGTTCATTCTCATTCATTATCACAGTGTTGTCCTCAAAGTCTGGGTAGATAGGCATATGTTCCTTGTCCAAGAGATATGTGCCAGTGCCCATCTTGGAGTTGATTAGCTCCTGGATCTGTGGGGCATACGCACAACTTCTCTTTTGATCTGCAGTTGTTCTCTTTATAGTTTCCACAATTAGGCTCATGACTTTGAACTTCTGTGGGACATCAAATATGTGCAGCAAGTTGATAGCATGTCCTATGATCATCTTGTGATCACCTGACTTGGGCAATAGAGTGTGCCTGAGGATCCAGTTGATTGTTGGCAAACCTGACAAAAGGTAATGTACTGATCCAAATTTGTGTGTCTCAAGAGCATCATCAGGGATCTCTTTGTACATATTTTCCATAGAGTTGTGATCCTTCTTCTTTTTGGCATAGACATCCAAGTCATCTTCATTCTCCTTAGGAGCATTGATCAATTTTCCCATTCTTCAATTGTTGACTGGTACCTAGTACCTTCAGACATCCAGACAATCCTTCCATCTGGGTAGAAATGAGCTGTGGAGTAGAACTTCATAATAAGCTCATCATTCCACTTTGTGAGCTTCTGCCCAACAAAGTCCTCTACTCCAAAAGACTTGAAACTATCATAGACTCCAGGATAGTGTTCTTCATTTTCCTTGATGTACTTCCAGTCCACCCATCTCATATCACAGACTATAGGCTTCTTGTCAAGCAACACTGTCTCATAGAAGTCCTACTATTACTTTGTATGGAACCTGTAGTCCACACCAGTTCTTCTCCTGAATGCATAGGGATCAATCAATCTCCATTGTTTGAGTCCTGCATCCTTCCCGAGATTCATGTCCTCAGCTACTGGATGAGCATCATTGTGATCTGGAATTTTGGGCTTCAACTTCCTCAAGACATGTGACTCGTCATCTTCTTCTTCTATAGCAGCTTCAGGCACTGGTGCCTTGTTCTTCTCTGCAGCTGGAATATTACTTGTACTCCTCTTGGGTGCAGTTTTGGGTTTTGGAGCAGCTGCCTTGGGAGCTTCTTTGGGCTTAGATGGAGCAGCCCCTGATCTTATAGCATCTCCCATAAGCTTTTGAGCTTTAGGTGCTGGTGCAGCAACCTCTTCCTCTTCAGAATCCTTCCTCATTGAGGTCTTGCCAAGAACTCTGGCAGTAGTGGTTCTTGCCCTCTTCTTCTTATCTTCTCCAGCTGCTTCTTCTTCAGACTCAATGGTGAACTTCATAGTTTCACCTGTGGCAACTTTCCTTGGCTTAGACATGGGTTGTCTTCTTGCTGGAGCCTTTGTCTTCATTCCTGGCTTAGTGGCAACAGTTGTGCCATACTCCTTTTTCAGAATTTTCTTCTTTGAGGTAGCCTCTTCCTCAACAGCCACATAGTCCTCATCCTCAGAATCTAAGGTTCTCTTCTTTCTGGCCCTGGTGGCTGCCTTAGGCAAGTTGCTGGGTGTGCTCCTGCTGCCCTCATCATAGCTGCTAGAGGGACTAGTGCCCTCATTCATGTGAACTTGCTCCTCAGACTTGTTCTGACTGTCACTCTGATCTGACATGATGCAAACACTGACAGCAGACCCTGTGAATAGATTGTAGATGAGGTAGATTGGATGAGCATCACAAAGTACAGAGGTTTTTGTAAAAGAATTAGTCAAAACTTAGTTTTAGTTTTCCACGGAAAGCATTTCGGATCTACCGATTTGAAAACTTGGTGATACCGAAGCAGCTTTTGGAACCTAAACTAGTGAACTCGGTCAGACCGAGTCACAGTTCGGTGGCACCGAGACTGCTAGGGTTTCACAAAGAACTGAACTCGGTCACACCGATTTGCAATTCTCGGTCAGACTGAGAATCACATGTGCAATGGCCTTAGCCAAATCGGTGGAACCGATTTCAACAACTATGTTGGTCCGAGATGATTTCGGCGGAAACCTAACCCTAAATTTTCAATCCACAACTAAAAGGAGTGATTTCGCTGGATAGAGTGATCTCAATCATGGCAAGATACATGGCAAAACAATGTGCTAGGAATCGGAGTGAGATTAGCACAAGGATCAAGTCCATACCCTAAGTGCAGCGATGGACCTGCTACGGCGGCAACGGTGGAGACGATATCCGTTGACGGCGGTGGAGACCAGCGACGGGAGGCAGCTGGCGATGAGGAGGACAATCCGGAGACCCAGGGAGGCAGAGCAGGCTGAGCGCGGGTGAAGGGGTTCGGAGAATTTTCCTACATCAGCTAGTCTACCATTGTAAGAGTTCGCACGACTTAGTCAACTATGCCAGAGCCCATAATGGCTTGTGGCTGCACACGGAAGTTTCTAGCATGAATAATCTTATGATCCCTTTGAGCCTGGGTGGCGGTCCAAAAGAAAAACAGGCAAGTCCTGGAATACCCAGGTGCCTAGACAGGCAAGTCCTGGAATACCCAGGTGCCTCAATCCACCCAGATGTGTGTTTAAGTTGCCACCTTAAGTAAACCATTAATTAACAATCTCACATCTGTCATGAAATACTCTCAAACCCAATCCATGTCTACGAGCATAGCATGGCAGTATAAGCAAAACATAATAGTAACTCCCAAGGGTTTGATAATAAACAGGTAATAGGTACTACCTCAACTACTCCCCATCCCACAATTTAATTAGATCCTAACCATGCAATGTTTGAGGATTGATCTAATGCAATAAAAACTGGGTATGAGAAGGTATGATCAAAGTGTTACTTGCCTGCAATGTTGATGAAGATGATTCACACCCAGAAATCTTGATAGTTCTACTCGTCACACTCCGGTCAATCTATCGTAAGCAAGCAATAGTAACCACACATAAGCAATCACTCGAAAGATCCGAAAGATTGAAGAAGACGATTCGGAAAACATCAAAACCAAGAAAATAACCCTTGCAACATAAAACAATTTCTAACAGCACCAAAATTATGTGAATTTGGCCTTATCAGAAAGTTTAGGTCAAGAGCTTTAATTTGCAAAAAGAATCAAATGAAACGGAGTTGCGAAACTCAAGTTACGGTCAAACGAAGTTCAAAAACAAATCTATTTGAATTCAATTATTAAAACATTCAAAAACATGTTTAAGTTGGATTACTAGATAGAGCAGATCATAACGAAAATGTGGGCGTTGGTTTCGTTGAATTTGGACTAACGAGTAAAAAGATGTGGTCGTTTGAAATACGGGGACAAATCTGTAAAAGAAACTACTACAAATAGGTCCCTGGATAGAAAATAAAAAGAAAAAGAAAAAGACTATCGAGCGAACGCTCGCTACAGAGTCCTAATGAACGAAAGCGTTCACTAACAGATCTAACCTAGCGAACATCCACTAAATAACTAGGTTAATAAACCAAAACCGGGTTTAACGAAAAAACGAAACTGAAAAATAAACCGGATCGGACCAGACGGTTTTTTTACCGGTCCACGGCGGGTCAACGACAACGACGACGGCGGCGGTTTCCGGCGAGGCGAGGCGAGGCGACAGCGAGAGGCCACGGCGGCGCGCGGGCAAGGCGAGCGGCGCAGGCGGCGTCTGCTAGCAGCGCGGGGCGGCGGCGATCAGCAAGCGGCGGAGCGGCGCAGGCAGTGGCGGCGAGTGGAGCGGCGGCGGTGATCTATGGCTGCGGCGGCGATCTGCGGGGCGGCAGCAGCGGCGCGAGGAGGAGGAACGGGGCCCGAGGCCGGTATTTAAGTAGAGGAGGGCAGAGGCGGCTTGGGGGAGGGGCAATGGCCGGAGGCAGGGCGGTGGCGTGCGGAATCCGGCCTCCTGCGTGAGGTCGGGGACGGCGTGGCTGGGCTGGGCTTGGCCTGGCCCGGTTGGGTGCTGGGCCGGCCCAGTCGGCGAGGAACTTTGTCTTTTTTTTAAACATTTTTCCAGACAATTAAAAAACAAATTAAATGAAAAAATTATATAGGCATATAATATATCAAAATTTTCAGAAAAAGATTATCTACAACGTGAACATTTTGTAAAGTCAAATAAAATCCAGAAAAATTCAAATAATTCAAAGAGTGCTACTGCCCTAATAAAATCCAACAAAAATCATTTTAAAAATACCAAAATGATTTCAAATTAATTTTTCTCCAATTTTCTGTTGTAGGGAATCATGTTACCCTAATTTCCATATATTTTATTTTTGGAGAAAAACAATTTGAGTAAAACTCTAATAACTCCAAATTGAAAATAAATTCAAAAGATCTTTGAATTTAATTCTTTGAAACTCCCAACTCATATTTCATATATTTTGAAGAAGTCATATTATCTTCTCTCGTGAAAATCATTGAGTTGCATAAAGTTTCAAATTGGAAATATTTTCAATTGGAATTCAAATATTTTTCAAACACCCTTTTCATTTATTTAAATGGAAGAAGTCATGTCATCTTCTCTCTAGGTTTTTGTATTTGAAAATAATTTGAATTCACGAAGATCATAAAAGCAAAAATTAAAGTTTGGGAAAGTCCTTTTATTCCCTCTGATTTAACTTTCAAAAAGTTTCGAATTTCACTCACTTTCAGTCAATCAATCAAATAATCAATCAAGTCTATCTTTTTATTATAAAATTCCAAAATTTAGAATTTTGGGATGTTACAAACCTACCACCCTTAAAAATGAATCTCGTCCTCGAGATTCGGAGAGGCTAGAAAGAAATAGTTTAGGGTTTGGAGGTCTTCACAAAATCCATCGATCATCACAGGGGGTCTGGGGTGCTACCACCCTTAGGATCATTGTTACGGTTCCATCAAAACACATATCCTCCATCCTTATTCTTGACGGGGTCGGTCTTCTCAAATTCTCGAGAAAATTCCTTCTCTGGCTTTTCCGGTAGTGGCATAACCTTTACCTCAATTCTTATGTCCTTTCATCTTGGTAAGGTTATTCTGATATTGGGTCTTCTTAGCTGACGGGTCTGGTGCCAATACTAAATAACTATCGATATCTCATGGTGGTCAACAATTTATGGTTTCTCCTGCAGGAAATGGGTCTGGTTGATCCTCACCGTATGACCTACGATTAGCAAGAGGTGCCTTGTACAAGGGGAAAATTGCTATACCAATCTAAGGTTCAAACAAGGTTTAATATCGTCGTCTCTCTACTATAGGTAAGTCACTCAGATTTACCATCCCACATAGCAAGGCGAATAATAAGAGTAAGTCGGTATGGTGATCAATCCATCCCGCACCCAAATCATTACCTTGTATACGGTTTAGCGAATCTCGCATTCTAACACTCAGTCATCCTCACAAGCATTGCAGAATTTCTCTTGTCAACGAACCAGGTTCGGATAAATCCATTGATTCTGAAAGCCAAACAAAAATCTATCATTCCTTCCCAACCCTCAGGTTTTGCGTTACTCCTATAAGATCGTCTATCGATAAAATCGTAACTACTTCCAGGTTTTTTCCTTCAGCGAGAGTGTGCTTGCTTCTTGACAGGTCCTGGGGCCTGTGGGTTATGGCCCATCTCATCACTTGCAACCTTGAACTCATCATCGGGCAACGGATCTCAAATCCAACATCCAACTTCATAGCATACTTAAATCCATCCAATTGTACTGTCCTTCTTCCTTCTATTGGCACCAAACTAGGACATGGTTACTCACACTCATCATGGAATTTCCATTGATCCTTATTTCCAACATCATCCCTCCTTTATATCCAATAGTAATTCATCCCTTCATACTCTTTAGATATCACACATATCGAGACAAAACTCGTATCCATTTTGTCCGAAATCCACTCAGTGGGGTATCCTTATCTTTTCCAGGGGTCAACGGTTCTTACAGGGTACTACCACCCTTAAAATGCTCCAATATTTCATAGACCATATTTCTCATATCCTAGAAAATGGTCAACATCTTTCCTCATAGAGTAACTCGAAAAATCCAAATCAGTACCAACACTGCTAACTTTATTGATTCTCAAATTATTACAATCTCATGTTTTTCCATTACATGCCTCAACTCAATATCTCAACACAGAAGAGATGTTCTCACTACTACTACTATATTTATTTTGTTACAAACTCAACTATTTATCACAAGTCTCCTTCTCCTTCGAACAATCTCTCGCAAAGTGCCCTGCTTCATTACAACGGAAACATATTACTTCTGACAAATCTCGAGGTTTCCTTGTGATTATATAGCCTCCTTGGGTTGTTGGCTTCCTTTTTGGGAAATTTCTGAGGTAGTGCCCTGACTCCTTGCACCTATAACAGGTGATATGACTCAGATCCTTCCTGGAATCCAATCTACTTCTCTTTCTGGACTTTTCCATTCCAATCAGAGCTTCTATTTCCTGTGGGTCATACTCTACTTCCTCCGTCAGGAATTCTACTAGATCCCCATTCATACAATTCTGGGAGATGTGTCCTTCTTCTCCACATGATTAGCAAGACTTGGTGCAGGGTTTAATTGGTTCCTCTTTGGGTGTGTCCTCCAGCTCTTCCTTCATCATAGGTCCTTCTAAACTTTCCATAAGGGCTCCTTTCATTGCTTCTTTTTTCTGCTGGATGGTTCTTTGTACCATGGGGTAAAAGTGACACTGAGCAGGGTACTGGGTAGTTCCTTCACACAAGAAACAAGTAACCTGCCTAGTTGGGCATTCTTCAGATGGGTGACTTCCTTCACAATTAGGGCATTCATCCTTGTGTTCCTTATGGGTGTGTCCTATTTCTCCACAGAGCTTGCATGCACAAGGTTTCTTCATATCCTTTCCCAAAGGCTTCAATTTCTGGGACACAAACCGAGATATTAGCAAAGTCAACTTAAATTCTCCCCAAGTGGTTACTCCTTACCATCCATTGATGGTTTGGTACATCCTCCACCAAGTAGCAGCAACTCTTACAAAGCACTGAAGAGCATGCTGGACCATATCCTTTTCGACTATAGGGTTGTTCTCCATATGATCCTCCATATTCTGAATCCATCGGTCTGTCTCCAATTGACTTATTGGTCCAGAAAATTACGAGCTCATCTCCATTCATCCTCTATTGGGTCCATGGGTTTTGGGTGGGATAGGAGAGGTCGAGAGGGATGCACACAATACAAACAAAGGTTTTGAAAAGACAGATTTTATTGTGGCTGTCGAAAAAACAACAAACAAATGACAGCTCACAAACGTCGCATCTAACGTAAGTGTAACAGGGGTTTGGTCTTCTAAAGGTCAATAAATCTTCAAAGTCGCCAAACTCTTCAAGTCTTGTTCATGTCTCCGATGGCTTCTTTCGACCGTGCTTAACCTTCTCAAGTTCTTTTGCCAGATCATCTCTGTTAACGCAAAGTCTCTCGTGGCGTCCTTCAATATTTCTAGAGTTGCATTCCAAACTTCTAGGTTTCAAAATCTTGGTATGAGCCACGGTCCTACTGTCTTTCAGTTACTGACGAATCTCCTATATCTCGAGGTTTTGCTCCTTCAGCTTGGCTACTCTCAGCTTCTGGGTCCAGAGTTCTTCTCAAAATACTTCCTTGTCAAAATACGGCTTCCTGAAGGTTCATCTTAAACTCCTGATGTAGTACTCCAAGTCCTGGTGATACACCGGCTAAGGTTTAAAACTTCATCTTGCTGATAGGTGCTCCATCAGCCTTCTACCATCCAATCCTTCCATGCATATGCATGCTTAACTCAGCACGGTGGCAATAGCATAAGCGGGCGATAACATCTTGGATAGCCGTGTTTCTGCCCTTGTTATTTCCATGAGCTATCTCTCCATAGTTGATATCTCCTGCATTGGGGTTTCCTTGACATAAATTTGAGTTCTATGCTCCAGGTTCCGGTCTTTCTCCAACACACCTTGATCTCGGGTATTGACAGCTTCCATAGCCTGCCAAGTTCCATGAAGGTAGCCTTCCTAGGTCATACAAATCTGGAAATTCTTCGGAGTCTTCAACTGTTGTAGTTTCCATTATTCAGATGCACGGTAATTCTCCTTCATTCCATAGTGATCGTGGTTTTCCGATATCTTGTACTTCTTGGAGTGGTCTCATCGGTCGAATCTTCGAGTGGTCAAAAGGGGAAAGGGTATGGTCTCACTAAAAGGGATATTTGAATAAGCTCAGAAGAGAAGAGAGGTAAAAGATCTTTTTTTTGAAAATGAAGTAGAAGAGAAAAATCTTTCCTATGGCTTGCCCGTTTCTAGGGCCACGTCCTACAGTCAACATGTGCTCTGATACCATCTTGTAGCGACCCGACCCGAATGGGACAAGTCTCTGTGCTTATGTGTCATCCCTGGATCGGTATGCTGACACACACAGTACTCGAAGGATTTATAACAGAGGTAAATCACATGTATAAAGTAACGTAAATACTATTACCTCGATCCAGTATATAGCGAAAGCAACAAGGTTGTGGATTCCCATCAACACCAACGGCAAAGTTGAGTGTAGAAATCGTAACCCTAATGTATCACTTACTCGTCGTAAGAAAACCTGCAACATGAGACGTTGCAGCCCGAAACGGGTCAGTACATTGAATTTACTGGCAAATTCACACCATAGAGAAAATGATGAACAATGGCTATCACTACATGCATATATGGCTGGTGGAAAAAGCTCTATGGTTATAAGGTATTTGCGAAAAGCCAATTTTTCCCTACTGCAAAGGAATAATTTTATTTAACTATCATGGTGGTTGTTAAACACTGAGAATGGTTGACAGCATTCTCAATCCCAATTAAAAGTAATCATTAACACCCAACAAAATTAATTAAAGTAACGTGATGAGATCAACAGGATAATCCAAGAACTAGATACTCAAAACGTCCATAACCAGGGACATGGCTAACCATGATTAGATTGTACACTCTGCAGAGGTTTGCGCACTTTTCCCCACAAGACTCGATTGCCTCCGTTTGGTTTCTCGCACTACATGGTGTTTGAGAAACGGATGACCGAGACATAGTCTTTCAGAAGCGCTAGCACCTTATGATCGGGTAGACCGTACCAACCTACAACCACTACATCAGCTAGTCTACCACTGTAAGAGTTCGCACGACTTAGTCAACTATGCCAGAGCCCATAATGGCTTGTGGCTGCACACGGAAGTTTCTAGCATGAATAATCTTATGATCCCTTTGAGCCTGGGTGGCGGTCCAAAAGAAAAACAGGCAAGTCCTGGAATACCCAGGTGCCTAGACAGGCAAGTCCTGGAATACCCAGGTGCCTCAATCCACCCAGATGTGTGTTTAAGTTGCCACCTTAAGTAAACCATTAATTAACAATCTCACATCTGTCATGAAATACTCTCAAACCCAATCCACGTCTACGAGCATAGCATGGCAGTATAAGCAAAACGTAATAGTAACTCCCAAGGGTTTGATAATAAACAGGTAATAGGTACTACCTCAACTACTCCCCATCCCACAATTTAATTAGATCCTAACCATGCAATGTTTGAGGATTGATATAATGCAATAAAAACTGGGTATGAGAAGGTATGATCAAAGTGTTACTTGCCTGCAATGTTGATGAAGATGATTCACACCCAGAAATCTTGATAGTTCTACTCGTCACACTCCGGTCAATCTATCGTAAGCAAGCAATAGTAACCACACATAAGCAATCACTCGAAAGATCCGAAAGATTGAAGAAGACAATTCGGAAAACATCAAAACCAAGCAAATAACCCTTGCAACATAAAACAATTTCTAACATCACCAAAATTATGTGAATTTGGCCTTATCAGAAAGTTTAGGTCAAGAGCTTTAATTTGCAAAAAGAATCAAATGAAACGGAGTTGAGAAACTCAAGTTACGGTCAAACGAAGTTCAAAAACAAATATGTTTGAATTCAATTTTTAAAACTGTCAAAAACATGTTTAAGTTGGATTACTGGATAGAGCAGATCATAACAAAAACGTGGGCGTTGGTTTTGTTGAATTTGGACTAACGAGTAAAAAGATGTGGTCGTTTGAAATACGGGGACAAATCTGTAAAAGAAACTACTACAAATAGGTCCCTGGACAGAAAATAAAAAGAAAAAGAAAAAGACTATCGAGCGAACGCTTGCTACAGAGTCCTAATGAACGAAAACGTTCACTAACAGATCTAACCTAGCGAACATCCACTAAATAACTAGCTTAATAAAACAAAACTGGGTTTAACGAAAAAGAACGAAACTGAAAAATAAACCGGATCGGACCGGACTTTTTTTTACCGGTCCACGGCGGGTCAACGGCAACGACGACGGCGGCGGTTTCCGACGAGGCGAGGTGAGGCGACGGCGAGAGGCCATGGCGGCGCGCGGGCAAGGAGAGCGGCGCAGGCGGCATCTGCTAGCAGCGCGGGGCGGCGGCGAGCAGCAAGAGACGGAGCAGCGCAGGCAGTGGCGGCGAGTGGAGCGGCTGCGGCGGCGACCTACGGCTGCGGCGGCGAGTGGAGCGGCTGCGGCGGCGACCTACGGCTGCGGCGGCGATCTGCGGGGCGGCAGCAGCGGTGCGAGGAGGAGGAACGGGGCCCGAGGCCGATATATAAGGAGAGGAGGGCAGAGGCGGCTTGGGGGAGGGGCAATGGCCGGAGGGGCGGTGGCGCGCGGGATCTGGCCTCCTGCGTGAGGTCGGGGACGACGTGGCTGGGCTGGGCTTGGCCTGGCCCGGTTGGGTGCTGGGCCGGCCCAGTCGGCGACTTTGTTTTTTTTACATTTTTCCAGACAATAAAAAAACAAATTAAATGAAAAAGTTATATAGGCATATAATATATCAAAAAATTTAGAAAAAGATTATCTACAACGTGAACATTTTTGTAAAGTCAAATAAAATCCAGAAAAATTCAAATAATTCAAAGAGTACTACTGCCCTAATAAAATCCAACAAAAATCATTTTAAAAATACCAAAATGATTTCAAATTAATTTTTCTCCTATTTTCTGTTGTAGGGAATCATGTTACCCTAATTTCCATATATTTTATTTTTGGAGAAAAACAATTTGAGTAAAACACTAATAACTCCAAATTGAAATAAATTCAAAAGATCTTTGAATTTAATTCTTTGAAACTCCCAACTCATATTTCATAAATTTTGAAGAAGCCATATTATCTTCTCTCGTGAAAATCATTGAGTTGCATAAAGTTTCAAATTGGAAATATTTTCAATTGGAATTCAAATATTTTTTAAACACCCTTTTCATTTATTTAAATGGAAGAAGTCATGTCATCTTCTCTCTAGGGTTTTGTATTTGAAAATAATTTGAATTCACGAAGATCACAAAAGCAAAAATGAAAGTTTGGGAAAGTCCTTTTATTCCCTCTCATTTAACTTTCAAGAAGTTTCGAATTTCACTCACTTTCAGTCAATCAATCAAATAATCAATCAAGTCTATCTATTTATTTTAACATTCCAAAATTTAGAATTTTGGGATGTTACATGAAGTATGTGGCAAAGCATGCACAACCAATTCTAGCATCTATCAAGCAATTGGCGATGACTAGGTCATCTATATATGATTATATTGACTTAGGAGTCAAATGAGAACATTTGATCATAGGTCATACTCATCGTTTAAGCATAAGTGGGGTTACCACTTTTACATAAAGCGTTGTTGTGTTCACATCATTAGAGTTGCTTTAGCTCAATTCTTAGAGTAAAGCTCCCCCTAGATGTGAGATCCCCCCTAAGAGGGATGAACTAACCTTGGGTTTTGTCGATGATGACTTCATGTAGGTGTTGAAGATGTGGATGCTCAATGTTGATGTAGATCATTTGGAGCAATCCTTTGGAGTGAGTTGCACTTTCAATACCTACACGGGTTAATCCCACAAGGAACAAACAAGGATATCCATAGACATAGAGTGATGCACACACAAGATGGTGTCTATGAAAGCATTAGGTTACCTTGTCCCTTGTCTTACCAACAAGAGGGTTTGTGACTCCTTGAGCTAGTGCAAGATGTGGAAATTTGATTGCACTTGTTCTTGCCAAAATGATAAGAGTGAAGTATGTTGGCGGAGTCACCCTCAAGAACTCTTTAGTTCTTCTTCTTCTGGATCCACACCATCTTGATGCGAATACTTGGAGCTGTAGTCGTACTTGATGAAGTAGAACTTGATGTAGTCTTGGGAACCCACTTGACCAAGGCCTTAGGAGCTTCTTCAAATGCATCAATTTCCACTTGAAGCTTGTCCTTGCCTTTTTGCTTGTGGTCTTGTGGTGGAAGATCATCTTGAGCTTGTGTCCCTTTAAAGGAAGTAGGATCATACTTCTCTTGTTGAGGAACAAACTTCATCTTGTGGTATTGATCTTCTTCCCACTCAACTCCATTGGCATTGAACTTTCGTTCAAAACCAACACCTTGGTTCTTCCGGTGCCTACCTTGCTTGCGTACAATTTCCTCGAATTGCTTACTCCAGGCAAGGCTCTTGTAAACACCTTTCTCTATAATTCCCTTCAATAAGCTATTTTCTTGCTCAAGTGTAACTTGGCTAAGAGAATCATTAGTGGAATCAAGAGGACTACTGGAAGCAACAACATTGGATTTAGCATGATTATTGTTACTACTAGAGGAAGAATCTTTCTTGTTCTTGTTACTAGACTTGACTTGAGGCATGTAAGTGGATAAGAGTAAATGCTTGGCAATGTAAGAAGAACTTTTCTTGCGAAGATCATCATTGATTGCCTTTAAGAACTCATGCTCTTACTCAAGGTTGAGCTTTTCAAAACGTAATTTCTCATGAGTCCTTAAAAGTTCTCGATGATCTCCTAAGATAGTTTCATGAGCTAACTTAAGAGTGTTTAGTTCTTTAGTTAGAAACTCAATCTTATCCTTATCATTGTCATTCATTTTATCTTGATTAGCATGATTAATTGACGTTTCATCATAGTATTCATCACTAGAGTTGTCAACAAGTAAATCATCATCACCTAACAAGTCATCTTCATCACTAAAATCAACATACTCGGGGTGTGATACCTTTGAGCCTTTAGCCATGAAGCATCTTCCAAGTCCTTCATTTGGTGAATCAAGTATGTCATAGGAGTTGGTTGACACAACTGCTAGATCGGCAACACCTTCATCTTGAGTATATTCGGAGTCGGAGCGATAGCTTCTCTCGGAGTGATTGTCGGAGTCAGAGCCGGATACCCATTCACCAACATGAGCTTGATGTCTTCGTTTTGTGTAGCTCCTTGATGACTTGTCCTTCCTTTCCGAATCCTTGCTTCTCCAGGATGTTCTTCTTTCATAACGATCATCTCTACTCCTTCTCTCTCTTGATGGTGATTCTTCTCTTCTACTTCCTCTTTTTGGAAAATCTTCTCTTCTCTTGTAGGGTGTCGTACACTCATTGGGATAGTGTCCGGGTCTTCCACAATTGTAGCAATTTCGCTCTCGACTAGAAGATCTTTTGTCATTGTAGGACCTTGACTTGGAACTTCTCTCTTTGCTTCTACTCTTGTAGAACTTGTTGAAGTTCTTCACCATTAGGCTCAATTCTTCATTGAAGGTTTGTTTCTCACTTGATGATGTGGGAGCTTCACATGAGGCTTTGTAAGCACCACTTGACTTGTTATGGAGCTCCTCCTTATCCTTGAGTGACATCTCATGAGCAACAATTCTTCCAATGACTTCCGTTGGCTTGATATCTTTGTAATTGGGCATCATTTGGATCAATGTGCATACGGTATCATATTTGCCGTCCAAAACTCTTAGAATCTTCTTGATGATGAATTTGTTGGTCATCTCTTCACTTCCTAAGCCGGCGATCTCATTTGTGATAAGAGCAAGCCTAGAGTACATTTCAGCGACACCTTCACCATCCTTCATTTTGAACTTGTCAAGCTGACTTTGAAGCACATCCAACTTGCATTCCTTGACGGAGTCGGTACCTTCGTGCATATCAATCAAAATATCCCAAATTTCCATTGCATTCTCAAGACGGCTGATTTTGTTGAATTCTTCGGGGCACAATCCGTTGAAGAGGATATCACAAGCTTGAGCATTGTATTGCAGCATCTTCAAATCTTCCGCGGTAGCTTCACAATTTGGTTCTTTCCCATCAAAGAATTCACCTTGTAAGCCAATACACACAATAGCCCAAACGGCGGGGTTATGTCCAAGAATATGCATTTTCATCTTATGCTTCCAACTAGAAAAATTTGTACCATCAAAGTAAGGACCTCTACGGTGGTAATTTCCCTTGCTAGACGCCATACTCTCCTAGGTTGTGAAACCAAGGCTATGACTACCAAAAGCTATGGAAATCAAAGCAAATGGAAACCAAAGCTCTGATACCACTTGTAGGATCGAAAGTATGTCTAGAGGGGGTGATTAGACTACTTGACCAAATAAAAATCTAGCCTTTCCCAGTTTTAGTTCTTGGCTGATTTTAGCAACTTTGGACAAGTCAAGCAATCTTAACACAACTCAAGCAAGCATGCAAAGAGTATATGAGCAACAGAAAGAAAAGCATGCAACTTGCAAGAATGTAAAGGGAAGGGTTTGGAGGATTCAAACGCAATAGGAGTGTCGGCGTTCTAGGAACGGGGGTCCCCAGACTTGCCTGCCTGCGGCCTGCGGCGTGGCTCAAAGGGGGCCCAGCACGACCCATCTTCTTCAGCACAGACTCAAGACCCTCATGAGTGGCCAAGCCTCACGGGGCGGACGACACGGAGCTTCCTCAGGCACGGCCTCATCAGACTGGCTCACGAGGAGGCAGAGAGATCAAGGCGGGGTACCTCACGAGGTGCCCATGACGCAAGCCATGACGACCAAGGGCGCCAGGCGGGCGCCAGCCCGCGTAGTGTCCTTCCTTTCCTCTTTGGTGCAAAGGGAGCAAGCGCAGGCGAGAGGATCAAGCAAAGGTACCCATTTCGGTGCAACGAGACCAAGACCAGCTCCGCGACAAGGAGGAAGTCACTGTGGAGCCTAGGCCGGCGTCACCACCAGAGCTTTTGGCAGGCGAGGACCAACTTCAGTCAGGATAAGTGTACCAGATGTTCCCCTTCAAAATGGCCAATTGTTGGCGCCCTTCCCGCTCAATATTTGGGAAGAGGTCCAGGGCCTTTGCCTATAAATAGGACTAGCCACCCTCGGGATCGGGGGGAGGAACGGATCGATTGGCAATCAGACAGACAGACAGAGAGAGAGAGAGAGAGAGAGAGAGAGAGAGAAAAGGGCGACTGAACCCCTCTAGCAGTTCATCGCCCCAGCCAAGAACTGGCCCTTGCGAGGCTGTTCTTCCTTGTATTGTTCATCATCATCCCAAGAGGCAATCCACCACACCACCACACTGGAGTAGGGTATTACACCACATCGGTGGCCCGAACCAGTATAAACTCTGTGTCTCTTGTGTTGTTCTTCTGGTAGCTTAGATCCTTTCGAGGCGGAGGGGTACAGGTAGGTAGGAAGCGTTATCTCCGCGCGCACCCCAGAGTTCGAACCTCAAGGGTCTGCCGGAACCCGAAATTCGACATTTGGCGCGCCAGGTAGGGGTGCGCCGGAATTCACCTTCCACCGCTCCGTTCTCCTCCGACCATCGCGTCCATGTCTGACGCCCGACAGGCTCGCGCCGGGCGCCGGGCCGCCCTCATCGCCCAGACGGCTCCCGTCGGCGGGCCTCCTCGCCGTTCCCCGGCACCCGCCGTCAACACCGCCACCGGCCTGGCGGGGAACGAGCAGCAAGTGTCGTCTCAGCATCCGTCTGTGCGGCAAGAAGGCCGCACCGCTACACCAACACCCCCGGTCGTCGCGGCCCTCCTGGGCGGCTCGCGGGCGCCGCCTACAAGTCACCACGTCAAGTCGTTCGTCCGTCGGGTCAGCACCGCTTCCGCGTGGCCGAGGGCTCTCCCGGACCGGGCGGCGCCCAAGGCCGGCCTGACCTTCAGCTCGGAGGACCACCCCTCCAACTCGGCCTGCCCGGGCGCGCACCCCATGTTGTGCACCCCCACCATCTGCCAGGTGGCCGTCACCAGAACTCTCATCGATGGCGGTGCGGGCCTCAGCGTGCTCTCGGTCGAGGCCTTCAACCTCCTCCACATACCCCTGGAACGACTGCAACCCATCCGGCCCTTCTCGGGCGTTGGGGGCGGATCATCCAGCTCCTTGGGACAGATCCGGCTCCCAGTAACCTTTGGCACCTACGACAACTTCCGCACGGAGATGGTCGACTTCGACATCGCCCCCATCAGCCTCCCCTACAACGCCATCCTCGGCTACTGTCGTGGGTTTGTCATGGCAGATGTCCTAGCGAAAGGACTTAGTCGTGGAGCCATCGCAACGGGTTAACTCGAAGGGGTTAAAGCGGACAAAGGGACACATGGAGTTTATACTAGTTCGGCCCCTTCGATGAAGGTAAAAGCCTACGTCTAGTTTGTGATGGAATTGATGGGGTTTCGATGACTAGGGAGCAAACAAGCTTCGCCTAGGCCTCGAGTTGTGGTTGTCTGTCCTGAACCGCTATCGAGTCGTCCCCTTATATACACGGGTGATGCCCGTCGATTCACAGAGTCCCAATCTCCGGTTCATACTCGTATCCGGGTTGGTCTCTCCTTATTCCTAACTTACAATACAAGTTCATATACACGCCGGTTTACGGCTACAAGTGCTGAACCGACTATGGCCTTGGGCCATTATCTAGCTTCTGGGCTTTAACACTTTTGGACTACTGATGAAGTTAACCCAGCCCTGGTAGGCCGGTTTATGCCCAGTAGTAATATCCCCAACATTAGGCCCCAGATTGATTTGAACGGGTTCATGTCAATCCTTAGCAGAAATCTTCACCTTCAACATCTTCTTGTAATTGCTGAACCGTCTTGACGTCATCTTCTCCAATTGCTGTTAAACCGGGGTGACGTCATCTGTCATAAAGAAAATACCCAAAGATACCTCTTCACTTTAATAAGTCTTGCGAGAATTGAGGCGACAGCTTCGCTCGTTTATCGCGCCTAACACATGTCTTTTTGCTTTATAAATAGGACCGAAGGGTCATTTCTTTCTCCCTCTTCGTGCCTTCCCATCTTCGTCTTCCTCGCATCGCCAGCTCCGAAGCTCCGCCGCCGCCGTCGCTGCCAGCCTCAACCTTGGCCGCTGCATCAACCTGAGTGTACCAGAAAACTGCGGTGACCGTCCGCATCCTCCTCAACCCCAGTAAGTCCTCTTGTTCTTCTTAACCTAGATCTGTTCTAGGGTTTGCTGCTCTTGTGACATCCATTGACTGCTCATGTTCATGTATTGTCCCTCGTACAGATTTGTGAACCTTGTGGTAAATACCACTTTTAGTTTCTCGTATCCACTTATAACTTTGCGTTCAAGTCCGTAGATCCCATCTGCTTTGTCTGTCCATTGATTCACTTCCGCCCTGTTTCAGAGCCTTTAAATATATTTTTTCTGTTTTTCTGAAGTTGCCTCAGATCCATTGCTACAACAGAATTTCTTTGAAACCTGTTTCTGTATACTTAGCCATTTTCGCGATCCCCCATCTTTCAATACTTGGATCAGGCGGTTTAACTTACCATAGGAAGATATAATAAACCGGTACATGCCATTAGTCCCCTGATTGAACCGCCAGGATCCTTAGCCAGGTAATGCCGCTTTGCGAACTCCGGTTTAACTTCCTCTGGTTTAACATTAGTCATACCAGCATATATCATGTATCCAACACAATTTTAAACCAAAAATGCTTTGTTCTGTAGACTCCTCCATGGCTAAACAGGTGTATGAGTGCAACTGGGCTCCTTCTCGGGTTACCGAAATGCAGCTGAACAACTTGGTCCTGACTGGCGCCTTAAGCAGTAAAAACACCATCCACTGGAGGGTCCCAGGCAAAGAGTGTCCTCCCACACCTCGAGAAGGAGAGGTTGTAGTCTTTGCGGATCACCTAGCCCGAGGTTTTAATCCGCCCGGTTCAAAATTCTACCGGGATGTCTTAGCCAACTTCCAACTTCATCCACAAGACATTGGCCCCAATTCTGTCACCAATATATGCCATTTCCAAGTGCTCTGCGAGGTGTTCTTTCAAGAGGAACCTACAGTGGAGCTGTTCCGAGATTGTTTCCATCTGAACCGCCGTACAGAATTTCCTGACGGTTCCAATATGGAGCTGGGCGGCGTGGCGATTCAAAAAAGGAAAGAGGTCACTTATCCTCATGCGAAACTGCACAGTCATCCTCAGGAGTGGAATAACACCTGGTTCTATTGCAAAGACACCTCCCCTACTAATGAGAATCCCTTGCCTGGTTTTCGTCCGGAACGGCTTAGCAACACACACCCCTTTCCTCAGAGGCTGACGGGCAAAGAGAGGATGAAGTACGCTCCCCAACTGTCCAAGCTCAGAGCCTTTATGGCCAACGGTTTAACAGGAGTTGATCTTGCCCGTTGCTGGATATCCTGGAGTATACTGCCCCTGAGCCAACGCTCCGGTTTGATGTGTGAATATACGGGCAGTGTTGACAATCCGCTGCAGCATGTAAACATCCAGCTTACTGATGAAGAAGTCACAGAAGCTGTGAAGAAAATTTTGAACGAACCGGAGCACGTCTACGCCCGTACCGGCCTGCTTCCTTTCTGCGCCATCAACAAACCGCCAACTGTAAGTCTGAATTTTCCCTTTCACTAGCTCTGATACTATTGCACTTGCTTATTATTGAAACCAATGTCGGTTTGACGCAGGGCAATGATCCGTTTTGGAGCAAGAAGCTCCTACAAGAGAAGACAGAAAAACCAACCCGGCCTAAGACAAAGGTCATTAAGAAGTCTGCCCACAAAAGGAAGACCACCGCATCTTCCGATCCGCCTGCTGATGACGATGTGGGTAATCCGGACCTTGAGGCAGAACTTGATTCCCTCGGTTTACTTTTTATGCACCTTATTGATGATAATATTTGTTAGGACGATGCCGAAGCTAGCCATGCTGATGATGCAGAGGTAATTACTCTTTCTTCCGATTCAAGTCCTCTGCCTTCACAAAAAATACGTCAGGCAAACCGAAAAGTTAAATTTTCTCATCCTCTTGCTTACTTGGATCCCAACTTTCTTATGAAGACCCAACAGCACGAGGTGCACCACACAACTCGACACAACGGCCAGGTAGTTACTTCCGCCGGTTTACCGAACAATCCGGTTCGGAGACGTCGTTCAGAGGTCTCTAATTTGCTTATCAGTATTTGTCCTAAAGCGGGCTGTCTTCGTCAACCGCTTAATCCGTCTGACTCCGATTATCAGGTCACCTCCCACTCATCCTCTGGCGAGTCAACTGGCACCCAGCTGCCTCCACTAAAAACCGTGCTTGGGTAAATTTGCCCTTATCATAATATTCCTGGTATTTTATCTTGCAACATAGACCGTTGTTAACTTTGCATATCCTTTTAGGGCTAAACCGACGTCGAGCAAGAAAGCCCGCCCGGATAAAGCGGCTGGAGAAGAAACTGCCCCTGAACCGAGTGCCACCCCAAATGTTGAAGCGGTCATCCAGGAAGATGTGGCCAATGACCCACTAGTGCAAGATGAAGTTGTTCCTGCTGAAGAAGGTTTTGTTAACACCTCCGGTCCTGCTAACCAGCCTGCCAGCCCCATCCGGATTGAGAGATTCACCAGTCCCTCCAAACCTGCCGATAAATTGACTGCGCCCGTACAAACCGGCGAGTCTAAGGATGATGAGGTCGTAATCACTGGCATTGGTCGTTCAGAGCCGGGGAATCCCGTCGCTTTAGCCAAGCATACTGCCAAAGAAGAATTTTCTGCCATGAGCAAAGGCAAGTGGGATGTTGACCTGGCGACATATACCGCTCTAAACGCCCAAGATGTTCATTCTGGATATTTGAACCGGCTATATACTAGCCGTGATTATGAAGCTAATCTGGTAAAGATGATGAAGGAGAAACTTGAGGTAACTTCCATGAGTTTTGTTCCTACTTATCACCATTGTAGCCCCCAAGGGCCGGTTCAACCTATTATAGTTGAATCGGGTCTTGACATAAAACTCCATGCTCCAAAATTCATAGATATAGCCCCCAAGGGTCGGTTCAACTTGATGTAGTGAAACTGAGACTTTAATCTTCATACCGTGTCATCAGAAAATTTATCAGAGCAAATAGCCATTAGCCCCCAAGTGCCAAGTTGAATACTTGTATTGAGCTTGGGACTTGACAATTAATTGATAGCTGTAGATCAAATAGGAATTAGCCCCCAAGTACAAAGTGCATAACTTGTTATGTGGTTGGTACTTCATTGTTCGCATCATTTGTTAAACCGTATAACTGTTGGAATGCAGGCTGAACTAAGGGCCAAAGAAAACCAAGTCGCCGACCTTCAAGAGAACTTGAAAACCCAACAAGCTGAAACCTCCAAGGCAAAGGAGGAGTTAACCAGCGCTTTAAGCAGCATGGAACAGCTGAAGGAGGGCTTCAAGAAGGAACGGGCTGATTGGGCCACAGAAAAAGCCACTTTAACCAAGAAGATTGAAGACGCTGAGGCTGCCCTTAAACCGGCGACAGATGAATTGACCAGCGTAAAACGACAAGTGCATGCAATGACTGCCGTCATCTTTGGTAAGCATCCTGTAACTTCTATGATAATCTTGATCCTCTTAGAATAGGTCCAGTTTGTTAACCGCTCTATCATGTTGCAGGCACCCGCATTAGCCACTTGGGGTCGGATGTGCGAATGAAGCTGAAAGCTGCCTACACCTTAATCGAGCAGCTGTACATTGGAGCGCGGCGGATTATCTCAACTGCGTCACATAATAATCCAGCACCCACCTTGATCCAAGATACGCTGAAAAGATTGTCAATGCTTCCTGCTCGGATTGAAGAGCTAAAAAAGTCTGCTGCTCGAACCGGAGCCATCAATGCCTTAATCCGAGCCAAAGCATGGGTGCCTGATTTTGATCCTGTTGAGGCAGCTCAAGGCTATCATAGCTTGAAATAAGATGGTTCAGAATTCAATGAAGAAGATCTAAGAGCGATAAACCGGGTGGTGCGCCCTCTGGCCTGTCAATTGGCAGAGGAAGCTGACTTGTCACATTATCAAGCTCAGTATAATGATCAGAACAAACGAGTGGCTGCACCAATCCCCGAAGCGGAGAACCTGATTCCTCCAATCCGTAAGCATACTTACGCTCCTGATATTGAACCGTCTTCACTGATCCATGAGGAGGCTGTCTTTCAAGCATTAATGGGAATCGACTGGACCACTGTTGACTTCCAGCCACTGGGTAGGGATGAGGAAGCTGAAGCGGCGCAGGATGACCCACAACAGTCAAACCGGGGCGGCGAGAAGGCGTGAACCAGAAGCAGGATTAATTAGCTGCCTTATTATATTCCGCCAAGAGAACAATGATCTTATTCGGGTACCATGCTGCCTTGTAATAGGATAGATAATACTTTTGCTTCTTGAGATGCCTTCGTGCATCTGTGCTGATACTTTTATTTGGAAGATCGACATTGCCAATTTATATCTCCTGCAATCATAAAATCTTAAACTGCCATTATTGGGCATGAAGTAGGCGTTAGCCAATCTTGAAACGGAGGTTTGATAACCTAAACCGTCATGGGAGAAAACAACTCCTGATATATAACGCCGGATTACTGTGTAAACCGTGCTTTTGTCATAATAAATATTTTGTTACTCCAAAAAAGGATGTTAACTGAAAAAACCAAACCGGGTAAATAATCTTCGGTGTAAAAATGGACCGTGTTCCGCCAATTTGGCTGCTTGAACCGGTGTAAAACGATGTCGGTTTAATAACGCAACCAAAACAAAACAGTAATTTTATCAAGAAAAGATATGTGAAGCAAAAGGCAATGATAGAACTGTTTGCAAAAAAGAGGCTTTACTGAGCCGATTAGATGGTGTTACCGTGGTCGGACACGACCAAGCTCCCAATAGGCATAGCGGTGGTTCAAGTCAGCCAGGTCCCCAAATGAAACCGTGGCATTACGCCGATCAAGTGGCATGGCAATGGTTTGGGTTCGACCAAGCCCCCAAGTGACTCTAAGGCCTTTAGGCCGATCAAGAGGCGTGACCGGTTCAGATTTGATCCTGTCCCCAAGTGATCTGGTGGCTTTCGCCGATCAAAAGGTGTTGCATCGGTTCGGACACGACCGAGCCCCCAAGTGATCTGGTGGCTTTCGCCTATCAAAAGGTATTGCATCGGTTCAGACATGACCGAGCCCCCAGGTGATATTTATAATTTTTGCAAGGGGTAAACCGGAGGTCGCTTCAAAACAGAACAACTCCATGTAACCTGTAACACCCCGGATGTAACTTGCCATATTTGTAACTCCAACTCTTGCCATTTTCGGCAATGTGATATGATTTCCCTCCGTGGTTGGGTTTTCCTTCTTTTGCATTTTGTTCATGCCATACATTTCATATCATGTCATCATGTGCATCGCATTCGCATACGTGTTCGTTTCATGAATCCGAGCATTTTCCCCGTTGTCCGTTTTCCAATCCGACGCTCCTATGTTCCCCGGCGTCCCCTTTTACCTTTTTCCGTGAGCGGGTATTAAACTTTCTCGGAATGGACTGAGGTTTTCCAAGCGGCCTTGGTATAGCGCCAGTAGACCGCCTGTCAAGTTTCGGGTCAATCGGAGGTCGTTTGATACTCCAACGGTTAACCGGGTAACCACAAAGGCCTCTTTTGTGTGCAGCCCAACACCCCTCCAAACTGGCCCAAAACCCACCTAAACCCCTTTCATCATCTCGGTCGTTCGATCACGATCGCGTGGCCGAAAACCGCACTCCATTTGGAGCTTCCTAGCTCCCTCTACCTATAAATATGTGCCCCTCTTGGATTTTTCGCGCAGATGAAACCCTAGCCCCGCTTCCCACTCCGCCGCCGGACGTGTCCGCCCGCACCGGACGCGTCCGCCCACTGCGTCACCCTGACGAATCAGGGCGCGCCACTTCACCCCGCCGCCGCTCTCCTCCAACCACACGCCGCCACCTCAGCGCCTCCTCCCTCTCTCTCCTTCCGCGCCCGCCGCCGGCCCGCGGAGCCCATCCGGGGCCCGCGCGGGCCCAGATCCCGCCGCCGCCTGGCCGTCCGCCGCCGTCGAGGCGCCTGAGCTCCCGCCGGCGCCGCGCTCCTCCCGCCGGCGAGCTCCGCCGGAGCCGCCTCGCCGCTGCCGCCGCCCTCACCGGCCCCGCCCCGCCGTCCGCGCCCGACCTCGTCGCCCGGTCGCCGCCCGCCGCCCATCGCCGGTCTCCGCTGCCTCCTGCCCCGCTCCGGCCACCAGGGCCTCGCCGGAGGGCAACCCCGTCGCCGCCGACCTCCTGCCAGCCGCGCCCTCCGTCCCCGACCGCGGCGCGCCTTCCTCCGGCCGGTGCCACCTCGCGCCACCGGATCCGGCCGGATCCGATTGGCCCCCTCCGTCCCCGACTCGGATCCACCTCTCCCTCCTCTCCGGCATGTCTCCGGCGAACTCCGGCCGCCTCGGTTCGCGGGTTGACGAACCCTAGATCCGTTCTCGGAGTGGTATATTTTCTCCAAGTCCCGAAATTTTTGACATTATCATGCCATGTTCATTGCACAATAACTCTGCATCCGTGGCTCCGTTTTGGGGGTATAGCATATATAGTTGTTCGCCTCGATGAGTACATCATTTCATCTCATTGCATCATTTTCATTTGAGCTCATCTTGATGCCCGAAATGCTGTTAGAAGAGGGCTATGTGATGTTAGTTTCAGATCTGTTTCAGTAGATGCACTTTTGTCATTTTTGCCATGATTGATGTGTGCACCCTATGAAGTTGAGTCCTACATGTGTTTCGTAATATGCCATGCCATATTTACAGGGGTTTATGCCATGTATTTTTGTGATCTTTGTGGTGACTAGCACAAGTATGCAAACTAGAGATCATAATGTTGCTGATTTCAGGGACTTAGTAATTTCACCAAGTCATTCCCTGCAGTTATTTTTATACCATGTGTTCATGGTGTTTCAGAGAGATCTATGCCTCTTTTGAGCATGATCAGTAAGGGTGTTTTGAACATATAAATGTGCTCTATCCATTCATGCCTTTGTTTGTAATTATAGAGTGCCGTAGCTTGAGCAATAGAGCTCTACTTTTGCTATAAAATGTTACTGGCAGATTGTTTACATGTTATTCGATTTTGCCAAGCTTGTTGTAGTTGATCCTTGAAATCTATGATGTTGTTCTTGCCATGATTAGATTCTATGTCATGTCTTCTTGTTGGGTGTATGCTTAGTTTATCATGCAATGCTCTGTAGTGAGTGCATCGAGCTCGTAAACATGCCTACTTGTTATCTGTTTTTTGACATGTCCAATTTTCTGCCAAGTCTGAAAACTGTAACGAAACTTGCTTATTTGACATGGGTGCTAGTATATTTTCTGGTCATTTTTGGCTCATGGTCAGTAAGGGACTTTTGTTCTATGTTTTGAGTAGATTCTTGCCTTGCCTTGTTTTGCTATATTGTGTTCCTGTAGCATGTTGTTTCCCTGCTCTAAACATATCATCCAGATGTTAATTTCTGGCATGATAGTATTCTTCACTAAGTCTGTGAACCTGTTATCTTTTGCACTTTTGCCATACTTGTTTGAACCTGCTATTGTGTGATTTACCCATAGCTCAGTGTTCATATTTTGTCGAGTTTCTTGAGTAGATCACTGCCATATGCTTTGCTGGTATGTTTGGGTGCAGTAGCTTAACTTCTTGTTGCATGCTAAGTGGCATCATGCTGTTAAACACAGAATTATGCCATTCTTGTTTTGCTTGTCATTTGCAAACCGTGCATCCGATTCCGATGATCTTTATATCGATTTCAACCGAAATCACCTCACCTTTCCAGTGGCATACTTGGTTTGCCAAGATTATTCCTTGTTCATCTTTTCCCTTCCGGAGCACGCATATGCATTGCATACCACATCTCGCATATCATGCCATGTTTTGCATCACGTTGATTGCGCATTGCATCGTGGTTGATAGTTGTTCCGTTGCTTGTGTTCTTGCCTTGGGTAGAGCCGGAAGACAAGTACGTGAATGAGGAACCTGTTGTGAACACTTACGAGGATCAAGTTTTCGACAACTCTGAGAACCTTGCAGGCAAGATGACCATACCCTCGAAATCACTTCTATCTTTGCTTGCTAGTTGCTCGCTCTTTTGCTATGCCTATGCTGCGATACCTACCACTTGCTTATCATGCCTCCCATATTGTCAAACCAAGCCTCTAACCCACCTTGTCCTAGCAAACCGTTGTTTGGCTATGTTACCACTTTGCTCAGCCCCTCTTATAGCGTTGTTAGTTGCAGGTGAAGATGAAGTTTGTTCCTTGTTGGAACATGGAGATGTTGTTCCTTGATTGGAACATGTTTACTTGTTGGGATATCACAATACCTTATATATTTTTAATGCATCTATATACTTCGTAAAGGGTGGATGGCTCGGCCTTATGCCTGGTGTTTTGTTCCACTCTTGTCGCCCTAGTTTCCGTCATATCGGTATTATGTTCCTGAATTTTGTGTCCCTAACGCGGTTGGGTGATTTATGGGACCCCCTTGACAGCTCGTTTTGAATAAAGCTTTTCCAGCAAGGCCCAACATTGGTTTTACATTTGCCTCACCACCACCTACTTTTCCCTTGGGAGTAATTAACCCAAGGGTCATCTTTATTTAGCCCCCCCGGGCCAATGCTTGTCTAAGTGTTGGTCCAAACTAGAGCCACTTGCGGTGCCGCCCTTGGGCAACTTGGGGTATCGTCGGTTGCCGTACGTACTGCTCATCCGGTGTTGCCCTAAGAACGAGATATGTGCAGCTCCTATCGGGATGTCGGCGCATCGGGCGGTCTTGCTGGTCTTGTTTTATTACTGTCGAAATGTCTTGTAGCCGGGATTCCGAGACTGATCGGGTCTTCCCGGGGAGAAGGAATATCCTTCGTTGATCGCGAGAGCTTATCATGGGCTAAGTTGGGACACCCCTGCAGGGTTTTGAACTTTCAAAAGCCGTGCCCGCAGTTATGTGGCAGATGGGAATTTGTTAATGTCCGGTTGTAGAAAACCCGAAGTTGATCTTAATTAAAATACATCAACCGCGTGTGTAACCGTGATGGTCTCTTCTCGGCGGAGTCCGGGAAGTGAACACGGTGTTGGAGTTATGCTTGACGTAAGTAATTTCAGGATCACTTCTTGATCATAGTTGTTCGACCGTGCTTTTGCCTTCTCTTCTCGCTCTCATTTGCGTATGTTAGACACCAGATATGCTAGTCGCTTGCTGCAGCTCCACCGCACTACCCTGTCCTACCTTTAAGCTTAAATAGTCTTGATCTCGCGGGTGTGAGATTGCTGAGTCCCCGTGACTCACAGATACTTCCAAAACCAGTTTGCAGGTGCCGATGTAACCGTGCAGGTGCCGCATCCGAGCTCAAGGAGGATTTCGATGAAGATCTTGTTCATTATGTTGTTTCGTTTCAGTTGATCAGTAGTGGATCCCAGTTGGGGTCGATCGGGGATCTGTGTAGCATTTGGGGTAGTCTTCTTTCATTTTGGTTCCGTAGTCGGACCTTGATTGTATCTGTTTGATGTAATGTTTTACTCATGTATTGCGTGAAGTGGCAATTGTAAGCCAACTATGTAACTCTTTCCCTTATGTATTACATGGGTTGTGTGAATATTACCTCACTTGCGACATTGCTTTCAATGCGGTTATGCCTCTAAGTCGTGCTTCGACACGTGGGAGATATAGCCGCATCGAGGGCGTTACAAGTTGGTATCAGAGCCTTCCCTGACCTTAGTAGCCCCCACTAATTGATCGTTTTTAGCGGCCGAGTTGTGTCTAGAAAAATGTTTTGAGTCATTTAGGAATTATGTATCGGAGAGTTTAGGAATTCTTTTTACTTCCCAGTCTCCTCATCGCTCTGGTAAGGCATCCTGACATAGAGTTTTGACTCTTCTCTTCTCAAATTTCACTAAAAAAAATTTAGGATCACGCGGGTATCTTAGAATCGTTCCGATGGTCTTGTGATGACAACATTGTCTTGGTGCCTCCTGTCAGCAGGGGTTTAGTGGAAGTGTCCCGGGGAGTTGAGCTCTGAGGTGTTGTCGTCATAATTTTATCGTTACAGTTCTGGAATACCTGAGTTTAGTACGCCGACATCAAAAATCTCTTTTGTACAGTTGTTGGTGAGATAACCCTAATAGCCCAGTACGGAGGCGAGTGCGGGACTATTGCCATAACTCGTATAACGGATGCTTTTTGAAGGTTGAGGTAAACGATTTCCGGAGTTTTCTTGGTTATGTGTTGAAGGATGGATACAGCTGGATCTAGGTATTGTTAGTTTGGGTGATAAATTTTGTGTCCCCTGTATCCCCAACACCTGATTGCATAGCCAGAAAGTTTCGGGAGTTTATAGGTGGGAATTCAAGTAGCTCCTAAAATATCTTTCCGACAGATGCATGATATGGGATTGGGTAAATCTCTATCATATGTATTTGTTCCGGCTTATTCTGCAAGCCAAATCCTTTGTTTTTGTTCCGTTTTGTGGTATTCGAGTTGCTTCAGTGTCAAGTGTTGATCCATACCTTCCCTAAACGGTGTTCTCATATTGCTATGTGAATACTAATCCTTCTTGTTCATCAAGGTTGTCATTTCAATTCTTTCCAACCGGTGTGCTTCTCTTCAAGTGGATCCGATCATTTCAACATTCACAAGATCACCTCTCAGTTTTTCCCAACGGTGTTCGTTTCACCCGTCCCCAAGTTGCCTTTGATTTCCCGCCCTACACCCTTTTCTTTAAGGACTCAGATTTCTCGATCATATATCCTTTTAGTTGTGAGAAGTCTCTTCATTCTTTTCTTTTAATGTTTTTATCCGGTGATTTCCCGTGAAGATTCTAACAGAGCTTCAAGTTCATCATTCGTCATTTTTTCTTCTCCGGTGGATTTAATTCAAGATTTCGGTGTTGATCTTATCCCTTTTTCCTATTTTCAAATGTTTTCTCATGCCGGTGCACCTCTTAATCATTCACCTCTCGCTATTCATTTGTTCCGGAGTGTTGAAGATATCTCAGAAGATTCAAGTTTCCATTCTCAATTCACTCAAGTTCTTTTGAGGATGCTATCTCATTAAAGCCATTTAATTCAACCGGTGTAATCTCTCTTCCTAAGCAATTCTTTCAACGGTGGTTCTTTTGAGTGGGCTCTAACCCACATGTCTTTTCCCAGGATCTTACCTGATTCTTCTAATCTTCCCGGAGCTATTCTAAAATTCATTTAAAAGTTTGACGTAAGAATGAATTATCATCAGTCATTTGTCTTTCTCCAAGATCTTCCAAATTCTTTTCATCGTGGGTTCAACCTTTCTAATTTTCATTCCGGAGTGTCTCAACAATTCATGGTGGTGTTTCTCATCGTCATTCTCAACATTTGAAGACCGAAGAAGAGTTTCTCTTAAATCTTGCTCCATTCTCTTCAAGATTCATGGTTCTAGCGTCATGCCATCCTCTCATAATTGTTTTCGATTGTGAGAATTCTTTTCACCCATCCGGAGCATTTCATGAGTTGTTTCCATTTCTTTCCTCCGAAGGCCATCGTGTCATAAATTCTTCATTCTCAGCTTTCAGCTCTCGTTCTCCAAATCTTACCGGTGAATCGTTCAAGTAACCTGTAGTTAGCTCTTGATCTCTGCGTTCACTTGTATCTAAATTCTCTCAAGTATCTTCGTTCATTTTCTAATTCTTCATGGTGTTTCCTTATCTTTTCTTCGTTCATTTTCAATGCTTACGGTGGTTCATTCAAGAATTCTCTTCAATTGTTATCGTATCAAGTCATTCGCTCTTTCCAAGTTCTCTTCGGTTGTTACCGGTGGTTCGTTGAAGACCTTCTCAAGTTTGTGCTATATCTCTCTTGATCCTTTCTACGAGAATAAGTAGTATGCCAAATCTGTTGCTTGTCATCAATCTAAATTGGTGAAGGATAAGCATAATGTAATTCTTATTCTTGTTTCATCGAGTAAATTCTATTCCCTATTCCGGAGTCTCTTCAAATTCTTGATTTCAATTGGTTCACCTTATCTTCCTCGGAGTTCCAAGCTCTCGCAATTATATCACCACGGAGATCCATCTAATCATTGCAAGGCTTCACTTTGTGTTTTCAACTTCTCTTCCTTTTTATCATCCTTTTATTTACTGGAGTTCTTCATGGAGGCTCTACATGGTGGTTCGTCAAGGATTCCTTTCATTCTTCAATTGTTCTTCAAGATTTCTCTCGGAGTTAAGATCCACCCAGCTTTACTCAAAAATAAACATGGTGTTCAACACATGTTTTGTTTGGAGGAGTTCAAGCATTTCTTCATTTTGCATTCCGAGGTGCAATTCTTTCTACCTTATTTTTTGAGATGGTGTTATGTCATCCTTGACGGTTTTTCCTTCATGTTTCATAGGTGATATGTTGTCAATAATGAGATATTTTAAATCCACCAATCTCTTCATTGCAGTTATCTTGGGTTATATTTCCCCTAAAGCTTTCCCTAAGGATTGTTGCTATTTATGGTGCTTATAAATGACCCAAGTTCTTCATTTGTCATCCCGGTGAGATAAGTTTCTCGTCTCCTTGTTGATACCAATCTAATCGTTTGTTTTCGTTAGTGGCAGAAGTTCACCTCAAGTTTTGAGATGTCTCAATAAGCCCACGAGGATCATATCTTTTCGTTGTTGGTTTTCCAACAATTCCGCTCTATCCTTCTTTTTAAAGATGCTCTCTCAAATCCATGTGAGGTAGTACATGTTGTTTTTCTTCTCCATTCTTTTGCTCTAATGATCTATCTTCTATTCTTTCTTCCGGAGGCAATGTGTTGTGGCTCTCTTCGCTCATCATCTCGAATTGTGAAGATCGTGTTCTTTTCGTGCTTATCCATTTAATCGGAGTGTTGTATCTTCTCTGCTCAAGTTCTTTTCATCTTATCAAGTTTTCCTTCTCTTCTCTACCGGAGTGCTGTCCAAATTATGTCATTCTTGTTCCTTTGCTATCTCGTTATACCAGTGTGGTTTCATATTCTTTTGATTCGTTAAGCCCTTGTTTCATGTCTTTCAACCTACAAAGTTCTTGTAATGTTCCTTGTTCCTCTTTTCTAACGGAGCGTTTTCAACTTCGTTCATCTCCGTTGTAGTATTTCTTGCAAGATTCTTCATCCTCTCAAGGTTCTTTGGTTTCACTCTTTTGTCAAGAAGCAACTTAGTTTTACCTCTTCCTCTTCTTCCCCCGTTTTCCCTCCGGTGCCATCCTAGATCTCGGGACGAGATCCTCTCGTAGTGGTGGAGTGTTGTAACACCCCGGATGTAACTCACCATATTTGTAACTCCAACTCTTGCCATTTTCGGCAATGTGATATGATTTCCCTCCATGGTTGGGTTTTCCTTCTTTTGCATTTTGTTCATGCCATACATTTCATATCATGTCATCATGTGCATCGCATTCGCATACGTGTTCGTTTCATGAATCCGAGCATTTTCCCCGTTGTCCGTTTTCCAATCCGACGCTCCTATGTTCCCCGGTGTCCCCTTTTACCTTTTTCCGTGAGCGGGTATTAAACTTTCTCGGAATGGACCGAGGTTTGCCAAGCGGCCTTGGTATAGCACCAGTAGACCGCCTGTCAAGTTTCGGGTCAATCGGAGGTCGTTTGATACTCCAACGGTTAACCGGGTAACCGCAAAGGCCTCTTTTGTGTGCAGCCCAACACCCCTCCAAACTCGCCCAAAACCCACCTAAACCCCTTTCATCGTCTCGGTCGTTCGATCACGATCGCGTGGCCGAAAACCGCACTCCATTTGGAGCTTCCTAGCTCCCTCTACCTATAAATATGTGCCCCTCTCGAATTTTTCGCGCAGATGAAACCCTAGCCCCGCTTCCCACTCCGCCGTCGGACGTGTCCGCCCGCACCGGACGCGTCCGCCCACCGCATCACCCCGACGAATCAGGGCGCGCCACGTCACCCCACCTCCGCTCTCCTCCAACCACACGCCGCCACCTCAGCGCCTCCTCCCTCTCTCTCCTCCCGCGCCCGCCGCCGGCCCGCGGAGCCCATCCGGGGCCCGCGCGGGCCCAGATCCCGCCGCCGCCTGGCCGTCCGTTGCCGCCGAGGCGCCCCGCCGCCGAGGCGCCTGAGCTCCCACCGGCGCCGCGCTCCTCCCGCCGGCGAGCTCCGCCGGAGCCGCCTCGCCGCTACCGCCGCCCTCGCCGGCCCCGCCCCGCCGTCACGCCCGACCTCGTCGCCCGGTCGCCGCCCGCCGCCTATCGCCGGCCTCCGCTGCCTCCTGCCCCGCTCCGGCCACCAGGGCCTCGCCGGAGGGCGACCCCGTCGCCGCCGACCTCCTGCCAGTCGCGCCCTCTGTCCTCGACCGCGGCGCGCCTTCCTCCGGCCGGTGCCGCCTCGCGCCACCGGATCCGACCGGCCCCCTCCATCCCCGACTCGGATCCACCTCTCCCTCCTCTCCGGCATGTCTCCAGCGAACTCCGGCCGCCTCGGTTCACGGGTTGACGAACCCTAGATCCGTTCTCGGAGTGGTATATTTTCTCCAAGTCCCGAAATTTTTGACATTATCATGCCATGTTCATAGCATCATAACTCTGCATCCGTTGCTCCGTTTTGGGAGTATAGCATATCGAATTGTTCGCCTCGATGAGTAAATCATTTCATCTGATTGCGTAATTTTCATTTGAACTCACCTTGATGCCCGAAATGCTGTTAGAAGAGGGCTATGTGATGTTAGTTTCAGATCTGTTTCAGTAGATGCACTTTTGTCATTTTTGCCATGATTGATGTGTGCACCCTATGAAGTTGAGTCCTACATGTGTTTTGTAATATGCCATGCCATATTTACAGGGGTGTATGCCATGTATTTTTGTGATCTTTGTGGTGACTAGCACAAGTATGCAAACTAGAGATCATAATGTTGCTGATTTCAGGGACTTAGTAATTTCACCAAGTCATTCCCTGCAGTTATTTTTATACCATGTGTTCATGGTGTTTCAGAGAGATCTATGCCTCTTTTGAGCATGATCAGTAAGGGTGTTTTGAACATATAAATGTGCTCTATCCATTCATGCCTTTGTTTGTAATTATAGAGTGCCGTAGCTTGAGCAATAGAGCTCTACTTTTGCTATAAAATGTTACTGGCAGATTGTTTACATGTTATTCGATTTTGCCAAGCTTGTTGTAGTTGATCCTTGAAATCTATGATGTTGTTCTTGCCATGATTAGATTCTATGTCATGTCTTCTTGTTGGGTGTATGCTTAGTTTATCATGCAATGCTCTGTAGTGAGTGCATCGAGCTCGTAAACATGCCTACTTGTTATCTGTTTTTTGACATGTCCAATTTTCTGCCAAGTCTGAAAACTGTAACGAAACTTGCTTATTTGACATGGGTGCTAGTATATTTTCTGGTCATTTTTGGCTCATGGTCAGTAAGGGACTTTTGTTCTATGTTTTGAGTAGATTCTTGCCTTGCCTTGTTTTGCTATATTGTGTTCCTGTAGCATGTTGTTTCCCTGCTCTAAACATATCATCCAGATGTTAATTTCTGGCATGATAGTATTCTTCACTAAGTCTGTGAACCTGTTATCTTTTGCACTTTTGCCATACTTGTTTGAACCTGCTATTGTGTGATTTACCCATAGCTCAGTGTTCATATTTTGTCGAGTTTCTTGAGTAGATCACTGCCATATGCTTTGCTGGTATGTTTGGGTGCAGTAGCTTAACTTCTTGTTGCATGCTAAGTGGCATCATGCTGTTAAACACAGAATTATGCCATTCTTGTTTTGCTTGTCATTTGCAAACCGTGCATCCGATTCCGATGATCTTTATATCGATTTCAACCGAAATCACCTCACCTTTCCAGTGGCATACTTGGTTTGCCAAGATTATGCCTTGTTCATCTTTTCCCTTCCGGAGCACGCATATGCATTGCATACCACATCTCGCATATCATGCCATGTTTTGCATCACGTTGATTGCGCATTGCATCGTGGTTGATAGTTGTTCCGTTGCTTGTGTTCTTGCCTTGGGTAGAGCCGGAAGACAAGTACGTGAAGGAGGAACCTGTTGTGAACACTTACGAGGATCAAGTTTTCGACAACTCTGAGAACCTTGCAGGCAAGATGACCATACCCTCGAAATCACTTCTATCTTTGCTTGCTAGTTGCTCGCTCTTTTGCTATGCCTATGCTGCTATACTTACCTCTTGCTTATAATGCCTCCCATATTGTCAAACCAAGCCTCTAACCCACCTTGTCCTAGCAAACCGTTGTTTGGCTATGTTACCGCTTTGCTCAGCCCCTCTTATAGCGTTGTTAGTTGCAGGTGAAGATGAAGTTTGTTCCTTGTTGGAACATGGAGATGTTGTTCCTTGATTGGAACATGTTTACTTGTTGGGATATCACAATACCTTATATATTTTTAATGCATCTATATACTTGGTAAAGGGTGGAAGGCTCGGCCTTATGCCTGGTGTTTTGTTCCACTCTTGCCGCCCTAGTTTCCGTCATATCGGTATTATGTTCCTGGATTTTGCGTCTCTAACTCGGTTGGGTGATTTATGGGACCTCCTTGACAGTTCGATTTTAATAAAGCTTTTCCAGCAAGGCCCAACATTGGTTTTACATTTGCCTCACCACCACCTACTTTTCCCTTGGGAGTAATTAATCCAAGGGTCATCTTTATTTAGCCCCCCCGGGCCAATGCTTGTCTAAGTGTTGGTCCAAACTAGAGACACTTGCGGTGCCGCCCCTGGGCAACTTGGGGTATCGTCGGTTGCCGTACGTACTGCTCATCCGGTGTTGCCCTGAGAACGAGATATGTGCAGCTCCTATCGGGATGTCGGCACATCGGGCGGTCTTGCTGGTCTTGTTTTATTACTGTCGAAATGTCTTGTAGCCGGGATTCCGAGACTGATCGGGTCTTCCCGGGGAGAAGGTATATCCTTCGTTGATCGCGAGAGCTTATCATGGGCTAAGTTGGGACACCCCTGCAGGGTTTTGAACTTTCGAAAGTCGTGCCCGCGGTTATGTGGCAGATGGGAATTTGTTAATGTCCGGTTGTAGAAAACCCGAAGTTGATCTTAATTAAAATACATCAACCGCGTGTGTAACCGTGATGGTCTCTTCTCGGCGGAGTTCGGGAAGTGAACACGGTGTTGGAGTTATGCTTGACGTAAGTAGTTTCAGGATCACTTCTTGATCATAGTTGTTCGACCGTGCTTTTGCCTTCTCTTCTCGCTCTCATTTGCGTATGTTAGACACCAGATATGCTAGTCGCTTGCTGCAGCTCCACCTCACTACCCTGTCCTACCTTTAAGCTTAAATAGTCTTGATCTCGCGGGTGTGAGATTGCTGAGTCCCCGTGACTCACAGATACTTCCAAAACCAGTTTGCAGATGCCGATGTAACCGTGCAGGTGCCGCATCCAAGCTCAAGGAGGAGTTCGATGAAGATATTGTTCATTATGTTGTTTCGTTTCAGTTGATCAGTAGTGGAGCCCAGTTGGGGTCGATCGGGGATCTGTGTAGCATTTAGGGTAGTCTTCTTTTATTTTGGTTCCGTAGTCGGACCTTGATTGTATCTATTTGATGTAATGTTTTACTCATGTATTGCGTGAAGTGGCGATTGTAAGCCAACTATGTAACTCTTTCCCTTATGTATTACATGGGTTGTGTGAAGATTACCTCACTTGCGACATTGCTTTCAATGCGGTTATGCCTCTAAGTCGTGCTTCGACACATGGGAGATATGGCCGCATCGAGGGTGTTACATAACCACACATGATAGAAACGAACAGATACCCCGCTTTAGCTGAGGATCCAGCTTTATTGTATTGATAATATATACATTGTCATAATATGTACATAAGCAGAGCCAATTGCTCAAGTATAGTAAGGCCGAAGATGAGCTATGTTCCATGGCCTGTTGGTCTCCTCCTCTGACTTACGTGAGTCCTTATGCTCTCGAATATCAATCAGATAGTATGACCCGTTGTGCAGATTTTTGCTGACCACGAAAAGTCCCTCCCAAGGCGGAGATAACTTATGCATATCGGTTTGATCTTGAATGAGTCGAAGCACCAAATCTCCTTCTTGAAAGGTTCTGGTTCTGACCCGACGACTGTGATAGCGACGAAGATCCTGTTGGTAAATCACCGAGCGGGCGGCTGCTGTGTCTCGCTCTTCATCCAACCGGTCCAAAGCGTCTTGTCGAGCCATCTCGTTGTCCGCTTCAACATAAGCCGCAACCCGAGGTGAATTGTGACGGATATCACTAGGGAGAACCGCCTCTGCTCCATAAACCTTGAAGAACGGCGTGTATCCTGTCGATCTGTTGGGTGTAGTATTAATACTCCATAACACGGATGGTAACTCTTCAACCCAACAACCCGGCGTCCTCTGCAAAGGAACCATAAGCCGGGGCTTGATGCCTCTCAAGATCTTCTGATTAGCTCTTTCTGCTTGACCATTGGACTGCGGGTGCGCCACTGAAGACACGTCAAGGCGGATGTGCTCTCGTTCGCAGAACTCTCTCATGGCACCCTTGGACAAATTGGTACCATTGTCTGTGATGATACTTTGTGGAAAGCCAAACCGGAAAATCACCTTTTTGATGAACTGAACCGCGGTGGTTGCGTCACACTTACTAACAGGCTCTGCTTCCACCCACTTTGTAAATTTATCAACCGCCACCAGGAGGTGGGTCTTCTTGTCCTTGGACCTTTTGAAAGGCCCAACCATATCCAGCCCCCAGGTTGCAAACGGCCAAGTAATCGGAATCATCCTCAATTCTTGAGCCGGAACATGAGCGCGTCTTGAAAACTTTTGGCAACCATCACATCGTCGGACCAGATCTTCCGCATCAGCATGGGCAGTTAACCAATAGAAACCGTGGCGGAACGCTTTAGCCACCAGAGATTTTGAACCAGCGTGGTGACCACAATCCCCTTCATGGATCTCACACAAAATTTCACAGCCTTCCTCAGGAGACACACAGCGTTGAAATGCTCCTGATACACTGCAATGATGCAACTCGCCATTGACGATTGTCATGGACTTGGACCGCCGTATTATTTGTCTAGCCAGAGTCTCATCCTCTGGTAACTCGCCCCGGTTCATGTACGCCAGGTAGGGAAGTGTCCAATCCGGAATGACGTGGAGTGCTGCCACCAACTGAGCCTCTGGATCAGGAATAGCCAAATCTGCTTCTCCAGGTAGTTGAACCGATGGGTTGTGTAGTATATCGAGAAAGACATTGGGCGGAACCAGTTTACGCTGTGAGCCTAGCCGGCTCAAAGCGTCCGCCGCTTCGTTCTTCCGATGGTCCACGTGGTCCACCTGATAACCCTTGAAATGACCGGCAACAGTATCAACCTCACGACGATATGCAGCCATGAGTGGGTCTTTAGAATCCCAAGTACCAAACACCTGTTGAGCCACCAGGTCCGAGTCACCGAAGCACTTAACCCGGCTTAAGTTCATCTCTTTAGCCATCTGGAGACCATGGAGCAAGGCTTCGTACTCAGCTGCATTGTTAGTACAAGGGAACATTAAGCGGAGAACATAACAAAACTTGTCACCTCGTGGGGAAGTTAATACGACTCCAGCCCCCGAGCCCTCCAATTGCCGTGATCCGTCAAAATGGATGGTCCAATATGTGTGATCCGGCTTCTCTTCAGGGGCCTGCAGCTCCGTCCAGTCATTGATGAAATCGACAAGTGCTTGGGACTTCACCGTCGTCCGAGGCACGTATTTCAAACCGTGTGGCCCAAGCTCTATAGCCCACTTGGCAATCCGACCTGTTGCTTCCCGGTTCTGGATGATATCGCCCAAAGGGGCAGAGCTGACCACTGTGATGGGATGCCCTTGGAAATACTGCTTCAGCTTCCAGCTTGCCATAAAAACTTCGTATACCAGCTTCTGCCAATGCGGATATCTTTGTTTGGACTCAATAAGCACCTCGCTGATATAATAAACCGGACGCTGAACCGGGTACTCTTTGCCCGCCTCCTTCCGTTCCACCACTATAGCTACACTGACCGCGCGAGCATTAGCAGCAACATACAGCAACAACGGTTCCTTGTCAATGGGAGCGGCGAGTACAGGCGGATTGGCCAATTGTCACTTTAAATCCTCCAACGCCTAATCAGCGGCAGAACTCCAGACGAACTGATACGTCTTCTTCAACATCTGATACAACGGGATCGCTTTCTCACCAAGGCGGCTGATAAATCGTCTCAACGCGGCAATCCAGCCAGCCAAACGTTGAACATCATTAATACATTTTGGTTTAGCCAGAGAAGTGATAGCCGTGATCTTCTCCGGATTAGCCTCAATTCCCCTGTTGGACACCAGAAAACCCAATAACTTGCCCGCCGGTACACCAAAAACACATTTGGCCGGATTGAGCATCATCTTGTACGTCCTCAGGTTATCAAAGGTTTCCTTCAAGTCATCGACCAAAGTCTCCTTCTTCCTTGATTTAACAACAATATCATCCACATAAGCATGCACATTACGGCCAATCTGTTTGTGGAGACAATTTTGCACACATCGTTGATAGGTTGCCTGGGCACTTTTGAGCCCAAAAGGCATAGATACATAGCAGAAGGCTCCAAGGGAGTTATGAACATTGTCTTCTCCTGGTCCTTAACTGCCATTTTGATCTGATGATAGCCGGAATATGCATCCAGGAAACATAAACGCTCGCAACCCGCCGTAGCATCAATAATCTCATCAATGCGGGGGAGGGCAAAAGGATCTGCAGGACAGGCTTTATTAAGATCAGTATAATCCACACACATGCGCCAGGTGCCGTTTTTCTTAAGGACCAACACTGGATTAGCAAGCCACTCAGGGTGGAAAACTTCAACAATGAAGCCAGCTGCTAAGAGCCTGGCCACCTCTTCTCCAATAGCTTTTCGCCTCTCCTCGTTGAACCGGCGGAGGAACTGTTTCACCGGTTTGTATTTAGGATCCACATTAAGAGTGTGCTCAGCAAGTTGCCTCGGTACACCTGGCATGTCAGAAGGCTTCCACGCAAAGATGTCCCGATTCTCACGGATGAACTCGATGAGCGTGCTTTCCTATTTTGAATCTAGATTGGCACTGATGCTGAACTGCTTGGACGAATCGCCAGGTACGAAGTCAACAAGCTTAGTCTCAGCGGCTGATGTAAACTTCAAGGCCGGATCATGCTCCATAGTAGGCTTCTTTAAAGGAGTCATATCCGTCGGATCAACATTGTCTTTATAATATTTGAGTTCCTCGGTGGTACAAACCGACTCTGCGTAAGCCTCATCTCCTTCTTCGCATTCCAAAGCGACCTTGCGGCTTCCGTGAACCGTGATGGTCCCCTTATGACCTGGCATCTTGAGCTGCAGGTACACATAGCAGGGTCGTGCCATGAATTTCGCATAGGCCGGTCTACCGAACAGGGCGTGATACGGGCTTTGGATTTTCACCACCTCGAACGTCAGTGTCTCTGACCGGGAATCGTGATCATCTCCAAAGGCCACCTCCAACGCTATCTTCCCAACGAGGTATGCTGACTTGGTAGGTACCACAACATGAAAAACCGTATTCAAAGGCCGGAGTTCTTTATCTGTTAGCCCCATTCGACGGGAAGTCTTATAGTACAGGATGTTAATGCTGCTACCTCCATCCATGAGTACCTTGGTGAACTTATAACCTCCCACCTGAGGTGCCACCACTAAAGCCAGCTGGCCCGGATTGTCAACCCGGGGAGGGTGATCCTCTCTACTCCATATGATTGGCTGCTCTGACCAGCGCAGATACCGGGGCACGGCCGGTTCAACAGAATTAACTGCCCGCTTCTGGACCTTCCGGTCCCGCTTGTCCAAGCTAGTGGTGAATACATGATACTGCCCACTATTTAGCTGCTTTGGATTGCTCTGGTAACCCGACTGCTGTTGTTGCTGATTGTGACCACCCTGGTTATTCTGATTATGCTGATTGTTATGTCCGCCCGGATTACCATTAAATCCTGAACCGGAATTTCCTCCACCGTGACCCGGCCCAGATCCAGAACCACCACCAGAGCCGGGGTCATACCGGAAGGCACTGGAGCTCTTGAACTCCTGCATAATATAGCAATCTTTCCAAAGGTGGTTTGCTGGCTCCTCCCTTGTCCCATGCTTTGGACAGGGGTGGTTCAACAGATAATTTAGGCGTTCCGGATTAGGATTAGGCGCACCACTGCGGTTTTTGCCCTTACGTCGCTGGCCCCCATTCTGCACGTTAGTATTAGCCAAAAAATCCATGCTGCCATCCGCTTTACGCTTGCCTCCGCCACCGTTTCCTGCTGAGTGATGCTGCTGACCTTTGAAGTTGCCGTTCTTCTGTCCCTTCCCTGTCTTTTCATCATCAGACTCGGGATCCTTGGTACTATCAGAATCAGCGCACTTTACCAAAGCGCCCATGAGGGTCCCCATGTCAGTACAATGGCATTTCATCCGTCCTAACTTCAGCTTCAAGGGTCCAAACCGGCAATTGCCTTCCAAGGTTATAACTGCGGTGTCCTTATTGATGCGGTCTGAGGAATGCAGAACTCGTGAGACCCTACGCACCCAATGAGTCGTTGATTCTCCTTCCTCCTGGACACAGGCAGCTAAATCCACTATCGACATGGGCTGCTTACACGTGTCTTTGAAATTATTGATGAACCGGTCTCGCAACTGGGCCCATGAACCGATAGAATTGGGCGGCGGGCTTTTTAACCAAGTACGGGTTGTCCCTTCAAGCATCATGGTGAAATATTTTGCACACGCCGCCTCATCCACATGAAGCATCTCCATGGTCATCTCATAACTCTACACCCACGTCTCTGGGGGTTGATCCGCCGTATAGTTCGGCACCTTGTGCGGGCCTTTAAAATCCTTAGGCAGGCGCACATTGCGTAAAGCGGGGACAAGGCAAGGCACTCCCAAAGCGCTAGAAGTGAGTCACGGTTCAACCGAAGTGGTGGGACGAACCGGCGTGAGCTGACGAGTCTGATACTGCGCTGCTAACTCGGCTTCCCTGCGCGCTCGGGCCCGGTCTACCACCTCCTGGGCATCGGGAGCCGGATTGTTGCCACGGGGCGCTTCACGCCGCGCGTTACTTGATACAGCTGGTTCCTCCATATGCCTGCTATAACTCTGGGCCAGACGTGGGGTAGAATGAATCTGGTCACGGCTGTATGAATATGCTTCCTGTTGGATCAAAGCCGTCCTAAGGAGCTCTTTAACCCGGCGCGTCTCTATCGCCTGTAATGAATCACCTTCAACCGGAATAGCCTCCAGCCATGCCGCAGCTGCAACGAGGTTATCCAGCAGATTGGAGTAGTGACCCAGAGGTGTAGGCACATCTTGCGGTACACCAGTATTATGACGAGGCAGATGTATTAAACGGGGCTAAACCGGTGCTCCTGTCGCAGGTGCCTCCGCCCGGTTTACCACCGACGGATTATTGATTCCCGCTCCAGGGGTGTTGAAAAGGTCCCTTCTTTCAAAGACTGAGGGCAAACGAGATCGGTACTTCCTTCTCATGACTTCCTGTGAGGCGCTCTGGTCCAGCATGATTTTATAAGCTTGTGCGTCCAAAGCGGCCCGCTCCGCCGTCATCCTGACCTCTTCTACTGCCAGATCCGCTTTGGCCTGGGTAATCTGCTCTCTCACCTTTGCGATCTCTGCGTTATGAGCATCCTGATGTTGGAAATATGCCCTAGAGGCAATAATAAAAGCATTATTATTATATTTCCTTATTCATGATAATTGTCTTTATTCGTGCTATAATTGTGTTATCCGGAAATCGTAATACATGTGTGAATAACAGACAACAACGTGTCCCTAGTAAGCCTCTAGTTGACTAGCTCGTTGATCAACAGATAGTCATGGTTTCCTGACTATGGTCATTGGATGTCAATGATGACGAGATCACATCATTAGGAGAATGATGTGATGGACGAGACCCAATCCTAAACATAGCATAAGATCGCATAGTTCGTTTGCTAGAGTTTTCCAATGTCAAGTATCCTTTCCTTAGACCATGAGATCGTGTAACTCCCGGATACCGTAGGAGTGCTTTGGGTGTGCCAAACGTCACAACGTAACTGGGTGACTATAAAGGTATACTACGGGTATCTCCGAAAGTGTCTGTTGGGTTGACACGGATCGAGACTGGGATTTGTCACTCCGCTTGACGGAGAGGTATCACCGGGCCCTCTCGTTAATGCATCATCATAATGAGCTCAATGTGATCAAAGTGTTTGATCACAGGATCATGCATTACGGTACGAGAAAAGTGACTTGCCGGTAACGAGATTGAACGAGGTATTGGGATACCGACGATCGAATCTCGGGCAAGTAAAATACCGATTGAAAAAGGGAATCGTATACGGGATTAATTGAATCCTCGACATCATGGTTCATCCGATGAGATCATCGTGGAGCATGTGGGAGCCAACATGGGTATCCAGATCCCACTGTTGGTTATTGCCCGAGAGCCGTCTCGGTCATGTCTGCATGTCTCCCGAACCCGTAGGGTCTACACACTTAAGGTTCGGTGACGCTAGGGTTGTGAAGATATGTATATGCAGTAACCCGAATGTTGTTCGGAGTCCCGGATGAGATCCCGGACGTCACGAGGAGTTTCAGAATGGTCCAGAGGTAAAGGATTATATATAGGAAGTGCTATTTTGGCCATCGGGACAAGTTTCGGGGTTATCGGTATTGTACCGGGACCACCGGAGGGTCCCGGGGGGTCCATCGGGTGGGGCCACCTGCCTCGGGGGGCCACATGGGCTCTAGGGGGTGCGCCTTGGCCTACATGGTCCAAGGGGAACCAGACCCAAGAGGCCCATGCGCCTAGGGTTCCAAAGGGGAAGAGTCCCACTAGTGGAAGGCACCTCCTAGGTGCCTTGGGGGGAGGAAATCCTCCCTGGCCGCCGCCCCTTGGAGATCAGATCTCCCAGGGCCGGCGCCCCCCCCCAAGAGGCCTATATAAAGGGGGGAGGGGAGGGGGGCAGCCACACCCCTGGTCCTTGGCGCCTCCCTCTCCCTCTCCAACACCTCCTCCTCCTCCGTAGAGCACGGCGAAGCCCTGCCGGAGTACTGTAGCTCCACCATCACCACGCCGTCGTGCTGCTGCTGGAGCCATCTTCCTCAACCTCTCCTTTGCCTTGCTGGATCAAGAAGAAGGAGACGTTACGCTGACCGTACATGTGTTGAACGCGGAGGTGCCGTCCTTTCGGTGCTAGGATCTCCGGTGATTTGGATCACGTCGTGTACGACTACCTCATCCCCGTTCGTTGAACGCTTCCGCTCGCGATCTACAAAGTGGTATGTAGATGCAATCTCTCTCCCATGACTCGTTGCTTAGATGAACTCATAGATGAATCTTGGTGAAACCGTAGGAAAAAATTTTAATTTTCTGCAACGTTCTCCAACAGTGGCATCATGAGCTAGGTCTATGCGTAGTTCTCTATTGCACGAGTAGAACACAATTTGTTGTGGGCGTAGATGTTGTCAACTTTCTTGCCGCTACTAGTATTATCTTGCTTCAGCGGTATTGTGGGATGAAGCGGCCCGGACCAACCTTACACGTACGCTTACGTGAGACCGGTTCCACCGACTAACATGCACTAGTTGCATAAGGTGGCTGGCGGGTGTCTGTCTCTCCCACTTTAGTTGGAGCGGATTCGATGAAAAGGGTCCTTATGAAGGGTAAATAGAAGTTCACAAATCACGTTGTGGCTTTCACGTAGGTAAGAAAACGTTCTTGCTAGAACCCTAATTCAGCCACGTAATACTTGCAACAACAATTAGAGGACGTCTAACTTGTTTTTGCAGCAAGTGCTTTGTGATATGATATGGCCAAAGTTGTGATGAATGATGAATGATCTATATGTGATGTATGATATGTTCATGCTATTGTAATAGGAATCACGACTTGCATGTTGATGAGTATGACAATCGGCAGGAGCCATAGGAGTTGTCTTTATTTTTTGTATGACCTGCGTGTCATTGAGAAACGCCATGTAAATTACTTTACTTTATTGCTAAACGCGTTAGCCATAGTAGTAGAAGTAATAGTTGGCGAGCAACTTCATGGAGACACGATGATGGAGATCATGATGATGGAGATCATGGTGTCAAGCCGGTGACAAGATGATCATGGAGCCCCAAGATGGAGATCAAAGGAGCTATGTGATATTGGCCATATCATGTCACGTTTATTATTTGATTGCATGTGATGTTTATCATGTTTTGCTTCTTGTTTACTTAGAACGACGGTAGTAAATAAGATGATCCCTCATAATAATTTCAAGAAGTGTTCCCCCTAACTGTGCACCGTTGCGACAGTTCGTTGTTTCGAAGCACCACGTGATGATCGGGTGTGATAGATTCTAACGTTCACATACAACGGGTGTAAGACAGATTTACACATGCAAACACTTAGGTTGACTTGACGAGCCTAGCATGTACAGACATGGCCTCGGAACACAGAAGACCGAAAGGTCGAGCATGAGTCGTATAGAAGATACGATCAACATGAAGATGTTCACCGATGTTGACTAGTCTGTCTCACGTGATGATCGGACACGGCCTAGTTGACTTGGATCATGTAATACTTAGATGACTAGAAGAGGGATGTCTATCTAAGTGGGAGTTCATTAAATAATTTGATTAAATGAACTTTATTATCATGAACTTAGTCTAAAATATTTACAATATGTCTTGTAGATCAAATGGCCAACGTAGTCCTCAACTTCAACGCGTTCCTAGAGAAAACCAAGCTGAAAGACAATGGCAGCAACTATACGGACTGGGTCCGGAACCTGAGGATCATCCTCATAGCTGCCAAGAAATATTATGTCCTACGAGCACCGCTGGGTGACGCACCTGTTCTCCCTGCAGAACAAGACGTTATGAACGCTTGGCAGTCACGTTCGGATGATTACTCCCTCGTTCAGTGCGGCATGCTTTACAGCTTAGAGCCGGGGATCCAAAAGCGTTTTGAGAGACATGGAGCATATGAGATGTTCGAAGAGCTGAAAATGGTTTTCCAAGCTCATGCCCGAGTCGAGAGATATGAAGTCTCCGACAAATTCTTTAGCTGTAAGATGGAGGAAAATAGCTCTGTCAGTGAACACATACTCAAGATGTCTGGGTTGCACAACCGCTTGACTCAACTGGAAGTTAATCTCCCGGATGAAGCAGTCATTGACAGAATCCTCCAGTCGCTTCCACCTAGCTACAAGAGCTTTGTGATGAACTACAATATGCAGGGGATGGTAAAGACCATTCCTGAGGTATATGCTATGCTGAAATTAGCAGAGGTAGAAATCAAGAAGGAACATCAAGTGTTGATGGTGAATAAAACCACTAAGTTCAAGAAGGGCAAGGGTAAGAAGAACTTCAAGAAGGACGGCAAGGAAGTTGCCGCGCCCGGTAAGCAAGTTGCCGGGAAGAAGCCAAAGAATGGACCCAAGCCCGAGACTGAGTGCTTTTATTGCAAGGGAAGTGGTCACTGGAAGCGGAACTGCCCCAAATACTTAGCGGACAAGAAGGCCGGCAAAACAAAAGGTATATGTGATATACATATAATTGATGTGTACCTTACCAGTACTCGTAGTAGCTCTTGGGTATTTGATACCGGTGCAGTTGCTCACATTTGTAACTCAAAGCAGGAGCTGCGGAATAAACGGAGACTGGCTAAGGACGAGGTGACGATGCGCGTCGGGAATGGTTCCAAGGTCGATGTGATCGCCGTCGGCACGCTACCTCTACATTTACCTATGGGATTAGTTTTAAACCTCAATAATTGTTATTTAGTGCCAAGTTTGAGCATGAACATTGTGTCTGGATCTCGTTTAATTCGAGATGGCTACTCATTTAAATCCGAGAATAATGGTTGTTCTATTTATATGAGAGATATGTTTTATGGTCATGCTCCGATGGTTAATGGTTTATTCTTAATGAATCTCGTACGTGATGATACACATATTCATAGTGTGAATACCAAAAGAGTTAAAATTGATAACAATAGTCCCACATATTTGTGGCACTGCCGCCTTGGTCACATAGGTATCAAACGCATGAAGAAGCTCCATGCAGATGGACTTTTAGAGTCTCTTGATTATGAATCATTTGACACGTGCGAACCATGCCTCATGGGTAAAATGACCAAGACTCCGTTCTCAGGAACAATGGAGCGAGCAACCAACTTATTGGAAATCATACATACCGATGTGTGCGGTCCAATGAGTGTTGAGGCTCGCGGTGGCTATCGTTATGTTCTCACCCTCACTGATGACTTGAGTAGATATGGGTATATCTACTTAATGAAACACAAGTCTGAGACCTTTGAAAAGTTCAAGGAATTTCAGAGTGAGGTTGAAAATCAACGTGATAGAAAGATCAAGTTTCTACGATCAGATCGTGGAGGAGAATACTTGAGTCATGAATTTGGCACACACTTAAGAAAATGTGGAATAGTTTCACAACTCACGCCGCCTAGAACACCTCAGCGTAATGGTGTGTCCGAACGTCGTAATCGCACTCTATTAGATATGGTACGATCTATGATGTCTCTTACCGATTTACCGCTATCTTTTTGGGGCTATGCTTTAGAGACTGCCGCATTCACTTTAAATAGGGCTCCATCGAAATCCGTTGAGACGACACCGTATGAATTATGGTTTGGGAAGAAACCTAAGCTGTCGTTTCTAAAAGTTTGGGGATGCGATGCTTATGTGAAGAAACTTCAACCTGAAAAGCTCGAACCCAAGTCGGAAAAATGCGTCTTCATAGGATACCCTAAAGAAACTATTGGGTATACCTTCTACCTCAGATCCGAAGGCAAGATTTTTGTTGCCAAGAATGGATCCTTTCTAGAGAAGGAGTTTCTCTCAAAAGAAGTAAGTGGGAGGAAAGTAGAACTTGATGAAGTGTTACCTCTTGAACCGGAAAAAGGCGAAACTCAAGAAAATGTTCCTGAGGTGCCTGCACCGACTAGAGAGGAAATTAATGATGATGATCAAGATACTTCTAATCAAGTTCCTACTGAAATTCGAAGGTCCACAAGGACACGTTCCGCACCAGAGTGGTACGGCAACCCTGTCACGGAAATCATGTTGTTAGACAACGGTGAGCCTTCGAACTATGAGGAAGCAATGGCGGGCCCGGATTCCGACAAATGGCTAGAAGCCATGAAATCCGAGATAGGATCCATGTATGAAAACCAAGTATGGACTTTGACTGACTTGCCCGTTGAGCGGCGAGCCATAGAAAATAAATGGATCTTTAAGAAGAAGACACACGCGGATGGTAATGTGACCATCTATAAAGCTCGGCTTGTCGCTAAGGGTTATCGACAAGTTCAAGGAATTGACTACGATGAGACTTTCTCACTGGTAGCGAAGCTGAAGTCCGTCCGAATCATGTTAGCAATTGCCGCATTCTACGATTATGAAATATGGCAAATGGACGTCAAAACGGCATTCCTTAATGGTTTCCTTAAGGAAGAATTGTATATGATGCAGCCGGAAGGTTTTGTCGATCCTAAGAATGCTGACAAAGTGTGCAAGCTCCAACGCTCGATTTATGGGCTGGTGCAAGCATCTCGGAGTTGGAACATTCGCTTTGATGAGATGATCAAAGCGTTTGGGTTTACGCAGACTTATGGAGAAGCCTGCGTTTACAAGAAAGTGAGTGGGAGCTCTGTAGCATTTCTCATATTATATGTAGACGACATACTTTTGATGGGAAATGATATAGAACTCTTGGACAGCATTAAGGCCTACTTGAATAAAAGTTTTTCAATGAAGGACCTTGGAGAAGCTGCTTATATATTAGGCATCAAGATCTATAGAGATAGATCAAGACACCTCATAGGTCTTTCACAAAGCACATACCTTGATAAGATATTGAAGAAGTTCAATATGGATCAATCTAAGAAGGGGTTCTTACCTGTGTTACAAGGTGTGGAATTGAGCTCAACTCAATGTCCGACCACGGCAGAAGATATAGAAGAGATGAGTGTCATCCCCTATGCCTCAGCCATAGGTTCTATTATGTATACCATGCTATGTACCAGACCTGATGTAAACCTTGACGTAAGTTTGGTAGGAAGGTACCAAAGTAATCCCGGCAAGGAACACTGGACAACGGTCAAGAATATCCTGAAGTACCTGAAAAGGACTAAGGAAATGTTTCTCGTTTATGGAGGTGAGGAAGAGCTCGTCGTAAAGGGTTACGTCGACGCTAGCTTCGACACAGATCTGGATGACTCTAAGTCACAAACCGGATACGTGTATATTTTGAATGGTGGGGCAGTAAGCTGGTGCAGTTGCAAGCAGAGCGTTGTGGCGGGATCTACATATGAAGCAGAGTACATGGCAGCCTCGGAGGCAGCACATGAAGCAATTTGGGTGAAGGAGTTCATCACCGACCTCGGAGTCATACCCAATGCGTCGGGGCCAATCAAACTCTTCTGTGACAACACTGGAGCTATTTCACTTGCCAAGGAGCCCAGGTTTCACAAGAAGACCAGGCACATCAAGCGTCGCTTCAACTCCATTCGTGAAAATGTTCAAGATGGAGACATAGAAATTTGTAAAGTGCACACGGATCTGAATGTCGCAGATCCGTTGACTAAACCTCTCCCTAAGGCAAAGCATGATCAGCACCAGAACTCTATGGGTGTTCGATTCATCACAATGTAACTAGATTATTGACTCTAGTGCAAGTGGGAGACTGTTGGAAATATGCCCTAGAGGCAATAATAAAAGCATTATTATTATATTTCCTTATTCATGATAATTGTCTTTATTCGTGCTATAATTGTGTTATCCGGAAATCGTAATACATGTGTGAATAACAGACAACAACGTGTCCCTAGTAAGCCTCTAGTTGACTAGCTCGTTGATCAACAGATAGTCATGGTTTCCTGACTATGGGCATTGGATGTCAATGATGACGAGATCACATCATTAGGAGAATGATGTGATGGACGAGACCCAATCCTAAACATAGCATAAGATCGCATAGTTCGTTTGCTAGAGTTTTCCAATGTCAAGTATCCTTTCCTTAGACCATGAGATCGTGTAACTCCCGGATACCGTAGGAGTGCTTTGGGTGTGCCAAACGTCACAACGTAACTGGGTGACTATAAAGGTATACTACGGGTATCTCCGAAAGTGTCTGTTGGGTTGACACGGATCGAGACTGGGATTTGTCACACCGCTTGACGGAGAGGTATCACCGGGCCCTCTCGGTAATGCATCATCATAATGAGCTCAATGTGATCAAAGTGTTTGATCACGGGATCATGCATTACGGTACGAGAAAAGTGACTTGCCGGTAACGAGATTGAACGAGGTATTGGGATACCGACGATCGAATCTCGGGCAAGTAAAATACCGATTGACAAAGGGAATCATATACGGGATTAATTGAATCCTCGACATCGTGGTTCATCCGATGAGATCATCGTGGAGCATGTGGGAGCCAACATGGGTATCCAGATCCCGCTGTTGGTTATTGCCCGAGAGCCGTCTCGGTCATGTCTGCATGTCTCCCGAACCCGTAGGGTCTACACATTTAAGGTTCGGTGACGCTAGGGTTGTGAAGATATGTATATGCAGTAACCCGAATGTTGTTAGGAGTCCTGGATGAGATCCCAGACGTCACGAGGAGTTTCGGAATGGTCCAGAGGTAAAGAATTATATATAGGAAGTGTTGTTTTGGCCATCGGGACAAGTTTCGGGGTTATCGGTATTGTACCGGGACCACCGGAGGGTCCCGGGGGGTCCATCGGGTGGGGCCACCTGCCTCGGGGGGACACATGGGCTCTAGGGGGTGCGCCTTGGCCTACATGGGCCAAGGGGAACCAGCCCCAAGAGGCCCATGCGCCTAGGGTTCCAAAGGGGAAGAGTCCCACTAGTGGAAGGCACCTCCTAGGTGCCTTGCGGGGGAGGAAATCCTCCCTGGCCGCCGCCCCTTGGAGATCAGATCTCCCAGGGCCGGCGCCCCCCCCCCAAGAGGCCTATATAAAGGGGGGAGGGGAGGGGGGCAGCCGCACCCCTGGTCCTTGGCGCCTCCCTCTCCCTCTCCAACACCTCCTCCTCCTCCGTAGAGCACGGCGAAGCCCTGCCGGAGTACTGTAGCTCCACCATCACCACGCCATCGTGCTGCTGCTGGAGCCATCTTCCTCAACCTCTCCTTTGCCTTGCTGGATCAAGAAGAAGGAGACGTTACGCTGATCGTACATGTGTTGAACGCGGAGGTGCCGTCCTTTCGGTGCTAGGATCTCCGGTGATTTGTATCACGTCGTGTACGACTACCTCATCTCCGTTCGTTGAACGCTTCCGCTCGCGATCTACAAAGTGGTATGTAGATGCAATCTCTCTCCCATGACTCGTTGCTTAGATGAACTCATAGATGGATCTTGGTGAAACCATAGGAAAAAAATTTAATTTTCTGCAACATTCTCCAACACCTGATCCGCCAGATTAGCCTCCACCATAAGTGCAGCCAATGCGTCGAATAGATCGGATAACACTTGAGCCGGCGGGCGCACAGAGCCTCCTGCTCCGGCAGCTGTTGCCGCTGCTGAACCGGAAATCAATGCCGCGGCCGTCGATGAGTGAAGCGCCGCTTGTGTACCGGCCATGAATATCCCAACCCGGTTGGGCAGATCAGAGGGGTCCGGAATACTGTCGCCATCAGAACAGCCCCCAATCCGGCCATCTTGTAGCTGATACAACGACTCAGTTTCTCCGGTCGATGACTCGTCGCCAGAGTAAACGACGGTTTCACCACCAGATCCTGACCCGTCCTCATAGCTTCCTCCATGGATGACTCCCACGAGGTTTAGCCCGGGCAGGTCGCGCGCGCTGAGCTGTCTCAACGAGGTCGGTGCAGGTGTCAAGCTCAAGGCCCGGTTCACCGATCTTGCCGATGAAGACGTGTATGCCACCAAAGGGGACCCGGTACCCATACTCAATAGAGCCGGCCTCGGGGGCCCAGCCTACGTCGTCGATGTAAATCTTGCCGCGACGACTCTTGGTCATCCGGCCCATGGCGTATCCCTTGAGTCCTTCAAGGCGGCCCTCCAAGAACTTGAAACCATCGTGCGATAGCCCCACGGTGGGCGCCAACTGTCGTGGGTTTGTCACGGCAGATGTCCTAGCGAAAGGACTTAGTCGTGGAGCCATCGCAACGGGTTAACTCGAAGGGGTTAAAGCGGAAGGGACACAGGGAGTTTATACTAGTTCGTCCCCTTCGATGAAGGTAAAAGCCTACGTCTAGTTTGTGATGGAATTGATGGGGTTTCGATGACTAGGGAGCAAACAAGCTTCGCCTAGGCCTAGAGTTGTGGTTGTCTGTCCTGAACCGCTATCGAGTCGTCCCCTTATATACGCGGGTGACGCCCGTCGGTTCACAAAGTCCCAATCTCCGGTTCATACTCGTATCCGGGTTGGTCTCTCCTTATTCCTAACTTACAATACCAGTTCATATACACGCCGGTTTACGGCTACAAGTGCTGAACCGACTATGGCCTTGGGCTGTTATCTAGCTTCTGGGCTTTAACACTTTTGGACTACTGATGAAGTTAACCCGGCCGTGGTAGGCCGGTTTATGCCCAGTAGTAATATCCCCAACAGCTACCCAGCGTTGGCCCAGTTCATGGCCGCGACACACCCGGCGTACAACCTCATGAAGATGCCCGGGAGCAGCGGTATCCTCACTGTGCACGGGGACACCGGAGACGCGCTGCGAGTGCTCAAGCTCGCCTTCAAGACGGCGGCGTCAGCACAGCCCGCCGACTCGGAGGCTCCCGAGCCCAAGGGGGCTGCACCCGCCAAGAAGAAGCAGTTGTTCACCCAAGACAAGGCAGAAACCAAGCAGATACCCGTCGACGAGGATGGGTCCACCAGTGCCACTTTTACCATAGGCGCCAACCTCGAGCCTGAGCAGGAGGAAGCCCTGGTCAGGTTCCTGCGCACAAACAAGAAGTGTAATCGAGCATCACCTCAACGTGTGCCCCAACGTGCGCCCCTAGGAGTTGGACCAGTTGGCGGGGATCCCTAGGAGTGTAATCGAGCATCACCTCAACGTGTGCCCCAACGTGCGCCCCGTGAAGCAGAAGGCGAGGCGGCAGTTCGCAGAGAAGCAGGCCTTCATCATCCAAGAGACCTGGAAACTAGAAGCCGCGGGGGTCATTCGCGAGGTCTGATACCCGAATTGGTTGGCCAACCCTGTCGTTGTGCCAAAGAAGGGAGGCAAGGAATGCATGTGTGTCGACTTCACCAACCTCAACAAGGCATGTCCGCAAGATCCATTCCCGCTCCCCCGCATCGATCAGATCGTCGATTCCACTGCGGAATGCAACCTTCTATGCTTCTTGGATGCCTTCTCTGGGTATCACCAGATCAAGATGGCGGTAGAAGACGTCGAGAAGACAGCCTTCCTAACCCTGTGTGGGGTGTACTGCTACACATGCATGCCATTCGGGCTGCGAAACGCGGGGGCGACCTTTCAGCGGCTGATGCACATCGCGTTGGGCCGGCAGCTCGGGAAGAATGTCAAGGCTTACGTCGATGACATTGTGGTGAAGTCTCGGGAGGACAAGACCCTGATGCAAGACTTGGAGGAAACCTTCGCGAGCCTCGACGCGGTGAACCTGCGGCTCAACCTAGAGAAGTGTGTGTTCGGGGTCCCCTCAGGCAAGCTCTTGGGTTTCCTCGTGTCCCACCGAGGCATTGAGGCCAACCCGGAGAAGGTCAAGGCGGTCGGGGACATGAGCCCGCCAAAGACCCTCAAAGAAATGCAGAAGCTCACTGGACGTGTGACCGCGCTAGGGCACTTCATCTCCAGGCTGGGGGAGCGAGCGCTGCCTTTCTTCCAGCTAATGAAGAAAAGGGGCCCTTTGGATGGACTGAAGAGGCCGACAAGGCATTCCAAGATCTCAAGAGATACCTGACCAGCCCTCCGGTCATGGTGGCCCCACGCCCTCAGGAGCCCCTGGTGCTCTACCTCGCCACCACTCCTTACTCTGCCAGTGCAGCCCTAGTGGCGGTTAGGGAGGAGCGTCGAATCAAAACCGCAGCTACAGCCCGGGACAAGGCAGAACAGGAACAAAGAAGGCCCACAGAAACCGCCACGGTAGCTGAGGAGAATCAGCCGCCTCATCGCCTCCGGAGGGCGCCACAAGCATTGACACACCCAGCCTCGTTGAGCACCCCGTGTACTTCGTCAGCACGGTATTGCGGGACGCGAGAGCACGGTACCCCATGCCTCAGAAGCTCCTCCTCGCACTACTGGTGGCCTCACGCAAGTTGCGGCACTACTTTCAGGGTCACCCCATCAAGGTCGTCTCGTCATACCCCTTGGAGAGGGTACTTAGGAGCCCTAACTCGGCCGGAAGGGTCGCCGAGTGGAACATAGAACTGCAAGCGTTCCATCTCGAATTTAGCATGACCAAGGTCATCAAGGGAGCAGCATTAGCAGATTTTGTGGCAGAATGGACGGAGGCACCAGGCCTCAAGGCCGACGAGGATCGGTCCCTCTTCCCGAGGAGCGAGGCGCCGGAAGGCTGGGTCATGTACTTCGATGGGGCGTTCTCCAGGCATGGTGCTGGGGCTGGGGCGGTGCTTATATCGCCCACTCAGGACAAGCTCTACTAAGCAGTACAGCTCTGTTTCCAGCAAGGCGAAAAAGTCTCCAACAACATAGCAGAGTATGAAGGTCTAATAGCGGGCTTGAAGGCCGCAGTTGCCCTGGGGGTGAAACGCCTCACCATCAAGGGCGATTCGCAGCTCCTCGCCAATTTCTCCAATAAGGTGTACGAGCCGAAGGATGAGCACATGATGGCCTACCTTGCAGAGGTCCGCAAGATGGAGAAGCAGTTCTAGGGGCTGGAGTTGAAGCATGTACCCCGTGGCACCAATCAGGAGGCCGACAACATCGCCAGACGGGCGTCCAGGCGGCTACCTCAAGAGCCTGGCGTCTTCGAGGAGCGGCTCTTCAAGCCCTCAGCCCTGTCGTCATTATCAAACACGGCTCAGCCTCGAGAAGAGCTCCCCCAGCCACCTGCCTCAGGAGCCCCGGTCTGTGGCCCGGCCTCAGGAGCGCGCCTGCTCCTGACGATGGAACCTCAGGAGGGGTGCTGGATCACGGAGCTTCGGAGTTACTTAACACAGGGGATCCTACTGGAGAAGGAGGAGGAGGTGGAGCGTGTGGCACTACAGGCCACGGCATACTGCATCAAGGATGGAGAGCTCTACCGGAAGCGACCAAACGACGTATCCCTGCGCTGCATCTCCAGGGAGCAAGGAAAGGAACTGCTGGAAGACATACACGGCGAAGACTGTGGACACCATTCGTCATCACGGACCCTCGTCGGCAAGGCGTTTTGCAGTGGGTTTTATTGGCCCACCGCACTCAATGACGTTGTCGAACTGGTGAAGGCTTGTGAGGCCTGCCAGTTCCACGCCAAGCAGGTCCATCAGCCGACGGGAGGCCTGCAGACTATACCCCTTTCGTGGCCATTCGTAGTCTGGGGGCTGGACATCCTAGGCCCGTTCCTCGGGCGTCAGGGGGCTATCGCTACCTCTACGTCGCCATGGACAAGTTCACCAAGTGGGTTGAAGTAGAGGCCGTCCGCACCATCCCCGCTGGTTCCGCGGTCAAGTTCATCAGGGGCATCGTGAGCCGATTCGAGGTGCCAAACCGCATCATCACAGACAATGATTCGCATTTCACCGGTAACCTCTTTAAAACATACTGTGCTAACCTTGGGACGCAGATATGCTACGCTTCGGTGGCACACCCCTGAAGCAATGGCCAGGCGGAGCGAGCCAACGCAGAGGTCCTAAGGGGCCTCAAGACCAGGACGTTCAAGAAGAAGCTGGAGGCCTGCGGAAGAGGTTGGTACAACGAGCTTCCGTTCGTGTTGTGGTCCATCCGCACGACCGCGACCAAGCCGACGGGAGAGACCCCGTTCTTCCTGGTCTACGGAGCCAAGGCGGTCCTCCCTCACGAGGTCAGACGCCGCTCCGCGCGGGTCCTGGCGTTCGACGAGGCGCAGCAGGACGCCATGCGGGGGTAGACCTCATGCTGGGGGAGGAACGCCGCAGGGAAGCCGCACTGCGGGCGGTGAGGTACCAACAAGCACTGCGACGATATCACTGCCGCCACATCCGCCCCAGAACCCTCGAGGTAGGAGACCTCGTGCTCAGGCGGGTCCTCTCCAGGGAGGGACTGCACAAGCTCTCTCCCATGTGGGAGGGCCCGTTCAAGGTTGTTCATGTTTCCAGGCCTGGCTCCGCGCGCTTGGAGACTCAGGAGGGGGTGCCGATCCAGAACGCGTGGAACATCCAGCACCTCCGGAGGTTCTACCCCTGAAAAGGCCCAGAGCCTGTGAAGAAGGCGAACGCCTGTGAAGATTATCCTTTCTGGAAAAGGCTCGGAGCCTGTGAAGAAGGCGAACGCCTGTGAAGATTATCCTTTTTGGAAAAGGCCAGGAGCCTGTGAAGAAGGCGAACGCCTGTGAAGATTATCCTTTTTGGAAAAGGCCCAGAGCCTGTGAAGAAGGCGAACGCCTGTGAAGATTATCCTTTTTGAAAAAGGCCCGGAGCCTGTGAAGATTATCCTTTTTGGAAAAGGCCCAGAGCCTGTGAAGAAGGCAACTGCCTGTGAAGCTGTCGCGTTTTGGAAAAGGCCCAGAGCCTGTGAAGAGGGAAAACGCCCGTGAAGCTCATTCCCCTTAAGAAAGGCCAAAGCCTGTGAAGAAGGCCAACGCCTGTGAAGCTCGCCGCCCGTGACACTCTCACGTAATAATGAGTGGGGCTGTACACGCCCCGGAGTCTCAGGAGCGCCGGCCTCAGGCCCTGGGGCTCCCTCCCACGCCCAGTGGCAGCACTTAGCTCCGCGCTGGTGAGAAGACGTCGAAGACTAGGTTAGGTGCCGGACGCGGCTTTTTCATTTGCTTTCCGCAGTTGGCTTGTTTATTCTCATTCGAAGTTTTATTGGAGCTGTTGCCGCCTTTGACTTATGGTTCTTCGACTTTTTCACTCTCCTACCTCAATTTCTCTTATGCAAGGCCTCGCGAGGGGAAGGGGCAGCCGAGCGCCCTCGCGAGTATTTCTGTCCTAGTCGTTCAAAGGTTTCGCGACCTGGGTCCATTGCAGGAGCACCCCTCCAGTCCGTGCCCCACGGGCACCGCGACATCAACACACGGCCTAGGTCGGTCGCCCCCCTCACGGCTGGGTTGGAAACTATCTACACATAGGCACGATAGCGAAAGCAAAGCAATAATTAACAGCGATAACCCAGACACGCCCCCGCGGGGCCCCATACTACTATCTTTTCATGCAGGACAAAGGAAAAGAAAGAACAAATCGGGCGCAACTCGCCTCACACCGGCCTACTAGGAAGACTCGAGCCGCCTCCAGGACTCAGGCAGACTCCCTCTTGCGCTTCACTGAAGCGCGACGGCGGGCAGACGCACCACCACCTCCCAGGCAGGTACGACGGCGTGGAGGCTGACTGTGGCCACCGCTGGAAGAGTCGCCGCCTGAGGAAGAACCGGTGAAGCTTGGGGATCCCTGAGCACCGCCGACCACGCGAGCGCTGCCCTCTCCATCGTCGCCAGGGCTGGGTTCCCGGCCGCGGTCGTCGTCCTCAGAGCAGCACCCTGCACGGCGACCATCTTCCCCGAACACCCTCACGAAGAGGGTGGCATCACCGTCAAACTTGAAGTGCAGGGTGCACCGACGGCTCAGGCCCCGCGCGCGGGCAAACGTTTGCCAACCGCGGGCCAGGGCCAGGCTCCCAGCTGCATAGACCTCCAGTGAAGCCCATGAGGCCCGGCTGCAGCAGCCATCTGCTTGAAGCCAGAGGCCGCCCGGGGCACCGGCCGGGAGCTCACCGAGGAGGAAGCGAGGAAGATGAAGCCGGGTGCTAGTCGGCTCCGCCGACCACACAATGAACTCCGGCAGCACCTCTGTCGCGCGGGAACGCAGCCTAGGGGGGCGCGCGACCGAGGCGTGCCCCCCGGTCGCCGTTGCCGGCCCGTCACCGAGCTAGAAATCGCCCCCACGGCCGTGAAGGGTTGTCGTCGTGGCCGCGGGATGTTTGCGAGGACGCCCCCAGCCGCGCTTGGGCGGAGGAGAGGCAGGCTCAACCTGGCGAGCCTTCCCTTTCTCCGCGGCTGAGAACCTCCTCAATGGCGCCATGAAGAAGAAGGAGAAGCAAGGGGGATGGACCGAAAGGGCGTGTGCCGTCCCGTACTTATAGCCGGCGAAGGCCAACCGTCGGCCTCCACGATCTCAGGTAATCATGACCCATTTTGCATGCAGGGACTTGTCCAATCCGTGCAGACGCCGAGGCGTCATGGGGAAGCGGAGACGCCCACGTCCAATCAACCGCCACGCGGCGCCCAAGGCCGCAGGCTGTTAGGGCCCGCGGCGCTTCGCCCTTGCCCTTTCGCCTCCCTGCATGGCCAAGTCCGGGCGCGCCTTGGGCCTGGGGGCTACTGTCGGCATCCTAGGAATGGGGGTCCCCAGACTTGCCTGCCTGCGGCCTGCGGCATGGCTCAAAGGGGGCCCAGCATGACCCATCTTCTTCAACACAGACTCAAGACCCTCGCGAGTGGCCAAGCCTCACGGGGCAGACGACACGGAGCTTCCTCAGGCACGGCCTCATCAGGCTGGCTCACGAGGAGGCTGAGAGATCAAGGCGGGGTACCACATGAGGTGCCCATGACGATAGCCATGACGACCAAGGGCGCCAGGCGGCGCCAGCCCGTGCAGTGTCCTCCCTTTCCTCTTTGGTGCAAAGGGAGCAAGCGTAGGGGAGAGGATCAAGCAAAGGCACCCATTTCGGTGCAACGAGACCAAGACCAGCTCCGCGACAAGGAGGAAGTCACTGTGGAGCCCAGGCCGGCGTCACCACCAGAGCTTTTGGCAGGCGAGGACCAACTTTAGTCAGGATAAGTGTACCAGATGTTCCCCTTCAAAATGGCCAATTGTTGGCGCCCTTCCCGCTCAATATTTGCGAAGAGGTCCAGGGCATTTGCCTATAAATAGAACTAGCCACCCTCGGGATCGGGGGGAGGAACAGATCGATTGGCAATCAGACAGAGAGAGAGAGAGAGAAAAAAAAAAGGGCGACTGAACCCCTCTAGCAGTTCATCGCCCCAGCCAAGAACGGGCCCTCGCGAGGCTGTTCTTCCTTGTATTGTTCATCATCAGCCCAAGAGGCAATCCACCACACCACCACACTGGAGTAGGGTATTACACCACATCGGGGGCCCGAACCAGTATAAACTCTGTGTCTCTTGTGTTGTTCTTCTGGTAGCTTAGATCCTTGCAAGGCGGAGGGGTACAGGTAGGTAGGAAGTGTAATCTCCGCGCGCACCCCAGAGTTCGAACCTCAAGGGTCTGCCGGAACCCGAAATCCGACAAGGAGACACGGATGTTTTTGTCGTGGTTCCGATAGGTGGTGCTATCGTACATCCACATTGATGGAGACTTCAACCCACGAAGGGTAACGGCTGCGCGAGTCCACGGAGGGCTCCACCCACGAAGGGTCCACGAAGAAGCAACCTTGTCTATCCCACCATGGCCGTCACCCACGAAGGACTTGCCTCACTAGCGGTAGATCTTCACGAAGTAGGTGATCTCCTTGCCCTTACAAATTCCTTGGTTCAACTCCACAATCTTGTCGGAGGCTCCCAAGTGACACCTAGCCAATCTAGGAGACACCACTCTCCAAGAAGTAACAAATGGTGTGTTGATGATGAACTCCTTGCTCTTGTGCTTCAAATGATAGTCTCCCCAACACTCAACTCTTTCTCTCACAGGATATGGATTTGGTGAAAAGAAGATTTGAGTGGAAAGCAACTTGGGGAAGGCTAGAGATCAAGATTCATATGGTAGGAATGGAATATCTTGGCCTCAACACAAGTGTAGGTGGTTCTCTCTCAGAAAAGTTAAGTTGGAAGTGTAGGTTCGTTCTGATGGCTCTCTCCACGAATGAAGAGGAGGTGGAGGGGTATATATAGCCTCCACACAAAATCTAACCATTACACACAACTTGCCAATCTTGGTGGGACCGAATTGATAAACTCAGTCGGAGCGATTCAGCAAATCTAGTGACCGTTAGGATTTTCGGTGGGACCGACATGCAACTCGGTAGGACCGATATGGTTAGGGTTAGGGCATAATGTAATCTCGGTGAGACCGATTACACAAACTCAGTGAGACCAATTTTGGTAATAAGCTAACCAGAGAGTTGGTTAGGTAAACTCGGTGGGACCAATTCGCTCATTTCGGTGAGACCGAAATGTTACGAAGGGGAAATAGAGAGTTTACATTGCAATCTTGGTGGGACCGATCGCTCATCTCGATGGGACCAAAACGTTACGAAGGGAAACAGAGAGATTAAAATCCCATCTCGATCAGACCGAGATCCATATCGGTGAGACCGATTTGCCTAGGGTTTGTGGCAGTGGCTATGACATCTGAACTCGGTGGCGCCGGATAGAAAGAATCGGTGGGGCCGAGTTTGACTTTTGGTTTAGGTCATATGTGGATGTGAGAAAGTAGTTGAGAGCTTTGGAGCATATCACTAAGCATTTTGAGCAAGAGCCTCATTAAGTAACACCTCATCCCTCCTTGATAGTATTGGCTTTTCCTATAGACTCAATGTGATCTTGGATCACTAAAATAGAAAATGTAGAGTCTTGAGCTTTGAGCTTGAGCCAATCCTTTTGTCCTTAGCATTTTGAGGGGTCCACTTTTCTCATCCATGCCATGCCAATCATTGAGCTTTCCTGAAATATTAATCTTGAAAGAGCATTAGCTCAATGAGCTATATGTTGTTAGGAATTACCAAAACCACCTAGGGATAGTTGCACTTTCACATACCTCAAAGCCTCTTATAAGGCTGATATAGGCTTCATCCAGTCCACTCTCAGCAGACTGAATCTTCTCAATCACCGCACCCATAAGGGCACGGTGTTCATCGATGATGGAGGCGCTCTTCAGTGCCGCCAACAAAGCATCCGGCACCTCTGGTTGGACAGAGGTTGCCGATGGAATAGGCACACCCTCTCCAGCCGAGGGAGGCCGCCTACTTGATTCTAGAGCCGTATTGGTCTCCAGAATTGCGTCCGGCTGGGGGCCGAATTCAAGATGGCCCCCGCCGTCGACTCCCACGGGAACCTTCTCCCCCATGTCTCCGGCCCTTGAAGTTTGACCTCCAGGCACCGCCTTCACAATCCCCCCCCCCCTCCTTGACATGGGTCCTTCTGGGACAAAACCTCGGTGTTATTCACATATTTGGGGGAAGGGGCCTTCGGGGGTGTCCCGCTCTCCATGGCATCCGAGCTTAGCAAATCCTCCGACAAGGATTGCTCCGCGCAGGACCTCGCCGGACTGCAAAAAGTATGGCCAGGATGAAAATATTGTGCCATGACAAGTCTGGATGAATAAACGTGTTCGGATTTTATATACTCACGAGTTCACCAGGGGCTGGGCCCTGGGATCCCACTCCGGGCTGCTGTCGGCGACTTTTTTCCCCTCTTAGGCGACTCGGCCTCCAAGTATATGGAGGCCATCCTCTTCTTTCTTCCCCCCGCTGGGGATTCGTCTTCCTCCTCCTCGTCCTCTTCGGAGGCAGGACGGGCATTGGAGCCTTCGGATATTGTGCCCGAAGTGCCGTGGCGATGAAGGCTGCCCCGGGTCTTTTTGGCCTCCTTCTCGGCCTTCTTCTTTGGCGCCTTGTAAGGCGCCGGGACCAGCATCTTCGTCAGAAGTGGGCCGACCGGTTCTTCTGGCAGCGGGGCCGGATAGTGGATCCGCCCCGCCTTCTTCGTCCAGCCCTAGGAGAGTTGTGGAAAACACATTAAGCATTTCCCTTGGGTTATGCGGATAAAACGTATAATGACCTACCGAGCTTGCAGGGCGGGACAGTTGGTACCTGTTGGGGAACGTAGTAATTTCAAAAAAATTCCTACGCACACGCAAGATCATGGTGATGCATAGCAACGAGAGGGGAGAGTGTTGTCCACGTACCCTCGTAGACCGAAAGCGGAAGCGTTAGCACAACACGGTTGATGTAGTTGTACGTCTTCATGATCCGACCGATCAAGTACCGAACGCACGGCACCTCCGAGTTCAGCACACGTTCAGCCCGATGACGCCCCTCGAACTCCGATCCAGCCGAGCGTTGAGGGAGAGTTTCGTCAGCACAACGCCGTGGTGACGATGATGATGTTCTACCGACGCAGGGCTTCGCCTAAGCACCGCTACAGTATTATCGAGGTGGATTATGGTGGAGGGGGGCACCGCACACGGCTAAAAGATCAAACGATCAATTGTTGTGTCTTTGGGGTGCCCCCTGCCCCCGTATATAAAGGAGCAAGGGGGGTGCGGCCGGCCAGGAGAGGGGGCGCGCCAGGAGGAGTCCTACTCACACCGGGAGTAGGACTCCCTCCCTTTTCCTAGTTGGATTAGGACTTGGGGGGAAAGAGGTGGAGGAGAAGAAGGAAAGGGGGGCGTCGCCCCCTCCTCCTTGTCCTATTCGGACTAGGGGGAGGGGCGCGCGGCCCTTGCCCTGGCCGCCTCTCCTCTCTTCCACTAAGGCCCATTAACCTCCGGGGGGGTTCCGGTAACCTCCCGGTACTCCGGTAAAATCTCGATTTCATCCGGAACACTTCCGATATCCAAACATAGGCTTCCAATATATTAATATTCATGTCTCGACCATTTCGAGACTCCTCGTCATGTCAGTGATCACATCCGGGACTCCGAACAACCTTCGGTACATCAAAACATATAAACTCATAATATAACTGTCATCAAAACGTTAAGCGTGCGGACCCTACGGGTTTGAGAACTATGTAGACATGACCGAGACACGTCTTCGGTCAATAACCAATAGCGGAACCTGGATGCTCATATTGGCTCCCACATATTCTACGAAGATCTTTATCGGTCAGACCGCATAACAACATACGTTGTTCCCTTTGTCATCGGTATGTTACTTGCCCAAGATTCGATCGTCGGTATCTCTATACCTAGTTCAATATCTTTACCGGCAAGTCTCTTTACTCGTTCCATAATACATCATTCCACAACTAACTCATTAGTTGCAATGCTTTCAAGGCTTAAGTGATGTGCATTACCGAGAGGGCCCACAGATACCTCTCCGACAATCGGAGTGACAAATCCTAATCTTGAAATACGCCAACCCAACAAGTACCTTCGGAGACACCTGTAGAGCACCTTTATAATCACCCAGTTACGTTATGACCTTTGGTAGCACACAAAGTGTTCCTCCGGTAAACGGGAGTTGCATAATCTCATAGTCATAGGAACATGTATAAGTCATGAAGAAAGCAATAGCAACATACTAAACGATCGGGTGCTAAGCTAACGGAATGGGTCAAGTCAATCACATCATTCTCCTAATGATGTGATCCCGTTAATCAAATGACAACCCATGTCGATGGCTAGGAAACTTAACCATCTTTAATCAACGAGCTAGTCAAGTAGAGACATACTAGTGACATACTGTTTGTTTATGTATTCACACATGTATTCTGTTTCCGGTTAATACAATTCTATCATGAATAATAAACATTTATCATGATATAAGGAAATAAATAATAACTTTATTATTGCCTCTAGGGCATATTTCCTTCAGTGCCCGCGGTCCTCGGCTGAGTCTGGCCATGATTTGCCGGACTTGAAAGCTCCTTCTAGATGTCTTTGTGCGAGGAGCCAAAGAGCTCTCACAGGGTCTGGTGCTTGGTCAGATCAAATTCCCATAAATTGCAAGTCCGGTGTTGACAAGGCAGGATCCGGCGAACTAACATCACCTGGACTACATTGACAAGCTCGGTATTCTTGTCTTCCATATCCTTGACGCGCGTCTGGAGCACTGATAGTTCGTCGGATGAAGACCAGTCCAGGCCCTTCTTAGGCCAGGACGTAAGCCGCAGGGGGGCTCCGGATCGGAACTCGGGAGCAGCGGCCCATTCCGTGCCGCGCGGCTCAGTGATGTAAAACCACTGATGTTGCCACTCTTTGGCGAAATCATTAAAAGTACCTATTGACCATGTGACGTTGGGCATCTTGCTCACCATAGCGCCCCCGCACTCGCGTGCTCGCCGCTCACTACCTTTGGCTTCACATTAAAGATCTTCAGCCATAAGCCGAAGTGTGGCGAGATGCGGAGAAAGGCCTCGCACACGACGATGAATGTCGAGATGTTGAGGAAGGAATTGGGGGATAGATCATGAAAATTGATCCCGTAATAATACATGATGCCACGAACGAACGGGTGGAGGGGAAACCCTAGCCCGTGGACAAAATGAGGGAGGAATACAACCCTTCGTGGGGTTCCGGAGTAGGGACGATCCATCCCGCCGTCGGGAGACGATGGCTGATTTTCTTGGCCAGATACCCGGCCTCCCGAAGCTTTTTGATATCCTTCTCCTGGATGGTAGAGGCCATCCACTTGCCTCCTGCTCCGGATCCGGACATTTTCAGAAGACCTTTGTGGGCGGAGAAGACGAACTCTCGGGCGCTGGAGCTCGAGCGAAGGGGAATGGATGAGGAAGAAGAAAGCATGGGTGCAAAAGGGAGTCCTTATCCCCTTATAAAGGCAGCAGGGATTCTGCGCCTCCCCACTTGCCCGGTAAACTCGCTTATTCCCCAAGCGCCGTGATTGATGGCGCGGTTGGGTTACCCACACCCGTATTGATGAGAATCCCGTGATAAGGGGACACGATCTCTGCTTCGACAAGATGTGCCAAGAAAACCTCCTCGCAATATGTGTAGTAGCTGGTTGAGAAAAACGGTTCGAATAATGACCGGGCCGTGGCGTGATGTCATGCTATGAAATTTGTCAGCAGATTAGATTTGTGAGATATTGTACTCTCTATGGTGGTATGTGGAATTTGTTTTGCAGAGCCAGACACGATCCTTGTATTCAAGATCTTCTATGGAGTATTCGGAGAAGGAACCCGCCTTGCAATGCCGAAGACAATCTGCGCGCCGGACCATCGTCATTGAAGCCTGGTTCAGGGGCTACTGAGGAAGTCCTGGATTAGGGGTCCTCGGACAGCCGGACTATATACTTTGGCCGGACTGTTGGACTATGAAGATTCAAGATTGAAGACTTCATCCCGTGTGCGGGTGGGACTCTCCTTTGCGTGGAAGGCAAGCTTGGCAATTCGGATATGTAGATCTCCTTCTCTGTAACCGACTCTGTGTAACCCTAGCCCCCTCCGGTGTCTATATAAACCGGAGGGTTTAGTCCGTAGGACAACGACAATCATAATCATAGGCTAGCTTCTAGGGTTTAGCCTCTTTAGATCTGATCTCGTGGTAGATCAACTATTGTAATACTCATATCATCAAGATCAATCAAGTAGGAAGTAGGGTATTACCTCCATCGAGAGGGCCCAAACCTGGGTAAACATTATGTCCCCCGCCTCCTGTTACCATCCGCCTTAGACGCATAGTTCGGGACCCCCTACCCGAGATCCGCCGGTTTTGACACCGACACCCGCCACAAGCCTATGTTCCAAAGATATCCCATCCGGAGTCCTGTTCCAGAGTTCTGGCAGAGGGTGTAGCCATTATCGAAGCCTTTTCATTAACCCCGACTGCCTTCATGACTATTTATGAGTAGTTCCTTCAGGACCTAAGGGTCATAATAGTAGCTAGATGGTTCTCTCTCTCATTTTGGATCTTCAATACCATGTTCCCATTCTTCCCTGTGTGATTGGGGTCAATCCGATGTAATTTTGCGGTGTGTGTTGTTGGAACATGATGAATTGTGAGTTTATGATCAGATTGTTCATTGAATCATATTGAATCATTTGAAGTTTCTTTGCTATATAATTAAGTAGCTATATATATATATGTATGCTTTCCACTCTATTTGTCTTCTCTGTCCAAGGTTGATTGGTAGATCTTCAGAGGGAGTGGTGCATGGTAGTGGCTTCAATCTTGTGGTGTTCTATATTCGAGTGAAAGAATTGGGACAAGACACACATTTTTATTGTTTCCCCTAAGGATAAAATGACGGGGTTTGATCTTATTGATAGATTTCTTGTTGTCTACATTATGTCATCTTGCTTGTTGTGTTGCTTTGTTTCTTGTAAACTCAATATCTTGAGATGCATACTGGATAACAGTCTTGGGGTGGAGTAATAGTAGTAGATGCAGTTGGATTAACGGTCTTCTTATCGTGGACGTAATGCCTATATGAGATTTTGCCATGAATGATCATAATTATAAAGATTGTTATCCTTGTCAACTACCCAACTGTAGTTTTTTACCATGACATTTGCCTTCTTTTAAGAGAGATACCTCTAGTGATCCTATGGCCCAGGGTGTATTCTTCCATCAATACAAACTCCTAAAAATTCCTTCTTTACTATTTTTTCGTACCATTATCTATCTATCTATTTTCTTCTAACCTTGTAACTAGCAAGACAAGGGACTTGACAGCCCCCTTGCCACGTTGGGTGCAAGTATTTTATCTTGTTTGTGTGTAGGTGCTGCTTATCTTGGAGTTCGTTGAATCCTATTAGTTCGATTAAACCTTGGTTCTTCACTGAGGGAAAACATTGCTACAATCTATATTGCCCTTCCTTTTTGGGAAATCCCAACAACTCCCACGGGAGTAGCAGCGAGCGGCTTTAGTGCGAATAATGATGGGGTGCTTGTCAATGGAAGGTGGATTGGGCCCACGCCGCGCCGCATGTAAGCTTGGAGGAAACTGTCCTTAATATGCAAATTTAGTCCTACGTGAAGGCCTTTCCGGGCAAGGAAAGACGCACGACGGGTACCCCCAGACTCCTCAAAAGGAGGCATGTGAAGCCACGACAAGGAAGCTTCAAGCCGTTCGTGGTGAAGAGACCCAGGAAGGAAGGCGTCCAACCAACCCAAGACCAAGTATAAATACATGTGCACCAGGTCCGGAAAAGGACAACTCCTACTTACACCGCTAATATGATGGAAGGGAAACCCTAGTTTAGACCTAGATTAGATCTGATCTTAGGCATTCTGTCGAGATAGGCCACCAAATATCCCAAGGACATATTCTACAACTTGTTGGAGCCCCACATTGTACTCGTTTATATATATAGTTCCAAACAAGCAGGATTAGCGTTGTTACTCGCGCGTGGGGCCTGAATCTGGGTAAAATCATCTCCATATGCCCGTTTGATATACTGAGGTATGTCAATTCATGTATGTTATTGTACATAGTTCGAGTACATTGCAAAATAAAGTCAACAACCATTGATACTATCACATTCAAATTATTATTCTTAGTGAATTGTGAATTTTGTGACATGCTAGATGTACAATGCTTATATCATCATTATATTTTAAATACAATTTTGATAAAATGTACAAACTCGAGGTCAATCATGCCTATGGCATTGTCTATATGCTCTGTAGTGCAACATGTGCACATGTGGTTTCATATGTAGTACGACATCCTTACTCCTTAGGGTGTATTTGGTTGATGCTGAAATTAGTCATAACAAAGTATTGGTTGGATGTTAACTTTATATTGGAAGTACTAACCAGGAGATACTTCTTAATTTACTAGTGCCTCGAAGAAAACAACAATGACATGTCTATGGGAGTCCAACCATGATGTAGATCTAAGAAATGAGATGACATTGTGTAAGCAAGCTCCAACCAAAGTCAAAACTTAGCTCATCAAATGATAATACCATCAACCCAAATCGTCAAAAATGAAATCTAAATCTTATAAATAACAAAGGTATAGAATACACTCTCATAAGCTTCGGGAGAGCCATGAACTCTGGAAAAGGCCACCACATTGCTTGTGTCTATGTCGTTAATGCTGAATGGTAAACTTTGGAAATGATGCAAAACTAAAATGTCTCAAGTATCAAAAGTCTTAAACATAAAAATATCATCAGCTGGAATAGCTCAGTTGGCTAGAGCGTGTGGCTGTTAACCACAAGGTCAGAGGTTCAAGCCCTCCTTCTAGCGGTTTTTTTTATCACCTGGCCCAGCATTTTGTTTTTGATAATTTTCACCGGGCCCAGTAATACATAGATATTACATTTGAGTTTGCTATTTCAGCCCAGAAGGTCCAAAATCCATGGTCCACAAACACAGATTCTCTCTCCTCCTTACCATTTGGAAATGCCGGACCGAGAGCACTACTACTGACGCCATAAAAAAAATGGCGACCACCATGCTGCCGTCCCCGTCTCTGCCTCCTACTCCCCGCGGCGTCTTATCGCCGCGCTGCTCACTGCAGGCCCCGACCCACGCGCACCGGGTGCCGGACGGGGCATCCCGGAGGCGCCATGCCCCGGTGCAGCGCGCGCGACCCGGGGCCGCGGCGTACGCGCGGGAGATAGGCGCCTGCGTGCGTGCGCGGCGCTGGGGCGCGGCATGCGAGGCGTTCGCGGCCATGCGCGCCGCCGGGGCCTCGCCAGACAGGTTCCTCCTCCCGCAGGTGCTCCGGGCCTGCGCCGCGGCGGACGCGCCCCGCCTCGCCGCCGCCGCGCACGCGCTCGCCACCAAGGGCGGGCCCGCGCTCGCCGACGACGCCGTGGTAGGGAACGCTGTCGTCGCCATGTACGCGGCGCTCGGGGACGTCCGCGCCGCGCGTGCAGCGTTCGCGTCGCTCCCCGAACGCGACGTCGTGGCATGGACGGCTCTCGTGGGCGCTTACGCCAACGCCGGGGAGCTGGGCGAGGCCTTCCAGCTGTTTGAATCTATGCAGGCCAGTGGCGTGCGGCCTGACGTGATTTCGTGGAACACCCTCGTCTCCGGCTTCGCGAGAAATGGTGATATTGGTGCTGCGCTCGATCTATTTGACGAAATGCTACTGAGGGGTGCCAAGCCACGGGTCAGTTCTTGGAACTGCATCATCTCTGGCTGTGTGCAGAATGCGCGCTATGATGAGGCTTTGGGCATCTTCCTGGAGATGTGCGAGACTGAGATGCCCGATGCAGTCACTATTGCTAGTATACTCCCTGCTTGCACTGGCTTGATGGCACTGGGCCTTGGAAAGCAGCTGCATTCTTATGCTGTACGTTGTGGTATCAAATTAAATGTCTACATTGGTTCTTCTTTGATTGGCATGTACTCCGAGTGCAGAGAGTTTGCTTATGCCACAAGCGTGTTCGCCGCCATTGATGGGGAGAGGAATGTCACTGTATGGAATGAGTTGATTCAATCATATATCTGTGATGGGAGGATGGACAAAGCGTGTGAAGCCTTTAACTTGATGCAGCAGGATGGTTTGAAGCCTGACACTGTCACATATAACAATTTCATCGCTGCATATGCTAGAGCAGGTCAGAAAGAACTAGCAAATGAACTGTTGTCAGGCATGATGAATGTCAGCTTGAAGCCTAATGTGGTATCAATGAATGCTTTAATATCCGGTTTGCATCAGTTTGGCCTCTGTGCTGATGCACTGGAAGTTTTCAGATACATGCAGCTCCTAAACAGCGGAGATGCAAAGCGTTGGACATTTCTGGATAATAGCAACCCCATCCAACCAAATGGTACTACAGTTGCTAGTGTCCTCTCACTGTTGACATACCTTAAGTTAGATCGTCTTGGGAAGGAAGTACACTGCTATGCTCTAAGGAATGGTCTGACGTCAAACATATTTGTTTCCAGCAAAATGGTTGACCTTTATGGTAAAACTGGTGATATGGTATCTGCTGCTAATGTCTTCCAGGGAATCAGTAATAAGAATGTTGTCACATGGAACAGTCTGCTAGCAGCTTACAAGCATAATAGGAAGCCAGAAGTTGTTTTGAAACTATTCTGTGAAATGCTCAAGTCTAATTTACTTCCTAACTTGGTTACAGTGCAGATAGCGCTTTTGTCTTCTGGTATGACGATGGCATCAGGGTATGGGAGAGAACTGCATGGTTTCATACAGAAAAACTGGCCTGGTGGTTATCCAATCACTCTTGCAAGTGCGCTAATAGATATGTATGGGAAATGTGGTAAGATTGAGGATGCTAGACTGGCTTTTGAGCGCAGTGTTGAAAAGGATGTAGCAGTATGGAATGCAATGATGAGTTGCTACTTGCTTCATAGGATGCCTAGAGATGTTAAAAGATTGTTCGAAATACTTGAACAATCTAGAACTCGGCCAGATCCTGTTACTTTCATCTTACTTCTTTCAGCTTGTAAGCAAGAAGGTTCCATGGTGGAAGCTCGGAGCTATTTCTACAGTATGGAAGATTTGTATGGCATAAAACCAAGTTTAAAACACTACACTTGCATGGTTGACATCATGGGAACAGCTGGTTTATTGGAGGAGTCACTAGAACTTATCCAGAAGATGCCAGTTGAGCCGGATGCATGCCTATGGTCTACTGTTCTCAAAGCTTGTAAGCTTCACTCAGATTTGGACGTTGCGGCTAAGGCTGCAAAAGCTCTTTTCGAGCTTGAACCAAATAATGCTTCAAACTACATGTTGCTTTCCAATATATATGCGAACAGCGGCTTTTGGGATTCCACTGAATCTGTAAGAGATGCCATGACAGAGCACGGGTTGCACGTTGAGAGCCAGTGTAGCTGGCTATATCTTGGCACAAGTGTGGATTCGTTTGAGGCTGGAGATTTGTCCCATCCTGCATTTGAGGATATTTTGAGTACATGGAAGGACTTGGCTAGTAGGATGGCAGAGTCTGGGTATGCTCCTCAAGACGATGAGCCCTATTGCAATGTACAAGTTGATCCATTGTCGTGCCACCACACCGAGCGGATTGCTGTGTGCTATGGACTTATTTCCATGCGTGCCCATGAACCGATACGGGTCTCGAAGAATTTCCGAATGTGCAAGGAATGCCATTCCTCAATCAAGTTCATCTCAAGGGATAAGAAGCGGGAGATATTGATTTCAGATGGTTGCACCTATCACCACTTCAGCGATGGCTCGTGCAGCTGTGGGGACATGTGGTAGATGAAAGAGTCGGTCCGACGCGAGAATGCTGGCTCATATGCCATGGAAAATTACAGCAATATGTGATGCAGGCAACCCATGAAACTGTCAGGAAAAGGAAGCCATCTTTAACCCCTCCCCTGGGCTGCAAATACGGTGTGCTTCAGGGGAGGTTGAAAGCCCGGAGCTCTTGCCAAGATCTGAGGGGACAAGTTTGGCCAGAATTATGTTGCTGCATGTTGAAGGAAGTGAAAAAAATATATGTATTGTGCAGATATCCAGTAAGTAAAGCATGTACATGAACTTCATGGGTGGTTCATACTGCTGATGGGTTGTTGGTGATTGCGTCTGTTATGTACGCATTTGTATGACATAGATTTGTAGTTCAAAGATTGTAGTGACTAGCCATTATGAATCGAAATGTTAGGCTGCCTGGAATCAGCAGATCGATTGTTCTTGCATGCTGCAGTTGTGACGAGTGTCAGAGCTGTGGGGTGTTGCATGGTGCAGTTCTTTCATGCAGGTCGGAGCTAATCGTGTATGCATGATATGGTGAATAATGGTTTCCTGATTTTCTATCTTATTCTCTCTTCAGCGTCTATCGGTGTTATTTGCTAGTAGTTGAGATTATTAGCTTGCTGCTATCTCTATCGGTTAAGAGACGGAGAGAGAACGGACAGAACATCTGAAACACCATTCTCCGGGCAGGTATGCATTCTTTAGTGGTTTGAGGCCACTATCCCTGGCTAAACCTCATTTCCCCCAAATTATGCTTACAGTTTAATTTTCTCTTACAATAAGCACCAAATCTGTTTACTAAAAAAACAAAAAAAGGTTTATTTCCTAACCATGCTAGAGAAGGGCCTGAGCTTAGCCTTCTGGATAATAGACTCAATTTTTTGACAAAAAAAAAATACAGGTGTCTCCGGTCCGGCTCCATCACGTTGGGCGTCAATGAGACTGGTGCAGGAGCTAGAGACGGACACCTATTTCAACTATGGTCGGGGCTCCGCCCATTCGCGCTGACACCATCAAGATAGAGGTCAATGGAATTTATCCTGAAGCAAACGGCTCAACAAATGAATAAACACCACATGTTAAATATCATCTGTAATGCATAGTAGGACAAACATGCTTCAAACACGAGTACAAGTGTACAACATTATTTATACACAAATTACTGTCTATCCAAAGGCCAACCATGTTGTTTTTTTGCGGGCAAAGGGCCAACCATGGATGCAGTTGACAGTCTTACTTACTCTCGCGTTGGCCAGCCATGATGATACAAGCAAGAGAAACTGCACCAACCACATACTTCAAACCCCTAGCACGAGTAGCGCCCTGTCGATGCAGGTAAGCCCTGGTTGAGTCAAGTGACTGCTTAACTCTCTTTTTCATCTGGGGCAAATTTCTGGGTAACAGCTGTTGTCCAAAATTCTGGGGCCAACTTTTGGGTAACATCTGTTCTTCCAAATTTCGTACGGGTAGAAACTGCAATTGAAAATAAAGGATTATATGATTCATTTGAATACTCACAGGCCCTGCCAAACAGCCGCAAACCCATTTGATTTTACTAATTTTCTGGCAGGAGTCCGTTAAGAGAGATATGAAGGACTGGAATATCACCAAAGAACTAGCCATGGACAGTGGTGCGTGGAAGTTTCGAGATCTTATGGGTTTCAGCTCTAGCCTATCCCGGCTGCTTGTTTGCGACTAAAAGGCTTTGTTGCTGTTGTTGTCTGGCAGGAAGATGTATTCCCAAAATTCAACAAACATGCAAAACATAAACACCTAACATAGTGCTAAAACAATAAAGAGAACATGTACAGGGTCCATGGGAAAAAAGAGAGTAAAATGAGAGGAGGACAGAGTGCATATGTGATGCAAGAGAATTTGCAAATAACAGGTCAAAATAAGAATGCGCTTTTACGAACTAATTGTCATGATAGAAGGGTTCACAGATATACAGGGTCCAATTTATTTCACTAACTCATGCACATTCCAGTTTCCAAATGTGAATGCCAAAAATAGAAAACTGACCTCTTCGACAAGAATGACTCCAGTCTTTTTTGCTTGAATACAACACTCCCTGGCAAGGTTCCTTATTTTCACACGATTGAAATATTCTCGCATGAGCAACTACAAATTATGGCAAAGTGTAAGGTCCAGCTACAAGATAACTAGGTTAAGGAAGATGCAATTCAGCATGAGACTTGCCTGGTCAGGGAATTGTAGATGCTTCTCTAATTCTGAACTCATACGAGAGTTGATGTCCTCCTCCAAAGCTACCTTATCAAACTGCAAATTTGAAAGAAGATGGAAGACAAAGTGTAAAACCTAACATGCCACAAAATGCAAGTACTCCGTCCGCCCCGTAATATAAGATGTTATTACAGCCAATATATGAGTACATTGGTTATAATAACATCTTATATTATAGGACGGAGGGAGTAACATTTTTGCAACAAAATAGAACCAGCCACTCCGTTGGAAACTGGCCCGCTTTCTAGGCAACATTTCACCTCAAGCGTTGAATTTTTTAAATTTGGATACAAAGTTGAAAATCAACAGAAGCCTCAAATGACAGCACTGATGGCCATGTGGTGTTACTCTTTAGGTTGTACTCCCTCCGTCCAGGTCTATTAGTCCCCCTTCGTTTTTTGGGTCATACTTTGACCGTATATTTGACTAGCAAAATATAAGTGATATGTTACAAATTATATTGTTAGATTCATATTTTAAAGTACTTCCCAGTGATACTATCTTTGCTAAATACTCCCTCCGTCCCATAATGTAAGACGTTTTTTGACTCTAAGTCAAAAAACGTCTTACATTATGGGACGGAGGGAGTATAACATATACTCCCTCCGTCCCAGAAAAGTTGTCATCAGCTTAGTTCAAATGTAATTTTGCAAAAAGCCCCTTATCTTTTTAAAACTGGTGCTAATCAACCCAGTCTGCTTCTTCCACCTCCCGTCGCAGCTGCAACGCACGCCTCAGCCACCGTGGCCCGCGGGCACGGCGCGCCCCAGCCGCCGTAGGGCTTAGCTGGCGACGAAGGCCCACCTGCGCCGCCGCCCACCTGCACCGCGGCTGCCAATTTGCGCCGCCCCTGCTTACCTGCTCCACGGCTGACGGGCGGCGACCCCTCGACGGGCGGCGGCGACACGACTGACGGGCGGCGGCTCCACGGCTGAAGAGCGGCTCCTCCTTGTTGTGCTACTCGCGTCCCCGGCCCCTTGCTCGCGCCCGCAGCGGCCACCCACTCCGGTGCGGGAGTTGGGCAAGTTCCGGGCCGCCGCTGCTCCACCGCCGACCGCGGAGGTGACCAGCGCATCCATCTGTCGGGCCCAGCGCCGCCTCCCACTTGTGTAGCTCCCAGGACGAGTGCCGCCTCCCACCTCCGCTGCTGCCTCTGCTTCCCGCCTCCTCTCCTACCTCTGCTGGTACCACTCCATGTTTTCCTCCCGCCTCCTCTGCTGCCTCTGCAAAATTGATGTGAAATTACTCTCAAAGTGTATCATTGATGTGAAATTGAGCAGTGGAACAGGAATAGTTTGTTCAATTACTCCTCCTGTGAAATTGTGCAGTGGATCAGGAATAGTGTTTAATGATGCAAACTGTGATGATGCAGTACCTGACACTAAATTCAGATGTCAGTAATGATGCAAACTGTTTGATTTCGATAATGCTCATTCAAGCCAATGACAAGATTGCAAGTTTTGGTATACCGGATAGATGAAACATAGCATACTTAATTGCTTCAAATAATCACCACTTCAAGACTGCATACGTAATTTAGTTCCAAACAAAATGCCTGTACAGTCAGACTGCAGAGTTACTAGACTACAGAGTTGCTAGATGCTAGATGGAGTAGGTGTTACAAAATGCCTGTACAATCAGACAATCCCACTTCAAACATCTAATTTTCTCTGTTTTACAAACTGAAATCAACTTAGCTGCTGTAAGTCCTTAAACTATGGCTTAATGCTAGGAATGATATCCTCTGATTTATGATAAGGAGCCTGAGAATTTGTGTTGTGAAACTTACTTTGGTTCATGATAAGACTGTACTTGGTCCAGCAGCTGGATGAACTTTGTTGAGACCTGTCCGGCCCACCTCTGGGCAGAGCAGCCCTCATGGAGTCCCTCTGTGCTTTGATGACTTGCGGCACCTTATTGTGCAAAACGTCTACTGCTCCAGCAGCGGCGCTGACCAGAATTATATACACCAATAAATTCAAAAGTACAGAAAATGCTAACACAGATCAACGCTTAGTAAAATCAAATTTTGAGTTTTGGAATTCAACATAATTCCACAAGACTGTACTTGGGCTTTTTATCTACAAGGCCTTATTTATAGATCCAGTACTACCGAAGAAAGGCATTCCTATTTGATGGGCACATCCTTTTTTCCCACAGAACATAATTATTCAACTAAATTCAAGTTAAGAATTACAAAAATAAAATCTAAATTAATCAGAGGATATCATTCCTAGCACATCCTTTTGTACTCTTGATATGATTATATGCTAACCATTCATCTTTTGTACTCTTATGATTATATGCTAACCATTCATCTTTTGTATACTCTTGTTATGAGATCAGACAGGAGCACACAATTATGGATTTGAACTTGATCCCGGAAGAGGAGGATGAAGCTCAACAAGAACAAGCTCAGCAAGGTGACTCTATGGATTTGAACTTGGTCCCGGAAGAGGAAGACGAAGCTCAACAAGAAGAACAAGCTCAGCAAGGTGATGCTATTGATTTAAACTTGATCCCGGAAGAGGAAGATGAAGTTCAACAAGAAGAACAAGCTCAGCAAGGTGATGCTATTGATTTAAACTTGATCCCGGAAGAGGAAGATGAAGCTCAACAAGAAGACGCTATGGATTTGAACTTGATCCCGGAAGAGGATGATGAAGACATTGAATTGAATTGGTTTCCAGGAGAGGAAGAAGCTCAAGAGGCACAAGAAGATGCATTATTGGAAGAAGCTCAAGAGGCACAAGAAGATGCATTAGTGGAAGAAGCTCAAGAGGCACAAGAAGATGCAGAAGTGGGAGAAGCTCAAGAAGCTGACGCACAAGGCAATCCCAGAGGGAAGGACCTGACAGACAAGGAGAGATATGGTGTTTACTTTGCTCTGCGAGTAATCGAGCTTAGAGATGGACAGGTTCACCTGTATGACAGGGTGCTCATTGCAACTATGCTGAATGTTCACGAGCGAACAGTTACAAGAATATGGAATCGAGCGAAAGAACAACTTGCAACAGGCCAAGAAGTTGATGTGTCAACTAAAAAGCACAACAGTGGTAGAAAGAGAAAAGAGCTAGATCTGGCAAGAACAGCGACAATCCCACTAAACAGAAGAAGAACTATCCGGTCACTCGCAAGGTGTTTAGGGGTTCCCCGGTCGACCCTACACCATAGGTTTCAATTGCAAGAGCTGAAACGCATCACGAACAAAGTCAAGCCCTCGCTAAAGCCACACAACAAGATAGCGAGACTCAAGTTCTGCATATCCATGATGGATGAAAAATGGATATCAACCCCTTGGCCCAGTTTCAAGTCAATGAACAATATGGTCCACATAGATGAAAAATGGTACGATATGACCAAAGTCACGAACAACTACTATGTACTGCCTGAAGAACCAGAACCTGAGCGTACCGTGCCCAATACACACAGCATTGGCAAGGTAATGTTCTTAACCGCTGTTGCCAAGCCTCGCTACACCGACGATGGGGAACTAACATTCGATGGAAAAATTGGCACATGGGCGTTTGTGGTAGAGACTGAGGCGCAAAGAACCAGCCAAAACAGAGATCGAGGAACGATAGAGATGAAATCAGTGAAAGTAACCAGACCCGTCTGTAGAGATTACCTGATCAATAAAGTTATCCCTGCAATACAAGACAAGTGGCCCGATGAAGACGTGGGCACAACAATTTTCATCCAACAAGATAATGCGAGACCACATGTCCTACCTAATGATGCAGGTTTTCTGGAAGCTGTGCAACAAACGGATCTAGACATTCGACTGTTACAACAACCGCCTAACAGCCCTGAGCTTAATGTTTTAGACCTTTGTTTTCACCGCTCCCTCCAATCCCTAACCGACAACAGAGCACCTATGAATATCCAAGAGTTGGTACATGGTGTAGAGGAGGAGTTTGAGAATTATGATGCACATAAGTTGTTCAAAAGCTTCATCACACTGCAAGCAGTAATGGTTGAAGTCATGAAAGATCAAGGAGGAAATACCTACAAGCTGCCGCATCTACACAAGGACCGTCTACAAAATGGTGGAGAAGAAATAACCGGTGTATATTGCAGTGCAGAGCTAATTACTGATATGATGGCCATTATAGAACAAGGGGAATAGAGCTCAGGAAAAGGAAAGGGAAAGGAGTATATAGGGAAAGGAAAAAGAAATGATAGGAGTATGTCTTGTGTCATGTGTATGTCTTGTGTATGTCATGTGTCATATATTGTGTCATGTGTATGTCTTTGTGTCATGTGTTCAGTGATAAAAGATTGGAGTGTGTCATGTGAATTATTTGATTTTTTTAATTTACTTGATTTTATTTAATTTACTTGTAAGAAGAAGAAGAGATCCTTCTTCTATGCTAGGAGCTCTTCTTCTTCTTCTTCTTCTTCTTCTTCTTCTTCTTCTTCTTCTTCTTCTTCTTCTTCTTCTTCTTCTTCTTCTTCTTCCTCTTCTTCTTCTCATTCTTCTTCTCCTTCTTCTTCTCCTTCACCTTCACCTTCTCCTTCTCCTTCTCCTTCTTCTTCTTCTTCTTCTTCTTCTTCTTCTTCTTCTTCCTATTCTTCTCCTTCTCCTTCTTATTCTCTTTCTTATTCTTATTCTTATTCTTATGATTAACAGGAACATGGTGTAGTTTCAGAATTCAGATCCATTTTGCACTCTTGATAGCAGTGATTTTGGTAGGTGTACTCCAGAAACTAACAACAAATGAGATGGAGTATCAAGGGCATCTAAATACAGAAAAAATACAGATACATCAAGAGAATCTAGATGGAGTATCAAGGGCATCTAGACACACACACACATACACACACACAATATTCATGTTCTGTAGATGCACAAACTGTACAGTGGAGTAAACTGTAGAAAAACAAGACTGAAACAGGGCAGTGTTGAACATTTCTGAATTACTAATTCAGTCTGAACATGTCACAACATTTATGAATTTTGTAAACTGAATTTTGTATTCTTCTTGCTTTACTTGAACAAGAGGGCCATCATGAATCAAAGAGAGTAAACTAATTTTTTGTACTCTTACTTCCATAATCCATCATGAATTGCTAGGTACTGTATCATCCTAGCCAGAACACTCGAAAACCAAAAGATTTGTCGCAACTACTCCAAAACACTGAACATTTACACTCCATTACAAAGACATGCACGCTTCAATAGACTTGTGAATGCTAGCAAAGTGATAAGTAAAAACTTGGATGTTCTCAGAAATATAGCACCAGAGGACATTAAGTGAACTGGCCTGTATGCTAAAGGCAAGGAAATGCTACCTTCTTTTCTTCTTCGAGCAGTTGATGAACTGGCCTGTATGCTGCAGCTACGCATAGGTTCTACAGAAAATGCACCAAAAGAGTTACACACAGGTGAATTTTGTGTACTGGAAGTTTACAGTGCCTAGTGTAGGAAAGTTTCTGAATTTAGCTACTCATACCTCTGTCTACACATACATGAGCGGCTAATCTGCTAACTACACGCACCTCGTTCGAAATCGTTTTGCAGGGCATCCTGTTGGTTGGAGCTGGCTTCTGAAAGTTTTCGTTGTTTCCTACAGAAAAAGAAAGAAGCACAATGAGAAAAATGAACTTCAGTCCATGAAAGTCCATGAAAGTGCAGAGCTTAAGCTCTATTCAGCAGATGAAAACAGCAGTACGAGGTCTGGGCCGGCTAAAGTAAACATTCGACCTGTCTTGGCGAACTCAGGGGCGGGCTCGACGGTCTCGACGGGGGTGGGCAGGAGCGCGAGCCTCCGGCGCGCTGCGGCATCGCGCACCTCCTCGAGAATCTCGGGCACATTGACCAGCCGGCCCGCGGTGGAGGCGAGCGCGGCGCCGCCAGAGATGATGGCGTTGGCGTCGACGACGGCCACGGCCAGGCCGCTCGAGTTGGCGCAACTGGACACGATCCGGCTCACCGCCTGCGCAGACGACTCCTTGGCCACCGTCTCCCGCCGCGCCGTCGCGGCCTCGCCCCACGCCACGGGGGTCGGAACGGCGGTGCCGGGGCAGGCGGGGGCGGGAAGGCCGCGTCGCCGGCCGCCAGGCCGAGGGCTGGCCACGCTTCTTCCATCAACGCTAGGAGGGAGGGGGTGGGCGCGAGCAAGAGACAAGGCGGGAGGAAGAAGAAGCAATTTTTGGGGTGAAAGAGGGGAGATTCGGGAGGCAGGCAAGGGAAGCAGGGGAGCTGCGCGAGGCAAAAGGGAGCGGTGGGAGGAGGCAGCTGCGGCGGCGGCGGAGGACGCGCGGATGAGCAGGGGAGCAGCGCGGCGCAGGGGAGCTCCGGCGTCCATGCGCCTGTGTTGGAGCGGCGGAGCATCGACTGGAGAAGAGGTGGAGTGCGGGTTGTGTCGGGAGATTGGGGAGGGGTTTTCTGTAAAATCGCCATGGAGACAACTTTTTCTGGACGGAGGGAGTATTTCATTAGTAAAATTTATGGGACCCAAAATACTATGGGGACCAAAAATACGCAAGGGACTAATAAACCCACACAGAGGTAGTATGTAAGATCTTGATAAATGAAACCCGGCTTGCCGTTAATTTTTCCACACAAAGGGTCATGTTAGCCACAAGGCTGGTAGTGAACAAAGGTATTTGAAAATGGTCTTTTTTCCAGACTTCTGAACAAAATTGGAAATAACATAATCAAAATCCATGAAATTTGGTATTTCAACTAAACTTCCAAGAAAGAGCAACACAAAAATGTTCTTGATGGTCGGTCTCACCAGAAAACATAATTGTTGGAGAGGAATATCTAATTTGACATTTTGAAAACATAAAGCCAACCAGTCAAAAAAAAAACCCATAAAGCCAACATGAAACTTGTGAAGATTTAAAGCCACTTGGACAATATTTGGTATAAAAGACTTCCAAAACACAGTTTATGCATATAGCAGGCATAAGATCCCAAAGCTTTTAATTCTTATCTGAAAAATAATACATGGGCTGTTCAGTATTTGTTCCCATAAATAGACATATTATGTCACTATAATTTTTTTTGCGAGAGAAATTTCCAATCTATTCATCAATCATGGTAGTACAGAGAACACAAGAGGTAATAAAATTACAACTAGGTCTATGGACCACCTAGCGACGACTACAAGCACTGGAGCGAGCCGAAGGCGCGCCGCCGTCATCGCCCCTCCATCACCAGAGTCGGGCAAACCTTGTTGTAGTAGACAGTCGGGAAGTCGTCGTGCTAAGGCCCCAAAGGACCAGCACACCAGAGCAGCAACCATCGCCGATGAAGAGAGTTGTAGATTGGAAAGATCAAACCTGAAACCATACGAACGAAGACGAACAAAAACTGGATCCAAATAGATCCACCGAAGACCAACACCGACCGAATCCCATGAGATCCGACGGAGACACACCTCCACACATCCTCCGACAGCGCTATTCGCACCATCGGGACGGGGATAGGACGTGGGAGACATTATTGCTACCGAGGGACATCGCCGCCGCCACACAGCCCCAACCAAGACGCTCACCCTAGCAAAAACAAGAACGGGGTCCCTCCCGCCGGCGGGGGCCGAGATCCTCTGCACCTCCATAGGCCAAAGGCCATCGGAGGCGGGACGGATCCGCGGCGACGCCGACGGGAGGAGGAAGGAGACTTTTCTTGTGGAGGAGTCCAGAAACCCTTGAATAGATCTGAAGTAGCTTCATTATGTCACTACAATTATTTAGACCATGCTAGAATCATGCCTGCTATATTCATAACCTTTGCAAATACCTCCTCTAACACATGCACAACCTTTTACCAATACATATACACCAGAATTTAGGGCTTAGGGTATCTAAATTTGGGTAATCTTTTGCTCACAGCTAGTGTTGTGGTCAACATCAATGGCCAACTCGTGCTTCAAGCCCATTTGATATATCCGTGCTTCAACATCACATGCTCCTTTAACTTCTATTTCTCTCTTTATCGTAAGTGTTGGAACGTGCCCACGTCCCGCTCGTCAGGTGGCTAGCCATGCAGCCCGCGTCGTCCGCGTCTCCAACAGACGCATACACTTCGTGCTTATCTTCTCCTGCATGGTAGCGCTAACCGGCTAATGCCGTTGTACTCTCGCACGATCTCACTGCTCTCTCTCTCATGTAACCTGTATAAATGTACCCCTGATGGATGAACAGAATCAGTGTGTGAGTTTGCATAATCTAGCTTGGTATCAGACGCCGAGCCTCTCCACCCTCGATCCTCCTTCGCTTCCGCCATGAACCGCCTTCTCCGTCGCACCCGCTCGGCGGACCTCGACAAGCCGCCGTCCAAATTTCATCTGGACGGCACGCTCGCCCGGTACAAGGCGCGGTGGGTGCTTCGCGGCTTCACGCAACAGGCCGGCGTCGACTACGCCGAGACGTTTAGTCCCGTGATCAAACCGGCCACCATTCGGACTGTCCTGAGCCTCGCCGCCGGCAAGTCGTGGCCCATACATCAGCTGGACGTCAAGAACGCCTTCCTCCACGGCCACCTTGCGGAGACGGTCTACAGTCACCAACCTTCCGGCTTCGTCGACACCACCTCGCCCTCGCATGTGTGCCGGCTGAACCGTTCTCTCTACGGTCTCAAGCAGGCGCCTCGGGCATGGTTCACCAGGTTCACGACGTACCTGCGGACCCTTGGCTTCGTCGCGTCACGGGCGGACTCGTCGCTCTTCGTCCTTCGGCGGGGTGATCACCTCGCCTACCTGCTCCTCTACGTCGACGACATCATCCTCACCGCCAGCTCGGGCGCGGTGCTCGACTGCGTCATCCAGGCTCTTCACCGCGAGTTCTCTATGACTGACCTCGGCGCGCTCCACCACTTCCTCGGCATCAACGTCACCACCACTGCGCGTGGCTTGTTCCTTTCCCAGGAACAGTACGCTCTGGAGATCCTCGACCGTGCCGGCATGCTGAACTGCAAGCCCATCTCCACTCCGGTCGACATGCTAGCCAAGCTCTCCACCGACACTGGCCCGCTCTTCCACGACCCGTCGCTCTACCGCAGCCTGGCTGGGGCGCTGCAGTACATCACGTTGACGCGGCCCGATCTCTCTTATGCCGTTCAACAGTGTTGTATGTTTATGCATGCCCCCCGCGACTGCCACTACCAGCTCGTGAAGCGCATCCTTCGGTATCTGCGTGGCACGACTCACCTCGGTCTTCGGATCCACCGCGACGCCGGCACTGAGCTTGTGGCTTACTTCGACGCCGACTGGGTCGGCTGCCCCGACACGCGCAAGTCCACCTCGGGCTATTGTGTCTTCCTCGACTTCCGGTCCAGTCTCAACGTCGACGAACCCCACGTTTCGACTAGGGGGGGTGTTGGAACGTGCCCACGTCCCGCTCGTCAGGTGGCTAGCCATGCAGCCCGCGTCGTCCGCGTCTCCAACAGACGCATACACTTCGTGCTTATCTTCTCCTGCATGGTAGCGCTAACCGGCTAATGCCGTTGTACTCTCGCACGATCTCACTGCTCTCTCTCTCTCATGTAACCTGTATAAATGTACCCTGATGGATGAATAGAAGCAGTGTGTGAGTTTGCATAATCTAGCTGTAAGACCGATTCAGGTATTTGTGAATCAGTTGCCATTTCATAGTCTAGACTTGGTCTTTTGGGGAAAGAGAAGCAAATGAAGGAAAGGTCAATTTAAATTTAGTGGTTTGTCTGAACTATGCTTACAGTTCACCCATCATCACATATTTATCACAATTGGGTTGCTTTGTTTCACTTATTATTTCTAGATTCAGATATTCATGAACCAAATGTTGCTCCAGTCATTACATTTTTTCTGGGTGACACTAACACTTAGGCCATAACCAGCGCTGAAAGATCCCACAGGGGATGGGATTTGGGGAAGGAAAATTCTGGCACAATACCAGGACCTCCATGACACCGGTGGTCGGTGGAGACTCTATAACTGTATCAGGCCACCAACCTTTATGGGTAAAGGTAAACGTTATGTGGAAATACTTATGTTCAAGTGTGCAGAATGGAACAGCATAATTTTCAGTTTATTTTAATTTAGAACTTCATCAAGATGTATGTCCTGATACTGTAATTATCAAGTCAAAAATTAATGCTAATCTAACCTCAGTCATGCTGCTGCTTGTGGAAGTTATGTCGAATTTACTCACATGCATCCTTAAAAATTTCATATGACCCTGTTAAAAGAGAATAACTATATAACTTGAATAATTGGAAGTGCGTTCACAATAAGAAAAAGGCAACAATAACCTCTAAACCACGTTGTAGCTCATAATCATTCAGCACATCAGACCATCTAGTTGACTCTTTGATCCGTTTTAAAACTTCTTCAGGATTACTATTCCACTTCAAAATGTTCAAACTGAATCAACAAGTTCAATCCAGGAAAGCAAAAATGATAAAACTGACATGTACCTTGATAAAATCAAGTTGCAGAAGGGCTTTGCAGTATGCATAATATCTTCGAACACCATGCAATCTTTTCATAAGAGAATCTTTGTGCTGTAAAAAAGATATTTGAAAGGCGAAAGAATTGGAACAACAACACAGATTCTTAGGACATAACAGATTCATATTATAATCTAATCTCTCTACGAGCAAAAGGTCAGATGTGCAAAGTTAATTCCACAAGAAATTAAGAACTGAATGTAACAGAATATTTGAATGATCCAGAACTGAAACACTGATCATCTGCGGAATAAATGGTTCAACACAATAAAATCATTACAGAAGAATATGCTGAAACAGAATCTGGCATATGATGTTACACGGAACACTTGACCTGGCAGATAGTAACAATGAAAGGAAAAGATCAAGCTTAGCGCCAATGAAATGATGATACGAAGGAACAGGCAAATTTTCATTAGCATGGCGAACTTAACTTTAATGCCAATATGATCAGTTACGTTCCACAGTAACGAGAAATATTATCTTGTTGATATGCAAAGTCAAAATCAAACAACCATCACATGGGATGAAAACAAACCACTACTACCATTAATACTACTAGTATTAATACCACTGTCTATGTTATTTTCTGTAGCCAGCGGCATTTTATGGCAGCCACTCTTTGGAGGCAAATTTCAAAACACCAATCTTTGAGTTCATCTTTCTCTAATGCCTAGCAAATGAGCTACCAAACTAAAAACGATGGTGCCTCATTAACAACACCACATGGATCAGTTTTATTGCAGATCCCTCAGTCATGGCAAAGCGCTTAGAGAAAGACACCAGAACAGAAGGCCCAGCGGCACCTGATGCAAGCATATATTTTGTGACTACGACTGAGTTGGTTGTGGCACCAGTAGGTTGAACCACCTTCACTTCAGGGGGATTCAGTGGACAGGTTGTCTATTTGTATGTGCATGCATGTGCCACAGGCAATCCACTATAGGAGATGGAATTATCCGCCTGCCGACGTATTCATGTGGATAACGATACAAATCTATGTGGCTTCATGGTCAGTTAGAATTTTATGCGAACTTCAAGTTTAAGAGTAATTATTTGTAAATCACAAATACACCAGGAAGAGAGAGAGAGAGAGAGAGAGAGAGAGAGAGAGAGAGAGAGAGAGAGTTAATAATCGAAACAGTTATTACCAATCATGCATTAAGATGAGTGCTTAGCACATATGCTCACATAGATATGCAAATAAATATCATGACGCCAGAAATTAGAAGTTTAGGCAGGGCCCTCACATGTATGTTATATGTACAAGTTCAAGCAGCATGCCACATATTTGTGCCGACTTCATATAATCGTGACAACATATTTAATGTAGTGATAGCAACAGACAATTATACATCTCAAGCACCCAGCAGGCAACAAGCAGGTGCAAAAGGAACAAAATTCTGCTGCAAACACATACTCCCTCCGTTCCGAATTACTTGTCTTGTATTTGTCTAGATACGGATGTATCTAGCACTAAAATGAGTCTAGATACATCCGTATCTAGACAAATTCAAGACGAGTAATTCGGAACGGAGGGAGTACATTCTTACGGTGGATGAGTTTGATCTCAGCCTCAGTCAAGAAACATGGTGATCCATCATCAGCCAAACTTTCTTTACTTCCATCAGCATCATCAACAACCACAGAATACTGCAAGATGAAGGTTCCATTCAGTACAGAATAGAAAATGATTAGAAAAGAACCAAACTTCTCTTCGAAACAGATTTAGAAATTAAATGAGTAAGAGAAGCCCTTTGCAATTTACAGATAGTCCCAAACCAATCACTAATTCTCCCTCCTCAATTTGAAAGAGCTAGTGCTCAAATGTAGAAAATTTAAATCTTTCTCATGTTTCCACACACGACCTATGTCTACAACTTTCCATTTCAGCCTAAATGTAGAAAAGTAAGTGACGTAATGCACAATGTTCTATTCCTTCACTTGTTCTTCTAATAATTAGGGGCATGACTTTATCCAAAATAAAAACATGAAGTCTCATAAATTTTCTCTAAGAGTAATCTTAGGAACAGAAAATGAAAGGAGGAATTATTCTGTCTTATTGCTGAGTTGGGGTAGAACCAATTGCAGAGAAGCTTGTCATCGCCTGGAACAACCGGATGCCCTGGACAGCGACGACCAAATCGTTGAGAACGCCGGTCATCGCCTCCGGAGAGTAGACGAGCGGCGCGGTGGAGGGTGATGGCGGCGGACCCGTGGAGGGAGGTGGCGACTGGCCGATGGATGCGCCGGCGGTGGAACCCATCGGCGACGTGGGGAGGGCCATCAGCGCCGTGGAGAGGATCGGTGATGGCGCGGCGGCGATGGTGGCGGCGGTGGTTGCTTTTTTCCATTATGTGGGACCATTAAGACCTTCTGAACGTTATTGATTGGATGAGGAAGTAGAATGTGAGTAATATGTATATTGATTGATATGGTTCCTGTTATGCCGAAGTACTGCCAAAAAACCTACAACGTACTACCATTAGGCTGTCGAAATGCTCACAAATCTAGAAAGTGGGAAAAAATACAAATTGTTAGAAAACATTGAAATAATTCCAGTAAATCGGGAATAATTCAATTACCACTCTGGTATAATTTCAGCTAAATTGGCTTACAGTTTGAATGAAACTTGCTTCTTTAGTTTCATATTTCAATTTTCGGGTTCAAAATTCGGACTTCACTGAAAAAACTGAAAATTTCCAGTAAATCAAGAATAATTCACTGAACATTCTGGTATAAATTTTGAAAAAAAAATCAGTAAATTAGAAATAATGTAGTGACAATCTGGTGGAATTTTGGCTAAAATGGACATACGTTTTGACATTTGACAGAAACCTGCTATTTTTGTTTCAGCTACGAGGATAGAGAAATGGTGACATGGCAGCAGGGGCGGAGCTACAGGGTGGACAGGTTGGGCCGCGGCCCACCCTGGGATTTTGGGCTGGCCTATATAGTATAGCTTATTTAGGAGATGGGCCTGGGAAAAAGAAGCCCACAAATAGCCTACGCTGGTCGTCTGCTTGTCCCGACCGCAGCGACGCACGGGGGTCAACCCAGTCCTGAGCGACTGCTCAGACTTTGATCCGCCGCCAGCTTGCTCGGCCGTCCGGAGCCAACGCCGGACCGCCCTGACGCCCGCGGCCTGCCTTCCCTCCCACCGCCTGGCGGCTGCTCTCCGCGCAGGCGCGCAGCAGCACTCTGAGCCTCCCTGTTGCCCAATCCGCTCAGGTGTTGTGCCCGTCTCCTTCCTAGATAGGTACCCCATCCCCTGATCCACCCATCCCCCATGGTTGCACACTTGATCTCTGATTTAGACTTATTTACATCGAATTTGACAAGATTTTTGGTACATATCTGAATTTGTCCAGACCCGGCAGCTCCTCTAGCCTTCGTGCTCCTTGGATTCACTAGAGTCTGGAGACTTTAGGCGTGCAGCAGCCCCCGATTTCAGTTTATCCAGAGACCGAAGTCAGGTAGCCAGGGAACTATTACTTGTACAACACTATATCCACACATAATATGTTCAATTTTATTCACGGTTCGATAAATAACCTTGTCGATGTTTGTAAGATTACAATTTTGATCTATTTGTATATGATATTGGTAATTACTAGAAATGTTCGCATGTCACATTCGTTGTCAATTTCTTTAGAAGGACCACCCTGATTTCAAATCCTAGCTCCGCCATGGCAGAGATGAGAGAGAAAATAATGATGTGGTAGTTCTGACTAGGATAGAACCTGAGTGAAAACACATCAAAACCGGTTAAACAAGGAGGGGCGATATTGCGACCGGTTGTGTGTGTCTCAAGTGATATTTGGGCTGACTTCTAGAATTATCTCAAAAATGAAGAATAATTCGCAGTCTGCATGATAAATGTAGAGGTGCCCTATAAGGCTATAACAAAGGGTATGATAGGCTACCAAACTTTGGTTTGCCAATATATGAACTTCCAGCAGATCATCTGCCCAAATGAACCCGTATTCAGTATAATCATTTTTGCTGGCGACATTCCAAATGTACTAGGTGCCCTATGACAAAGGGTGTGCTTGGTTTGCTACCAATATTTGGCTAGCCAATGCGTTGGCAAGCCAAAAAATGGCAACTTTATGTGAGATCGGCAAGACAACTTGGTAACGAAACAATTAGGCATCAAACCAAGCATGCTCAAAATCATTTAACCCTCCACACCTTTTATGAGAAAACAAACATCTACGCATTCTGATGGAAAGTCACAAATATGTATTAATACATTGATATCTAAGACCAATATAGGATACATAGTACCAAAATCATTATAGTAGTAAGGAATACATGTACTAAAAACAAGGAGAAAACTGCAACAAAGAAGGAGGTACAGAAGACAGTAATAATAAACCAAAAAAGACAAGTGGGTCATGAAACCGAGGATTATTTCGGTACCTGTTCACGTAACGACACAAAATTGAAAAGGTGCTCTTGAAAAAGCCTCTCATCAGGCACAGTCTGGAGAAACAAATCAACCTGCAGACACAGAGGATTATGATGCCAACAATTCCAAGCATCTGAGGGGACGGTGAATGAAGATTTGCTGAAATTGCAACCCAATGATCCGTGCATACAGGTGAATTGCATGCTGCAACCAGTTCTTCTGCCGCCCACTTGAATGAATCCTCACGGTACTCCAAATATTCTCGAAATAACTTCTCCGTGCGGAGCTCCTGAAGAATACTAAAATCAGTAGAGAAGGCAGTTCCCGGTGCGAGCAACGATACGCCACCCACACAAGAAAGCCCTCCAGTATCACTCAACCCGTGGCGGTCCATCCTTTCTTCTGCATAAGAAGCACAACACAACCAGAATGAAGGGGAATGAATCAATTCGACCAATAAAAATCAGCAAATTCGAGTGGGCAAGTGGAGGAGCTGAAGGGGATTTACCATCTAATAATGCAGAACCCTCCAGACCAACCATCCTCTTTTGCCACCCCTCCGAATCGTCCCCGAGTCGAGCCGGTGGTGATGTCGGTCTCTGAACACTGCTTCCCGGGCAGGCGCCCTTCTTGTGCCTGGATTGGCCGGCGTGAGTCGGCTGAGCATTGGAATCTGGGCGGCTTTACACGAGCTAGGTTAAAAATAAGAACCTAAAATCTAAAAAGTGGCCGGCCACCAACTAGTCGATCCGGGCGGCCGGATCGCGACCGCACGATCGCTTGCGGTCGGCCTCGGGGGAGCGCTCGCCTGGTCGGCTTCGTCCACCCGCGCGGTCGTGGGCGGTTTGTCCTCATCCGGACGAGCGCGGACCCACATGTAAGCGGGCGTGGCGTAGATCGTGGGCGGCCGTTTTCGAAACGCGAGTCGTTCTCGCTCTTTCTCCCCCTTTCTCTCCTGTTCCTCCCCCATTCTCCGCTCCTCTCCTCCCCCTCGCTCTCGGTCCGCGACGAAATCGCGCCGCGGCTCTCCAAATCTCCGGTGGACCGCGCGGGGATTCGCTGCTGGCCCTCGTCGGCGCTGCAGGTACCCAGTGCATCTCTCCTTTCTCTGTCTCGTCGCCGGGGGTCTAGGTCGTCTCGAGGTCGTCGGCGGCGGAAATGGCGGGCTGGGATTCCTAGGGTTTTTGCGGTTTCTGTGGTCAACTTACTTGCACGGTCGTTTTGATGTAGACGCTTTTCGGGTGGGATGGGTGAGCTTCTGTTCGACTAGTCACAGTGTCATTGGATCTGTAATGGTGGGGATTCGTGGGGGGAATGTGTTCCAGTTGTTGGTGCAGGTGGTTGTTGGATTTGCGCTCGAGGCAGACGTCCGCGACTGCGCTCTGCTATCCTCCCTCTCTCTCTCTCGTCGCCGGTGGCGAGGTGGTGTCTAGGTCGACGGGTGGCGGATGTGGCGGGCTGCATAGGGGGGGAGCCCTTGCTGTGTTTCCACTGTGTTTTGTTTCGTTTTTGTGCGGTAATGGTGGTGGTGGTTTTTGTCCCACGATTCGTCCTTGATTCGATGTTCATGGTCGCTGCAGGAAGTTTAGGAATGAACTGGTTGGCTATGCATTTGCGGTTCTGTGAACTTGTTGTCTCTTAGTTGTGTTCGAGTTTTGGAGAAGTTGCCGTGTAGTTGGTAGACACTTGTGTTCCAGTTGCACAAAATTCCATCCAGTTGGCTTCATTCATATAGTAGTTGGTTGTCCCTATGTTCTGCAGTTGCACCAATTTTTGCTAGTTGGGTGTCTACACACTGTTCAGTTGCACAAGTTGCCTGCTCAGTTGGCTGCATCACTTTTACTAGTTGGTTGTCCATATGTTCTACACCTGCACTAGTTTGTCCCGCTTAGTTGGTTTGTTGTTTTACACTAGGTCGACCGTCTATATGTTGTTCATTTGCACAAATAGATGGATGCATCCATATACTAATTGGCTGTATATATATACTGTTTTTGAGTTGCACAAGTTGCTCTGCTTTCGTGGTCAAGTTGGTTGTCCATGTGTTTTACAATGGACACTAGTTGCCCTGCTTAGGTTGCTTGCTATTTTGTGCTAGGTTGTCTGTCTACGCGTCGTTCAGTTGCACAAGTTGCCTGATTAGTTGGCTGCATCCATGTACTAGTTGGTTCTGTAATTCATTTTGCGCATCTTCTAAGTCATTTAGCGCATGAGTTGGCTGTTCCCCCCTCTGTTGTGTGCAACTAGGGAATCTTGTTTGTGCAATTTTAGCACCAATGCTTGCCAGTTTTCTGATATAATCTACCCAATCCACCAGCTGTGGTGGTTTATGTGTTACTCTCCTGCTTTGGGCAACTAGGATCCCTTGATTTGTGCAAATTAGTACCAATGCTTGCCAATTTTCCATTTTAATTTTTCTCAGTGTGCAAGCCTTTTGTTGTGGATGTGGTTGTTTTCATGTTTCTCCCCTCATGTTCAACTAGGGACGCTTTTTTTTCAGAATAAGTTATCTCACTGAGGTTGTTGCATTTACTTAACTTTTTTCTGCCTAGGTATTACTTGTCACAGTTGGCAAGTAATAACTAGGCAGAAAAAAGTTAGTTGGCTTATTTGATGTCCAGTTTTGCACAAGGTTTACTGCCCAGTTGGCTGCATCATTATAGTAGTTGGCTGTCCACATCTTCTAACTATTTTTTTGTTGTATTTCCTGCCGCAGGGCAAAAATGGTTATAATAGGAGGAGATGCGGATGGCAATGAAGGAGATGTATTTTTTTTCATTATTTTCTTTTGTTTTTGAGTTGTTTTCAACTTATGCATGTATGCTAATGTCTATTTTTTCATGTTTTCTTTTGGTTGCTTAATCAGCGTTCTGGAAGTAAGTCGCTTCGCCGGAACTCGAAGCGTCCTGCTAATCGCCAGCCACGACCTGCGCAGAGTGTTGAGCAGGGAGAGGATGTTGAGGTAAGTGGCATGATGATGACACAAGTCCATTTTTTTGGTTTTGTTTGGGTCATATAACATTTTTTTTGTTTTTTCCCATGCTCATGTTTTTTATTTTTATTTTCTTAGGATGCTGATCAGTTCCGTGTTATAAAGCGGACTAGACATGCAGCACTTGGAAAGGGAGCTGAGTCATCTTCTAGGGTAAATAAAATCTCGAATATAAGTGTTTTTCTCACCTTTTTTACATAGTGATGAAATTATGCAGCAGTTCGGACCACTATTTTTGTTTTTAGTCTGTCAATAACAACCTTTTTGTAGTTGACATCTCTAGTCATATTGATTTAAATACACTTGACATTAGTTGGCATTAGTTGGCATCTTGTAGTTCACTAGTTGGCATCTTTTCATAGTTGACATGAGTGGTCATTTTTTTGTGCAGGCAGCAGTTGCTGGAGAAGCTGTCGTATCTTCCGCAACAGATGCTGAGGTATGTGGGTTTTTTGTGTGTGTTTTATGATCTATTTGAATAGTTCTTTGCAAACCTTTTTTTAGTTACTGTTTTTTTTGTGTTGCAGTATCATTTCTTATTGTTGCACATCCACTAAAACTTTTTGTAGCTGCCAGGTCTCGTACTTTTTTTTATTTTTTTTGAAGGTTGCACACTGGCAGTCTTGCAGTTGTCCTCATGAGCTTTATTAGTTGCACAAATACATCATATTAGTTGGCATGATCCATTTTATGAATATATAGCTCAATTCTAATACTGATCCAAATGATGACTGCTAGTTTTTTTTCATTCTTGTTTTTTTCTCTTGTGTTTAATGTTTGTGTAATGCTTTCATTTTCTCACCAACAGGGCAGCGGTGAAGGAGTTGAGGCGGCTCCAGGGGAAGATGTGGAGCGACCATCACAAGCAGGCAGGATAAGGGCATCACCAGCGCGGTTTGCAAATTTCAACGCCTCTCTAACCCCACTGCAGAAGTCAGAGCTAGTTTCGAGGTTGTTCGGGGGGCTATTGAACTTATCAGACACACTTCCAGCGGACCTCACTAAGTTCCTGGTGCAGTCCTACCAGCCACAGACCTCTGAAATGGTTTTCCCAGGAAGGGGAAGGATCCGTGTCGATGCTGACAGTGTTCAGATGGTATTTGATCTCCCAAACAGGGGTCAAAAAGTCAAATATTTAGTTGACAAGGATGCCACTAGGAGATTCAGACAGGCTTTCAACATAACTGGAAATTCTCATCCCCAGATCACTACATGGCTCAAGATGATTCAGGATATGGCTGGAAGAACGGATGACACATTCTTTATGGCCTGGCTTGCGGTTGCCTTCAGCACTTTTCTAGCACCAACCACGGCCTTGAAGCTCAGCCCAAAGTGTTATGGACTTGTGCTAGATCATGAAATGCTAAAGAATACAAACATCTGCCTCTTTGTAGCAGAACACATTAACGAAGCTTTCCGGAACATGGACCAGGAGAAGCAAACTGTCTGATGCTGCTTGTATCATTTGATGGTTAGTGAAAACGACCACTTTTTCCATCTGTTCATGTTCTTTCTATGCAGTTATAGTTTGCTGAAATTCTCATAACAACAACTGAACTTGGCTTTTTCTTTTGTTTGGGTCTGGTGCAGATACTATACCTTGATGCGCTCGTACATGACATCCCAGTAAGCAACTGCGCGATACGATTGAATGCATGGGATAGTACTCTAATTGCCAAGGTGATCAAGAAGGATACTATCTCTCCTGGTGTGTTCGGCAAATTACAAGTGAGTTCTTTTTTGTTTTTTCCAACAGTGTCTTCCTTCTATGTTCTTTTGATGTCTGGTCACTCTTTTGGAAATTGCACAGAAAACTGTCATCAGTTGGCACAACAATGCATGTAGTCGCACAACTTGTAGCTTTAAGTTTGGCAATCTGCACACATGTTCATTTTAAATTGGCACACCATCTTTTTTAAGTTGCACAGTTTTACTAATCTTGTTGCACAGATGTGTTGCATCAGTTGGTAGAACTTTTTTTTAGGTGCCATGTGTGTTGCATAGTTTTTGTGTCTTTGTTCAGTTGCATATATGCATAGTTGAATTTGTCTACCCCAGTATCTTGTTGTAGTTGCACAGGTTGTAATGTGTGGTTTCGTTCAACACAGAAAACTATTTTGATAACCTTGTTATTTTTTGTTTCTCTTTTTTTTTCACATCAGCTTAAAGAGGAGTATAGAGGCACGGAGCAGACACCACTGTTTGGTGGAATTTTGCAAGCTGAAGCATTTGTGGCATCCAAGTTACCAATAACCTACAATCCGCAGGTTAGTGTTTTGCATACAGAAACTTGTACCACTTAGCAAATCTTTTTCTATTGGCTAGGATGTATGTTCAATTGGACATGTATAACTTTTGTAGTTGCGAGAATACAAAATTTAGTTGGTTGTGATGTATGTTCAGTTGCACATATAAGCGTCTGTAGTTGCATATGTTCTTTTGGACAGTCAAAGTGTTCATTTACAACCATTGTCATCAACTTTTGGCAGAATGCATGTTTTTTAGTTTGTACCACAGTGCATGTGTAGTTGGCTAGAATCATGTTTTTAGTTGGCCAGAAAATGTGTATTAGTCGTTTTTGCTTATCACATCATGGTCAGTTACAGACATTTTACTTTTTATTATTTTTTCTAACTGAATCAGTACTCAATCTTTTTTGTGTTGATGCAAAAAGGCAAAGATTGTGAAAGTGGTCAATGAGCTGTGCAAGGCTGTAACTGAACAGGTTGGCACCTTCATTGAAGCAGTTGTCAAGATCGATGACGAGGAACCAGATATTGATCCTTACGTACAGCAGCCATCAATGCAAACTGGGCCGACACGCCGTGCTCCAAAAAGAAAGAGAAGGGGGTCAACCATACAAGAAGAAGAAGAGTTTGTTGAGGATGAGTCAGAAGAAGATGAGGAAATAGAAGCAGCGATAGATGCTGACGACGATGAGGACACAGATGCGGATGAATCAGAGGAGGAGGACAAGGATGAGGATAACAATGAAGAAGATGCAGAGGAGGAGGAGGAGGAAGAGGAAGAGGAGGAGGAAGAGGAGGAGGAGGAGGAGGACAAACAAGAAGAGGACAAAGGAGAGGAGGAGGACAAGGAAGAAGGTAGTGATGCAGAGGAGGAGGAAGAAGAAGGTGAGACCAAAGAGGGGGACGGGGACAAAAGGGTAGCAGTTGATGGCAGTGAGAGGGGAGAAGACAAAGGCACAACACCTGATGGCAGTGAGAGGGAAGAAGACGATGATGAAGAAGACGAGGATGGTTATGGTGATGATAAAGGGGGATCCAATGGAGGCAGCGACAGCAGCGATGACGATGATGATGACAACGCCCCTGGTTTTGGTGGTACAGGTGGCAACACATCCAGGAGGACTAGCACTTCTGCCACCCCTGCGAGCAGCAACAATTCATTGAGTAGCAGGAGCACACTACAGATGTTGATTGACAAAATTTGCTGGAAAGACAAGGATTTGCCGAAGTCAAAGAAAAATGACGAAGCAGAGTCTCAGGGCAGCATTGATATGTTCAAGCTCTGCAACTTGGAGCCAGCTTTGCCAACCACCTTTCCTGTGCCAGATTTCAGCGACAAAGATATGTGTGAGAAGATCAACTTTGCCATTGACAAGAGCCTGTTCTTATCAAGTGAAGCTGAAAAGAATCAAATTGACATGGACGAAGCAGGAAAGGGTCTTGACTGGGTTCATTCAAAGGAAAAATACAAGGAATATTTAAAGCAGCTCCCAGACCTAAGCTCCAGCAAGACCAAGGCAGCATCCATGGCAAACCCCCATGTGGTCCAGAAGCGTAAAGCAGTTTCAATGAAGAAGAATCTGCAGTTGCCAACTGTAGTGAGCAGAGAGCCAACCAATGTCAGAGAAGTTCAACAGATCAAGGGGAAGACTCCCCTTTCAACAGTCCCACCAAAACCACCTAAGCAGAAGATTGTCAAGTTTGCCAGGGGAACAAAGGGGGAACAGGCCACAAAAGATTTAGGGTACAGAGACGAGAGAGAACTGCGAGCCGCAGCCATTGATGCAGGGGTGCCAAGTTCTGCTAGGTTGCTGCCAACTCAGACTGGAAAGATGCCAACTACAGATACCAGTGTGCCAACTGATGTGTCAGTCAGCAGCATGGTCACAGTCAAAACCACCACAGCTGGTCAGGAAGGCAGCACTGCAACTACAAGCCCCAAGATGCCTACTCATAGAGATGTTTCAATGCCAAACACAAAAGAAGGTGATCCAACTATCAAAGTGTTGTCCCCAAGAGCTGACTTTCAGCAACCATTAACACAAGAGGAGGTGTTCGACATTATAAGTAGGTGCAAGCCTCCAAGGCCGCCAACTACAATACTATTGCGAACCAAGTCAGTGAATGATGCTCCCGTGTTTGTGCCGCAAGGAGATCCCCTGGTCCTTGAACCCTTACGAAGATCAAAGTCTTATCATGGTGACGGGTTCTGCGATGCACCATCTTTTGACCTCAGCATAGATGGTGGTGCTCCAGCACCTGCTCCAGCAGCAGAAACAGCGGAAGCCGGTGTGATTTGCATTGATGAGTGTGAGTTGGACCCAGCAGCTGTGAATGAAGGATGTGCTGCTGCTGATGCTGGCAAGGCAATAGCTCAAGAGCTAGATGTTGGTTCACCAGAGAACTGCCACACCCCGATATGCGCAGAACCAGAAGCTGGCACGAGAAGTTCTTCGGGACCACCTATTACACGAAGACAGAGGAGGGTAATAAGGCCCGCAGCATCTCAAAGGTCTCCATTCATAGACTACAAAAAAAAAGACTTTCAGCACCAATGAGGCAGTGAACAAGCTTTATGCTTCCCTCTTGTATTGGGTCAGGCATCACGAAGGAGCAAATGATGAAGCTACCAGGTAAACTAACTCCCCACAGCCTACATACATATCTTTTTCAGTTGCACAGGACCAGCCACTTAGTTGCACAGAAAGGATAGCATGTTGCACAGAACAGGGATTTTAGTTGCACACTGTTCTGTTTTCAATTTCATACACATTTCTTTTGCTGCTGTGACCCTTCGAGCTAACTTGTCTTTTTATTGCTTTAAAAAAAAATCAGCCCTGAGATAATCAGGTATGGTGCTTTCTACATTTCTTTAAAGGAGTTAGTTGATTCGATGAAGCCGGTTCAATGGTTGTCAAAAAATGTTATTGAGACTGGAATCTTACACATCATGGATAACTTACCAGAAGGGTCAAAGAAGGTTGTTATGCCACTGAGTTTTTCTGTAAGTTTTTCCAAAACCTTCTTTTTACCCTCATCTTTGTTCTGTAGCACTTTTTTTCGTTGACCATTTGAGGGAGGCCTTTCACCTACTAAGGAGTTTTGGGCCATGTTTTATAATCTCTGCAGATAAATTTACAGCAAGGTATCCACAATGTGAATGAGATAAACACGAAGTTTGATTACAAGAACCGTCTCGACAAGAAAGACTTGGTGAGTGTTGTGCCCACATGATCAATCTTTTTTTAGTTGGCACCCACAACATGTCCAGTTGCAAATGACACATCTGTTAGTTGGCAGATACTCGTTGCAACCTGTTTTTAACTTGACCAAGTCTTTTACCGTTTTTTCTTAGCTACAGCCTGTTTTTTTGTGTCTGAAATCGTTCACGGTTGCAGATCATGCTGCCAGTGCTCGAGTGCGCTGATGTAACCGATAAGGAGGGAGGGAGGCATTATTGGTCTTCAATGTCAATTTGAGGGACGGACGCTTTGAAGTTCTTGACTCAAATAGGACGTTGGACAACATTGTCCTGATGACCACCGCCTCTACCATCGCGGCGGCAGTACGCCAGCTATGGAGGAAGCATTACCCAAAGTTCAGCATCGAGCACTTCCAGATTATTGACATTGACGTACCGAAGCAGCTCGGCAAGTAAGAAAATAAGCATTTCATTCCTTCTCAATGTTGAGTTTCTAATGGATTATATAGCCAGTTGCAGAGTGGCGCATAAGTAGTTGCACACTGGCACGTGAGCAGTTGCACAGTGGCACATAATGAGTTGCAGCAGAACACAAGCAGTTGCACATTAGAACAGAAGCAGTTGCACAGTAGGACATAAGCAGTTGCACTGTACGACATAAGCAGTTGCACAGAGTGCATTACCTTTTTTTGCTTTTAATTTTATGTGACAAATTTTTTTTCGCCCATCGCAGTAATGAGTGCGGGTTGTTCGCACTGCTTAATGCCACCGAGTGGAATGGTAGCCAACTGCCCAACTACGCCCCCAATGAAGTACTCAACATCAGGAAGAAGCTGACATATGATTGGGTCACCAGCGTGCACAACACCACCCCATGGAGGAAGTTGCTTAGATACGATAAGGAGTAGGTCAGTACTATTTTTTCCCTTTTCCTGCTCCATGGAGGAAGTTGTTGGTTTGTACAATTTTATTAAGCAGATTTTGTAGTTGCACACTACGACCCCAAGGAAGTACTCAATATCATCACTTTTGTTGATACATTAGGAGCATTGGATATACAATTGTTCAACAACTAAATATTTAACCAGTTGCCAACAAAGGCACAAATAGCAACTTTTTTTTACACAGTGCATGAACTAATTCAAGCAGCATAAATTAGATAAAGAGGAATCATAGATGCTGAATGTGTCCACTTGGTCCCAACATTGCTAAAAAAACATCATTCTTTTCCTTTTTTGTTCCAAAGTTACAAATGAGGAAACAGAATCACAGGAGCCTGAGTGGACACAGACCAGCAGTGTGCTTTGTAGATTGGCACTAGCTGCATTTGTTTTTCTTCGTTGGGTGTAGCTCCAGCGCTGATTTGTACCGTCGACTCTTTGCCCTACCCTTTGTAGTAGACCTTGGAGGATCCCTGGGCACAAAATCATCAGAAGCTTGTGCAAGGGATGCAGCCTCCAACGGGGCAGTAGGACCATCACGATCACCTGTGTATTAATCATATAAAAAGTTTAGTATTTTTTTGTTATTGTGCAACTAGCACTGATATTCTGTGCAACCACACAGCACATTTTTGTGCAACTAACTGGTTGCTGTGTACAAGTTAAGTTGAAAAAAACACCTGCAGTAGCACGGCCTGTCATGGTACTTGGATTGTAGTCGCCTATGAGCAGAACATGAAAAACAAGTTAAATTTTTAGCTTGATCTTCAAACTAACACAGCGCACGCAACTAGGCACTATGATATGTGCAACTAAAGTCACTCACCCTAGTTTTTGTTTTGGAGTCGGTGAAGGTACTAACCTGGGTGATGAGCCCCCTGAGTCCTGCCTGTAGGTCCATTGGGAGTACCACAAAGGGCACTGGTAGTTGGGCCTGGCGGGGGAGGAGGTCTTTGAGGGTTGGCATCACCTATAGGCAGAACAGGACAAACAAGTCAGTTGTGTTTATCTTTTGATGCTCGAACTAACACAGCGTGCGCAACTAGGTAGCCTGTTTGGTGCAACTGAGCACCATGATGTGTGCAACTGGAGTTACAGACCTAGTTTGATGGGGAGTTGGGGGCAGGTAATTACCTCGATGATGAGCCTCCTGAGTGCTGCCTGTAGGGCCATTGGGAGGAGCACGCGGGGGAGGAGGTGGCGGAGGATGCCGTGTACAGCCAGGAGGGGGAGGAGGTCCTTGAGGGTTGACATCACCTATATCTAGAATAGGAAAAATAAGTTAGTTGTGTTATCTTGGATGCTTGAACCAACACAGCGTGCACAACTAGGCAGGATGTTCTGTCCAAGTGGTTACCATGGTGTGTGCAACTGGGCACAATGATGTGTGCAACTGAAGTTACACACCTAGTTAGATCAGGAGTTGGGGCAGGTAATTACCTGGATGATGAGCCCCCTGATTGCTGCCTGGAGGTGGAGGAGGTCCTCGAGGGTTGCCATCATCTGATGGCCCTGTTGCAGTAGTCGTTTTTTTCTTTTTCTTGGACTTGTTCAGGTGGCCGATCTCGGTACGTGATGCACGCATATGCTTGTATACAATAGCTTGTGCTGGATCAGAACCACTCGCAAACTTTGCTAGTTTCCGAAAATCGTATATCATGTTCCTCTCCCTTATCTGCTTCTTTGATTGAGGAGGCATTTCATCCGGTTGCTCATAACCAGTGCCTGGCGCACTAGGTACAGCAGTAGGTGTCCATCGTCTTAGCAGGTACCTTTCCGGTATGACATCAACTCCAACATGGGTGAACACCTTGAGGATGTGGCAACAGAGGATGCCGTCTTTGTCCATTTTAAAACACTCACACAAATAGGAACCCTCCTCCACCCTTGCCTGCACCAAGTAGTTTCGAGAACAATATTTGGCAACAAATTCTTGGTTCGGTCTGAGCTCAAATACATCAGCACCAACTTGGAATGCATTATAACGTCCAATCAGCTCAAACTCTTCTCTGAACTTGCGGTAAAGGTCCCTAGTATAGGTTTTGTAAGCTTGCTTCTCTATTGGGAAGTTGGACCACAACTCAATCTCAAGGTGTTCTGTCCTATAATCATTGCAGCCTTCCTTGGCAAGGATGTGGTTCTGGATTTTTTTCATATTGCTTGATGAAGTTCAACATTGAGTTGTGTGGGTTCACATATCTTTTCAGGACGGCGTTGAACCCCTCACTACGCTGTGTAGACTGGAGGAAGGGGAAGAAGCTGTGTTTGAAGTAGCACGGCACCCAAGTTGACCTGTATTCGTACAACTTCTCAAAGTGCGTGTGTGTCATAGCCTCATAATTCATCATTAACCCAGCCCAATTCTGCTCAAACTCGTCTATAGTGAAGCTGAAGTCAACACACTTGTTGAAATCATCAGAGAGTCCTGGATTCCGGCACAGCAGCCAACCAACCTTTTCCTGAGCCTTTTTCTTGATGTGCCATCGACAACAGCGGTGCATGGTGGTTGGAAAGATGCTCTGTATTGACTGCCTCATTGCACCATCCTGATCGGTGATGAAGTTGTCAGGAGGTTTGCCATCCATAGCCTCTAGGAATGCTCCAAAGACCCAATCAAAGCTCGATGCCAACTCCTGCCTCACAAACGCGCAACCCAGCATGAAAGATTGGCCATGTCGGTTTATTCCTATGAAGGGCGCGAATGACATATTGTACATGTTGGTCATGTAGGTGGTGTCAAACGATATGCAATCGTGGTACGCCTCCGCATAACCTTTTCGAGCTAAGCCATCCACCCAAAATATGTTGACAACTCTGTCCTCTTCATCATATTTCACCTTATAGAAGAAGTCTGGATCGGTTTTTTGTATATCCTTTGCGCAATTGTCTCAATCAGATCACCCTCCTTTGTGTCATCTCTACAGAAACTTGTACAAAGATTTGTTATTGCCTTTGGTCCGAACGGCACCATTATCTCAGATCCATAGAACTCTGCCATTACATGCATCATTCGTCCTGCATAATACAAAAACAAACAGTATATCCTTTTTTTAGTTGCACAAATGCGCACATCTAGGTGCACATTAATAGGACATGTGTTGGCACAAAAGATAATTGCAGGAAATGGACACCTAGTTGCACCTTTTTAAAAACACTTTGCATTTTTTGCATACAGGACATTGTGTAGTTGCACAGTAAAGACAATCTAGTTGCACAAGAAGCACCAAAAGTGATATACAAAAAGCATGGGAAGTTGGACACCAGTTGCACAGTTAAGCCATTTCAGTTGCACAGTAGTACCATAACAGTTGCACACTGGACTGCCTAGAGGGAAACTTAATTCTTCAAGGGATATAGAAAAACACCACACCTATAGTCAAGTTGCAGTTATACAAGATGCGCAGAAACTCCTTTTCATCAGGTGAGATGCCTTGGTGGGATCTCAAGTATTTGGACAATGAAGGTTTGTTCACGAGCGGATGATTGTGGTCACGAACAAAGTGTGTCACCTCCCATCGCCCATCTATCAGCTTCACCAACATTTTCGCTTTACATTCAGTCTGCTTTATTGTCTCACGTTTGCGCTTCTTCTTCTTCTTACTAGTACCAGCCTCCTCTTCAGCAAATATTGGAGGTTCTTCTTCCATCTCCTCATCATTGTTAACAGATTTTGGATCTGGAATAGGGTCCAGGAAAGGAGGAGCCTCAGCTCCTCCATCATCAGCTTTGGGCTTCTTGAACTTGTTGCAGCAAAACTGTTGTTTTATCAATTCATTGGTGCGGGGTGTCTGTCTAGAGGTGTTCATCTTGATAGAGAAACCCATCCGTAGTGCGTAGCTTTTGTAGTGATCCTTAGCAATTTGAAGGCTGTCAAATCTCATGCCAACATAGGGTTCCATAGGTTAAGAACCAGCCTCATCCTCTCCTTCTTCTACTTGCACAACTCCGTCAACAGCCCCAGCTCCTAGCTCGGTCCTGGTTGGACCAGGAACATTTGCCTCGGTTCCTGTGTCATCAAGAGTATGGCTCTCTGACTGCAAAGACACCACTACAGGGGCACCACGGGCTGATGACTGGCCTGCCACATTGTCATGGCCCGTAGGGTTACCATCACGACTTGCCTGCGTGTAGTAAACAGATCGACCATTTTCTGTCCAATTTCCTTGTTGTATGCTGGGTTGCTGCTGATCCATATCATGTGGAAGCTCATTGAGATCTGGAGGCAACTCATTGAGATCAAGCATTTTCCCCTTGTTTTTGGATGCTGCCACACACTCCCTGCACATATAAAAAAAGAAGAAATTGATGTCATCAGTTGGTAACCATAGAAAAACTGTGTTTCAAACAACCTAAAAACTTAGACCATTTTGTGACAATCTTAGTTCCAAAAGCAACATGACCATAGCATAATCTTTATTATAACAGTTATGAATTTTTTTTGTTTGCACAGTGTCGGTGTCAAAACCGGTGGATCTCGGGTAGGGGGTCCCGATCTGTGCGTCAAGGTCGGATGGTAACAGGAGACAAGGGACACTTTATTTTACCCAGGTTCGGGCCCTCTCGATGGAGGTAAAACCCTACTCCTGCTAGATTAATATTCATGATATGGGTAGTACAAGAGTAGATCTACCACGAGATCAAGGAGGCTAAACCCTAGAAGCTAGCCTATGGGTATGATGATGGTTATGATGTGTTCGTCCTACGGACTACAACCCTCCGGTTTATATAGGCACCGAATAGGGTTAGGGTTACACAGAGTCGGTTACATTGGTAGGAGATCTTGAATATCCGCATGCCTAGCTTGCCTTCCACGCCAAGGAAAGAACCTTCCGGACACGGGACGAAGTCTTCAATCTTGTATCTTCATAGTCCTGGAGTCCGGCTGAAGATATAGTTCGGCTATCCGAACACCCCCTAATCCAGGACTCCCTCAGTAGCCCCTGAACCGGGCTTCAATGACGACGAGTCCGGCGCGCAAATTGTCTTCGGCATTGCAAGGCGGGTTCCTCCTCCAAATTCTTCAAGAAGATAATAAACACCAAAAAATAGTGTCCGGCTCTGCAAAACAAGTTTCCACGTATTGCCATATAGAGAATAATACAAACATAAGTCAAATCTGCTGACGTATTCCGCAGTGCGTCATAACACTGTTACCAAGCCTTCTGTATGGATTATTTTTTGTTGTTCCACCGCAGCACGTTCAATGAGGCGGTTTCCTTGGCACGTCTTGTCGAAGCAGAGATCGTGTGCCCCCTTTAACGGGATTCTCATTAATACGGACGTGGGTAACCCAACCGCGCCATTTTACCACGGCGCTTGGGAGGCAAGCGAGTTTTATTAGGTAGGTGGGGACGCATAACCGCATCCGCCCATATAAGGGGATAAGGATCCACCTTTTTACCTACGCCTTCTTCCTCCTTTGCCAATCCATCTCTTGCGCACTCAAGCTCCAGCGCCCAAGCCCGCTCTTCCCAGCTCTAATGTCGGAATGTATTCGAGCTCCAACGCCGGACTATATCCGAGCTCCAATGCTGGACTGTATCCGAGGTGTCGTAAATCACCTTGGTTCAAAGAAGTTTGATGGAGTTTAGCCGAGCTTAATGCCGGAAATGCCCTCTATGGAGCCAGCCACTAGCGCCCGAGCTTTATGCCGGACTGCTTCCGAGGTGGTGCACCACCCCGAATGTGGGCCGATTTTTATTCAATATTTTTGATTGGTGCAATTTAATCTCTGCCGAGATATATAGCCAGTAGCCCTCAAGGTGGGTATCGGTCTAAAACCCGAGATGCCCATGAAGGATGACATAAGACCGCTGATCCCCATAGCTGCTGAGACTCAGGTTGATTTGCAAAATCGGTTTGAGGATCAAGTCCTAGCTTGGCAGAATACTTCGGGATACTAAAAGCGGCGTGCTCAGTCCTCGAGACTCAGGTTGGGTGCGTCCGACCAACCTGAGGATCAAAATCTCCTCGGAAACTATATTGCACATAAAATTTTCTGCATTGGACAAGCAATGCAGTAGCCCCCAAGACACTGGTCGGGTGGCAACACCATATCAGGGGATCGATGTGCCCCTTTAATATGTTTAAATAATAAGCCCGAAGCCCAGTAGTCCCCGAGCCTTAATGCGGGCACGGTTGGCTGAATTAAGGATCGATGTCCATAGTAAAATCACAAATTGTGTGTAATGACTATGTATCCAAGTACTTTATGTCATTTAATGCTCGGATCCGCATTGTACAAAACTTTGTTGACCTGCCATCAGCTTCCACCTCCTCGGCCAGTAGCCGAGGAGTGTTTGTCTTACTTTATGAAGCCTTTATGAGGGCAAAGATTTACGACAAACAAGGCAATCTGGCCATACGGTTTTATAAACAAAGGTACGCGGAGAGATATGTTATATTACTGTTTAACAGAAGAGATGTCTTCCAAAGAAAATAGTCCCGCTATCGGTTCCTTTCTTTGGGTTGTCATGCTAAGCATGATCATAAAGCCTCAGCTCCCATGTAAGAGCAAAATATCGAGGGTTTAGTTTGGGAGGCCAGTTAATAGCCCCCGGTAGTGTTCGGCGACGGTCGAGGTCAAGCCGTAAACACTTCGGCCAATGTTATGAACGGCCCATAGTCATCGGATCGCTGACCACTTTACGCTTATTGTGACAGTCAATTTTCGGCTTTCTCCACTGAGGTGCTTGACCATGCGAGCTGGAAGCACAATCGCAGTGGTTCTCCCTTTGCACACCGAGCCGAACAAAGCGGAATGTAGGAGGCAAGCGCAGGAGCCGGGCAACCCAACTATTGACCGAAGACACAATTCAAAACCGATGCATATATAGCAATATCCGAGAATGTTTTTGCCAAATCCATAAAGGTGTCTGGCGTTGCACTGCGAGACTAATGCTGGAAAAGCACAAATAGTTTAAAAGTGCCAAAAAGCTTGGAAAACCAAGAAACGTCAGTAAAAACATGACGTCCGAACAAGATCAAGTGTTCGGTGCCAATCCAAAAATTGGTCTTTAGAAAAAAGAAGTGTTTCTGTCGTGCTTTAACATGATACATCCTATCTCAAGACTTCGAGCGGGTCAGCCTACGGCTTCAACCTCCTATCCCGAGGGCGGACTACTTCTCATCAGACCAGTTTAGCAAACTAAACTCTAGCGGCTTTGAGAGAGAAATTAGGCTCCCCGGCTAGTGACCACACACTCGTGTCGAAAAGAGGAGTGATAAATAATAATAGTAAGAAAAACTTTGCAACGACTAACAAGAAGAACACTTATTATAAAACGGCTCACATAAATTTAAGAGCCCCCAAGTGACTTGGGTAAAAGATGACTATATAATGTAAGGTGACATGTAAAATGCCTTGTAGCCGGATTGTAGATTGTTTGTCGTAGCGGACCTTTTCGCTTCAACCTCTGGACCCAATAGTCCGGAGTGTGTCCGAATACCATAGCGGTTATATAAGAACCGTGATATGCATGGAGACCAGGCGTAGGGGTCATTAGTGCTTTATCAGACAAGTGCCCAACTAGTTATGTTATATTACATGGTTAGTAAGAAACATCTTCCAGAGAGAATAGTTCCATTAAGGGTTCCTTTCGCTGGGGTGGCATGCCCTAAAGTGCATGTCCGGACTGCAAATGCAGGAAAATCATCTGGGGGCATGTATATTAGTGAGTAAAAAGGTTCATCTTTAGTTCACTGACCGAATATTCCCTTAAGAACGCTAGCTTTCGGCTTCACCCAGTCTGAGGTACACATCCGGCTTATCTGGCAGTAGCAATCGCAGAGGTGCTCCCTTTACCGCATAGCCGAACAATCGGGAACGTAGGGGTAAGCACAGGAGCCAGGCAACCCAGCTTGGCCAAAACTTAAGTCATATCGATGCATATAATGGTGAATAAAAGGTACATGCGGAAGTGTGACACATGTCTTGGGCATAAGGCCCGTATTAATAAGCTTCTGTTAAAGAAGCCCCCAGGTATAATGAGCGCGGGTAGCGCGTCAAGTATGTGTGAACAAAGTTTGGACAAACAAAAAAAATTTACAAGCAACTTTTTTTTCAAAAAAGTATAACGCTTGATCGAACCGAACACAAGTTAGAAATTAAAGCTTTGAGCATGAAAGCGACTTAGCTGGTTAATGTGTTCGCAGTCCGAGCTTGATGCGGGACAAGGTTCTATCCCCCAAGCTGGTCCCGAGGTGGCGGAGCGGAGAGCTCGACACGCCGAAGTGGTGACATAGCACGGTCGATGCAGACCAGCAGAGTGACGCCGAAGTCCCCGGATCATTTTCCTGTGCACAAAAATAGTGCAAACGGGAGATAATAGAAATAATAAAAAAAAACGTTGCATAATGAATAATTTATGCAAAGTGAGCAATAAAAGAAATATGGCCTGGCGCCGAAGTCGATGTCGACGCAGGGCGTCGGCGTGATGCGGTAAAGGCGTGGCAAAGCCTGAATTCACAGGACGGTCCGCGCTCCGGATGCGGCGTTCGCCGGACTATGTACGGAGACTGACCGAACCAGCATGCGACCGTCGTTAATGTGGCCACCATTTGATAGACCTGTGAACATATGATGGACAAACCAGAGTAATAATTCCTTGGAAAAAATGAACCCAAACATGCAAAAAATATTAGGATTAATAGCACCTGGTTTATTTGTTGTAGTAATCCAAAGGAGGAGGATGCTGGCAAAGGTTGGCTCGCCGAGGCGAAGCCCTCGGTCCGGCCATCGTGACGAAGCTGGTCGGCTAGTGACGCCGAAGTGTCCGGAGTAGGTTGATGAAGAGATGATGAATCCTCCGGTCCAGCCGAGATGTCGAAGCCTCGAGGCCAGTCGATGAGTCGAAGTAGTCCGGCGTGATGGACACCGGCTTGAAGGGGCAACAGTGCGGCCCTGCCGATGCAGGTCGTGACGTGGTAGATGCCGGCTTGATGAAGCGACCGAGCGGTGATGCCAGTATGCCCGCTCTGCGTAACCCGTGGGGCGGCGATGTTGGTGATGATTTGTCCTTCGCGATGCCAGACTCTTGTTCGGCTTGCCGAGATGATGATCCGAAGAAGTTGAGCTCGGCTCAACAAAGTGACGACGTGTCTAGCACAGGTCGGCAGCCGTGGAGCGATATTGCCGGACTGGTTCGACACCAGCAATGATGTTGAAGATCATGTTCAAAAGATCTTAAAGTTAGTGGGGTGTGTTTGGGAACAATACACAATATCCCATACAAAACTTCCTTCAAAAAGGATGTCCGAAATCCCGTTCATAAAAAAGATGAATTCGGGTCGGATTCGTTCTCGCGCAGAAAACAGATCCAAAAAGTGATGCACTAATCGGAAGGTTCCCGGAGTTCGGACGGTCGGATCGAGCTGAAATTTGAAGGGGTGGTAGATATAGGAATTCCGCAGCCGATCAACGGTTGGATCTTCCAAAGGACGTCCGAGATAGAAGCTGTACACCACGCCCTAAACTCGTCCAGATTCCCGTCCAGATTTGACAGGGCTCCGGTATATCGTGGATTGCCAGAGATTCCTCCATCGGAACTCGATGAAATTTTCCAGGGTTGTTGTTGACTCAATTCCGCACAATTCCACCAAAGCGATCGTCAAAGCGATACTCAAGGAGGTGGTGGCAGCAGATACGAGTTTGCTGTCCAGAAAAACAGCACGGTCGCTTGAGGGCAATGTTGACGTTGAGCCCCCGATATTCCTGGATGACTCCTCCGTGATCTTGATAGAGATCGGAGTTGATGTTTGATGAAAGCCCTCGCCCGAACATGGTGATCCGAACACGGGGCACAATTCTTGGTCGAACCAAGGTGACCAGTCGAGCTGGTGACGAAGATGCCGAAGTCGCAGTTGATCTGCAGGCGAGCCATCGATCCTTTTGTCGATCACACAGCGGAACTCTCAATGAAAGCACCAATGTCGGTGTCAAAACCGGCGGATCTCAGGTAGGGGGTCCCGATCTGTGCGTCAAGGTCGGATGGTAACAGGAGACAAGGGACACTTTATTTTACCCAGGTTCGGGCCCTCTCGATGGAGGTAAAACCCTACTCCTGCTAGATTAATATTGATGATATGGGTAGTACAAGAGTAGATCTACCATGAGATCAAGGAGGCTAAACCCTAGAAGCTAGCCTATGGGTATGATGATGGTTATGATGTGTTCGTCCTACGGACTACAACCCTCTGGTTTATATAGGCACCGGATAGGGTTAGGGTTACACAGAGTCGGTTACATTGGTAGGAGATCTTGAATATCCGCAGGCCTAGCTTGCCTTCCACGCCAAGGAAAGAACCTTTCGGACACGGGACAAAGTCTTCAATCTTGTATCTTCATAGTCCTGGAGTCCGGCTGAAGATATAGTTCGGCTATCCGAACACCCCCTAATCCAGGACTCCCTCACACAGAGTTGTTATGTTAGTTGCACAGTTTGCAGTAAATAACTGGCAAGAGCATGACTTCTTTTTGCTATAGAGTTTTTCTTACTTTTTCCCTTTTTGTTTTGTTGCAATGATCTGTAGGTTTCCGTTTCGCAAGGAGCTCGAAGCTCATGTATCAACCAAGGATGTCCTTATGTTCCGTGTTAGGCGGGTTATTCTCAAGAGGAGTGGACTCCGCTCCTCACTCACGAGAACATGGCTGGTCACCGGGATGCCCAGTCCCATGCTTTATGCAAACTAAATAAAATTAATTGCAAACAAAACTCCCCCTGGGACCTGATGTATGTTGGAGACACTCGTTGTTTCGAGCAAGTCATGGATTGATGCTTGTTGGTGGAGGGGGAGTATAAACTTTACCATTCTGCTTGGGAACCGCCTATAATTTGTTTAGCATGGAAGATATCGCCATCTCTTAGGTGTTACGTTGACAATGAAAGTATACCGCTCAAAATGCAATTTATCTCTATTTCAAAACCGAGCTCTGGCACCTCTACAAATCCCTGCTTCCCTCTGCGAAGGGCCTATCCATTTACTTTTATGTTGAGTCATCACCTTCTTATTAAAAAGCACTAGCTGGAGAGCACAGCTGTCATTTGCATTCATCACTATTAATCTATGTCGGGTGTGACTATGATTGGATCTCTTTTACCATGAATTGCAATGTCTAGTCAGTCCTTGATCCTTAAAGGTGCTCTGCATTTATGTTTTGCGGTCTCAGAAAGGGCTAGCGAGATACCATCTTGGTATATCATATTATGATTGTTTTGAGAAAGTGTTGTCATCTGAGGTTTATTATTATGGATCGCTAGTTGATTATGCTATTGATATGAGTAATTGTGAGACCTGAGAATTATTGCAAATGTGGTTAGTTATGATATATGCTGAACAATTGAATGCTGGCTTGACATAGTTACAACAACAAGAGCAAACAGAGTTTGTAAAAGTTTTTCTTTCTTTCTTTCAGCTTGTCAACTGAATTGCTGGAGGACAAGCAAGGGTTTAAGCTTGGGGGAGTTGATACGTCTCCGTCGTATCTACTTTTCCAAACACTTTTTCCCTCGTTTTGGACTCTAACTTGTATGATTTGAATGGAACTAACCTGGGCTGATGCTGTTTTCAGCAGAATTGCCATGGTGTTGTTTTATGTGCAGAAAGAAAATATTCTCGGAAAGTCCTGAAACTCCACGGAACACCTTAGAAAAAACAATAAAAAATCCTCGCCAAAGATGAAGAACGGGGTCCCACACCCTGTCCATGAGGGTGGGGGGCGCCCCCCCCCCCTCTAGGGCGCGCCCCCTACCTCATGGGCCCCCTGGACACCCTCCGACGCCAACTCCAACTCTATATATTGGCTTTCGGGGAGAAAAAAATAAGAGAGAAGAAATCATCGCGTTTTACGATACGGAGCCGCCGCCAAGCCCTAATCTCTCTCGGGAGGGCTGATCTGGAGTCCGTTCGGGGCTCCGGAGAGGGGGATTCGTCACCGTCGTCATCATCAACCATCCTCCATCACCAATTTCATGATGCTCACCGCCTTGCGTGAGTAATTCCATCGTAGGCTTGCTGGACGGTGATGGGTTGGATGAGATTTATCATGTAATCGAGTTAGTTTTGTTAGGGTTTGATCTCTAGTATCCATTATGTTCTGAGATCGATGTTGCTATGACTTTGCTATGCTTAATGCTTGTCACTAGGGCCCGAGTGCCATGATTTCAGATCTAAAGCTATTATGTTTTCATGAATATATGTGTGTTCTTGATCCTATCTTGCAAGTCTATAGTCGGGACCACTCCCGGTGATGACCATAGTTTGAGGAGTTCATGTACTCACTATGTGCTAATGCTTTGTTCCGGTTCTCTATTAAAAGGAGGCCTTAATATCCCTTAGTTTCCAATAGGACCCCGCTGCCACGGGAGGGTAGGACAAAAGATGTCATGCAAGTTCTTTTCCATAAGCACGTATGACTATACGGAATACATGCCTACATTACATTGATGAATTGGAGCTAGTTCTGTGTCACCCTATGTTGTGACTGTTACATGATGAACCGCATCCGACATAATTATCCACCACTGATCCGATGCCTACGAGCTTTCCATATACTGGTTTACGCTTATTTACTTTCCCGCTGCTACTGTTACCATCACTACAAAATACCAAAAACATTACTTTTTCTATCTTTACTTTTGCTGCCGTTACCACCACTATCATATTACTTTGCTACTAAACACTTTGCTGCAGATACTAAGTTTCCAGGTGTGGTTGAATTGACAACTCAGCTGCTAATACTTGAGAATATTCTTTGGCTCCCCTTGTGTCGAATCAATAAATTTGGGTTAAATACTCTACCCTCGAAAACTGTTGCGATCCCCTATACTTGTGGGTTATCAAAGTCTTTCGTCGAGAAAAAATAAAGAAGCAACCTTTCGGGACGAGACTCCGCCGCCATGAGGCGGAACCTTGGCAGAACCAATCTAGAGCTCCGACGGAGCTGTTCTAGCGGGGATACTTCCCTCCGGGAGGGGGAAATCATCGCCATCGTCATCACCAACGCTCCTCTCATCGGGAGAGGGCAATCTCCATCAACATATTCACCAGCACCATCTCATCTCCAAACCCTAGTTCATCTCTTGTATCCAATTCTTGTCTCCAAGTCCGGGATTGGTGCTAGTAGGTTGCTAGTAGTGTTGATTACTCCTTGTAGTTGATGCTAGTTGGTTTATTTGGTGGAAGATCATATGTTCAGATCCTTTATGCATATTATTACCCCTCTGATTATGAACATGAGTATGCTTTGTGAGTAGTTACGTTCGTTCCTGAGGACAAGGGAGAAGTCTTGCTATTAGTAGTCATGTGAATTTGGTATTCGTTCGATATTTTGATGAGATGTGTGTTGTCTAGCCTCTAGTGATATTATGCGAACGTCGACTACATAACACTTCACCATTATTTGGGCCTATCGGAAGGCATTGGGAAGTAATAAGTAGATGATGGGTTGCTAGAGTGACAGAAGCTTAAACCCTAGTTTATGCGTTGCTTCGTAAGGGGCTGATTTGGATCCATATGTTTCATGCTATGGTTAGGTTTACCTTAATACTTATGTTGTAGTTGCGGATGCTTGCAATAGAGGTTAATCATAAGTGGGATGCTTGTTCAAGTAAGAACAACACCCAAGCACCAGTCCACCCACATATCAAATTATCAAAGTACAGAACGCGAATCATATGAACGTGATGAAAACTAGTTTGATGATATTCCCATGTGTCCTCGGGAGCGCTTTTCCTTATATAAGAGTTTGTTCCGGCTTGTCCTTTGCTACAAAAAGGATTGGGGCACCTTGCTGCACCTTATTTACTTTTGTTACTTGTTGCTCGTTACAAATTATCCTATCACAAAACTATCTGTTACCACTCATTTCAGTACTTGCAGAGAATACCTTGCTGAAAACCGCTTATCGTTTCCTTCTGCTCCTCGTTGGGTTCAACACTCTTACTTATTGAAAGGATTACGATAGATCCCCTATACTTGTGGGTCATCATCAGCATACCTGCAGACATAAATTTGTTAACTCATTTCTTTGCCGCACTACACGAGGGTAAGTTCAAAAGCATAGTGAATATGCCGCCCCATAGCCTCCTCTTCTCTTTTACGGCGTCCACTAGCTGGGCTCGCACATCTTTCAGCTCTTCACCCAGTAGGGTGTTGGAATCGTGCAGCTTGTTCTTATCATCCCTGGTCTATGTCGGCACACGTTCACCAGCGGCAAGTTGCTTTTCGGCCTGATGTTTACCCGCCTGCGCGGCCTTCAGTTCCTCCTTCAGTTGATCTAACGATCCTGCCATGGGAAATACAACAATGTTAATATTACTATATATGATTATATTTTTCTGGATGAAGGAGAACATCACCAGGAGGCGCCTCCTTGGATTTCTCCAGTTCGGCAGCTAGCTGGGCCCCACACTCTTCCAGCTCACGAGACAGCATGCTGTTCTTCTCCGTGAGTGCCTGATTACACAATGATCCTTAAATCAGTTGCTTCAACTACTTCAAGTCTCGGGAGCTACTGGTATATGATTACCAGATCTATACAATGCGTACTTACCCACATATCTTTCGAATGTTGGTCAGTGGCTCTGGCAAGCCCATCCCGAGCAGCTCAGATGTACGCATCAGCCGAGCTGAAGGCATTGAACGCCTCTTTAGTAAAGCCAGGGTCGCGAAGAGCGGCCCTCCGGCGCCGATGATTCATGGCGCTCTCCACTTCAGAGTTCGTGACGGATACATTATACGAATCCTTTGAAGGAGGACAATCCGGCGTCGCTCCCGTGTCAGCCCCTGCCCTAGAGGCAGGGCCTGGAACCTGATTGGTGGAGGCGCGACCGGCTGGATCCCAGGACATAGTCCGGCGAACACTCTTCCTAATAAAACACAGTGGACAATGTCACGGTTTGATGTGACTGCCAGGGGGCATATTTAAAGCCATCCTCTTTGATGAAGGCTCGACCGTGTTGTCATTTGCCTTCCTCTTCGGAGACCCGCTCGGCGTAGGCACCGCTCTCTTATGAGACGCCTCTGGTGCGGCATGACGCGCCGAGCGCCTCCCCTTTGGAGCATGAGACAGTGCGGTGGGTGAGGCATAATGAGGAAGCTCTTTCGGAGGAGATGTCTCCTGGCTACTTACATGTGAGGCAGGAAGGAGGCCAGGATAATCGGCCATGATGGCCACTTCTATGCCATCATAGCACGCCTGGTAGAAGACTCCCTCTTTGAGCTCTACAAATATGTCCGGATCCTCTCCGAATCCGGCATCGAGGTCCCGGTTATGGTCCTCTGGCTGTGGAGCGGGGCTATAAATCCCCGTGATAGCCTTCCGCCATTCCTATTAAAAATGGATGGGTTAATGTCAATTAAACATGACTCAGGGAGAGGATTGAGTAAGGTGGTGGGACTAAAACTCACCCAGCTAGGGGGATTGTACATGGAGAATCCCTCTCGGTGCTTAAGACGAGTAAACTCCTCTTTCTCCCCTTTATACAGATCGCCCAATATTGTGGCCAGGGCAGGAGGGGTGTCCGGACCCTTCCATCCGCAGCGTGAGGTGTCATCTTCCCCATTGTAGTGCCACATAGGGAGCCCTCTGACTTGGAGTGGCTGAACACCTCGCACTATGGAGGTCGCCATTACCTCGATTATTGATAATCCGTACTGGGCAAGTGTCCTTATCTTGCCCATTACTTGTTGGACTTCCGCGCTATCTTCCTCCTCGAGGCTCTGAGGGCGCCAGCTGTGGTATTTCATCAATGGAGCGCTGGAAAATTCGGGAAGGCCCATTCGGACTGGGTCAGGGAGAGCGACATCTTCAATATAAAATCACTCCAAGGGCCACTCTTCGGACGCCTTCTTCGGCGTGCCGGATAGGTATCCGGTCCCGGCCATGCGCCATATTTCGGCGCCGCCCACCTTGAACACGGATCCCTTTTGGGTGCGAGGGACGAGGCAGAAAAGCTTCCTCCATAACTTTAAATGGTCCTCACAACCCAGGAATAGCTCGCAAAGAGCGACAAAACCCGCAATGTGCAGAATAGAGGCCGGCGTAAGATTGTGCAGTTGGAGGCCGCAGTACTCCAGGAGACCTCGGAGGAAAGGGTGGATCGGAAATCCGATGCCTCTTAATAAAAAGGAGACGAAGCACACTCATTCCCCCCTGGTTGGATTGGGGAAATTTTCCGCCAGGGCTTCACCGGTGAAAGAGGTTAATCCTGCCCGAACGGGGACTAGATCCGCGGGGGGAAGGAATCCCTGCGTTTGAAGCTTAACCAGCTGGTCGTGGGATACCGAACATCTCTCCCAATCGCCTTTTTCGGAGCCGTGGGGGCGGGAGGAAGAACTAGGAGCATTAGCCATGTTTGAGTGGTTTCTCCTAGCATCTAAGGATTTTTCGCCTGGTGAGGGATGGCATCTGAGATCTAGTCCCTTTAAATAGACGCCTTCCTTATATGGCCATGGTGTTATGTGCAAAACATACCCTGACCTTTTGTATTCGCTCGACACGTGGAAGCGGAAGCAACGGAGGCGCAGAAGCCAAAGGGTATGACATCAAATGAAAATCCAAGTATAGCTCTTTGGGTTAGACGTTTCGAAGTATTCGAAGAAAGAACCCTCCTTGCAATGCCGAAGACAATCTATGCGCTAGACACATCGTCATTGAAGCCTGGTTCGGGGGCTACTAAGGGAGTCCAGGATTAAGGGGTCTTCGAGCGTCCGGGCTGTGTGATGTGGGTCGGACTAATGGGCCGTGAAGATACAAGACAGAAGACTTCCTCCCGTATCCGGATGGGACTCACCTTTGTATGGAAGGCAAGCTTGGCGTTCGTATATGAAGATTCCTTTCTCTATAAACTGACTTTGTACGACCCTAGGTCCCTCCGGTGTCTATATAACCGGAGGGTTTAGTCCGTAGAGGCAATCATAATCATACATGCTAGACATCTAGGGTTTAGCCATTACTATCTCGAGGTAGATCAAATCTTGTAACCCCATATTCATCCAAGATAATCAAGAAGGAAGTAGGGTATTACCTCCATCGAGAGGGCCCGAACCTGGGTAAACATTGTGTCCCTGTCTCCTGTTACTTTTGATCCTCAAACGCACAGTCCGGGACCCCCTACCCGAGATCTGCCAGTTTTGACACCGACAGGGGGCACGCCAAGATGTGGAGTCCTACTAGGACTCCGTAGTCCTAGTAGGATTCCACCTCCCACACGAAGTAGGGAAGGGGGAAGGGAGAAGGAGAAGGAAAGGGGGGCCCCGGCCCCTTCTCCTACTCCTAATTGGCCTCCTGCCTAAGGGGGGGGGTGCACCAACCCCTTGTGGGTTGGTGTGCTTCCCTCTTATGGCCCATAAGGCCCATAACTTCTCCCGGGGGGTTCTAGTAACCTCCCGGTACTCCGGAAAAATTCCCAAACTACTCGGAACCATTCCGATGTTAAAATGCAACCTTCCAATATATAAATCTTTACCTCTCGGCCATTTTGAGACTCCTCTTCATGTCCGTGATCTCATCCGGGACTCCGAACAAACTTCGGTTCATCAAATCACATAACTCACAATACAAATCGTCATCGAACGTTAAGCGTGCGGACCCTATGGGTTCGAGAACTATGTAGACATGACCGAGACACATCTCCGATCAATAACCAATAGCAGAACCTGGATGCTCATATTTGCTCCTACATGTTCTACGAAGATCTTTATCGGTCAAACCGCATAAAAACATACGTTGTTCCCTTTGTCATCGGTATGTTACTTGCCCGAGATTCGATCGTCGGTATCATCATACCTAGTTCAATCTCGTTACCGTAAAGTCTCTTTACTCGTTCTGTAATGCATCATCCCACAACTAACTCATTAGTCACAGTGCTTGCAAGGCTTATAGTGATGAGCATTACCGAGAGGGCCCAGAGATACCTCTCCGATATAGGGAGTGACAAATCCTAATCTCGATCTATGCCAACTCAACAAACACCATCGGAGACACTTGTAAAGCATCTTTATAATCACCCAGTTACGTTGTGACGTTTGATAGCACACAAGGTGTTCCTCCGGTATTTGGGAGTTGCATAATCTATAGTCTGAGGAACATGTATAAGTCATGAAGAAAGCAATAGCAATAAACTAAACGATCATAGTGCTAAGCTAACGGACAGGTCTTGTCCATCACAACATTCTCTAATGTTGTGACCCCATTCATCAAATGACAACATATGTCTATGGCTAGGAAACTTAACCATCTTTGATTAACGAGCTAGTCAAGTAGAGGCATACTAGGGACACTCTGTTTGTCTATGTATTCACACATGTACTAAGTTTCCGGTTAATTCAATTCTAGCATGAATAATAAACATTTATCATGATATAAGGAAATATAAATAACAACATTATTATTGCCTCTAGGGCATATTTCCTTCAGTCTCCCACTTGCACTAGAGTCAATAGTCTAGTTCACATCGTCATGTGATTTCACACCAATAGTTCACATCTTTATGTGATTAGTTCACATCTCCATGTGACTAATACCCAAAGGGTTTACTAGAGTCAATAATCTAGTTCACATTGCTATGTGATTAACACCCAAAGAGTGATCATGTTTTGTTTGTGAGAGAAGTTTAATCAACAGGTCTGCCACATTCAGAGCCGTATGTATTTTGCAAATTTTCTATGTCTACAATGCTATGCACGGAGCGACTCTAGCTAATCGCTCCCACTTTCAATATGTATCTAGATCAAGACTTAGAGTCATCCAGATCAGTGTCAAAGCTTGCATCGACGTAAATCTTTACAACGAACTCTTTGTCACCTCCATAACCGAGAAACATTTCCTTATTCCACTAAGGATAGTTTTGACCGCTGTTCAGTGATCCGCTCCCGGATCACTATTGTACCCTCTTGTCAAACTCATGCTGAGGTACACAGCATAGCATACTTTATAGAACCTATGACTGAGGCATAGGGTGTTGGGTAACGCAGTAATTTCAAAAAAAATCCTACGCACACGCAAGATCCATCTAGGTGATGCATAGCAACGAGCAGGAGAGTGTGTCCATGTACCCTCATAGACCGAAAGAGGAAGCGTTAAGTAACGCAGTTGATGTAGTCGAACGTCTTCGCAATCCAACTGATCAAGTACCGAACGCACAACACCTCCGCGATCTGCACACGTTCAGCTCGGTGACATCCCTCGTAATCTTGATCCAGCTGAGGCCGAGGGAGAGTTTCCTCAACACGACGGCGTGATGACGGTGATGATGAAGCTACCGCCGCAGGGCTTCGCCTAAGCACTACAATAATATGACCGAGGTGGAAATCTGTGGAGGAGGGCACCGCACACGGCTAAGACAACTGTCAACTTGTGTGTACTAGGGTGCCCCCTGCCCCCGTATATAAAGGAGCAAGGGGAGGCCGGGCGGCCCTCATGGGGCGCGCACCAAGTAGGATTCCTACTAGGAATCCTAGTCCTAGTAGGTTTCCAACAATGGGAAGAGAGGGGGAAGGAAGGAGAGGGAGAGGGAAAGAGAGGGGCGCGCCGCCCCCTCCTAGTCCAATTCGGACTCCTCAAGGGGCGGGGCACGCGGCCAGCCCTAGGCCCTCTCCTCTCTCTCACACACAAGGTCCATGTTGGCCCATTAGTTCCCCCTGGGGTTCCAATAATCCCCCGGCACTCCGATATTCATACGGTGACCCCCGGAACTAATCCGGTGCCCAAATAACATCGTCCAATATATCAATCTTTATGTCTCGACCATTTCGAGACTCCTCATTATGTCTGTGATCACATCCGGGACTCCGAACTACCTTCGGTACATCAAAACACATAAACTCATAATACCGATCGTCATCGAACGTTAAGCGTGCGGACCCTACGGGTTCGAGAACTATGTAGACATGACCGAGACTCATCTCCGGTCAATAACCAATAGCGGAACCTGGATGCTCATATTGGCTCCCACATATTCTACGAAGATCTTTATTGGTCAAACCGCATAACAACATACGTTGTTCCCTTTGTCATCGGTATGTTACTTGCCCGAGATTCGATCGTCGGTATCTCAACACCTAGTTCAATCTCGTTACATGCAAGTCTCTTTACTCATTCCGTAATGCATCATCCCGCAACTAACTCATTAGTCACATTGCTTGCAAGGCTTATAGTGATGTGAATTACCGAGAGGGCCTAGAGAGACCTCTCTGACAATCGGAGTGACAATTACTAATCTTGATCTATGCCAACTCAACAAACACCATCGGAGACACCTGTAGAGCATCTTTATAATCACACAGTTACGTTGTGACGTTTGATAGCACACTAAGTGTTCCTCCGGTATTCGGGAGTTGCATAATCTCATAGTCATTGGAACATGTATAAGTCATGAAGAAAGGATAGCAACAAACTAAACGATCATGGTGCTAAGCTAACAGATGGGTCAAGTCAATCACATCATTCTCTAATGATGTGATCCCGTTCATCAAATGACTAATCTTGTCCATGGCTAGGAAACTTAACCATCTGATTAACGAGCTAGTCAAGTAGAGGCATACTAGTGACACTATGTTTGTCTACGTATTCACACATGTATTAAGTTTCCGGTTAATACAATTCTAGCATGAATAATAAACATTTATCATGATATAAGGAAGTATAAATAACAACTTTATTATTGCCTTTAGGGCATATTTCCTTCAGTCTCCCACTTGCACTAGAGTCAATAATCTAGATTACATTGTAATGATTCTAACACCCATGGAGTCTTGGTGTTGATCATGTTTTGCTCATGAGAGAGGCTTAGTCAACAGGTCTGCAACATTCAGACCCGTATGTATTTTGCAAATCTCTATGTCTCCCTCCTTGACTTGATCGCGGATGGAATTACAGCGTCTCTTGATGTGCTTGGTTCTCTTGTGAAATCTGGATTCCTTTGCCAAGGCAATTGTACCAGTATTGTCACAAAAGATTTTCATCGGAACCGATGCACTAGGTATGAGACCTAGATCGGATATGAACTCCTTCATCCAGACTCCTTCATTTGTTGCTTCCGAAGCAGCTATGTGATACGTCTCCAACGTATCTATAATTTTTTATTGTTCAATGCTATATTATATTTTGTTTTGGACATTGTTGGGCTTTATTATACACTTTTATATTATTTGTGGGACTAACCTATTAACCAAAGGCCCAACCCAGAATTGCTGTTTTTTGCCTATTTCAGAGTTTCACAGAAAAAGAATATCAAACGAAGTCCAAACGGAATGAAACCTTCGGGAACGTGATTTTCGGAACGAACGTGATCCAGAGGACTTGGACCCTACGTCAAGACATCAACCAGGAAGCCACGAGGTAGGGGGCGCGCCCACCCCCTAGGCGTGCCCTCCACCCTCGTGGGCCCCAAGTTGCTCCACCGACGTACTTCTTTCTCCTATATATACCTACGTACCCCCAAACTACCAAATACGGAGCCAAAAACCTAATTCCACCGCCGCAACCTTCTGTACCCGTGAGATCCCATCTTGGGGCCTGTTCCAGAGCTCCACCGGAGGGGGCATCGATCACGGAGGGCTTCTACATCAACACCATAGCCTCTCCGATGATGTGTGAGTAGTTTACCTCAGACCTTCGGGTCCATAGTTATTAGCTAGATGGCTTCTTCTCTCTTTTTGGATCTCAATACAATGTTCTCCCCCTCTCTCGTGGAGATCTATTCGATGTAATCTTCTTTTGTGGTGTGTTTGTTGAGACCGATGAATTGTGGGTTTATGATCAAGTTTATCTATGAACAATATTTGAATCTTCTCTGAATTCTTTTATGTATGGTTGGTTATCTTTGCAAGTCTCTTTGAATTATCAGTTTGGTTTGGCCTACTAGATTGATCTTTCTTGCAATGGGAGAAGTGCTTAGCTTTGGGTTCAACCTTGCGGTGTCCTTTCCTAGTGACAGTAGGGGCAGCAAGGCACGTATTGTATTGTTGCCATCAACGATAACAAGATGGAGTTTATATCATATTGCATGAATTTATCCCTCTACATCATGTCATCTTGCTTAAGGCGTTACTCTGTTCTTATGAACTTAATACTCTAGATGCATGCTGGATAGCGGTCGATGTGTGGAGTAATAGTAGTAGATGCAGGCAGGAGTCGGTCTACTTGTTTCGGACGTGATGCCTATATACATCATCATACCTAGTTATTCTCATAACTATGCTCAATTCTGTCAATTGCTCAACAGTAATTTGTTCACCCACCGTAAAATACTTATGCTCTTGAGAGAAGCCACTAGTGAAACCTATGGCCCTCGGGTCTATTTTCCATCATATTAATCTTCCAACACTTAGCTATTTCTGTTGCCTTTTATTTTGCTTCTATTTTACTTTGCATCTTTATCATAAAAAATACCAAAAATATTATCTTATCATATCTATCAGATCTCACTCTCGTCAGTGACCGTGTAGGGATTGACAACCCCTTATCGCCTTGGTTGCGAGGATTTATTTGTTTGTGTAGGTGCGAGGGACTCGTGTGTGGCCTCCTACTGGATTGATACCTTGGTTCTCAACAATTGAGGGAAATACTTACGCTACTTTGTTGCATCACCCTTTCCTCTTCAAGGGAAAACCAACGCAGTGCTCAAGAGGTAGCAACAAGGATTTTTGGCACCGTTGCCGGGGAGTCTACGCAAAATTCAACATACCAAGTACCCATCACAAACCCTTATCCCTCGCATTACATTATTTGCCATTTGCCTCTCATTTTCCTCTCCTCCACTTCACCCTTGCCGTTTTATTCGCCCTGTCTTTTCTGTTCGCCTCTTTTTCGCTTGCTTTTCGTTTGCTCGTGTGTTGTATTGCTTGCTTGTCACGATGGCTCAAGATAATACTAAATTGTGTGACTTCACCAATACCAACAACAATGATTTCCTTAGCACTACGATTGCTCCTCTTGCCGATACTGAATCTTGCGAAATTAATACTGCTTTGTTGAATCTTGTCATGAAAGATCAATTCGCCGGCCTTCCTAGTGAAGATGTCGCTACCCATCTAAATAGCTTCGTTGATTTCTGTGATATGAAAAAGAAGAAAGATGTGGACAATGATATTGTCAAATTGAAGCTATTTCCTTTTTCGCTTAGAGATCGTGCTAAAGCTTGGTTTTCGTCTTTGCCTAAAAATAGTATTGATTCTTGGAATAAATGCAAAGATGCTTTTATCTCTAAGTATTTTCCTCCCGCTAAGATCATCTCTCTTAGAAACGATATTATGAATTTTAAGCAACTTGATCATGAACATGTTGCACAAGCTTGGGAGAGGATGAAATTAATGATACATAATTATCCTCCACATGGTTTGAATTTGTGGATGATTATACAAAAAATTTATGCCGGATTGAATTTTGCTTCTAGAAATCTTTTAGATTCGGCCGCGGGAGGCACTTTTATGGAAATCACTTTAGGAGAAGCTACTAAACTCCTAGATAATATTATGGTTAATTATTCTCAATGGCACACTGAAAGATCTACTAATAAAAAAGTGCATGCGATAGAAGAAATTAATGTTTTGAGTAGAAAGATGGATGAACTTATGAAATTATTTGCTAGTAAAAGTGTTTCTTCTGATCCTAATGATATGCCTTTGTCTACTTTGATTGAGAATAATAATGAATTTCTCTTGATGTTGATTCTTTGAAACTTAGATCTATTCCACCTAAACATGATATCAATGAGTCTCTCAAGGCCATGCGAATTTCCATTGATGAGTGCAAAGAAAGAACCGCTAGAATGCGTGCTAAAAAAGATTGCTTTGTGAAAGCGTGCTCTTCTAATTTCTATGAAAATAAAGATGAAGATCTAAAAGTTATTGATGTGTGCCCTATTAAATCTTTATTTTGCAATATGAATCTTGATAATGATGGGACTGAACATGATCCACCTTTACCTAGATGGCGTTCCAAAAATTCAGAGTTTTTAGATCTTGATGCAAAAATTGGTAAAAGTGGGATTGAAGAGATCAAAACTCTAGATATTAATGAACCCACTATTTTGGATTTCAAGGAATTTAATTATGATAATTGCTCTTTGATAGATTGTATTTCCTTGTTGCAATCCGTGCTAAATTCTCCACATGCTTATAGTCAAAATAAAGCCTTTACCAAACATATCGTTGATGCTTTGATGCAATCTTATGAAGAAAAACTTGAGTTTGAAGTTTCTATTCCTATAAAACTCTATGATGAGTGGGAACCTACTATTAAAATTAAAATTAAAGATCATGAATGCTATGCTTTGTGTGATTTGGGTGCTAGTGTTTCCACGATTCCAAAATTTTTGTGCGATTTGTTAGGTTTCCGTGATTTTGATGATTGCTCTTTAAACTTGCACCTTGCGGATTCTACCATTAAGAAACCTATGGGAAGAATTAATGATGTTCTTATTGTTGCAAATAGGAACTATGTGCCCATAGATTTTATTGTTCTTGATATAGATTGCAATCCTTCATGTCCTATTATTCTTGGTAGACCTTTTCTTAGAACGATTGGTGCAATTATTGATATGAAGGAAGGGAATATTAGATTCCAATTTCCATGAAGGAAAGACATGGAACACTTTCCTAGAAAGAAAATAAAATTACCATATGAATCTATCATGAGAGCCACTTATGGATTGCCTACCAAAGATGGCAATACCTAGATGTATCCTTGTTTTTATGCCTAGCTAGGGGCGTTAAACGATAGAGCTTGTTGGGAGGCAACCCAATTTTATTTTTAGTTTTTTTTTTTTGCTTTTTGCTTCTGTTTAGGAATAAATGTTCGATCTAGCCTCTGGTTAGACTTGTTTTTATGTTTTAATTAGTGTTTGTGCCAAGTTTAACCTATAGGATCTTCTTGGATGATAGTTATTTGATCTTGCAGAAAATTCCAGAAACTTTCTGTTCACGAAAATAATTGTTCAAAATCACAAAAACGTGATAAAATATTGATTCAACTTCTTCTGATCAATAAAAAAAATTCTAGGTCTTCCTTTTTTGGCTGAATTTTTGGAGTTCCAGAAGTTTGCGTTAGTTACAGATTACTACAGACTGTTCTGTTTTTGACATATTCTGTTTTTCGTGTGTTGTTTGCTTATTTTGATGAATCTATGGCTAGTAAAATAGTTTATAAACCATAGAGAAGTTGGAATACAGTAGGTTTAACACCAATATAATAAAGAATGAGTTCATTACAGTACCTTGAAGTGGTGTTTTGTTTTCTTTCGCTAACGGAGCTCACGAGATTTTCTGTTAAGTTTTGTGTTGTGAAGTTTTCAAGTTTTGGGTGAAAGATTTGATGGATTATGGAACAAGGAGTGGCAAGAGCCTAAGCTTGGGGATTCCCATGGCACCCAAAGATAATCTAATGACACCAAAAAGCCAAAGCTTGGGGATGCCCCAGAAGGCATCCCCTCTTTCGTCTACTTCCATCGGTAATTTTACTTGGAGCTATATTTTTATTTACCACATGATATGTGTTTTGCTTGGAGCGCCTTGTATGATTTGAGTCTTCGCTTTTTAGCTTACCACAATCATCCTTGCTGTACACACCTTTTGAGAGAGACACACATGATTCATAAATTATTAGAATACTCTATGTGCTTCACTTATATCTTTTGAGTTATATAGTTTTTGCTCTAGTACTTCACTTATATCTTTTAGACCACGGTGGTAACTTTTGTTTTATCGAAACTATTATTCTCACATGCTTCACTTAGATTCTTTTGAGAGTCTTAAATAGCATGGTAATTTGCTTAAATAATCCTAATATGCTAGGTATTCAAGACTAGTAAAAACTTTCTTCTAAGTGTGTTGAATACTAAGAGAAGTTTGATGCTTGATGATTGTTTTGAGATATGGAGGTAGTGATATTAAAGTTGTGCTAGTTGAGTAGTTGTGAATTTGTGAAATACTTGTGTTGAAGTTTGCAAGTCCCATAGCATGCACGTATGGTAAACGTTATGTAACAAATTTTAAACATGAGGTGTTCTTTGATTGTCCTCCTTATGAGTGGCGGTCGGGGACGAGCGATGGTATTTTCCTACCAATCTATCACCCTAGGAGCATGTGCATAGTGCTTGGTTTTTGATGACTTCTAGATTTTTGCAATAAGTATGTGAGTTCTTTATGACTAATGTTGAGTCCATGGATTATACGCACCCTCACCTTTCCATCATTGCTAGCCTCTTCAGTACCGTGCATTGCCCTTTCTCACATTGAGAGTTGGTGAAAACTTTGCCGGTGCATCCAAACCTCGTGATATGATACACTCTTTCACACATAAACCCCCTTATATGTTCGTCAAAACAGCCACCATACCTACCTATTATGGCATTTCCATAGCCATTCCGAGATATATTGCCATGCAACTTTCCACCGTTCCATTTATCATGACACGTTCATCATTGTCATATTGCTTTGCATGACCATGTAGTTGACACAGTATTTGTAGCAAATCCACCATTCATAATTCTTTCATACATGTCACTCTTGGTTCATTGCATATCCTGATACACCGCTGGAGGCATTCATATAGAGTCATACTTTGTTCTAGTATCGAGTTGTAATCATTGAGTTATAAATAAATAGAAGTGTGATGATCATCATTTTCTAGAGCATTGTCCCAAGTGAGGTAAAAAAAAAGAGAAGGCCCAAAAAAATGAGAGAAAAAGAGAGAAGGGACAATGTTACTATCCTTTTTACCACATGTGTGTTTCAAAGTAGCACCATAATCTTCATGATAGAGAGTCTCTCGTTTTGTCACTTTCATATACTAGTGGGAACTTTTCATTATAGAACTTGGCTTGTATATTCTAATGATGGGCTTCCTCAAATGCCCTAGGTCTTCGTGAGCAAGCAAGTTGGATGCACACCCACTTAGTTTCTTTTGTTGATCTTTCATATATTTATAGCTCTAGTGCATCTGTTGCATGGCAATCCCTACTCCTTGCATTAACATCAATCGATGGGCATCTCCATAGCTCATTGATTAGCCTCGTTGATGTGAGACTTTCTCCTTTTTTGTCTTCTCCACATAACCCTCATTATTATATTCTATTCCACCCATAGTGCTATATCCATGGCTCACGCTCATGTATTGCGTGAAGGTTGAAAAAGGTTTGAGATTACTAAAGTATGAAACAATTGCTTGGCTTGTCATTGGGATTGTGCATGATGAGAGCATTCTTGTGTGACGAAAATGGAGCATGACTAAACTATATGATTTTGTAGGGATGAACTTTCTTTGGCCATGTTATTTTGAGAGGACATAATTACTTAGTTAGTATACTTGAAGTATTATTATTTTTATGTCAATATTGAACTTTTATCTTGAATCTTTCGGATCTGAATATTCATACCACAATTAAGAAGAATTACATTGAAATTATGCCTAGTAGCATTCCACATCAAAAATTCTGTTTTTATCATTTACCTACTCGAGGACGAGGAGGAATTAAGCTCGGGGATGCTTGATACGTCTCCAACGTATCTATAGTTTTTTATTGTTCCATGCTATATTATATTCTGTTTTGGACATTATTGGGATTTATTATAAATTTTTATATTATTTTTGGGACTAACCTATTTTTTGCCTATTTCAGAGTTTCGCAGAAAAAGAATATCAAACCGATTCCAAACGTAATGAAACCTTCGGGAATGTGATCCAGAGGACTTGGACCCTACGTCAAGACATCAACCAGGAAGCCACGAGGTAGGGGGCGCGCCTACCCCCTGGGCGCGCCCTCCACCCTCGTGGGCCCCACGTTGCTCCACCGATGTACTCCTTCCTCCTATATATACCTGCGTACCCCCAAACTACCAAATACGGAGCCAAAAACCTAATTCCACCGCTGCAATCTTCTGTACCCGTGAGATCCCATCTTGGGGCTTGTTCCGGAGCTCCGTCGGAGGGGGCATCGATCATGGAGGGCTTCTAAATCAACACCATAGCCTCTTTGATGATGTGTGAGTAGTTTACCTCAAACCTTCGGGTCCATAGTTATTAGCTAGATGGCTTCTTCTCTCTTTTTGGATCTCAATACAATGTTCTCCCCCTCTCTCGTGGAGATCTATTCGATGTAATCTTCTTTTGCGGTGTGTTTGTTGACACCGATGAATTGTGGGTTTATGATCAAGTTTATCTATGAAGAATATTTGAATCTTCTCTGAATTCTTTTATGTATGATTGGTTATCTTTGTAAGTCTCTTCAAATTATCAATTTGGTTTGGCCTACTAGATTGATCTTTCTTGCAATGGGAGTAGTGCTTAGCTTTGGGTTCAATCTTGCGGTGTCCTTTCCCAGTGACAGTAGGGGCAGCAAGGCACGTATTGTATTGTTGCCATTGAGGATAACAAGATGGGGTTTATATCGTATTGCATGAATTTATCCCTCTACATCATGTCATCTTGCTTAAGGCATACTATGTTCTTATGAACTTAATACTCTAGATGCATGCTGGATAGCGGTCGATGTGTGGAGTAATAGTAGTAGATGCAGGCAGGAGTCGGTCTACTTGTTTCGGACGTGATGCCTATATACATGATCATACCTAGATATTCTCATAACTATGCTCAATTCTGTCAATTGCTCAACAGTAATTTGTTCACCCACCGTAAATACTTATGCTCTTGAGAGAAGCCACTAGTGAAACCTATGGCCCCCGGGCCTATTTTCCATCATAGTAATCTTCCAACACTTAGCTATTTATGTTGCCTTTTATTTTGCTTCTATTTTACTTTGCATCTTTATCATAAAAAATACCAAAAATATTATCTTATCATATCTATCAGATCTCACTCTTGTAAGTGATCTTGTAGGGATTGACAACCCCTTATCGCGTTGGTTGCGAGGATTTATTTGTTTGTGTAGGTGCGAGGGACTCGTGCATGGCCTCCTACTGGATTGATACCTTGGTTCTCAAAAACTGAGGGAAATACTTACGCTACTTTGCTGCATCACCCTTTCCTCTTCAAGGGAAAACCAACGCAGTGCTCAAGAGGTAGCACTATGTACTCCGCTTCACAAGTAGATCCCGCCATGACGCTTTGCTTAGAACTACACCAACTGACAGCTCCACCATTCAATATAAATACGTATCCGATTTGTGACTTAGAGTCATCCGGATCAGTGTCAAAGCTTGCATCGATGTAACTATTTACGACGAGCTCTTTGTCACCTCCATAAATGAGAAACATATCCTTAGTCCTTTTGAGGTATTTCAGGATGTTCTTAACTGTTGTCCAGTGATCCACTCCTGAATTACTTTGGTACCTCCCTGCTGAACTAATAGCAAGGCACACATCAGGTCTGGTACACAACATTGCATACATGATAGAACCTATGGCTGAAGCATAGGGAATGACTTTCATTTTCTCTCTATCTTATGTAGTGGTGGGGCATTGAGTCTGACTCAATTTCACACCTTGTAACACAGGCAAGAACTCTTTCTTTGCTTGATCCATTTTGAACTTCTTCAAAACTTTATCAAGGTATGTGCTTTGTGAAAGTCCAATTAAGTGTCTTTATCTATCTCTATAGATCTTGATGCCCAATATATAAGCAGCTTCACCGAGGTCTTTCATTGAAAAACTCTTGTTCAAGTATCCTTTTATGCTATCCAGAAATTCTATATCATTTCCAATCAACAATATGGCATCCACATATAATATTAGAAATGCTAAAAAGCTCCCAGTCACTTTCTTGTAAATACAGGCTTCTCCAAAAGTCTGTATAAAACCATATGCTTTCATCACACTATCAAAACGTTTATTCCAACTCCGAGATGCCTGCACCAGTCCATAAATGGATCGCCGAACCTTGCACATTTTGACAGCATCCTTTGGATCGATAAAACATTCTAGTTGCATCATATACAACTCTTCTTCCAGAAATCCATTCAGGAATGCAGTTTTTACATCCATTTGCCAAATTTCATAATCATAAATGCGGCAATTGCTAACATGATTCAGACGGACTTAAGCATCGCTACGGGTGAGGAGGTCTTATCGTAGTCAACTCCTTGAACTTGTCGAAAACCTTTTGCATCAAGTCGAGCTTTGTAGACAGTAACATTACCGTCAGCATCAGTCTTCTTCTTGAAGATTCATTTATTCTCTATGGCTTGCTGATCATCGGGTAAGTCAACCAAAGTCAACACTTTGTTCTCATACATGGATCCCATCTTAGATTTCATGGCCTCAAGCCATTTCGCGGAATCTGGGCTCATCAGCGCTTCCTCATAGTTCGTAGGTTCGTCATGGTCAAGTAACATGACCTCCAGAACAGAATTACCGTACCACTCTGGTGCTAATCTTACTCTGGTTGACCTACGAGGTTTGGTAGTAACTTGATTTGAAGTTACATGATCATCATCATTAGCTTCCTCACTAATTGGTATAGTTGTCACAGGAACTGATTTCCGTGATGAACTACTTTCCAACAAGGGAGCAGGTACAGTTACCTCATCAAGTTCTACTTTCCTCCCACTCACTTCTTTCGAGAGAAACTCCTTCTCTAGAAAGGATCCATTCTTAGCAACGAATATCTTGCCTTAGGATCTATGACAGAAGGTGTACCCAACCTTCTCTTCTGGGTATCCTATGAAGACACATTTCTCTGATTTGGGTTCGAGCTTATCAGGTTGAAGCTTTTTCACATAAGCATCGCAGCCCCAAACTTTAAGAAACGACAACTTGGGTTTCTTGCCAAACCACAGTTCATAAGGTGTCATCTCAACGGATTTAGATGGTTCCCTATTTAACATGAATACAGCCGTCTCTAAAGCATAACCCCAAAACGATAGCGGTAAATCAGTAAGAGACATCATAGATCGCACCATATCTAATAAAGTGCGGTTACGATGTTCGGACACACCATTACGCTGTGGTGTTCCGGGTGGCGTGAGTTGTGAAACTATTCCGCATTGTTTCAAATGAAGACCAACTCGTAACTCAAATATTCTCCTCCACGATAAGATTGCAGGAATTTAATTTTCTTGTTACAATGATTTTCCACTTCACTCTGAAATTCTTTGAACTTTTCAATTGTTTCAAACTTATGTTTCATCAAGTAGATATACACATATCTGCTTAAATCGTCTGTGAAGGTCAGAAAATAAGGATACCCGCCGCAAGCCTCAATATTCATCGAATCGCATACATCAGTATGTATTATTTCCAATAAATCTGTTGCTCGCTCCATTGTTCCGGAGAACGGAGTTTTAGTCATCTTGCCCATGAGGCATGGTTCGCAAGTACCAAGTGATTCATAATCAAGTGATTCCAAAAGTCCATCAGTATGGAGTTTCTTCATGCGCTTTACACCAATATGACCCAAATGGCAGTGCAAAAAATAAGTTGCACTATCATTATCAACTCTGCATCTTTTGGCTTCAATATTATGAATATATGTATCACTACTATCGAGATTCAACAAAAATAGACCACTCTTCAAGGGTGCATGACCATAAAAGATATTACTCATATAAATAGAACAACCATTATTCTCTGATTTAAATGAATAACCGTCTCGCATCAAACAAGATCCAGATACAATGTTCAAGCTTAACGCTGGCACTAAATAACAATTATTCAGGTCTAAAACTAATCCCAAAGGTAGATGTAGAGGTAGCGTGTCGACGGCGATCACATCGACTTTGGAACCATTTCCCACGCGCATCGTCACCTCGTCCTTAGCCAATCTTCGCTTAATCCATAGCCCCTGTTTTGACTTCCAAATATGAGCAACAGAACTAGTATCAAATACCCATATGCTACTACGAGCATTAGTTAAGTACACATCAATAACATGTATATCAAATATACCTTTCACTTTGCCATCCTTCTTATCCACCAAATACTTGGGGGCAGTTCCGCTTCCAGTGACCAGTCCCTTTGCAGTAGAAGCACTCAGTCTCAGGCTTAGGTCCAGACTTGGGCTTCTTCACTTGAGCAACAACTTGCTTGCCGTTCTTCTTGAAGTTCCCCTCCTTCCCTTTACCCTTCTTCTTGAAACTGGTGGTCTTGTTGACCATCAACACTAGATGCTCCTTCTTGATTTCTACCTCCGCAGACTTTAGCATTGCGAATAGCTCGAGAATTGTCTTATCCATCCCTTGCATATTATAGTTCATCACGAAGCTTTTGTAGCTTGATGGCAGTGATTGAAGAACTCTGTCAATGACATTATCATCAGGAAGATTAACTCCCAGTTGAGTCAAGTGGTTGTAGTACCCAGACATTCTGAGTATATGTTCACTGACAGAACTATTCTCCTCCATTTTGCAGCTGTAGAACTTATTGGAGACTTCATATCTCTCAATCCGGGCATCTGCTTGAAATATTAACTTCAACTCCTGGAACATCTCATATTCTCCATGACGTTCAAAATGTCGTTGAAGTCCCGGTTCTAAGCCGTAAAGCATGGCACACTGAACTATCGAGTAGTCATCAGCTTTGCTCTGCCAGACGTTCTTAACGTCATCAGCAGCGTCTACAGCAGGCCTGGCACCTAGCGGTGCTTCCAGGACATAATTCTTCTGTGCAGCAATGAGGATAATCCTCAAGTTATGGACCCAATCCGTGTAGTTTCTACCATCATCTTTCAACTTAGCTTTCTATAGTAACGCATTAAAATTCAAAGGAACAGTAGCACGGGCCATTGATCTACAACAACATAAACATGCAAAAAACTATCAGGTACTAAGTTCATGATAAATTAAAGTTCAATTAATCATATTACTTAAGAACTCCCACTTAGATAGACATCCCTCTAATCATCTAAGTGATCACGTGATCCAAATCAACTAAACCATGTCCGATCATCACGTGAGATGGAGTAGTTTTCAATGGTGAACATCACTATGTTGATCATATCTACTATATGATTCACGCTCGACCTTTCGGTCTCAGTGTTTCGAGGCCATATATGCATATGCTAGGCTCGTCAAGTTTAACCCGAGTATTCTGCGTGTGCAAAACTGGCTTGCACCCGTTGTATGTGAACGTAGAGCTTATCACACCCGATCATCACGTGGTGTCTCGGCACGACGAACTGTCGCAACGGTGCATACTCAGGGAGAACACTTATACCTTGAAATTTAGTGAGAGATCATCTTATAATGCTACCGCCGAACTAAGCAAAATAAGATGCATAAAGGATAAACATCACATGCAATCAATATAAGTGATATGATATGGCCATCATCATCTTGTGACTTTGATCTCCATCTCCAAAGCACAGTCATGATCACCATCGTCACCGGCTTGACACCTTGATCTCCATCGAAGCATTGTTGTCATCTCGCCAACTATTGCTATCACGACTATTGCTACCGCTTAGCGATAAAGTAAAGCAATTACATGGCGATTGCATTTCATACAATAAAGCGACAATCATAAGGCTCCTGCCAGTTGTCGATAACTTTTACAAAACATGATCATCTCATACAACAATTTATATATCATCACGTCTTGACCATATCACATCACAACATGCCCTGCAAAAACAAGTTAGATGTCCTCTACTTTGTTGTTGCAAGTTTTATGTGGCTGCTATGGGCTTAGCAAGAACCGTTCTTACCTACGCATCAAAACCACAACGTATTTTCGTCAAGTGTGCTGTTTTAACCTTCCACAAGGACCGGGCGTAGTCACACTCGATTCAACTAAAGTTGCAAAAATAGGCACCCACTAGCCACCTGTGTGCGAAGCACGTCGGTAGAACTAGTCTCGCGTAAGCGTACGCGTATTGTCGGTCTGAGCCGCTTCATCCAACAATACCGCCGAATCAAAGTATGACATGCTGGTAAGCAGTATGACTATTATCGCCCACAACTCTTTGTGTTCTACACGTGCATATAACATCCACGCATAGACCTGGCTCGGATGCCATTGTTGGGTAACGCAGTAATTTCAAAAAATATCCTACACACATGCAAGATCCGTCTAGGTGATGCATAGCAACGAGTGGGAGAGTGTGTCCATGTACCCTCGTTGACCGAAAGCGGAAGTGTTAAGTAACGCGGTTGATGTAGTTGAACGTCTTCACGATCCAACCGATCAAGTACCAAACGCACGACACCTCCGCGATCTGCACACGTTCAGCTCAGTGACATCCCACGTATTCTTGATCCAGCTGAGACCGAGGGAGAGTTTCTTCAGCACGACGGCGTGGTGATGGTGATGATGAAGTTACCGACGCAGGGCTTCACCTAAGCACTACAACGATATGACCGAGGTGGAAATCTATGGAGGGGGGCATCGCACACGGCTAAGACAACTGTCAACTTATGTGTACTAGGCTGCCCCCTGCCCCCGTATATAAAGGAGCAAGGGGGAGGCTGGCCTGCCCTCATGGGGCGCGCCCCAAGTAGGATTCCTACTAGGAATCCTATTCCTAGTAGGTTTCCAACAAGGGAAGAGAGGGGAAAGGAAGGAGAGGGAGAGAGGGAGAGGGAAAGAGAGGGGGGCGCCCCCTCCTAGCCCAATTCAGACTCCTCAAGGGGGGGGGCAGCCCTAGGGCCCTCTCCTCTCTCTCACAACGCCCATGTTGGCCCATTAGTTCCCCCTGGGGTTCCGATAATCCCCCGACACTCCGATATTTATCCGGTGACCCCCGGAACTAATCCGGTGTCCGAATAACATCGTCCAATATATTAATCTTTATGTCTCGACCATTTCGAGGCTCCTCATTATGTCAGTGATCACATCCGGGACTCCGAACTACCTTCGGTACATCAAAACACATAAACTCATAATACAAATCGTCATCGAACGTTAAGCGTGCGGACCCTACGAGTTCGAGAACTATGCAGACATGACCGAGACTCATCTCCGGTCAATAACCAATAGGGAACCTGGATGCTCATATTGGCTCCCACATATTCTACGAAGATCTTTATCGGCCAAACCGCGTAACAACATACGTTGTTCCCTTTGTCATTGGTATGTTACTTGCCCGAGATTCGATCGTCGGTATCTCAATACCTAGTTCAATCTCGTTATCGAAGTCTCTTTACTCATTCCGTAATTCATCATCCCGCAACTAACTCATTAATCACATTGCTTGCAAGGCTTATAGTGATGTGCATTACCGAGAGGGCCCAGAGATACCTCTCCGACAATCGGAGTGACAAATCCTAATCTCGATCTATGCCAACTCAACAAACACCATCGGAGACACCTGTAGAGCATATTTATAATCACACAGTTACGTTGTGACGTTTGATAGCACACTAAGTGTTCCTCCGGTATTCGGGAATTGCATAATCTCATAGTCATAGGAACATGTATAAGTCATGAAGAAAGCAATAGCGAAAAACTAAATGATCATCGTGCTAAGCTAATGGATGGGTCAAGTCAATCACATCATTCTCTAATGATGTGATCATGTTCATCAAATGACAACTCTTATCCATGGCTAGGAAACTTAACTAACTTTGATTAACGAGCTAGTCAAGTAGAGGCATACTAGTGACACTTTGTTTGTCTGCGTATTCAAATATGTATTAAGTTTCCGGTTAATACAATTCTAGCATGAATAATAAACATTTATCATGATATAAGAAAATATAAATAACACCTTTATTATTGCCTCTAGGGCATATTTCCTTCATAGGGAATGACTTTTCATTCTCTTTCTATTTTCTGCCATGGTCGGGTTTTGAGTCTTTACTCAACTTCACACCTTGCAACACAGGCAAGAACTCCTTATTTGACTGTCCCATTTTGAACTACTTCAAAAACTTGTCAAGGTATGTACTCATAGAAAAAAATTATCAAGCGTCTTGATCTATCTCTATAGATCTTGATGCTCAATATGTAAGCAGCTTCACTGAGGTCTTTCTTTGAAAAACTCCTTTCAAACACTCCATTATGCTTTCCAGAAAATTCTACATTATTTGTGATCAACAATATGTCATTCACATATACTTATCAGAAATGTTGTAGTGCTCCCACTCACTTTCTTGTAAATACAGCCTTCACCACAAGTCTGTATAAAACTATATGCTTTGATCAACACATCAAAGCGTATATTCCAACTCTGAGATGCTTGCACCAGTCCATAGATGGATCACTGGAGCTTGCACACTTTGTTAGCACCTTTAGGATTGACAAAACCTTCTTGTTGTATCATATACAACTCTTCTTTAAGAAATCCATTAAGGAATGTAGTTTTGACATCCATTTGCTAGATTTCATAAAATGTGGCAATTGCTAACATGATTCGGACAGACTTAAGCATCGCTACGAGTGAGAAAATCTCATTGTAGTCAACACCTTGAACTTGTCAAAAACCTTTTTTTCACCAAGTCTAGCTTTGTAGAAAGTAACACTACTATCAGCGTCTGTCTTCCTCTTCAAGATCCATTTATTCTCAATGGCTTGCCGATCATCGGCAAGTCAACCAAAGTCTATACTTTGTTCTCATACATGGATACCGTCTCATATTTCATGGCCTCAAGCCATTTCGCGGAATCTGGGCTCATCATTGCTTCCTCATAGTTCATAGGTTCGTCATGGTCAAGTAACATGACCTCCAGAACAGGATTACCGTACCACTGTGGTGCGGATCTTACTCTTTTGACCTACGAGGTACGGTAGTAACTTGATCAGAAGTTTCATGATCATCATCATTAGCTTCCTCACTAATTAGTGTAGGAATCACTGGAACTGATTTCTGTGATGAACTGCTTTCCAATAAGGGAGCAAGTACAATTACCTTATCAAGTTCTATTTTCCTCCCACTCACTTCTTTCGAGAGAAACTCCTTCTCTAGAAAGGATCCATTCTTAGCAACGAATATCTTGCCTTCGGATCTGTGAGAGAAGGTGTACCCAACAGTCTCCTTTGGGTATCCTATGAAGACACATTTCTCCTATTTGGGTTCGAGATTACCAGGTTGAAGCTTTTTCACATAAGCATCGCAACCCCAAACTTTAAGAAATGACAACTTGAGTTTCTTGCCAAACCACAGTTTATATGGTGTCGTCTCAACGGATTTAGATGGTGCCCTATTTATCGTGAATGCAGCCGTCTCTAAAGCATAACCCCAAAATGATAGCGGTAAATCAGTAAGAGACATCATAGATCGCACCATATCTAATAAAGTGCGGTTACGACGTTCGGACACACCATTACGTTGGGGTGTTCCAGGTGGTGTGAGTTGTGAAACTATTCCACATTGATTAAAATGAAGACCAAACTCGTAACTCAAATATTCACCACCACGATCAGATCAAAGAAACTTTATTTTCTTGTTATAATGATTTTCCACTTCACTCTGAAATTCTTTGAACTTCTCAAATGTTTCAGACTTATGTTTCATCAAGTATATATACCCATATCTGCTCAAATCATCTGTGAAGGTTAGAAAATAACGATACCCGCCGCGAGCCTCAACACTCATCGGACCGCATACATCAGTATGTATTATTTCCAACAAGTCTATTGCTCGCTCCATTGTTCCGGAGAACGGAGTTTTAGTCATCTTGCCCATGAGGCATGGTTCGCAAGGATCAAGTGATTCATAATCAATTGATTCCAAAAGTCCATCGGCATGGAGTTTTTTCATGCGCTTTACACTAATATGACCTAAACGGCAGTGCCACAAATAAGTTGCACTATCATTATTAACCTTGCATCTTTTGACTTCAATATTATGAATATGTGTATCACTACAATCGAGATTCAATAAACATTTCACCTTGGGTGTATGACCACAGAAGGTTTTATTCATGTAAATAGAATAACAATTATTCTTTGATTTAAATGAATAACCGTATTGCAATAAACATGATCCAATCATATTATGCTCAACGCAAACACCAAATAACATTTATTTTAGGTTTAACACTAATCCCGAAGGTAAAGGGAGTGTGCGATGGTGATCTTATCATCCTTGGAATCACTTCCAACACACATCGTCACCTTGCCCTCAACTAGTCTCTGTTCATTTTTATAACTCCTGTTTCAAGTTACTAATCATAGGAACTGAACCAGTATCAAATACCCAGGGGCTACTATGAATACTAGTAAAGTACACATCAATAACATGTATATCATATATACTCTTGTTCACTTTGCCATCCTTCTTATCTGCCAAGTATTTGGGACAGTTCCGCTTCCAATGACCATTTCCTTTGCAGTAGAAGCACTCGGTTTCAGGCTTGGGTCTAGCTTTGGGCTTGTTCATAGGAGTGGCAACTTGCTTGTCATTCTGCTTGAAGTTCCCTTTCTTTCCCTTGCCCTTTTATTTGAAACTAGTGGTATTGTCACCCATCAACACTTGATGCTTTTTTTGATTTCTACCTTCGCCGATTTCAACATCGTGAAGAGCTCGGGGAATCGTTTTCGTCATCCCTTGCATATTATAGTGCATCACGAAGTTCCAGTAACTTGGTGATAGTGACTAGAGAACTCTGTGAATCACTATATTATCTGGAAGATTAACTCCCACTTGACTCAAGCGATTGTAGTACTCAGACATTCTGAGCACATGCTCACTGGTTGAGCTATTCTCCTCCATCTTGTAGGTAAAAATACTTGTCAAAGGTCTCATACCTCTCGACTCGGGCATGAGTCTGAAATACCAATTTCAGCTCTTGGAACATCTTATATGCTCCGTGGCGTTCAAAACATTTTTTGAAGTCCCGGTTCTAAGCCATAAAGCATGGTGCACTAAACTATCAAGTATTCATCATACCGAGCTTGTCAAACGTTCATAACGTCTGTATCTGCTCCTGCAATAGGTCTGTCACCTAGCGGTGCATCAAAGACATAATTCTTCTATGCAGCAACGAGGATAATCCTCATATCACAGATCCAGTCTGCATCATTGCTACTATCATCTTTGAACTTAGTTTTCTCTAGGAACATATCAAAAATAAAACAGGGGAGCTATACGCGAGATATTGATCTATAACATAGATATGCAAATACCATCAGGACTAAGTTCATGATAAATTAAAGTTCAATTAATCATATTACTTAAGAACTCCCACTTAGATAGACATCCCTCTAATCATCTAAGTGATCACGTGATCCATATCAACTAAACCATGTCCGATCATCACGTGAGATGGAGTAGCTTTCAATGGTGAACAACACTATGTTGATCATATCTACCATATGATTCACGCTCGACCTTTTGGTCTCAGTGTTCCGAGGCCATATGTGAATATGCTAGGCTCGTCAAGTTTAACCCGAGTATTCTGCGTGTGCAAAACTGGCTCGCACCCGTTGTATGTGAACGTAGAGCTTATCACACCCGATCATCACATGCTGTCTCGGCACGATGAACTATAGCAACGGTGCATACTCAGGGAGAACACTTATACCTTGAAATTTAATGATAGATCATCTTATAATGCTACCGCCATACTAAGAAAAATAAGATGCATAAAGGATAAACATCACATGCAATCAAATAGGTGATATGATATGGCCATCATCATCTTGTGCCTTCGATCTCCATCTCCAAAGCACTGTCATGATCACCATCGTCACCGGCTTGACACCTTGATCTCCATCGAAGCATTGTTGTCGTCTCGCCAACTATTGCTTCTATGACTATCGCTACCGCTTAGTGATAAAGTAAAGCAATTACATGGCTATTGCATTTCATACAATAAAGAGACAACCATATGGCTCCTGCCAGTTGCCGATAACTGTTACAAAACATGATCATCTCATACAACAATTAATATATCATCACGTCTTGACCATATCACATCACAGCAAGCCCTGCAAAAACAAGTTAGACGTCCTCTACTTTGTGTTGCAAGTTTTACGTGGCTGCTACAGGCTTCTAGCAAGAACCGTTCTTACCTACGCATCAAAACCACAACGATTTTTCGCCAAGTGTGTTGTTTTAACCTTCAACAAGGACCAGACATAGTCAAACTCGATTCAAATAAAGCTAGAGAAATAGACACCCACTAGCCACCTGTGTGCGAAGCACGACGCTAGAACTAGTCTCATGAACGCGGTCATGTAATGTCGTTCTGGGCCGCTTCATCCAACAATACCGCTGAACCAAAGTATGACATGTTGGTAAGCAGTATGACTATTATCGCCCACACTCTTTGTGTTCTACTCGTGCATATAACATTTACGCATAGACACGGCTCGGATGCCACTGTTTGGGAACATAGTATTTAAAAAAAATCCTACGATCATGCAAGATCTATTTAGCGGAAGCATAGCAACTAGTGGGGAGAGTGTGTCCACGTACCCTTGTAGACCGAAAGCGGAAGTGTTTAGTAACGCGGTTGATGTAGTTGAACGTCTTCGCGATCCAATCGATCCAAGTACCGAACACACAGCACCTCTTGATCCAGTTGAGGCCGAGGGAGAGTTCCATCAGCACGACGGCGTGGTGACGGTGATGATGAAGTTACCGGCACAGGGCTTCGCCTAAGCACTACCGAGGTGTGTAACTATGGAGGGGGGCACCGCACACGGCTAAAAGATCAACTTGTGTGTCTATGGGGTGCCCCTGGCCACGTATATAAAGGAGGAAGAGGGAGAGGCAGCTGGCCCTAGGGGGGCGCGCCAAGGTGTGGAGTCCTACTAGGACTCCCTAGTCCTAGTAGGATTCCACCTCCCACACGGAGTAGGAAAGGGGGAAGGGAGAAGGAGAAGAAAAGGGGGGCCGACCCCCTTCTCCTAGTCCTAATCGGCCTCCTGCCCAAGGGGGGCGCACCAGCCCCTTGTGGGCTGGTGTGTTACCGTCTTATGGCCCATAAGGCCCATAACTCAGAACCATTCTGATGTCCGAACCACTCAGAACCACTCCGATGTCCAAATGCAACCTTCCAATATATGAATCTTTACCTCTCGACCATTTTGAGGTTCCTCGTCATGTCCGTGATCTCATCCGGGACTCCTAACAAACTTCGGTTCATGAAATCACATAACTCATAATACAAATCGTCATCGAACGTTAAGCGTGCGGACCCTACAGGTTCGAGAACTATGTAGACATGACCGAGACACATCCCCGATCAATAACCAATAGCGGAACTTGGATGCTTATATTGGCTCCTACATATTCTATGAAGATCTTTATCGGTCAAACCGCATAACAGCATACGTTGTTCCCTTTGTCATCGGTATGTTACTTGCCCGAGATTCGATTGTCGGTATCATCATACCTAGTTCAATATCGTTACCGGAAAGTCTCTTTACTCGTTCCATAATGCATCATCCCACAACTAACTCATTAGTCACATTTCTTGCAAGGCTTATAGTGATGAGCATTACCGAGAGGGCCCAGAGATACCTCTTCGATACATGGAGTGACAAATGCTGATCTCGATCTATGCCAACTCAACAAACACCATCGGAGACACCTGTAGGGCATCTTTATAATCACCCAGTTACGTTGTGACGTTTGATAGCACACAAGGTGTTCCTCCGGTATTCGGGAGTTGCATAATCTCATGGTCTGAGGAACATGTATAAGTCATGAAGAAAGCAATAGCAATAAACTAAACGATCATAGTGCTAAGCTAACGGATGGGTCTTGTCCATCACATCATTCTCTAATGATGTGACCCCATTCATCAAATGACAACACATGTCTATGGCTAGGAATCTTAACCATCTTTGATTAACGAGCTAGTCAAGTAGAGGCATACTAGGGACACTCTGTTTGTCTATGTATTCACACATGTACTAAGTTTCCGGTTAATACAATTCTAGAATGAATAATAAACATTTACCATGGTATAAGGAAATATAAATAACAACTTTATTATTGCTTCTAGGGCATATTTCCTTCACCATATTATTTTGTAACCATGTTGAAAATTCATTAAATTTGTTTGTTTGATTGTGTGTGTGTGTGTTCTCTATGATTCAAGGGGTTTTAATTTCCGGTCAACACACACTTATGTTTCCATATCCGTTATGTATGTCTGTTTCCAGTAGTACCTATTTCCATATTCTTTTTTGGGTTTTCTGTATTCGTTTCCACTTCTACAAGAAAATATGAAAACAAATATTTGTACTAAGTGGGAATATTGTTTGTGCATACAAACTCTTTAAACCAGGTTGCGCCAAATGAGTCCACCATACCTACCTATATGCAGTATTTTCATGCCGTTCGAAGTAAATTTTTATGTGTCAACTCTAATTTTTCAAAATGAATTTCATTTTTGTGGGCCCGTATCGCTCATGAAGCGACAGGGGGTGGACAATATTTTCCATGCTAGTTATGTTATTCTCAAGATGAGTGTTTATTCACTTGTCATTGCACGAGAGTGTGGCAGGTAATAGGGATGCCCAGTCCCGAAATAAAACAGAATTATTTATGTTGTCAATAATAAATTCCTTAGAAAGTGTTGGTATGGAAGGCACCCGTGGATACGGCTAGCCATGGATTGTGAAAGAATGGTCAGAAAAGGACTAAACTTTATTTTATGTTTGGGAACCGCCTATGATTTATTTAGCATGGAAAGTATTGGGAATTCTCGGTCGTTTTCGTTGATAGGAAAAGCATGCCAGTCAAAACAATTTGATCTCTTAATTTAAACTTTGAGCTCTGGCACCTCTACAAATCTCTGCTTCCCTCTGCGAAGGGCCTATCTATCTACTTGTATGCAGTTTTTATTTTTGTTGAGTCTCCATCTTCTCTTATAAAGCACCAACTAGGGAACACTATTATCATACTTGTGCATTGGGCATAGCTAATATTTGAGTGTGTTTCATGAATGGATCAATGATTGAGTATAATGGGCTAGGGTTAGCTTTCTTTAGTGTTGATATTTTGAAAGACATGGTTGCTTGTTGATATGCTTAAGTATTGATGTCCTCGTGTCAATTATAGACTATTGCTTTGAATCATCTAAAGTCCAAATGTCCATGCTACAAAAGAAAAAGAATATATGATGAACATGTTAAGCAACACTCCACATCAAAAATTCTATTTTTATCATTTACCTACTCGAGGACGAGTAGGAATTAAGCTTGGGGATGTTGATACGTCTCCAACGTATCTATAATTTTTTATTGTTTCATGTTGGTATATTATCCCCGCAGATCGGACACGCGTCAGTCATTTGTCGTCGCTCCGGCATAGATATTATCCCCGCAGACGCCATTGTCGAACCCTAATCCCCCTTCTTCCCCCTCGCATCTCCCTCTCGATCCTGAGCCCGCCCGAGCGCTACCACCGTCACATCGTCGTAGTTCCCGCAGCCACCGAGCTCCTTCCGCCTCTCCGACCTTTCCACGGGCTCCGCCTCCGTCGTCCACACCTCACTGACAAGCCTCGCAGTCGGACGAGCCTTGAAGTGACGCCCACAACCTCTTCTTCGAGCTTCTGCCGTTGAGATCGCCGGCGACCGGGCACCCTCTCTGATGCCTCCCCGAGCCCACTTTGCTCCTCTGCGGGCTCACCATGAGCCCATCTTTCTCCCTCCTCACCTCTCTTGCTTGCGCGCTTCTACAAGCTGCCGTTTTGAAAGTGCAACTAATCCCCGGGTGGTTTTGGTAATTCATAACAACATATAGCTCATTGAACTAATATCCATTCAAGTGTAATATTTCAGAAAGTTAAATAAATGGCATGACATGGACTAGAGATGTGGACTGATACGTCTCCAACGTATCTATAATTTTTTATTGTTCCATGCTATTATATATTCTGTTTTGGATGTTTATGGGCTTTATTAAACACTTTTATATTATTTTTGGGACTAACCTATTAACCGGAGGACCAGCCCTAATTGTTGTTTTCTTGCCTATTTCAGTGTTTCAAAGAAAAGGAATATCAAACAGAGTCCAAACGGAATGAAACCTTCGGGAGAGTTATTTTTGGAACGGAAGCAATCCAGGAGACTTGGAGTGCACATCAGGGAATCAACGACGAGAGCACGAGGCAGGGGGAGCCTACCCCCTGGGCGCTCCCTCCACCCTCGTGGGCCCCTCGTGGCTCCCCGACCGACTTCTTTCGCCTATATATATCCATATACCCTAAAAATATCGGAGAACAGAATAGATCGGGAGTTCCGCCGTCGCAAGCCTCTGTAGCCACCAAAAACCAATTGGGACCCTGTTTCGGCACCCTGCCGGAGGGGGAAACCCTCACCGGTGGCCATCTTCATCATCCCGGCGCTCTCCATGACGAGGAGGGAGTAGTTCACCCTCGGGGCTGAGGGTATGTACCAGTAGCTATGTGTTTGATCTCTCTCTCTCGTGTTCTTGAGGTGATACGATCTTGATGTATCGCGAGCTTTGCTATTATAGTTGGATCTTATGATGTTTCTTCCCCTCTACTCTTTTGTAATGGATTGAGTTTTCCCTTTGAAGTTATCTTATCGGATTGAGTCTTTAAGGATTTGAGAACACTTGATGTATGTCTTGCCGTGCTTATCTGTGGTGACAATGGGATATCACGTGATCCACTTGATGTATGTTTTGGTGATCAACTTGCGGGTTCCGCCCATGAACCTATGCATAGGGGTTGGCACACGTTTTCGTCTTGACTCTCCGGTAGAAACTTTGGGGCACTCTTTGAAGTACTTTTGTGTTGGTTGAATAGATGAATCTGAGATTGTGTGATGCATACCGTATAATCATACCCACGGATACTTGAGGTGACATTGGAGTATCTAGGTGACTTAGGGTTTTGGTTGATTTGTGTCTTAAGGTGTTGTTCTAGTACGAACTCTATGATAGATCGAACGGAAAGAATAGCTTCGGTTTATTTTACTACGAACTCTTGAATAGATAGATCAGAAAGGATACTTTGAGGTGGTTTCGTACCCTACCATAATCTCTTCGTTTGCTCTCCGCTATTAGTGACTTTGGAGTGACTCTTTGTTGCACGTTGAGGGATAGTTATATGATCCAATTATGTTATTATTGTTGAGAGAACTTGCACTAGTGAAAGTATGAACCCTAGGCCTTGTTTCCTAGCATTGCAATACCGTTTGTGCTCACTTTTATCATTAGTTAACTTGCTGTTTTTATATTTTTCATATTACAAAAACCTATATCTACCATCCATATTGCACTTGTATGACCATCTCTTCGCCGAACTAGTCATTCGGATCGGACCCAGCGGTGCTTCCGGGACGTAATTCTTCTGTGCAGCAATGAGGATAATCCTCAAGTTACGGACCCAGTCCGTGTAATTGCTACCATCATCTTTCAACTTTGCTTTCTCAAGGAACACATTAAAATTCAACGGAACAACAGCACGGGCCATCTATCTACAAACAACATAGACAAGCAAGATACTATCAGGTACTAAATTCATGATAAATTTAAGTTCAATTAATCATATTACTTAAGAACTCCCACTTAGAAAGACATCCCTCTAATCCTCTAAGTGATCACGTGATCCAAATCAACTAAACCATAACCGATCATCACGTGAAATGGAGTAGCTTTCAATGGTGAACATCACTATGTTGATCATATCTACTATATGATTCACGCTCAACCTTTCGGTCTCAGTGTTCCGAGGCCATATCTGCATATGCTAGGCTCGTCAAGTTTAACCTGAGCATTCTGCGTGTGCAAAACTGGTTGCACCCGTTGTAGATGGACGTAGAGCTTATCACACCCGATCATCACGTGGTGTCTGGGCACGACGAACTTTGGCAACGGTGCATACTCAGGGAGAACACTTTTATCTTGAAATTTAGTGAGAGATCATCTTATAATGCTACCGTCAACCAAAGCAAGATAAGATGCATAAAAGATAAACATCACATGCAATCAATATAAGTGATATGATATGGCCATCATCATCTTGTGCTTGTGATCTCCATCTCTGAAGCACCATCATGATCACCATCGTCATCGGTGTGACACCTTGATCTCCATCGTAGCATCGTTGTCGTCTCGCCAATCTTATGCTTCTACGACTATCGCTACCACTTAGTGATAAAGTAAAGCATTACAGGGCGATTGCATTGCATACAATAAAGCGACAACCATATGGCTCCTGCCAGTTGTCGATAACTCATTTACAAAACATGATCATCTCATACAATAAAATTTAGCATCATGTCTTGACCATATCACATCACAACATGCCCTGCAAAAACAAGTTAGACGTCCTCTACTTTGTTGTTGCAAGTTTTACGTGGCTGCTACGGGCTTAGCAAGAACCGTTCTTACCTACACATCAAAACCACAACGATAGTTTGTCAAGTTGGTCTTGTTTTAACCTTCGCAAGGACCGGGCGTAGCCACACTCGGTTCATTTAAAGTTGGAGAAACTGACACCCGCCAGCCACATGTGTGCAAAGCACGTCGGTAGAACCAGTCTCGCGTAAGCGTACGCGTAATGTCGGTCCGGGCCACTTCATCCAACAATACCGCCGAACCAAAGTATGACATGCTGGTAAGCAGTATGAATTATATCGCCCACAACTCACTTGTGTTCTACTCGTGCATATAACATCAATGCATAAAACCTGGCTCGGATGCCACTGTTGGGTTACGTAGTAATTTCAAAAAATTCCTACGCACAAGCAAGATCATGGTGATGCATAGCAACGAGAGGGGAGAGTGTTGTCTATGTACCCTCATAGACCGAAAGCGGAAGCGTTAGCACAACGCGGTTGATGTAGTCGTACGTCTTCATGATCCGACCGATCAAGTACCGAACGCACGGCACCTCCGAGTTCAGCACACGTTCACCCCGATGACGTCCCTCGAAGTCTGATCTAGCCGAGTGTTGAGGGAAAGTTTCGTCAGCACGACGGCATGGTGATGATGTTGATGTTCTACCGACGCAGGGCTTCGCCTAAGCACCGCTACAGTATTATCGAGGTGGACTATGGTGGAGGGGGGCACCGCACACGACTAAAAGATCAAACAGATCAATTGTTGTGTCTCTAGGGTGCCCCCTGCCCCCGTATATAAAGGAGCAAGGGGGAGGCCGGCCGGCCCTCTATGGCGCGCCCCCAAGAGGGGAATCCTACTAGGACTCCAAGTCCTAGTAGGTTTCCACCAAAAGGGAGAGAGGGGGAAGGAAGGAGAGGGAGAGGGAGAAGGAAAGGGGGGCGCCGCCCCCCTCTCTTAGTCCAATTCGGACCAGAGGGGGAGGGGGCGCGCGGCCTGCCCTGGCCGCCCCTCTCTCTCTCTCCACTAAGGCCCATCGAGGCCCATTAGTTCCCCCGGGGGTTCCGATAACCCTCCGGCACTCCGGTTTTATCTGAAACTTCTCCAGAACACTTCTGGTGTCTGAATATAGTCGTCCAATATATCAATCTTCACGTCTCGACCATTTCGAGACTCCGCTTCATGTCCGTGATCACATCTGGGACTCCGAACAACCTTAGGTACATCAAAACATATAAACTCATAATATAACTGTCATCGTAACGTTAAGCGTGCGGACCCTATGGGTTCGAGAACTATATATGTAGACATGACCGAGACACGTCTCCGGTCAATAACCAATAGCGGAACCTGGATGCTCATATTGGCTCCCACATATTCTACGAAGATCTTTATCGGTCAAACCGCATAACAACATACGTTGTTCCCTTTGTCATCGGTATGTTACTTGCCCGAGATTCGATCGTCGGTATCTCAATACCTAGTTCAATCTCATTACCGGCAAGTCTCTTTACTCGTTCTGTAATACATCATCCCGCAACTAACTCATTAGTTGCAATGCTTGCAAGGCTTAAGTGATGTGCATTCTGAGAGGGCCCAGAGATACCCCTCCGACAATTGGAGTGACAAATCCTAATCTCGAAATACGCCAACCCAACAAGTACCTTCGGAGACACCTATAGAGCACCTTTATAATCACCCAGTTATGTTGTGACGTTTGGTAGCACACAAAGTGTTCCTCCAGTAAACGGGAGTTGCATAATATCATAGTCATAGGAACATGTATAAGTCATGAAGAAAGCGATAGCAACATACTAAACGATCGTGTGCTAAGCTGACGGAATGGGTCATGTCAATCATATCATTCTCCTAATGATGTGATCCCGTTAACCAAATGACAACTCATGTCTATGGTTAGGAAACATAACCATCTTCGATTAACGAGCTAGTCAAGTAGAGGCATACTAGTGACACTCTGTTTGTCTATGTATTCACACATGTATTATGTTTCCAGTTAATACAATTCTAGCATGAATAATAAACATTTATCATGATATAAGGAAATAAATAATAACTTTATTATTGCCTCTAGGGCATATTTACTTCAATGATTCCCCCACAAGTCGGGATGAGACTCCGGACTAAAAAAAAGGGGCCATGAAAAAAGAGAAAAGGCCAAATAAAAAATGAGAGAAAAAGAGAGAAGGGACAATGCTACTATCCTTTTACCACACTTGTGCTTCAAAGTAGCACCATAATCTTCATGATAGAGAGTCTCCTATGTTGTCACTTTCATATACTAGTGGGAATTTTACATTATAGAACTTGGCTTGTATATTCCAATGATGGGCTTCCTCAAAATGCCCTAGGTCTTCGTGAGCAAGCGAGTTGGATGCACACCCACTTAGTTTCTTTGTTGAGCTTTCATACACTTATAGCTCTAGTGCATCCGTTGCATGGCAATCCCTACTCACTCACATTGATATCTATTGATGGGCATCTCCATAGCCCGTTGATACGCCTAGTTGATGTGAGACTATCTTCTCCTTTTTGTCTTCTCCACAACCACCATTCTATTCCACCTATAGTGCTATGTCCATGGCTCACGCCCATGTATTGCGTGAAGATTGAAAAAGTTTGAGAACATCAAAAGTATGAAACAATTGCTTGGCTTGTCATCGGGGTTGTGCATGATTTAAATATTTTGTGTGATGAAGATAGAGCATAGCCAGACTATATGATTTTGTAGGGATAGCTTGCTTTCGCCATGTTATTTTGAGAAGACATGATTGCTTTGCTAGTATGCTTGAAGTATTATTGTTTTCATGTCAATATTAAACTTTTGTTTCGAAACTTATGGATCTGAATATTCTTGCCACAATAAAGAAGATTGCATTGATAAATATGATAGGTAGCATTCCACATCAAAATTTCTGTTTTTATCATTTACCTACTCGAGGACGAGCAGGAATTAAGCTTGGGGATGCTGATACGTCTCCAACGTATCTATAATTTTTTATTGTTCCATGCTATTATATATTCTGTTTTGGATGTTTATGGGCTTTATTAAACACTTTTATATTATTTTTGGGACTGACCTATTAACCGGAGGCCCAGCCCAAATTGTTGTTTTCTTGCCTATTTTAGTGTTTCGAAGAAAAGGAATATCAAACGGAATCCAAACGGAATGAAACCTTCGGGAGAGTTACTTTTGGAATGGAAGCAATCTAGGAGACTTGGAGTGCACGTCAGGGAATCAACGAGGAGAGCACGAGGCACGCCTACCCCCCCCCCCCCCCCGGCACGCCCTCCACCCTCGTGGCTCCCCTGGCCGACTTCTTTCGCCTATATATCCATATACCCTAAAAACATCGAAGAACAGAATAGATCGGGAGTTCCACCGCCGCAAGCCTCTGTAGCCACCAAAAACCAATCGGGACCCTGTTCCGGCACCCTGCCGGGGGGGGAAACCCTCACCGGTGGCCATCTTCATCATCCCGGCGCTCTCCATGACGAGGAGGGAGTAGTTCACCCTCGGGGCTGAGGGTATGTACCAGTAGCTATGTGTTTGATCTCTCTCTCTCTCTCTCTCGTGTTCTTGAGGTGATACGATCTTGATGTATCGTGAGCTTTGCTATTATAGTTGGATGTTATGATGTTTCTTCCCCTCTACTCTTTTGTAATGGATTGAGTTTTCCCTTTGAAGTTATCTTATCGGATTGAGTCTTTAAGGATTTGAGAACACTTGATGTATGTCTTGCCGTGCTTATCTGTGGTGACAATGGGATATCACGTGATCCACTTGATGTATGTTTTGGTGATCAACTTGCGGGTTCCGCCCATGAACCTATGCATAGGGGTTGGCACACGTTTTCCTCTTGACTCTCCGGTAGAAACTTTGGGGCACTCTTTAAAGTACTTTTGTGTTGGTTGAATAGATGAATCTGAGATTGTGTGACGCATATCGTATAATCATACCCACGGATACTTGAGGTGACATTGGAGTATCTAGGTGACATTAGGGTTTTGGTTGATTTCTTTCTTAAGGTGTTATTCTAGTACGAACTCTATGATAGATCGAACGGAAAGAAGAGCTTCGTGTTATCTTACTACGAACTCTTGAATAGATAGATCAAAAAGGATAACTTTGAGGTGGTTTCGTACCCTACCATAATCTCTTCGTTTGTTCTCTGCTATTAGTGACTTTGGAGTGACTCTTTGTTGCACGTTGAGGGATAGTTATATGATCCAATTATGTTATTATTGTTTAGAGAACTTGCACTAGTGAAAGTATGAACCCTAGGCCTTGTTTCCTAGCATTGCAATATTGTTTGTGCTCACTTTTATCATTAGTTACCTTGCTATTTTTATATTTTCAGATTACAAAAACCTATATCTACCATCCATATTGCACTTGTATCACCATCTCTTCGCCGAACTAGTGCACCTATACAATTTACCATTGTATTGGGTGTGTTGGGGACACAAGAGACTCTTTGTTATTTGGTTGCAGGGTTGTTTGAGAGAGACCATCTTCATCCTACGCCTCCCACGGATTGATAAACCTTAGGTCATCCACTTGAGGGAAATTTGCTACTGTCCTACAAACCTCTGCACTTGGAGGCCCAACAATGTCTACAAGAAGAAGGTTGTGTAGTAGACATCATGGACCCCTCAAAATGCTTAGGACACATATTGGCAAAAGCTCAAGACTCTTCATTTCTATTTTAGTGATCCAAGATCACATTGAGTCAATAGGAAAGCTAATACTATTAAAAGGGGATGAGGTGTTGCTTAATGGGTTGCTTTCTCAAATGCTTAGTGATATTGCTCCAAATACTCTCAACCACTCTCTCCATCCAAATATGTCAAAATCCCAAAGTCCAACTCGGCCCCACCGGTTCTTTCTATCTGGCGCCACCGAGTTCATATGACATAGCCACTACCAGAAACCCTAATAGTTCGGTCACATCGATACAGATCTCGGCCTCACCGAGATGGCCTTTCCAATTCTCTGTTGCCTGTTGCAATTATTTCGGTCTCACAGAAATAGCAATCGGTCTCACCGAGTTGGCTTGACATTCTCTCTGTTGCCTTATTGCCTCACTCTGGTCTCACCGAGTTGATGCAATCCGTGCCACCAAGTTGATGTTTGACCTAAGCCCTAGCACATCGGTCCCACCAAGTTGTTCCAGTCAGTCCCACCGAGATTCCTAACATTCACATTTTGAACTAAATCGGTCTCACCGAGTTCATTTATTCAGTCTGACCGTGTAATGGTTGGATTTTGTGTGGGGCCTATATATACCCCTCCACCCCCTTCTCCATTTGTGAGAGAGCCATCAGAACATGCCTACACAGCATACTTTTCTGAGAGAGAACCACCTACTCATGTGTTAAGATCAAGATATTCCAATCCTACCACAAGATTCTTGATTTCTATCCTTCCCCAAGTTGCTTTCCACTCAAATCATCTTTCCACCATATGAAAATTTGTGAGAGAGAGTTGAGTGTTGGGGAGACTACCATTTGAAGCACAAGAGCAAGGAGTTCATCATCAACACAAGGAGTTCATCATCAACACACCATCTATTACCTTTTGGAGAGTGGTATCTCCTAGATTGGTTAGGTGTCGCTTGGGAGCCTCCATCAAGATTGTGGAGTTGAACCAAGAAGTTTGTAAGGGCAAGGAGATCGCCTACTTCGTGAAGATCTACCCAAGTGAGGCAAGTCCTTCATGGGCGATGGCCATGGTAGGATATACAAGGTTGCCTCTTCATGGACCCTTCGTGGGTGGAGCCCTCCATGGACTCGCGCAACCGTTACCCTTCATGGGTTGAACCATAAGGCTCCTGCAAGTTGCCGATAACTTCTACAAAACATGATCATCTGATACAACAATTTATATCTCATCACGTCTTGACCATATCACATCACAACATGCCATGCAAAAACAAGTTAAACGTCCTCTACTTTGTTGTTGCAAGTTTTACGTGGCTGTTACAGGCTTCTAGCAAGAACCGTTCTTACCTACGCATCAAAAAACACAACGATTTTTCATCAAGTGTGTTGTTTTAACCTTCAACAAGGACTGACCGTAGTCAAACTCGACTCAACTAAAGTTGGAGAAACAGACACCCACCAGCCACCTGTGTGTGAAGCACGTCAGTAGAACCAGTCTCATAAACGCGGTCATGTAACATCGGTCCAGGCCGCTTCATCCAACAATATCGCTGAATCAAAGTAAGACGTTGGTGGTAAGCACTATGACTATTATTGCCCACAACTCTTTGTGTTCTACTCGTGCAAATCATCTACGCATAGACCTGGCTCGGATGCCACTATTAGGGAACGTAGTAATTCAAAAAAATTCCTACGATCACGCAAGATCTATCTAGGAGATGCATAGCAACGAGACGGGAGAGTGTGTCCACGTACCCTCGTAGACCGAAAGCGGAAACGTTATGTTCACGCGGTTGATGTAGTCGAACGTCTTCACGATCCAACCAATCCAAGTACCGAACGTACGGCACCTCCGTGTTCAGCACACATTCAGCTCGATGACGTCCCTCGAGCTCTTGATCCAGTAGAGGGTCGAGGGAGAGTTCCGTCAGCACGACGGCGTGGCGACGGTGATGATGATGTGATCCGCGCAGGGCTTCAACGCTATGACCGGAGGAGTAAACTGTGGAGGGGCACACCGCACACGGCTAAGAGAACTATTGGTGTGCCTTTGGGGTGCCCCCTGCCCACGTATATAAAGGAGGGGGAGAGAGGCCGGTGGCCAGGAGGGGCGCGCCATGGGGGTCCTACTTGGACTCCTAGTCCAAGTAGGATTCGCCCCCCCCCCCTCATTTTTTCCTTTCTTCCACCGAAGGGAATAGGAAGGAGAGGGAAAGGGAAGGGGGGCGCCGCCCCATCCTCCTTGTCCTATTAGGACTCCCAAGAGGGGGCGCGTGGCCACTCCCGTGGGCTTCCCTCTCTCTCCCTTAGTCCCATGTTGTCCCAACACTTCCCCGAGGGGTTCCGGTAACCCCTCGGTACTCCGGTAAAATACCCGAATCACTCGGAACCATTTTGATGTTCGAATACAACCTTCCAATATATGAATCTTTACCTCTTGACCATTTAGAGACTCCTCATCATGTCCGTGATCTTGTCCGGGACTCCGAACAAACTTCGGTCACCCAAACACATAACTCATAATACAAATCGTCATCGAACGTTAAGCGTGCGGACCCTACGGGTTTGAGAACTATGTAGACATGACCGAGACACATCTCCGGTCAATAACCAATAGCGGAACCTGGATGCTCATATTGGCTCCTACATATTCTATGAAGATCTTTATCGGTCAAACCGCATAACAACATATGTTATTCCCTTTTTCATCGGTATGTTACTTGCCCGAGATTCGATCGTCGGTATCCTCATAACTAGTTCAATCTTGTTATTGGCAAGTCTCTTTACCCGTTCCGTAATGCATCATCCCGTAACTAACTCATTAGTCACATTGCTTGCAAGGCTTATAGTGATGTGCATTACTGAGAGGGCCCAGAGATACCTCTCCGATACACTGCGGCTTACTCCTGATTTGTGGTCGATTGCCTCGCGAGGACGATGAGTATGAACTAGTACAAGGATGAGCTGCCTTAGGAGGCTCAGAAGGTTTGAGGGATCCCAAGTGTTCGACCCCTCTCTATGGCGGAGACCAGCCTATACTTATATTGGCCCTAGTCCTCTTCCCCCAAAGCTCTAGGTGGGAAGGGATACCACAACGGCCAATTTTGAAGGGGGACAAGAGTACATCTTATCCTGACTAAAGGTGGTCTTTGTCTGCAAGGCTTATGGGCATGACCCGAAGGTGGGCTCGGTGATGACCTCTGTCCTGACGAGCCCGCGGTCTTGGTCTCATTGCACCGGAATGGCAACCTTTGGGGGATTCCTCGGGAACCCGCATACGTCCTTGCCTCCTTAGCACCAAAGAGGAAAGTGTCCATGCCTGCGCCAGCTGGCGCCCTCCTAGCTCCGCCCGTCGTGTCTCACGTCACCAATGCGCGTCGTGAGGCGGGGTGGCGAGCCTAGAGATGTCCGCCCTACGAGGGGCCTTGTGAGGCTGAAAGTGCAACTATCCCTAGGTGGTTTTGGTAATTCATAACAACATATAGCTCATTGAGCTAATGCAATTCCAAGACAATTATTTCAGGAAAGCTCAATAATTGGCATGGCATGGATGGTGAAAGTGGAACCCTCAAATGCTAAGGACAAAGGATTGGCTCAAGCTCAAATGCTCAAGACTCTTCATTTTACATTTTAGTGATCCAAGATCACATTGAGTCTATAGGAAAAGCCAATACTATCAAGGAGGGATGAGGTGTTGCTTAATGAGCTCTTTGCCTTATGTGCTTAATGATATGCTCCAAAATCCTCAACTACTTTCCCATATCCACATATGACCTAAACCCTAAGCCAAACTCGGTCCTACCGATTCTTTCTATCCGGCGCCACCGAGTTTCTCATATGTCATAAGCCACTGCCAAACCCTAGCAAATCGGTTTCACCGATAGGGATCTCGGTCTCACCGAGATGGGATTGCAACCTCTCTATTTCCTTTTCGTAACTTTTCGGTCTCACTGAAAGAGCGGATCGGTCCCACCGAGATTGCAATGCAAACTCTCTGTTTCCCTTTTGTAACTTTTTGGTCTCACCGCTCGGTCCCACCGAGTTTGCCTGACCAACTCTCTGGTTAGCTAGTTACCAAATCGGTCTCACCAAGTTTGTGTAATCGGTCTCACCGAGATTACGTTATGCCCAAACCCTAACCATATCGGTCCTACCGAGATGCATGTCAGTCCCACCGAAAATCTCTAACGGTCACTAGGTTTACCATTTCGGTCCGACCGAGTTTGTTGATTCGGTCTCACCGAGATTGGTAGATTGTGTGTAACGGTTGGATTTTGTGTGGAGGCTATATATACCCCTCCACCTCCTCTTCATTCGTGGAGAGAGCCATCAGAACACATCTACACTTCCAACTCATGTTCTGAGAGAGAACCACCTACCCTTGTGTTGAGACCAAGATATTCCATTCCTACCATATGAATCTTGATCTCTAGCCTTCCCCAAGTTGCTTTCCACTCAAATCTTCTTTCTACCAAATCCAAATCCTATGAGAGAGAGTTGAGTGTTGGGGAGACTATCATTTGAGGCACAAGAGCAAGGAGTTCATCATCAACACACCATTTGTTACTTCTTGGAGAGTGGTGTCTCCTAGATTGGCTAGGTGTCACTTGGGAGCCTCCGACAAGATTGTGGAGTTGAACCAAGGAGTTTGTAAGGGCAAGGAGATCGCCTACTTCGTGAAGATCTACCGCTAGTGAGGCAAGTCCTTCATGGGCGATGGCCATGGTGGGATAGACAAGGTTGCTTCTTCGTGGACCCTTCGTGGGTGGAGCCCTCCGTGGACTCGCGCAACCGTTACCCTTCATGGGTTGAAGTCTCCACTAACGTGGATGTAGGATAGCACCACCTATCCGAACCACGGGAAAAATATCCTTGTCTCCAACAGCGTTTGAATTCTCCAAACCCTTCCCTTTACATTCTTGCAAGTTGCATGCTTTACTTTCTGCTGCCTATATACTCTTTGCATGCTTGCTTTAATCGTGTGATGATTGCTTGACTTGTCCTAAAATAGCTAAAATCTGCCAAGAACTAAAATTGGGAAAAGGCGTAGCTTTTATTTGGTCAAGTAGTCTAATCACCCCCCCCCTCTAGACATACTTCCGATCCTACAAGTGGTATCAGAGCCTTGGTCTCCATTTGCTTTGATTCCCATAGCTTTTGGTGATCATAGCCTTGGTTTCACAACCTAGGAGAGTATGGCGTCTAGTGAGGGAAATTATCATCGTAGAGGTCCTTACTTTGATGGCACTAACTTTGCTAGTTGGAAGCATAAAATGAAAATGCATATTCTTGGACATAACCCTGCCGTTTGGGCGATTGTGTGTGTTGGTTTGCAAGGTGACTTCTTCGAAGGGAAAGAACCAAACCATGAAGCTACCGCGGATGAGTTGAAGATGCTACAATACAACGCTCAAGCTTGTGATATTCTCTTCAACGGATTGTGCCCCAAAGAATTCAACAAAATCAGCCGTCTTGAGAATGCAAAGGAAATTTGGGATACTTTGATTGATATGCACGAAGGTACCGACTCCGTCAAGGAATCTAAATTGGATGTGCTTCAAAGTCAACTTGACAAGTTCAAAATGAAGGATGGTGAAGGTGTCGCTGAAATGTACTCTAGGCTTGCTCTCATCACAAATGAGATTGCCGGCTTAGGGAGTGAAGAGATGACCGACAGATTCATCATCAAGAAGATCCTAAGAGCCTTGGATGGAAAATATGATACCGTGTGTACATTGATCCAAATGATGCCCAATTACAAAAATCTCAAGCCAGCGGAAGTCATTGGAAGAATTGTTGCTCATGAGATGTCGCTCAAGAACAAAGAGGAACTTCACAACAAATCAAGTGGTGCTTATAAAGCCTCATGTGAAGCCCCCACATCATCAAGTTAGAAACAAAACTTCAATGAAGAACTGAGCTTAGTGGTGAAGAACTTCAACAAGTTCTACAAGAGTAGAAGCAAAGATAGAAGCTCCAAGTCAAGGTCCTACAATGACAAAAGATCTTCTAGTCGAGAGCGGAACTGCTACAATTGTGAAGACGCGGACACTATTCCAATCAGTGTACGGATCCCTACAAAAGAAGAGAAGATTCTCCAAAAAGAAGAAGCAAAAGAGAGGAATCACCATCACGAGAGAGAAGGAGTAGAGATGATCATTATGAACGAAGACACTCACGGAGAAGCAAGGACTCGGAAAGGAAGGAAAAATCATCAAGGAGCTACACGAAACGAAGACATCAAGCTCATGTTGGTGAATGGGTATCCGGCTCCGACTCCGACAATCACTCCGAGAGAAGTTATCACTCCGACTCCGAATATAATCAAGATGAAGGTGTTGCCGGACTAGCACTTGTGTCAACCAACTCCTACGACATATTTGATTCACCCAATGAAGGAATTGGAAGATGCTTCATGGCCAAAGGTCCTAAGGTAACTCACCCTGAGTATGTTGATTTTAATAGTGATGAAGATGACTTGTTAGGCGATGATGATTTACTTGTTGACAACTCTAGTGATGAATCCTATGATGAAACGTCAATTAATCATGCTAAAACGAATGACAATGATAAGAAGAAAATTGAGGCTCTAACTAAAGAACTAAACACTGTTAAGTTAGCTCATGAAACTATCTTCGAAGATCATCAAGAACTTTTAAGGGCTCATGAGAAGTTACGCTTTGAAAAGCTCAATCTTGAGCAAGAGCATGAGCTTTTAAAGGCAATCAATGATGATCTCCGCAAGAAAAGTTCTTACATTGCCAAACGTTTACTCTTATCCACTTACATGCCTCAAGTCAAGTCTAGTAACAAGAACAAGAAAGATTCTTCCTCTAGTAGTAACAATGACCATGTTAAATCCAATATTGTTGCTTCTAGTAGTTCTCTTGATTCCACTAATGATTCTCTTAGCCAAGTTACACTTGAGCAAGAAAATAGCATATTGAAGGAAATCATAGAGAAAGGAGTGTACAAAAGCCTTGCTGGAAGTAAGCAATTCGAGGAGATTGTACGCAAGCAAGGAAGGCACCGGAAGAATCAAGGTGTTGGTTTTGAACGAAAGTTCAATGCCAATGGAGTTGAGTGGGAATAAGATCAATACCCCAAGACAAAGTTTGTTCCTCAACAAGAGAAGTATGATCCAACTTCTTTCAAGGGGACACAAACTCAAGATGATCTTCCACCACAAGACTACAAGCAAAAAGGCAAGGACAAGCTTCAAGAGGAAATAGATGCATTTGAAGAAGCTCCTAAGACCTTAGTCAAGTGGATTCCCAAGACTACTTCAAGTTCCACTTCATCAAGTACGACTACAACTCCAAGGATTCCCATCAAGATGGTGTAGATCCAAAAGAAGAAGAACTAGAGAGTTCTTGAGGGTGACTCCGCCAACATACTTCATTCTTATCATTTTGGCAAGAACAAGTGCAATCAACTTCCACATCTTGCACTAGTTCAAGGAGTCACAAACCCTCTTGTTGGTAAGTCAAGGGACAAGGTAATCTAAAAGGCTTTCATAGACATTTCCTTGTATGTGCATCACTCTGTGTCTATGGATACACTTGCTTGTTCCTTGTGGGACTAACCCATGTAGGTATTGAAAGTGCAATTCACTCAAAAGGATAGCTCCAAGTGATATACATCAATATTGAGCATCCACATCTTCAACATCAACATGAAGTCATCATCGACAAAACCCAAGGTTAGTTCATCCCTCTTAAGGGGGGATATCACATCTAGGGGGAGCTTTACTCTAAGACTTGAGCTAAAGCAACCCTAATGATGTGAACACAACAATGCTTTATGTGAAAGTGGTAACCCCACTTGAGCTTAAACGATGAGTATGACCTATGATCAAATGTTCTCATTTGACTCCTAAGTCAATATACTCATATATAGATGACCTAGTCATCGCCAATTGCTTGATAGATGCTAGAATTGATTGTGCATGCTTTGTCACATATTTCTATTGCCATTTTATTGTGTGAGCATGCTGGTTGCATATTTTACTCATTCGAGGACACCCACTTGTTGTTTTGATTGTTTGGCTTTATCTTTTCTTTTGCCAAGTGGATGGACAAGAATGCCTAAGAACCTCCTCTAGCTATCTATGCTTTTCTCGTCTCAAACTCTATTCATGCTACATCACAAAATTGATCAAGTCAAATTCGAACCACTCTGTGTGAGGAGCACTCGGAGTCCCCGATTCGTCATAGACTTAAACTTCCCAAACCTCTTTGTGATTCTCGGTCTGACCGATACCCCACTCGGTCCTACCGAGATCATCAAGTTGATCTATGTTTTCAATCTCGGTGCAACCGACTTGAACTATTCGGTCACACCGAGTTGCAATAACTATATACAGTTTTGCATCTCGGTGCCACCGAGTCGTTCCACTCGGTCACACCGACAGGGTCGGGCTATATATAGTCATGGGCAAAAATTTGGAAATTTCTCCGAACCTCTTCGCCCGCGCCATAGCTCGCTCTGCCGACGTGGTCTCCGGATCGTCTTCTCGCCGCCAGCAGCCTCCAGTCGCTGGTCTCCATCGCCGTCAACGGAAATCACCTCCGTCGTTGCCGCCGTAGCGAGTCTCCGCCGAACTAGGGTATGGACTCGACCTTTGTGCTATTCCCAATCCGATTCCTAGCACATTGTGATCATAATGATTCTTGCCACGTTTGATAAACTTCTATCCAATCAAAGAACTCGTAGATTAGGTTTGATTCGAAAAATTTAGGGTTAGGTTTCCGCCGAAACCATCTCGGACCCATCGAGTTGAAAAACTCGGTCCCACCGATTTGGCCTATGCCATTGCACAAGTGAAACTCGGTCTGACCGAGTGTAACTAATCGGTGTGACCGATTTTTGAATTTTGTGAAACCCTAGCAGTCTCGGTGCCACCGAACTGTGACTCGGTCTGACCGAGATCACTAGTTTAGGTTCCAAATGCTGCTTCGGTATCACCGAGTTTAGAAATTGGTAGATCCGAAATGCTTTCTATGGGAAACTAAAACTAAATTTTTGAATCATTCTTTTGCAAAAATCTCTGCTTTTTGTGATGCTCATCCATTCTACCTCATCTATAAACTATTCACAGGGTCAGCAGTCAGCAGTCAGCTTGTTCAACATGTCAGACCAGAGTGACAGTCAGAATCAGTCAGAGCAGCCTGTGCATATGAGTGAGGGCACTAGTCCCTCAAGTTCTTCAGATGATAACAGCAGGAGCACTCCAAGCAATCTGCCAAAGGCTGCCACCAGACAGAGAAGGAAAAGAACTTCAGATTCAGAAGATGAAGACTATGTGGCAGAGGAGGAGGCAACCTCCAAGAGAGTTGTGCTGAAGAAAGAGTATGGCTCAGCTGCAGCCACCAAACCAGGAATGCACAAGAAAGCACCTGCTAGAAGAGTTCCAACCTCTAAGCCTAGGAAGGCTGTGCTTGAGGAAACAATGAAGTTCACTATGGAATCTGAAGGAGAAGATATTGGCCAAGGCAAGAAAAAGAAGAGAGCAAGAACTACCATTGCCAGAGTCATTGGCAAGCCCTCTATGAGGAAAGATTCTAATGAAGAAGAAGAGGAAGAGGAAGGTGTTGCACCAGCACCCAAGGCACCCAAGCTGATGGGTGATGCCATTAGATCAGGGGGAGCTGCATCCAAGCCCAAGGAAGCCCCTAAGACAGCTCCAAAGCAAAAACCCAAGAGGAATACAAGAAATATTCCAGCTGCTGAGAAGAACAAGGCCCCAGTGCCTAATGTTGCTGAAGAAGAAGAAGGACAAGTTTTGAGGAAATTAAAGCCCAAGATCCCAGACCACAATGATGCTCATCCTGTGGCTGAGGATATGAATATCAGGAGAGACTCTGGATTGAGAAAATGGAGAGCAGAAGATCCCTATGCTACCAGGAGAAGAACTGCTGTAGACTACAAGTTCCACACTAAGGAACAACAGGACTTCTATGAGACAATCCTGTTAGACAAGAAGCCAATTGTCTGTGACATGAAATGGGTTGATTGGCAATACATAAAGGACAATGAAGAGCACTTCCCAGGAGTGGAGGACAGCTTCAAGGCTTGTGGAGTAGCAGACTTTGTTGGGCAAAAGCTCACAAAGTGGAACGAGGAACTTATCATGCAGTTCTACTCCACATCACACTTTTACCCTGATGGGAGGATTGTCTGGATGTCAGAAGGTACGAGGTACCAATCAACTGTTGCAGAATGGGCTCAACTGATCAATGCCCCAGAAGAAAGTGAAGATGACTTGGATGTCTATTCCAAGAAGAAGATGGACCACAACTCAATGATCAACATGTACAAGGAGATCCCTGATAAGGCACTTGAAACTTTCAAGTATGGATCTGTACATTATCTTCTATCAGGATTGCCAACAATCAACTGGATCTTAAGGCACACTCTGCTACCAAAGTCTGGAGATCACAAGATGGTCAGAGGCCATGCTATCAACTTGCTTCATAACTTTGATGTGCCTCAGAAGTTCAAGGTCATGAGCCTGATGATAGAGACAATCAAGAGGACAGCAGCAGACCAGAAGAGAAGCTGTGGATATGCTCCTCAGATCCAAGAACTGATCAACTCCAAGATGGGCACTGGCATATATCTTTTGGATAAGGAACATCTTCCTATTCGTCCTGAGTTTGAAGACAATGAAGTTGTGATGAACATGGATGAACCATCTTCAGCCCATGCCCAAGCACAAAAGGAGAAGGGTAGAAAGGAGAAAGTTGCTAGGATGCCAACTCAAGAGGGGGCATCAGAATACTTCTTGAAGACCAAGCAAGAGCAGCTCAGTTACCTGATTGCATCCACCCTGCGCATTGAGAAAGGTTTGGCCAACCTAACTCAGAACCAGGCGAGCTTAGAGAGGATCGTAGAACAGAAGTTCTATGACTTGGATATCAAGGTGACAGAGATACAGACCGCAGTGGAGCAGCTCCAGGATGACATGCAGGAGAGGAGAGGGAAGACAACTACAGATGCATTTGCTAGAGTTCCACGAGCTCAGAGGTCCAGTGCAGTGCCAGTTCCTGACACAAGAGCAACCGCCTCAGCTCCAGCCGCAGCATCAACCCAACCTGCTCCAGCATCCACTTCAGCTCCAACTCCATCAGCATCAACAGAAGCCTTCGTCCTTGGAGTGATCCAGACTCCACCACCTCCTGAAGATCAAGCCTGAGTGTCGATATAGCACTATGCATTTTCTAGGAACTTTTTGGTAACTTGTTGCCAAAGGGGGAGAAGATGTATAGATCATAGGCTTTGAGAGAGAGAGTGTTGCTTTTCTCTCTTGTTTTATTTGGTGGTCTTTGATACATTATTTGCTTTTGGTTGAGATACTTTAATATGCTTTGTGAGACATTGATGATCATGTGTTTGATCATAAGCTACACTTATGCATGCTTGATATATCTTATCTATCTTATGTGGTCATTCACTTTTTCCATGGTGATGAGTGCATGTATTTCATTGTTTATCATTTTGAGCGCTCCACCAAGATGTATGTGACATGGAAGAGTAACCCATGACTCTAACTCTTTGTGCATTTGCAGTCCAAAGCAAAATTTTAAATATGCACAAATTTAGGGGGAGCTCTTACTTATCACATACTTCTCAAAGCGACGATGTAATTAATTCTTATTATCATTTGTCGAAGCTTTGATCTATATGTTGTCATCAATTACCAAAAAGGGGGAGATTGAAAGTGCAACTATCCCTAGGTGGTTTTGGTAATTCATAACAACATATAGCTCATTGAGCTAATGCAATTCCAAGACAATTATTTCAGGAAAGCTCAATGATTGGCATGGCATGGATGGTGAAAGTGGAACCCTCAAATGCTAAGGACAAAGGATTGGCTCAAGCTCAAATGCTCAAGACTCTTCATTTTACATTTTAGTGATCCAAGATCACATTGAGTCTATAGGAAAAGCCAATACTATCAAGGAGGGATGAGGTGTTGCTTAATGAGCTCTTTGCCTTATGTGCTTAATGATATGCTCCAAAATCCTCAACTACTTTCCCATATCCACATATGACCTAAACCCTAAGCCAAACTCGGTCCTACCGATTCTTTCTATCCGGCGCCACCGAGTTTCTCATATGTCATAAGCCACTGCCAAACCCTAGCAAATCGGTTTCACCGATAGGGATCTCGGTCTCACCGAGATGGGATTGCAACCTCTCTGTTTCCTTTTCGTAACTTTTCGGTCTCACCGAAAGAGCGGATCGGTCCCACCGAGATTGCAATGCAAACTCTCTGTTTCCCTTTTGTAACTTCTCGGTCTCACCGAAAGAGCAAATCGGTCCCATCGAGTTTGCCTGACCAACTCTATGGTTAGCTAATTACCAAATCGGTCTCATCGAGTTTGTGTAATCGGTCTCACCGAGATTACGTTATGCCCAAACCCTAACCATATCGGTCCTACCGAGATGCATGTCAGTCCCACCGAAAATCTCTAACGGTCACTAGGTTTACCATTTCGGTCCGACCGAGTTTGTTGATTCGGTCCCACCGAGATTGGTAGATTGTGTGTAACGGTTGGATTTTGTGTGGAGGCTATATATACCCCTCCACCTCCTCTTCATTCGTGGAGAGAGCCATCAGAACACATCTACACTTCCAACTCATATGTTCTGAGAGAGAACCACCTACCCTTGTGTTGAGACCAAGATATTCCATTCCTACCATATGAATCTTGATCTCTAGCCTTCCTCAAGTTGCTTTCCACTCAAATCTTCTTTCTACCAAATCCAAATCCTATGAGAGAGAGTTGAGTGTTGGGGAGACTATCATTTGAAGCACAAGAGCAAGGAGTTCATCATCAACACACCATTTGTTACTTCTTGGAGAGTGGTGTCTCCTAGATTGGCTAGGTGTCACTTGGGAGCCTCCGACAAGATTGTGGAGTTGAACCAAGGAGTTTGTAAGGGCAAGGAGATCGCCTACTTCGTGAAGATCTACCGCTAGTGAGGCAAGTCCTTCGTGGGCGATGGCCATGGTGGGATAGACAAGGTTGCTTCTTCATGGACCCTTCGTGGGTGGAGCCCTCCGTGGACTCGCGCAACCGTTACCCTTCGTGGGTTGAAGTCTCCACTAACGTGGATGTAGGATAGCACCACCTATCCGAACCACGGGAAAAATATCCTTGTCTCCAACAACGTTTGAATTCTCCAAACCCTTCCCTTTACATTCTTGCAAGTTGCATGCTTTACTTTCCGCTGCCTATATACTCTTTGCATGCTTGCTTGAATCGTGTGATGATTGCTTGACTTGTCCTAAAATAGCTAAAATCTGCCAAGAACTAAAATTGGAAAAAGGCGTAGCTTTTATTTGGTCAAGTAGTCTAATCACCCCCCCCCCTCTAGACATACTTCCGATCGTACAGAGGCAGCCTCGGGTGGCCGCCCTGCGGGAAGCCTTGACGCTGCTCACCTCGCGAGGCGGGGGCCCTCGCGAGGGTCTTGCTCATGAAGTCTTGCCGCTGGGCCGCACCGGGCCCTTTGACGACGACGCCACGCGATGGGCCGCAGGCAGACGGGCCTGGGTACCCCCCGTCCTAGAGCCCCGACAGCGCCGTATCTGATGTGAGCCATAATTTGGTCCAGAAAATGGTAGGCTATTAATGGGCCGGCCCATTAGATCTGACGAAATTTTGTGGGCCTTTTCCTGGGCCGGCTTTTAAACCTATATGAGCCTCTATTGGGTCGTCCCATGTGTCAACATTTCATTGGCGACTCCTGTCTAGTGGACGGTTGACATATGTCCCAACACAAAGCTGACACGTGGATCCTTCAGCCAATGAGAATTTTACACGTGGAAAATCGCCATTGGTCGTGGCCGTTAACGGGTTATCGGTTCCAAAACCGGACCCGGTAGCTTAACAACGACCCGTTATGTTGGATGCCACGTGTCGGTTACCCTTGAAGAAAACAGTTCCATGACGCAACATTTATCGTCATGGAAGTGGACACTCCTGTGATGATAATTTCAGTATTGTCATGGAACACTTCTACTACAACACCGGAATAAGAATGTCATAACGAAAGAAGAATGTCGTGGGTGAACACGATCACGTTGCACAAAGAGCGGAGGCCATGAGGCAGCACGACGACGATGACACTGGTGGTTTTTACCCAGGTTTGGGCCGCTGGAAAGCGTAAAACCCTACTCCTGCTTTTGGTGGATTAGATGTATGCAATGCCACTACACGCAACGCTCCAGCCCGACAAGGTGGCCTCGGGGGAGCAACCACGCGCATACAAGTGTGGAGGGGACCGAATCCCCCACTAGGTTGTTGGACCTCCTTTTATGGCTTAAGGGGTAACCACAGTGACAAAACAATCAATATATTGTGATTTGATAGCTAACAGTGCTACCATACCTAACTCTGGCACTTAGGACAAAATGCCATAAATGTTGTCTTAGGTGGCGCGCGGGGGTGCATCCCCGGCAAGCTTATGTCGCCGCTTAACCAGCTTCTTCTCATCATCTTGACTCGCCTTTGGACGGGTGTCAAATGGGTGTAATCTGCCTTTCAACAGGCTGCCACGTGCTTAGTGGATGCCACTTAATCACCTGGAGGCTCGACACCGAGTTGATAAGGCGTCGCGGCGCGGTGGAACGGTGATGCCTTGACGAGGGTTCCGGTCTTACGATTTTGGATTTGTCTTCGGGGTGGCTTCGACCTGGCCGGGTTCTCCTGCCCAGCAAGGGAGGTCTTCCCAAGATAGTGTATTGATGTCTTGTATGTTGGCTTGGTATTCTTGATTCGCTCCTTGATCTCACAAAGAACGGTTATTTTTAGCTTGGCCTTGTGTTACGCGTTGGTGCTGAATACATAACTACCAGCACGCCTGTGTATAGGTCTGGTCAACAGATGCACTTGTTTGTTGCACCGACAAAGAATGACTGGTGGGGCCAAACCAGTTGCGTGCATCCAAACCTCGTGGACACTGACACGAGGCACCGTTGGGTGCACCAGAGTTTAACCGGTTCATGATTAAAAAAACAGAAACAAAACCAATGGCAAAAAAGCCGAGTACATGGCATGCCAAATCAGCATCAAATTGGGATAAAAGTAAAATTGAGGGTAATTTATATCATACCAGGGCAAAATGTGGAACAAACCTTTAAACTAAAGGTAAAAAATATGACCAAATGTCGATTTGGGGGTAATTTTTCTGGCAACCGTCAATCTTGGGGTAAAAAATGTGAAAGAAATATTCAAATTAGGGGTAAAAAGGTGACCAAATGTCGATTTGGGGGTAATTTCTATCACAAGCGTTTCCTGATTTTCTACTATTCTCTCTTCAGCGTTTATCAGTGTTGTATTTGCTAGCTCTATCGGTTAAGAAAGAGACAAGAGGGAGAACAGACAGAACTTCAGAAGCACCACATTCTTCAGGTATACATTCCTTGGTGGTTTGAGGCCACTATCCCTAGCTAAACCTCATTTCCCCAAAATATGTTTACAGTTGAATCTTCTTACAATAAGCACCAAATCTGTTTACTAACGCCACTTCAACAAATGGACAGCACCTAACTGAAGCTCAACAAGAAAAAGGTTTATTTCCTAACCAGGCTAGAGAACAAACATTAACTTACGATTACAGTATCTGTGGAGACAACAAAAGGACAGAGGGCTTGAGCTCAGCCTTCCGAATACTTGCCATATCCTGAGAAACATTCTATCTTCACGTGGATAGTATGACTGGGAATTCTACTCCTGGAGCAGCAATACTGAATCACGAATTTGGAGGGAGCAACTGAGCCTTCGCTTCTTGGCTCCTGAGCTGCAGATGCTGACGATGCCAAAGAAACTCGGACCAAAGGATTACGTCGAGTCCTGTGAACCTCCTTCTGGTAGCCACAATTTCTTCCGGATTATGAGTATCATTTCATTCTCCTCAGATTCCGGACTGGACTCACCATCCACAACGGTTACTGCCTCCCAGTGAAGTGCATTGAGATACTTCTTGATGAATACAATGATAGGGGCCTTGTCTCTCACGATGATAAAACCAGTTGGCCTGAGTATACGATCCATTTCAAGGAGCAGATCTTCAGCACTGCAACCTCTTTTCTCAAGGTCGGTGAAGACTGTCCACGCATGTAGAAGATCATATGTTCGAGGATAAGTAGAGAATGCCTCACACCTGCAAACAAATTATTGTATTTGAATACAACTGTCTAACAAACCGGCCAGCAACGGTACAAACTGCAAATAATTCTGCAGGGAGAAAGCTGCAGTAATTGAAAATAAACATTTGCAAAGAAATCATGGACACTTGACTCTGATCCAGAAAAATGGTTTTTTTATTCAACAATATATTCTCCATTTCCGTAGTATCTTGAAAAGTGATTCTATTTCTTGAAAACCTAGAGAAGGGCTTCCGGCTTCGAGCTCTACGGCTTTATTATCATTTCACTGTAAGCGCACAAGAATACAACGAATGGAACTGCTGAACTGCGACATACAAAGTGTACTGGTGCAGCTTAAAAAAATTTAAGACGCTAAAGGAAAAAGGCAAAGGGTTAAACTACCATCGCAGCAAGCTAACCAATTTGTTTTGATAGCAACAACATATTCTGAGATGAAAGCTTGGCAATAGACCTACTGATCTCACAATGTTTACTTTCCTCGAACTTACTGAGGTGACACAATGCAATACCAGGGGTAAATTCTAGCAAGGAATATTTCCTGCCAAAGCAATGAGGGTTTTATCCTTAATGTTCTAATGGCACATGAGAAGCTCGACCAATGATTAAGAAGGTCGGTAGCAGTACTGTTTCCATCATAAAACCTTATTAATGCCTTGCAGATACAAGGATCAAAATCTCCTTCTATGTACTAAAATCTAACAAAACCATAGTCCTAATGTGAATTGAAGCATACCAGTCGTGTGTAGAGCCTATGAGCCCTCTGTCATAGATTATCTTAAGAGTGTTTGGTCCATCATGGGACACAGCATTCATCACCCATACATCCTTTTCCTTGAGAGCAGCAGCAAATGATCCAAAGTTTGCTTTCATGTCCATGATGTTTCTAATACTCTCTGGTTTTACCTTTGGACGCAATAAATTCCAATAATTATCTACTCTTTGCTGCCACATTTCCTGCACGGAGACATTTCATCTAAGATCCTTGAAGGATTATTTGGACATAATTGAAGTTATGAAGACATAATATGATCAACTTACCGTATCTTTTTCAAATGTGTCAGCTGTAACATACAAATCTGCAAGACGAGGAGGTGGGGTTGTTAATCGAGCAGGCCAAGGAGCCAATCCACTTCCCCCATCCCTGTGCATTTCTGCAAATATTAAATCAATTGTCACTTCACTTGAGATGCAAATTAGCTGCAAAATGTCGCGAGGAAAAATGAAGAAAAGAAATGGTATATATCTCCATGTTTCTACTGCTGACAGAGTACAGGGATGACAATTATTAGGGAGTGGAAATCAGAAGGATTCAATCGTTTCAACACTAATGACCATCATAAACCATCCTACCTGTTAGCATAACCAAACCTCCATGAAACCACAAATTAACACAAATGCTACTTTGGTTATTACTCCCTCCGTTCCTAAATATAAGTCTTTCTAGAGATTTCAATAGGTGACTACATACGGAGCAAAATGAGTGAATCTAGACTCTAAAATATGTCTACATACATCCGTATGTTGTAGTCTATTTGAAATGTCTAAAAAGACTTATATTTCGGAACGGAGGGAGTACTTTAATTCCCAAATTCCAACATTCCTGGGAAGCATGGTGAGATGGACAAAGAGGAAACAACCCATACAGAAGATCCTTTGTTTACCAGTACTAAGTGAGTGTGTGTGTTTATGTGTGTGCGCACACTTCTTCTAGGTAAAACAAAACGGGAAGATGCATCCTTGCAGCACACAGTGACTATAAATCATAGCTAATGTTTCCTGTCACTCAAATTCTTTTCCAACAACAGTAATCTAACGTGCAGCAAACAACACCCATGGAACAATTCACAAGCCGACCAGTTTGAAGTACCATAAGCACTAGAGAAGGAAGAAGACAGTATATCAAGTATTCAGCCAGTAGATAAGCAATAAAAGGTAAAAAATTACAACTGGAATAGGATAAATACTCACGTTCTGGATACGGAGTAATGCAAGCCTCCATTGTCACTCCCCATACTGAATCTGGATCATCACCACTTTTGCATAGAGGTGGATTTGTACCACGCGGCCGGCTCCTGTAGCAATCATTGTTCAGAGGCTTGACCCAAATAACTGTCTGGTTTTTTTTCTCTGCAATTTTCCAGCACATCCTTTCTGCAAGGGAACTCATTTCTTTCCAGATTCTACGATCCTCCTCATCCTGTGCGTATGCCTCAGGAGATGAATAAGCAAAATAACCTCCAGGCCTGAGTAATCTGTCCAGTTCAAGCATAAGAATTCCATCTCTCTGAAGCCAATCAATCCTGCAACGAGAACAGTGGGCTAATTCAAACGATCTACTGGGGTATGGAAGCCTTTTTGTTCCCAAAACACCAAGATAAGCAGGGATCCCCCTTTCAAGAGCAAATTGGATCTGGTTCTGATGTACATCGTTTGGTGCCAAAGACATCGCTATGACATTCGATGAAAGAAGATATCCTCCAAAACTAGCCACTCCGCAGCCCACATCAAGTACAGTACGAAGCATTCCCTCGTTGTTTATAATGTTATCTTTGAAGTTTAGCATCTGTCAGATAGTAGAAGAAATGAATCACAAAGTGAAGCTTACAGTCAAAAAAAGTGAAGCTTCACAGGGCATGGTGCTCAAATATGTGTAGCGTATCTTTAGCAGAGCATTACTGTGAAGAAGCTAAAACATACTTACATTTGCAATGCTTGATATATATTTGTCAGCACCATGATGAAAATGTGTTCCGCCACCTGGAAACTTAATTTTTTCGCCTGCATCAATCATCCAGTTCTGGTCTGACTTCTCTTTTGCAAGGTGAGTGTGAGGAATATTTGCTTTCCACACTATATCGCGACTTTTTGGCCATTTTATGGGAACCTGCAAAACTAATGTGGCTTAGCACGAATCAAATTAAACAGAACTATCTCACACAAGTACAAATTTGATAGGTCAGGAGAAGGTAACAAGAATGTCCAGCTACAGAGCAGGCAAAATTCTAAGCATTTTCCTGTGGCCAGATCAAACCTAAATCTACATGCGGAAGACAGCTTGACCACATAATGTATAATCACCAAAATTAAGTGGTTCAGCTTGAAGATATATGTTGAGATGGTGAGTGTAGGAACCCAACTCCAGCAACTTTGTAGCTTAGAGACGTTATCAAAGTAAGGCAAGGAGAAGACAAGAAAAACCAAAGAAAGGATAATCTAGTGACCTTATAGCCATGTGGCGGTGGAATCAGGCAATTAAATCGCCTCTCAGGAGGAGGGCAATGCCGCTCATAATGCTCCATCAAGTTTAGATCCAGCTTCAACCTCATCTGATATATCAAATTCCTATCCAAGCAGGGGATCAGCTCAGAATGCCGATCATCGCATACCTTCAGAGCAAAGCAAAAGAAAAACCTTTAGAATTGTCATCGTATATGTATAGACTGTTAACAAACAACTGGTTGCTGGTCCTGAACTCACCGGGAAGCTCTTGAGCTTAACGTCATTTGCATCGCCAGTCCCAAAAATCGACTCCTCTGAGCCATCGTCGCCATCTCCATCGCTGCCCCACCCAAGCGAGCGAGAAAACTTGGTGCCATACTCTAGTGCCGCGCTCCCAGCCTGCCCATTGGAGCCCGAGAAATAGAGGAAGAGGAGGCAGAGGCACACGACCATGACGCAGAAGAGCACGACGGGCCTCTTGCTCTGCCCCCCGTCATTTCTCCCCCTCATTTCGGAGGATCCCAGATCCTAGTACTAGTACCCTACTGCCCCCCTAGTATAGACTGTCCTCAAGATTCATGAAGGACCACAAAAAATCCTAGTTCTGTTGGGCGCACGGATCTGCAGAAAGCAAAACAAGCCATGAGACCAATAATAAGATGGTATAACAAAGCAGCAGCAAGCCGCAGTACAGTTCAAGCAACCGAACCAAAATTGATATATGCACTGGAAGGGGGGACGAGACGAAGCTGGAAGCCTGCCAAGAAGAGAAACAACAACAACAACAACAACAACAACGAAGCCTTTAGTCCCAAACAAGTTGGGGTAGGCTAGAGGTGAAACCCAAGAAGAGAAACCCTCGGGACAAACTAAATGGTCACACCGAAACCCGTATAAGTACGCAAACGGGCGGCTGGTAAAGAGTGAAGTGGGGGGCGGATCACAAAGAGGGAAGATGAGCACTAGTGGTACTTTAAACAAAGCTCCCCTTTTCCGAGCTATTTTACTGGCAGGTTGCTTCCGATCTGCGGCGTGGTCTCGATTCCAGTCCCACGAAGCGGGCTTGGAATTCGGCTCGCCAGCACGGAAGCTCTCTGCGCAGGTGGATTAGGCAGCCGAGCATACGGCGGAAGGAAGAGCTTCGGTTTGACCCAGCGGAAACGACTGAGACAGCGACGGGCACTGCGGCCTGGCTGCGGAGGAGGGGCTGCTGACCGAGTGCGTCCGGCGCGAGGCCAGCAGCGGATTGAAAATCCCCAGGGTTTGGCAACGAGGACTAGGAAGCGCAGCTAAAGACGAACCAACCAAATCCTAACAGACGGGACAACAGAAACGAACCAGCACAAAAACCCCAACACGCACGCACAGCGCGCGAATCCCACCAGACGCGAGAAACCCACGCCGCGCGCGCGTTCGTGGCCGCCGCTCCCTCCCTTTCCGCGGGAGGACGCATGGGGCATCGCAACCAGATCGCACCGCCGGGCGGCAACGACATGGACGGCTGGACCGAGGGGGGTAGGGGGGCAGCGGAATGCGAGGGGGGAGAGGCAACGCACCGTCGCGGATCCCGTGCGCGGGCGGCGGGCGGGCGGGCGGGCGGGGGAGTGCCGCCGCGGGCCGGGCGCTCGTCGCCTCCGTTGGCTGGCTGGGGAGGGGCGGGGGTGAGGAGGGCCAGCGGAAGGCCTCGATTTGCGGGGCGAAGCGTGGGAGGGGGAGAGAGAGGGGGCAGCGAACGCGGAGAGAGAGGCGGCAGGTCTGCACTCTTGGTGGCGCGTGTTAATGAAACCAGCAACAGCAAGATCCGCGAGATGATTAGCGAGCAGGGTTGCAGATTAAACTAACAAACACGCCGCGGTACACGGGACGCTGTTAAGCGGAGGGAATGTCCCTCCCGTGCCGAGATGCGCGAGAGCGAAACGGATAATAATAATTGTTATTTCAGTGTTAAAAAAATGTTATTCTAGTACTAGTAGTAGATTAGTACTAGTAGTACTGGGTCTTTTTTAGTAGTACTAGATGATTAACAACGTTGGGGATTTAGAGTGGGGATCTCTGTCGGCGCCGACCCAATGGGAGGGAGGGGAAGGGATATATCATTATCATTTTCTCTCTTCCTTGGCTGTCCTGCTGCTGGTGCTGCAGTGCTGATGCGCGTATGGCCAATCAATAAACTTTGTCACGTGAGTCTTTCCTTTTGTTTCCGTTTGTCTTTGCCTATGGAGTTTGCTCCTCGAGATGCTGCACTTTCATTCTTTGCCAAGAAGTTGTAGGGCAAGACTTTTAGTGCAACGAGCCGGAGGAAACCCAAACTGGCCACGCCCGAGCAAGAGGGGATGCTCACGTTCTAAAACTACACGCGGCTGCCGACTACGACAATGTACCGCCTCCGGGCAAAATGCCTGATTGGTGTTCTATATCACGTGCATCCCACATTCCCACACTCTACGCACAGACTGCTCGACCAGAGATCTACCCATCCATCCACGCGCCGACACGGGCATGCAGCCAAGCCACCGACACGCAACAGCTTGCTCGACGGAAGCCCATGGGATCCACACAGCAAATGGTCACCAAAATCCACAAATGCCAGCGCCACCACCCACCGGCGCAGCGACACACGGGGCCTCATGTCCAAGTGAGTTATGGCGCGCCCATAAAGACCCACCCAAATTTGGTGCGTGAAGGGATATTTTAGCCACAACATTGCTGGTCATTTCGCTGGTGAGTTCCTGGCCAGAAGAAAAAGGAAAAAAACTCGCAGGAATCCTAGGGCTCAGACGCTCAAAGTGAGCCCCAGCTGGTTGCAGCGACACGCCGACACCATCTGCTTGTTCAGTTGCTCTGGAAGAAGACATTTTACACGAAACAGCTTGGTTCACACAGGAGTCTGGTAAAAATCGAACATTGCAAAAGCAGGCCCCAGTGTTCAGTGTTTCTCGACCAACACAAATCATGCACCACACGGTGCCGAATCGCTTCTTCTAAGCTGTATCTCCCATACATGTGGGAGGAAAGAACTGTTCCATTTGAACAGCCGCAACAAAATGACCACCTTCTCCGTTTAAAAAAATGCCCGCCTTTTCTGTATGACTACATCGAGTCCCAACTAAATTTACACGACGATCTCATGTCAGGGCGTCCAATTCTCCACCGCCAAATGCAGCCAGACACAGATCCTGGAACGCGTCGACATGTTCCTGTCATTTCTGTTTCAACTATCCCTTCAACACATAACGGCGAATGTGTTCTCAACCTCTAACGCCAGAATTCCTGCTCATGGCTCCGCCACACATGGACTCTGCCACAACGGCGAAAAATCTTCTGGGGATCGACCAGACATCAATGCTTTCATGTCACTCTGCATCTACTTTATCTGCATGAAGCCCGAGACCTCGCCTAAGAAAACACGGAGATTTTTCCGGAATTTCTGCCTGTTTGGCCGGTCAAGGGTGCTTGAGAGATTGTTTGAACTTGTCAGGTTATGGAAAGCAAGTGCCAGCCTTGATTTTACAGTCGGATTCTGCTCTTTCTCAATCAACTCATGGACCAGTCTCTGCAGAGGGAGACGTGATGAGAACACATAGCAAAATAACAAAAATTAAGCCTTAGTATTGTACTTGATCTGATAACTGTTAGCCTATTAGAGAAGTGGTGAGAAAGGACCTGATATAACTCCTGTTCACAAAAAAGTAAAGGAAGCAAAGCATCTGCAGCAGAACCTGCTAGTTCCATTCTGCAACAGTCACATAGATCAGATATGTACAACAACAAATAAGGTAAGTGGAACAATATGAAGAAAAAAAATGAAGTTACAGGATCCTAAATCTATACTGAATGTAGACGTGGGGAGCTCACCTAAAATCTTCAAACAGAAGTAGTTGCAGGAGAAGCCTCAAGAAGTGACTTGATATGCTTTCCTGAAGTTTCCCATTCGATCCTTCAGATTCCATAACCTGCGAGCCAAGCCCTCCTCTGCCTCCAAGTCTTTCTTTGAAATGGTACGAGGCAAGGGCATTTACTGCTGTGAGGCACCTCTCAACAACATCGCCATCCTGCAACATGGAAAACACAAACCTAGCTATATCAGCTGAAGAATAGACTGTATTTCAACATACAGAATGCACGGCAATGGCAATTGTTTCACATATTATATAGATCAAACAATATTTGTAGACATCACAAGTGGCAGGCAAAAATACATCTGATTATTCATTGTAATTTGCCAGTTATATCGCATTTCAGAAAACAGAAGTTCTGTCCAGTCATCTTATAGCATACACCACATTTTCCATGATTTCAATACACTGAAGGCTTGCTCTGATCACCTTATATCAGTGCAATAATGATTGCACATTTAGGTGCTCACAGTAGCAAATCAGAAAGATATAGAAAGTTGAGCATAGGTTCATAGAGAATCCAGATGCAAGCGTCATTGGTAGCAGAGGGTATGTAGGCACCCCATATAACCAAGCAAGGTCCAGTTGCTACCAACTCAGTAGGCAGTAGCTCACTGCAGTGAGTACTGCTGCTATTTGAAAATTTAAGCAAAAGTAGGACAAGCAGTAAATGCAGTTCATGAAGATCCTCTTGCCTGATTACGCAGGCCAAATTCAAGACTACCAGTAATTCTTCCAAAAGCATCCCTGTTTAAGTGAGCAACCTTCTCAGGGTACACTTCCAACAAGTGCGACATAAGTACAAAATACTGCAAAGAAACCAATTTACTTAGTATCATTTGATTGCCATTATATTATATTAGAAGAAAAATGGAAAGAAAAAAAAACTTACATCACGACTTAGTTTAGGGTACTTGAGAAGATCCAAAGATATCAAGGGAGTCACAATATCAAGACCAACATAGATGACCTGCAAAAGTAACATTTGAGTTATTTTCAAACTAAGTGTTATGGTCGGCATATACTACAGCTCAGGCAGTTAGGGGCCTGGCCCAGTTATCTTATCGTTATTAGGGGCTTAACCCAGTTATCGTATTTGGAGATTATATAAACTCATGTAAGGACTCGTTTGAAGTCAAGCAGAAGCAATCATATTTGCTCGGCTTCCTGAAGGGAGCCCGGAGACCTAACCCTAGCCGCCGCCTCCTGCGCCCTCTCTCTCTCGCGCGACGGCGCCCCAGCGCCGGCAACCTCGCCTTCCTCCACGCCAAGCCCCCTTCCACCCCTACAACCTACGAACTAGACCCGGTAGGAACCCAGCTCCTACCAATCTGGTATCAGGTGTCTCAGGCTCGATCATGTCCGCGCCACCGCCCACCCCCTCCCTTCCGCTGCCGATCGCCACTTCGTCGCCGATGACCACCTGCGCCCGCCCCCGCCGTGCTCACCCCGGAGGAGATGACGTCAGCGCTCCGGGACCTGACTCAGGCGGTCCAGGGCATCTGCACCTTCCTCGCGGGGCACTATGGGCTGCAGCCGCCCGCCCCCGTCACCACCATCACGGGGCCGCAGCAGCTCCCGTGGCAGCCGCCACCACCGGCGACCTCCGTCGCATCCATCATGCCGCTGCCGCAGCAACAGCAGCCGCCGCCACCGGCGACCTCGGGGCCGGGCCTTCCGTCGACGGCGCCCGGGGTGCCCATCCACCAGGTAGGTCCGTTTTCCCCCGTCGCCATCTCCGCTACCGGCCTGGCTCGCCGGGTCCATCGAGCATGTCTACACGATGGCCTCAGGACAGCCGCACGTATTGTCACCGCCGGCGGCCGCCCCCAACCATGCAGTTCGGCAGGTCCTCGGGTGCCACGGGTCCCTACGATGGTGTGGACGGGCCCCTTTTCCATGGTGGTACTCTGCAGCCCGCACACTCGGCGCCGTCGCCCTCGCGGTTCCGCGCAGATGACACATACTCGCCCATCGTCCACGCCCAGCCACCATCGAGATTCTCCAAGCTGGAGTTCGCGACCTACGACGGCACCGTCGACCCCCTGAATTGGCTCAACCAATGCGACCAATTTTTCAGGGGGCAGCGCACGCTCACGTCCGACCGCACCTGGATCGCCTCCTATCATCTACGAGGCGCCGCCCAGACGTGGTACTATGCCCTCGAGCAGGACAAGGGCGGCATGCCACCATGGGAGCGTTTCCGCGATATGTGCCTCTTGCGCTTCGGTCCGCCTATAAGCGGGAGCCGTCTGGCGAAGCTTGGGCGCCTTTCGTTCCTCACCACAGTGCAAGACTTCGCCGACCGCTTCCAGGCACTGGCCACGCCCCCGGCGTTTCGGCTTGTCAGCGGGCTGAGCTCTTCGTCGGCGGCCTACCGGACCACATCCGCCTGGATGTGTAGATGCGCGGGCCACAGGACCTCCAGACGGCCATGTACTACGCCCGAGCGTTCGAGCGTCGCGCGGTGGCCATCCAGCAGGCGTCACCACCCTGGGCCGCTGGGCCGCCACCCTGGCCGGAAGTTCCTGCGCAGGGTCGGCCTGCTCAGGCTTCCGCGGCGCCCCTCGCCGCGACCGCGGCGCGCCCGTTCCGCCGGCTCACCCCGGCCGAGCAACTCGAGCGTCGCCGCCAAGGGTTGTGCTTCAACTGCGACGAGCCCTACGTGCCCGACCACATCTGCCCGCGACTCTTTTACTTGGAGGCTGCAGACTACATTGAGGAGGACACCGCCGCCGCCGGGCTCGGCGACCTGCCCGCCCCAGCTGACGCGGAGGTGTTTGGCGCCCGTTGATCACCTCGAGGAATTCTGCAAGCGTTTAACCGCCTTCCAGCTCGAGGACAACCTGTTTGTGCAGGCGGGGAGAGATGTTATGGCCATTGGCCGGCATATACTACAGCCCAGGCAGTTAGGGGCCTGGCCCAGTTATCGTATCGTTATTAGGGGCCTGGCCCAGTTATCTTATCGTTATTAGGGGCTTAGCCCAGTTATCGTATTTGGAGATTATATGAACTCATGTAAGGACTCGTTTGAAGTCAAGCAGAAGCAATCGTATTTGCTCGGCTTCCTGAAGGGAGACGGGAGACCTAGCCCTAGCCGTCGCCTCCTGCGCCCTCTCTCGCGCGCGACGGCGCCCCAGCGCCGGCGACCTCGCCTTCCTCCACGCCAAGCCCCCTTCCACCCCTACAACCTACGAACTAGACCCGGTAGGAACCCAGCTCCTACCAGTAAGTAGTAAATGCAGTTAACTCTTGATGTGGACAACAGACCATACCCCTGGTTAAATGGTTAAAGTAAGACATGACAATTGTCCTTTAACCAGAACGCTTTTAGTATTTTTCCTACAGAAACTTTCCTTCAATAACCTCAATGTTTCTGGTTCAAGACATGGCAGATGTATGACAACCATGTGTCTAATTGGGAGCTAAGCCACAAATACATAGCCTTGAATTTAACAAGGATTTCTTCAAGGCCATATTTCTGGTTCAAGTCCAGGATGTCCCAGCTGTGTCATTTCTTGCTGGTCAAATGCAAGCCCATAGACAGGTGCAGCACTTAAAACATTGCAATGCTCCAATTGCATAACTGTAAGTAAACGTTAATTGCATATTGGTTACCTATCTGACCAAATTGTTCTGTAGTTTTGTGATCATGAGACAAGTAAATAGAGTTGGCTACCAATGGCAGAGGTGGACAATTTTGTTTATGGAATTTCCTAAAGGTGATCACTAACCACAACTGCTAACAGTAAACAATCTATACTCAACAATATGTACAGTTAATTTTCTTAGAAGCAGAAAATACTGGAAAAACATCAAACGACATACCTCTGCAATATCTGGGGAGCCTTCAATGTTGCTATCGGATAAGAAACCCACCTGCATTTGCCAACAGTGTCACTTAGTCATCCGGGGGATCTTCGAACAGACAATACACAACAGGGTGTAAGGGTGAAGGTTACCAAATCCTTTGAGCAGATATTAGTTAAAAGCCGAAGCAAAGCACGCAGATCCTTGTACTTTTCGGATTGTGATTCACTTCGCAGAGTTGAAGAAAGCGAGAGCATTACCTAGGCAAAAGAGACAATAAGCAAGTCTTATAGAACATTCTCTCTAACATTGATGGCAACTGCACTGTCGGAAGTTACTCCCTAGCATTGATATATCACAAAAGTTTAGAAAAAAACAGAAGCTCATTTGCTTTGGTCCATATTACATTTGCCACAACAAGGTTTTTTTCAGTTTGCAGTAAGTAACATAAATTTGACGAGCGTATGCAAATATTTACTGTCCTCACACATGTTAGAGATAATCTTGAGTTAGTATTGTTTGTCAAGTAGCATGTTGGTTACGTGATTAGTTACGTGATCAACTCGGCTGGCTTGCACGTCACATGGCAGTATTAGTTTGAGTTTGGTTCATGTCCGTGTAGGACAGGGTCTAGTACGTTTGTGTGTAGGAAATTAGTGTCCAGATGAATAGTACTAGTCCGTTTAGTAATAAGTGTCCGCCAAGATGTTGCACTTGCCGTGTGGGTCTTGGAGTTGTGTTTAGGTCGGTTGGTTCTGTATATATATACAGGTCCGGCTGCGTGAGTTTTGTAACACGGTGTAAGAAAAACAGAAAATAAAAAGAGGGAAAAGAAAGGCACGACACGTGCCTTTGGCCAAAGTTTTCTGTGCGCGTGTGTTGATCGTGATTTGATGTGATCGATCCTGTGGCAAAATTCCAACAATTGGTATCTAGAGCAAGGTTCGAGTGAAGCTGCGCTTGCCCCGGGGTGGCGATCTACTAGCGCCCCGGGGCGGGCAATATAGTCGCGGTATGGAGCGACGGATGAGGAGGATCAGGCGATCATCGTTCGGCGGAGCGACAAAGAGGGAGACGGCAGGCTGTCGTCGGCAAGGCGGTGGAAGAAGATCGTTGATGGGGGAGGTGGTGCTGAGGTGCGGCGCTGGAGCTCATCAAGATCATCGTCCGGGGGGGTCGGATGAGTCAAGGAATCCTGCGAGTTTGCACGGTTAGTCGTCGTTGCGTCGGTCAGTCATCGTCGTCGTCATGTCATGTCCAAGTGCTTGTCTCTGCGAGAAGGCGTTGAAGATGAAGCGCATCCAGGTCGTCTATGTGTCTCGACGAGAGGACCAAGTTCAAGTATGTGGGGGCGGTAAACCAGTGAAGGTGAGTCTCTTCAATGAGGCCATGTCTCTACATGAGGCTGGAGTGGGCGGTGTAGTCCACGGGGTGGTGTGATCCACAAGGAGTCGGCATGTATCTTGCTAGGGTGGATGGTGTAGTCTACCGGGTGGTGTTTTCCAAGGTGGGTAGTCCAAGGCATATTTGAGGTGGTCCGTAAATTCGCCGAGTCGAAATTGGAGGGGAGATTGTTGCAAGCAACCAAGCCAACAATTTGACTTGTCGTGGTGCGAGCGGATGAGTCGACAAGGGATGAATCGTCGACGAGTCAAGACCGGAGAAGCACGGAAGACAAGAGTCAAGATTAGGGAGAGAATGTTAGAGATAATCTTGAGTTAGTATTGTTTGTGAAGTAGCATGTTGGTTACGTGATTAGTTACGTGATCAACCTGGCTGGCTTGCACGGTCACATGGCAGTATTAGTTTGAGTTTGGTTCATGTCCGTGTAGGACAGGGTCTAGTACGTTTGTGTGTAGGAAATTAGTGTCCAGATGAATAGTACTAGTCCGTTTAGTAATAAGTGTCCGCCAAGATGTTGCACTTGCCGTGTGGGTCTAGGAGTTGTGTTTAGGTCGGTGCGCGTGTGTTGATCGTGATTTGATGTGATCGATCCTGTGGCAAAATTCCAACAACACATTATCTCCAATAGCACAATGATTGTTGACAATTTGTTCCCTTTAACTACATCTGGAAACAGAACAAACACGGATCTCCTGCCCCCGCGTCACCTTCCTAGGGCGTCACAGGTGGCGACCCGCCGCCGCCTCCTGGTCCCAATTCGCGCCCCTCCCCGAGGCTCTGTTTCCTTCCCTATCTTCCCCCATGTGGATCCCGCCCTCGTCAAGTTTGGCTGCCCGGTGTTGCATGAAGCCTCCTCCAGCACTGCACAGTGCCTCCTTTGGCGCCTCTTCCCCAGATCTGGTAGGCAGAGGCCCACATCCGGCCCTCCCGGGTGAGGAGCCCGCCACCTCGGCACCCTCCGGTCTCCCTCCCTGTCGGGGCGACCTTGTGGCGCCTCCGGTGCTTGGCTCCCTTCACCACGGTATGGTGTTGTCCCTGGAGGTCGGGGCCATGGGCTAGAGGGCTGCGATCTCTCGTTCTCTCGCGCTCTATGGCCGTGGGCAAGCTCCGGCTGCGGCAGTGCCCCGGCCTGGCTGCGTGTCGGGTCTGGGGGCATGTAGGAGAGGATTTGGGTGTGGTGACTGCAGCCAGGCGGGCTGCGATCACCGTCCGTCCACTCGTGTGCCGCTGTCTGGCCGTTTCAGCCCAGATTTGGGCGCTGCAGAGGTGTTGCAGGTCCAGTAGGTGGTGTGATCTACGGTTGGATAGAGACCCTTGTTGCTGCTCGGGTGGGTGTCGTCTGGATGTCAGGTTGGTGGGGTGATGTGGATCCTTGGATGCCAGAGCAGCGGCCTCGGAAGGCGAGGCTGCATGGATGGCTTTACGGCGAGCAAGCGAGGGGAGTGGTGGCGGGTGATCCTGGTGTTGTCATGCCTTTGGCAGTGGCGGCCTCCGGTCTTGGTCTAGAGGCCTCGAACTGGCGGCAGCAGTTCTCCCCTCGGGTTGGGTGGCGACCTTGGTACCCCTTGTGTCACGGATGAGGCTCAGAGCGAAAGCTCCGCGCTCCGTCGCCGGCGATGCCTACGAGTATCGTATCCCTCTTGGGGGCATCGTTGTGGGTCCCCTCTCCATGTCAGGGCTCCGGGCGAAAACCCGTGTATGTCTTCTTAGGCTCAGCGACTGCGGTGCGTTGTGTCGTCTCCCTCTTGCGGGTGTCTTCCTAGAAGCTCAGGTACCTAACCGTCGCGGCTCGTCGGCGTATTCAAGCATGCTTTGATCCTGGTGTGAAGCTTCTTCGATTGTGGCGTGGGGTGGCCTCGTTGGCCTCCTACCTTTTACACATGACCTCGTCGTCACCATTCTCGTTCCTCGCTGTCCGTTGGCAGGATCGGCGCTCTGCGGCCTGGAGCAAGAGGGCAGGCGGACCTCTCCGGACATAGCTTGGCGGTGCAGTGAGGTGCGGTTTCAACCCAGGTTGGTAGTCTCGGTTGCCTAGTGTTGGGTCTGGCTACTCCTGTTCTCTTGCTCGGCTTTGAGCTGGTGGCATTCTCGTTACTTTCCTGAATGTCGTTTTTTTATTTTGACCTGCTTTGCAACAGGATTCCCTCATCAGCTTGTATGATTCGGCCGTTTGTGATTTATATATAAAGCGGGGACCAAGCCTATTTCGAGAGAAAACTACATATGAAAAGCCCAAAGCAAATCCCCTCTTCCAAACCTTCCCTAATGGCATGTTTGGATAGATAGGGATTAGAGCCAATCCTTTTGTATAGGCTAGCTCTAATGGAGCTCTATCTAGAAGCAAAAGACCCGACCCAACACAACAATGGGCACATGCTGCATGTGCCATGCAAACATGGCAAAAATGTATGGAGCAGGCGTGTGAACACAAACCACCTTGTTAAACATGCACGCGTGTGTATTTGAGAAAAAGGAATGTTTTAAACATGCACGCGTGTGTATTTGAGAAAAAGGAATGTTAGCAGCATCATTGTGGAGAAAATTTTCTGGCACAGAATAACACAGTAATAAGAATTCCTGTTCTTACCTTTCCAATATTATGAGAGGAGTATATCTGGAGCAGACGTAAGCAAAAGCTCATCAAAACTGATGTCTCCTTACCATCCAGGAATACAGCTTGACCATCAATGAAGTCAACCACGAACTTGAGTATCATGTATATGACTTCAGACTAAAAAATAAGAAACATTATTCTAGGATCTTCAAGGTTCAAATTCACATGTCTAAGCATGATACGATTTTATCTAAAAATAATTGATAGGATGCATCAACAGATGAGCTACAATACCTGATTTTTGTACACCTCCAGAAGAGTCAAGAGTGAGTTCATCACAGTATGACCCATCTCAAACAGAACCTTTTGAGTGCGAGGCTGAGTAGCTCTAGCAGCTCCTCTTAGCCGTTCCAATAGGCAACAGACCTACAGTTATTTCCCATTATACTAGCCTCAAAGAGCTTAAAGCAAATAACATGCATACTCACCATGTAGATAACATCTGGTTGATGTGCAACAGATTTAAGATCACTCCTACTAGCATTTTCTACTAGGCATCCTGCGACTGGTCCCATGAGGTCTCTCAAATACCTTTGTCAAACCAACACAGGCTATGTTAAATCTCACATATTTATTCGTTATAAGATAACATACAGCAGCTCAAAAGGGCTTACTGCACAGATGCTTCGGGATCTTTGATGCAGGAAGCTGCACATGCAAGTGTTTCTGCTAGAGATCTCTGTGAAGGTGTGGTAAGTAGTAACAAAAGCATAAGGTCTTCACAAATGAAAGCATAAGTTAAAACTGCATGGTGAGTGCATATAACACTTACCTGTAAACGTCCACTCAATGAAAATAAAGAACGCCCACTTGCAAAAGCCCTTGTAAGGTCACGCCATGAGTCCTAAGAAGGTATAGTGTCATGAAACATGAAGTAAGAGAAAATGTTTGTTAAAATGTTAATAGTATCACAGGGTTCATATTGCCAAGTTTTGCCAGTCTTCTAGAGCCATGACAGATTCAGCAAAACCAACGACAACAAAGGTAGCTTGAGGTGCATCCACTTATACGAGCGTAAAATCCACTCTCACTATTACTATTCAATGGTATGCTGAGGAGGAAAAGAATGTACAACCTGCACCAAGGGACGTTTGGCTAAAACAAGCAGGCTATACCTATGGTGATAGAAATGCTACGAACATTTTTACCATGTGCAACATAATACTCCCTCCGTCCCAAAATTCTTGTCTTAGATTTGTCTAGATACGGATGTATCTAATACTAAAACGTATCTAGACATATCTAAGACAAGAATTTTGGGATGGAGGGAGTACTACAGAGCATGCAAATATTAGTATGATAACATAGGTTGTAGCTGTGGACTTGGATTTTGGACTTACCAACTGAACAACATAAGCACATATGTGTTTCCGTCGAACAACTGAAGCAAGTAGTTTTTGGCATGTAAGTGTCTGATAACATGAAACAAAGCAACAAATTAGGGATATCCTTCACAGCAGAAAGATGATTTTTACATGTCAGCCCTCAATAACAAATACTCCTTTTACTCACAAATTCTGTCACTGTTGGAGGTGTATGTTCAAAATTAAACTCTTGCCATTTGGAAATGTTTCTAAATATTTGGTATTTAGCATTGAAAGCATGAAAAATGAACAGACGACTATACTTATGTAGTATTAAAGTTGTGTTAGAACTAACATCTCGGAGACAATGAAAAGTCAAAAACATCATACACTTCTAAATTTTGCACAGGCTTGTCACCGGTAGTTATTATTTATTAACACGGCAAAACATATAGGCATGCAAGTGTACACGCACGGGTAGACACAAAATTATGCAGTCTTGCGGGTTGATCAGTAAAGGTGAAGGTTACCTGCAGCTCAATTTCGCCCTGATATGTAGTAAGTGCCACCATTGACATGAGAACAACAAAATCAAGAACAAGCTCCCCTTGGTTATTGTCCCACGCAAAACTGTTTAGCAATTTTCTAGAATGCTGAGATCCATGTCTACCCACACTGTCAATTTCTCTACTCACATCAAGCGGTACTAAATAGGTTGCAACCCATCTGGCCAGGAACCAAATCACCGCCTACCAACAACCACAAACAAGTTAGGGGAAGTTCATTGTCTTAAAAAACGACAAGTCCAAAAATGTATAGAACAGCTATCTAAAGAATACAAAGTCGACGGGCAAGATAAGATATATTAGTACTTGTAGTACAATAAGTAAACTAGATAATATCCCTTAAAGACAACATAAACACTTACGACCTTTGGGAATGGAAATAGCAGGTCCAACGAACTGTGCATAGCAAGATAATAGTATAACCCTCGTCCAAAGCAAAAATGGAAATAGAATAAGATGAAGGTGACAGGTAACAGTACAAAAAAGTACCTCCATGAGCCGGGGACTGAAGTACCTCCCTCTAATTCCTGGGTCTAGACACTGCCTTGAAAAATTTATTATAGACCTACATAGACAAAGAGAGTCAACAGATCATGTTGTATCGCAATCCCAGTAGCTTAAATCTTGGACAGATAGGCCTAAATTTACATTACCAATGAAGTGGATAAAAATTCCGGTTATAAAACACAGATATTTAATGTGAGGTCTTAATAAATATGCTTCTGAATACCATAGAAGCCTTGTCTTACCTTGGCCATGCGGATGTTTTAACTTATTTCTAAAATTTAATTAAATGATAGATATAGTTGCATAATAGGCAAAGCATTTGGCGTTATAACTCGTGAAAACAGGAAATATAATTTTTAGGACCGCGATTCAGTGTCAAATATTTCTATACTATATGACAGAGCTAGCATTTTTCATAAATCAAAACTGGTTCTGAAATTCTTACGTTGCTGACATATACATTAACAGGTATAAGATCAGCGGTTTAACGTTTTCTACCAAACAGGTAGCTCTGTCAAGCGACCAATAGGCAAAGATTATTACCATGACAACGTAACTACAGGATGTTGAGCTACTTCAACTACATTGGTGAATCCGGCCTGCAAAGCTTCAGGAATCTGTAAAAAAATAACTAATAGTGAAAACTTTGAGAGTTATGATATTTATCTTAGCTGATAGGAATAAACACAATAATAATATGTAAGAGCACAGTGCATTCAGTGCAGCATTTTATGTTTTATACAATATACGTAATGATAAATCGAGCACCATATGTTATAAGAACTGAAGCCTCTAACACAAGTTTAATTTGACGATTGCAGGAACTATGAGAAGATGGAACTGCAAATAGTTTATAAAAAATTGAAAACACAAATAAAAAAAGGAAGCTTTGAATTATTTACAAGCAGTGTTTCTCCTTCGCCTGAGTCAGTTAGGACATGACTGGTAATCAGCAATAGCCAATACAGCTCCTCCAATGTTCGAGTGGGATCATTTTCGACATCTCTCTGCTAAGAACAGTGTTACACATATCATGGAAGGAAGGTTATTATGGCAGGAACGCATAGGTAGTTTTGAACCAAGATAAGGCAAGATGAAGCTAACAAGGAGACCTGACTTAGCCGTGCAAATCGCTCAGAAAATAGTTGCTCAAGAAAGGGTATGGTGGTGTCAGCAGCTGCTCGTGCAATCAGAGCATACAAGGCCAACTGCTCATCACGCTCTGGACCAAACAGTACTTCATTAGTATAAGGATTCCCAAAGAGGAGGGTGCTCAGAATAGGAAGTATTTATTAAGAAATTCAACATACTTGAAACAGAAACATGAAAGTATTCAGCATCGTCACTATCCTCAAATGCAGAATCAGCAGCAGCTACGTGAACGAAAAGAAGTGCAGTCAGTATGCAGCAGGAGATGAGAACAGCAGATGAAATACTCTCTATGCATAAGTTTCAATGTCTTCGAGGGTAACTTCAAATGAAAAGGTCTGTACCCTTCAAATGTGACTCCACAATTATCTTAAACAAATTTGAAGCTGCAAGTGCTCCATCAGCTGACATAGGACTTTTATCAGCACAAGCTTCCTGTGTATAAACATGATTGAAATGAATCCTATGCAGTAATTAATGGTTATAATTAATAAAATGGCAGAAGGACTTATATTAACCAACCGAAGTACCTAATCTCGTTATGTATATTGGACAGCGTACAATAAAAATCATGTGATAATTAATTTCGTTTTCCATGTACCAAATAAGGTAAGCCCTTTTAATCAGCAAGCAAATCTGAACCCAAGCACTTCCATGCCCCATGCCGCCAAGGAAATTATCGATAACAATCAAGCAGCTTCTATTTCCCTATCGGAAGGGAATATGCGGCTATGACATTGCCGACAGGGAGTTTGTATCTTATACATAATCAGGTATGTGCTCTACAAAGTCAAGTAAATTGTAAAGCACATAGAATCGCCAACTTTTCAAGGGAAGAGATGCTACTGTTTCCATATAAGTACATATACAAAAGTCTTTCCAAACAAACATGCACATACCTTTACCAAACAAACATGCATATACCAAAGCATTAAGCTATGCTAAAGAGTAATACAATTATCACTCTAACCTCTTTCCCATGAAAAAGATAACTCCTCAGTGCTGCTAGGTGATGAACAGGTGATAACCAATCACAGTGATAAAATTCTCTGCTCTAACGTGCACATTGAACAAAAAGGATTTATGTCATAATTAAACATGCATAACTTGTGTTTGATCAGGGAGAGACTTGGCGGCAAATGATGCCTGATAAACATTAAAAAAATCTTGTGTGGACCTAGAAGACGGAGCCATAAACTTCATTGGAATAATATACGTGACTAACAAGTAGAAAAAGAAACATCATCACTAGCCGACAACCATATCACAAAGAAATATTGGACGGAGATTAGGAATGAGCACTAGATTAAGGAAGTTGCATAAAAAGGTATACAAATAATGTGAAGCACAGATCAATGACAATACCCCCAGAATAACATTCCATGTTTCTAACAATATATCTAGAGCATCTGAACCCCATGTTTCTTCTTCATTCTGGTTATCCAGAACAGACTTGACAGCTTCGGATGTCAAAGCAGAAAGCAGGTTAATTGTGCCATATTGCCTGCAAGCAAGTTCATATTACAAGAAATTAGTAAGTCAAATCCTATCTGGTAAACAAATGGTATGAACAGAACCCTGAAGCTTTAAGCTACTAACAGAAGTGACTTTTCAATCTATTGTGTGTTTACTGATACAAAAGATAATCGTTGAACTTACGCTGTACTGCCTTATAAAAAAGAACAAGAAAAAATGTGCAATAACTAACCTTATCGATTTCAGGAGGTTGTCAAAAAGTGAGCTACTAGTCAAAGATGCCACCGAAAGCAGGACATGGCAACCATCTATGAACTCACTGCACAAATATTAAATCATAATTCCCATCAATATTTCTTAATGTTTGCTCAGATTCAAGGAAGATCATGATCATAGTTCTTGCACAACCTTTCACTTCCTCCATTTCGAATTGATTCCGCAATGACATTCGGAGGTTCAATCCACAAGATAACAGCGGATAGTATGTGCATAAAGTGTTCAATTTGTGCATCTCCATTATCTGAAAACAGAGGACAAGGAAGTTATTGAGATGATCATTAACATATTTTGCTCATTTGCTGGTTGAGATAACATTAAGCAGCTTTTCATGAACATCAAATTTGTACAACATGGGAACATAAACAAACAATGAGTATTTGAAATGCAACATACCATTAGGAAAAACAGCGCCTGCCAAGGAGCATAATTGCACTATGAGCTGTCTGCAAGAGACAGCAATAGGAGAATCACCCCATAGTGTATCATACGAGTACTTCTGACGCAGGGTAGTATAGAAGTTCAAAACCCAGGTAGTATGCGCACTTGATATAAGAATATCAGTCCATAAAGACCCTGGCTACAATAGAAAATGTAACCATTTATCAGGTGAACTGAGCAAAGAAGTAAATAGCTCAAAGCCCGTACCTTCACCAATGAACGTTCGAATTTCCTCAGATTTATGGCATCGCTCCTCAAACCAGATTTTATTTTGGCATCAAAATTCTCATGTTCCAAAGTTGGCTTGAAGCTCCAGCTTAAAATTTGAAGCATGAGGCGCAATGCCGCCGAACATGCTTTCTCCTCGGGTATAGTTACATTTGAATTCAAGATTTTGTCTGCGGTATTGAATACAGCAGCTTGTGCCCAGCAATAGAAGTCCTTGCAACAGGAAATGGCACGTTAGAACAATGATAAAAGCAGTTTAGATGACATGGCATAGCCGACATTATTCTCATGTGAAAAAAAAATATGGTTCCACCTTCAGAAACTTCACTTCAAGTGACAATTGGCATTGGTCATGGAACTCCTTAGGCAGGCCCATAGAAGAAGCAGTTGAAGGGGAAAATTCTGAAACCTAGCTCAAACATGAAATTTGATTCTGACTCAGTTGGAAAGGACAAGAAATTCGGAGAAGCAAGCACATCAGCCTACATGAACAGCATACCAAGGTTTCTAAGAAGTTGATCCCAGCAAACTGTCGATTAGGCCCGTGCATGCCCCGGATGGACTGTTCAACCTGAAAATGGTATCAAACAGTAGGTCAGCAAACAAAACGAATGGGAAATTCAAATGATTAAAATTGTAAGACGAACAATTAATACAGAACACAATTATGAAAAATAAAAACATAGATTCGGCAACCAATAAATACTAGTGGGACTGAAAGCTCTATGTTTGCTTATGAGGGTGAAGTTAAACACTATCTGAATCATCCATCTAACCGTCTATACCAATTTCGATTTCGATTTCTTCCTGTACATATAGTTCAATCCAGCGTTGCAAATTTATGAGAAAATGAAATTTGGATGTCCCTACTGTAGAGAGATCCACGATTGCCAAAAGCCAAACAGCTTAGGCTATACATCATTGTCTATTTAGCTGGCCCAAAAATATGAACAGTAGGATACTCTGACTGTTTTCTTTCAAAAATATAATTTTGCTGGCCCACGTATGAGTTATACCAAATTACCTATTTCAATTTCTTGCTGTACATGTATTTCAGTCCAGCATTGCCAATTTATAAAAATATGAAATTGGATGTCTCCCGTTTAGAAAAACCCATGACCATAGAAAGCCAAAAAACTTAGGCTCTACATCATTGATGAGGCTGTAGCTGTACTGTTCAGCGAAAATTATACCTCGAAGAAGATAGCACCTTTTTCTTGGTCCGGAAACTCAAGCCTGCAAAGCATGTATTCCATATGAAAACATCTAAATTTTGAGTGTCAAATCTTCAAACAGTCAATTGCCTTGAAGCACACTATAGAGCAGAAAATTCATTTGAAATAAAATAATTATCTATATGCGCATGCTCTTGAATAGCCACCTTTTTTGCATCTAATCAGCATGGATGATATCGTACAACCCAACCACCCAAATACCATAACTCTTGATGCAGACATAAGCTAAATATCTAACTTTTTTTTACTAGCAGGAATATATAAGTATTCAGTCCCTTATTGCACCAATTCCTCTTTACGAAGGCTGCATCACTCTAAAAAGAATCATAACCAACCCGACAACCCAATGAACGAAAAAATATGCACAAATGGATATTTATGCAACAAATAAACAGATAAATAGAAGCTACGACTACGAAGATATTAGTACAAAGAGGCATAGTGCCATAAGCAAAAGATACAGGCGACTACACTGGCATGTGGCATAGTAGTAAGCAGAAAAGTAAAAAACTAACCAGCCTCTTTTTAGTAACCTAGCTGCCACAGCAGAAACTTTTGATTGCACGTAGCCATCAGGGGAACCTGCATGCTCCATAACGTAGTTCAAACAATATCTACAACATTAGGAGAACTATATTAAACACAAGCTTCTTTTGTTGCAATCATCGCACATTAAATACAAGCTAAAAAAACTCCCCAAAAACTCACAGTATTAGGCTTCTTTTGTTGTCATCTGTTAAAATTCCCCACTCCCTTATTGCAGCATCACCAATTGCTCCAGCAGCTTGGAATCTCGCATTTGGCATTAGGGATGTCTCTGAGAGAATCATAGAGGAAAATTGTTAATTTCAGCTGACCAAGGTTTTAAATGGCATAATAGAAATATATGTCGCTATGTACCCCTGTAATTCTATAAACTTCTTTAGATTTGGACGAAACATGGATAGATTAGTTGCTTTGATCATTGAAACAACAATATGCATATGACAACCTTGATTGGAGAATGTCAATTTTACACACAAATACAATTAGACCCCAGCTTGTTCATTTTAGTTTCACATTATTGTTGATTTGGTATGACACTTCAAGCCAACTAGAACCCACTTGACTTGAGTCTTTTCTTAGCAAGTGATATACTCCCTCTGTAAAGAAATATAAGAGTGTTTAGATCACTAAGTAGTAAGTTAGCATAGTTTCCAGAGACCAAAGATCTTTCAGAAATTACATGACAAGTGCATTTCTAGGGAACTACAGAGTACACACAAAAAAAAGGGACAAACCCAGTGCTAGAAGCTCCCACGCCAAGTGGGGTCTAGGGAAGGAACGAGGCAAGCCTTATCCCTGCACGGTGCAATGCAGAGCGGCCGCATCGAACCCAGACCTCTTGGCACAAGCGGGGAGTACTTCACCACTGCGCCAGGCCTGTCCTTCTAAACTACAGAGTACACAAAGCCAGCAAAAAAATACATAAAGCTTAAACATAGCATTTTATTAAAAAAAATGATAATAGACATATTCTCAAAATGACCTTGGGCAACTCGAGAAACATAGACACCTAGAGATTCACAACTTCAGAAACTTGGATTGCCATTACATAACAAAACAATCTCTCTTCCCACTAGATAAATTCACTTTAATGGTCAATAGATCTACTCAAATAGTAAAGTGCAAGTACAGCTGGCATAAGCTAATCACGGGAAAAACAACTGACAGATGAATTTATGAGTTGGTCTACAAACTGCATTTGAAGATGAGATGGGGGCATTTTGCAACATTTGTTTCAGTTGATTCTCGTTTTAAATCATATAAGAAAGAAAAACTGTACAGGACAAAGGTTACATAGACGGACAATCCTGCTGATATGAGAAGTCCTAGGTCCTACTAAGCAATCCACAACCAAATTGAGGATATCTTTAGCCTTATAGAGAATTGATTCCAGTTCTTTGATGTGTGCAGCTAAACAACAGCATACCAAGAATAAATCTGCATGCTTGATAAGGCATCAGAGATGAATGGAGTGAACTTAGAACTTTTTCCGCTTCAGCCGGATTCATGTGCACCTGTGAAAATCATGCAGACGTCAAAAGATTATCTCCTGGGTAAAGTTCATGGCAAATGGATGAAACATCTATAGCAAGGAAAATGGTTCTATGCTCATTCAGTGTCCCCTGGGATAGAAATCACATACTCAAAATCTATAATAGCAAGAAAAAAAAACTCACCAAAGTGGCAATTCTATAAAAAGGGACCCCCTCGCCAGATCACCACGGAAACACCGATTAGCAGCCCCTATACCAATTGTAAGATGTGTGTTTTCTGTTGGTACTTGCTGGACCTTGTGCTCGGTGGTTGCTTTATTTATAAAGCGGGGCGAAAGCCTTTTTCGGTATACCAATTGTAAGAACTCTCGCTAAAGACCAGTATAACCTTCAGCGCCAACTGAACTGTGCCTTTGCTTTACTTGATTAGGCATCAGAATATCTCACCTGACTGAATAATTCAGAGGCGCCGAACCCCCTAAATTAAGCAACTAACTCTAAAGCACCTAATCCTCGTCGACAACGCAGTAAAAAAAAGGATCCCCTCGCCAAATCCGCACGGGAACACTGATCAGCAGCGCGCAGCAAGCACTGATCGATGGTTCAGGGAGGAGAAAGACAAAATGCCACAGCATCTGCGCGAACCAAGCACTTCCTCCATCAAATGACGTCAAGGCACAACAAAGTCGAACAGAAGCCCGCTGCCCACATGCGGGCCAAATCTACACCGAGACACCGACGAAATACAGAGCGCTAGCCGCGGGAAGGGACAGGGACGCTGAATTTAGCAGGGCGATAACGTCGTGAGCGTCCGCAGCAGCGAGCTGGAGAGGGCCCTGACCTGGATGAGGGAGCAGGCCTGCTCGATGGCGAGCATGGTGGCCTGGAGCTGCTGCGGATCGGGGACGCCGCCGGGGAGGCCCTGCATGGCGGCGGCTACTGCTGCTTCCGATCGCAGCTTCTGTATGCTTGCTCTTGGGTCCCGGCGGTGGCCCAGGGCTTCAGGCCGCCAGCCGTGGAGGAATTTGGGGTGGGAGCGAGGCGGAGGCCGAAGTGGAGAGCCGAGAGAGAGAGAGCGGCTGATGATGGTTTTCCTTGGGTTTGGGGGCGAACACAGGCGACGAGTATAATTAATTAATCTAATTAACTGGAATCGAAATGTTTACAGCTTTTTAGGGCTTCTTTGGACAAAGTGATTCTATAGGATTTTTTAGATATATTTGTATATAGATCCTAAAATCCTACAAAGTGCAGCTGCACTATTCTGTTGAATCAGTCGCACACTCCTCTCTCATTAATTCGGGTGTGGATAGATCCCAGGTAGTCCTGGCCATGGGCAGCCCGGCCCGGCCCGGCCCGAAAAAGCTCGACCCGACCCGGCCCGACGCTGCTCTCAGGCCGGGCTCGGGCCTAGATTTTGAGCCCGAAGGCCGGGTCGGGCCGGCCCGGGCCCATCGTTTGCGTTTTCCTGAAGAACGGGTCGGGCCAGCCCGAAGCCCGACGGGCTTTTACGTGTTCGGGCCGGGCTCGGGCCCAGAAAACAGGCCCGACGGCCGTGCCGGGCCGGGCTCGGGCCTGGGTTTTTTGCGTCGGGCTTGGCTAGCCCCGGCCCGAAGCCCGACCCGGCCCCAGGTATGGCCAGGTATAATCCTAGGTGCCACCAAAACCTAGCCACCTGAGTCATGTCGGTCCATTAGCACGGGTGACCGTCACGACATGGGTCGGCCCACCCGACTTGTGGTGGTCCCGAATTACGTGCAAGAACGATGGTGGTCGCGCGCATGCTCTCAGGTGCACACGCATGAGAGAAAGCGGAAAAGGGGCAAAGAGAGGGGAAGAGTGTGTTAGAGTATTATATATACCGTCATGTAAATTTTCGTATTTACCCTATTGTATAAGGGGTTTCCTGCATATATTCTATACATGTACATGTATATATACTGGCCTATGGCCTCCTGAAAATACAAGTTGCATATTTCCTAACATGGTATTGGAGCTAAGGTCTTGAGTTCAAGTCCTGGTTTGCGCAATTTATCTAAAAATTGCTTTGCCCCCCTTTGTGTCCACGTATAGGCCTCTTGAGTCATATGTGAGTTTCGCGCGTCGTCGCTCTCTTCTGGTTGCACGTGTTGACTTGTCTTCCCCGTCACACGTGAGAGGGGGTGTTACAGTATATTTGGATTGCACTAGCCCTTTCCATCAGTTCGGACTTTTGGTTGTGTTGGCTAGTGCATGAAGCTTAACATGGTATCAGAGGTAGGTTAATTTTTTGCACGTCGCAGCTCGTGTTGTTGATCCAATCCGTGGCCGCCGCTGCTTCTATCTCTTGCCGCCAGCTCTCCACCTCCGATCCTCGCTCCTGCAGGTCCACGCTGGCCTGCTCTTTCCTTCGTCCCGCCCGCCAGACCGCTGTGTGTCGTCTCCTTCGATCCAGCCAACGTCGCCCCGTCGCTGCAGGACCATCCGCCTGCTCGCCAGGTTGTGCGTGCTGATTTGGAGTTTCATCGTGTCTACGAGTTCTTATCTCGGCTCCGTAAGGAGTTTGAGCCCCGGCGTGCTCAGTTGTTTGCTCGTGGTCGTATCTCCCTCGTGGAGGCGCTCTCTGAGATTTGTGCTGAGGAGACTCGCCTACGTGGTGCTGACCTACTTGAGGTTCCCTCCGTGCTCGCTGCTCGAGTTCCTATTATGTCGCCTGCTGCACCGACCCCATCCCGCTCCAGTGCTCCTCCGCTCTTGCCTACTCCTACGGGTGGCCAGGGTCGGTCTCGTCCTCATTGTGGCTACTGCAATATGGATGGTCATGTTGAGTATAAGTGCTTCCAGAAGAAGAAACACCTGTGTAAGGCGCGATCATCAGCTTCATGGACTTCTTCTTCTACTTTGACATCTTCAGCCACCGCCTTGACTCAGCAGGATATTCTACGACTTAAGCGTCTGCTTGCCGCTTCAGGTTCTCCTTCGACGGGTACTGCAGCTTCTGTGACTGATGCTTCCCGCACTAAGCAACCACCCTCTACACAGTCAGGTACATCCTCGTGGGTTCTGTACTCCGGAGCTTCTTTTCATATGTCTTCTCATTCTTCAAATTTGTCCTCTCTTAAATCGCTTGATTTTCCTGTTCATGTACTCACTGCTGATGGTACTCATCTTTCTGTTGCTAGTCGAGGCAATCTTATCACACCTTCTTACTCTGTTTCTGATGTTGCTCATGTTCCTCGACTTACCATGAATCTTTTCTGCTGGTCAACTTATTGATTCTGGTTGTCGCGTCATCCTTGACGTTGACTCTTGTTCTATTCAGGATCATCGAACGCACACTTTGGTTGGCCTGGCCCTCGCCCTTGTGACTCTCAGGGTCTTTGGGAGCTAGACTGGCTTCATGTTCCTTTTGCTGCCACCACTATCGGCAGTCCATTCGCTTTTGTAGTTTCAGCTACCAGCTCCTTCCAGCAGTGGCATCATCGACTTGGTCATCTTTGTGGGTCTTGCTTGTCGTCATTAGTCCGTCGAGGTCTTCTGGGGTCTGTCTCAGGAGATGTCTCTTTAGAGTGTCAGGTTTGTAGACTAGGAAAATAGATTCAATTACCATATCCTACTAGTGAGTCGGTGTCTGAGCGCCCTTTTGATTTAGTCCATTCTGATGTATGGGGTTCGGCTCCCTTCGCTTCAAAAGGGGGCCACCGGTACTATATTATTTTCATAGATGATTTCTCTCGTTACACTTGGCTTTATTTTATGACTTCTCGCAGTGAGGTTCTTTCCATCTATAAGCATTTTGCTGCCATGGTTCACACCCAGTTCTCTTCGCCTATTCGTGTGTTCCGTGCTGACTCCGCTAGCGAGTATATTTCCAAGATGTTGCGTGGTGTTCTTGCTGAGCAGGGCACTCTTCCTCAATTCTCTTGTCCTGGTGCTCATGCTCAAAATGGCGTGGCTGAGCGAAAGCATCTCCACCTCCTTAAGACGGCTTGTGCGTTAATGATCGCCGCTTCTCTTCCACCTCATTTTTTGGGCCGAAGCTATCTTCACCTCCACCTATCTCCCGTCCGCTGCTCTCCAGGGTGGTGTTCCTTTCGAGCGTCTCTTTAATCGTTCTCCTGATTATTCGATGCTTCGCTTGTTTGGTTGTGTTTGCTATGTTCTTCTTGCCCCTCGCGAACGCACCAAACTAACCGCTCAGTCTGTTTAGTGTGTTTTCTTAGGCTATAGTGATGAGCATAAGGGCTATCGTTGTTGGGATCCTATCGGTCGTCAGATGCGTATTTCTCGGGATGTGACTTTTTGAAAGTGCTAGTTATCGACTAGAGGGGGGGTGAATAGGCGATTTTTATGAAAGTCTTCAAAACATGGAAGTTTCGAAGACAAACAGTAGAAATGAACCTATTGGTATGCAGCGGAAGATAAACTACACAAAGCTAGCTAGCCATAGTCAAGTATGCAATAATACGAGAGTATGAAGACTAATAGCAGCTAGGTAGTAAGGATCGGAATGGAAGATGGTATGAATCCAAACAACAATAGTAGTCAAGCAATGAAGTCAATCAGGTATGACAAGCAGGCAATGACTTCACGAAGACAAATTATAAGTAAAGGGAGGAGAGGATAGAACCAGTCACTTGTCGAAGACACAGGATTTGTTTGACCAGTTCCAGTTGCTGTGACAACTGTACATCTGGTTAGGGAGGCTGAGATTCAACTCAAAAGACTGCGTCTTCACCTTATTCCCCTTGAGCTAAGGACACACAGTCCTCGCCCAATCACTCTGGTAAGTCTTCAAGGTAGACTTCCAAACCTTCACAGACTCCGTTCACCGGCGATCCACAATGACTCTTGGATGCTCAGAACGCGACGCCTAACCGGCTGGAGGATTCACAGTCCTCAAGTGTAATAAGTCTTCAGGTCACACAGACAGAAAGACTTCAGTGAAGCCTAACACTATTTGGCTCTGGGTGTTTGGGCTTTGTCCTCGCAAGGATTTCTCTCTCTCAAAGGCTTCGAGGTGGGTTGCTCTCAAACGACAAAAGTCGTGCACTAACTCTAAGCAGCCACCAATTTATGGTGTAGGGGGTGGGCTATTTATAGCCATTGGGCAACCCAACCTGATATGTCCGAAATGACCCTGGGTCACTAAGGAACTGACACGTGTACCAACGGTCAGATTTCAAACACACACGACAACTTTACTTGGGCTACAAGCAAAGCTGACTTATCCAGCTCTGGATAAGATTTGCTCTCATTGTCTTCGCTCGAAGACATAGGATTTGGGTTGAGCATCACTTCATTCACTCTGACTATGTTCACTTGGACCCCACTTAACAGTACGGTGGTTCCTATGACTCAACAAAGAAGAAAAGGAAACTAGGAAACAACTAAGTCTTCGCGCTCCATAGTCTTCACTGAATGTCTTCTCATGTCATTGTCTTCAATATGAATATCTTCATATACCACCGTTGTCGTCAATGTCTTCATACATTTTTAGGGGTCGTCTCCGGTAGGTAAACCGAATCAATGAGGGACACTACCTGTGTTATCTTGCAATTCTCACAAACACATTAGTCCCTCAACCAAATTTGTCGTCAATACTCCAAAACCAACTAGGGGTGGCACTAGATCCACTTACAATCTCCCCCTTTTTGGTGATTGATGACAAACTGGTTGAAGTTTTCAACGGGGATAAAGTATGTGAAATTGTAAATGATAGAGGATTGTCTTCATAAGTTTTAAGGGCTCCCCCTGAAGATGTGCATATAAGTAATTTGCTTTTGGAATGCAAATGCACATGCACATGGCAGGTTGTACTTGTGGAGATCCTCTTCAACTTATGACGACAATTCATCATGCATGATAGGATATAACGAAGATAATGACATGCATAATGAAAAATGGACGTTTGTTGAATGACCTAAGTGCGGAAGTTATCATCGCATCACAGAATAGCAAATAAGTAGCAGACGACCATCAAGTTCAAGTGTTACAACTCAAAGAACCAAATGTATCAAAACACGAGTTGTAAACACCGGGCAAAATATAAAGCAACCGCCCATATGAACCCGCTTGAAGACTATCAAACTCATATGCTTCTCCCCCTTTTGTCAGTAATGGCCAAAAAGGATTGAAGACATAGAGCATCTACTCGTCCCCATGAGGAATAGTTGAAGCAGCAGGGTTCGTGTTGTCGTTTGGCGGTGCAGACGAGCTTGGTGCAGTGTCGATTCTTGTAGAAGGTGTCGGTGAAGTAGCATCGTCTTCTTCATCGATCACTTTGGCATTCACAGTTGCAGCAGAAGAGGAGTATTCAGAGTCTTCAAGAGATGGAGTTCGACGAAGGACATCATTCCGTGGAGGAGTGGAGTCAAACTTGAATTTTTCAGTGAAGCCATCGTCTTGAAGATCCGCTTCAGCACTGAGCAGTGTCAAACTCTTCCATGATCGCCGACATGTTTCATGCGTGACAAAGGCATTCTTGGTGGCAAGATTGCGAATGTGATTGACGTCCACCAAGAGGCTTTGCATTTGGCGCTTCAGCCAGTCATGATGCTTATCTTGTTTCAGATGAAGGGCAACCAGAAGCTCTCGGTCATTGAGAATGCGGGAGCGCTTCTTAGGCCTTTGGGCAATTGTGCTCTCAGTGGCTTCTGTTTGCGCACGATGAGGCATACGAGTAATCCCAGCCAATGGATAGACACGAGCAACAGCTTGAATTCCTTCATCGTTTTGGGTGAAGCTTTGATGGTCAGCATTCTGAAGACTAAGAGGCTCCTTTGCAGTCTCTGGGTATATGGCTTCAACAGACAAATCAACATCTGGCATAAATATGATATGATTGCGTGCAGAGGGTTGATAGTTGAAGGCAGAGTGAAGCTTGATCAGTCGCATGATCCAGGGAGCATAGAACTTCAGACCAAAGATGTCAGATCCTGATGCAGCAAGTTGGCGGATAAAGAAATCTTGTGCATTGAAGCGTTTGCCATGAAGAATATGGAAAACCAGAGTCTTCATTGCGCCTTCCAGCTTGGCATTAGGAGAGTGTCCTTTGATAGGCCAAAGAGTTCGCCTGACTATGTGATAGATGGTGCGGGGCAGATACTCAAGGTCTTCAACAAGGAACGCCTTTGGATATTCAGCATCTGGAGGCAATGGCTTCATAATGCTGAGCATCTGACTCATATTTGGCTCAGGCTTGTGGAAGATGCTCTCCATCGCATCATTGTGAAGCTGACAGCCAGGTTCATAAAGATCATCTGCAGAGGGCAGGCCAGTAAGCTCGATTACATCAATGGCTTTGGCTTCATGATGAACATTTCCTGTCATCCACTCAAGAACCCATGTCTTTGTATCCTTGTAGTAGCCACGAATATGGAGACTGGCATAGAATTGGAGCAGTAACTCTTCATTCCAGTGTTCCTTATCGGTGACGAACTGCAGCAGGCCAGACTCTCTGAAGCAGTCCAGAGCTTCTTCCAAGCAGGGCAAACCAGTTATGGCTTCAGTATCAAGACGCATATGAGGGAAAATGCGATCTTGATTGTAGTGAGTAATAGCTTCGCTGCTGATAGCTCCAGAATCGATCAGAGGATATTCTTGGCCTTGAGTAGGGGTTCTTTGCTCTGTCAAAGAAAGTGTTGTGTGCCTTGAAGCCATTGATATTAAACGATCCGGGTGCTGATGCAGTACCTGGAAATCTGGGCAACCTTGGCTTTGGCTTCTGAACTCGTGGCCTGTGCTCAACATGATAATCAAACTGAGGACCAGCAGTGGCAGGCGGAGGAGTCAGAACAGGCCATTTGACAGTGATTAGTTGGCCATAGTTGAATGCTTGCTCGATTGTGTGTGGCCTTTGTGGCGGAATAGGAGCAGTGGCGTCAACATTGGCTTCAGGCTGCACAACAGAGGCGTCAGGTGCAGTTGCATCATTGGCTTCTGGCACATTCGTTGGTGCTGGCTCCACATTTTCTTCAGCCATGACCACTGTTGGGGAACGTAGCAGAAATTCAAAATTTTCTACGCAACACCAAGATCAATCTATGGAGTAATCTAGCAACGAGGGTAGGAGAGTGCATCTACATACCCTTGTAGATCGCTAAGCGGAAGTGTTCAAGTGAACGGGGTTGATGGAGTCGTACTCGTCGTGATCCAAATCACCGATGATCCTAGTGCCGAACGGACGGCACCTCCGCGTTCAACACACGTACAGCCCGGGGACGTCTCGTCCTTCTTGATCCAGCAAGGGGAGAGGAGAAGTTGAGGGAGAGCTCCGTCAGCACGACGGCGTGGTGGTGGTGGAGCTCGTGGTTCTCCGGCAGGGCTTCGCCAAGCACCATGGAGGAGGAGGAGAAGGTAGGAGGAGGGAGGGCTGCGCCAGGGAAGAGGTCACGGCTGCCCTCCCACCCCTCCACTATATATAGGGGCAAGGGGAGAGGGGGAGGCGCCCTAGGGTTTCCCCTAGGGGGCGGCGGCTAGGCAGATTGGATCTCCCTAGGGAAAATCCTAGGGAGACTTGCCCCCCAAGCCAAGCAGGTGGAGGCTTGCCTCCCAAGCCAGGTGGAGGCGCCCCACCTCCCCAAGTAACATGGGAAAGGGTGTGGGGGGCGCACCAACCCTTAGTGGGCTGGTTTGCCCCTTCCCCTTTGGCCCATGAGGCCCTCCAACACTTGCCGGGGCTCCCGAAACACCTTTCGGTCATGCTGGCCATAGCCTGGTACCTCCGGAACACGTCCGGACTCCAATACCCTTCGTCCAATATATCGATCTTCACCGTCGGACCATTTCGGAACTCCTCGTGACGTCCGGGATCTCATCCGGGACTCCGAACTACCTTCGGTAACCACATACTATTTCCCATAACAACTCTAGCGTCACCGAACCTTAAGTGTGTAGACCCTACGGGTTCGGGAACCATGCAGACATGAACGAGACACCTCTCCGGCCAATAACCAATAGCGGGATCTGGATACCCATATTGGCTCCCACATGTTCCACGATGATCTCATCGGATGAACCACGATGTCAAGGATTCAATCAATCCCGTATACAATTCCCTTTGTCTAGCGGTATTGTACTTGCCCGAGATTCGATCGTCGGTATCGCGATACCTTGTTCAATCTTGTTACCGGCAAGTCTCTTTACTCGTTCCGTAACACATCATCCCGTAATCAACTCCTTGATCACATTGTGCACATTATGATGATGTCCTACCGAGTGGGCCCAGAGATACCTCTCCGTCACACGGAGTGACAAATCCCAGTCTCGATTCGTGCCAACCCAACAGACACTTTCGGAGATACCTGTAGTGTACCTTTATAGTCACCCAATTACGTTGTGACGTTTGGCACACCCAAAGTATTCCTACGGTATCCGGGAGTTGCACAATCTCATGGTCTAAGGAAATGATACTTGACATTAGAAAAGCTTTAGCATACGAACTACACGATCTTTGTGCTAGGCTTAGGATTGGGTCTTGTCCATCACATCATTCTTCTAATGACGTGATCCCGTTATCAATGACATCCAATGTCCATGGTCAGGAAACCGTAACCATCTATTGATCAACGAGCTAGTTAACTAGAGGCTTACTAGGGACATGGTGTTGTCTATGTATCCACACATGTATCTGAGTTTCCTATCAATACAATTCTAGCATGGATAATAAACGATTTATCATGAACAAGGAAATATAATAATAACCTATTTATTATTGCCTCTAGGGCATATTTCCAACAGTCTCCCACTTGCACTAGAGTCAATAATCTAGTTCACATCGCCATGTGATTAACATTCAGAGGTCACATCGCCATGTGACCAACATCCAAAGAGTTTACTAGAGTTCATAATCTAGTTCACATCACTATGTGATTAACACTCAATGAGTTTTGGGTTTGATCATGTTGCTTGTGAGAGAGGTTTTAGTCAACGGGTCTGCAACATTCAGATCCGTATGTACTTCGCAAATCTCTACTCTATATTTGGAGCCATTTCAAATAACTGTTCTACTTGGAGCTATTCCAAATTGTTGCTCCATTATACGTATCCGGCATCTCTACTCAAAGCTATCCGGATAGGTGTTAAGCTTGCATCGACGTAACTCTTTACGTCGAACTCTTTATCACCTCCATAACCGAGAAACATATCCTTATTCCTCTAAGGATAATCTTGACCGCTATCTGGTGATCTACTCCTAGATCACCTTTGTACCCTCTAGCCAGACATGTGGCAAGGCACATGTCAGGTGCGGTACACAGCATAGCATACTATGGAGCCTATGTCTAAGCATAGGGGACGACCTTCGTCCTTTCTCTCTGTTCTGCAGTGGTCGAGCTTTAAGACTTAACTTCGTACCTTACAACTCAGGCAAGAACTTCCTTCTTTGACTGATCCATCTTGAACACCTTCAAGATCATGTCAAGGTATGTGCTCATTTGAAAGTACCATTAAGCGTTTTGATCTATCCCTATAGATCTTGATGCTCAATGTTTAAGCAACCTAATCCAGGTTTTCCATTGAAAAACACTTTTCAAATAACCCTATATGCTTTCCAGAAATTCTACATTATTTCTGATCATCAATATGTCAACAACATATACTCATCAGAAATTCTATAGTGCTCCCACTCACTTCTTTGGAAATACAAGTTTCTCATAAACTTTGTATAAACCCAAAATCTTTGATCATCTCACCAAAGTGTACATTCCAACTCCGAGATGCTTACTCCAGTCCTTAGAAGGATAGCTGGAGCTTTGCATACTTGTTAGCATCTTTCAGAATCGACAAAATCTTCTGGTTGTATCACATACAACCTTTCCTCAAGAACAAGGAAACAATATTTTAACATCCCATCTGCAAGATTTCATAAATAATGCAGTACCTGCTAATTCCAACAGACTCTTAGCATCGCTACGAGTGAGAAAGTCTCATCGTAGTCAACTCCTTGAACTTGTCGGGAAACACCTTAACGACAAGTCGAGCTTTCTCAATGGTGACACTTACCATCATTGTCTGTCTTCCTTTTAAAATCCATATGTGCCCAACAGCCTTACGACCATCAAGTAGTTCTTTCAAAGTCTACACTTTGTTTTCATACATGGATCCTCTCTCGGATTTTATGGCCTCGAGCCATTTTTCGGAATCCGGGCCCACCATCGCTTCTCCATAGCTCATAGGTTCATCGTTGTCCAACAACGTGACCTTTTAAGACAGGTTTACCACTTAGAAGTTGTACACACCCTTGTCAACCTATGAGGTTCGATAGTAACTTGATCTGAAGCTCCATGATCATCATCATTAGCTTTCTCTTCAACTGAGGCAGGGGCCACAGAAACATTTTTCCTGTGCTTGCGCTACTCTCTGCCTGAAGTAAAGGTTCAACAACCTTATCAAGTTTTATCTTCCTCCCACTCAATTCTTTCGAGAGAAACTTTTCCTCGAGAAAGGACCCGATTCTAGAAACAATCCCTATTGCTTTCGGCTCTGAATTAGGAGGTATACCCAACTGTTTTGGGTGTCTTATGAAGATGCATTTTATCCGCTTTGGGTTCGAGCTTATCAACCTGAAACTTTTTCACATAAGCGTCGCAGCCCCAAACTTTTAAGAAACGACAACTCAGGTTTCTCCAAACCATAGTTCAAACGGTTTCGTCTCAATGGAATTACGTGGTGCCCTATTAAAGTGAGTGCGGTTGTCTCTAATGCCTAACCCATGAACGATAGTGGTAATTCGATAAGAGACATCATGGTACGCACCATATCCAATAGGGTGCAACTATGATGTTCGGACACACCATCACACTATGGTGTTCCAGGCGGTATTAGTTGTGAAACAATTTCCACAGTGCCAAACTCGTAACTCAGATATTCATTTCTATGATCATATCATAGACATTTTATCCTCTTATCACGAAGATCTTCAACTTCACTCTGAAATTACTTGAACCATTCAATAATTCAGACTTGTGTTTCATCAAGTAAATATACTCAGTATCTACTTAAATCATCTGTGAAGTAAGAATATAACGATGTCCACTGCGTGCCTCAGCACTCATTGGACTGCACACATCAAAATGTGTTACTTCCAACAAGTTGCTATCTTGTTCCATCTTACTGAAAACGAGGCTTTTTCAGTCATCTTGCCCATGTGGTAAGATTTGCATATCTCAAGTGATTCAAAACCAAGTGAGTCCAAACGGTCCATCTGCATGGAGTTTCTTCATGCGTATATACCAATAGACATGGTTCACATTACTCAATCCTTTTCAAAAATGAGTGAGTCCAAAGATCCATCAACATGGAGCTTCTTCATGCGTTTTATACCAATATGACTTACACGCCAGTGCCACAAGTAGGTGGTACTATCATTACTATCTTATATCTTTTGGCATGAACATGTGTATCACTATGATCGAGATTAAATAAACCATTCATTTTAGGTGCAAGACCATTGAAGGTATTATTCAAATAAACAGAGTAACTATTATTCTCTTTAAATGAACAACCATATTGCGATAGACATAATCCAATCATGTCTATGCTCAACGCAAACACCAAATAACAATTATTTAGGTTTAACACCAATCTCGATGGTAGAGGGAGCGAGCGATGCTTGCTCATATCAACTTTGGAAATACTTCCAACACATATCATCAGCTCACCTTTAGCTAGTCTCCGTTTATTCCATAGCTTTTATTTCGAGTTACTAACACTTAGCAACCGAACCGGCATCTAACACCCTGGTGCTACTAGGAGTACTAGTAAAGTACACATTCACATAATGTATATCCAATATACTTCTATCGACAGCCTTCTCATCTACCAAGTATCTAGGGTAATTCTGCTCCAGTGGCTGTTCCCCTTATTATAGAAGCACTCAGTCTCGGGTTTGGGTTTAACCTTGGGTTTCTCCACTAGAGCAGCAGCTGATTTGCCGTTTCATGAAGTATCCCTTCTTGCCCTTGCCCTTCTTGAAACTAGTGGTTTCACTAACCATCAACAATTGATGCTCCTTCTTGATTTCTACTTTCGCGGTGTCAAACATCGTGAATATTTCAAGGATCATCATATCTATCCCTGATATGTTATAGTTCATCACGAAGCTCTAGCAGCTTGGTGGCAATGACTTTGGAGAAACATCACTATCTTATCTGGAAGATCAACTCCCACTCGATTCAAGTGATTGTTGTACTCAGACAACAAGTTCAACGATTGAGCTTTTCTCCCTTAGTTTGCAGGCTAAGAAAATCGTCGGGGGTCTTATACCTCTTGACGTGGGCACGAACCTAAAATCCCAATTTCAGCCCTCGAAACATCTCATATGTTTCGCGACATTTCAAAAATGTCTTCGATGCCTCAATTCTAAACCATTCAACATTACCGAACTATCACGTAGTTATCTAAACGTGTATGTCCGATGTTCGCAACATCCACAAACGACGTTTGGGGTTCAGCACACTGAGCGGTGCATTAAGGACATAAGCCTTCTACTGTCCGCATAATTGCTACTGTCAACTTTCAACTATATTTTCTCCAGGAACGTATCTAACTAGTAGAACTAAAGCGCGAGCTTACGGCATAATTTGCAAAGATCTTTTGACTATGTTCAGGATAATTAAGTTCATCTTATGAACTCCCACTTAGATAGACATCCCTCTAGTCATCTAAGTGATTACATGATCCGAGTCAACTAGGCCGTGTCCGATCATCACGTGAGACGGACTAGTCATCATCGGTGAACATCTTCATGTTGATCGTATCTACCATACGACTCATGCTCGACCTTTCGGTCTCTTGTGTTCCGAGGCCATGTTTGTACATGCTAGGCTCGTCAAGTCAACCTAAGTGTTTCGTGTGTGTAAATCTGTCTTACACCCGTTGTATGTGAACGTAAGAATCTATCACACCTGATCATCACGTGGTGCTTCGAAATGACGAACTTTCGCAACGGTGCACAGTTAGGGGGAACACTTTCTTGAAATTTTAATGAGGGATCATCTTATTTACTACCGTCGTTCTAAGCAAATAAGATGTATAAACATGATAAACATCACATGCAATCAAATAGTGACATGATATGGCCATCATCACTTTGCTCCTTTCGATCTCCATCTTCGGGGCTCCATGATCATCATCGTCACCGGCATGACACCATGATCTCCATCATCATGATCTCCATCATCGTGTCTTCGTGAAGTTGTCTCGCCAACTATTACTTCTACTATTATGGCTAACGGTTAGCAATAAAGTAAAGTAATTACATGACGTTTATGTTGACACGCAGGTCATAAATAAATTAAAGACAACTCCTATGGCTCCTGCCGGTTGTCATACTCATCGACATGCAAGTCGTGATTCCTATTACAAGAACATGATCAATCTCATACATCACATATCATTCATCACATTCTTCTTGGCCATATCACATCACATAGCATACCCTGCAAAAACAAGTTAGACGTCCTCTAATTGTTGTTTGCATGTTTTACGTGGCTGCTATGGGTTTCTAGCAAGAACGTTTCTTACCTACGCAAAACCACAATGTAATATGCCAATTGCTATTTACCCTTCATAAGGACCCTTTTCATCGAATCCGTTCCGACTAAAGTGGGAGAGACAGACACCCGCCAGCCACCTTATGCAACTAGTGCATGTCAGTCGGTGGAACCGGTCTCACGTAAGCGTACGTGTAAGGTTGGTCCGGGCCGCTTCATCCCACAATGCCGTCGAAACAAGATTGGACTAGTAACGGTAAGCATATTGAACAAAATCAACGCCCACAACTACTTTGTGTTCTACTCGTGCATAGAATCTACGCAATAGACCTAGCTCTGATACCACTGTTGGGGAACGTAGCAGAAATTCAAAATTTTCTACGCAACACCAAGATCAATCTATGGAGTAATCTAGCAACGAGGGTAGGAGAGTGCATCTACATACCCTTGTAGATCGCTAAGCGGAAGCGTTCAAGTGAACGGGGTTGATGGAGTCGTACTCGTCGTGATCCAAATCACCGATGATCCTAGTGCCGAACGGACGGCACCTCCGCGTTCAACACACGTACAGCCCGGGGACGTCTCGTCCTTCTTGATCCAGCAAGGGGATAGGAGAAGTTGAGGGAGAGCTCCGTCAGCACGACGGCGTGGTGGTGGTGGAGCTCGTGGTTCTCCGGCAGGGCTTCGCCAAGCACCATGGAGGAGGAGGAGAAGGTAGGAGGAGGGAGGGCTGCGCCAGGGAAGAGGTCACGGCTGCCCTCCCACCCCTCCACTATATATAGGGGCAAGGGGAGAGGGGGAGGCGCCCTAGGGTTTCCCCTAGGGGGCGGCGGCTAGGCAGATTGGATCTCCCTAGGGAAAATCCTAGGGAGACTTGCCCCCCAAGCCAAGCAGGTGGAGGCTTGCCTCCCAAGCCAGGTGGAGGCGCCCCACCTCCCCAAGTAACGTGGGAAAGGGTGTGGGGGGCGCACCAACCCTTAGTGGGCTGGTTTGCCCCTTCCCCTTTGGCCCATGAGGCCCTCCAACACTTGCCGGGGCTCCCGAAACACCTTTCGGTCATGCTGGCCATAGCCTGGTACCTCCGGAACACGTCCGGACTCCAATACCCTTCGTCCAATATATCGATCTTCACCGTCGGACCATTCCGGAACTCCTCGTGACGTCCGGGATCTCATCCGGGACTCCGAACTACCTTCGGTAACCACATACTATTTCCCATAACAACTCTAGCGTCACCGAACCTTAAGTGTGTAGACCCTACGGGTTCGGGAACCATGCAGACATGAACGAGACACCTCTCCGGCCAATAACCAATAGCGGGATCTGGATACCCATATTGGCTCCCACATGTTCCACGATGATCTCATCGGATGAACCACGATGTCAAGGATTCAATCAATCCCGTATACAATTCCCTTTGTCTAGCGGTATTGTACTTGCCCGAGATTCGATCGTCGGTATCGCGATACCTTGTTCAATCTCGTTACCGGCAAGTCTCTTTACTCGTTCCGTAACACATCATCCCGTAATCAACTCCTTGATCACATTGTGCACATTATGATGATGTCCTACCGAGTGGGCCCAGAGATACCTCTCCGTCACACGGAGTGACAAATCCCAGTCTCGATTCGTGCCAACCCAACAGACACTTTCGGAGATACCTGTAGTGTACCTTTATAGTCACCCAATTACGTTGTGACGTTTGGCACACCCAAAGTATTCCTACGGTATCCGGGAGTTGCACAATCTCATGGTCTAAGGAAATGATACTTGACATTAGAAAAGCTTTAGCATACGAACTACATGATCTTTGTGCTAGGCTTAGGATTGGGTCTTGTCCATCACATCATTCTTCTAATGATGTGATCCCGTTATCAATGACATCCAATGTCCATGGTCAGGAAACCGTAACCATCTATTGATCAACGAGCTAGTTAACTAGAGGCTTACTAGGGACATGGTGTTGTCTATGTATCCACACATGTATCCGAGTTTCCTATCAATACAATTCTAGCATGGATAATAAACGATTTATCATGAACAAGGAAATATAATAATAACCTATTTATTATTGCCTCTAGGGCATATTTCCAACAGTCTCCCACTTGCACTAGAGTCAATAATCTAGTTCACATCGCCATGTGATTAACATTCAGAGGTCACATCGCCATGTGACCAACATCCAAAGAGTTTACTAGAGTTCATAATCTAGTTCACATCACTATGTGATTAACACTCAATGAGTTCTGGGTTTGATCATGTTGCTTGTGAGAGAGGTTTTAGTCAACGGGTCTGCAACATTCAGATCCGTATGTACTTCGCAAATCTCTACTCTATATTTGGAGCCATTTCAAATAACTGTTCTACTTGGAGCTATTCCAAATTTTTGCTCCATTATACGTATCCGGCATCTCTACTCAAAGCTATCCGGATAGGTGTTAAGCTTGCATCGACGTAACTCTTTACGTCGAACTCTTTATCACCTCCATAATCGAGAAACATATCCTTATTCCTCTAAGGATAATCTTGACCGCTATCTGGTGATCTACTCCTAGATCACCTTTGTACCCTCTAGCCAGACATGTGGCAAGGCACATGTCAGGTGCGGTACACAGCATAGCATACTATGGAGCCTATGTCTAAGCATAGGGGACGACCTTCGTCCTTTCTCTCTATTCTGCAGTGGTCGAGCTTTAAGACTTAACTTCGTACCTTACAACTCAGGCAAGAACTTCCTTCTTTGACTGATCCATCTTGAACACCTTCAAGATCATGTCAAGGTATGTGCTCATTTGAAAGTACCATTAAGCGTTTTGATCTATCCCTATAGATCTTGATGCTCAATGTTTAAGCAGCCTAATCCAGGTTTTCCATTGAAAAACACTTTTCAAATAACCCTATATGCTTTCCAGAAATTCTACATTATTTCTGATCATCAATATGTCAACAACATATACTCATCAGAAATTCTATAGTGCTCCCACTCACTTCTTTGGAAATACAAGTTTCTCATAAACTTTGTATAAACCCAAAATCTTTGATCATCTCACCAAAGTGTACATTCCAACTCCGAGATGCTTACTCCAGTCCTTAGAAGGATAGCTAGGGCACTTCTCCTTCTGGAACGCTCGAGGTGGTGACTTGAGGCCTTGGTCCTTTGCGAAGCCTGCGTAACGCTGGCGACGCCTTCGGAGATGGAGTTGGTTGAGCCTCAAAGTCATCATCTTCTGCTTGCACAGGTGGTGTGACTTGTTGGTGTTGGGGAGTACTTGGGGTTTCTTGTTGTTGTGGGTGATCAGCCCACGAAGCATCCTGAGCAATTGGCGTCAGAGGACGACCAATGCTAATGAGTTCGCTGTTCGTGAGAGCAGGCGATGATACCAGGTTGTGTTCGATCTGAGGAAGCACTACATCATCTTCAACATTGTCGTGGTGACCAATGTCTTCAGCAGCGGTGGGGTCAACTGCTGGAATGTCTTCAGCTTCATGAGCCTCTGTGGAAGCAGGCTCATGAACTATCATCCGTCGTTCTTGGTGTTCAGAGGCAGGGCGAACCATTGATATGGGTTCAACAACCAAGGGCTCTGAGGGAGCAGCCCTATCCTTCTTGGTTCTGCGCTTCTTCTTGGAGGGAGCAGCATCAGAGCCTTCAGGATTTTTCCTTTTCCTAGCTTCAGCCTCGTCAGTTCTCGTCTTCTTTAGCTCAGAAGCGGTTGATCTGACCTTTGGCTTCGAGCCGGTCATGCTGGTTGGGAAGAAATGCGCGGCTCTTCCTGCCTTGTAGGAGCAGTTTGGTCAGTCGATGGCTTCTTCTTCTTTGCAACCATTCTTGAGTCAATGCCAGGACGACCAAGTGCCTTGCACTTCTCAGCCTCATTGTAGGCTTGCACACATTTGTCAGCCAGGCTCTTCATGCGCTCTCGAGAACCTTTGGCTTCTTCCCTCTTCTTGAGAGAGGCTTCCTTAAGCTCGTGCAGCATGATCTTGAAGTTTTTGACATCTTGCACGTTGAGCTTAGCCACATGCTTCTTGAATTGGGCTTTCTCATGGTCAATCCTGTGCTTCAACTCAACGATGCGCTGAGCGAGAGCTAGCTCTGAAGCAATGGCTCCATTGAAGGAAACGCTGAGCCCAATCGGAAGTTGCAGATCGTCAAAGCTGAGATTTGGTGAGTCAAACCACTCATCAATGAAGTTGTGAATGATTGTCACATCAAAGATATGCAAATCATTGAAGATTTCTGCCTCTTCCTTGCTCTTGATCAGTTGTTCAAGGGCATCATCTGCAAGATCTTCATCACTAGACAGATCAATGTGCTCTTCATGCAGAATGGCAGCAGGGGTCAGTGCCTGATCAGTATGCTTGACAAGTTTCTTCTTCTTCTCCGTCTTCTTGGAGATGCGTGACAAATCTTCAAACTGCACACTGTCTTCAGGAGGTGCAGTTGCCAGTGGCTTCACACGTGAAGCTTTTGGAGGCGCAACTGATCTTGAAGCCTTAGCCTTCTTTGGCTTCTGCGGCTTTGGAGCGGGAGCAGGGGCTTCATCAGAGTCAGCATTGTCATCAGAATGGTCCACTTTGGCACCTTGAACTGTGATGTGAGTGATGAGGCCATCAAGGTTGTAGAAGGGACCGATGACATTGGGTTCTGCATCACGTGAGCCATCAGCACGGGGAGCAGGAGGACCAGGATTGAAGTCTAATCCCAATGACTTCTTGTTTTCCTTGGTCGATGCCTTTGCGTGCTGGAAGTTGCGCTTGAAGAGATTATCTTCACGACACCAGAGGAATGATGATGGGTTGGCATTTTCAGGCTGAGGTCCACGGACCATACAGGGATAGAAACCCTGTGTAATAGCTTCAGTTCTGTTCTTGGGTGGAAGGCCTCGAAATAGAATATCACCCCAAGGACTTTTGATAGCGTTCTTCTCAGCGTATTCTTGGGTAACGGAGTTGTACTTGAACCATTGTTCAGCCCAATATCTTCGAATCCATTGGATTCGTGTCTTGCACTTATTGTAATCCTCCTCAGGATCTGTCTTGTAAAGCTCAGAGAGGTCATCAGGCAAATCTCTTGATGTTCCTCCTCGACACTGTCTGCCACCCTTTCTGACTGATTTCTCTGCAGCCATGAACTTCAAACGGAAAGGTTTCAATATGTTCAATGGCTTCAAAAGCTTCCGCTTGCTGGACAAACAGGAACTGGCTTCGGGAGAATTAATGTGATGCTGTAAAAATTCTGCAAACGAATGCAGACTATGAGAACCAAGGGATTCTCCCACGGACATGTACCTGTGACAGCATTAGAGATGCGAGGGAAGGGGAAGAGGTCATATGCATTCTCAGAAGATTTTGAAGATAAATCAGTTTGAAGACATTGACCTCATGATGCGAAGACATTCACTTATATGTTGAGAGTTGGTTCCAGATTTGTACGAATCCGTGAATAAGTACAAGTGAGGAATCTAACTTGTTATGAAGCTTAAGTGAATATACTAGGCAGTATGAGATGCAGACAGAAAAGATCTAACTTGTATAGGCAGAAACCTATTTTGGTAGACAGGATGAATCTTTGAAGATCAAAAAGATGGTAAAAAGAGAGTTTTATTTACCACACGAAGAACTGCTAGATGGGAAGAGTAGGAGACCGAGCAGTTCAATCCACCGTGCCCTAACTTGGCGACGGAGGACACCTACGGCGGCGACGGAGAGGACGATGTCCGCGGCTGGCGTGAGGACGGCGTCGGAGAAGTCGCGGTAGCTAAGCGCTTCGTCGCCGGCGTCGTCGAGAGCTAGCAGTGGCGCTAGGGTTTTGACGAGGTGGAGAGGTGGAAGAAGTTTCCTTTACCGCAGGGGACATGTATTTATAAGGAAGTGGGCGGCACAACGCAATTACGCAGGTGCCCCTGGCAGTTCACATCTGACGGGCACGTGGCAAGCATGCAACATACTTAGAGTTGTCCCACGTTCCCACGCCCGCCAGGTTTGTCGGATGGTCGTTCCGGCTTCTCCGGATTTCCGGCAATAAGGATAGAGCATTAAAATTGACTTAATGTTTGTCTCTGTGTCTTCTGCTGACAAGGACGCAGAGAAGACATTCGACAGTTTCAATAGAATGCATATGATTTGGACAGATAGAGTTTGAGATAGAAAGCATAGAGAGATTAGGGTCCGATCACATTCACTTAGTTCAAAAAATTCAACTAGGAAGACATAGCTATAAGTGAATGTTGTAGAGGACAGAACACTAGTATATATATATATCAGAAAGCAATCAAATCAACATAGTGAAGATGAAGATAAATTGAATTTGAAGACAAACCAAATGCGAAGACATTCAAATGCAACGCCATGAGTGAAACACTTCAAACAGAAAAGTTTGGTGGTGGCGTTACCCACCGTATAGGAAGTATTAGACCCAGACACGGCGCACAATTATCATGGCGCTCCGAAGTCAAATTCCACGTTAATGTATTCACACTCAGAATGTAAGTCTTCATTGATTGAAGATATACTTTACTTCGTGTGTTGCACATCTAAGTCATCAAAATGCACAAGTGTTAGGATGTGTGCCTGATCATAGGACATTTGAGGATTCCAAGATATTTAGCTCACACCGTAACTTGCAAAACCTTTTCTCGTACAAGGGCTTTGTGAAGATATCTGCCAATTGCTCTTCAGTGTTGATGTGAATGATATCAATATCTTTCTTCATGACATGATCTCTGAGAAAGTGATGGCAAATTTCAATGTGCTTTGTCTTCGAGTGCTGGACTGGGTTGTTGGCAATCTTGATGGCGCTTTCGTTGTCGCAGAAGAGAGGTACTTGTTTCAGATTGATGCCATAGTCCTTGAGAGTTTGCTTCATCCATAAAAGCTGAGCACAGCAAGATCCAGCATCAATGTATTCAGATTCAGCAGTTGAGAGTGACACACAGTTCTGCTTCTTTGAAGACCAACAGACAAGTGATCGTCCCAGAAAGTGACATGTGCCTGATGTAGACTTGCGATCCACCTTGTCACCAGCATAATCAGCATCCGAAAATCCAACCAGATCAAACTCTGAGCCCTTTGGATACCATAATCCTAGCGCTGGGGTGTGAGCCAAATATCGAAGAATTCGCTTCACAGCTAAGTGATGCGATTCCTTTGGTGCCGCTTGGAATCGAGCACACATGCAAACACTAAGCATAATATCTGGCCTAGATGCACATAGGTAAAGTAAAGAACCAATCATGGAGCGGTATACCTGTTGATCGAACTCTTTACCATTTTCGTCGGGACCCAGATGATGTTTGGATAGCATTGGCGTCGTGTAACCTTTGCAATCTTGCATTCCAAACTTCTTAAGGCAATCTTTGAGGTATTTCTCTTGAGATATGAAGATGCCATTCCTTTGCTGACGGATTTGAAGACCAAGGAAGAACTTCAGCTCACCCATCATGGACATCTGATATTGCTCTTGCATCATGTATCCAAACTCATCACTATACTTCTGGTTGGTGCAGCCGAAGATAATGTCATCCACATATATTTGGCACACAAATAGTTCACCATCATATGTCTTTGTGAAGAGTGTGGGATCGAGGGATCCAGGTTTGAAGCCTTTGCTCTTCAGGAAGTCTTTGATAGTATCATACCAAGCGCGAGGAGCTTGTTTGAGGCCATACAGTGCTTTGTTTAGTTTGTACACCATATCAGGATGTTTTGGATCTCTAAAGCCAGGTGGTTGTGCGACGTATACTTCTTCTTCAATCTTGCTGTTGAGAAATGCACTCTTCACATCCATTTGATATAGCAAGATGTTTTTGTGGTTAGCATAGGCTAGCAATATGCGAATAGCTTCAAGTCTAGCCACAGGAGCAAATGTTTCATCGAAGTTATTCCCTTCAACTTGAGTATATCCTTGTGCAACAAGACGTGCTTTGTTTCTGACGACTTGGCCATGCTCATCTTGCTTGTTGCGATATATCCATTTTGTGCCAATAATGTTATGCTTGCGAGGGTCAGGACGCTTGACAAGTTCCCAAACATTGTTCAGCTTGAACTGTTGAAGCTCTTCTTGGATTGCTTGAATCCATTCAGGTTCCATAAAGGCTTCAGCAACTTTCTTGGGTTCTGATATTGACACAAAAGAAAAGTGCCCACAGAAATTTGCTAACTGCGTTGCTCTTGAGCGAGTAAGTGGACCAGGTGCATTGATGCTATCAATTATCTTCTCAATCTGTACTTCATTTGCAACACGAGGATGAACTGGGCGAAGACTTTGCTCTTGCTCATCATTAGAAGGATTGTCTTCAGGCTGAGCATTGTCTTCAGGTTGGTTTGGTGCAGAAATGATAAGTTCCTCTTCAGGCTGTGCTTTAGTAGGCATGATTTCACTAGTTCCATTAGCTTGATAGACTCGCTGGGTGGAGCTTCTTCAAGAGTACTTGGCAGGAGCTCTCTTTGTGAACCATTGGTTTCATCAAACCGCACATCTACAGTTTCGACCATTTTATAGAGATAGAGGTTGAAGACTCTGTAAGAGTGCGAATCCTTTCCGTAACCGAGCATGAAGACTTCGTGAGCTTTTGGTGCAAATTTTGACTTGTGATGGGGATCCTTGATCCAGCACCTTGCTCCAAATACTCTGAAGTAGCTTACATTTGGCTTCTTGCCAGTGAGGAGCTCATAGGATGTTTTGTTCAGAAGCTTATGGATGTAAACACGGTTTATGACGTGGCATGCTGTATCAATAGCTTCAGGCCAGAACTTTCTTGGTGTCTTGTATTCGTCGAGCATCATCCGAGCCATCTCAATGAGGGTTCTGTTCTTGCGCTCTACGATGCCATTTTGCTGAGGTGTGTAAGGAGCAGAGAACTCATGAGTGATTCCCATTGTATCCAGATAAAGATCAAGTCCGGTGTTCTTGAACTCAGTGCCGTTGTCACTTCTGATATGCTTGATCTTGACGCCATAATTGTTCATGGCTCGATTGGCAAAGCGTCTGAAAACATCTTGCACTTCGGTCTTGTAGAGAATTATGTGCACCCATGTGTATCTTGAGTAATCATCAACAATGATGAAGCCATAGAGACAGGCAGTCGTAGTAAGGGTAGAGTAGTGAGTGGGGCCAAATAAGTCCATGTGTAGCAGCTCGAAGGGTTGAGAAGTGGTCATGATTGTCTTCGAGGGATGCTTGGCCCTAGTCATCTTTCCAGCTTCGCAGGCACCGCACGGATGATCCTTCTTGAACTTGACGTCCTCGATGCCTATGACATGCTTCTTCTTGGCGAGAGTGTGTAAGTTCCGCATGCCAGCATGTCCCAGCCTTCGATGCCATAGCCAGCATTCTGAAGCTTTTGTGAGAAGGCATACGACAAGCCGTGGTCCTGCTGAGAAATCTACCATGTACAGATCATCTTTCCGATACCCTTCAAAGACTAGTGACTTGTCAGGTTCCATTAGTACAAGGCAACGATATTTTCCGAACAGCACAATCATGTTCAAGTCACAAAGCATCGAGATAGACATTAAGTTGAAACCAAGGGATTCAACAAGCATCACTTTATCCATGTGCTGATCCCTTGAGATTGCAACTCTACCTAGACCCATTACCTTGCTTTTACCAGTGTCAGCAAACGTGATGTGACTTTTATCAGATGGACGTAGAGTTGAGTCCATGAGAAGACTTCGATCACCAGTCATATGATTAGTGCATCCGCTGTCCATAATCCATTATGATGCACGAGGTGTCATACTCTGCATTACAGTTTGGGGGATAGGCTTCACCAAGAGTATTGTGAAGCATAAACATTTGACGGGCAAGAGGATTATGGAAGCTCAGATCAAGATTAGGACTGATGGGATGAATGGCAAGCGATTCAGGAACAAAATACATAGTGAGACCATTTGGGCATTTGATCTTGCGCCCTACAAGATGTTTTAGGTCCCCAGCAATAGCATCAGACGCCTTTGATTTTCGGTTGGAGACCTTTCCCTGCAAAAGAAAGTTAATTCTTCTTAACCACCCACATCTTCAGGGGTGGCTTAGAAGCAATGAGTCTAAGTGCAGCATCTGAGAACTTCGGCTTTGGAGCCCTAGCAAATAGCCTTGCAGGAGATGAATGATACTCGTATGAATAAGCAGAAAAGTTCTTAGTTTTATGAACATAGCGGTTTGCAGACACACGCTCATATTCATAAGTTTGAGTACGATTTCCCTGCAAAACATTGGCGTTAGGGTGACTTAGGTGAGTCCTCTGTCTGTATGAAGCCTTTGGACCATATGAAGCCTTAGGTCTGGGGTTTGTCTTCTTCCCAGGTGGTGTCATGATGACATTCACTGCAAGCTTCTCAAGACAGCTTTTGGGAACCCAGATCTTCTTCATAGGTGGCCCATTCCTGCAGTTAGTACCAATATATCTGGAAAACACTTCACCATTCTGATTCTTGAACAGTTTATAGTTTGCATCAAAGGATTCATCAATGACAACAGGGTTAGCACAGGTAAAGCCAGATAAGGTGGGTGGATCCACTGAAGGTCCCTTTGCAGCAACCCATGTGGTTTTGGGATACTGCTCAGGCTGCCAGTAAGAGCCATCAACATTCATTTTCCTTTCGAACCCAACACCCTCTTTCCTAGGGTTTCGGTTCAGAATATGCTTTTTGAGGACATCGCAAAGTGTCTGATGCCCTTTCAGGCTTTTATACATCCCCGTTTCAAGTAATGTCTTCAACCTAGCATTTTCATCAGCAATAGTAGTGGTATCCTCCGCAGAGGGGTTAGTTACCATATCAGTAGTTGAAGATATTGCAACGGTAGCAGTAGTGGAACATCCAGCAACAGAGGTAGCGTTATCACGCTCAAGGCATTTTAGACATGGTGGTTCAAATCCATCCTGAGTGGGACTGATCTGTTGGGCGCGAAGTGACTCATTCTCTTTTTGAAGATCTTCATGAGCCGCTCTCAATTTCTCAAGCTCTTGCTTCCTTTGAGGATAATCGTAGGAGAGCTTTTCATGAGTGGTTGAGAGAGTTTCATGACGACTTTCAAGTTCTTGGTACTTAGTATGAAGATTTTTTATGTCTTCAACTAAGGACTGTGAACGAGTCATTTCCGCGTCCAACAGGTCATCGCTTTTGTCTAACAGTTTTTGAGTATGTTCCATAGCCTTTTGTTGTTCAGTTGCAATTTTAGCAAGTGTTTTACAGCTGGGCTTGGATTCACAATCAGAGTCATCTTCACTGGATGTTTGGAAGTAAGCATCGCGTGATTTTACCTTGGCACCACGTGCCATGAAGCAGTAGGTGGGAGTAGGGTCGTCCTTGTCATCAGCTTCAGTGTTGGTGTGGAAGTCATTGTCTTCAGTGTTGAAGATGGACTTGGAAACATAGGCAGTGGCTAGAGCCAGACTTACAACACCAGGATCGGACTCCTCCTCAGACTCCACCTCCGCCTCCTCAGAGGCAGACTCCTCCTCTGAATCCATTTCCTTCCCAACAAAAGCACGAGCCTTTCCAGATGAGCTCTTCTTATGAGATGAAGACTTTGATGAGGACTTGGAAGAAGACTTTGAAGATTTCTTCTTATTCTTGTCATCAGAATCATATTCCTTGCTCTTCTTCTTCTTCTTCTTCTTCTCATTGTCCCACAGTGGACACTCAGAGATGTAGTGTCCAGGTTTCTTGCACTTGTGACATGTTCTCTTCTTGTAGTCATGAACGGAAGCTTCATCATTTCTTGAGCTGGACCGGGACGACTTTCTGAAGCCCTTCTTCTTGGTAAACTTCTGGAACTTCTTCACAAGCATAGCAAGTTCCTTTCCAATGTCTTCAGGATCATCAGAACTGCAGTCAGAATCTTCTTCAGATGAGGAAACAACTTTTGCCTTCAAAGCGCAAGTTCGGCCATAGTTGGGACCATAGATATCTCGTTTCTCAGAAAGCTAGAACTCATGTGTGTTGAGCCTCTCAAGTATATCAGACGGATCGAGTGTCTTGAAGTCAGGACGTTCTTGTATCATGAGGGCAAGGGTGTCAAAGGAGCTATCAAGTGATCTCAGTAATGTCTTGACGATTTCATGCTTGGTAATCTTAGTGGCGCCAAGAGCACGAAGCTCATTTGTGATGTCAGTGAGGCGATCAAACGTGAGCTGGACATTCTCATTGTCGTTTCTCTTGAAGCGGTTGAAGAGGTTGCGAAGAACACTGATCCTTTGATCTCTCTGAGTTGAGACGCCTTCCTTGACCTTGGATAGCCAGTCCCAGACTAGCTTTGACGTCTCCAGAGCACTCACACAGCCATACTGTCCTTTGGTCAGATGACCACAGATGATGTTCTTGGCAGTAGAGTCCAGTTGAATGAACTTCTTGACATCAGCAGGGGTGACACCTTCACCAGTCTTGGGAACGCCGTTCTTGACGACATACGAGAGGTCGACATCAATGGCTTCAAGATGCATGCGCATCTTATTCTTCCAGTAGGGATATTTAGTTCCATCGAACACGGGGCAAGCAGCGGAGACTTTGATTTCCCTGCAGTCGACATAGCTAATACTCCAGGTGGTTAAACCGAATCACACAGAACAAGGGAGTACTTTGCTCTGATACCAATTGAAAGTGCTAGTTATCGACTAGAGGGGGGGGGGGTGAATAGGCGATTTTTATGAAAGTCTTCAAAACATGGAAGTTTCGAAGACAAACAGTAGAAATGAACCTATTGGTATGCAGCGGAAGATAAACTACACAAAGCTAGCCATAGTCAAGTATGCAATAATATGAGAGTATGAAGACTAATAGCAGCTAGGTAGTAAGGATCGGAATGGAAGATGGTATGAAGCCAAACAACAATAGTAGTCAAGCAATGAAGTCAATCAGGTATGACAAGCAGGCAATGACTTCACGAAGACAAATTATAAGTAAAGGGAGGAGAGGATAGAACCAGTCACTTGTCGAAGACACAGGATTTGTTTGACCAGTTCCAGTTGCTGTGACAACTGTACATCTGGTTAGGGAGGCTGAGATTCAACTCAGAAGACTGCGTCTTCACCTTATTCCCCTTGAGCTAAGGACACACAGTCCTCGCCCAATCACTCTGGTAAGTCTTCAAGGTAGACTTCCAAACCTTCACAGACTTCGTTCACCGGCGATCCACAATGACTCTTGGATGCTCAGAACGCGACGCCTAACCGGCTGGAGGATTCACAGTCCTCAAGTGTAATAAGTCTTCAGGTCACACAGACAGAAAGACTTCAGTGATGCCTAACACTCTTTGGCTCTGGGTGTTTGGGCTTTGTCCTCGCAAGGATTTCTCTCTCTCAAAGGCTTCGAGGTGGGTTGCTCTCAAACGACAAAAGCCGTGCACTAACTCTGAGCAGCCACCAATTTATGGTGTAGGGGGTGGGCTATTTATAGCCACTGGGCAACCCAACCTGATATGTCCGAAATGACCCTGGGTCACTAAGGAACTGACACATGTACCAACGGTCAGATTTCAAACACACACGACAACTTTACTTGGGCTACAAGCAAAGCTGACTTATCCAGCTCTGGATAAGATTTGCTCTCATTGTCTTCGCTCGAAGACATAGGATTTGGGTTGAGCATCACTTCAGTCACTCTGACTATGTTCACTTGGACCCCACTTAACAATACGGTGGTTCCTATGACTCAACAAAGAAGAAAAGGAAACTACGAAACAACTAAGTCTTCGCGCTCCATAGTCTTCACTGAATGTCTTCTCATGTCATTGTCTTCAATATGAATATCTTCATATACCACCGTTGTCGTCAATGTCTTCATACATTTTTAGGGGTCGTCTCCGGTAGGTAAACCGAATCAATGAGGGACACTACCTATGTTATCCTACAATTCTCACAAACACATTAGTCCCTCAACCAAATTTGTCGTCAATACTCCAAAACCAACTAGGGGTGGCACTAGATGCACTTACACTTTTGATGAGTCTCGTCCCTTCTACCCGCGTCCATCTTCCTCGACCTTTTCAATGGAGGATATATCTTTCCTCACTTTTCCTGACACACCTATCGATCACTCCAGTTGAGCCCTTGTCTCTCCGTCCTGCTCACTCGACTTCTCCACATCTTGCCGATTTGCCACCACCATCTCCCATGATTTCCTCACCTCGCATGTCACCGGATTCTGCACCTTCATCCTCGGTGGTTTCTTCGTCTCCACCTCCTGATTCTACCTCAACTATTCCTCCTCGTATTCTTCCATCTTTTCCTCACTATTTCACTCGTCGTTCACGTAATGTGGACTGCGTCTGCTGATGTGCCATCCTCCTCGTCTCAGCCTACCTATGGCTTGCATCCTCGTCCGCTTCCGCCTGTTGATCGCCTTGGTTTTTCAACCGCTGGTGCTGTTGTTCTGGAGCCGAGTTCTTATCGTCGGGTTGTTGTTCATCCTGAATGGCAGTTTGCAATGGCAGAGGAGATTGTTGCTCTTGAACGCACTGGTTTTTCAACCGCTGGTGCTGTTGTTCTTGAGCCGACTTCTTACCGTCGGGTTGTTGTTCATCCTGAATGGCAATTTGCGATGGCAGAGGAGATTGCTGCTCTTGAACGCACTGGTACATTGGATCTTGTTTCTCTTCCTCCAGGTGTCTGTCCCATCACTTGTAAGTGGGTCTACAAGGTTAAGACTCGCTCTAATGGTTCTCTTGAGTGTTACAAAGCCCGTCTTGTGGCTCGTGGTTTTCAGCAGGAGCATGGTCGTGATTACGATGAGACTTTTGCTCCTGTGGCCCATATGACCACTATTCGTACACTTCTTGTCGTGGCCTCTGCACGCCACTGGTCTGTATCTCAGCTTGATGTTAAGAATGCCTTCACTACAAAAAAAAAGACACATTCGTGACATTTTGGGCCGAACGATTTTTTTTTCTGTCATACATATGACATTTCTATGACGATAATTGTGACAAAACCCGATATCATCATAAATGCGGTGGGCTCTTACTTCTATGACAAAAAATCATGACAGAAAATGGGCATTTTGTCCTGGGCGGGCCGAAGATGCAGCTGCATGACATTCTTTGGGCTGTCCATGACGGAAAAAACCGTGGTAGAAGCGAGAGCGAGGAAAATTTCGGGGAGTTCCCGGTTATGGTGGGAGGTCGGGGGCCGAGCGATGCGCGTTTCTCTCGTACACATACGCGCGTGTGTGCGAGGCATTGGCTCTAACTGAACCCGAGCGAGGCGTTGGGCTCTAACTGAACCCGAGCGATTGCACTGCAGGCAAGGTTGTCAGAATCGTGATTTTGAATCAGATCGGAGGTCCGATGGTAGGATCGCAAATCGTAGAATCTTCACTATCAGGATCGTAGAAACGTAGATTCTATGAACTAAAATCGTAGAATCAGAGGGGTTAGTTTGGATCATAAAGTCGTAGAATCGTATAAGAGAATCGCGATTCTGACAACCTTGACTGCAGGCTACGCGTTACTGAACCCGAGCGATCGATCGATGGCTGTTAACTGAACCCGATCGAGCGATTCCTTCGCTACTGCTGCTAACTGAAGCCGATCGATGCTGCCTCTGGATGAACAGTGAGTGTTGCGGGGGGTTTGGATGAACAGTTCCCGGTGGGGGTGGATGAACAGGACCCCTTGGTGTTTCCTCTGGATGAACAGGACCCCGATCGATCGAGGCGGTTGGGGCAAGATGAACAGGACCCCGTGGGGGGCTGGATGAACAAGACCACCCCGTGGAGGGCAGGATGAACAGTAAACAGTGGAGGGCAGGATGAACAGTAGCCCGTGGAGGGGTGGTTGAACAGGAGCCCGTGGAGAGGGCTGGTTGAACAGTAGTCGGTGGAGTAGCGCGCGGTGGAGGCTGGATGAACAGGAGCCCGTGGATGAACAGTCACAGGTGGAGGCTGGAGGAGGTCGACGGTGGATGAATAGTAGCTCGTGGAGGCTGGAGGGGGTCGACGGTGGAGATGAACAGTATCCCGTGGAGTCCCGTTTTGCGGTACGCCACACCCCTCCCGATGAATAGGACCCCCGTTTCGACCGTAGGAGGTCCGTTTCGTCCGTTTTGCGGTACGCCACACCCCTCCCGATGAACAGGACCCCCGTTTCGACCGTAGGAGGTCCGTTTCATTTGTTTTGTGGTACGCCACACTCCTCCCGATCAACAGGACCCCCGTTTCGACTGTAGGAGGTCCGTTTCGTCCGTTTTGCGGTACGCCACACCCCTCCCGATCAACAGGACCCCCGTTTCGACTGTAGGAGGTCTGTTTCCTCCGTTGTGCGGTACGCCAGGCCTCGTTTCCATCGCCTCTTCCGTCCAAGCCCTCCCGATGAACACGACCACGCATTCCGTTCTGACCCAGCCGGTTGGCTCCCACGCGTTCCGTTGCCTCCCGATGAACACGATGCATTCTGTTGCCTCCCCATGAACACTACGCATTCCGTTGCCTCCCCATGAACACGACGATGACGCTGTTTCTCCGTTCCGACCCAGCCATGTCAACGAGCCCTCGTCGTACGTATGCGCGAGTAGGCGTTCGAGACCCTGCCTGTATGTACACATACGTGGCCGTACTTTCTTTCTTGCACCCTGGCCACCTCTACTACGACACGTGCCCGCCTCTACATCCACCAGTATATATGTACGTACACGTTCGCGACCAGAATGACAACGCTACGTACGCTTCGACCAGGTGGGTCCCGACTGTCAGGCACTTCCTTGCGTGCGAAGATGTAGCTGGTGGGTCCCAGCAGTCAGGGGCAAATGTTTTTTTTGCGAAATACGGTGGCCTGTCCGGTGGGTCCCCGCTGTCAGGTGGAGGAATAATTATTTTGCACGTAATAAGGAGGCACTTCCTTGTTGCGGCCGTGGACCCAACTACCAGCCTCTCCACGTACAGTCCACGTCCGACGGAAGTCGTTCCTTGACCACGTTGACCACGCCGCGCCGAGAGCACCAGGGCGGTGGACGACGGCGAGGCCTAGGAAGGGGACGACGGGGAGCCGGGGAAGACGCGGCAGTGGAAGCCCGCACGGAGAGGAGTACGAGGGTTCACTCGTTTGGCTGCGGTGTGAGGCTGCCGTCGCCGCAGGGCCTGGCCAGCGGTGGGAATAGTAGGGGCGGTGAGGCCTCCGCGGCAGCACAACCGGCCACGGGAGGCAGGAGCATGCGGCACGACCGGCGCTGCTTTGGGCGGATGGAGCAAGAAGACCAGAGGTTGAAGAAGCACTACGGCCATTGGATGGACATCGTACGATCACTGGAGCTAGAATCATTCATATTGACTAAACTTGACAAAGGCCCCCGTCCCAGTCAACTTAGTAGGCCCACAAGTCAGCCTCCCACCATGGTGGGTCCCAGCTAGCAGGGGGAGTATTCATTTTTTTGTGCGTAATAATGAGGCACTTCCGGTGGGTCCGAGCTAACAGCGGGGGGAACGTTTTTTTCGCGAAATACGCTGGCCCGTCCAGTGGGTCCAAGCAGTCAGGGGGGAAACGCTTTTTTCACGAAATAAGGTGGCCCGATCGGTGGGTCCCTGCTGTCAGGTGGAGGAATAATTATTTTGCGCGTAATAAGGAGGCACTTCCTTGCGGCCACATGGACCCAGCTGTCAGCCTCTCCACGTACAGTACTCTTCCGATGGAAGTCGATCGTTGACCATGTTGACCACGCCGCGCCGAGAGCACCAGGGCGGTGGTCTGGACGACGGCGAGGCCTAGGAAGGGGACGACGCGGAGTCGGGGAAGACACAACAGTGGAAGCCCGCGCGGAGAGGAGTACGAGGGTTCACTGGTTTGGCTGCGGTGTGAGGCTGCCGTCGCGGTAGAATAACAGGGGGTGTGGGTGAGTGGAGGGATGGCCTGACCAGCAGTGGGAGTAGTACGGGGGCGGTGAGGCCTCCGCGGCAGCACAGCCGGCCATGGGAGGCAGGAGCAGGTGGCACGACCGGCGCTGCTTTGGGCGGCTGGACCGAGAAGACCAGAGGTTGAAGAAGCACTACGGCCGTTGGATGGACATCGTACGATCACTGAAGCTAGAATCGTTTATATTGACTAAGTTGACAAAGCCCTTGGTACGCTCGAACTGAGTAGGCCCACAGGTCAGCCTCCGAAATGGTGCGCCCCAGATGTCAGGGGGAGGAATCTTTTTTGGGCGGTCGAAGCTAAGAATATCCGAGATTGAAGAAGAAGCACGACATCCGTTGGATAGACATCCAACGGCCACTGCTGCTAGAACCGTGTGTTGACTATAATAAGTTGGCAAAGCCTTGCATACGCGTCAACTTATTTTTTTTCGAGGATGCGTCACTTAGTAGGCCCACAAGTCTGTGGCAGAGAACTTATAGCCCATTTGCGTTTTGTAAGAATGTACAGCCCATTTTGGTTCTAATGGAATTTACAACAGCCCATTTACAGTTTGTTAAAAGTACAACCCATTTTCTAGCTAGGACAATGATTAATAATTTCAACCAACCGTTGAAGACAGAATTCAATAAAAATTCCCACATTTTGATGGGCTCCAAAATATTTTTATCCCGAAATTTCTAGTCAGATTAAATATAAATTTGTATTACGTAAAAATCCAACAGAACATTGCGCGCGCAACAATGAAAATTTAAGATTTTCAAAATCCATAAATAATATTTTATAAACTAATTTCGTGTTTGGTGCATTTTTTTATAGTTACTGCCCAGTTTTTATAATTACATCTCATTTATTATTTTTTAAAGCCCATTTTCCTGTTAAGCCTAATGCATCCCTCCTAGGAAAGATTTGCAGCCCAGCGGGGCGGAGAATAACAAGTTGACCTTGCCTGGGTATTCCTCAAAAAGACGTATAGCTGGGCTAGCCATTTTCATCTTGAAAAAATTAGTATCTGGGCTGGATATCTGGCCTGGGCTAGACGGGCCACAGCCCGCCCAGTTAATACCCTGCTCTCCTCTGAACAACAACGAAATCATCGCCAAGAAAAACTCTGCAGTGCTCACGTCTCAAAAACACAAATACTGCTCGAGCTGCTTGGTCCCAGCTGTCGGCCGCACCTTGTGCAATTCTCTCGTTTATATTGACTACATAGGTTGACAATGGTGTGGGACCGTGATGTCAGGAAACCAGGAGAAAGCAAAAAAAATATAGTTGTACATAATAAGGAGGCACTTGCGTACGTACCGCTATGGCCCTAGTGGGTCCCTAGAGTCATCCAGTCAAAATAAAGTCATCTCCTGAATCCTCATGTTCGTTGACGATGTTAACAATGCTCAGCGCCAGGGCGAGCGCAACAACTCGAAGGACAACAGAGAGGGCCTCGCGGGCCCTACAGATGGTCTGATACAACACCCGCTGCTCATTCAGGAAGCCAGGATCATCGGACACCTATGAGCACCTTTGAGAAACTGAGACGGCATGAAACGGTAAGGCCGCGCTTGGGAGCTCTGGTTTATTTCAAACCTGTATAACATACAAGTGTAATTTACTTGTCATCGGAAACAACGCGTAAAATACAGGCGTAATGAAACCGAGGGCCCGAGGTCTGTAAGTAAAACCGGCGGGTTACGCGTGTAATTTGAGAGACCAGTGTATATTTTACGAGCACTGCTATATGGACGACATTACCAGACGATACGTGCGTATCATGCCATCCATGGGCAAGGCTGAAACAGCAGCTAACGGCTGGATTAGCAATCGTCCGAGTGTCGTTCAGCGTTTTTATCGTGTGTCAAGTACTTCCGATATTTTACTAGTCGAAATCGACCAACCAAGCGCCTTCGCCCAAGACCATCGGCTTTAATTTACAAGTGTCAGTTTTACAAGCGGTTTTGGTTGGAAAACGACGATCCAATCACGGCCTAATATCATGAGTTGGTCGGAAGATCATATGGTTTCACGTCTAACCTACCCGACTTGTCGTATAGGCTATGAATGAAACATCAGACGATGAACTTCTTAAGCACGGAAACAACAGAAGAGGATGATCTTCTTAACAAGCAATTCACTGGCATTAGATCGACATGCAAAACAATACGAAGAATTATTCTCAGGAGGCACGGTGAACAGCTTGTGATGCCGCATGCCACAACATTCCAAGCTCAACTTTGCACGGAAACAATGGGTGCGAGGGACCCGACATTGACGAGCCTGCGCTCGAGCCTGGCGAGTACCTGCCTTTCGAGGTTGGGTACCCTGCCTTTACTCGTGAGCTGCGGCGAGTCCGTTGCTGTCCGCTCGTACGTTCAAGCCAGAGATACCCAAGAAGTATGATGGAAGGCTAAACCCGGCAGTGTTTCTAAGCATCTACACCATCGTTGTTCAGGTTGCCGGGGGAGGAGATGAGAAGGTGTTTGCCAACTACTTCCCTTTGGCACTCAAGTCCAATGGGAGGTCTTGGCTGATGCACCTACCGGAGAACTCCATTTCGTCATGGGCTGACCTGTGCCATGAGTTCATTGGCGCCTTCACTGGTGGTCATCAAGAACCAGACCGGCCCAGTGATTTGCAGCTTCTCCAGCAAAAAGAAGGAGAAACTCTTCGAAAGTATTTGCAGAGATTCAGTAGAGTCCACAGGAACATCCCAAATATCCATCCAGTAGCTGTGATAGCTGCCTTCCAATCCAATGTGCGTAACCACAGGATTCGTTGCAAGATGAACGTGCGGTTGCCCAATACTGTGAAGGAGCTTTACACTTTGGTGGACAAGTGTGCTCGGATGGAGGAAGGAAGGAAACTCCCAGGAGAAGAGGATTGCGTCAACATCGACTCAGAAGACGATGACAAATCCACCAGTCAGAAGAGGAGCAAGAAGCGCAGCAAGATACACTGAAACAGCAGCTAACGGCTGGATTAGCAATCGACCAAGTGTCGTTCAGCGTTTTTATCGTGTGTCAAGTACTTCCGATATTTTACTAGTCGAAATCGACCAACCAAGCGCCTTCGCCCGAGACCATCGGCTTTAATTTACATGCGTCAGTTTTAGAAGCGGTTTCGGTTGGAAAACGACGATCCAATCACGGCCTAATATCATGAGTTGGTCGGAAGATCATATGGTTTTACGTCTAACCTACCCGACTTGTCGTATAGGCTATGAATGAAACATCAGACGATGAACTTCTTAAGCACGGAAACAACAGAAGAGGATGATCATCTTAACAAGCAAATCACTGGCATTAGATCAACATGCAAAACAATACGAAGCATTATTCTTAGGAGGCACGGTGAACAGCTCGTGATGCCGCATGCCACAACATTCCAAGCTCAACTTTGCAATCAAACACAAGGCCTGGCATTACATAGAAAATATTCAGAACAAACTCTTAACACAGGAATATCTCAACAGAGTAACTATTTACTTTTAAACTGAACACAGGAATAGGAAAAAACACTCGACGCTGCTCACAGCAAGGGCGTCCCACTCAAAAATATCAAATGCATGTCTTCTGGCTAACATCAATGAGCAAATTTTGACAAGGTTTTCCAATTCCAATATATTAAACTAACGTCTTCTTGATAACATCAATGATTAAACTTTGACAAGCTTTTCCCATTCAAATTATGTAATGCCTATGATCATGGAGTCCTGTCGCTTCTTGTACTTGTTTGGGCACTTTTTGCCCAGGGCACTCCACGTGTTGTTAAATTGCCAATGGTCTTTGCAGACTAGTCATGTCACCGGTGTCTAATATTTATGGCACCAGCTGTAGCAATGGAGGGATTCAGTGCCAAACTAAGAAAAGGTGAAATTGGCACCTCTTTTGGCCTACATAGTGGAAGGCCTAATACTCTGTGAAGCTTCTCGGTCATTCCTTCTGTAATGTAGCACAAACAGTGACTGCTTCTTTCTGCAAAGTGGAACGACCAACTGGACCCAGTAATGCAGCAGTTTGCCTTGGACACATTGGCTCCTTTTGTGCAGTTGAACTAAAATCGAAGTCGGAATAAAACCGAGCTTTAATTTTGATATCACTGTAAGCAACAAAAGGTATAAGGGAAATAATTACTGAGAAATAACGGTTGATGACTTGTACTCCCAGAAGAAAAACATCTACTGATCCACCTTATCTTAATGGAAACAAAGCAGGAGAGTAGCAATTCTCAACCAGTGTGATTCATTCATATTAACTGAGACATTATCTTAACAATGCCTTGTTTCAACATGTATAAAGAACGAAAAAGCAAAAAAGTATCATTCCTAAAACAATGCGACTGATTCATTTTAACAGAGACATTATCTTAACAATACCTTGGTTAAACATGTAGAAAGAACTACAAAGCAGGATAGTACCATTTGTAAAACACTGTAAGTCTGTAACTGATATATAATAACAGAGACATTATCTAAACAATACATTTCTTAAACATGTACTCCGGTCGATCCCTAACAGAAATGGTACTCCTGCCGATCCCTAACAAGTGTTTGCAATTTTGAACTAAGATTCAGTAGTTAATTCTGAGGAAGGTCGGTACTGACCATTCAAGACCAAGATTTGAAACAACACGTGAGGAAGATCTCAAAGAGATCTCAACACATATATGGAAATCCGGTCTCATTTTGTGCAGTTCCACCAAAATTAAGCGAAGCAAAATGTTGCAATAGCAACAAGTTGAATAGATATCCCTGTTTTAACAGAGGCAAAAAAGGAATCAATTACTGGCCAATAAAGGAGGATGAAACATGCGGCCACAAAAATGGTAATCCCGCCAATCCCTAACAAGTGCTGCAGTTTTGAACTAAGATTCAGTAGTTAATTAATTCTGAGAGTGGCATTGCTTAATTTTACCAGCGGCATTAGATTAACGAAAAGCATAAACAGTTCGAGGGGAGAGTGGGCGCAACAACAGTATGTGCTTCCATCTACTTGTAAAGGGGGTGATGCAGAGTTTGTTGTAACAAAGCAACAAGCATCATGTCTGGCTTGGGCCCATTTTTGTTCACTACTTAATGGGAAAAGACAGCAATACAATAGCTTCAATTCAACATTTATTTAAAACAGTACCAATACAAGTAGCACAACATCTCAAAGCACACCGCACAATCATGTGGATGAAGGCCTGTACTGACCTTTCATGAGACGGACAACGATAAAATACAAATCTGCCAACACGAATAGGAAATCCAATCTCGTTTTGTGCAGTTGCACTGAAATCAAGCAAAGTGTTTCGCGTAGCGAAGCAAAATGTCGCAATAGAAACAAGTTGAATAGATATCCCCGTTTAAACATAGGCAAAAAAGGAATCAATTACTGGCTAATAAAGGAGGATGAAACATGCGGCCACAAAAATGGTAATCCCGCCAATCCCTAACAAGTGTTGCAGTTTTGAAATAAGATTCAGTAGTTAATTCTGAGAGTGGCATCAATTACTGGCTTATAAAGGGGGTGATGCTAAATTTGTTGTAACAAAGCAACAAGCATCATGTCTGGATTGGTCCCATTTTTGTTCACTACTTAATGGGAAAAGACAGCAATACAATAGCTTCAATTCATCATTTATTTAAAACAGTACCAATACAAGTAGCACAACATCTCAAAGCACACTGCACAATCATGTGGATGAAGGCCTGTACTGACCTTTCATGAGACGACCAACATAAAATACGAATCTACCAACACGAATAGGAAATCCAATCAAGTTTTGTGCAGTTGCACTGAAATCAAGCAAAGTTGCTGGTGTGACATTTAAGTTTTCTATAACAACAAGTGGAATAGATATCCCTGTTTTAAGAGGCAAAAAAGAAAACAATTACTGGCCAGTAAAGGAGGATGAAACATGCAGCCACAAAAAGAAGCATCTACCTTATCTTGATGGAAAACAAAGTATAGGACAATAGCATTTCTAAAACGGTTGCATTGATTCATATTAACAGAGAAATTCTCTTAAAACAGATCAGTAGTTAATTCTGAGAGTGGCATCAATTACTGGCTTATAAAGGGGGTGATGCTGAATTTGTTGTAACAAAGCAACAAGCATCATGTCTGGGTTGGTCCCATTTTTGTTCACTACTTAATGGGAAAAACAGTACCAAAACAAGTAGCACAACATCTCAAAGCACACTGCACATCATGTGGTTGAGACCAAGGTTTGAAACAACTCGCCACGAAGACTGGAAACAAATCTCGATCTCCGTTTATGCAGTTCCACAAAAATTAAGCAAAGTCACCGGTGACACATTCAAGTTGAACTGCACAAAACACTCTTAAAACATAAGTGTTTCGAGTAGCGGAGCAAAATGTCGCAATACCAACAAGTTGAATCGATACCCCTGCTTTAACAGAGGCAAAAAAGGAAACAATTACTTGCCGATAAAGGAGGATGAAACAAACGGTGACAGAAAGAAGCATCTAACTTATCTTGGATGGAAAACAAAGTAGGACAGTAGCATTTCTAAAACAGTTGCATTGATTCATATTAACGGAGACATTCTCTTGAAACAACATTCGTTAAAAATGTAATTTACTTTTAACAGTGGCATTGCTTCAATTTTTCGGCGGCATTCTTAGATTAACAACAGCAAAATAGCTGCATGGGACATGCCAGCACCATATGCGTCCACACGTATAAATGGGTGATGCAAAGTATGTAGCCAAGCAGCATATATGCGCTGGTCCCATATTTGTTCTCTTTGAACCTTCTTCCTATGTGAGGGCAGCAAATCTAGTCGTGCACAAACTACCCGACCCCCAGCTTCTTTCCCTTTTCAACAAACAGATCGGTTCCTTACAGATGTGTGTACTGGGTTACCCCCTTTTTCCCTTTTCGACCTACAAAGCGGCTGGATAGCCAGTCTATACTACTTTTCGCCCCTCCTTTCCTCATTGAACCACGCCCTAGATTCTTGATCCAGCCCACCACACCCTTCTTTCCTCTTTGAACCAAGACCTAGATTCGATACAGATAAAAAAAGATCCACATGCAGCTAGAGCAACGACAGTTTTAAAGAAACTTATACCTTAGGGTCGTCGGGATGTGGCAAGGTGTGCGGCGAGAGGCCGGATCTGCCCACACTACGTACGACAGCGAGGAAGAAGGGGTCGGTGGCCCTCCCGCACAGGCGCTGGGTGAAAGAGAATAGCGTAGCCGGCAGTGGATTGCCTCCCTTGCCGAAGGCGATAGAGTGAACGCTGCACCTCCTCCCCTTCTCAGTGCGACGGGATACGGATGCCTCCTTCACCAGCTGTGAGGGGGGAGAGAGAGACAAGAGGCCAACGCAGTCTTGTTTAGATCTGGTGAAGAGAGGGTGAGAGACTGTGAATATAGCAAACCCTAGCAAATGAATGTTGAGCGTCCAGCGTGTAACATATATGTAGTGCGGCGAGCGTGTGGAGAGTGCAAACCCTAGCGAACAAGCGCTGAGGCTCCCGCTTATATATATATATATATATATATATATATATATATATATATATATATATATATATATATATATATATACTACTGTAGTACGGACTGAGCTCCGGTGCCTTCACTGCACCTGCTTATGGCTGTATGACAGGTGAGCCAGCCACATTTTGGGCCCACCTGTCGTAAATCCAAAGGCAGGTGCACTAAGTCAATGAAGCTGCGTCCATATAGTACTCTCGTGTATACGACTAAAATATAGTGGAGTGGTTTTCTTATTCTCTCCATAACAATTGTTTTAAATTGTGTAAGTACGAAACGAAACTCTTTATTTAATGTACAGTGAAGAAAACTAGTACTACTTCCGATGAACTAACGATCCACGCCCACGCGTCCTGGTCGCACTTCCTGTCCTTCACGTGTGGTACACTACCCTCCCTTAAGTGAACTACCACACATGCGCCAAATTATCGGAAACGTGTGAGAGTGTGTACAAATAAAGAAATTTAATTTCAATTATCGGAAAGGTTTGAGAGTATTACAAAGTTTGACTTCAGTCAAATCTAATATGCGGAGTAAATAAAAATGGAGGGCTACTACGTCCATCTGGGTTTTTAGTCCACACCATTTTTAAAATCAAAGTTAATAGTTGGACAAATAAAATTACAGGGGAGCTGGAGACGAAGTTGTGAGAAGGCTTAGAAATCAATACAAAACTTATGCTCTTAGTACCAACGTCGATCCTTCTTCGAGGAAACATTTGGTTCATAGCCAATTGTGTGATAAAATTGCACCAACGTGAAAGACGACTGCGTCTCCAACGCAACCAAGGTGAACTGACGAAGGATATCATCTTTGTGCGTAACAAGCAAAGAGCACTGATGGAAGACAACTTGTTTTTCGTCGAAAATCGATCAGCTTCACCAGCCAACGCAATCCATGAGGCGCAACCATGAGCATCGATAGGTCATCATGGTGATGCATCATCCATTTGGCATCAAGTTTGGGTGAGGCACCTATGAAGTTCGACAAATCCTCACTTTGGTCTATTTCTTCTCAGTAATCAAGCTCGAGGAAGGAAGAACCACGTGGCAGAGGACAGTGAGGCGGAACAACAATGGCCATCCAATTTTGTGCAGTTCCACTAAAATTGAGGAAGACATGCCCGGGTATGGAGACACGCATCGCTGTTTCCAAAAATATAAAAAAGGGTTAGCAACGACATCTCAATTGTCAATAAGAATTAATGAAAAGTACACTAACAAACATAAGCATCATAATTATCTTGATGGGAACTAAACCAGGATACCCAGAAAAAAAGCATTTCTTCATTTAACCAGTGATAGTACTACCACCATATGGACAATGACCGCACAACCACCATGTACTTTTTGTCGAAACAACATGTATACCTCCACCGAGGCATAAATCAGGACAACTTTTCGAGTGGCATTTCCTCTATAATAGTAGTACTAGTAGGTGATGTTGGACCAGCCGATGAACCCTAGATACTATGCATGGGGAGCTGGGGAGTAGTCGCATAGAAGAAAACCCGCACGCAGCGACCTGGGGAGCTGGACCAGTACAAGAAGTTATACCTCAGGTGGGCGAGATGTCGTTTAGGCGGGCGGGCGGGATCTGCCCACACGACGGCAACGAACAAGGGCGCGGAGGATCTTCGTCCGCGCCAGCGCCGGCTCCGAGAGGACGGTGCGCATCGGCTTCCTCCGTCGCCGGCGGCGACAACGTCAACGCTGCACCTCCTCACCTCCCGCAGCGGACGGGATTCGGCCGGATCTGTGACCGCCGGTGAGGAGAGAGATAGAGTGGACACTGTCATCTTGTTTTGATATGGAGAGGGTGAGAGAGCGAGACGCGAGAAACTCTATCAAACAAGAGGATATAATGGAAAAAAAAATCTCCCCATAGCAGTGGTTTTAAATAGAATACGCGCGTTCCCGGAAAAAAGAAACGAAACTGGCGGACAATTTTTTAAGGGCCTGTCTAGGACACATCTAGATGTGACATAGTTATGTCACATATAAGTTGATGTCCACTCTGTTTGTGGTCTTTTTCCTAGTTTTTTTGTTTCTTGTTGCTACATTATATACTTGTGGAGTTTAGATGTGATATCCTTAAATAACATCTAGATGTGAATTAGACAAACTGATTTTCTAACGTACCAAGAAAGAAAACTCGATCAAAAACACGCCCCTGCTTCCAGGTCGCGAGAGTCGTTGCGCACACACACATAGACATAGACATGCATATCTGTGTTTACGTAAAATTCCATTTCCATATCCATCTCCAATCATATTTGTCCAACTGGCACATTATTTACGTTGTTAATTATATACACAGCAATATTAACGTACAACATCTCTTGTTTGCGCACGTCCGGACCGCTGCCACGGCCGGTCCTGACCAACCCGAACCCTCTTCATCACCCGCGCGTGCTTCCCGCCCGAAACGGTCAGTGCCTCATTCATGCCCGGCCAGAGCGGACGCGACCTCTCACCAGCGCCGGCATTGAAGCGGCGCGCCGGCCGAGAGAGCGTCGCCCGCGCCGCTTGCGGGTGCACGCGGCTGCTCCGCGTTCAACGGTCGCAATAGCCGGCTACAACATGCTGAAAGTGCAACTATCCCTGGGTGGTTTTGGTAATTCCTAACAACATATAGCTCATTGAGCTAACATTATTCCAAGATTAATATTTCAGGAAAATCTCAATGAATGGCATGGCTTGGATGAGGAAAGTGGATCCCTCAAAGTTATAACTCAAGCTTCAAGATCAAGACTCTACATTTTCTATTTTAGTGATCCAAGATCACATTGAGTCTATAGGAAAAGCCAATACTATCAAGGAGGGATGAGGTGTTGCTTAATGAGCCTCTTGCTTCATGTGCTTAGTGATATGCTCCAAAATCCTCAACTACCTTCCCACGTCCACATATGACCTAAACCAAAAGTCAAACTCGGCCCCACCGATTCTTTCTATCAGGCGCCACCGAGTTTCACTTGTCATAGCCACTGCCACAAACCCTAGCAAATTGGTTTCACCGATAGGGATCTCGGTCTCACCGAGATGGAATTGTAATCTCTCTGTGTATGTCCATTACCAAAATTGGTCTCACCGAGTTTCAGCAATCGGTACTACCGAGATTACAATGCAAATCCTCTGGTTAGCTCATTACCAAAATCGGTCCCACCGAGTTTGTGTAATCGGTCTCATCGAGTTTGCCTAACCAACTCTCTGGTTTGCTTATTACCAAAATCGGTCCCACCGAGTTTGTGTAATAGGTCACACCGAGATTACGTTATGCCCTAACCCTAACCATATCGGTCCTACCGAGTTGCATCTCAGTCCCACCGAAAATCCTAATGGTCACTAGGTTTGCTGAATCGGTCCGACCGAGTTTAAGGATTCGGTCCCACCGAGTTTGGCAGATTGTGTGTAACGGTTAGATTTTGTGTGGAGGCTATATATACCCCTCCACCCACTCTTCATTCGTGGAGAGAGCCATCAGAACATACCTACACTTCCGATACATATTTTCTGAGAGAGAACTACCTACTCATGTGTTGAGCTCAAGATATTCCATTCCAACCATATGAATCTTGATCTCTAGCCTTCCCCAAGTTGCTTTCCACTCAAATCTTCTTTCCACCAAATCCAAATCCTGTGAGAGAGAGTTGAGTGTTGGGGAGACTATCATTTGAAGCACAAGAGCAAGGAGTTCATCATCAACACACCATTTGTTACTTCTTGGAGAGTGGTGTCTCCTAGATTGGCTAGGTGTCACTTGGGAGCCTCCGACAAGATTGTGGAGTTGAACCAAGGAGTTTGTAAGGGCAAGGAGATCGCCTACTTCGTGAAGATCTACCGCTAGTGAGGCAAGTCCTTCGTGGGCGATGGCCATGATGGAATAGACAAGGTTGCTTCTTCATGGACCCTTCGTGGGTGGAGCCCTCCGTGGACTCGCGCAACCGTTACCCTCCGTGGGTTGAAGTCTCCATCAACGTGGATGTACGATAGCACCACCTATCGGAACCACGCCAAAAAACATCCGTGTCTCCAATTGCGTTTGAATACTCCAAACCCTTCCCTTTACATTCTTGCAAGTTGCATGCTTTACTTTCCGCTGCTCATATACTCATTGCATGCTTGCTTGATATGTATTGTGTTTGTTAAACTTGTGCTTAAACTCCACCTAAACTTAAGAATATTAAAAACTGCAACTTTTGGCACTTAGTGTCTAATCACCCCCCTCTAGACACCTCTTCTTGATCCTTTCAATTGGTATCAGAGCATTGGTCTCCATTGCCTTGGTTTAAACACCTTTTGAGGAAGATGGATGTGTCTACTTCGGGAAGTCTTAGACATAGAGTGCCTATTCTTGATGGAGAATATTTTCATGAGTGGAAAATGAAATGCTTGAGATTTTCAATGAATATCATTTGAACAAGTACATTACTTGCCCTTGTGCACCTCATGTTGATCCTTTGCACCCTACCCTAGATGAAGATCTTGACATGATTCGCAATTTTAGAACCATCAATCTTATCATAAGAGGATTGCCCAAAAATTTGATTGCTAGTTTGCCTACTCTTGATTGTGCCTATACTATATGGAAATTTCATGAGGAACGATTTCCAAGTTATTCCTTAAAAAATTTAGACGAAATTCTCCATAAGTATATTGCTTTGAGTAAGATGAACTCTAGTGATCCTAACTTTGGTGATTGTCTATTTGAGCTTACCAATCTCATGCATGCTAAAGGAAACATTGGAATGATTAGCAATATCGTATCCGAAGCTATTAGAATTCATAAAGGTAACCATTGTGATGATCATTTATCTAATGAATTACCCTCTCTAGGAATTAATCAATCACAAGATGATGTTGGACATGGATACTATGATGAAGATGATGATAGTGACTATGATCTTGATGATGCAATGAGGCATTTTGGTCTTATGGCAAATCTTCGCGGCTACATGGCTGGAGGAAAGGAATGGGTCCTTGATAGTGGATGTACTGATTATATGACCGGAGATGAAGATATGTTCTATGAGCTTGCTGAAAACGACGACCCTCGAAAATATGTCACTTTTGGTGATAATTCAAAGGGTAAGGTGGTTGGCCTTGGTAAGGTGGCCATCTCACATGATAGCTCCATACAAAATGTCATGCTCGTTGAATCCCTTGGATACAATTTACTATCAGTTTCTAGACTTGCGGATTTCGGTTTCAATGTCCTATTCACTGAAGTAGATTGCCAAGTGTTTCGTAGAGACAATCATAAAATGGTCTTTACCGGTATACGTAGAGGAGATCTTTACATTGTTGATTTCACTAAAAAGGCTCAACCTAAAACTTGCTTAATTGCTAAATCTTCTAAAGGCTGGTTATGGCATAGAAGATTAGGTCATGTTGGTATGCGAAATCTTGATAAGCTTATTAAAGGTGATCATATCCTTGGAATAAAAGATGTCATACTTGACAAGGATAGACTTTGTAGTGCTTGTCAAGCAGGAAAACAAGTTGGAGGAAGTCACCGCGCAAAGAACATTATGACCACAAGAAGACCACTTGAGCTACTTCACATGGATCTCTTTGGTCCAAATGCCTACAAGAGTCTCGGTGGTAACTCATTTGGTCTAGTCATAGTTGATGATTTTTCAAGATTTACGTGGGTGTTCTTTCTTGATGACAAATCGCAGGTCCAAAAGATCTTCAAAATCTTCGCTAGGAAGGCCCAAAATCAGTTTGACGTGAAGATCAAGAAGGTTTGAAGCGACAACGGAACGGAGTTCAAGAATGCAAATGTGGACACCTTTCTTGACGAAGAAGGGATTTCACACGAGTTCTCGGCTACGTACACACCTCAACAAATGGAGTTGTTGAGAGGAAGAACCGGACTCTTATCGAGATGGCAAGAACGATGCTTGATGAGTACAAGACGCCAAAGCACTTTTGGGCGGAAGCGGTTGAGACAGCTTGTCATGCAACAAATCGCTTGTATCTTCACAAGCTACTCGGCAAGACGACATACGAGCTCCTCACCGGTAACAAACCCCAAGTTGGATACTTTCGAGTATTCGGCTCAAAGTGCTACATTCTTGATAAGCATTGTCGTTCTAAATTTGCTCCTAAGTCTCATGAAGGTTTCCTACTTGGTTATGGCTCAAACTCTCACACTTAGCGTGTCTACAACAATTTCACCCGAAAGGTTGAAGAGACGGTAGATGTGAAGTTTGATGAATCTAACGGCTCGCAAGTAGAGCAATTGCCAATTGATGTAGGAGACAAAGACCCTTCGGAAGCAATTCAAGACTTGTCCATCGGCAAGATTCGTCCAACGGAAATGAAGGAAAGTACCTCGTCCGTCCAAGTGGAAGCTTCTACCTCACGACAAGGTGAACCAAGAGTTGATACGGAAGCATCCATGAGTGGGACACGCCAAGATGAAGAAAACGAGGAAGTACACCAAGATGAACATCAACAACCTCCTTCTCCACCACGACGAGAGAACAACAACGTCAACAATGAAGAAGGCCAAGAAGAAGAAGAAGAACAAGATGAAGAGGATGTTCCACCCCGACCCAAGCAAAAGCTTTCATGAGTTCGAGCAAGAATCGCCAAAGATCATCCCGTCGAGCAAATCTACAATGATATCCAAACCGGGAGAATCACCCGCTCTAATACTCGTTTAGCTAACTTTTGTGAACATTACTCATTCGTCTCTAGCATTGAACCTATGAAGGTTGAGGAAGCGTTGAAGGATCCGGATTGGATAAACGCTATGCATGAAGAGCTACACAACTTTGAGAGAAATCAAGTGTGGACATTGGTCGAGAAGCCCGACAACAACCACAACATCACTGGTACCAAATGGGTGTTTTGCAACAAGCAAGATGAAGATGGACAAGTGGTTCGCAACAAAGCACGTCTCGTCGCCCAAGGCTACACACAAGTTGAAGGTATGGACTATGGTGAGACATATGCTCCCGTTGCTAGACTTGAGTCCATTCGCATCTTACTTGCTTATGCTAATCACCATGATATCACCTTGTACCAAATGGACATTAAAAGTGCTTTTCTAAATGGCAAAATTGAGGAAGAAGTTTATGTTAAGCAACCTCCCGGCTTTGTCAATCCTAAGAAACCTAATCATGTTTACAAACTTCACAAAGCTCTTTATGGTCTTAAACAAGCTCCTAGAGCATGGTATAAATGCTTGACCAAGTTCCTTATTGAAAAAGGCTTTGAAATTGGTAAAATTGATTCTACTCTTTTTACTAAAATGGTTAATGGAGAACTATTTGTGTGCCAAATTTATGTTGATGATATCATATTTCGTTCAACTAACCCTCATTTCAGTGAGAAGTTTGGAAAGCTAATGTCGGAGAAGTTTGAGATGTCTATGATGAGTGAACTCAAATTCTTTCTCGGTTTGCAAATCAAGCAAAGTAAGGAAGGTACCTTTGTCTCTCAAACGAAGTATACTAAGGACTTATTCAAGAAGTTCAATATGCAAGAATGCAAAGGTATGACTACACCCATGCCTACTAGTGGACATCTTGATTTGACCAAAGATGGTGAACCAGTTGATCAAAAAGTTTATCGCTCTATGATTGGTTCATTGTTATATCTATGTGCCTCACGTCCCGATATTATGCTAAGTGTGTGCATGTGTGCATGATATCAAGCTTCTCCTAAAGAATGTCATCTTAAGGCTGTGAAAAGGATAGTGAGATACTTAATCCATACACCAAATTTTGGCATTTGGTATCCTAAGGGGTCCTCTTTCGATCTTGTTGGCTACTCCGATTCGGACTATGCCGGAGACAAGGTTGATAGAAAGTCCACTTCGGGTACTTGTCAATTCCTAGGTAGATCTCTTGTGTCTTGGTCTTCCAAGAAACAAAACTCGGTATCCTTATCCACCGCCGAAGCGGAATACATTGCCGCTGGTTCATGTTGTGCTCAATTACTTTGGATGACCCAAACTCTTAAAGATTATGGGATATATGTGAAACATGTTCCATTGCTATGTGACAATGAAAGTGCTATTAAGATTGCTCACAACCCCGTGCAACATTCTTGAACTAAGCATATTGAAGTTCGTCATCATTTCATTCGAGATCATGTTGCCAAAGGGGACATTAACCTTAAGCATGTTCGCACCGATAAGCAATTGGCGGATATATTCACTAAACCACTTGATGAGAAAGTGTTTTGCAGGTTGAGATGTGAATTGAACATCATTGATGCTTCAAACTTGGAGTAGGAACTCCATTTGATACATGCAGGGCATGAGCCTATGAATAATCCTCGATATTTCTCTTATGATGCTATTCATATGTCTTGGATGTATTTGTACCTTGCATGCTATCTAAACCTTGTAGGTACTTGGTTGAATCTAAATCTATGATATTGCAACTCACTCACATCTTGAGCGATTTCTACATCACCAAGTCTCTACACAATGGTGGTTGAAGACAAGGAAGCACGAAACCATTCAAACATATCCTTTGACAAATTCTATGTTGAGTCTCATGATAGTCATTTTGGATACACAAGTGCTCTTCCCTGCAAGACTAACCTATGTAGGTAGATGAACTCAAACTCCAAGTGGTGCTCCCAACACTTGATGAACTACATCAACCTTGAGCAACCCACACAAGTTCGACTACATGTGCAAGATCAACACCACCACCCAAGGTATGTTATTCCATCTTAGAGAAGATTTACTCCAAGTCACGAGTCAAAGCAACTCAACAAGATGTGAATACATCAAGATGCTTAAACAAAAAATGGTAACCCCATTTTGAGCTTAAACGATGAGTATGACCTATTATCAAGTGCTCTCACTTGACTCCTAAGTCAATATACTCTAACATAGGTGACTTTGTCGCCACCCAACTCTAGATGAAGTTCTCTTGTGTCCTTTTCTGTGTTATTGCATTTATCTCTTGCATATTTGTTTCCCCTTCCAAAATAAAACTTCATCTAGACCTTTTTAGTTTCTTTTCTTTCATTTTTGTTCTGCATTTTCTGCATCCAATTCGTTGCAAATCTTTCAGTTAATTCCTTGCAAATCCTTGTGAGATCTTACTTGTCTATTGAGCTGAGGTGACAAGTGGTTTCACTCTGATGAACTCGGTCACACCGGTTTGTTCTCTTTGGTCCAACCGAAATCTTTCGGTGCAACCGAAGCACATAACTCGGAGTCACCGATTCCATCACAGGAAAACCGACTTGCCACTTATTCATGATTTTTGCTTGCTCCAGCTCCACTCAATGATTCTTGTCCTCTACCAGCATCATATTAGACTTGCTGCTTTGCTCTGTGACTCAAGGACCAAGCCCGAGAGTCGTTTTAGTGCTATGCATTTTTTATGAACTTTTTGGTAACTTGTTGCCAAAGGGGGAGAAAAATGTATAGATCATAGGCTTCGAGAGAGAGAGTTTGCTTTTGTTCTCTCGTGTCTTCTTGGTTGAACTTTATTTTCTTTTGAGTGCTTGAGATACTATGCCTTTATCTGTGAGACATTGATGATCATGTGTTTGATCATAAGCTACACTTATGCTTGTTGGATGATATTATCTTACTTATCCTTATATGATCATTCACTTTGCTTGGTGATGAGTGCATGTATTTTATCCTTATCATTTTGAGCGCTCCACCAAGAGGTATGTGACATGGAAGAGTAACCCATGATCCTAACTCATTGTGCATTTGCAGTCCAAAGCAAATCTTAAAATATGCACAAATTTAGGGGGAGCTCTTACTTATCACATACTTCTCAAAGCGACGATATCTTTTCACTCTTATTATCATTTGTCGAAGTTTTGATCTATATGTTGTCATCAATTACCAAAAAGGGGGAGATTGAAAGTGCAACTATCCCTGGGTGGTTTTGGTAATTCCTAACAACATATAGCTCATTGAGCTAACATTATTCCAAGATTAAAATTTCAGGAAAAGCTCAATGAATGGCATGGCATGGATGAGGAAAGTGGATCCCTCAAAGTTATAAGGACAAAAGTTTGGCTCAAGCTTCAATATCAAGACTCTACATTTTCTGTTTTAGTGATCCAAGATCACATTGAGTCTATAGGAAAAGCCAATACTATCAAGGAGGGATGAGGTGTTGCTTAATGAGCCTCTTGCTTCATGTGCTTAGTGATATGCTCCAAAATCCTCAACTACCTTCCCACATCCACATATGACCTAAACCAAAAGTCAAACTCGGCCCCACCGATTCTTTCTATCAGGCGCCACCGAGTTTCACTTGTCATAGCCACTGCCGCAAACCCTATCAAATCGGTTTCACCGATAGGGATCTCGGTCTCACCGATATGGGATTGTAATCTCTCTGTGTATGTCCATTACCAAAATCGGTCTCACTGAGTTTGAGCAATCGGTACTACCGAGATTACAATGCAAATCCTCTGGTTAGCTCATTACCAAAATCGGTCCCACCGAGTTTGTGCAATCGGTCTCACCGAGTTTGCCTGACCAACTCTCTGGTTTGCTTATTACCAAAATCGGTCCCACCGAGTTTGTGTAATCGGTCACACCGAGATTACGTTATGCCCTAACCCTAACCATATCGGTCCTACCGAGTTGCATCTCAGTCCCACCGAAAATCCTAACGGCCACTAGGTTTGCTGAATCGGTCCGACCGAGTTTAACGATTCGGTCCCACCGAGTTTGGAAGATTGTGTGTAACGGTTAGATTTTGTGTGGAGGCTATATATACCCCTCCACCCACTCTTCATTCGTGGAGAGAGCCATCAGAACATACCTACACTTCCATTACATATTTTCTGAGAGAGAACTACCTACTCATGTGTTGAGCTCAAGATATTCCATTCCAACCATATGAATCTTGATCTCTAGCCTTCCCCAAGTTGCTTTCCACTCAAATCTTCTTTCCACCAAATCCAAATCTTGTGAGAGAGAGTTGAGTGTTGGGGAGACTATTATTTGAAGCACAAGAGCAAGGAGTTCATCATCAACACACCATTTGTTACTTCTTGGAGAGTGGTGTCTCCTAGATTGGCTAGGTGTCACTTGGGAGCCTCCGACAAGATTGTGGAGTTGAACCAAGGAGTTTGTAAGGGCAAGGAGATCGCCTACTTCGTGAAGATCTACCGCTAGTGAGGCAAGTCCTTCGTGGGCGATGGCCATGATGGAATAGACAAGGTTGCTTCTTCGTGGACCCTTCGTGGGTGGAGCCCTCCGTGGACTCGCGCAACCGTTACCCTCCGTGGGTTGAAGTCTCCATCAACGTGGATGTACGATAGCACCACCTATCGGAACCACGCCAAAAACATCCATGTCTCCAATTGCGTTTGAATACTCCAAACCCTTCCCTTTACATTCTTGCAAGTTGCATGCTTTACTTTCCGCTGCTCATATACTCATTGCATGCTTGCTTGATATGTATTGTGTTTGTTAAACTTGTGCTTAAACTCCACCTAAACTTAAGAATATTAAAAAACTGCAACTTTTGGCACTTAGTGTCTAATCACCCCCTCTAGACACCTCTTCTCGATCCTTTCACATGCGTGTAAAAATTTCTTGGGAGTCCGTGCTACAACTAGCTGTCCTCCCCCAACTCGTCAATCTCTTCCAGTAGTGCTAGTACTCCATGGCGCGATCCATCGACAAGCAGGCGGGAAAGTTATGGTATACTACTCGGTTTGCGGTGAGTGGCATGCCGAGCGACCGTGTGGGGTCGAGCCGTGGAGGAGGGTGAGACACGGACACGACAGACGTGATTTAAACGTTGGTTTTGCTCGATGGCGCGATCCAACAAAATGAAATGTTGGTTTCTCTCCGTTTCTATTTTTTCTCTGGAAAAACGGAAACTTTTCCACTCCATTTTCATTCCTATTCCAAGGTTGCCCCGTTACAACATTCCATCAAATACAAAGGAAAACTAACAGGCATGCCGGTTCAGCCACCCCGTCCTCCACCTCCAAGGAGCTTCTCCGACGATCGCCTCGTCTATCGCGGCTGCTCCATCCCCACAGCGCCGCCTTAACTTGCTCCACCGGAACCGCAGCATCCTCACCGACTCCTCAGACGAAGCCGAGGCCTACTCGGCGCCACCAAAGAGGTTGTACACTCATCGCATCGCACCTTCTCCTTAACTCGACCTCCCGGCGCCGACGGTGCTCCATCCTGCACCCCCATGGAGCGGCTACCTTGAAGCCGGCACCGCGGGCGACATCTCCACAACGGCTCTCCCCCAGTGCGAGGCCCCTTCGGCGGCATCGTCCATACCAGTCGGATCTGCTGCTGCTGCTCGGGCTCTCGCTTGATCGCTCGCTTGCCCAGCTGCTGCTGCTGCTCTCTCCCTCGCTCGTGCTGCTGCTCTGCTCCGATTAAGCCACACTTCAGTCGACTGAATCGACTTTTGGGTCAGTTGATTTTCAGGGGTTGGGGGGGGGGGGCTCGCCGGAGTTAAGGAAGAACCACCCGCAGCGGGGACGGGGGCTCGCCGGAGAGGTAACCCACTATCTATCTTAGGGTTCAGGGTGGGGGTGGGGGGGCTAGAGGGCTGGCCGGGGCGGCGGTGACGAGTTGTTTCAGGGCGGTGAGGCGGCGCTTGGGCCGGTGGTGGCTGGCGGCTCAGGGGGGTGCAGGTTGAAGATGAACTGCAGACCCTCCCTAAACTACATGTCAAGTGCCACTCTGCTACCATTGCGTTCAGTTTCGACAGTAGCATTCAGATTCCACAGTAAATTTCAGTTTCGACAGCTAAGTTCAGAGTCAACAGTTTTTACCTCATCTGTTGTAGTCAGGTGGTTTTTGGTGATGTTAATTTTACATCCATTTTACATCATTATTGGAGATGCTATTAGAATCCCACTTGAGATTGACGATGTCTGTCTTGTGTTGCTTCAGCCTTGACGTCTTACGGCTCACCGGAGCTGCTCCAACGACAGAACGATCCATCACAACAGAGCAGTGCCCTGGACGCTGTCTACAGATTCCTTAGATTTTCCTCCACACCTCCGACAGCCACCTCTGCCTCAACTGCTTCAGCGACCAACCCAATGATGCTGAGGTCGACACGGCTACGGCAAAGAGGTTGTACACTTGTTGCATCACTTATTACTATACATTCACGTCGATCCATTAGGGCTATTTTGGTTCAACGGAAAAACATCGATCCACTAGTTGTTACCATCACTCTAAATTTCTGCATGCTCTCCTTACATAATCTCACCATATTTTTTTGTATGCATGTCAGATATTGTACACAGTCATGCTGAACATGTAGAGAAAAAGAGAAGAGTTTTGCGTGGCAATACAATGTCATGCAGACATCGCTCCATGGTGGGTTCAATGGAAAACCCTCCCCACCCCTCTCCAGATTGTAATCCAGAGGAAGATATCTGTTCTGAGGCGGATTCGGACGCCGCTGACCACTCCTATTTACCCCCCAAGGTGTTTGCTCTACCTTGGCATGATGATGTTAGTCATATCATGCATATGTTGCCTTGCAGTGCCTACTTTTGACATCATATATGTCATCTGCTTAGTTTAGACATGTTCTGTAATGCCACCTGTTTAGTTTCTATATCATATATGGGAATTATGCAGTCTCATGTCTTTTAGCCAGCCATAATATATGTGAAATGTGCAATGCCATCCTGTTTAACCAGGCATCATATATTTGAATGATATCTTGCCCATCCTTTTCTTCATTACATTTCCATTTGTCAACCATGTTTGTACATTAAACTACTCTTCCTGTGAATCAGCCATTTGGGTGGGAGATGGAAAAATCTGGAGTGAAAACAAGGCCTTCAGAGCAGACAGTGCTACCTGTCGAAGCAGATCTCTTGTTGGGTCCCGATAGCTCCTCAGAGATAGATTCAGAGATAGATGACCAGTCCTATTCCCCCACTGAGGTGTATGCTCTAACTTGGCACGGTTATACTGCTATTATCATGCATACGGTGTCTTGCATTGCATAGTTTAGACATCATATACACAATATTCAACACCATGTTCTTAGTTCAGACATCATATCGAATGCCCTCTGTTTAGCATATAAATCACATATGTGAATTAAATGATGCGATCCTGATTACTTAGATAACATGTAGGTGAATTATGTCATGCAATCCTGTTTAGTTATTCATCATATCTTTGAATTATGTTATGCTATGCTATCCAGTTTAGATAGACATCATATATGTGAAATTATGTCATGCTATCCATTTTAGTTAAACAATATACATGTCAACTATTCCATGCCCTCTTTTTTCCACACTATCTATTGCATCGGTCTCTCATACAATGTCTGTACATTCAACTATGTTTCCTGTTTATCAGCCATTTGAATTGGAGCAGGTGATGCCAGTATCTAGCGGACTAAAAACACGGTCTTCAAATAAAATAGTGCTACCTCTTGGTGGAGATAGCACCCCGGTTGTACATGCACAAGAACCAGCCCTACCAGACATAACCCAAACTCTTGCAGATTGTACCCCTACTATGATGGACGGAGAACCAGCTTCACCCAATCTAACCCCAACCCCAGCCGATAGTAACCCAGTTCCTGTTGACACAACACCATCTCCACCACAGAGCTCCCAAACAAGAGCAGTTAGTATGGCAACTCCAGTGCCCAAAGGGCCAGTACTATCACGGCGAACCCCAACTCCACCAGTTAGTACGCCTATTCCTGTGGAGGAAGCACAACCAGCTAGTCGTAGTTTAGCATCTATCGCATTTGATATTATTAGATCGTATGTGCGTATCTTCCCATCTTGGAAATATTATAGTGAAGATGAAGGAAAATGCCAGTTGCAGGTGTTTGTCCAGGAGTTATGTGTAAGTAATGTTATTCATGGCAATTACTTTGCTTCGTCCCATACATCCTACCTCCATGATGGTTATAATACAACAATTTTTCCCATTTTTCTCTATAGAGAAGGACTGATTTGGAAACTCAAGATGAGGTAACCTATGCTAATACCTCTGCTATCTTCAAGAATGCTTGGTAGCAGTATCGGAATTACCTGAAGAAAACGTACTTCACCGGCGAAGAAACTCATCAAATTCCCTTACGTTCTCCTGAGACACATTTACTGGACGATGACTGGGAACGCCTTGTTCTGTACTGTCCCAAACCAAGAATGTGGTAAAGTCTATGAGCTCATTTTCTATTTGTAAGTATTATATTCTTGCGTCTTACTGTACTCTGTTCATGTAGAACAAGTGCCTAAACCTGAAGAACAACTGTTCTAATTTAAGATTCCATTGCTACCATAGGACATAGATATATGTTTGTTTGATGCTTTTATTATGTACTAGTACTTGGCAATGGAAGACTTGGTAGTTTAATCATGTCCACCTTACTAATGATCTGGTTCACCGAAATGAGTTTCATATACTAGTACATGCTAAACTTGTTATGTGTCTGCTTGTTTCTTCTTTTAGAATGCTGACGGAATATTGGGGAAGAGTGCCTTATTAAGCAACGGTAAAGGAAGTAATGCAGATAAGGTTCAGGATAGTGACACATCCTATCTTGGTTTAGTGTTGGAGTTACTGGCCACTACCGCTTGCACAAGCTATTCAAACTCACTGTCTGAATCAGCTCGGTTTCTTGAGTCTCAGCTACAAGCTGAAAGACATCGATCAGCTGTGCTGCGACAAGAAGCGGAAGGACTGCGGAAGTCCCTGGAGCATTCAGATGCATACTTTCTAGTGCAACAGCAAGCGTTGGAGGATTTTAGCGCCAAACAGGACAAAGCTAATCAGCTTGCTAAGCTTATTGCCAGCATGGTGGATACCCAGGATAATGTTTCTTGAGCTCTTTTGAAGTTGTTTCAGTTATGCTCTTGTTTTGCTGCCACGTTTATTTGCACTGGTGGACAATTTTAATGGCCAATGTATATGATATGCTGCTTTGTTCCCTATATTTGCACTGGTGGCGAACTTTGATGCCCAGTGGATGTAATATGTGTAATAGCCGTGATAGCCTAGCGTTAGTTGCTTGCTTATTTATTTCCTTGTTGTCTTGTTTATTTGTTTGCTTGTAGTCATTGCAGTTCTTTTTCCGCGGTTAACTAGTGGCTGCAATAACCTATTTTTTTAAACCAGCCCACAATAACCATGGGCTAATATTTACTGTAGTGACACTGGGCCTCCTACGGGCCATAGAAACAGTGGGCCTTCTACGGGCCGTAGAAATACTAGGCCTTCTACGGGCCGTAGAAACAATGGGCCTTCTACGGGACGTATCATCAATGGGCCTTATACGGGCCGTATGATCGATTGGCCAAACATGGGCCAATAACAGGCCGTATTATGGCCATAAACGGGCTAGAGTTGGAATCGTCCATTCATGGGCCGACCGTAACGGGCCGTCATTAATAGGCCGTATTTGATGACGCTATGAAACGGCCCAACGTATTAACGGACCACAAACGGGCCGACTGTAACCACGGGCTGAATTTGGCCCACAAGCAGAAAATGACAGTAACGGGCCGTAAGTAAACGAATGCCGGAAATGAGCCCAAGAATAAATGGGAGCTGAGAAGGCCGAAAGATAACATGGGCTGGAAACGGCCCAACGAAATGACGGGCCGTTAATGGGTATAAGGTGATGCACTGTTCATTACGGGCCAGTTTCACCACGGGCCGTTAATGGGTGTAAAGTGATACACTATTCATTACGGGCCAGTTTCACCATGGGCCATTAATAGGCCAAGAGTTACATAGGGCCTCATATGGGTCAAAAGACGTCATGGGCCAGAAGTGAAAACGGGCTGGAATCATATTGGATGGCCCAGATGACGCTACTGGGCCTAATCCGGATAGGGCGTAACGGGCCTTGGGTTAGCGGGCTGTAAATGGTCTATATGCGAACAGGCCGTTAACAGGCTTTCCATGGGCCGACCCGCCACCTTTTGACCAAGTCAAACGGGCTGGCCTTTTCACAGGAATGGGACTCTGTTGGGTCGTGCCACGTGTCGACATATCATAGGCGCCTATCTGACCCACTGACGAGCTGACACGTGTTTCGTCCGGCCAATAAGAATTTTACACGTGGAAATTTCCCATTGGCCGGGGCTGTTAACGGGTTATCAGATCCAAAACCCGACCCGATAGCTTAACGGCGTTCCGTTATGGTGGATGCCACATGTCGGTCACCCTTGACGAAAGCACTTCTGTGACGCGCGATTTATCGTCATGGAAGTGGACACTTCCGTGATGATAATTTTTGTAATGTCATGGAACACTTCTACGACAACACAGGTATGACTATCTTGATTCTGTCATAAATTTGTCATGGATGTACATGCATGACAAAAAACGCTACCTACTATGACAAACACGTATCATCACGGAAGTGTATTTTTTTGTAGTGCTTTCTTAACGGTGAGCTACGTGAGGAGGTATACATGCAACCACCACCTGGGTATTCTGTTCCTGATGGCATGGTATGTCGTCTTCGTCGCTCTCTCTATGGCCTTAAGCAAGCCCCCCGTGCCTGGTTTGAGCGTTTTGCCTCTGTGGTAACTGCCGCTGGTTTTCAGCGAGTGCTCATGATCCAACATTGTTTGTCCACCTTTCTCCTCGTGGCCGGACTCTTCTTCTTCTCTATGTTGATGGCATGATCATCACTGGCGATGACCCCGAGTATACTGCCTTTGTAAAGGCCCGTCTTAGTGAGCAGTTTCTTATGTCCGATCTTGGACCTCTTCTCTACTTTCTTGGGATTGAAGTCTCTTCTACCTCTGATGGTTTTTTTACATCCCAGGAAAAGTATATACAGGATCTTCTTACTCGCGCTGCTCTTACCAATCAACGCATTGTTGAGACTCCCATGGAGCTCAATGTTCACCTCTGTGATACTGATGGTGACCCCTTGCCTGACCCGACGCGTTATCGTCATCTTGTTGGGAGTCTTGTCTATCTAGCTGTCACTCGTCCGGATATCTCTTATCTGGTTCATATTCTGAGTCAGTTTGTCTCCGCTCCCACTTCGGTTCGCTATAGTCATCTCCTTCGTGTTCTCCGATATCTTCGGGGCACGATCTCTCACCGTCTATTCTTTCCTTGCTCCAGTTCTTTACAGCTTCAGGTCTATTCGGATGCTACGTGGGCTAGTGATCCCTCTGGTCGCCGTTCACTTTCTGCTTACTGTGTTTTTCTTGGTGGTTCTCTCATTGCTTGGAAGACGAAGAAACAGACTGCAGTTTCCCGTTCGAGTGCAGAGGCTGAGTTACGAGCTATGGCTCTTTTGACGGCGGAGGAGACTTGGTTACAGTGGTTACTTCAGGATTTTGGTGTTTCTGTTACTACACGTACTGAGCTCTTATCTGACAGTACATGTGCTATTAGCATTGTGCGCGATCCTGTGAAGCATGAGCTCACCAAGCATATTGGTGTTGATGCTTTCTATGTGCGCACTGGTGTGCAGTATCAGGTTATTGCTCTTTAGTATGTGCCTTCCGAGTTATAGTTGGCGGATTTTCTAACGAAGGCCCAGGCTAGAGCGCAGCATGGCTTCTATCTCTCCAAACTCAGTGTTGTTAATCCGCCATGAGTTTGAGGGGGGGTGTTAGAGTATTATATATACAGCCATGTAACCTTTCGTATGTACCTTATTGTATAAGGGGTTTCTTGCATATATTCCACACCTGTACATGTATATATACTGGCCTATGGCCTCCTGGAAGTACAAGTTGCATATTTCTTAACAGCGTGGAGGCGGGAAGAAGGGTTATGGTTAGGGTTTATGCACGGGGTGCAACTTTAAGAGTGTCGAGGGAAGGATCGGGCGCGTGATCGGTATGGTCCTTAGACAGTGTGGTGTCGGCCACGGGAAGGGGTGGTGCATCTCACGTCAATGCCCAAGAAAGACGACGACGAAGGGTTGGTGGGTTGGGCCCCGCGGGTTGCGGGAGGGAGGAAAGAAGGTGGGTGATACTCAGGGTGTGCATTCCTGTTTTTTCGTTAGATTCGGTTTTGGTTTATACGGTTTTTATACTTGAGTTTATATGGTTTTATACATAGATACGGTTCGATTTGGTACTAACCATTTTTTGGTTCGGTTTCGGTAATAACCAAAGTTGATGCGAACTTTTGAGCTAACACATAACTTTTCACATGTAAATACATGATATATATCATAATGAGGAAAACCCAACAAGAAAAGGATAAAGAAGGGATGTTGGATAAGCAGTCAAGCTAATCACGTAAACTCAAACACTAAATGGGCTAGAAAGTACTGTACTATAGCAGCCCATTACGCTTTTTTGGACCCAAAAAACCTCAATTCGGTTAATTCGATTTAACCCTATGGTTTTTGGTTTCTAAAAGAAAAACCGAAATGCTAATGGTTTTCGTATTTCAAAATTGAAACCGGAACCTCAAAAAACTGAAATTTCGGTTCGGTTTGGTGTTTTTGGTTCAATTTTTTGTTTTTGGTTCGGTTTTGCACACCCTGAGGAGATACGTCCCAAACGTATGTATAAATTTTGATTGTCTAATGTTGTTATATTAGCATTTCTATATATACTTTTCATAGCAATTTATATTATTTTTATGAACCAACCTATTAATTTAGTGCCCGGTGAAAATTTATGTTTACTGTTTGGTTTTTGATTCACAAGAAGTCAATATCTACAAAGGTCAATTTTTTTTGCTGATTTAACACGATTTTTTGGCAACAAGAAACACTTGAAGCTTCAAGAGGAGCCGAGACGAGCCACGAGGGGCCCACAAGGCCAGGTGGCGCGTCCAGGGGTGGTCATGCCCCTCGTCCACAAGGACAGATACCGCCTTGACCTGATTCCACTGCCATAAAACCCTATATATATATCGAAACCATGCATCGTACCTCCAGAAGAATTTTATCGCCACCGCATGTCTCCATTCTAAAGAAACCCCATCTGGAGCCCTGCCAAGGGGGAAGCCATTGTCGGAGGCCTCTTCATCAACCTTCCTGGCTCCATGACCATGTGTGAGTAGTTCCTTTAGGCCTTGTTCGGTTCCATGACAAATGAGAGGGATTGACAGGTATTGCCAGGGATTAAATTCCATCTAGTTCAAATCTCCCCAAACCCCCTCCATTCCACTCCAATCCACTTGGGGAGTGGCTTAACCGAACAAGGCCTTAGGAAGTCATAGTAGTAGCTAGATGATTCTCTCTCTCTCTCTTGGATCTTCAGTACCATGTTCTTTCTTGATCAAGATCTCTTTGATGTAATCGGTGGTGTATTTGTTAGGACATGATGAATTATCATTCTATGATCAAATTTTTCATTGAAATCAACTAAATCTATTTGGGTTTTCTTGCTACATAATTAAATAGTTGTGTATTTATCTTCGACCTATCTATATATCTTCTTTGGCCAAGTTTTATTGATTTATATTCAGTGGGAGAGATGCTTTGTAGTGGGTTCAATCAAGCAGTGCTCTAACCCAGTGCCAAAAAGTGCCAATACATGTATTGTACTATTGCTAGTAAGGATCAAACGATGGGGTTTTGTCATATTGATTGACTTCTTCATGCCTACATTATGTACTCTTGCTTATTGCGATACACTGTTTCTTGCAAACTTAATACTTTGAGATGCATGCTGGATAGTGGTTTTGGGGTGGAGTATTAGTAGTAGATGCGGTTGGACTAATGGTCTAGTTATCACGGACGTAATGCTTATGTGAGATTATGCCATGAATGATCATAGTGTCACATCCCAAATTTTTTCTAAATCTGGAATGTTCGAAATTTAGAGGGAATTAAAATTTGCTTGCTAAATAACTAAAGTTTGCTGATGGTTTGATTGTGGTTGATTGCTTAGGAGGGGTAAGTGCCTTATGCAACTGGTGAAACCTAGTTAGCATTTGGTTGAAACCTAAATCACTAAAAAACTGAAAGTTAACAAAAACCCTAAAAGGGCTAAATAGGAAATAATTTCCCAAAAGGAAATTATTAAATAAGTACTGAAGACAAGTAAAGATAGGTCAAGGCAAATGAAGTTACAAAACCAGGATAGAACTATTTTGGACAATAAAATATAGTCAAAAGAAATATTTAAACAAAGCCTAGAAAATAGAAGTACATGAAATAATTGCTCAAAAGGCTCAAATAAACTGTTCACATGTTTAGGTTTTTTCCAAATAGATTTTAGAGCATTTGTTCTTCTGGAATAAAATTCAAATTCATAATGGATTTGAATTTAGAAACAAAGAGAAAAAGAAAGGAGAAAACAAAAAGGAAATAAAAAAGAAAAGGGGCCAACCACGACCCTGCTAGCCAGTCCAGCACGCACCGCGGCCCAGCTCACCCACGTCTCTCTCCCACTAACTGACAGACCCTACACATCACGCCATGTCACGGTCGTCTTCAATTGCCCTCAACCCACACACCCATGTTCTCACGCGTCCCGACGCGCATGTCGCCAACCTCCCCATGTTCGCGCCACCGTGCACCCCTGAGCTCGTGGTCGTGTGATACGTCTCCGACGTATCTATATTTTTTAATTGTTTTATGGTATTATCATACCACTTTTACATGTTTTGGGCAACAATTTATATTATTTCTATTTGGACTAACCTGTTAACTCAGTGCCAAAGGCCAGTTCCTGTTTTCTATCATTTCGGGGTTTTTAGGTGAAAAATTCACGGAGTCAGAATGACCTGAAAATTTACATGGATTTTTGGTGGAATACATCCGAATTTTTGGCGCAAACACAAGACGAGGCCATGGGCCTCACAATCTAGGGGGGCGCACCTATCCCCCTCGGCGCGCCATGTGTCCTTGTGGACAAACCATGAAGCTTCTGGAGCTCTCCTTGGCTCACAAGGAAGCTAATTATGAGGGGGAAATCGTGTTAAATTTTTAGCCCAATCAGAGCGAATCTCCGGATATTTAAGAAACGGTGCTCGACCGTAGACACTGTCTCGAAAAGAGAGAAGAAACCTAAGAGAGAAAGAGAGAGAGAGAGAGAGAGAGAGAGAGAGAGAGAGAGAGAGAGAGAAGAAACCCGAGAATGATCATAGTCACATCCCGAATTTTTCCTAAATCTGGAATGTTCGAAATTTAGAGGGAAATAAAATTTGCTTGCTAAATAACTAAAGTTTGTTGATGGTTTGATTGTGGTTGATTGCTTAGGAGGGGTAAATGCCTTATGCAACTGGTTGAAACCTAAATCACAAAACACTGAAAGTTAATAAAAACCCTAAAAGGGCTAAATAGAAAATAGTTTCCCAAAAGGAAATTATTAAATAAATACTGAAGACAAGTAAAGATAGGTCAAGGGAAAATGAAGTTACAGAAAACCAGGACAAAACTATTTTGGAAAATAAAGTATAGTCAAAAGAAATATTTATATAAAGCCTAGAAAATATAAGTACATGAAATAATTGCTCAAAAGGCTCAAATAAACTGTTCACATGTTTAGGATTTTTCCAAATAGATTTTATAGCATTTGTTCTTTTGGAATAAATTCCAATTCATAATGGATTTGAATTTAGAAACAAACAGAAAAGTAAAAGGAGAAAACAAAAGGAAATAAAAAAAGAAAAGCGGCCAACCAGCCAGGCCAACCACGGTCGGCTAGCCAGTCCAACGTGCACCGTGGCCCAACTCACCCACGTCTCTCTCCCTCTCTCTCACTAACTGACGGGCCGTATGCATCAGGCCATGCCATGTCCGTCTTCAATCGCCCGCAACCCACACGCCCATGTTCTCGCGCGTCCCGGCGCGCTCGTCGCCCACCTCCCCATATTTGCGCCACCGTGCACCCCCGAGCTCGTGGTCGTGTGATACGTCTCCGACATATCTATATTTTTTTGTTGTTTTATGGTATGATCATACCCCCTTTACATATATTGGGCAACAATTTATACTATTTCTACTTGGACTAACCTATTAACTCAGTGCCAAAGGCCAGTTCCTGTTTTCTATCATTTTGGGGGTTTTTAGGTGAAAAATTCACGGAGTCGGAATGACTTGAAATTTACATGGATTTTTGGTGGAGTATACACTGGTACAACGAGGTGATATACAAACGGTTTTTAACCCATTTCCGTGGCGACATTTGGAACCGTCGCAAAGTGAGTGACTGCGATAGGGGGGGTCCTTTCCACACGACCCAGAAACCGTCGGGGATAGGGAACCTTGATGCATATACAATACTCGCTACTCGTTTGTGCTCGCATTGCCATCGCAGTTGGTATTCTATGGAGCTACATTTATGATGCGCGGCCCATCACAAACGGTTCACTATTATAGAACGTGTATGATAAGCAGACAATCACACACATTCACTTTTCCCAAATCGTATGCGATAACTAATTAAGAAGATTAGTTAATCGTTGTACGAGTGTCGGATAGGATTACGAAACATCGTAACATCGTCGTACACGACAACTATCGCGCATGCTATTCTATGGTTGCGATGCATACCACATCAGAAACAGTTCATGGTTGCGAATCATGTACGATAAGGCAACTATCACAAACGTTTAGTTTGCCCGCACCGTTTGTGATATTGTCTGACATCGCACATGCTTTGCAAACGGCAACTGTGTGCATGCTTGCACACATTTCCTCTCTGTGAACCGTGTTGGATTATGGTGTATATCACAAACGTTTGTGTTTTAGCAACCGTGTGTGCTGTAACGACCTGCAGAGCGTAGTTTCACCTTAATTTTATTGCTGCTATTTCGAATTGTACCGGATTTGAATTTGAATGTATGCCATAGCTTTATTCATATCATCAAGTTCAAACAACCAATGCATTATTCGACTCATAGGTACATATGTTCAAGAATTACATAAGAACCAAATAAAGAATGATGAACTGCAGTTGTATACTTGTACTATTAAAGACAGTAAAGAAAGAGTCTAAATACATTCTAGTTGCTTAACAAGGTGAAGCGGAATGCCCATATTGTGCCCTCCTCCATGTAGAAGGCACGCGCGACTCTAGTCCAACCCCTTGTGATGGTCGACTGCCCATCCTTCACGGTCTTCATGAAAACATCTAGATAATCATCGTGTTCTGGTAGAAATACTTTAACCTTTGCATGCCCACCAATCATGTAGTTTGAGAGGTAATATTGAGTAAACTGCTTTGGGAACCACTGCAAAGGAAAAAGATTCAGACATTGTCATCTGACATAACTCATTATGGGCAGTAAAAACAAGGCTGCAGAGTTCTTACTTACCATCCTGCAGTTCGCTGTTGTCTTGGATAAAGTGTAAACAAATAGTTTAATTGCCATCTTTTGACCCATTTTGCTAACAATCTTTATCAGCTTCCTCACTTGATGCTGGTTCATCGGTATCTCATTGCCCCATACGCAGAAAGGGTCGAAGCGCGGATCTTTACCAATGACACATGTACCTAAAAGCACCAAGTTAATATTAGAAGCTAAACAGCAATTGCACAATGATGCAGTACACCACTCTTTTATAATATATTATAACATCCAATATACTCACATATTAGATGAATTAACATCTTATATTACGGGCCAAAATGAGTTTATTGCATTCTTACAAATTATCGGCTGATTAACTGTTGTTGTATCCATGGGTTAGAGTTAGTTTGAGCTAGTTCGGGCTCAAAGAGCCCTAAAGTATATCCAAATATGAGGGTTAGTTTGAGCTAGTTGCATCTAACCCATTCAAAAAAACTATCCAACCCAAGAGGTGCTAATTGGAGCTAGTTCTCCTAGTGCATTTATTGTCAATCTAACCCTATCGTCCAAACACCTCT